>CM074187.1:0-2400000 GCA_037179385.1 Holothuria scabra | reverse complement strand
TATTTTGCCCTGAAAACGCCAAAACTCCATTTAAGTAAAAACAAAATAAAAAAAATTTGGGTCTGGGCTGGAGTAAGTGCGAACCCCCTGGCTACGGGCCTGTCTCCCTGGGTGTCCCCCTTCCCTTTTGGAATTTTTTGCTGTCTCGAAGAGGTTAGATGCAATATGGTGCTATATTTTGTTCTTTTTATATTAGATTCCAGTGGTCTCCACAGGTGGTTTTAGAGGGGCGACACGCCCTCCTAGTGAAATTGGCCGCCCCTCCAAAATAGTTGCCGCTATCCAAAAATTGCAGCTTCCATTTTTAGTTCATTGCCCCATTACACATATACAAGTCATAACTGGAAAATGTGTCTTCCTACAGGCTTGGCGCCAGGATTTGCCCGACGAAGGTCCACTCTCCGAAAGGGGGAGGGGTAAGCTGGGTAGCGACCCCAAGCCCCGACAGCCAGGATGCCGTCGATGAGTTGGTGAGGGAGATTTGAAGAAAACCTGTGCACTATACCTGCCATTGTGAGTCATATACGACATAAAATTTGTATATGCTGGAGGAAGATATTTCCGCACTGATTTAACCGTAAAAATTTTGGGGTTAACCTACACTCTAAAAAATATTGGGCAAATATTTGCCCAACTTTTTACCAACACTGGGTATATATGTGTCCTCCCAACAATTGGGCAAACTGTTGGGCAAATGGTGTTGGGCAATGCAGCTACCCAGTAGTTGGGTACTACTGAATGACCAACTTTTAACCAATACTGGGTATATATGTGTCCTCCCAACTGTTGGGCAAACTGTTGGGCAAATGGTGTTGGGCAATGAAATTATCCAGTATGTTGGGTGCTTGTTTGGATTTCAATAATTTCAATATAACAAAGTCAAAGTAGCCTAACACATACACCGTTTATCCTCCAAGAGTGATTGGGGGCACCAGCGACGATGCACTTGGCAAGTAAACAGTGAAGTGTGTAGTTTAAAATTTCAAACTCAATCGTGAACTTTGTATTTCTTCTCCCATTGATTATGTAGCAATGAAAACTTCTTTTTTCTATGCCACCATTGCTCTTTAAGTACTTTCGTCCAGATTTTTACTGCTATTCTATCGTTAGCTTTATATTTACCAAATACAACCTTATTCAACCATGAGATCTTATAATGAACCACTTATAGACCTATTACAATAATTATCTGTAAAACTTATTGGTCAATTACATTTTACCCAACTGTTGGGTACTTTTAAAACTTGCCCAACACCTTTTACCAACACCTGGATTTTGCCCAACTTTAATTTGCCCAATAATATGGGTACAGTTGTTTACCCATTTTTGGGGTAATAATTTGCCCATGTTGGGCATTTTGTATTTTGCCCAACACTTTTTACCCAACAGTTTTTAGAGTGTACACTAAAAAGAATCTGTACTTCTTTCAAGCTTATATAGGTCAATAATTGTCCCGTCATTTGGGCCCTATCGGGTACAACTTATATTGTACTTCCTTCTTCGAGTCCATACCGCACAACTGACACAAGACTGCAAGAGATTATTAACTAAGTTTAGCGAAATGAGATTAAATTCCCGATATGCACATTAATCCATTTGTTCTACTTATTAATTTATTTGGAAAGACGGGAAGGATTTGTACTTCATTAGCTCTGGGTAACGGAACTGAAGAAGAGTGTGCAAAGCGTACCGAATATTTTGGGTTTTATTGCAGAACTAACTAAACCGACCATGGGAAGGCGACAGATTATTCCCGACAGGGGGCGGGCCATGCCAGCCACCACAAGTTCCGACAGCCCCTATGTCGAGGGGTGGTGAGAAGGGCATATGAAGGAGCCTGTCATTGCAGCTTGGGGCACAATTGCACAATATCACTTAATATTTTAAAAGGCGAGTTGCGCACTGATATTTTTCTTTTGAGTCTGAATCGTGAAATTGCAAAGCGCGCGAAGAGCGCGAAAATTTTGGTAGGCTTACAAACATAACATAGCCTATGTAATCATTAAGAACAAAAAGAAAAAAAAAATAGAAACTGTAGGGGTTGTAGACCGTATCGGGGTAACATACATTGTGTCGAAACCACTTGGAATACCCGATAAAATAGCCAAACTATGCTCCGTGAGTCGCTTACCAACTGACCTATCGCGTGACACACACAAGAGAACAGCAACTAGGCTTAACATAACATAACATAACATAACAGGTTCAAGGGCAAAGGAGGGCTGTAAAGGCCCCATAAGATGCCCTGTAATCCAAAAACCCCCCAAAACAAAGCAAACCACCAACACCTAAAGAGCCCAGAAAGATTAGATTCTACCACAGTCATGGAAAAACTTGTCAATATTAACCTTAAAACGGTGCACTGATGTGGAGTTAACAACCCACTCAGGCAGGCTATTCCACTCACTAACAACCCTATGAGAGAAACTGAACTTCCTAATGTCAAGTCTAGCAAAGACTTTTCAAGCTTTTTGCAATGGCCTCTAACCCGAGGATTACTCTGGACCTTTAAATAACTGCAAGCTAACAAAGGATTCCCTTCAGATAGAAATTTGTATACCTGGAGCATGTCCCCCTAATCCTTCTCAGCTCCAAAGTGGTAAGCCCAAGCAGCTTAAGCCTTTGGGAATAAGGTAGATTTTTAACCTCAGGTATGAGTCGGGTAGCTCTCTTCTGAACTTGCTCTAAAAGCAATTTGTCCTTTTCAAAGTAGGGACTCAGGCCTGTGCAGCATAGTCGAGATGGGGTCGAACCAGCTGCTTATACAAATTTAGCACAATTTCTTTACTAAAACTCTTAAAATTCCTCCTGATCAACCCAAGCACCCTATTTGCCCTTGCAGCAGTAGCTGCACATTGCCTAGATGACTTCAAATCTCTTGTAATAACTACACCAAGGTCTTTCTCAGAAGACACTTTGTTCAAATTAGTACCATTCATAGTATAATCATGGTGGGGATTCTTAGAACCAAAGTGGAGGACTTTGCACTTATCAGCATTAAAAGACATTTGCCAAGTCTGAGACCATGAAAATAACCTATCCAGATCTTTCTGAAGCAATAAAGAATCATCCTTTCCTCCAACCTTCCTATAGAGCTTTGTATCATCAGCAAACTTACTTATACTGGAAGTGATAGAGCTATCAATATCATTTATGAAAATTAAGAAAAAGAAGTGGGCCAAGAACAGAACCTTGTGGTACACCACTTGAGACTTCTTTCCAGGAAGAAAAATTTCCATTGACAACAACTCTCTGAGACCTACCATTGAGCCACGAATTGATCCACTGAGCGCACTTGCCCATGATGCCTAACCTATGCAATTTTACCATGAGTCTACCTAGAGGTACTTTGTCAAAAGCTTTTTGGAAGTCAAGGTAAATGACGTCCACACTGGAACCTGAATCGAGAGACAAAGAAACATCCTCAAGAAAGCTTAGCAAATTTGTAACACAAGATCTACTGGGTAGGAAACCATGCTGAGTTAGATTGAGTAACCCATTATCTAAGAGATGCTTTAGCAAACAGTCCTTGATTAAGGATTCCATACTTTTGCACACAACACTAGTTAAACTGACTGGCCTGTAATTACAAGGTGAACTCCGATCCCCTTTTTTAAAAATTGGAGTGACATTAGCAACCCGCCAGTCAGTAGGAACAAAATTTGAGTCAAGACATTTCTGAAAAATAATTGATAGTGGAACTGATAAAACCTCAGAGCATTCATGAAGGATGGCGGGATGGATCCCATCTGGCCCAGGAGCCTTACTTGCCTTCAAACTCTTTAATTTTTTCAGAACCAGCTCCTCAGAGAACACAATGTCACTCATTGAAGAAGGGATATCAGAACCCCTACAAATCCCCATGACAGATGACTCCTTGGTAAAAACAGATACAAAATAATCATTTAACAAATTAGCCATATCCTGATGATCACTAACTAATGAACCATTCACATCATGAAGTGGCCCAACCCCCTCCTTAACATGCTGCTTAGACCTAACATAGGCATGGAAAGATTTTGGGTTAATCTTAACCTCACTGGCCAACTTTTTTTCAAACCTAGCTTTAGTGTCCTTAACCAAATTTTTAACTAAGACCTCTTGACTCTTGTAGGCACTTAAGTCATCAGAATCCTTGCTGGCCTTATAACGTCGCCAACACTTACGTTTCTTCCTAGTTGCCCTGAGTACCTCCCTAGAAATCCAAATAGGCCTACTTTTCACCCGAGCCTTCTTGAGTGGTATACATAACTTTGTAATATCAGAAACAGTACTGCTGAAAAAATTCCAAGCTTCAGCAGGACCTAAATGAGACAAATGTGCAACCCAATCTATGCTAAGCTCCTCTTTTGCATGACTAAAATTAGCTTTACTGAAGTCAAGAACAGTTTTGTCACTACTTGGAGGTTTACTGAAACAACAAATGTCAAAAGCTTTGTGATATGGGATGAAATTAACGACCTCTACATAACCTGTGTACTCTGCCTACCTGTTACTTAGTAAGGTTGACAGGACTTGCACCCTCTAGATAATGTGGAATGGAAGTATTGAAAAAACTGGGGTGAATCTACACCGCGCGTAGAGCGCCGAAAATATGGGGTTATTATTAGAGAAATTGTCCCTTGAGAGCAAAAAACAGGTATACCATCGGGGAGACTAGTCGCCGTCCGGGACTGCATACTTTATCGCAACGACTAAGTCCCCCCTCCCCCCGCCCCGAAAAATTGTAAAAAATGCCCCCGATTCCCTCCCTCCCCTTGCCGTTTATCTTTTTTTTCATTTTTGGGGCTCTCCTTCATTTTTTCAACATCACCCATCGCGTCCCCAAAATTTCTGTTGGGGGGGGGGGGCAGGAAGGCAGATTGCCCCCGCTGACAAAATAAAAATAATGAAAACCTATGATAAACTCTGACAAGGAAACATTCGATGAAAAATCACATTTCTTTAGTTAAAACCAGACAAAAGTGAAATACCTTTACGGAAAGCCGTAGATGAAATTCTTAGGCCAGTATATAGGCCTGATTTCTCATTTCTGACATATTAATATAATTACAACAGTTTGCACAAACCGAGAACAAAAAATAAAATAAAATAAAATAAAATAAATAAAAGTAGCCTATGTAGGATACGCATTATTTTTAATAATATATTTTAAAGTGTTAAAAATGGGGGGTACCCAGTTTATTTTCACCATTTTTCACATTACTGTTTGCATTTCAACACATGAGACAAATTTTCTTTTTCACCATCTAGTTGGTCGTTAGTTTATTATTCGGTAGTTTGTCACACAATTAAAACGATATGAGCTTTCTAAGCTTTCCAGTTTCTTGGAGTGTTCTCGCCCATCGGGTATTGGGTGCTTTTTTCAAAAGTCCCCCGACTCTCTGGCAAAGAGCCGGGGCGAAAACCAAACAATACGGGTATTGGGTGATTTGTTCTTCAGAGATAGGGAGTTGGGACAAGTGACAAGTCATAATCCTGTTTCACTTTGTACTTGACACCAACCAGTATGGTCTATTTCCGCACATAACATAACAGCATGCCTGCGCTTACACAAGCACGCACGATACCCTAATGAGAAGCCGACTCTGTGCATTTCTACTTTTGACCCGCTTTTGACTCACATAATTTTAAGAGTAACTCTAAGAATTTTTGCAGATGCTGTTTAAATCAACATTATTCATCTGATGCATTTTCATTTACATCACGAAAGTTAAAAAAGGCATTAGAATTTGAGAATTATTTGAAATTTTAGCTCTAATTTTCTGCAAAATGTGGAATGCCTGGCTGGAGTTACTACAACTCACCACTAGTGCAGTGCATGCAGTGCAGTGCAGAATAGTTCGAAACTTCTAGGCTAGCTAATCTAGACCGCTACTGTACTCGCTAGATTCAGGTACTGTGTATCTATCTTAGTGAAACCTTACAAGGAAAACTTGCGTACAAACCGGCAAGATCTGGGACAAGATCCAAAACTTGAGTCAACTTTAAGCAGGTACAAGGTACAGGTTACTTAAGAATTACATTAAAGTCTAATATGTAACATAGTGTGAAAGGTTGGTCGGTATGCGACTAGGCTAGGCCCTAGGCCTGTGCGTACTTCAGCTTTTAAGCCTAGCCTAAGGGCCTAACGTTAGGCCTAACTGTGGCCGAAACCGCACACTGTGTACTTAGTCACAGTAACTTAGTGTAGGCTTGCTCTACGCCACAGGCCTAACATAGTATTAGTAACGGAGGACCATTAGTTCCCGCCCTCGATAGTTTCCGCCCGTTACTTCCATAGCTCCCAAGTTCCGAGAGGCTAGATGCGGGTCCATCTGATCTGTCCATTGGTGGATCGCCGGCCTGGGGGAGGGGTATAAGTGGAGGGGGTCACCCCCTCCCCTTTTCGAAAATTTTTGAATTTTAGAAGTGTCTACACGCAAAATGATGACACTTTTTTGGCAAATCAGTCAACACAAAGTTGCTAGCTAACTGCCAAAAAGTTCAGTACAGTACTGAATTTTTTGCGGTAACTTAGAAAAATATTGTTTTGAGAGATTTGCCAAAATAATATTATGCAGATACTCACAAATGCCCAATGACTAAAACCTCTCCTAGTCACAATATTCAATTGTTATTTTTGAGGTAAATTTTAGTGCGGTACCGACACAGTTTGCAAACGTCAACTCTGTATGTCACTGGTGGTTGGTCGTACCGTACGTGCTGCCGGTGATTTCCTAAAGCTACTTCCGTACATCTCGCATGGCATCCTAACCATAAAAACATAAGCCGAGAATGTCAAGGACTGTCAAGACATGTCCAGAACTTTTGGGCAACTCTGGGACGAATCCCGTCGGTGACCCACAAAGTAGGCAGTTATTTTCCCTATTGAATGCGGCGTTGCACGACGTTATTACACTATTTTCGCAGTGACAGGAATATATTCCATACCAGCTGCAAAGGTTAGCCGATAGCAATGTTGAGACAGCAAACATAGTTCCGTACATACCTAGGCCTACGCAATGTATAGCAGCGCGAGCAGTTGAATGTGCTGTGGTATGCGATTTACTGAATTTGTTGTTATTGGTAAGCTGAATTATTTGCTGATTTGCCTGGTTCTCTAACTAAGAATACTTCGTGGAATTGAAATGCGGATTTTTCAGAGGGCCAGTGGGTTTGGGTGTCCAAATGTGGGTCCAACCCGCGAAATGCGGGTCACTTGGGAGGTATGTACTTCCCCGCCCTTCTTGGGGCGGAAAGTAATGTTTGAACTTAGGCCTAGCCTAGGCTACAAAATGACTAGCCTAGCCTAGGCCTAGTCTGCTTGTCTACATGTAGGCAGGGCTTATGCTGAATGTGTGAATAATTGTTCACAGCACTGAATATGGTATACCTATGCATTTGTACGTATAAGTATACTAAAGTCTACATTGAGAATGTTGCTTGGAAAGACGTCAACTTGGCAGTAACACTAACAGTAACAGGTGTTGAATAGTATTAAAAGACATCTATGAAGTTTGAAACTTTAAGGAAAAGTTGATGCAATCTCCATTGGGCAAAAGTATCACTGATATCATGTTCCATTCCATTACTTTTAGCCTCCCTAAAAGATGTTTTCTGCTAAAAATGAAAGGGGCAGAAAACACTGTTTTTGAGGGGCAGAAAGTAGCGAGGGCAGAAACTAACTGTTAGTCTTTGAACAGGACTCTAGGCCTGTGCTAGTGTACTAAAAGGAAAAAAAAAAAAATGGAATGCAAAATGCATAGGTTATGTTTGAATATTCAGAACAACGTCATGGTCTTAGTTGCCCTCACGTTACCAATCATTTAAATAATTTTTGTTGTCAATTCATTTGCATATAGGGCCTAGGCCATACTGGAAAGTAGGGCCTTTAGATCTTTGGCATACAGAAATGTACACCAACAAATTTGGCGTATGGCGTACTCGGCTGCTACAGGGAAAATTACAACAGTTGGCATACAATTGCAGCAAATGGTGTGGCGTATAATTCCAAAGACCTCCACCTAGGCATGATTTTTTGGCGTATGGCAAATGCACTTCCCGGTTAAGGTTTCACGGTATACCGGTATTTCCGGAAGTACGGGTACGTACCGGTACCAGTATGGTACGGTACCACCAACCTAAAGGTACCGAAGTATCGTGGAGACTGGTACTCAACTGTGAGGTAAAAATATTTTCTCAAAATTTGAGCATTTAAAATAGAATGATACTAAAATGTAACAAAAATCCATTTGATAAATGCCCCATGTCTCTAAACATTACAATATAAACAGGGAATAGTCACTTGATAATCATTTTGCACCATTTCAGTCACAAATCCCACCTAAGAATTTTGGAAATTGCCGTTTAACGTTACTTCCACAAAACTAGTACCCTCCACACTAAAAAGGAACTTGCTTTCTTTAGACATTCTGCGCAATCTCAGAACAATCCCTGCCAGCGCTAGCCTCGCCTTCACTTTGTGCAGGGATGTAAGACTTCCGGATAAATCCGGAAATCCGGATTTTTTAATATTTGGCGAAATTTCTCCCCGGGATTTTACGTATGATGCCACACTGTAAGCAGAGTGTTAGTTTTCACGATGGGAACTTATAATATCAAAGCCGAAGCCCTGCTCTATGTTTAACGGCTGGAGAGCGGAGCTCACCATAGAAATAAAAGGAAGTAGAAGTCCAGGATTTCGCACCAAATGCAGCATACTGCATTGTTTATTAGTAACTTACGCTCATAGATAATTCGCCTATGTAGGTTAGTCGCAACAGCCACACAGCGCACTCTTCTTGTTAAAACTCCATAGTTCTTTCCCGCGTTGGATTTTGCATCTATCTAGCTATCTGCTAACTTTTAACTAGGTCTGTGCACATGACCCTCGCCGTACGTAACGATCGATACGATACATGAACCGGGCGGCCAAGTCCTATGTACGTACACGTACATCCCCGATCGCCGCGCTATACTTCGCTCCACACGATAGTAACACGTTTTCAACCAGTTACAGGTGGGCTGCTGTATTGAAAAATATCCCGTTAATTTTGTGAATCCAAGTAGGTTTTGACTTTTATATTGCTACTATCACCGAAACTAACTTACTTTGGACATAACCTCTGTGGGATTTAGCGAAAACTGAAGTAAATAGAAAGGCTAAAGTTTTATCTCAATTAGACGTAACGTTATTCATTAACATTAGGCCTAGGCTAGGCTAGGCTCTACACATACAGCCCTAGGTCGTTAGGCTGTGTGTGTACTGTGGCGTAGCCTAGGCCTATTCTAATGTGGTCAAGTTTTATGTTTACTGGATTGTAAACAAAATGGAAGTCATGCGGGAAGCGAATGTAAAAGAAATCAACAAGTCAGTCAGAGATAAGTGGAATTGGAAGTGGCTGGAAGAAAAAGATAGAGACGGTTATTTTTTGTCTGATTACATTCGTAAAATTGACAGACCTGGGTTAGCAAGATGTATTGTTTGTAATTGTGACCTGAAGTACGCAAATGGAGGGAAAAGAGACTTACTTGCTCATGGGACAAAAAAGAAACACATTGAAAATCGGAAGGTATTTATGACAAATTCCACCCTTCCATCAGTTTTTCAAAGAACTTCTGCTATAAAAAAAGGAAGTATTGCAGTTAGTTAACTGAAAACCAAGTCATTGTCTACAGCTCAGCTCGTCACACCAATAAGTCTCGAAATTCCATCTCCAGAGTCAAGTGTTAATGCTACACCTTGTGGGTCAAACATTCCATATGGAGCTCCCCCAAATGTACATAATGTTGCATCTTGTTCTGGAAAAGTGGAACCGAAGTTGACACCAAATTCATGTTTTTTAGATCGTAAGGGTAATGCTGAAGCAATGGTTGTTTCTTTTATAGCAGAACATAGTTTACCATTTTCAGTAGCTCCTCACATACTAGATCTTTCACAGGAATTGGCCAGGGATAATATTGTCTTGCAAGATTTATCCATGGAAAGGACTAGCTGTGCCTACATACTTAAAGAGGGTGTGGCTGAAGTTATCCATAAACGTCTTGTTCATGAGTTAAAAGAGAAACCATTCTCAATTAACCTTGATGAGTGTACTACAAAGGGATCCAATCAGCGTATCCTATCCATACTAGTGTCATTCTTTTCAGATACCTTGGGTGAGTGTGTAGTACAGCATTACACTTCAGTTAGTCGAGGGGACTTTGAGAAAAAAAACTTCAGTTAGTTTAACAGTTGTTAATGCAGAGACAGTTTTTCAAGCAGTCAAAGAATCTTTTGAAAAGGATGGAATACCTTTGAAGAACATTATATCCTCACTAAGTGACTCAGCAGCATATATGAGAGGAAAGCACAATGGATTTGAAGCAAAACTCAGAGAAGCAAATCCTAACCTTCTGAACATAGATGGAGATATTTGCCATCATATTCATAATTGTGTAAAGAAGTTTTGTAGCCACTTTGACAATCATATTGAATACTTGTGTGATGATTTGTATAGGGATTTCCAGTATTCGCCTGATCTTGCGCAATACTTACAGGAAATGACTGATTTGTTTGGACTTGACTATAAATTACCTCAGCAACGGATAGCTCATTGCTGGTTATCCTCTTTTGATGTTAGTATCAGGATCCTTGATATGATTGATCCCTTGACTTTGTTTTACTTTGCATGGATTGGGATAGATAAGGTGAAGTACCTGCCTACTTTCAACAAAGTTATTTCACAGTACAATCTCACAGTGAAACAAAGGCATCAGCTCAAGGCAATCCTAGAAAAACTTCAGCAAAAATGCTTAACAAATCTAGGGCAGGGAAGAAAGGAAAGAATTGTGAAAAAACCTCATGGCCAGAGGAAAAAAACACTATCTCAACTTGTACTCTGCTGTTTTGCCATTGTTCAAATCATTTGTTTTGGTTTTTGAACAGAAAGTACCCCAAATGCATCGTCTGCATGATGAGTTAGTTGAAATTTTCAAGAGTTTTCTTGCTTGCTTTGTGAAACAAGAATCCATCTCAGGACTTTCTCCAAAGAGACTCCAAGAACTTAATCTTAACCAGCATGTTCTCAAAGCATCACAGATATTTGTTGGCAGAAATGCAGAACAACTCCTTTTAACTATGAAAGCAGAGGCCATGCAAACTATCATCTGCAATGTTAGGAAGGCATACCTTACAACTGGAAAGTATATGCAGCAGAAATTGCCTTTGCAGAACTGTGTATTGAAACTTTTATCTTCAATAGACCCAAAAGCCCAAGGACATAGTATGACTCATGAACATTTGAAGAAACTGGCAAATGCTTTTTCACATCATATGAGAAATGAAGACTATGATGCCTTTGATCAAGCTGCAAGGCAAATGCAGTTAAACTATCAGACTCTCCCACACTTTGATGAAAGTACACGTGTGGACAAATGGTGGTGGAAGGTCTTTAAAGTGTATCCTGCTATGAAACCTGTCATTCTATGTGCTCTTTCTGTTTTCACAGGACCAAGGGTAGAACAAAGCTTTAGTATGATGAATGACATTATTACAGCTAAAACAAATCGCATACATACTAGTACTTTTTCAGCCATACAGACAATTAAGTATGACTTGCTAGCTACTAAGCAGACATCAGTGCAACGTTACCACCGTGAAAACAGGTTGAAATCTCCTGTAGATGTATCAGTGGCATATCATGTTAGAACAGCGTATAGCCGTTTTAAGAAAAAAAATGCAACAAGTGAGAGGAAACACAAAAAGGCTTCCAGAGAAAGCATCCATGCACTTGCTCAAAAAGTAAAGGAAAGAATTCGCATTCAGCAAGCCTCCATTCTCAAGCAGAAGCGGCTGAAGGTTATTCAGCAGAAGCGTCAACAAAAATTGTAGACCCTATATAGCATGTTCCAATTTTAAAAATATGCAAGGTAGGTGTGTTTTTGCAAAACTTTATTTTGACCTCTTACTGTAACAAGTTCAGTATGTATTTTAATGAGAAGGTCACTTTACTCACTTTTCTCTGGCTAATACCCCTTGTAGGGTGGAAAGCACTCATTTTGTACTTTTGAATGTATGTACTGGGCTTGACTTTGTTTCATCTTTTACAGTAATATGTTATTTAAAACTTGAGTAAATGGGTGCTAAAACTCCTAAATTGCTGGAGCTTCCGGGGGCTTCGCCCCCTGGACCCCCACCAGGGGCCCTTAAGGGAGCCCCTGGACCCCTGGCCGGAGTGGCGCAGCGCTTCGCGCGTGCATGTGTGTAGGCCAGCGCATAGCTGTGGGATTTTTTTTCTGTTGCCACTTAATCCCTGATTGTGTATTTAGACGGGGCATGATTAGTCAACTTAGAGGTGAAAATCTTTTCTCAAAAATAAAGCATTTGAATTAGAATGATACTTGAAAGAAACAAAAACCCATTTGATAAATGCGCCGTGTCTCTAAGCATTGCAATACAAACAGGGAACATTCACTTGATAATCATTTTGCACTATTTCAGTCACAAATCCCCTAAGAATTTCGGAAAGTGCTGTTTAACGTTACTTTCGCAGAACGAGTACGTTCCACACTAACAGGGCTCTTTCTTTCTTTCGACATTCTGTGCAACCCCCGAATGGTCGCTGCTCATCAGCAAATGCTTTCACATGGTGTATTAAGAATAGATACCATGTGTTGATTGGTAGAATTCACTTTGATTACGATAACACACAACATTATACGATTGAGAAATTTGTTGTAAGCAGACAAAGAATCTTAGCATTGCAAGCTCTGACATGAACGTTGCATCAACGATTTCTGATTCTAACACAGTGATTCAATGGGACTGCTCCATAACGCTCACTGTCTATGTCTGTGGAAGAAAAACTTACGTACCAACGCAACGAATGTTCTTTCAGAAATTTACACAGTGAAGCAATGGGACTGATTCACCTGATTAACTCACTTGTTTTGTTGTATTGATAGCTACGTACTGGAGAACAGTATAGTGTTATTGTACAACGGATTGCTGCGCGATGCATTCGTAAATTCAATCATGAAGCACTTTGATTTAGTTTTGATACTGATAACTCGGCGGGATGAAAGCTTGATGAATCAGTCTTTTATGGAAATACTTTTGTTAAGTTCTACGAAATAACTTTTGGTTATACTTTAGGAGGGGGGTTGTCATAATTTGCAGAAATATTTTTTGCAATCTTCATTACAATTCTGAGTGCTCTTGTCATCTTGTGGGGCTAGCTCCCGTGCTGGCGTGCGGCGCTGATTTATTGTCTGTCCGGTATTTATCGGACACTAAATTTGCAGAGAGGTTATTTCTTTTTTTTGTTTACCGATTTGTTGAGTGTGAGGTAACTAAATGTTATAAAAAATACTGAAACGGGAGGCAGGGATTATCAGAAGACTTCACTTATGTCAATGCATCGTATTTTTACGGGTATTTTGCATGTGATACAAATCCTACTTTTTACTCTTCTGGTACCGGTACTACGGTTACCGGTACCATTTGCGGCAGTACCGACGGTACCAATTATCAGTGGGATCGTGAAACCCTATTTCCGGTGTGGGGCCTAGGGCTGTTTTTAAGTTACCTAATGACAAGTTTTGCTGTGCCTACATTATGTGACTTAATGCTTCATGTACCATCCATGTAAAACCATGCTCTTTATGCTAGGCCTACATTTTTTGCTCTGCACTAGCCTAGAGTCCTTGGCCATAGTGCGCAAGAGATCCCAACATTATGGCTTTGTAGCGGTTCCACATTTGGATTTGAAGTTTACTTTCCTGGAACATATTAAACAATTTCCTTAAAATTTATCCCATTTTCATATCAACGGATTTATATATCATTCCTCCTTTAGGTGAGGAATTCTTAGGGTGTCCATTCCCTCATGACAGAAAAGAGGAAAAGAGGACAACCTTCGATACTCCTTCGATACTATCTAAGCAGAGTGCCACCACGAGTTGGCACGAAGTTGAGGAGCTGCACTGTGCTCGTCACGCATATTGTGATTTTGTGAGGTTGTATTGTGCAACTTTTGTACCATTATGTTACTGTACAATGTCACGCAATCTATCGCCTCCGCAAAATTTTTGCCAATGTCGAATTGATTTGCCAACACATTTACTTCGGCATTCCCGAAAGCCTAGGCTATTTTGGAAGGTTGTGAGGCATATGACCAAGGACCGTGTATGTATTAGGTCCTACCGTTAAGCCTAGTACACCCTGTCCTGTTTAAGGACTACCTTTTACATGGTACAATTATGGAATACAGGGCCACTCTTTAAACCACTTATGTAGCATCAGGATACACAGATGTGATGCGACAATGCAAAACAATTGACTCTACATCCATGCATTGGTATGCATCTCCTCCAAAATGTGTTTGGGCCATTTAGGGAATGGATAAAACTGACTTGTTTTCAAATAAAACTTATTAGCAGTAACACTAAACCATTTTATGATTTTCCACTGTGCATCCATCTGAGCATCCCCATCCACTCAGAATATGCTTGGAAATGACTTAGATTAGAAAAAAATGTAATTTCCAACTTACAATAAACGAATTGACTCCACATCTGAGCATCTGCACATCCACCCCAAATAGACTTGTGGTTTTTGATGCATGAATAGCAATGACTTCTTCTCAAATTAAACAAAACACCCACTGCAATCCGAGCATTTGTGCATCCACTCAGAACTAGTGTTTGCACCAGGTACCCGACCCACGTTCTTGCTACCCGGGTAGAAAATTGCTACCCGGGTAGCGTTTTCTTTTTGATCTTCGAAAAATAACCTGGTTATTGAAAGTAACAAATGTATTAACCCACATCTCATTCACAATTATTTGAATTGAAGTTGCTTAACTTGTTTGTTTCCATAATGTGCTTTTGTTAACCCTTTACACTACAGCACACTCACTTCACACTCCACACTAAGTCTATGGAAACCTATTTTCTGTACTGTATGTGCCTAACGTCACTAAACGTTACCACCAAAGGTTACCAAATTGTCGAAATTATCAAAAATTTCGACAAAACAATCTGTAAAAACTCACCCAGAAATCCCAAAAGTACTACCTAGCCACGTTTTGTTCCCAAACAGGTTTACATACCCCGTTTGGAATGGTTTTTTACCCCATTTGTAGCTCATCTTACGAAGATGATCTTGTCACCATGCTGTTGCATATGATTGTCATACATATGTGTAGAACCAGTTCCGCAAATTTGTTCCAGAATTCACGGGGGTACTTAACTTTTAGCTCTCCCTTACAGATAGATGGCACTAATTGCATTTTGCTTAGGCTGGCAGAGATCCCAAGCCTGTGCTGAGTTGAATGGTGCAAAGTTTTTAAAAATCGACCGTAAAATGACGGAGATACAATTTTTTTTCTGAGGGCTGTTTTTGGGCAATTTTTGATGATTTTTGAAGGATTTTTCAAAAATTAAGAAAAACAAACCCAGACATGCAAAAATCTTTTCACTTTTTAGTATCTTGGATCTGTAATCTATTAACATAAAGTATAGTCGAAGGATTTTCATTTTTTTTTTGTGCCCTCACGATTTTTTTGTAAATTTTACGTATTTTTCCATTTTTTCGCACTTTTTTTAGGAGACTCATACAATCGGCAGGATTTTCCCAAAAATTCTTCGGAGACACCACCCAAGAAAATTATTATTATTAGACAGATCTTTTTGTTCCCAATCATTTGATACCAAGGGGAAGGCTGTAGGATGTAAAGGGGTTGTTTTATGAATTCTACAAAATGGTAATATTTTTGGGGGTATGGATCGACACCCTGTGCTGTATAGAGTTAAATTGTGCTTTTCCAGAAACAATTCCAGCGATGTGTGTTTCTAACATCCGCTCCATTTCACAAAACAGTATAGCTACGTACTATACTGTGCATACTATGCGTACTATACAGTGCATAGCCTAGCTCAGCCCGGGCTGGACGAAAGATGTTGCAAGGTTTACGATTGGGTACCCAGGTACCCGACGGGTAATAAGGTTCAGGTACTCGGGTACGAATTTCCTACCCAGTGCAAATACTGCTCAGAATATATGCTTGGAAAGGACTTAGGCTACATTAGAAAAAGTGGAAAAAAATTGACTCTGCATCTGAACATTTTTGCATCCACTGAAAAAAGATTAATCATGAATTTAGTCATTATGTTGAGCTATTAGCATCTTCTACTGAGCAGCCGAGCACCAGATGTGAAGAAGCAACCTTTAAGTGGCCATGGATTCTATAGTTACTCCTCAAATATGAGGAGTAGGCTAGTGCCAGTACAAGTACCAGTGAGAGCATGAAGCCCTAATCGTTTGAGCAGTAAGGGCCTGCCATAGCTCAACATAGTACTCTAAATTATGAAAAAGCCATGCCTCCACTTAATTATGTATTCAATAGAACACAAAAACAGCAAAAGTTGCCAAATTCTGAAATAGGATGTTACATTTATTTTGCTCTTCTTTTTACCTTTGTTTTGTTAATGTCATTGAAACATCATTGAAGATTTTTACTCGAATTTTGGCCATCTAGTGTACATTAAACTTTAGCCATCTGAAAGATAGGGAATGTTTACAGTGAATAGCTTGCCAAAGGCCTGACGGTTGTTGTGTGGTACAGCAAACATAAATTCCAGACATACCTGTTTTACTATTTCGCTAAAACCAAGATTTCATATTCTGTAAATGTATTGGAAAATGTGGATAAGCTGCTTTGCTAGTGTTCATTATAACACAGCACTGCTGTTTTTTTTTTTTTAAAATTGGTTGCCTATCCAACTGATGTCTGCAAACCTCTTCTTTAAATGCAGTGCTAGTAATCCTGATGTTTTGCAGACTTCTTGAATTCCATTAACATACAGTGTCCATACTTAAAAACAAAAAGTTATAAAAGATGCGGAGCAGTTACTTTACACAGCATGTGCTCTGGTTTAAACAAACTGCATAAGGGCTTAGAATGCCTGAGGCAATAAACTTGGTTTGTGTCTGCACAAGGTGGAGCAATTTAATGACAATTACATGTCACTCTCCACCTTTCATAATTTGCATCCATCGATCAGAACCAATCAGTGACTGAAATACTTGAAAATGAAGCTCATGAATATAAAAGAATAAGATGAAATCTGTCACTGGTTGTTTTGTAACATGTATAACGACAGTAAACAGATCCATCATAAGTTACCTGCTGTGAATTTTGTATCATACAAAAGTAGGCTTCACATGAGCCAATATCATAGTACAGTGGCATCCTTGTGCAGATTGTTCAAATTGGTCTCCAAGTTTGGAAAAATTTGTGTCATTGTTTTGCTTTGGAAAACTTGTAATGACTTTATGATACCTGCATGGTGAGGAATTCTGAATACCTTTACAACTTTTTCATTAACCTGCTGTGTTTTATATAAAGAAAAAACTTCACCCTACTGTGTTTTAGTTGTTTAACTATCATTACCATCATTTCAACCTGAAGCTACATTGCAAAGATTATTTTTGCAAGAATTTGTATCACATGGAAACTTTAAATGTTGGTGTTTATCATTTTTCACAGATTAAAACCATCATCAGATCCTGTAATTGACAGACATTTTGTGAGAAGATTGTAATTTCCTGCCCTTCATCCTATCCATGTGTCTTTCAGTACTTTTAACTCGAAAACATACCAGGAGCAATTTTATTTTCCAGTTTTTTCCTCCTTGCGAATGAGTTGTACCCTGTGAGTTGCTAATGCTGAAAGCATATTTGAGATACTGTACAATGGGAGAATGTTTACCGTACTTTACCAGAGGAAAAGTTGTCAAAGGATTTGGAAGAGGAAGCAAAGAATTGGGGATTCCCACAGGTAAGTGTAGTTTATTTTATGTAATTTATGTTTGTCCCATGTTATACTCTATCCACGGATTCTGCCAGAAACACAAAAAAAAGGGGGGGGGGATTTATTGCTGCTAAACCCCAAGTCCAAATTGATGCTGTCCTAGGCTAAAGTTATGAGTGGGTTCAGGAGGACAAAAGCTTGCTTCAGTGCCCCTGTAAGGTGTAATTTGAAGGTTTTAAAGGCTATTTATTTGTGTAAGTTCAGACATTGTTGCAAAAGTGTTGTCATTTTAAGTAAGAAACCAAGACATTGGCAATTTTCTAATTTTTATGGAAATGAAAAGGGGGGGATTTTACCCACCCTCTTCTGGAAAGGGGGGGACAAATCCCCCCTTTCCCCCCTCTGACAGAAACCCTGACTCTGCCTGTGCCAGATACATTGGGGGAATGTAGTAGGTTGTACAGGACACTGTTCTGTAGTAGAGGTAGAATTCATTGTTTGAATAGCCATGCAAAATCTGAAAACCTCTGGTACTGGCCCAGCCATTTTATCAGGATAAAGTGTTTTGCTAAGTTTCACATCTCCAAAAGTAAGGCACACAGTTTTGATTCATAATTCCTAGCAAGTAATGGTAAAGAAACCGTAAAAAGCAAAAGGTAATTCAGCCCTTTGGAACTGTTTTCCATTGTGATGTGGGTATAATTTTACCATAACATGTTTAATACTGGTTACATGGTACTGGTACTGGTTCCAAACTGGGTCCAAACATTTGTGCAAGGCTGACATGATCATCAATCACAGCACTTTGAAAAGCCTTTTCATTTACAGTCAGCAATTTCATTACTGCAGTGTCATATTGACCAAGTATACTTGTTACCTAGTGGTGTGACATGTAGGCCTACAGTACAACTTCCATATCACTCTGCACTGGTTCCAGGGGATGTTTTGGGAATCTGTTCAGACTAGTTATTTTAGATTTGTTGCTTATCAAGTAGGGCAACTCATCACATAGTACAGAAATCTTTACATGGGTTTAAAGTACAGTGTGTCTATTAATTTATATTTATACTTCAATGTATTGCTTTATAAAACTTTTTGGCACTCACACTTGTCATCATCAAGTGCCTTAAGTTGGGAATACCTGCGATAGGTACATGTGTTACATGAAGCTTATAAAATGTGTTTCTTTAAATTGTGATTGCAGCAAATTTTCCTGAGGAGGTGGTTGCCAAGCTGCCAGCATCCTTTTCTACAGGTGTTTACTTCGGTTGGGCAAAAGTTGATGATGGTGAAGTACACAAAATGGTTATGAGTATTGGCTGGAATCCTTTCTATAAAAACAAAAAGAAGTCTATGGTAAGCCTAATGTCTTAACTTTTTTTTTCATTTTTCACCCCCTTTGCATGGGTCAAAATAACAGGGACTCACAGGTGCCCATGAATATTTGCTGGTGTTTGAATTGGCTTGTTCAATCATTGTTGCAACAGCATCCTGTTCTCAGTTACTGCCATTTTTTTCTACTGTTGGGGAAACAAAAAGTTGGAAATTTTACCATCTTCCTTCTGGAAAGGCAGAACAAATTCTTCCTTTACCGCCGTTGATGGAAACTGTAAGTGTAAAGTTACTGCATGGTGTGCAGCACATCCTCATGTTTTGTGATGTTAGATTTCATATTCATTTACGGTATCAAGCTATACAGTACAGTATATCATACTTGATATCATGTCACAAGGTTTGGTTTAAAGTGTAGGGACGTAAGGAAAGGTGTACCGAAGGCATTCACACATTCACCAATGTTGGGAAGTGAGAATTATGTTTAACTAAAAGTTTTTAACGATCAGTGAAAGTGATTCCATAGACATTCCCTTCCAGAAATTGAACAATTTTAGGAATGGTTGAGGCATTTTAATGGCCTCTTTGCTTACCAAGTGTCACGTCATGTATTCACATACTATGTACACCAGTCTTGAGATTCACTAGGCGTGGTATCAGATTTGGAATTCTAAGTAGAATCACTGCTGTAAGACATTACAGTACTGTAAATGAGTGGGTCAGAGTGTCCAGATATTTGAAGTGGATTTATTATATTACAGTATGTCTTGTATCCAACACAACATTAGTGAATATTGATTCCTTGTTACTGTAGCTCAACCAAAGAAGTCCATGAAGACCCAATGGTCATTTTTGGCCATTTGTTAATCCATTTTGTATATTTTGGAGTGTCACTCCTTGGAATATTTGGGTTTGTTACATGGTACCCTGCTGAAATTGCTTTATCTGCAGGAGCTTACCAACTTAAAAAAAAAAAAAAAACAGCCCCAAAACAGCCCAACACCAAAGTCCATGCAAGACCAGTGTTCAATTGTTTTGACTGCTTCAAGTTATTGCAGGTATTCTTACAGTTGCCAGTACCCTCTCTGTTCAAAATTTTTACATACTGTAGTACCATAATGGTAGAGTTTCCTGAAAGTATGGAAGTGATATGTGAGACTTACATGCTGAAAGCAAACTGATTTTACAGCAAAGCTGATATCACTTACCCATCTCAGTGTATAAAGTGGGGTCATTGCTTAGCATTTATTCAGGAAGTTTCTATTTGGGGCTCATCATCTCTTTTTCTCATGAAGCAGAAGTCTTGAATAATATTGGAGATTTAATTTTAATGCCCAGTGTTAATTCAATCAGTTGAAAGGAAATATTTCTGTCTAAAGGGAAAATGTAGTTCCTCATACTTGAAAGAGTATTGTAGACTGCCCTGTTTAATGATTGGCTAATGATCATGTGACAATCAATTATGTTTTTTCTCTTCAAGTTGTGAAATTTAGTTTACTGTGAGTAACTTCTTGGTTAACCTTAAATATAACATTCAAGTCCTCAAGCATTGTGAAAGATACTTTGAAGAGAAACAAGAAACTTGTGGGATTCCCTTCTTGGCTTTGCACTTAGTTAATATGAGGATGAGCATGTATTCCAAGATGGCTGAATAGGAGCTAGGTTAATAATTTCCCTGAGCAGCCCTTTGTGTGCAAGAACAATGCAAACTAGAACTGCATTTGCTTGCAAATACGCAGAATTGTAGTGCGTGTTAGAGATGTCTTTTCAGTTAGTACAGTAGCCCAGTTTTTATTTGAACTTTAGGATTTGTTCATGGCGGAAAGAGGGGCTGTTGTTTCTATATGGCCACTCCTCTCAACCCTATTTCTTGATAGTACAAAGATGAACCACTTGTCTCCCAGCTCCTTGGCTGGACGCATATAGAAATCATAGAAGAGTAACCAATGATGGAGTAAATCCGGACCTTCTATGCTAATAGTCAGTCACTAGCTTTATTTTGAAGCATATTTGCCAACCATGAAGCAAGTGCTGAGTAGTCCTTGAACAAGACCGTGTACTGCGCTTAACGGTAGGACCTACTCCGTATACAGTCTAGTGTGGAGTAAAATGAAGTGGACGAAGCATAGTCCCGTTCAAGGACTCGTGCTGAGTAGCCTACTTAGCCATACGTTATGCTCTGTTGAGTTGTTTACTCCTGCCTGAAATGGTTTTATCGGTTCTCGACTCCTCTTTCACCGTTCTATATGTTAAATAATGACGCCCTCTCAAGCTCTCTGACTGCACCGCTGCATGCATATGACAACTGTCTCGTGGGAGGCCGAATAACTGTTGACGCTGTGTGTGTTTAACATCCGTGTTTCGTTAATTCGCAATGCTTGCTACATGCATGCTGTCAAAACGTTTCGGTCAGACTGCTGTCAAAAGAGCTTCTGCTTTACCACTGAAATAAAGCATGATAATAGAACTACAGCACAAGTCGCTTAATCCAATGCAGTAAAGCCAATTCGTTCCGTACAGGGAATTGGCAATACCCTGCTCCGTAGTAGCTAGATGAAGACACTGTACAATAACGTCTTGATACTGTTCAACGGTAGTGGACGCATTGGCGCCGTGTTACGTACACCAAATTGGAAGCAGCGATTGATTCTCCAGGCTTATCACTTCAGTGTGAAAAGGCCGAACCACATTACATCGCGTTTTCTGGAAATTTATCCGCAATGCTCTTTCATGAAGCTAACTCCTTAAATCAGCCTTGTAAGTGTAGTATTTGCTTTTCTGAAGTTGATTTTTGTTTAAAGACGGCCACAGATTGCACTTACTGCTATTGTTAAAGGGTAGAGCATGGATATTTGTACGAACTAAGTTACGGTACGCGCAGGGAAATGAGTTGTGGGCCATAACAGGCTTCACAAAAGAAATTGTCAGTCGGCCAGTAAATGCCAATATTGTAGTGCGGCGCACTACAATAATTAGATGTAGCAAGAGGTAATCTTTGCTTGTTAATACACATACCAGAAAGGTGGGGAGAATTCAGCTGTTGCTTCAAAATAAATTTGGAGTGACTGCTCTGGCTTATACACAAAGCAGCACTACATACATCTAAAGTGCAATATTGCCTAACTGCTGTGGAGCATTATAGACTGGTTAGTCCAACATAAGTTAAAGGTATACATAGTGTAGGCAATGATTGTGTTCAAAATACAAACTGAACAGTTTATGACTGTAAAGTAGAAGTGTTTGATCCTGCTCCTCCAATATGTAATGAAGTCAACTCTGCTCAATCTTCCACCTCATAAAGAAGTCAACAGCTTGCCCTTAGGGTAAAGTTCAGTGAACTCTAGAGAGAAAGGTTCTACAACTCAAAGGGATTTCAATTAGTCCATGTTTTATTCTGTTATTGTCACTTCTCTCATGTTTAAGTTTAACAGATTCTAGAGAGAAAGGTTCTACAACTCAAAGGGATTTCAATTAGTCCATGTTTTATTCTGTTATTGTCACTTCTCTCATGTTTAAGCTTAACAGATGATTGTTGGATTAAATTATCAAATAATACTGGTAGGACCCTAAAAATGGTTGGGAGCTACAGGCTCCAAAAACTAGTGAAGGGACTACATGTTTTGTCTGAGAAGTCTCTAGAATGCAAGCATCCAAGCTTGCAGGACTTGCAGGTCTCATGGAGATCAGAAAACTAAGTCTTTATACCATTCCTGGTTGGTCAAAAGTTTTGACACACCTCAAAAATAAATAGTAATAAATCTTGAAATGTGATATGAGTTATGACCAATGAAAAGGCTGTAGAAGGTGAAATTGGCCACACCCTGGAAATAGGGATACGGCGTCCACATGGAACTAAAGTGTAGAATGTTTGTCATGTACACCAGGGACTCTGTTACTCGTGACAGGAAACAGGAACGGCCCTGGGAATCAAGGACGAAAAGGAAGAGCTACTTGTAAACAACAAAATGGCGTCTTTGTATAACTATGTAACATTTTGTTGAGCAACTGTAGCAATCGTTTCGACAGTTGTATTTTGTACCTTGATATTATCTGTGCTATTGCCTCAGTTTCCATACCAGGGGGTAAAATTTCAGATTCTTATCAATTCTTCATTATAACAAGAAAGATCATATCATGATGTTTTGCATTTTATACCTCCTGATATTTTGCATTTTTATTCCAAGGTAGATTTGTCAATGCAATTTTATTAGCTCTAGGTTTATGAAGTATTCATTATTCAGTTCAATTTTTTTGCTAACTCTGAAGATCAGAGGTTAGATTAAGTGGAAACTAATTTTTATGAGATGTGAACCTTCTGACTAGTTTTTGTTTTATTAACTCCCCCAAATTAAACCTAACTTGGAAAATGTAAGTAAAAAGTGTTTTTGTCCCATAAAAAATGTATATGGCGCTAACAGTCTAGCTTTGTAGCTTAATTCAATGATATACCAGCTAAGATAGTGTATGGCAGAAGTTTGTTGCGTGCATTACTTAAATACAGGTAGTACATTGGACCTCCCCAATTTGAGAGGCATGTTACATTACTATGTTGATGCAAGTTTTCAGAGCAATTACAGTCAAAGAAAATGAAACAATACCATGTGTAGACAAATCATGTATTATCAAGGGCTTGCATGTAACCAAGCTCACCAAAACCTTGCCCTAAGGTACCTGTACAATTGATCCCCATGCCCTGCAACTTTCAAATGAGTTTGCAGCCAGATATGGCCATAAGGGCTGCCCTACCATGGCTGCAGTGCCTCACGTCTGATTTTATCCCTCAACTCTTTTTTTTTTTTAACATTTTCAGCCAGTCATAACTTTGAAGAAAACCATAGACTCTGCGACTTGATTTCCCAAACCGTTAAAAACTTCAGTGGTATCAAAGAACACAGAAATCATGAGAACTGGCACATGCACAGAAAAGTATTGTGCATGTGTCTACTGTTTATGTAACAATATGCGGAGGAATTATTAAAGCTAAGAGGATGCAAATTGTCATTTTCTGCTAATCAATTACAAGGGCCATTGTGTTTGGCCTTGTGGCTCTATCAATCAAGAAAGGTTGCCCACAGATATGCCCTTATCCCTGAAACCAAAATGACTCTGCCTCTAAAATTTTAGAGTTTGAGGCATGAGGTATACAGTAGTTTTGGTTGAGTCTCAAGGTGAAATTCAAACATGTCTCAGGTTTAAGTTGGGGCATAGATAAAGCTCCAGTTCAGACTTTCTGAAATGCTCAAAGTTTACTATGGAGATCAATGCATTGAATACAGTGTGTAAGTCAAACCAGGTTGAGCCTTCAGTAACTTTGGGTAAGTTAAGTCTGGAGTTGAGGCTCAAAGTATGTGAGCAGTGTCTTTGGTTGGAGTTTGGAATAAATGATTGCCAGTGTCTGTGTGGCTCACTTCCACAGTATTGTCAAATCTTCAAATTCTAGTTTCAAAAGTAGGAAGCACCATTGCTCTGATTGTAGTCTTATTTTGTTTTCTTTGCTTCTGATATGCAGGAAACTCACATACTTCACACTTTTAAGGATGATTTCTATGGATGTGTGCTTAGAGTGGCCGTTCTTGGCTATATACGAGAAGAACGGGGCTTTTCATCTCTTGGTATGTGTTATTATGAAACATTTCATTTAGGCAAGTGACATAATTATGGGAAGTTAATATGCTCATGATGGTTCACCCCAAATACCAGGAGAAATGCACTCTGATTCTCCTTCCCCCAGGACCGCTACCCCAAACCTTTCATGGAGCCAGTGAGCCGATCACAACTTGAAAAAAGGGCTTGGTCTGATTGACTTAAAACAATTGGTTAGGAAGTTAGAAACTGAGCTGTAAAACCTCATCTAATTAACTCATTTCATGGAGAAGATATGACACCATGTTAAAATAGAACAAAGACACCAAAGTGAAGGAGAAAACATTGTAAATGGAAGGGAGATGGAGGAGGATGTAGCAAGAACGCAGATGGATGGAAGGAAAATGTAAATGGCAGCTGAGAATAACAAAGTTATGAAAGGGTAACTAAGGAAAGAAAAAACATGGAGGGTAAATAAATTTGCCACCCACTGAGCTGTGGTTGCTGATGATGATGACTATGGCAATGTATCGTAATAATATTATACATGTGGTCACTCGTTTTCATCAGTTAAGGACTCCAGGCTCACATTCTTTCGCAACAATCTCCCCACACCTTCACTCCAGTTCAGAGATAGTGTCATTAAATTATATAGACCTTATGCATATGAAGTCATAATTCATAAAGTATGCCCTCCTTTGGAGGAATAACAAAGCAACATCAATAAATGCAAACAGCTCATTGGTTAACTAATCAGATTTGGGCATGAGTCCTCTTATGCATTGCACAAATTATGTTGTCTGCAGCCCTCTAATCTACATGTCCTTGAGATCATCCACATGTTTGTGTTTTTCCTTCGATCATGACGTCAGTGTGGCTTCTATGCATAATGTCTGATAGGAATTTTTCTTTCTTCCGACCTTGCTCAGTCATGACAAATTTTTTTTTTTTTTTCAATTCCAACAGATGAATTAATATCAGCCATCAAGTCAGATATAGCAGAAGCGGAGGAGCAGTTGAAGAAACAAGAGTACAGACAATTCAAGACAGACAATTTCTTTCAGGATAAAATTGATTCGAGTTGATGATAATTTCAAGGAGAAGGCTTGGGGGAGAACTTCCATTCCAAAGTTGATTTCACTCAGTCCATTGTCAACAAGAGTATATATGCAACTACATGTTTATCGTCATTTGCCTTCTTTGAAATCTTCAGTACTGTTCATCCCTGGCAAGAAAGCAGCATTACCTCTCATACCTTTGCTTTGAAAAGCTCAATTTAATGTTTTGACATTTTGCCATTTCAAAGGTAGCAGCTTTTCAAATAAGCTACTCAGTAAATAGGCTCATCGGTGTATGTTACAACCCAGCACTTTGCCTTTCTCATCAAATGGTCATTTTTTATGCCTTTCTGCAAAAGTTTACTTCTACATTTTTCCCATCTGCTCTAAATGGAAACCTCCATATGCAGAAAATTACATCCACTTGTTTGGTACCATGTAGCCATTCATGCTTTGAATGTTGAACCATATGACCAAAATCATGAATTGGGATGGAAAACATATACATACCTCTATATTTATGTCCATTTAATTTTAGAAATGCAATGCTGTTGACAAAAACTGACATGATCAGTGAAAAATTTTTAACTGTTGTTTACAGAGACTACTAAACTTCCTCACTTTTAAAGGCATATTTTCATCATCCCAAACAGTTCCAATTCTCCCAACCTACTGACTTCTAGCCCCTCCCACATTTATCTAAAACTCATCTTTATCCAGACACAATCCTTGTTTATTGCTTCATGACTTGTCCCAGTGGCCGTACAAGTCCATAATGTGTAATCAAAACACTCTCAGTGCCCATGTTAGGTAATTTAGCTATGATGCATTGTCTGAATGTGACGCCAATCAAAGAGCTGTACCAATTAAGAGTTTTGATATATGTATACTGAAACTGTAGTTTTGGGTGACAAATGACTGCCTTTAAGACCTAACTGTAGCAGTATTGGAGCTAAGGTTGTTGGGGTTCTAGGCCTCAACAAATAACCTTCTGGTGTAATGAAACAGCACCCTGGGTGTTTTTCCAGGTGCGAGGTACTGGATAGTTTTCATAACTCCATTGCTTATGTTTTGCACCACATACAATGGCAGTACTGGAGAACTGAGTAGCATATGGGAAGGCTGCTGACTTTCCTTTGGTCTTTGTCAGGTTTTTGTTTAAGTGTGATCTAAACAGAAATTACTGTTGATTATTTGATTTCTGAACTGCAAATTATTTTTATATGATTCTATGATTTTCTGGAAATGTTTGTGAAAGTCCTTAAAGGATAAAATATGTTATTTTGGAAACTAAGATCAAAAGAAATTTACTTGCAGGACAATTAAGAATCCAAAGATAGCACTTCAAGCACAGACTTAATTTGATTGGTAGTAAGCTGGGTTTGTTGGTTATTAACATGATGTGATAGAAATCTTAACATCTTGTGTAGCAGTCGAAAATTGAGCACGTTTAGTATCAAACCCTAAAGTTAGACCTAGGAGCACCAGTGGCAACAACACACTTCAAGCATATTACACCCATTCTGTCATGTCTATCCACTGCCGCTGAGTATGGGTTGGTACTAAGTGACAGCTGGTAGCTCTAATCTAGTAATCTGTGGTAGAAACACATGTTAAATACTGTCTAGCACAGTGTAGTAAATGTTATGTACATGTGGTTACACATTGATGACTTAAATACAGGCAGGGCAGCAGATTTAGTACTGGCCAGAAAAATTGGCCTGAAAGAAAACTTTATCCTGCCAGAGGAAATCTGAGTCCACATGTCAATTTGATGGCACTCTTGTTTAATGCTATCACTACATGCACTTGGGTTGCGCCTGTGTCCATCGTTTGCACTAACCTTTGGTTGTGCATTATCCCTTACAAATACAAAGTCAATTGACGTACATTACATACAAGAATGTAGCAACAAGTTTTCATGCAAGAATGGTGATTATGTTGAGTTGCACATAATCCCATCCTATAATTTTATGGTAACACTTGAACTGACAAATTCTTTACAGAAATCTTGGTGAGAGATTTAACTCTTTCGAATATTAAAATATGTTCTCTTTTGAATTTAGATTGAACCAAGTCAACTTCTTAGGAATAGTTAGATATTTATTATGCATATGAACAAAATATGTTTGATTTTTATATGTTCTGATTGCTAGCTTTCATTGACCTGTCTGTTGGTGACATGTATTCTTGTGAAAAAGGGAATTTCATATCTGAAATTGAAATACTTCCTTTTAAAATTTTACACATGAAGAGAAGACATTGAGTGACCTTATTTTAATATAAAGGGAAAGATTTCAGAGTTTGTAATGCTGTAAAGCTGAAAGATTTTGTGATATTACTGTTTTGGTGAGATGTCTACAGTATGATCTATAATTTTGGTTCTGATTTTGCCAGGACGTAGAATGTAAATTTGAATGATGTTGATATGGTTCTACAGAGAAGAAGGTGGTGGTATTACTTGGAGCGTTTAGTTTGGGTATAGCTGGGAGCTGGGTATTGAAGGACCAAGGTATTTGAATGTAATAAGCACCCATTTTTAGTTTTGATGAAATAGGAGTCTCTGCAGTTGTGCTGGTGTGTACGTATGTATGTACGTACATATGTACGTATATGTATGTATGTATAAATGTATATGCATGTATGCATGTATGTACATGTGCATTTTTATAGCATTTGCTTATTAACATGATATGTCAAGGAAGAATAATCAGACAGGTCCTTGGTACAAAGATTCCTCTCATCTGGAGGAAGAAACCTGTTGTTTTTGATGCAGGTCAAAGGTCATCTCTGGGATCAACAGGGATCAACTTTGAAAACCTTGTCATCATGATATTTCAAGGTTTTAGCAAAGACCAAAACATACAATTTTCCAAGAAATGCAAACATCAGACTATTTTTCCAACATGGTAAAATAGTATAAGACCAGTGACTGAAAGATTTATGGAAATTGTAGTAGTAGTTGGAATAAAACAGATGTTATTGTTTCATTGAAACCTCAATGCATGTTTGCATTCTGGTTTTACTTATTTAAGCTAATTTTGAAGGCACCTTGAGGACTTCTCATTGTATTTTGAGTTGTTGGTATCTTTACATCATAACAAGCATGTGACTGTAACACTGGTAGCAGAAATATACATCTCCATAGTATTGACAGTTTTGTGTAGTGGCCACATCAAGTGTTTGCACCGGGTAGGAAACTTGTACCTGGGTACCCGAACCGTATTACCCGTCGGGTACCTGGGTACCGGATCGAAAACCTTGCAATATCTTTTATCTGCCGAACGGGCTAGGCTTTGCACAGTATAGTACATAGGCCTATGCTATTTCCTTAAATGGTATAGGAGCGGATGTTAGAAACACACATCGCGGGAATTGTTTCTTGAAAAGTGCAATTTAACAAAAGCATGTTACAGAAACAAACAAGTTAAGCAACTTCATTTCAAATAATTGTGAATGCGATGTGGGTTAATACATTTCTTTCTTTCAATAACCATGTTATTTTGCGAGGATCAAAAAGAAATCATAGAAAAACTCTACCCAGGTAGTAATTTTCTACCCTGTAGCAAGAACGTCGGTTGGGTACCCGGGTACCCGGTGCAAACGCTAGTCAGATCAAATACTTGATCATACACTGGTCATTAGGATCACTCCTACCCCCTTCCACACCCTGTAGTGCTACCACTGACCCTGCTATGTAGTCAAGTGTGAGTCATTCTGAAGAACAATGATATCAGTACATGGTCACAGCGACACTGTCATCTCTCTAGTAATTTCAGAGTTAGCCACTTTTGTGATAAATTAATTGGACTATTAGCAATTGCACATCCATTTTGTGACAGAGAAGTAAACCATTTGTTTAGACAATTCTTCAGTCAGATCACTAAGTGTGTATTAATTAATGTCCCATTGCTGCATGTAATAACCAAAGATGTGCAGGAAGCGGCAGATCTTGGCAAGAAACACAATCAGTAAAGATAAGATTATTCAGGAATAATTTCCTTTAACTCCCTTCAACCTCCTGACTTTATACTATGTGCTTTCCTTATCTGAGATGTTATATTCTGAATGGTTCGAATTTATTCATGCCATTGCCAAAGTTTAGGTAACATCCATAAGCAAGAAAATGTAAAACCTGTTAATTACAACAGTAAAGATGATGTTTTCTTTTAAAATACTGTGGTGCAATCTATATCAGATTTTCTTTTTCTCTTTTAAAAGCATAAAAAGAGATTTAATAAAACTTGAAAAACAAGGGAACAAATAAATTTAGCTTCATTTTAGTTTATATTTTATTGACTCTTTGGTTATACTTCATTTCTTATGGGGTTTGTAAGTGAAGTTACATCTGTTTAACTAATTTTGCTAATTTTTCACCTGTGCGGGGATGTTTTGGTGACTCAACTTACTATCAAACCTGTTTGAGTTCTTTTTGAAAGGACTGCCACTTCTTACATTGCATACGCTAGATGTGAGCACATGGTTTACATCTTAACACTTTTTTACAAGTGTCATCATCTAATTGCATAAAAGTAATCCTGTCACTTAATGGCATTTTGGTGAGCTAGTTTTCCTTCATGTGCAGCAGGCTCAAGACAGATTCCCACAGACATCACAGGCAATAAATCTGTTTGTGCACAACAGCTATGGATACAATTTCTAAAATGAAAGCTTCCTTTTGGAGTAGTACCTTTTACTGCTTTTAAGATAAACATAGCGTTCTGCAGGATAAAAACACATTCAGTATTTTTAACAGATATTTATGTATCATGTTCTCATCATAAAAAATTTTACTTGAACTAACCATATTTAAGAATGCCAGAAATGTGGCACATTTCAAACTTGAAATAACCACATGGGGATAGAAAAATGAACTTCAATTTCACTTAAGGTCACATACTGTATGTCACAGTAGACTCATTTACATTCACATCACTGGTTAGCTCTGCTTGGCAAAGAACAAGTGCAGGAACATATGCTTGGCAGCGATCTCACAATTGCAAGCAGAATGCAGATGAATTGGAATCTACATTTCCCTCATCAATTCTGTTGCCAAGCAGCTATGACATCATTTGTAAACATGAATGAGTCAATACTCCATGTATTGGTTGGCATCTGTGAGCAATACTTGTTCACCATTAATCTGAATATTGACTGTATATGCACCCACATCATTAGTTTTACTACAGGTAAACTGATGCACCTTTGACTAGACTGCTCTTGTGCAAAAAAAATGGACCTGCCAACACCTCTTTCAGACTTTCTGATTTATGTTTCATTGACTTCCAAATTTCATAGACTTACAGGAAACCAAAGAAGAGAGAAATATCACAGATTCATAAAACTCTTGACAGTGTTGCAACTATACCTCATTTGTATATGTACAACACATGCTAGTATCAAGGCTTGGGATTCTATGTACCCACCAGGTTCTCCCATTAGTTTTTGATTGCAGGCTGGAGGCAGGCAGGCAAGGAAATATGTGATGGCGAACATATGTAAATGTGAGTTAGTTACACTCCTTTTAAACATAGCATCTCAAGGTAAGAATGACAAACAATTTTGAAATGTGGTTAAGCAGATTGATCGTACCGAGAGGAAGAACTCTATTGTGTTTCGTGGAGGCCAGCAGTCATTTGAAGTCACTCAAGGTCAAACCCTGCTAGACAAGGTATCTCACACTAGGAATGACCAGGATTTAGAATAAAGATTTGTCATGTTGAGAGGAACAACTGTATTGTTTTTGGTGTTGGTGAAGGTCAACAATAATCTGAGGGCACCAGAGGGAATACTACAATCCTTGTAAGTGGATTCAGTTTTCAAGTTAACGCCCCTGTAGAGTTTTGCCCTATAGAGTGTTTACACCTTTTTGCACACTGGTTTGCTCAAACCCATGAAAATTTTGCACCCTTCAGTAACTTGCCTGGCTACAGGCCCAAATGGATTCCATGACATGAGAGTCTTTTTAGTCCAAAGTGTTGTTGAAGCTGATCACACAGGTTATTACTTGCATCAAAACACAATAAATCTCTAGCTCTTTGAGTGCAGTGTGCACTCAAGCAAGTAAATTTGCAGTATTTAATAAGTAGTTCCATTGCTCCTTGGCAGGATCATTTCTCCGGATTGAGCATGATTGTGACACAACTCATTGGACTAAGGAAAGTTACTAACCATCACTAATATGACTTCCCTGAACTATGCAGAACTACTAGGAATTGTAGGCTTCATAATATCTCAAGGACAGTAATGATAGCCATCTTCCATCTGGTTTACAATGTTTAGAGGTAGAGCTCCATCATTTGTGGTGGAGGTTAAAGGTCATGTGCATTCACAAGAGGTAAAATTGCACAAAATTCTCAAACAGCTTGTATGCACCACAAGAGGAAGAATCTTATTGCTTTTGGTATAGATCAAAGGTCCTGTCAGGTCACCAGTGGTCAAAAATTGTCCATCTCTGGTCATCAGAGGTCAAAAAGTGAATTTCCTTAGAATTCCAAAGATCTGCATGTGTGGTCAGGAGAGGTCAAAAAGAAAAATCTTCCCAAAATATTCCTTAGATCAGCTAAGAATCACTAAGCCTTCCTGGTTATGATATCCCTGCCTGCTTGAACAGAGTTGGCTTGTCCCATTAACACAGTGTCTTCCCACCCCCACACACATTAGTAGTACAGTAAACACTACAGGTTATGTGTTCAGTCACAATACTTTGGCTAACATGAATAGCACCATCAAACCTCACCTTCAAGATAGTTTATTTGATGAGGTTCTACAGTTCAGTTTCCAACCAATTGGTTTAAGTCGAGCTGACCATTTTGCAAGTCTTTGGTATGACCTGGCCAGGAGTCAGAACTCTAAACCTCCCAGCAGCAATTCAAATGTTCTAACCACTTGACCAATTGTTCAGTCAGGTTGAATCTCACCTTCAATTTCAAATTTTTGAAAGGCAGTCCCCTTCCCATACTGCCACCAATGGTTGCATACAACAGTGGTTATACACAGAACATACATTCAGATTGTTTAAATTGCTTAATTAATAATTAAATTGGAAGTACTTCAACTGTCTGGAATGAGTTGACAAATCAGTATCTTTTATGCACTTATCAACAGTAAGATGCAACCTCTGAACCGTGTGATCTAAGAAGAGGTTGGTCAATGCTGGATTTGCCCTCCAGTGCACATTTCATACAACATTTCATATGCTTTGATAGATGTTTCCTGCATAATATAACTACACAATCAACACCTATTAGGTTGACTAATGCAGCATTGTAGGACTGCATTACAACTTAGAGAAAATGAAGCACATTTGACTCGCCACTGCCCAGGGATCAGAAGATGCATATTACAATTGCTATCAGAGGATGCTACCCTTGATCATTGATGCTACTTGGTGTGGGGTGTTTAGAGAGTGACGGACACTGGAGAGAAACACAGTAAACCACTGAGAGCATCTCAATAATTTGCGATGAGCAAACTGATCTTTCAAAAGTGTTCTATTATGGAAGGCAGTATTGTCACACTATAACATTCCAGAAGGATGATGAAAACCCCTTGTATGCAGTCACCATGCAAGTTGCTCATCCAATCTTGATATCATCCTTTCTAAAGTGCCTTCATTCCATTAGAAATATGTCAGCTTTCTGGATTGATGTCATCTGTATTTGATTCATCAACTTTCTCTCTTTCTTCTTGTACAACATGCATTTCTACTGGAACAGTTTTGACCCCATTGATCTGAAAGCAGAGGATATAAGCTGATATTAGATGTGAAAAGATTTTACATTTTATCCCATCTTTTTCAGTTATTATTTTGTCACCTTTTATTCCATGGTTAATCTATTCAAAATGCTTTAACTTAAAACTTTCAAAAAGAAGGAAGAAATTTTTGCAACCCTTTAGCTTATATCATATTGGATCCACATGAATGCAATTAATTTTGAAAAGATTTCATAATATTGCAATATAAATAATGCAGTAGCTGGTATTAATGAAACCTCTTTTAAAACAAAGAAACAGTTTATGAACTAAGGGATTGCGAGGATTTACCAGCTTATACTTCTGCCCTGTCCAATTTAAGTTGTATTTCCATGTATCCTTATATCCACTTCCATTGACCTTTGACCCTGCTAGAAGTATTCATGGGTCAGTGAAAGATTTGCAATAACCTCCTTCCAAAGATATTCTTTTTGAAAGGATAACCCCACTTTTGTCCGACTTTACTACCAATGGTCCTCAATAACATTTTCGCCAAACTAAATGAAAACCTAATGTGACACACCTCTCAAGGACAACATTATTAGTTTCAAAAATATCAATCAACTTTGGAGGGATTAAGTATCATTTTTGTATTTACTTGCAGTTACAACTTAGCATATTTTGCTGCAGCACTTTTATACTGACACAAAAGAAAAATACTTACTGTAACATACACCTGGTACTTCCCAAACTCAGTGATAGGTTCATCTGGTAACTTCAGAGCATGATCAGGGACATGAACGCCATCCTAGGAGAAAGACAAAACACACCAGAAATGGAATCTTGCATCACTTTCAATATTCCTCTATCAAACTGTCTTTGTTAATGTCCCAGTTACATTCAAAGCAGTATTTTCTGAGACTTGACCTAAATGAGCCACAAAACAACATACCTTTAAACATTTCTGAAAGTCTTACATAGATATACTCTAGATTTAACAGTAATTTGACCAAACATTACAGCTATTCAGGAAAATTGCCAAAAATCCACCCAAATTGATCTCATGACCAACTGATCAGTTAATGTTTAACCAATGAAGGGATAGGTAAGAGTTTTATGCCTCAGCTTATGGATGAATCCGATCAGCACTTGTATTTAGTGACTGTAGGCAGCCATTATTATTGATTATTTCAGAGATATTATACCATTGTTTCATCTCTTAACATTTCACACTGAATCGCAGAATTATAACCCCTTACGACAATCAAGTACGCCCAAAATGTATGCAACTGATAGATTGAGAAAAACTGGCTAGTAAGCTATATAGTTCATTAGACAGCTTGTTGTGTGCATATTAGATACACATTTTCAACATTAATATGGCTACTAAATTACAAGTATTGTCTTAAAGGTATCTTTCACCATGGGGGGTATGTACTTCCTTTCCAGTCATTGCCCCCACCCACACTTTTCAACCAACATGATGTGTGCGGCTAGGTTACTTACCGTTTGGTCTACCCCCGGAAAATAAAACGATATTCCGGGTGTCACATGATCAACGAAGACACCAAATCTGCCTTCGCTATCTCTGAAAACACAAAATCAAGACACCAAATCATGTGATTTTGTGTTTTCAGAGATAGCAAAGGCACATTTGGTGTCTTCGTTGATCATGTGACACCTGGAATATTGTTTCATTTTCCGGGGTAGACTAAACGGCAAGTAACCGAGCAGCACACGTAATGAAGCTATTGTCTCACTGCCGGGAACTTCATGTTACCTTAGAATCTTGCAAAGTAGAGACCAATTTAAAGTTAACTACCCTGATGTTGTATTACATTTAAATTACAAAAACTTCAACACAATTTTCCAATTGCATAGCAATTTAATCATTTAGTTAAGCAGAAGGAAATAAGTATACACCAAGCATGTGATGCAAAATAACAAGTTACCTTGCACCTGACAATTCCTATGTGGAGAGCTATTCAACTAATCTTGTACATAAAATGGATTCCACAACATGTATCAAACTGTAAAATCATTAAGTGCAACCTTTAAGTATTATTTCTCTTTTATAAATCATTTCTTTTCAAGAGTAACTACGAATAATGAGATATTTAACAAGTCAGTGGAATTGCTACTGCACGCAACAGACAACTTTAAATACCATCTTAGCACAGTCTCACTGTAGGATGACTGTCTGTTGTGAAGTTCAAAAACATTTTATCCCTCTTCAGTTTTTGCCCATGGAACAAACTCTATGCCAGGCTCTAAATTATGAGTCATCTAATCAACAACGTGACAACATGTCCAAAAATAATAAAATGATATTAAAATTGACATCACTAAAAGTCTTCACCTTTTTAAATGCATGTAAAACTCTCTCCCTCTCTAACTCTTTCCATTCTTGATCCTCATGAATGGCAACCCTCAGGACCTTAGACTGCATGTGTTGTATTGTCTAAAAGATAAAAAAGATAATATTATACCGAGCTGGTATTTTCTATGCCCCATTCTCCCTTTTTACTTCTATGGAATTTCATGGCAAAGTTAACAAAAGAGAAGGTAGCTCCAATTAGGCAAAGGATCCAACGATTGGGATGGCTTGGGTCTGATCCAACAGCTAAGAATTTCATTTTTTTTTGTTAAATTTTGAACACTGGTAACAATTGCACTGCATGTGGAAAATTATACCGAGCTTTAATATTATATGCATGTCATATAATTGGGCTTCTCTCAAAAGAAAGTTTGACTGAACCCTTAACTGCCAAGAACTGCATCCACAAGCCTGTAAGGATATTTCACTCAAAAGAAACATACCAGCTTTCAGCCTTTCTCTTTATTCAATGATGGAAGGAAACCTTCAAGTTGAACACTTTTAATATTTCCAATTTTCAATCATATCAACAACCAATGAAATTCAAATCACGTGCAACTACCAAATTTTGAAATATCCTACCAAAGGTCATTTCATAAACAATATTGGGTGATTGGTTAGCTTAGCTGTGCTGCAGTCAGGATTTAGGATCAGAAAGAAATTCTGTACTCAGATGGACTGATAACGGCTTTCAAAAGTTAGAATTTTTTACCCTTTTACATAAACGTATCAGAAATGAACTCATTCTGCACTGACACTATAGATCTTAAACATGCTGCTTATTCATAGGATAAGTGGGTGGGGGGAGAAGCTTTCTTAATAGTGGCTGAACAATCCTACAGTGAAAGCCTTGAAAAGGAATTAAATGGAAATTGAAGGGCTCGGCTTATGTTTCAGAGTAAATAGAGCACAAATTCCCTTTATTAAGCCAAATTAAAAAAATCGATTTACCTCCTGGGCTAAAACTGAAAGTCTCTTGGCACCCTTAGCACTTTCCTGGGGAAAAGAAAGTTGATTGATAAAAATAAAATCTTGCAACATAGATTAGTGCCAAACCTTTCACAAGCTTACAAACTGAGGATATATTCCAAATATAATACAATGTTCTTCATTTCTTTCCTTTTCTTCAAGCAGTTTCTAGGAAAAATGAAAAATGATTTCTACTGATCTTTTAGGTCTTTGTCTATAATTGATTACACCAAACATTAATTTGGTTTTAATTACATGTATCTGTCATCTACACTTCCTCTTCTTAATTAAAAGATCTTTGAGGGGCAAAGTAAGATGAAAGGAACACATGACTAAACTTGTGCAGGATTTCAACAGTGAAGATAAGCTTGAAAAAATACTTATTTCCCTAAAACGAAGTAAAAATTCCCATTTATTTCTTTTACAAAATTCTCCAGTACAGGAAAAGAAAAATGTTACATAAGTATTCAACATTCAAAACTTTCCCAGTAAAGGAGCTTCCCAAACTCCTGTTATTTTTACACCTATGAATGCTGAGTACACACACAGCATTCATACGAAATGTTGTCCCCGCCAATTCTTCTTTAGTCAAAGTATTTAATATCTCATGCACTCTTAGGTATGTATCATTTACAAAACTAGCATGCTCTGGATGGTTACCATAGTAACACTCTATAGACGAATCCAATCAGCGCTTGTGTTTAGTGACTGTAGGCAGCCACTAATGGGGTTCATCAGTCTAAAATCCACTTCATTTATTTTCTACTTGAATTTCAAACCTTCATACTCAGTGAAATTGAAGGAATCAAGATACAATTAAGTGTACAACCATCCATGACACAGGTGAGCAAGGGATTTGAAAAGGTGATCCCAGTTGTGGCCAACAAAGTCAGACCATTACTTGACTGTCTGGATTCGTCTACAGGCTTCCAAATAACCTTTGAGGTTTTTACTTCATACACATCAATTTTCATATATTTCCATTGTATTTTTATCATTGGTTGAATAAAAATATTGATCAATATCAGTAAATGGAAGCAAAGTAAACATTCAGTTATTTGTAGTCACCTTTAAGTGAGACCCTGTGATTGAAAAATAAAAGACATTTTTAGGTCACACAATTACACAGCTAATGTTTTGTCAAAGGGTATGGGCATCCGCCTCTCACGTGGAAGGCCTGGGTTCTATTCCCAGTTCGAGTTATACCAAAGACTCTAAATATGGAACCTCCTGCCATTTTGTGTGATGCTTCCCATAAGCAATGGATTAGGGAAAACAAGTCAGTGAGCCACAACTGGAAAAAAAGCTGTGGACAACATGACTTGAACCAATAAGTTGAAAAATGGGCCGTAAAACTCCATCTAACTAACTACACTGCTAATAGATTTTTGTAAAACTGCATGTTATGTAAATATGTACACAAAAATATGTCACTCACACCAATTTCTTCCAGATCCAGCCATCTGATGCATGATCCAGACACATTTCCATAGGAATTACACACTGACTCGAACCAATGGTTTCATGTCAAGAGTCATAAAATCAGCTGCAGGAAGATGGAGTGACTTATTTCAAGCTTGCTTACCTTTAGAGCTTCAGCTCGTTCTTCTAAGTTTTCTGGTGATGCATATACAGCTAAATTCCTAGGAATCAATCTGTTCCTGACAGTACCTTTCTGGACAGCCACTATATCATATTTTAGACCAATACCTTGAAATAAACAAAGTCAGTTATAAGGCAAGTGCTCAGTACAATGCCACAATTAGAGCAGCTGCTCTGACTAGGGATGCACCGGATCCAAAATTTTGGATCCGGCCGGAACCGGATTTTGCCAGAACCAACTTGAAATCCGGCCGGATTTTTTCCGGCCAGAACCGGATTTTTGCGATGCAGATAAATAAAGTGAAATTCAGAAAAGCAGAGAGATTCTGGGGGTAGGAGTTTTCTGCTTTGTGACATAATGTTTGTGAAGGACTAATGGGAAATGTCTATAAATTTGTCTTCATGTGTTGTACAAGTGTATTCAACTAAATTTTAACCAAAAACTGCAGTATAATAGGAAAAAGGCATGAAAAACTGTTCCTGCAGAAGTACAGCAAAACTGTTGCAAAGCAGGGCAAGTAAGAGCTCTTTGTATTTTCCCTCCTTAAGTGAGTATTTGTAGAGAAAATTCCTGAGGAAATCTTGAAAGTTGTTTTGCATATATATCAGTTTGTTTTTTTTTTGAACTACAGTACATCACCACTTATTCAAAAACTTGAACAAATTATGTAGACCAGTAATACTTGGCAAAGAGAGTCCTTGGATAGTGATTACTGCGTGGACTGTAAAAAGACTCTAGGGTTAAGGTTTTTAACTATACACAGCACCATTGTTTTATACACCATTTCTAATATTTAAACATGCCACAATATCTAAAAACTGAAGCACATTTATCATCAATAATTTTTTTGGCAGAGATACTGTATATCACACATTCTGACCTTACATATTATATGTTTGATAACATCATATTTAGTGGTCAAGCGATTATGCTATAATCGGTAATACCCGATTACTGATGAATTGATTTAACAATCGGCCCGATACCGATTACCGATAATTAGAAAGAGGGAAATCACATGTTTGTTTCTTTAGTACGCACCCCTTGCTTTGTGCACATCGTGTATACCATAGCCAGTTCAGGATAGAAAATATTGGGAATAGTTCCCTTTGTTTCACAGGGATATCATTTTTGTAGGGGCAATATTTTTAGTTCAAAAGTGAAGATACAAATCAACTGTTAATACAATAGAATTGTTTGCAGTCAATGTCACATGCCTTTTGATAATTTAGTTTTAAGGCCAACATCATGCTCTGTCTAGTTTTCACCCCCCAATCATGTCAGAACATTTGCATTCTTTTACTGTACTGGATTGTAGTTGCGTTAATGTACTGTAGCTACTCTTGACCTCCCGCCTTAACCAACCCCATGTAAAGCAATCATGATAATCTTAGCAGTTCTGAGCAGCAAAACAATTGCACCCGATTCAGGTAACTTATGGTTCCTTTCGGATATAAATATCCCTGTATATTTTTGGCAGTTCTCTTCCAAAACTTACATCTTGTTTAAAAAGAATCTGCAACTGAAATGCACGTAAGTCAACTTAGGCAGCGCTTTCTGAGAGACAGCAAGAAATACACCTTGAATGCAATTCTAAATCTAATTTCAGGTAAAACAAATGGGTTATAGTAGAAAATATCAAACTAACATTCCCATGGCAGGGGTTAAATTTATACATTTGTGATTATCAATGCATCTTGTTTTGGCAGGAAGTTAATGGATTGAGTATTTACGGGGATTTTAACGAAACTAGGAGCCCTTTTTCAAGTATATTTAGCCCCTTTTTTCCTGTCTGCAAATAATTGGTGGCAATGATCGGTTGAATGGCAGAATTTTACCGATGCCGATTATTTACCGATGACGAAATAATCAGCTAAATGCTGATAACTTTAACAGATGATTGGTTGAACACTAATCATATTGTGTATACTTAAGTGTGGGTGATTAATTATTAGGGACAGAAAACATTGATATTGACCCCATAGCCAACTTTAATTTGTAATGAGTAATATCTCAAGATTCAAGATAAAACACATTACCTGCTTGTACTACACAACTTTTAGGGCAAGTAAGTGTTAAAAAGTAAAGTAAAGTGAAGTGTTAAAGTGTGTATTTGTAGACAACCCAATGCAATTAAACTAAAACACTGCCTCGAATGATGTGACTCAGGTACAACTGTAATATGGATTATCCATTTTGTACAGTACGACTGAGCACTGCAGTAGACTTATTTAAATTGCATGAAAGGTCTTCTGATCCAATCAGTTTATTTCACACAGTTGGAGGAATTTGAAGTCATATTTGTTGCATGTACATGTAAATCAGTTACTTTTATAACTTTTGGGCTAAATAAAGGTGTTCAAATGTTATATACTGTAACATGCACTGACAAGCTATAATTTATGAACTTTAAATTAATTCTGAGACAGTTACTGCAGTGTTCATATTTGTTTTAACTCATGTACATAATGCTACCCAAGTTTACAGAAAAATCCGGTTCCGGCCGGATTTTTTTTAAATCCGGCCGGAACCGGATATTTTTTCACTATCCTGCCGGATAATCCGGCCGGACCGGATATCCGGTGCATCCCTAGCTCTGACAAATCTCAAGTTTATGTATGATTGATGGTAATCTAAAATCAGTGGAACAATGCATTTTAGTTTTTGATGATGCAAGAGAAAAGAGAAAAGATGGTTTTGGTACATGATCTGGTACAGTATCATGCATGAAATGAAATATGAAACACACTTCACTTCCTACGTATGTCACATACAGTACTGGTGGTGAAGAACACAACTTTTTAAGGTTGAGAGCTAACCTCCTCTTCAAAAACTCAATCAACTGTAAATGAACTTCTCCACCACAAGATAGTGCATCCCCACAATTGAAGATTGTTTTCTTACCTGGAACATCCTCTGTTAATATCACTTTAACACTCTTCTTTGTTTTATGCTGTGTGTCTTCCACAAATTCATACAACTTATGTTTATTCTTGAATGGCTTCAGTTCTCTACCAGGCTTTCTCTCAACACCAATGGGGTACTTCCTCTTTACAATGACCACATTCTAAGGCAAAAATAACATTATTCTGAAAAGTGTGAAAGGGCTTCATAATTATGATATTAAAGGCCTAATACTATAACCCCAAACCATTCTAATTCTCCTTTCCTACTTACCTAGGCCCCTCCTCCCACAACTGTCTAAAATTCATCATCATCGAGACACTATCTCAGTTTGTTGTTTCAGTGTGAAAGTATGCAAGACCCCATTGTGTAATCAAAATACTCTTAGTGTTCTCCAGGTTGTCAAAAATGGCAGATAGCCTCAAAAATGATCTCAATAGAAAGGATTTTTTCCCTATTTTCTCAGATTTGCTTTACTAGTTTTCTCTACAGACTTCTTTTTGAACTTGAATTCGTTAATACTACCACTTCTCCAAACACATCCTTAATTCCCTGGCAAATACAGTATTGCCTACAAGCACTTTGTCTCCCTAGCAACCACTTATTAACATTCTAACCTCTAACCCTTAGCTGGACTAGAATCCTTTTTCTTTGAACGTTTGTTTACTACTGCCACTACTACAAACGCACCCTAAATTCCCTGGCAAATATTGTCCACAAGAACTTTGTCTCCCTAGGAACCATCCATTCATTCTAACCTCTGACTCTTAGCTGGATTAGAATCTCTCCTGAACATACCCCTATGTCCTGACCTGCCTGGCTTCAGTACAAGCCAATGACCAATGGCAAAAAATAAAATGTACCCTCTAGGCAGGCCCCAAAAATGATGTGGTTAAACAATGACTATTATCTCAGTATACACAATTTTTTGTTTTCAATATGAAAGCTACTACTGTACTGCTCAAGAAGCACTGCCCTAGAGTCCCAAAGAGGTCAATTTTACTAAGCCCACTACTGTACCATTAATATACTGTACTTGGGATTCTTTTTGGTTTTTACATATCTCCACCTGTCCACTCAGTACAGTAGATACTGCATAAGATGAACTACAGTGCTCTACATTTTTTTAACTAGCTGTAAATCTTAAGAGTTATGACAATTGGACACTACAAAAATTTTAGCTTGGGATTAGACTATTAGGCCTATAACTACAGTATTAATATTAAATGTAAAGTCACATTGATTTATGTCTCCAACAAAATATTAGCACAAAACGATGAAAAAATGGATACACATGCATGAGACTTTCACATGTGGGATCTGCACTAATCACAGAAATCATCTAACAAAGTTCAAATTAGCTAATTTGAAAATTTTGTTTAATTATATTTTTTATTTAATGGTTTTCCACTTCTATGAACTCATTCTGATTCAGGCACAACCTACTTCAAAATTTCAATGCAATTGCTCGTTTGAATTTTTTCTGGTATCATTTTCCAAAATAAAATGAAAAAGGGTATCAAATTAATCTCACAACTCTGTATCACAACTAAAATGAAATGTACTTTAAAAGCAGATTCTGTTTTGGTTTTGTCAAGTATAGTGTTTGCACGGGTAACCCGGGTATCCGGGTACCCGCCCGCCATCGTATTACCCGGTTCCAAATCTACTACCCGAATCTTAAAAAAAAAATGCATGCAAAAGGATCATCCCATTTACGCCATTGCCCATGGTAATGGACTAAAATATTTTGCCAATTTGGTAAACATTCTCCGAGACTGAGAATGAAGAGAGCCCCTAGAAATTATGTGTAAGTTTGATAGTTGTCTGTACTTCGTTTCTGAAGTTGAAATTTTTATCAGCGTGCGGCCCGATCGCGCTATCGTCACGTAGTGGGTTACTTCTCACACGTCACATGTATATCGCTTATAAACTTACTCGCAAGCAAGCTATCTGACGGCCGATTCAAAATCACATCGTACTGTTTCACGCAGACAAAGCAAGACATACTGTATCACCCCCGCCCAGCTCGCAAAGACAGTGCCCGTAACGTTCAGCATGCTAGGTAAACTGAGCCTTGCATGTATATACGATCTTATTATCAATACGGTATGCCACCTCGAGTATAATCCTCGAATATTTCTTAATGATTAAAGGTGTCAGTTTTACGCAAATCAACACTTTGCCGCTATCTGCAAAGTAAAACGACATCAATGTAATAACACCGTAAACATTCACAAAATTTTTTTTTAAAATAGGCCAGTATATATTACGTTATTTTACCCCAAAATGGCGCTCGAGCAGACCACGAAGTTTATGTGTTAAAGTTATGTTACCGTGCCTGGATGTCGACACGAGGCTAGCTACGTAAGAACGTACATACCCCATTAGCAATAAAAGCACATTGCAAAGTAGAATGAGGGAAGTTCACAAACATGACGTCGTTTGTTTACAATCAGTAATTTTTGACGTGCAAGAGAATACCATAATACAGGGCTCTGATTAGTTGATATTTTTAAATCAGTGGTTTAAAAGGAGAAGCTTCGAGCTCTTGCTATGCTGGCTTTTCAAGTAGGAAAGCGTCCCAAAATTCAATATCAAATTGATAAAGGCCTGGGGAAGTATAATTTTCTTATTTGACTGTTTTCTGTTACGTTTTTTTTTTTACTTGTCATTTTGATCTAAAACAAAACGAGACGATTAAACCTTCTAACAAATCAAATGTTTTTGAACTTGGGAACTGTGATCGCTATACCTATCCAATACAGATGTTAATGTTACCATGCATGTCTTATGGAGTATGCCTTACAAAATGCTCATATCTTTTAGTCACCGTATGTAACACCGGGTAACCCGGGTACCCGACGGGTATGGCGATCGGGTACCCGGGTCCTAATTTTTAGTACCCGTGCAAACACTAGTCAAGTACTGCTATCACCTTCCTAGCCAACCAGTAGGTCTAATCAGTTTTACTCCACACATAAACAGCTGTGTGTGTAGTATCTGTTCTTTTCATCCAGTCTAGAATGGAGCAATGCATGACAGACCAATAATGTAAATGGTTTGAAGGCCTTAAGGTTGGTCAAGTGTTGTCCTTAACTGGATGTATAGCTTCTTCAGGAAGCAGTTTCAAGTTTGGTTTCGCTGAACAGCCCCTTGCCAGAGGGTCGGGAGGACTTTGGAAAAGGTAAACAGCTGTGTGCTGCATTAGAGAATCTGGTTGTGGTTGGCTTTACTGTTTTGGTTTGGTTGTTTTTGCTTTAGATATAGACTTGTAAGCATCTTATGTGGATTAAATCTTCCTTTGCCCTTCATAAACATTTCATGTTATGTTTTGCTATGTTATGGTCTGCCTTTTAGTAAAACCCTGGCATGAGCAATGCTGTGAACTGGCAGTATTTATGAGTTGAACAATCAAAGGCGGCCTACTCTTTTGAAAAAAAAGAAATAAAAAATTCCTAATGGATATGACTACATATTATTGTTGTTTATATTTCTTCAAGGTATTTGTACACCTAGGTTATACACACGATAAAATTTGTACATACCCTGGTTGGTGGATACTGGTTGATTTGACTTGTTTCTAACATCTGCCCGGTTACCTTGTTTATAATATTTACAAGATGTCCTCTCCCAAAGAGATGAAACATTCCGGGTGTAACTCTTGACAATGACATCTCTCTGTGATTTCAAAACAATGAAATGTTGTATTTTGATGGAGTTGTACTCTCTTCAAGTCTGACAGGACAAGAGTATAACATCCTGCTCCACACTAAAAGGGGACCATGCAATGACCAGGCCCTAACAGAAACACAAACTTCTAAAAACCCGACCTCAGTGCCTCTGGTCAGACTTCAGCACAATGTTTACTCTGGAATTATCACTTTCCGCGACTTAAAGTAACTTTGAAACCAAATTTGAACTTGAACTATAACTAACGTTAGGCCTACTCGAAAGTGAATTTAAACTTTGAACATTTTCAGCTTTTTGACTGACACTACATAACAGGATACCATTAGTTTCCACCCTGGTTACTTTTTGCCTCTCAAAAACAGTATTTTCCTGCTTTATTTTTTAGCAGAAAACATCTTTTTGGGGGTGGAAAGTAATGGAATGGAATGTGATATCAGTGGTAATTTTGTCAAATGAAGATTCCATCAACTTTTCCTTAAAAGTTTCAAACTTCATCGATATCTTTTACTTTTCAATGTGACACCCGTTACTGCCATGTTGACATCATTCCAAGCAACATTTTCACTGTAGACTTTAGTATGCTAATACATACTTACGTACAGGTGTACAATATTCAGTGTTGTGAACAGTTTATCACACACTCAACATAAGCATGCCTCTAGACTCTAGACACACAGACTACTTAAACGTAAAAAAATGTAAGTCTGTGACTATACTTGATGTTTCAAAAAAAGGTGGAACCCCTGACATACCAGTATACACAGTATATAGGACAGTGCGCTTGCCGACTGTGCTGCAAGCGCCGTTGCCGGTGGAGGATTGTCAAATAATATAAGTACTGTCTAAGTACTGTCTAACAGTACCACATACTACATAAAGACATGTATGTATGTATACGTATATGTACATGTATATTTACGTATATACACATATATACGTATCCCTAGAGCCAAGTAATTACACATATACCTAACATAACATAACATAACTAACACAACACAACACAACACAACACAACACAACACAACACAACACAACACAACACAACACAACACAACACAACACAACACAACACAACACAACACAACACAACACAACACAACACAACACAACACAACACAACACAACACAACACAACACAACACAACACAACACAACACAACATAACAGGTTGAAGGGCAAAGGAGGACCAAGGCCCCATGATAAGATGCCCTGAAGTCCAAGCCCTAATCAAAAGTCAAACCACCAAAGCTTGACAACAGCCTCACACAATCAGATTCTACCACGGTCATGGAAAAACTTTTCAATGTTAACCGTAAAGCAGTGAACTGATGGAGAGTTGTCTACCCAATCTGGCCGACAATTCCACTCGTTGACACTCGGTGGGAGATACTAAACTTCCTAATGTCAAACCTTGCAAAAGGCTTTTCCAGCTTTTTACAATGCCCACGCACCAGAGATTTACTTTGAACCCTTAAATTACTACAAGTCAAAAGGGGATTCCTTTCAGAAAGAAACTTATTAACCTGGAACATGTCCCCCCTAATCCTTCTCAGCTCCAAGGTGGTAAGCCCAAGATGTTTAAGCCTCTAGAGTATGATAAGGTAAATTTCTCACCTCAGGTATAAGGTGAGTGGCTCTCCACTGAACTTGCTCTAAAAGAAACTTATCCTTTTCATAGTAGGGGCTCCAAGCCTGAGCTGCATAGTCAAGATGGGGTCTTACCAACTGCTTATACAAATTAAGAACATTATCCTTACTAAAACTGATGTAATACATAAGCAGCTGTACCAATACGTATGCATATATTAAACATACAACATATATATTCCCATGTGTGCATATACCTACATACACCCTGACCGTCTACCTATGCATACGTATGCTTGGCATATGTATGCATTATTCGTAGGTGTATTACTGTACAGGCATATATCCCTAACCCTTACCCTAACCTTAAACCTAACCCTATTACTAATAATCTGGCCTTGAAGGGCATTTGTTTTATGACGCTAAGCAACCACGAGTGTGGGAAGAGGCGTTGGCTTTATGAATTACAACTTCACGTCGGGTGGCAACCAACTCAACAAATTGGATCAAATTTGGTATTTTTTTTTGAAAGGCCAGTTCAGAAAGGGAAACCATAGAATGCTCTTGGATGAAAAACCCACCTTACTTTGACCCGGCCTGGAATCGAACTCCAGGCCTCCCGGTTGCTAAGCTTCATTGCTTCAAATGCCACCGTCTTTATCCACTCGGCCATAGCACTATGCACTATGCTTACGTATACACGTATGATGTAAGTTCTGGACCCTTGTTCTAAATTAAAGCCAAAAGGTCAAACAATTCATTCTTTTCCATGAAAATGCTGAAAATGTTAAGGCCTGTCTACAAATTTCATTGTTTTCTTCTACTTGGATTTGAAATTTGAAGTGCAAAGTTATTTTTAACACATCTTAGGCCTAGGCCTTGTTCAAACATTACTTTTGGCCCAAATTTTTTAGAGGGAAGGAACGGGTGGAAACTAATGGACCCCCACAGGCCTATAACAAATTCGTGTTGGTGTATTTTTAAAGGACCAATCCTCTCACCCCAAACATTACAATTTTGGTATGGTTGCACCCAAATTCTCAATTGGCCCAGCTCTTTGATTGACAACTAATTCAAACAATGCAGAAGTGTCAAAGCTTGTCTTACACAGCATGAACTGTACTGAGAGTGTTGTGACAATACATAGGCCTAGGCCCCCTGAGCTTTTTATAGGCTAGTCACCCCAAAGCAATAAACTGAGAAGTGAGATTGCGTATGGATGAGGATGAATTTCAGATAGGCCTAGCCTAGCCTAATTATGGGAAGGGCTTACGTTGGAAGGTTAGGAGAATTGGTACTGTGTGGGGTGAGAGAATCGGGCCTTTAAATCTCATCTAACTAGAGCCTAACTATCCTATCGTGTGAATAGCAACAACGTAATTACACTAGCCTAGGCCTACTAGCCTAACGTTAGGCCTAGCCTAGGTTCACGTTAGGCTATAGGCTATAGCGTTAGCCAGTTTCACGAACAACACTTGAATCTTTGTCCTGTCCGAGGTTAAAAACACAGTGCACATTGCTTATCGATAGTGATAAATGCATTTCACTTTTCATAAAACTCAAAGGAGTTAAGTACTTCATAAAAAGGGAGTTGCAGAATCATACCATCCGCATATGTTCCCTCTCAGTCTCAGGCTCTATCAAATTGAAGTTGGCGAACATTAAGATAGCGAACAATAACACAGTGTAGCGAACAATAAGAAAAGCTGAAGCTGGCGAACAATAAGGAAATTCCGGCTTACGGAAGTTGAAAAATGCCATTTTATTGGTCAAGGGTACTTTAAACATTCACAAGACACTGTGGTTGGCATTTCGAAAATGTTTCGCGACATAATGTAAGTGATTCATGAAGGGGAGGGTCCATTCTATCACCATGCGTCCGGTGACCCGGGGGCAAATTGTCACAGGGGGCGCCACAGCCCCGTAAAAGTCCGATTAATATGCCTAGTATATATATATATAACGTACACATTGCGACTTTGAACGGTCATTTTGGCATTGCGACTTTCAACGGTCACTTTGGTTAACATTTGGAAAATGTTTCGCAAGATAATGGGGTTGATTCATGTAGGGGAGGGTCCATTCTATCACCATGCTCCCGCTGACCCGGGGGCAAATTGTCACAGGGGGCGCCACAGCCCCGTAAAAGTCCGATTAATATGCCTAGTATATATATATATAACGTACACATTGCGACTTTGAACGGTCATTTTGGCATTGCGACTTTCAACGGTCACTTTGGTTAACATTTGGAAAATGTTTCGCAAGATAATGGGGGTGATTCATGTAGGGGAGGGTCCATTCTATCACCATGCTCCCGCTGACCCGGGGGCAAATTGTCACAGGGGGCGCCACAGCCCCGTAAAAGTCCGATTAACATGCCTAGTATATATATATATAACGTACACATTGCGACTTTGAACGGTCATTTTGGCATTGCGACTTTCAACGGTCACTTTGGTTAACATTTGGAAAATGTTTCGCAAGATAATGGGGTTGATTCATGTAGGGGAGGGTCCATTCTATCACCATGCTCCCGCTGACCCGGGGGCAAATTGTCACAGGGGGCGCCACAGCCCCGTAAAAGTCCTATTAATATGCCTAGTATATATATATATAACGTACACATTGCGACTTTGAACGGTCATTTTGGCATTGCGACTTTCAACGGTCACTTTGGTTAACATTTGGAAAATGTTTCGCAAGATAATGGGGGTGATTCATGTAGGGGAGGGTCCATTCTATCACCATGCTCCCGCTGACCCGGGGGCAAATTGTCACAGGGGGCGCCACAGCCCCGTAAAAGTCCGATTAATATGCCTAGTATATATATATATATAACGTACACATTGCGACTTTGAACGGTCATTTTGGCATTGCGACTTTCAACGGTCACTTTGGTTAACATTTGGAAAATGTTTCGCAAGATAATGGGGTTGATTCATGTAGGGGAGGGTCCATTCTATCACCATGCTCCCGCTGACCCGGGGGCAAATTGTCACAGGGGGCGCCACAGCCCCGTAAAAGTCCGATTAATATGCCTAGTATATATATATATATAACGTACACATTGCGACTTTGAACGGTCATTTTGGCATTGCGACTTTCAACGGTCACTTTGGTTAACATTTGGAAAATGTTTCGCAAGATAATGGGGTTGATTCATGTAGGGGAGGGTCCATTCTATCACCATGCTCCCGCTGACCCGGGGGCAAATTGTCACAGGGGGCGCCACAGCCCCGTAAAAGTCCGATTAATATGCCTAGTATATATATATATATATATTACGTACACATTGCGACTTTGAACGGTCATTTTGGCATTGCGACTTTCAACGGTCACTTTGGTTAACATTTGGAAAATGTTTCGCAAGATAATGGGGGTGATTCATGTAGGGGAGGGTCCATTCTATCACCATGCTCCCGCTGACCCGGGGCAAATTGTCACAGGGGGCGCCACAGCCCCGTAAAAGTCCGATTAATATGCCTAGTATATATATATATATATAACGTACACATTGCGACTTTGAACGGTCATTTTGGCATTGCGACTTTCAACGGTCACTTTGGTTAACATTTGGAAAATGTTTCGCAAGATAATGGGGGTGATTCATGTAGGAGAGGGTCCATTCTATCACCATGCTCCCGCTGACCCGGGGGCAAATTGTCACAGGGGGCGCCACAGCCCCGTAAAAGTCCGATTAATATGCCTAGTATATATATATATAACGTACACATTGCGACTTTGAACGGTCATTTTGGCATTGCGACTTTCAACGGTCACTTTGGTTAACATTTGGAAAATGTTTCGCAAGATAATGGGGGTGATTCATGTAGGGGAGGGTCCATTCTATCACCATGCTCCCGCTGACCCGGGGGCAAATTGTCACAGGGGGCGCCACAGCCCCGTAAAAGTCCGATTAATATGCCTAGTATATATATATATAACGTACACATTGCGACTTTGAACGGTCATTTTGGCATTGCGACTTTCAACGGTCACTTTGGTTAACATTTGGAAAATGTTTCGCAAGATAATGGGGTGATTCATGTAGGGGAGGGTCCATTCTATCACCATGCTCCCGCTGACCCGGGGGCAAATTGTCACAGGGGGCGCCACAGCCCCGTAAAAGTCCGATTAATATGCCTAGTATATATATATATAACGTACACATTGCGACTTTGAACGGTCATTTTGGCATTGCGACTTTCAACGGTCACTTTGGTTAACATTTGGAAAATGTTTCGCAAGATAATGGGGGTGATTCATGTAGGGGAGGGTCCATTCTATCACCATGCTCCCGCTGACCCGGGGGCAAATTGTCACAGGGGGCGCCACAGCCCCGTAAAAGTCCGATTAATATGCCTAGTATATATATATATATAACGTACACATTGCGACTTTGAACGGTCATTTTGGCATTGCGACTTTCAACGGTCACTTTGGTTAACATTTGGAAAATGTTTCGCAAGATAATGGGGGTGATTCATGTAGGGAGGGTCCATTCTATCACCATGCTCCCGCTGACCCGGGGGCAAATTGTCACAGGGGCGCCACAGCCCCGTAAAAGTCCGATTAATATGCCTAGTATATATATATATATAACGTACACATTGCGACTTTGAACGGTCATTTTGGCATTGCGACTTTCAACGGTCACTTTGGTTAACATTTGGAAAATGTTTCGCAAGATAATGGGGGTGATTCATGTAGGGGAGGGTCCATTCTATCACCATGCTCCCGCTGACCCGGGGGCAAATTGTCACAGGGGGCGCCACAGCCCCGTAAAAGTCCGATTAATATGCCTAGTATATATATATATATAACGTACACATTGCGACTTTGAACGGTCATTTTGGCATTGCGACTTTCAACGGTCACTTTGGTTAACATTTGGAAAATGTTTCGCAAGATAATGGGGTTGATTCATGTAGGGAGGGTCCATTCTATCACCATGCTCCCGCTGACCCGGGGGCAAATTGTCACAGGGGGCGCCACAGCCCCGTAAAAGTCCGATTAATATGCCTAGTATATATATATATATAACGTACACATTGCGACTTTGAACGGTCATTTTGGCATTGCGACTTTCAACGGTCACTTTGGTTAACATTTGGAAAATGTTTCGCAAGATAATGGGGTTGATTCATGTAGGGGAGGGTCCATTCTATCACCATGCTCCCGCTGACCCGGGGGCAAATTGTCACAGGGGGCGCCACAGCCCCGTAAAAGTCCTATTAATATGCCTAGTATATATATATATAACGTACACATTGCGACTTTGAACGGTCATTTTGGCATTGCGACTTTCAACGGTCACTTTGGTTAACATTTGGAAAATGTTTCGCAAGATAATGGGGGTGATTCATGTAGGGGAGGGTCCATTCTATCACCATGCTCCCGCTGACCCGGGGCAAATTGTCACAGGGGGCGCCACAGCCCCGTAAAAGTCCGATTAATATGCCTAGTATATATATATATATAACGTACACATTGCGACTTTGAACGGTCATTTTGGCATTGCGACTTTCAACGGTCACTTTGGTTAACATTTGGAAAATGTTTCGCAAGATAATGGGGGTGATTCATGTAGGGGAGGGTCCATTCTATCACCATGCTCCCGCTGACCCGGGGGCAAATTGTCACAGGGGGCGCCACAGCCCCGTAAAAGTCCGATTAATATGCCTAGTATATATATATATATAACGTACACATTGCGACTTTGAACGGTCATTTTGGCATTGCGACTTTCAACGGTCACTTTGGTTAACATTTGGAAAATGTTTCGCAAGATAATGGGGTTGATTCATGTAGGGGAGGGTCCATTCTATCACCATGCTCCCGCTGACCCGGGGGCAAATTGTCACAGGGGGCGCCACAGCCCCGTAAAAGTCCGATTAATATGCCTAGTATATATATATATATAACGTACACATTGCGACTTTGAACGGTCATTTTGGCATTGCGACTTTCAACGGTCACTTTGGTTAACATTTGGAAAATGTTTCGCAAGATAATGGGGGTGATTCATGTAGGGGAGGGTCCATTCTATCACCATGCTCCCGCTGACCCGGGGGCAAATTGTCACAGGGGGCGCCACAGCCCCGTAAAAGTCCGATTAATATGCCTAGTATATATATATATATATAACGTACACATTGCATTGAACGGTCATTTTGGCATTGCGACTTTCAACGGTCACTTTGGTTAACATTTGGAAAATGTTCGCAAGATATTAGAGGGGTGATTCATGTAGGGGAGGGTCCATTCTATCACCATGCTCCCGCTGACCAGGGCAAATTGTCTAGAGGGCGCCACAGCCCGTAAAAGTCAATTAATATGCATAGTATATATATATATATAACGTACACATTTTTTGACTTTGAACGGTCATTTTGGCGTGCGACTTTCAGCAGTCACTTTGGTTAACATTTGGAAAATGTTTCGCAAGATAATGGGGTTGATTCATGTAGGGGAGGTCCATTCTATCACCATGCTCCCGCTGATATTCCGAGACAAGTTGTCTGGGGGCATACAGCCCGTAAAAGTCCTATTAATACACAAGTATATATATATATAACGTACACATTGCGACTTTGAACGGTCATTTTGGCATTGCGACTTTTCAACGGTCGCCTGGTTAACATTTGGAAAATGTTTCGCAAGATAATGGGGGTGATTCATGTAGGGGAGGGTCCATTCTATCACCATGCTCCCATGACCAGGGAGAAGAGGGGGGTGTCTGGGGGCGCCACAGCCCCGTAAAGTCCGATTAATATGCCTAGTATATATATATATAACGTACCCATTGCGACTTTGAACGGTCATTTTGGCATTGCGACTTTCAACGGTCACTTTGGTTAACATTTTGAAATGTTTCGCAAGATAATGGGGGTGATTCATGTAGGGGGAGGGTCCATTCTATCACCATGCTCAAGCTCACCCAGGGGCAAATTGTCACAGGGGCGCCACAGCCCGTAAAAAGTCCGATTAATATGCCTAGTATATATATATATATATAACGTACCCATTGCGACTTTGAACGGTCATTTTGGCATTGCGACTTTCAACGGTCACTTTGGTTAACATTTGAAATGTTTCGCAAGATAATGGGGGTGATTCATGTAGGGAGGGTCCATTCTATCACCATGCTCCCGCTGACCAGGGCAAATTATCTAGGGGCGCCACCTTTACGTAAAGTCAGTGTATACATAGTATATATATATATAACGACATTGCGACTTTGAACAATCATTTTGGCATTGCGACTCAACGGTCACTTTGGTTAACATTTGGAAAATGTTTCGCAAGATAATAGGGGTGATTCATGTAAGGGGAGGGTCCATTCTATCACCATGCTCCCTTGTTGAGGGCAAATTGTCTGAGGGCATACAGCCCGTAAAGTCCGATTAATATGCCTAGTATATATATATATAACGTACATTGCGACTTTGAACGGTCATTTGGCATTGCGACTTTCAACGGTCACTTTTGGTTAACATTTGGAAAAATGTTTCGCAAGATAATGAGGGTGATTCATGTAGGGGAGGGTCCATTCTATCACCATGCTCCCGCTAACCCAGGAAAATTGTCACCAGGGGCGCCACAGCCCCGTAAAGTCCGATTAATATACCTAGTATATATATATATATAACGTACCCATTGCGACTTTGAACGGTCATTTTGGCATTGCGACTTTCAACGGTCACTTTGGTTAACATTTGGAAAATGTTTCGCAAGATAATGGGGTGATTCATGTAGGGGAGGGTCATTCTATCACCATGCTCCCGCTAACAGGGGCAAATTGTCACAGGGGCATACAGCTAAGCAAAGTCCGATTAATATGCCTAGTATATATATATATATAACGTACCCATTACACGACTTTGAACGGTCATTTGGCATTGCGACTTTCAACGGTCACTTTGGTTAACATTTGGAAAAATGTTTCGCAAGATAATGGGGTGATTCATGTGAGGAGGGTCCGTTTCTATCACCATGCTCCCATGACCCGGGGCAAATTGTCTGGGGGCGCCACAGCCCCGTAAATGTCCGATTAACAAGCGTACTATATATATAACGTACACATTGCGACTTTGAACGGTCATTTTGGCATTGCGACTTTCAACGGTCACTTTGATTTGGAAAATGTTCGCAAGATAATGGGGGTGATTCATGTAAGGGAGGGTCCATTCTATCACCATGCTCCCGCTAACCCGGGGAAAAATTGTCACAGGGGCGCCACAGCCCCATGAAAGTCGATTAATATGCCTAGTATATATATATATATAACGTACCCATTGCGACTTTGAACAGTCATTTTGGCGTGCGACTTTCAACGGTCACTTTGGTTAACGTTTGGAAAATGTTTCGCAAGATAATGGGGTGATTCATGGCAGGGAGGTCCATTCTATCACCATGCTCCCGCTAACAGGGGGCAAATTGTCACAGGGGGCATACAGCCCCGTAAGAATCCGATTAAATATGCCTAGTATATATATATATAACGTACATTGCGACTTTGAACAGGTCATTTTGGCATTGCGACTTTCAACGGTCACTTTGGTTAACATTTGAAGCTGTTCGCAAGATAATGGGGGTGATTCATGTAGGGAGGTCCATTCTATCACCATGCTCCCGCTGACCGGGGGCAAATTGTCACAGGGGCGCCACAGCCCCGTAAAGTCGGATATTATACCTAGTATATATATATATATAACGTACACATTGCGACTTTGAACGATCATTTTTTTTGGCATTGCGACTTTCAACGGTCACTTTGGTTAACATTTTGGAAAATGTTTCGCAAGATAATGGGGTTGATTCATGTAGGGAGGGTCCATTCTATCTGTCTCCCGCTGTTGAGGGCAAATTGTCTGAGGCGCCACAGCTACGTAAAGTCCTATTAATATGCCTAGTATATATATATATAACGTACACATTGCGACTTTGAACGGTCATTTTGGCATTGCGACTTTCAATAGCGGTCACTTTGGTTAACATTTGGAAAATGTTTCGCAAGATAATGGTGATTCATGTAGGGAGGGTCCATTCCTATCTACATGCTCCCTTGGGAGCAAATTATCTGAGGGCGCCACAGCCCGCTTCAAAGTCGATTAATATGCCTGATATATATATATATAACGTACACATTGCGACTTTGAACGGTCATTTTTGGCATTGCGACTTTCAGCGGTCACTTTGGTTAACATTTGGAAAATGTTTCGCAAGATAATAGGGGTGATTCATGTAGGGGAGGGTCCATTCTATCACCATGCTCCCGCTGACCAGGGGCAAATTGTCACAGGGGCATACAGCCCCGTAAAAGTCCGATTAATATGCCTGAGTATATATATATATATAATGTACACATTGAGACTTTGAACGGTCATTTGGCATTGAGACTTTCGACGGTCACTTTGGTTTACATTTCGAAAATGTTTCGCAAGATAATGGGGGTGATTCATGTAGGGGAGGGTCCATTCTATCACCATGCTCCCGCTGACCCGGGGGCAAATTGTCACAGGGGGCGCCACAGCCCCGTAAAAGTCCGATTAATATGCCTAGTATATATATATATAACGTACACATTGCGACTTTGAACGGTCATTTTGGCATTGCGACTTTCAACGGTCACTTTGGTTAACATTTGGAAAATGTTTCGCAAGATAATGGGGGTGATTCATGTAGGGGAGGGTCCATTCTATCACCATGCTCCCGCTGACCCGGGGGCAAATTGTCACAGGGGGCGCCACAGCCCCGTAAAAGTCCGATTAATATGCCTAGTATATATATATATATAACGTACACATTGCGACTTTGAACGGTCATTTTGGCATTGCGACTTTCAACGGTCACTTTGGTTAACATTTGGAAAATGTTTCGCAAGATAATGGGGTTGATTCATGTAGGGGAGGGTCCATTCTATCACCATGCTCCCGCTGACCCGGGGGCAAATTGTCACAGGGGGCGCCACAGCCCCGTAAAAGTCCGATTAATATGCCTAGTATATATATATATATATAACGTACACATTGCGACTTTGAACGGTCATTTTGGCATTGCGACTTTCAACGGTCACTTTGGTTAACATTTGGAAAATGTTTCGCAAGATAATGGGGGTGATTCATGTAGGGGAGGGTCCATTCTATCACCATGCTCCCGCTGACCCGGGGGCAAATTGTCACAGGGGGCGCCACAGCCCCGTAAAAGTCCGATTAATATGCCTAGTATATATATATATATAACGTACACATTGCGACTTTGAACGGTCATTTTGGCATTGCGACTTTCAACGGTCACTTTGGTTAACATTTGGAAAATGTTTCGCAAGATAATGGGGTTGATTCATGTAGGGGAGGGTCCATTCTATCACCATGCTCCCGCTGACCCGGGGGCAAATTGTCACAGGGGGCGCCACAGCCCCGTAAAAGTCCGATTAATATGCCTAGTATATATATATATATAACGTACACATTGCGACTTTGAACGGTCATTTTGGCATTGCGACTTTCAACGGTCACTTTGGTTAACATTTGGAAAATGTTTCGCAAGATAATGGGGGTGATTCATGTAGGGGAGGGTCCATTCTATCACACCATGGTCCCGCTGACCCGGGAACCAGAAATTGTCGCAGGGGCGCCACAGCCCCGTAAAAGTCCTATTAATATGCCTAGTATATATATATATATATAACGTACACATTGCGACTTTGAACGGTCATTTTGGCATTGCGACTTTCAACGGTCACTTTGGTTAACATTTGGAAAATGTTTCGCAAGATAATGGGGGTGATTCATGTAGGGGAGGGTCCATTCTATCACCATGCTCCCGCTGACCCGGGGCAAATTGTCACAGGGGGCGCCACAGCCCCGTAAAAGTCCGATTAATATGCCTAGTATATATATATATATAACGTACACATTGCGACTTTGAACGGTCATTTTGGCATTGCGACTTTCAACGGTCACTTTGGTTAACATTTGGAAAATGTTTCGCAAGATAATGGGGTGATTCATGTGGGGGAGGTCCATTCTATCACCATGCTCCCATGACCCGGGGAGCAAATTGTCTGAGGCGCCACAGCCCCGTAAAAGTCCGATTAATATGCCTAGTATATATATATATATAACGTACACATTGCGACTTTGAACGGTTATCATTTTGGCATTGCGACTTTCAACGGTCACTTTGGTTAACATGTGGAAAATGTTTCGCAAGATAATGGGGTGATTCATGTAGGGGAGGGTCCATTCTATCACCATGCTCCCTGCTGACCCGAAATGCAAATTGTCTGAGGGCGCCACAGCCCCGTAAAGCAAAAGTCCGGATTAATATGCCTAGTATATATATATATATATAACGTACACATTGCGACTTTGAAAGGTCATTCTGGCATTGCGACGTTCAACGGTCACTTTGGTTAACATTTGAAAATGTTTCGAAAGATAATGGGGGTGATTCATGTAGGGGGATGGTCCATTCTATCACCATGCTCCCGCTGACCCGGGGGCAAATTGTCTGCGCCACAGCCCCGTAAAAGTCCGATTAATATGCCTGAAAGTATATATATATATAACGTACATTACGACTTTGAACGGTCATTTTGGCATTGCGACTTTCAACGGTCACTTTGGTTAACATTTGGAAAATGTTTCGCAAGATAATGGGGGTGATTCATGTAGGGAGGGTCCATTCTATCACCATGCTCCCGCTGACCCGGGGGCAAATTGTCTGAGGGCGCCACAGCCCCGTAAAAGTCCGATTAATATGCCTAGTATATATATATATATAACGTACACATTGCGACTTTGAACGGTCATTTTGGCATTGCGACTTTCAACGGTCACTTTGGTTAACATTTGGAAAATGTTTCGCAAGATAATGGGGTTGATTCATGTAGGGAGGGTCCATTCTATCACCATGCTCCCGCTGACCCGGGGGCAACAAATTGTCTGAAAGGGCGCCACAGCCCCGTAAAAGTCCGATTAATATGCCTAGTATATATATATATATAACGTACACATTGCGACTTTGAACGGTCATTTTAGCATTGCGACTTTCAACGGTCACTTTGGTTAACATTTGGAAAATGTTTCGCAAGATAATGAGGGGTGATTCATGTAGGGGAGGGTCCATTCTATCACCATGCTTCCGCTGACCCGGGGCAAATTGTCTGAGGGCGCCACAGCCCCGTAAAGTCCGATTAATATACCTGAAATATATATATATATATAACGTACACATTGCGACTTTGAACGGTCATTTTGGCATTGCGACTTTCAACGGTCACTTTGGTTAACATTTGGAAAATGTTTCGCAAGATAATGGGGGTGATTCATGTGAGGAGGTCCATTCTATCACCATGCTCCCGCTGACCGGGGCAAATTGTCACAGGGGCGCCACAGCCCCGTAAGAAGTCCGATTAATATGCCTAGTGCTATATATATATATCACCTACACATTGCGACTTTGAACGGTCATTTTGGCATTGCGACTTTCAACGGTCACTTTGGTTAACATTTGGAAAATGTTTCGCAAGATAATGGGGGTGATTCATGTAGGGGAGGGTCCATTCTATCACCATGCTCCCGCTGACCCGGGGGCAAATTGTCTGAGGGGCGCCACAGCCCGTAAAAGTCCGATTAATATGCCTAGTATATATATATATATATAACGTACACATTGCGACTTTGAACGGTCATTTTGGCATTGCGACTTTCAACGGTCACTTTGGTTAACATTTGGAAAATGTTTCGCAAGATAATGGGGTTGATTCATGTAGGGGAGGGTCCATTCTATCACCATGGTCCCGCTGACCCGGGGGCAAATTGTCACAGGGGGCGCCACAGCCCCGTAAAAATCCGATTAATATGCCTAGTATATATATATATATATAACGTACACATTGCGACTTTGAACGGTCATTTTGGCATTGCGACTTTCAACGGTCACTTTGGTTAACATTTGGAAAATGTTTCGCAAGATAATGGGGGTGATTCATGTAGGGGAGGGTCCATTTTTATCACCATGCTCCCGCTGACCCGGGGGCAAATTGTCTGAGGGGTGCTACAGCCCCGTAAAAAGTCCGATTAATATGCCTAGTATATATATATATATATATAACGTACACATTGCGACTTTGAACGGTCATTTGGCATTGCGACTTTCAACGGTCACTTTGGTTAACATTTGGAAAATGTTTCATAGCAAGATAATGGGGTGATTCATGTAGGGGAGGGTCCATTCTATCACCATGCTCCCGCTGACCCGGGGCAAATTGTCTGGGGAAAGCGCCACAGCCCCGTAAAAGTCCGATTAATATGCCTAGTATATATATATATATATAACGTACACATTGCGACTTTGAACGGTCATTTTGGCATTGCGACTTTCAACGGTCACTTTGGTTAACATTTGGAAAATGTTTCGCAAGATAATGGGGGTGATTCATGTAGGGGAGGGTCCATTCTATCACCATGCTCCCGCTGACCCGGGGGCAAATTGTCACAGGGCGCCACAGCCCCGTAAAAGTCCGATTAATATGCCTAGTATATATATATATATAACGTACACATTGCGACTTTGAACGGTCATTTTGGCATTGCGACTTTCAACGGTCACTTTGGTTAACATTTGGAAAATGTTTCGCAAGATAATGGGGTTGATTCATGTAGGGGAGGGTCCATTCTATCACCATGCTCCCGCTGACCCGGGGGCAAATTGTTATCCACAGGGGCGCCAGCACAAGCCCCGTAAAAGTCCGATTAATATGCCCTAGTATATATATATATATATAACGTGACACACATTGCGACTTTGAACGGTCATTTTGGCATTGCGACTTTCAACGGTCACTTTGGTTAACATTTGGAAAATGTTTCGCAAGATAATAGGGGGTGATTCATGTAGGGAGGAGGGTCGAACATTCTATCACCATGCTCCCGCTGACCAGGGGGCAAATTGTCACAAGGGGCGCCACAGCCCGTAAAGTCCGATTAATATGCCTAGTATATATATATATATAACGTACACATTGCGACTTTGAACGGTCATTTTGGCATTGCGACTTTCAACGGTCACTTTGGTTAACATTTGGAAAATGTTTCGCAAGATAATGGGGGTGATTCATGTAGGGGAGGGTCCATTCTATCACCATGCTCCCGCTGACCCGGGGGCAAATTGTCTGAGGGCGCCACAGCCCCGTAAAAATCCGATTAATATGCCTAGTATATATATATATATAACGTACACATTGCGACTTTGAACGGTCATTTTGGCATTGCGACTTTCAACGGTCACTTTGGTTAACATTTGGAAAATGTTTCGCAAGATAATGGGGGTGATTCATGTAGGGAGAAGTCCATTCTATCACCATGCTCCCGCTGACCCGGGGGCAAATTGTCTGAGGGCGCCACAGCCCCGTAAAAGTCCGATTAATATGCCTAGTATATATATATATATAACGTACACATTGCGACTTTGAACGGTCATTTTGGCATTGCGACTTTCAACGGTCACTTTGGTTAACATTTGGAAAATGTTTCGCACCTACCTGCCTAGGTAGTGGGCCACTTACTTTAATATTTGTACGTAGAAAAATGTTTACTGACAGATGAAGTGCCTAAAATAATTTATTGGGTGTTGCTTCTAATTGTGTTACTCATAAAATATGATAATTTTTTTTGTCAATTAGATTTTGTAGACGATGAGTTGAATTGAATACACTCTGTGCAAAATTCAAGGCTATTTGACAAATTTTAGTGACATTTTTCGATATTATTACTCCGTTCTGTGACAAATGCCGTCTCTGAGTAGCTATTAAGGCGGGAAACTTCAATGATCATGGTAGTGGCGTAGGAAGCAATATGAAAGTGGGGGAAGGGGCAGAACAATTTTGGACCATGCACCTCACCCTACCCCGTTGACCAAGAGGTACATTTCTGGTGCTAAATTTTCCGATTTTTCTACGAGCAAGAACAATTACTTTCAATGAAAAAAAAAACATTCTTTCTTAAGTGTGAAGACTACTGCATCAGGAATGTAATTTGCGGAACACGGCAAAAATTTGGGTCTTTTCACACATTTGTAAATATGGAGCTTGTTTTGCAGAAAATAGTTCAGATTTAGGGATTTCTGTTAGGAAATTTAAATACCTGGGGGACTATCGAAGAATCTGCGTTTTCTATTAGCATCTATATGAGACAACATGTCGACTGAAGATCGTTGTTCTTACATTATGTTATCTAAGGGGTGCAGACTGAGGCTTCTCGGCTACATTCAAAAAGCTCCCGAAACTTTTTGGCCTCTTTTAGACAAAATCTTAAAATAAAAGCTTTAGTATTGAAGAAAAGTTTAGGGAAACGGCACTGTGACGGCTCCGAGAAGTTTACCACTGACTGCTCTGTGAGAGATCACTTACTGAATTAAGGGTGGCGATCTAGGGGCGCGCGAAGCGCGAGGAAAAATTCTCGTTTTTCTACAATTAATAATAACAAACATGGAGCTTTTTTTATTAGGAAGAATTCAGAATTTTATTAAAGGTTGGAAAAATTGTACTGTATTTGACTGCAGTGGGTCTCACATGGCAAATTTCCGAATTTTTCACTTTTTTAGAGCCAGAGGGCAATCAATCCCATGCCTCCTATAGCTACATAACTGCTCTGCAACATTGAACATTGATAATATTTTGACATGCTTCTAATAACTTCGGAAGAATCCATTTACACAGACTAATCAACTAACAGGCAGACAGGGTTGAAAGGTATCTGGTGATAGGTGTGTATGAAAAAGGCATTGAATTACGACGTTAGGCCAATGGTTCCCTGCCTGGAATATTAAGTCTTGCTCGAAAGATTTTGTTCAGACAGTTTATAAAAATAGCAATATAGCTGCCGGTGTCTCTTGATGATGTTGTGTCATGTACACGGTAACATATCCGATTTTGTTTTCAGAACTCGGAAAAAGTTTAACAATCTGATTTATGAGCAAGAAGTAATGGCCCATCTCATGTTGCATTGCATTGAAGTGGAAATTTTGCTCCTTTTTGAGATTTGGAAAATCGAAAAAGGGCTTTATGGCCCAGGGAAGTGGGGGGAGGCGAAGCATGCTCCGCCCCTCATTTTCACTAGGGCTGTCGACCCCCTACCCCAGAATCCTGCTTCATACGCCTATGATTGTTTATGGTATAGAAATATTAAAGTGTGCATGAAAGCCCTCATTTGAGCTTCGATCAGAAGGGAGGTATGTCCCGGTTGGAAACTTCTACTGGGAGCTAGGAGGCAATGAAGGAGCCTAATTTAGTGTATAAGTCAATGGGACTTAAAATTAGTTGTCCTCTGCATTTAGGGTCTCACACCCCCAGTAATTTCCCCATTGACTTACAAACTAAATTATCTCCTTTTTCAGGCCCTTGCAGCCTTGTCAAAGGATTCACAGCTATTTCAAAGGTACTCATCACTTGATAGCCTAACAAGTTTGCCCATCATGGCACTACAAAATTTCCTAACATGACAGTTTAGATTTTTTGAGCTACAAGGACTTAAGTTTTTGTAGGTTACACTCACCCCTAGCCTCTTCACCAAAACGGAAAACCTCCGCTATTTGACAGCAATTTTTAAACAGTCTAAATCACCATCAATATTACCCAAATTTTCTTGGAACTCTTGCAAGTTCTCTTTCATATTCATGGACTTTCATTAACCAGCTTGCAGGTTATCCTCACAAGAATTTGGTCCAAACCAGAGTTAAAAGAACTACTTCTTTCTTCACTACCCTCATGGAGTAGTGAGACCTTAAATGATGTTTGGAAAACGTGTGGTGGCGCTGTTATAATTTCTCAACTATGAATAAGTAAGCCCTTTGTTTATGGCAGGGCCGTTAGTGGCACGCTGATGAGGCGACCTCTTCGGACAGGAAATACTTTTCATCGCAAATTCGTACTACACATAAATTATTCAAAATTAATATTCCCATTATCCGCTTTCCATGCCGTTCCTGACGGCTGTTCATTTAATACTGTTGCAAGAGTAAAAAATTTTGTTAAAAGTAAACTAAAAAAAACGTGAAACAAGGAAAATAAAAAATACAAAAAAGGTTTAGCTGTTCAGTGTGTATTCTCAGATGTGTCCTCTCACCTCAAGGTACTGAGTTCTTCACTTGTGCTTATGGAGCTCATTTTCTCCAGCGCGCCCATGTACATTAACATCCGCTCTCCATTATCTAAATGCGGCAGGGGCGACGACACCGGTGGGGACGTGTGCCAACCCGAATCGATTTCCCGTAGATTTTTTCAAGGCCGCCGAAAGGTGTTAAAAGGCCTTACACTCCTGTAGGGGAATGAGGTGAGGTGGTTTTTCCGACTGACCACGATGGACTTTTTCATCATGTTCTTTCACAAACGTGTTTCAGAGCATCATAAGTTTTGCAAATCCTCAATCTACCAAAATATTGTCTCCCCGCCCAACGCCCAACAGGATAACTTATTCAACACAATAACAACTCCCCTGGCAAAGGGGCACAATTGCATGGATTTATTTTTTACCTAACGAATTTCCAGAGAGAATATCCCCATTCCTTGTTGATCAATATCGGTTTTATATCGAGCGATAATGAAATTTGAAAATCTGAACTAGTCTTTGTCATACCATGTTTCGTTAGCAATTATTATTGATCAAAGCTGCAGTGACGTCACAATTTGATCATTTGAAACCAGTGACGTGAAAGCTCTTTTCTTTTTTTTTTTATTATCTTTTACGGTTCTTAAAATATACCTCTCCTGTCTCTCCAAAGTCTTTCAAAAATAAGTAAGTGCAGTTTTGCACAGTGTTAGAATCTGTTTTTAATGCAATTATCTCCTAATAAGAAGTCATTTAGTTCATGGGTCGATGACTGAATAGACACTTTTCAACAAAGCAAATTTCTCTTTCACAATGAACACCTCAGAACATGTATTGTTGTTACAACTGTCACTGAAATGAAGGTCGAAGAAGCAAAAAATATATATTGTGGGTCCATCCCATGACGTCACAACTTTGCATTTGTATGTGATGAATATTAATGATGTATGCGGAAAATAGAATTTAGCGAGTAAAACGGGCGATATGTCTTGTTTTATTGCTTTTATGGGAATCGTTACTAAACACTTGAGATAAACATAGAGCCGAGAAGAATGTAATTTACGCGAAAAGACTTTCCTGCGTCGAGAGGCAAAGAGTATACTTCTTATTCATCAATTTATGGAACAAACCTGTGACAAATATCACAATCAACTTGCCTCTACATGCTTTTAGGGAACGAAATGGCACTTTTTTACTGAGGGGCGTGACGAACTGATTGTAATTTAGTCAAATTATGTTGTTGCCTTTAAATTTGATTTGAGATTGAAATAAAGGTACACTGAGCTGAACTGAACTCTCGTGTAAGATTATTTGGTTCATTTCTCCGCTTGGCCCTTCGCTAGAGTGGAGGGGACTTAAGAAAAAGCAGTTTTTCACACTAAAAGCACTGATATTAACTTACGCTTCTTTAAAAGCAGTCATATTGTGACTTCTCTCTACCAGCTTTTATGGGTCCATTCCATACTGCAGGTTGCTTTCTTTTTGCAACATACCAATACTAATTAAACGATATTTCTATATAAGGGTTTATCTTTATAGGTGTACTTTTCCTTGGACCGAAATGCCGCCTCATTTCTCGATAAATTTACAGTGAATTTACCACTACACCAAAATTAGCAAGTTGGTGGTCATTTTGTGTTTGTTTAACCAGAACCAAATCGTTGTTGTCGTACATCTCGACGACTCGCCTCGCCCCACCCCAGAGGATAACTTTGTCCGTAAGATGCATTAAATTAAGTTCCGCAGTGTTCGTCGAAAATCTCTTAAAAGGCAAGCAGGGAAAAATCCAAGATTTGGTCCAGAGGGGGTTCCAAATTGTGACTTCCAGCCCATGGAAGGGATATGGGGGGAGGGGACATTCTCTCCTGAAATGTTTTTAATTTTCAAAGGTCCACAAATGCAGTTTGGTGCACTCGTGGGAAAAGACAAAGTTTTTGCAATGGAATTGATAGGAATTGAGGTAAATTTGGAAAATTAGCGGTGAAGTTGTCTGAAGGTCACGATTTTCTAAATTTTTGTACTTTCCGTGCCAACTTATGGTGGCACTTCCGCTTTCATAGTCTTTTGGACAGAATAAAAGATTTTCTGCCCTTCAAAAATGCCCCTTTCAGAAGCTGTGCCATTTAAAAAAAGTTTTTTGCCTCAGTATTGAGGGGACTAAACGATACTCACCTGACCTACCCGGGCAGAAAAGTAGATTTCTTCAAACTTTTGGCGGAAGAAGGGGAGATAGTTTACGTGAATTACGTTAAATTCGAAAGAGTTCACGCGAAGTCTGCTTGGCGAACGCAAAACGCGAAGTCCCTAACGAGTGGGGTCCACGGACAAAGGGAGACCCGCCAGGAAAGGTGTTGGGTTTTGACGTCTAAGCAAGTCCCCGGAAGACTGTTTTTAGGGGTCGATACCAGAGGTTGTTTAGTGAAAAGAATGGACCTCGAAAATTTTTGTGTAGCCGAATAGTTTCAAAACCATTCATGATAGGACAAATAATAACAATATAAACTTGGTTTAAGAAATTCAGCCTACCCATTATAACATTTATGAAAATGCTGGAAATTGATGTGAATTGGTGGGAATGGATGGGACGGCGCACCAATTCACCATTCATCCATGCGCCAATTAAACGCCAGAGTGTGAACTGAGTCAATTACGTGCAAACACTCTACTAAGCATATTATGAGGACTCAACAGGGCTGTGGCGCCCCCCAGACAATTGCTCCCGTGGCCGCGGGAGCATGGTGATAAAATGGACCCTCCCTACATGAATCACCCCATTATCTTGCGAAACATTTTCCAAAATGTTAACCAAAGTGACCGCTGAAAGTCGCAATGCAAAATGACCGTTCAAAGTCGCAATGTACGTTGTATATATATACTAGGCATATTAATCGGACTTTTACGGGGGCTGTGGCGCCCCCCTGTGACAATTTGCCCCCGGGTCAGCGGAAGCATGGTGATAGAATGGACCCTCCCTACATGAATCACCCCCATTATCTTGCGAAACATTTTCCAAATGTTAACCAAAGTGACCGTTGAAAGTCGCAATGCCAAAATGACCGTTCAAAGAAGTCGCAATGTGTACGTTATATATATATATTAGGCATATTAATCGGACTTTTACGGGGGCTGTGTTCTCGCCCATGTGACAAATTTGCCCCCGGCCAGCGGAAGTGCGCATGGTGATAGAATGGACCCTCCCTACATGAATCAACCCCATTATCTTGCGAAAAATTTTCCAAATGTTAACCAAAGTGACCGTTGAAAGTCGCAATGCCAATAATGACCGTTCAAAGTCGCAATGTGTACGCTTATATATATTAGGCATATTAATCGGACTTTTACGGGGCTGTGGCGCCCCCTGTGACAAATTGCCCCCGGCCAGCGGAAGCATGGTGATAGAATGGACCCTCCCCTACATGAATCAACCCCATTATCTTGCGAAAAATTTTCGAAATGTTAAATCAAATTGACCGTTGAAAGTCGCAATGCAAAGTGACCGTTGAAAGTCGCAATTTGTATCTTTTATAGACTAGGCATATTAATCGGACTTTTACGGGGCTGTGGCGCCCCATGTGACAATTTGCCCCCGGGTCAGCGGAAGCATGGTGATAGAATGGACCGTCCCCCACATGAATCACCCCCATTATCTCGCGAAACATTTTTTAAGAAAATCCCACCCGTGAACATGGCACTCTTCAACTTCCGTACTACTGTCATTTGCTTATTGTTCGCTAGCTTCAGCTTTTCTTATTGTTCGCTACACTGTGTTATTGTTCGCTGTCTTAATGTTCGCCAGCTTCCACTGAGTTCAGGCTCTGCTGTTTTCGAGTGAAAATAATCTAGCCTGTGCCTGTGGGGCGCTTCTTTGCTTGCCGCTTCAGCTTACCGCCTCAATTGTTTCTAGTGAGGAATAAGACAAAACTTTGTTCGCTCCGCAGGCAAGTTGCAGCCGGAAACGGACACAGAATTCAGCCTCACATTCAGCCCATTCAGCATAAAATATGATAATTTTTTTTGTCAATTAGATTTTGTAGACGATGAGTTGAATTGAATACACTCTGTGCAAAATTCAAGGCTATTTGACAAATTTTAGTGACATTTTTCGATATTATTACTCCGTTCTGTGACAAATGCCGTCTCTGAGTAGCTATTAAGGCGGGAAACTTCAATGATCATGGTAGTGGCGTAGGAAGCAATATGAAAGTGGGGGAAGGGGCAGAACAATTTTGGACCATGCACCTCACCCTACCCCGTTGACCAAGAGGTACATTTCTGGTGCTAAATTTTCCGATTTTTCTACGAGCAAGAACAATTACTTTCAATGAAAAAAAAAACATTCTTTCTTAAGTGTGAAGACTACTGCATCAGGAATGTAATTTGCGGAACACGGCAAAAATTTGGGTCTTTTCACACATTTGTAAATATGGAGCTTGTTTTGCAGAAAATAGTTCAGATTTAGGGATTTCTGTTAGGAAATTTAAATACCTGGGGGACTATCGAAGAATCTGCGTTTTCTATTAGCATCTATATGAGACAGCATGTCGACTGAAGATCGTTGTTCTTACATTATGTTATCTAAGGGGTGCAGACTGAGGCTTCTCGGCTACATTCAAAAAGCTCCCGAAACTTTTTGGCCTCTTTTAGACAAAATCTTAAAAAATAAAAAGCTTATATTGAAGAAAAGTTTAGGGAAACGGCACTGTGACGGCTCCGAGAAGTTTACCACTGACTGCTCTGTGAGAGATCACTTACTGAATTAAGGGTGGCGATCTAGGGCGCGCGAAGCGCGAGGAAAATTCTCGTTTTTCTACAATTAATAATAACAAACATGGAGCTTTTATTAGGAAGAATTCAGAATTTTATTAAAGGTTGGAAAAATTGTACTGTATTTGACTGCAGTGGGTCTCACATGGCAAATTTCCGAATTTTTCACTTTTTAGAGCCAGAGGGCAATCAATCCCATGCCTCCTATAGCTACATAACTGCTCTGCAACATTGAACATTGATAATATTTTGACACTTCAATAACTGAAGAATCCATTTACACAGACTAATCAACTAACAGGCAGACAGGGTTGAAAGGTATCTGGTGATAGGTGTGTATGAGAGCATTGAATTACGTTAGGCCAATGGTTCCCTGCCTGGAATATTAAGTCTTGCTCGAAAGATTTTGTTCAGACAGTTTATAAAAATAGCAATATAGCTGCCGGTGTCTCTTGATGATGTTGTGTCACACACGGTAAATATCCGATTTTGTTTTCAGAACTCGGAAAAGTTTAACAATCTGATTTATGAGCAAGAAGTAATGCATCTCATGTTGCATTGCATTGAAGTGGAAATTTTGCTCCTTTTTGAGATTTGGAAAATCGAAAAAAGGGGTTTTATGGCCCGGGGAAGTGGGGGGAGGCGAAGCATGCTCCGCCCCTCATTTTTCACTAGGGGCTGTCGACCCCCTACCCCAGAATCCCTGCTTCATACGCCTATGATTTATGGTATAGAAATATTAAAGTGTGCATGAAAGCCCTCATTTTGAGCTTCGATCAGAAGGGAGGTATGTCCCGGTTGGAAACTTCTACTGGGAGCTAGGAGGCAATGAAGGAGCCTAATTTAGTGTATAAGTCAATGGGACTTAAAATTAGTTGTCCTCTGCATTTAGGGTCTCACACCCCCAGTAATTTCCCCATTGACTTACAAACTAAATTATCTCCCTTTTCAGGCCCTTGCAGCCTTGTCAAAGTTCACAGCTATTTCAAGGTACTCATCACTTGATAGCTAACAAGTTTGCCCATCATGGCACTACAAAATTTCCTAACATGACAGTTTAGATTTTGAGCTAGAAGGACTTAAGTTTTTGTAGGTTACACTCACCCCTAGCCTCTTCACCAAAACGGAAAACCTCCGCTATTTGACAGCAATTTTTAAACAGTCTAAATCACCATCAATATTACCCAAATTTTCTTGGAACTCTTGCAAGTTCTCTTTCATATTCATGGACTTTCATTAACCAGCTTGCAGGTTATCCTCACAAAATTTGGTCCAAACCAGAGTTAAAAGAACTACTTCTTTCTTCACTACCCTCATGGAGTAGTGAGACCTTAAATGATGTTTGGAAAACGTGTGGTGGCGCTGTTATAATTTCTCAACTATGAATAAGTAAGCCCTTTGTTTATGGCAGGGCCGTTAGTGGCCGCTGATGAGGCGACCTCTTCGGACAGGAAATACTTTTCATCGCAAATTCGTACTACACATAAATTATTCAAAATTAATATTCCCATTAACCGCTTTCCATGCCGTTCCTGACGGCTGTTCATTTAATACTGTTGCAAGATTAAAAAATTTCGTTAAAAGTAAACTAAAAAAATCGTGAAACAAGGAAAATAAAAAATACAAAAAAGGTTTAGCTGTTCAGTGTGTATTCTCAGATGTGTCACTCTCACCTCAGAGTACTGAGTTCTTCACTTGTGCTTATGGAGCTCATTTTCTCCAGCGCGCCCATGTACATTAACATCCGCTCTCCATTATCTAAATGCGGCAGGGGCGACGACACCGGTGGGGACGTGTGCCAACCCGAATCGATTTCCCGTAGATTTTTTCAAGGCCGCCGAAAGGTGTTAAAAGGCCTTACACTCCTGTAGGGGAATGAGGTGAGGTGGTTTTTCCGACTGACCACGATGGACTTTTTCATCATGTTCTTTCACAAACGTGTTTCAGAGCATCATAAGTTTTGCAAATCCTCAATCTACCAAAATATTGTCTCCCCGCCCAACGCCCAACAGGATAACTTATTCAACACAATAACAACTCCCCTGGCAAAGGGGCACAATTGCATGGATTTATTTTTTACCTAACGAATTTCCAGAGAGAATATCCCCATTCCTTGTTGATCAATATCGGTTTTATATCGAGCGATAATGAAATTTGAAAATCTGAACTAGTCTTTGTCATACCATGTTTCGTTAGCAATTATTATTGATCAAAGCTGCAGTGACGTCACAATTTGATCATTTGAAACCAGTGACGTGAAATCTCTTTTCTTTTTTTTTATTATCTTTTACGGTTCTTAAAATATACCTCTCCTGTCTCTCCGAAGTCTTTCAAAAATAAGTAAGTGCAGTTTTGCACAGTGTTAGAATCTGTTTTTAATGCAATTATCTCCTAATAAGAAGTCATTTAGTTCATGGGTCGATGACTGAATAGACACTTTTTCAACAAAGCAAATTTCTCTTTCACAATGAACACCTCAGAACATGTATTGTTGTTACAACTGTCACTGAAATGAAGGTCGAAGAAGCAAAAAAATATATATTGTGGGTCCATCCCATGACGTCACAACTTTGCATTTGTATGTGATGAATATTAATGATGTATGCGGAAAATAGAATTTAGCGAGTAAAACGGGCGATATGTCTTGTTTTTTATTGCTTTTATGGGAATCGTTACTAAACACTTAGATAAACATAGAGCCGAGAAGAATGTAATTTACGCGAAAAGACTTTCCCTGCGTCGAGAGGCAAAGAGTATACTTCTTATTCATCAATTTATGGAACAAACCTGTGACAAATATCACAATCAACTTGCCTCTACATGCTTTTAGGGAACGAAATGGCACTTTTTTTACTGAGGGGCGTGACGAACTGATTGTAATTTAGTCAAATTATGTTGTTGCCTTTAAATTTGATTTGAGATTGAAATAAAGGTACACTGAGCTGAACTGAACTCTCGTGTAAGATTATTTGGTTCATTTCTCCGCTTGGCCCTTCGCTAGAGTGGAGGGGACTTAAGAAAAAGCAGTTTTCACACTAAAAGCACTGATATTAACTTACGCTTCTTTAAAAGCAGTCATATTGTGACTTCTCTCTACCAGCTTTAAGGGTCCATTCCATACTGCAGGTTGCTTTCTTTTTGCAACATACCAATACTAATTAAACGATATTTCTATATAAGGGTTTATCTTTATAGGTGTACTTTTCCTTGGACCGAAATGCCGCCTCATTTCTCGATAAATTTACAGTGAATTTACCACTACACCAAAATTAGCAAGTTGGTGGTCATTTTGTGTTTGTTTAACCAGAACCAAATCGTTGTTGTCGTACATCTCGACGACTCGCCTCGCCCCACCCCAGAGGATAACTTTGTCCGTAAGATGCATTAAATTAAGTTCCGCAGTGTTCGTCGAAAATCTCTTAAAAGGCAAGCAGGGAAAAATCCAAGATTTGGTCCAGAGGGGGTTCCAAATTGTGACTTCCAGCCCATGGAAGGGATATGGGGGGAGGGGACATTCTCTCCTGAAATGTTTTTAATTTTCAAAGGTCCACAAATGCAGTTTGGTGCACTCGTGGGAAAAGACAAAGTTTTTGCAATGGAATTGATAGGAATTGAGGTAAATTTAGGAAAAATTAGCGGTGAAGTTGTCTGAAGGTCACGATTTTCTAAATTTTTTGTACTTTCCGTGCCAACTTATGGTGGCACTCCGCTTTCATAGTCTTTTGGACAGAATAAAAGATTTTCTGCCCTTCAAAAAATGCCCCCTTTCAAACTGTGCCGGTAAAAAAAGTTTTTTGCCTCAGTATTGGGGGACTAAACGATACTCACCTGACCTACCCGGGCAGAAAAGTAGATTTCTTCAAAACTTTTGGGGGAGGGGAATGGTTACGTGAATTACGTTAAATTCGAAAGAGTTCACGCGAAGTCTGCTTGGCGAACGCAAAACGCGAAGTCCCTAACGAGTGGGGTCCACGGACAAAGGGAGACCGCCAGGAAGGTGTTGGGTTTTGACGTCTAAGAAGTCCCCGGAAGACTGTTTTTAGGGGTCGATACCAGAGGTTGTTTAGAGGAAAAGAATGGACCTCGAAAATTTTTGGTAGCCGAATAGTTTCAAAACCATTCATGATAGGACAAATAATAACAATATAAACTTGGTTTAAGAAATTCCCCAGCCTACCCATTATAACATTTATGAAAATGCTGGAAATTGATGTGAATTGGTGGGAATGGATGGGACGGCGCACCAATTCACCATTCATCCATGCGCCAATTAAACATGGAGTGTGAACAGTCAATTACGTGCAAACACTCTACTAAGCATATTATGAGGACTCAACGGGGCTGTGGCGCCCCCTGTGACAATTTGCCCCCGGGTCAGCGGGAGCATGGTGATAGAATGGACCCTCCCCTACATGAATCACCCCCATTATCTTGCGAAACATTTTCCAAATGTTAACCAAAGTGACCGTTGAAAGTCGCAATGCCAAAATGACCGTTCAAAGTCGCAATGTGTACGTTATATATATATACTAGGCATATTAATCGGACTTTTACGGGGCTGTGGCGCCCCCTGTGACAATTTGCCCCCGGGTCAGCGGGAGCATGGTGATAGAATGGACCCTCCCCTACATGAATCACCCCCATTATCTTGCGAAACATTTTCCAAATGTTAACCAAAGTGACCGTTGAAAGTCGCAATGCCAAAATGACCGTTCAAAGTCGCAATGTGTACGTTATATATATATATTAGGCATATTAATCGGACTTTTACGGGGCTGTGGCGCCCCCTGTGACAAATTTGCCCCCCGGCCAGCGGAAGCATGGTGATAGAATGGACCCTCCCCTACATGAATCAACCCCATTATCTTGCGAAAAATTTTCCAAATGTTAACCAAAGTGACCGTTGAAAGTCGCAATGCCAAAATGACCGTTCAAAGTCGCAATGTGTACGTTATATATATATATTAGGCATATTAATCGGACTTTTACGGGGCTGTGGCGCCCCCTGTGACAAATTTGCCCCCCGGCCAGCGGAAGCATGGTGATAGAATGGACCCTCCCCTACATGAATCAACCCCATTATCTTGCGAAAAATTTTCGAAATGTTAACCAAATTGACCGTTGAAAGTCGCAATGCCAAAGTGACCGTTGAAAGTCGCAATTTGTACCTTTTTTATAGACTAGGCATATTAATCGGACTTTTACGGGGCTGTGGCGCCCCCTGTGACAATTTGCCCCCGGGTCAGCGGAAGCATGGTGATAGAATGGACCGTCCCCTACATGAATCACCCCCATTATCTCGCGAAACATTTTTTAAGAAAATCCCACCCGTGAACATGGCACTCTTCAACTTCCGTACTACTGTCATTTGCTTATTGTTCGCTAGCTTCAGCTTTTCTTATTGTTCGCTACACTGTGTTATTGTTCGCTGTCTTAATGTTCGCCAGCTTCCACTGAGTTCAGGCTCTGCTGTTTTCGAGTGAAAATAATCTAGCCTGTGCCTGTGGGGCGCTTCTTTGCTTGCCGCTTCAGCTTACCGCCTCAATTGTTTCTAGTGAGGAATAAGACAAAACTTTGTTCGCTCCGCAGGCAAGTTGCAGCCGGAAACGGACACAGAATTCAGCCTCACATTCAGCCCCACATTCAGTCAGCAGGCTTACATTCTGAAGCTAGCACAGGATTCCCGGGCTATGCAAATGTCGTTATGTGGGGTCGAATCCTGTGCTATATGTGTATAGGTGTAGGAGCCGGGGGGGGGGGGGGGACTGGATCTGGATAAATACTTCACAACACTCCTAGTGGAGTCAAATGTGCAGGGTTGAGTGTGTGCATGTGGTTACTGTCCCGTCTGAGGATCTGGCAGCGCCGTGTTTAACTGCAGTGTCCTCGAGATTTGTTAGAGGGGGAGTAAGTTCCAGCCTCTGACGGTCCGAGGAAAGAAACTATATTTGTAGCAGTCCTTGTTGGTAGGTATATTTAAATCTATTATTGGAGCTGGGGCTTACAACTTTGGAGCTGAGAAGGATTAGGGAAGACATGCTCCAGGTACAAATTTCTATCTGAAGGGAATCCTTTGTTAGTTGTAGTTAAAAAAAGTCTTTTGCTAGACTTGTCATCAGGAAGTTCAGTTTCTCTCATAGGATTGTTAAGTGGAATAGCCTGCCTGAGTGGGTTGTTAACTCCACATCAGTGCACCGTATTGACAAGTTTTTCCATGACTATGGTAGAATCTAATCTTTCTGGGCTCGTTAGGTGCTGGTGGTTCGTTTTTGTTTGGGAGGGGGTGGGGGTTGGATTACAGGGCATCTTATGGGGCTTTTACAGCCCTCCTTTGCCCTTCAACCTGATATGTTATGTTATGTTGTGTTGTTGTGTTGTGTTGTGTTATGTTATGTTATTTGAGTGATAATGCCTAGAACCTGAAGGCCGCTGGACCGACTGTAGGTCAAACAAACCTAGCAGCCCTACGTTGGATTTGATCACTGAACCTTGTTGGATACTAGGGAGACGGTATAGGGATCCCAAAAAGAAGATGAGTACTCCAATAAAGGCCTGGCGAGGAATAAGCTTTAACAGGCGATCCTGGGGTAGGAGTATAAATTTCTTAAGCCAGAGACTATTTGCTGACAAAGTGATACGGTTAATACGTCTATTCCAGATAAGGGTGTTTGAGATGTCAACTCCCAGGTAAGTCTGGCGCAGTCAGTGTACTCCAAAGGATCAAGAGTATAATTAAAAATCTAGGGGTTCTTTGGGTGAGTAATCCCCATTGCAAAGCACTTCTTGGTGTTAAAGTGCATTTGCCAATTATTTTGCCATTCAGACAGGGTGATTAGATCATTTTGGAGTTGAACCTGGTCAAGATTATTCCTTATCTGTCTATAACAGCGATAGCCCCAGTGAAAAATGAGGGGCGGAAGCATTCCGCCCTACCTCACGGGTCAGAATCCCCCTTTTTACATTTTTCCAAATCTCAAGAAAAAGGAAAATTTCCGGCGCACGCTTCGCGCGCCGCAACTTGCGATAAAGCATGCATTGTTCTCGCTCATAAATCAATTTGGTTAACTTTTCCGATATCTGGAAATGACAAAATCGGATATTTACCATAAGTCACACCACTTCACGTACAGTACACCGGCAGCCCAGTGTGCTGTTATTTTTGTAAACTGTCTTTCGTAGAATTTCAAATGTTCTTCAATGCAAGCTCTTGATTTTGGAATACTTTGTCTAAAAAGAACAACAAAGGCTTGGGAAACTTTTGAAATGTCATCGGAGGGTGTCAGCTGGTAGGCCTTAGATAACATGTGTAGCAACAACGATTCAGTCGTCGTGCAATCTAGCTTTTTCGGGAAGCAGTTTATAGTTTGGTTTCGCCGAACGGCTCTTTGCCAGAGAGTGGGGACGACGAAAAAGCATTATTCTCAGATTTACCACCAATATATGATGGAAGTGCATAGTCTTTAGTAATCCCAAACTTTTTAACTTTCCTTTCAGGAAACCCAGCCTAATCCAAAGCTTTCTGCAGTATATGTTCCCTGTCTTCATAGGCATATATTTGTTCTGAAAAAGGGCAAACATTTTTGGGCGCTTTGCGCGCCGCGATACGTCTCCAGCGCAGTGACGATGCAATACAGTTATACCAGTCAAATACTGTGAGGTTTTCCCAACTTTTCCTTCATAAAATTCCGAATTCTTCCTGATAAAAGCTCCATAACTATTAGTTTCAAAAGGACAACATTTTCTGGGCCGTTCGCGCGCCCTAAATTGCAACCCTTAATACAGTAAGTGGTCGCTAAAATCAGTACCGTTTTCCTAATAAATTTTCTTCAATATAGGCTTTTAATTTTTATTTTTTTTTAAACAGGCGACAAAGTTTCGGAAGATTTTTTAATGTTGCCGAGAAGCATCAGTCCTCACTACTTAGATAACATTATGTAACAACAACGATCTTCAGTCGACTTGCTATCTCAGATATCGTTTCGCTTCGTTTACTTTCACTTTCATAACACATAAGCAAATTGCATATAGAAAAAATAATTACAACAGGAAGGTGTGGAACTTCTCAAAAAGCAAAGCAATGGCAGATCTATCAGAAAAGAAAAAAATAAGATTATGTATATACCCAAAGCTGAAAGAAAAATAAAAGAGTTAGAGAAAATAGGAGGAAAGAATTGAAAGCACATTCTCAGCATACATATGAACAGATGAATATCAAATTAGAGAGTACACAACTGGCCTTAGTCAAATTATCAAGTGAGAAGGCCTTCACATGTCTGACAAACGTTTTCAAAGAGGTTATTTTCTTAGTATCTGGGTCAAATATATATGCTAATAGGAAACACAGATCCTTCGGTAGTCCCCCAAATATTCAAATTTCCTTACAAGAAACTCTCTTAATCTAAACTATTTTCTGCGAAACAAGCTCCATATTTACAAATGTGTAGAAGTACCCAAATTTTCGTCGCGCTCCGTACGCCGCAAATTACTTTCCTAATACATTAGTGTTCACCCTTAAGAAAAGAAAATCAGAATTTTTTATTTAAAAAAGTTCTTGCTCGTAGAAAAAGCGAAAATATTTAGCATTAAAAATGTACCTTTTGGTCAATGGGGTAGGGTACGTGAGGTGCATCCTTGATTATTGAACTTGATTTCCTTTGATACACTCACGTGATCATCCCCCAGTGCGTGGATATTTGTCATTTCGCTTATAAAGGTTGGGTAGATTAGCGTGTTGTGTCAAGAAAATCGGGAGTTGGGGAGGCTAAAGCTAAATTGTATTCGATCCATTGACATTTTTTCTTCCAGTTCCTTATAATATATATTCAATTACAAGTACTATTAAATGTGAAATTCGGACGATATACTGGCTTCCTCCTTTCTAAATAGGTCTAGCTAGAACCCTTCCATCAGTAATGAAATATAAAGTTTATGTGCGGATTTGTTCCTGCTCAAGAATAAACGCTATTGGAGTGGGAAATGTCACGTGTTTGATATGTTACCAATTCTTGATTACGTCTTTTGAAACCACCATATCAAAGTGTAATTGATGAGGTATCATTCGAACAGAACTATGGGCCGATGAGGCAAGGCTCTCCTAATCATGGGCGGAAAAGCTGACGTCCATATTTCAAGTTTTGAGTGATTGAAGTTTAGAGTGCTATAAGTCCTTTTCTACCATATACACAAATCATGGAAAATTGAATTCATCATCTCCTCAACAGGATCGGCTATACTATGCCAATAACTTTTCATATGGTTTTAAAACCATAAGGTAGTATCGTCCCCGCCATATGAACGACGAGGTTCTCGACTCCTCGCCACCTAGTTACACATGACAGGTAAAACGAAAAGGGGATTTAAGTCCCGTCCACACTATGCGACTCGATGCGACGCAATTCATTGCAACGAGATTGTTCAGACGCGTTGCAAAGTGTGGGATGATTTACAACTAGTTGTAAGCAGACGCGCAACCCAGTTTCGCGTGAAACTGAAACTTGCAACTAACAGCAGTGACGGACTTCTGGAATGAAGCCCGCGTAGGTCAATTAATCGAAATAGAACGATTTCTTGTCTCTTCAACGTAACCACTAAAGAGTATGTTAAACCGAATTATGCATGAATTGCTTCATGGATCTGCGACTTGTTGCATAATTGACCTTTTCCCAAATATCAGCTACAAAGGATTGTGGGATAGATTTTTGGTACACATTACTTCTGACAAAGTGATTTTGCTGTGGCCAAAAATGACACACAACAAAACGCTATCCACAAGTCTTTGTAATCACTATTTGGAAAAGAGTACTATGTTCTTAAAACCATCGAAATCCTAAGCTTTAGCTTAAAACCACTGCTTAGAACTAGTTTGACGTCAGTCACTCACTACGACAAGGTAGTCTTGTTGCAGTAAGTCGTGTCGCATAGTGTGGACGGGGCTTTCAGAAACCAATGGAATTCCAAAGCATGCACAGTGGAACAAGGACAATTGTCACCTACTTGCTAGAAGCTGCTCAAGAGTAAAGGGGATTAATCTACAGTCGCAATAGAAAAACATGCTTTAAATTCAATAAATTTGGAATATTCATTCCAGAATCGCTTTTAACTAGAACAAAGGACAGGCAAAAGTGGTTATGATAAAGTCGGCTCCAATATTCATCGTTTAATTTAATTTTTTTAGAAAAGCCCCGACTGACTATAACACGCGAAACAGGTATCTGATTCTGGTTTTCCAAGTTGAGTCGCACAACCACCACTCGACTGTTCACATTTGGACATTTTCGATGCCTGCAACCATGCTACAACGTAGCAAGTATGTCTTGCGCATAGCAAGCAGCTCAATGCAGTGTGATGAATTCCCTAAATTTGTGGTTTGATTGTTTCAGAACAGTGGCGTAGTTAGACATTTTTCAAGGGAAGGGGGGCAAGCACCCAAATTTTCCGATTTTGTTTTAAATGTGAGCACCATTTATGTGGGGACGCAAGTTTTGCCTTTTAAAAATATATTTGAAAATATAGAGCTTGTGGTGGAGAAGATTTTGGATTCTGGGTTCTCTATAAGAAAATGGGAAAGGTTTGGGAATTACCGGTAATGTATAATCAGTAGGCTACTTCAAGTCTAGATAGCACTTAACCGAAGACCGTTGTTGTTATACTATGTTATCTAGGCCCTACATATTGAGACTCTCCGACGACATTTAAAAGTTTATATTAGTTGCAGAAAATGTGAAATTTTATGAAAGCCAATTAATGAAAATAGCACTTTAGTTGCCGAAGTCACTTGATGATCAAGTGACTTTGTTAATTCCCGAGTTCGGAAAAGTTAAACTCATTTACGCGTGAATACTACTGCATTAGGAACTGCAAATTAAGAAACGCGATTAAAATTCTGCATGTTCGAAACAAAAGACTACAAAAGTGAAGCTTCGATTGGAGAGAATTCGGAATTTCATGAAAGAAGAGTTGGGAAAACCACGCCGAAGTTGACTGGTGTAACAACGACTAATTTACAAATTTTTCATCCTTCAGAGCCAGGGAGAAATCGCTCCGGGACTGCTGCTATGCCACTGGTCAGCAGATTTGGGTGTTCAAATGCGGGTCAAACCCATGAAGTGTGGGTCACTTGGGAAGTATGCACTACTTGGCTTGGCAACATGCTTCAATGACACCGATGACCATAACAAAGAACTTTTTCTTAACAAATGACTGAAGAGTATCCTGCCACTTCTAGGCCTATGCCAACAACAAGGAAAACTGCATAGTCACACTCTCATAGAAATACAGGAAAACAGAAAATATGAAACAGAAAATGGGGCTTATTAGGACAAATTTTGCAAAAATATAAATTTACAGAGAGAACAAAATAACAAAGAGAATTATAGGGCAGGTAGAAAGCCTGTAAAACCTTTAGAAACTACTACACCATTACATAAAATTGCACTTTCTTTGGGAGGTGGCCCTTCTACATGTAGTCCCAAAAATTTGTTTGGGTTGATTTTTCCTCTGTTATTAAGGGGCAGTGAACCCTTTGTTAATAGTATGAAGTAGTGGTTGAGTTGGAAATTATACATACAGTGAAAATTGGTACCATGCTGGGGAAGTTAAAATGTAAGGGGACAAATGGATCCTTGAGTTAAGGAACTTTTAAACTTTAACAGGAAAAAAGAAAAAAAAACGCAGGAAAATGCTAAAATGTAAAATCATATATACATTAATATATATTTATTCAAATATATTACATGCATTGTTATGCAAAAAGTTCAGTTTTTGGTCAACATTTTTTGACAATTTTATGATACATTAATCTACAGAAAAACAAAGGGTATAAAAATTGTTTAATAAATTCAAAATACTGTTTAGACTTGGAAGTTATAACGAAGGTTATAAATACACTAGCTTATTGTGCAAGATATGTTACAGGATATTATAACCTTTTCATGTTGAGCACCAAACCACAACTGTTATGCCCTACAACACAGTTCATAGTATGTAACCAGGACTGTCACCACAGATTCAGGGCTTCTAGCAACTGTGACTGCAACCAGACAATCAAAGTTTAAAGCATCTGGGACTGCCAACACAGTCTCAGATTCCTTAGAAAATGTAACTGTCCTCACTGACTCAAGATTTCCAGCACCTGTGACTGAAACCAGGCAATCAGAGTTTACAGCATTATTTTGTGACTGCAACCACAGAATAGGGGGCCTTAGCACTTGTGACTACCCCAACAAATTCAAGGTTTCTAGCACCTGTGATTCAAACCAAACAATCAAAGTTTGAAACATTTGTGCACTGCCATCCCAGGCTAAGGGTTCTTAGCATATGTGTCTGTCTCCACAGACTCAGGGTTTCCAGCATGTGTGATTGACACCAGACAATCAGGGTTGAAGGATATTCAGCAAAGTTCATACCATGTGTGGATGTTTCTCAACTCTCAAGAATTAAGTTTGGGAAATGGAGGGGTGAAAAATGTCCAAGCCTGCTATTATATGAAGTTGAATTCACTTGGAATAACTGTAAAATGATTCCAGCCACCTTCAATCAAAAGGATGCCTCCAGTGATAATTCCCTTCTAGCACTGAGAGCACCTACAACGATATTTAACACTGTGAAAAAAATAAGTCTGTTAAACAGCAAAGAACTGTAAAACGTGATACCCCTATGATATATAAGGTTCATTCATTTGGAAGCCAAAGTTTTGGATACATACAAAATTATTTCACAATGTTGAAAAGACAAACAAGCTTAAAAATTATTTCTAGGATAAAACATCTTATATCAATTTTTTTGGAAGACACAAACTTTCTTGGAAGACCACTAGTAAGTCTAAGCTAGCCAGTTTAAATTCTCTTAATGGATAATCATTTGACAATCATGACAATTCTTAATTGTAAAATATATCTTGGACCAAGCCCTGAATTAAAGGGTGGGTGAGAGGGGAAAGCCCTTGCAATTTGCCCCAAGGTAAAAAACTACCATTGACATATGCATTTCAATATGATTCCCCTCCCCCACCCCTGCTTTTTTCCACCTTTAGTGCTTTATTTGGCTATTGGCCTTCTTGGACATCCAGACAGAATACCAGCTATTTATGGTAGTTATATTTATGGAGCCTGCACTGTTCTGCCCTAAGCGAATCTGTGGCATTACCAGAAAAAGGTACAATAACCAACAAACTAAAGGGATGTAAGCGCTGGTCAAGAAAATTATGGAAGACAGTTTGAAATTATTTCAAGAATAACTTTTGCCTGATTAGTATTTCTTTTAAGTGTATGGAGGTGGAAGCATTTAAATGAAACCTCAATGGACTTCAGGAATGACCATTTGACCATGTGACACAGTGTTGATATAAGGTGAGCTATTTCAAAAGTGGGTGTTCCCCTCAAACATAATCTATGAAACTAGTTGTACAACTCAGATCTGATAAAATGAAAGTTAAGGTGGATAGAACAATCTCCAAGATTCCTCCCATTTGTGTTTGGTTATTGTAAACTAACCTCTTTTAACGACTTACTCTAGCACTTATACCTCAAACTGAGGTGAATAAAGGAACCTGAAGGGAATGAAGACTCCAATTTTGAGTGAAAAGAAGGTAGAGGGTACCTTTTCACTTGACTTAGAAATTGATCACTTCACTTTGAGTAAGGTCCCATGAATTATTTTACCAGAAATCCTTTGGTTTTCAGCTGTCATACATGTTCACCAATGAGATTTGTCAAACATGCTTTGTCTTGGCTATCTGCCTAAACAGGGTTTCTGTTTCAATAACCTGTGTGACAAATTCTGGGCTTGACTTTTTAGGCATGCCTGTGCAATCTCACACCATCTCTCTCCTCAAATCACTACAAGAGGTGCAGTTTTGTTTGCACACCTTGATAAACAATGGGAAAACATACCTATCACACTCTTTAATTTCTTGAGGAGTGCCCTTTTTAGCACACATGATTAATCTTAAATTCAAGACCTTGTCACAAATCAGCTCCTATACCATTTCATTTTGATGACATCATCTGACCTTCCCTCAATAAGACAATGACTCATTAATGTCTTATGTTGTCTGGTAAATCATTATACTCTGTCGTAACTGATGCAGCAGAAAGATTGACTGATGATTTAGGTTTTGCTGTCTGAGTCTGCCGTGTGACTAAAGGAATTGGCCTGGTAAGATCATCAAACTCTTTATACCTTTCTGATCTGTCAGTCTGAGTTAATGGAACAAAATGATCTAAACTTTGTAAATCTGACTGCCTCCGATGTCTTCCATCACTTTTAGATTCTTTTCCTGTTGACCTAATGACTGCATCACTTTGTGATTTTGTTCTCGACTGAGCATTCCTACCACTAGATTGGCCACAATTCTCTCTGGTTGTAATATTACGTTCATTTGGAGCCCTTCTTTCAGTAGAGATAGTCTTATGTCTACTAGTAGTTTTAGAAGATCCTTTCAAGTTACTAAGAGGTACACTTGACCAATGACCACCAGAAGAAGTCACATTCTTTGCTATCATCCTCTGATCATTTCTTTGAAGAATCTGTTCCAGCTCAATTGAACTATGAGAGGCAGACAAGGACACCTCTTCTAAAGAATGAAAATCCTCGACGGGACTATTGCTTCTCATGACTGAATCTGAGTCTGAGCTTCCATCTAATACACTCAACCGATCAAAGGTTCTTTGAAGAAGGTCTTCATCATCCTCTGTTGGTAAATTTTCAAGCAGTCCAGCAGTAGGCTGACTTTTATTTCTTTCTTGAATGTTATTAAAATTACAGCTGGGAGGTAGTTCAGAATCAAAATGCACAGAATTATTCCTGTGTCTTGATTTTCCACGTTGCTCTTGTTCTTTGGAGGATAAGACTCCTTTGGTGTCTCCAGAAGTTCCCTGGGATTCGTCAATCACATCTCTATCAGTTTCAGTGTTATCAGAGGCTTCATCCTCCAGTTTAGTTTCCATAAATCTATTGAGGGCACTCAACATGAAAGTAGCACTCTGCCTTCGTTTGTCGTTTCTGAAAAAATATGTGTTCATTGTTAATTTAAGATATTATAACATTCATTAACTAAAATTATAGTCTTCTGTACACAAGGATCTAGTGGCAACAGCACACAGAAGAGTTTTACAAGTTACAGTCAGACACTCCCAGTACTTGTAATATGATTTTTCATATTTCTTTCATGGACATTGCATCAGGGTTTTAATGTATGCATGACCATCACTATGGCATCACTCTCTGTACAAAACAAATAACTTTGTCTTCTCGTATCTTGAAATACTCACCCAAGATATAAAGGGAAACATTGTGCTTAAAATGCATCAACATGGTTTACAAAGAAAATGGCTCTAGTCATCAATAGATCATTCATTCTCAACCATAAACACTTGCAATAGTTTCAGCTGGCTCAGACTTGCATCCCTCGTAGTTGAGAGAGGACGAGTCCAGGGTCAACCAGCAGCAGACTGCCATACACAGGTTAAGCAATCTCTATAAAACATTAGGGTGATACTCTATCATCTTGCTTTAAGTCAACCAAGTTTGCCACTTCATGTTACCTGGCTCTCTTTTTATCTTCTTCAAGCTGATTTTTCAGACAGAGGGTAAAATGTTCTCTTAATCGTTTGGCCGTTGAGTTTCGGGCCTTTTCCACTTCCATTCTGACAGTTTGCTGGCAATGTTCTCTGACTTCAGAAACATGCTGCATCACATCGGCTGCATAAAAATACAAGACACAAAGACAATAAAATAAGGTTTCAAGGAACAATACCTGCTACAGTTCATTTTCCATCGGAATATCATTCTGAGACACTTTCACTGTAAAACTCTAAACAAAAAAATTAGTTATGATATCTTTCAATTTTGTCACACAAAGTAATTTCTTCTTTATCTTTTTTAGCCTTTGACACATAAGGAAGAAGTTGTGTGACAATTTTGGACCTGTCACAGTGTCTGCATGAAGAGAATGCCATAGCAACAGGGAAGACTTTTGTAAGTTAAGTCAAGATATTTAAACACACTGGGAAGAATAAGCATTTCAAGAGTACATAAACTCTTAAATTACAAGACTTTGTGACACAAAAATTCAAAAAGTAATTCTATGGTTCTATCTCCCATTTTTATATTACATCGCTCTGCTAAGCAGTAAACTGATGCAAATAATTTATGAAATGGAAAATGGTAGATAAACCAATGATGGCAATTCCTTTACTTTTGTTTTCTTCATTCTTTTCCAAAGTGTCAACACCTGGGGGATTACATGAGTCTGTGACTCCCTTCCCCGTCAGCAAACCTGCTTAGTCAGGTGGCACGCAGGTGAATACCTTGATACATTTTTTTATCCCTGTTCATCATTAGGAAGCTGCTTTCCTGCTAATCACATAATATGTTGTGTCCAGAATAAATATGACCCATGACCCAAGGCCACGTAAACTGATAAATTTCAGAAGGAAACAAGCATGTAACTAACATGAGTTAAACATGGAGGAAATCACATGTGTTTGAGCAATAAATTACAACAAATAAATAAGATCTCAAAGGTTTACATCACAGCAACTGAATACACATTGTTAAGAGGGAAGAAGAATCAAGACTACTAATTTTACAGAGTGTATAATATATTTATTACAGCAGCTGTAGAATTGAGGTGATATTTAATGCCTTTTATTTTTCCTGCATCATGCAACTTCTTTAGCAATAATTCTTCCTTGAATATATTCCGCATTTTCCTTAGCAGCAGCAAATACATTATCAATATATAATATGTAAGATATGGCCTCTAGTTAAACAATATTTTGCTAAATCATGAGCTAATATACTTCTAAAAGCATAGTCATTTTATTCCAGGCAAGCTATGCCAGCTTGTCAGGCCTCAAAATTCACAAAGGCCATAGAGGCGATGGCTGCTGTAAATTTTGTTTTGGCCTTCAACAGGCGTTTTTCACACACTTATCGAAGGCCACTTTTGGCCGAAGATGTGTCAGTCAAGCTGCTCTCTATGTGTTGAACTACTGTTATTCAATACTGAGTGCAATTCCTTCATCATTTCATTTTTGCTGGAGCATTCACAATTTTCACTTTCCTACTGTTCTGTTGATATTTGATTCACATGCTATGCAAAGCAATCATTCATATCATTCTGTAAAATCCCTTGTTCTGTTCTTTTTTCAAGTATATTACATTTTGGCCTTGAATGAGAGAATTTTGGCCATCGTTTTAAACCAAGAACTTGTTGGTTACAAAGGCCATTTTGGCTTTTGAGTGGGAAAATTGAATTTTAAGGCCTGCTTGCTTTTGCAAAAATTTCATTCCACTGAGGAAAAATTTCTGTGGGCAGTCCAAAAATCTGGATGAAATTTGTGGAGTTTTGTGTGGAACTTCCCTGTTGGATGTATGGTACTTTTGTGTGTTTCGGCTAAGATACCAGTGAGATAGAGTGAGGCTTGGGCCTTCTGCAGGGAGCTGCAGGCAGCAAAAACTGTCCCCCACAGGTTGCACTCAGTGCTTGCCCAGAAATATTTTACAGGTTCTACAGAACCCCCCAGAAAGCCCTATTGTACTGTTCAGAACATGTGTCATGAATAATAGAATAGTGACAAACCTCTGATCTGTGCTACTGTGTTAAGGTACTGGTTCCTCAGCTCCTGCAAGCAATCAGCATGGTTGTCTGGTTGGCTGACAGTCTGTTCAAGGAGAACCAAAGGTAACAAGTTCAAAACAAATGTCAAATAAGTAGCAACATAAATAAACAAGCATCAACAATAAACATACTTTACGAACATCAGCAGCAGAATTTAAATTACTGATGGGCTAGCAAACTTTATTTAATATTTTAAATATCAGTAAAAATTACTTAAAATGCTGAAACAAACCAACCAGTGTTACAACTACAGTCCATTTTTTCATGAGAAACTCTTATATGAGATACACATTGGATTGGTGCCTAATCCAAGCTGACTCAAAGCAAAAGCTTATTTGCAAACAGGTATATAACCCTGGATTGATCCATAGTGGAAAATTGGTAAACTGTCAGAATATTAAGGAAAAAATATAAAACAATACAATACAAAAGAATATATTTCCCCTTTGCGTTTAGAGAACACATTAACATTACTTTAATGGTTCCTCATACATTTTTGTTAATGAATCCATGAACTTCAGCTGGTATAAATTGAAGTAATTACATGAACTAAATATGGTACATAGGAATTTACCATGGAGTTACGTATTCCCATTGGAAACGTGTGTCAAAACATTAAAGTGTATCTCCAGTCAAAAAATTAAAAAAACATATTATTAAACAGCATGAAAAATGAATTCTAACAGTCCAACTCCCATCTTCATAGGACATTCTAGAGCCGAGATACTAAATGTTGAAGCTTACTCACTTAAATTAAAATGGCACATTGTGCATTAATTTGTAATGTCATTGTTGTACTTCTCAAATTTTAATCTTTGTTTTTCTGAAAGTTACTGCACCTTGCACAAGGTGTTATGGCACTCTTACTCTTATGGGGTGATGCAATTAACTTAGCCCTCTCTGTGCAACATGCTATGCAAGTAAACATGAAGTGTTCTAGGCCATAAAAACATTTCTAATTTTAAAAAGAAACAAATCAATTTTTGTCAGTTGTACAACACGAAAGTCATAAATTATTGCAAAACCAACAAATTTGTTTTAAGTGAATAAATTTCAGCATTTTTATATCTCATCTCAAGAATGTCCTATGAAGATAGGAAGACAGGAAAAAAGGAACTGGACTGTTAGAATTCATTTCCAATGTTATTTAGTGTATATCTTTGAATCTTTTGACTATAAAGCCTGGTGAAAGCAATGTCAACTTCACCTGTACACTTGCCTCCTCAACATCAGTTCCGCTTCCGCTGAGCTTTGCATCATCTGACATGCTCTTCAGAGAGCTGCTCCTATGTTTGGATCTACGTAAATCATTCAAACGAGTCTCAAGGGATTCAGATGTTAGCGCATTGGCTTCTTTCATTCTACGAAACAAAATGAAACCACAATCAAAATTGATAACCCCTTTACCAAATACGTAGTTCAAGGCTTTTCACTACTGTCATACCAAAGGCTTTTAATAAGGAACCTACTACCCGTGTACTTGGTGCTCAGCCTAGGCAACGGAGTAGGGAAAACAAGTCAGAAAGGTAGCTGGAAAAGTGGCTGGCCTGACAAGAACCAATCGGTTGGAAAACAAAATGACCTCATCTAACTATTCAACTAACTTCACTCTTGGAGAATGTTATCCCTAACAAAAAGTAAAACAAATATGTTACATTCATTTCATGTTGAAATGATTAATTACATCCTTCCTGCATTACAAAATAAAAGTTGAAGAATGCAATTCCTGGAAGCTGTAAGCGAAGGAAAAATAACACTTGGACCTCCTTTGAGCTATGCGCATAGTCAACACTTAAATTTCATGTTGTAATACCTGAAATTTCTCTTAACTCGGAGGGATTAGGCAGTGAGGACAATTGCTTTTGCCCTCTCTTACATCTGAGAGAGTTGTAAGGATGATTTGCATATTAATTTCATAATGGCAGCTCCCAAAGAGAGCAAAATTAATTTCAACTTGTCCTGACCAGGTTCCATGTTTTAAAAGGGCACAGTGTTTCTTTTCATTCCTTTGCAAGCAAAAACATATTCACTATTTCAGGAACAATCAGTACCATCAAGGAAATTTAAGATACATGTTGGTTTACAAATTGGACACAACTTTGATTATGGAGAAATTCAAAGTAAAAACTGGAATTGTACAACTTAAAATGTAGCTGAACCATTGCTTTGATCAATAACCATCAAATCATTTCACATGTACTGGCTGTACAGATGTTTTCAACAGAGCTTCTTGATAAAAGATTACTCTGTGATAAAAGACGGAGACCATCATTAAGGAGAAAAGTCAACAACAGCCAAACAATAAGAGCAAAGTGATTTGTCAATCAATTTCTAGTGCTTGAAGAGGATTTAGTCATTTTTAAGTACATTTCAAGTACTGAAAGATTGATGTTTCTGATCTCTTCACAGGTAGTGGTAATTCTACCTGATAAAGCTGCATACTAAGATTCTAAAAAGGTTTCAAAAGATTAAGAATGTTGTCATTAGATTTGTTTAAGGGTAAATCACTTCTCTCACATGACTTCACTTTTGAAAACTTACATTGGTTCATATTAGAAAATGCATTGACTTCAAATTACTGTTCATTGCTTTTCAGTTTTAAACTTTGTATCACGTCTTATACGAGCAACCTCTTTATATCTTGTGAATGGTAGCGCTTTCTTTACACCTTCCTGCGTATTCAAAGATTGTCTAGTTTTTCTAACAAAATTTGGGGGTAATCAACTTTCAACTATGCAACCTACCCTGTCAAGTTTGCATCCTATGGAAATCAAGGCCATAAAATCTTTTGACCAATCTAAACAGTTTCTCAATAACTTATCTTTTCATTGATGATTTCAGCTTCCTGCTTCTTGTTTTGTGTGCACCTACAAAGTTCTTTGTTCATTGTTTTACATTAAATTCTGCAGTATGCAAGATTGGCTAATGGTATTTCAGTTATAATAAAATCATTGCAATGTTTTCAGACCTTTATTACACATCTGAGGTCATACATACTTGAGATCTTGAGGGGTATGTCAATGAAAAAAGATAGAAAAACCCCTGACACAGGTGGCTTCCTTCATTGCTAAAGCTCATAGTAAAAAATACTTGAGACTATCGAGCTCATTAAGCTATTACAAAACACAAAATGTTGAAATAACTATGCTTATTTGACTTATGGATTGAAATATAAGAAAATTTGGTTTCTGCTAAGCAATTCAATTATATCAACTGTGAGATCTTTGAAAAAAATCTGTGTCACAGAGAGACAAAGATGAGCCAACACTGAATGATCACCTTTTCTACCTTATGAAAAATATTATATGTAATTTTTAATGTGGAACAAATGCTTTCCAAAAGACCAACACACTAGAATTAATTAAACTTTTAGACAAGACTTTTAATGATTACCTTGTTTTCATATAACTTAAATCTTTGTTAAATTTATGCTCCAAGTGTTGTTTTTCCTGTTCCATCCGACAAAGCTTGCCTCTCAATTCGGATACTTGTTGCTGTAGACCCTCACTACAATTATCATCATCAGCCAGCCTGTTGACCTCTGACCTGGAATACTTCAATTCCTCTTTTACAATTCTGAGTTGTTCTTCTAAAGATTCCTTTTCTCGGATCCACTTTCTTTCCTTGCTCATCACTTCCTCTTTGACATTTGTAATGTCTGCATTGAACATCTAAGGAGTGAGGAAATGGACTAATAAAAATCTGCTTTAATATTTAAACAAACTTTGCGAAACTCTCTGCTGCTTTCCACCTTTCTCCCTCCAAATGACACAATTACTATCTTAGGGTATGTACTTTTGGCAAGCCAAATGCCCAAAAATTTGATAAACCAGGTTTATCGACCGTTAAACCAAGTTTATTGACTGATAAACCAGGTTTTTTGACCTGGTTTATCATTGGATAAACCTGGTTTATCAATGATAATCTTGGTTTATCAAATAAAACTTGGCTTATGGGTCGACAAACCAGGTTTATCAAATTATCAGGTATTTGGCTCGCCATAGGCATTAGCAAGAAATACATCCAAGCTTAACATTACAAGCAGCTACCTCAATTCTATGCCACCTTGGTTCATTGTAAACAAAATAATTAATACCTAACAAGTTTGTCTTTCACATAAAGTCTAAATACATGTGCTTGCACCCATAAAAGGATAAAGAAATACATAATTCAGAATTAACCATTAACCCTAGACAATTTTCAATACCTTTCTCATAATGGTCTCTGAATCCTTCACTGCCTCATCAATTCTTTGTTTTATCTCCATCTCGTGCTCTTTCTCCAGTTGTTTTTTCTCCTGGATCCACTGCTTTGTGAGAGCATCCAAATGTTGAGCATGTTTACTCTCCTTGTGTTGCTGTATACCTTCCCACATAGTCCGAGCTTGCGTCAACTTCTCATCCAAATTTCTCTCATGCCTCTGGAATTCTTCATCTAATTGTTTTTCATGTTTCTGTCTAAGGTTATTTAAATTAACCTCAAAGAGAGCCTCCTTGGTCTTAATTTCCTCAGCCTTAACAAAAGAAACAGATGGAATACATACTTATGGTCGTGTGAAAAATTTTTTCTACAAAGGTACTGTTTTCTGCATAATGAATTGTCTTCCTTAAAGTATATTTGGTACTGTGACAAATGAAATGAAGAAAAATAACAAGTGACTTTATGCACACTATATAAGCCTTTTGACTAAATGCAATAAAAACCATACAGATTGATAATACATGAACAAAATAGAGAACTCTGAATTAATTCACACATCAAGCACAAAAACTGAAAAATCCTGAATATTGAGAACCCTGTAAAATTGATTCTGGTCATTCTTATCACTTTTAGCTTTAAATATTTGCACAAATCTCATTTATTTTTATGAATTTAAATTGCTTTTTATCTCACATATTGTAATCTTTTTGATAACTCATGCAACTTTGTTCTTCATTTATACACAAGTGTTATTAATACTAATACTAGACTGAAAATGAAAAAAAAATGTTCTGATCCAAAAATTACAACAGATTGACATCCAAGATCTTCAAAAATTATAACCATCACACAATGGTATCTTGAGAGCACAAAAAGGCTTTTTGACTATAACTTATCATTATAACTTTAATATATTCACCAACTATCATGAAATTTTAAACAGTTTTGTGAGTTCTTCAAAAATTATGTTAACTAAATTTCACTTGATTTGTAAAATTTACTTACATGTTTTCTCAATTCTGCTTGTAATTTTACTACTTCCGCTTTGTAGCTTTCCACTAATTCTTTACTTTCCTCTTCCACACTCCCATCAGTTTGAACACTCACTGAGAAATTGGCATTACCTAAGGGTAAAATAAAAACCATGAATATTCATTACTTAAACTAAATTGATGACTAAGCTGTTCCTTTATTTAAAAAAAGAGCTTTGCATCAAATTATTTTGAATACTAAGAAATGATAGAGGAAGTCACAAAATAACAGCAGGAATCTCACAAGAAAAACTCTACCTTACCAACTTTTCCAAAATGTTTCACTTACCATTATTTAGTTGATGCAGTCTACTTTCAACTTCCTGTTCAACTTTGACCTCCCATTCTCTGTTAGATTTCTCGACAGCATCAATGGCCATTTGTTTTCCATCAGAATTAATCCACTCATGCCTTGCAATCTCCAGCTGTGACAAAATGAACCAATACCAAATATAAGCAAAGGTCACAATGTCCAGGGAGCATAGGGAAAGAACATTTAAAGGGGATAAAAAAGGAATAATTTAATCAGCTTTAATAAGATCAGCCATCCCAGGAACTCCCAATTAATTTCACAACTGAAAGATAAAAGTATTTTCCGGAGATTGCCAAGAGCCATACATGAAATAGGACAGTCTACTACACTAATCAACTGCATTTCTTCTTCAAGAAGAAACTTGGTGAAAAACATAAAACCTGAAACTACAACAAAGAAAACTTTCAACTCCTTGCTGAAATCAATTTCCTAAACTTGAGAAATCATGATCAAATGCTGTGAACATAAAAAAGAAAAGAAAAGAATAAGAAGAAAAAAAAGACTAAGACAAACTTTTTCATCTACTTACCTGTAACTCTTTTTGGAGTCAAATGTTTTTCAACCTTAGAGGGTTTTTCAAAAGTTAAACGAATGTTTAAAAGGCTTTAACTGATAACTAACATGGAATAAGATTTTAATTAAAAAATATCTTTCATCAAAACTCTTCACAGCTTAGACCAATCCTTACTTCTTCTCCTCCTAACCATTAAGAAAGTAAGACTACCTTCGCTCCACCCAACTTTGATGGGAAAGACGACTTCCTACTAATGTTTTAAAAACAAAAACATTCTTCCAGTTGTTTTTACTGGTACACATTGGAAGTAAATACCTTTTTCTTTAACATCTCCTCAATTTCTGTATCCTTCTCTGCTCTTGCAGCAATCAGTTTTGCTTTGTGGATATTTTCTAATGACAACCTCAGGTCTTCTAGGGCAACCTCTTTGTCAGCATCACATTTCTCTTTAACCTGGATGAGGGAAAGAAGGTTTAGGTCACTCACAAAAAAAAGTGTTATGTAAACCATACATAGACTGCTATACAGTAGACTTGTATAGCTACAAAAAAATGCACATCAGTTATTAATTCCGACTAATTAGTTATAAGAAGGAGTAAAACAAAATCCTTTTTAAGAAGGTAGTAAAAGGTTCATTTAGTTGTTGTTTTGTGTTGTTTTGTTTTTTTGTGATTTATTTTGTATCTCTTTGAGCCCTGCATGCGCCATGAGCGCTTTTTGCGGATGTGTGCACATTATAAATTTCCATTATTATTATTATTATTTATTAGTAACCCTGGCTCACTGTGTTCTTTAAGTTACTACCATTCATTACCATTCACCTAACATATAAGCAATGCGCACACACAAATTTAAACAAACATAAACCAGATGGATTATGAGCCTTAAAAAACTCCTCAATCTCATCCTAAAGACATTTAAGGTCAGTACTTTACTTAAGAGTTAATTTGTAAGTTAGTGAGGTTGTATGGCTCAGTACTTTACTTAAGAATTAATTTGTAAGTTAGTGAGTTTGTATGGCTCAGTTTCTACCCAACTGGTTCAAATCGAGCCTGTCACAGCCCTTTTTCCGGTTGTGGCTCACCGGCTTTTTTTCCCTACTCCACTGCTTATACTGAGCAACAAGCACAATGGCAGAAAGTTTAAATTAAGATAGAAAATATTATGTGATGCTGTTTCAAACTGACAGTTAATTTACAAATCTCTTTGGGGTAATACCCATACTATAACTTGTAGTTGTCCATTTACATGACATTAAAAATTATTATCATCTTCATCATCTGCTTCCCTTCAAATACTTAAAATTGAATTTTACAAACATAACATTTCTAATATTTTAGTATTCTCACCTCAATCAACTTTTTGTTAAATTCTCCTCTGATTTTGTCTTCAATGCCATTTTTCTCTTCACAAACTTTGATATAAAGTTGTTTAACCTTGTCTAACTCCTGTATTGTCTTTTCCAGCTCTGTCCTAGAACAGAAAGGCAACAAAAAGAAGCTAAACCCAAAACATCCAATCCTCCAGTATGTATATAACATGTAAATTTGTTAGTTAGTTAGATAAGATTTAATGACATACCAACACGAATGTGTTTCATAGTGTCATACTGTTCAACTACTGTTCAAGTCCTCAGGTTTAATCACCTCCTACGATAGGGGGGAAATACCGTGAGCATATTCTGCAACCCCTAGCCCACAGAGGGACAATCATTAAGGGATTTGCTGGGTATTGTGGCAGCGACAACCCGCCAGTCATGGGATGAGTATTAACGGTCTCATGTGCACATTTTAGAGGCGATAGTCGGGCACAAACTTCTCGCCACACACAACCTCCTCAGCCCAACTGAATGCAGGTTTACATCATACCCAGGACCCTATATAACATGTAGAACATGTAACAAAACATGTCTTCAGACATCCCAACTCTAACCTAACTTCATCTGTTCAACCTTAACCTAACCTAGCTCTTGAGACATAATATCAGGCATGATGTACATGTCTCAAGTTATGAATGTGTCATCTTATAAATGTCAGGATTTAAGTGGCAGAAAATTGGTGCAAAGATACAAACATTAAAGTCAACACACACACACAAACACATAAAAAATGAATGCAAACAGTATGCTGCAATGCTTTGAGAGGACTAGCAATTTAAGATCTGAAAAGTATTGCTGCTGCAGTAGCTGTTTGGTTTGTAAACTTCTGGTTTCATCTAGCTGACCTCAAAGTTTTTTTTCCATTTGTGGTGCCCTGGAAGTTTTGCCTACTCCCTTGCTTATGCAGAGCATTACACACAATGACAGCATTACATTAAAGTCTTTGCTTTTTATTCAAATGTGAAGGTCCCAATTTGTTGACCTAACATAGACAGAGGTCTGGCTTACTTCAGTTGTGTCATTTCTTCTTCATGAGATTCTTTCAATGCTGCCCTCTCTGTCTGCCACTGTGCCACGAGTTCTTCGCGTAGATTTCTAGAAGAGTCTTCATGTAGTTGCATGCATGTATTCTGACACCTTAAATAGGAAAACACAAACACTGTATCAAAAATGTTGGTTAGGTAGGAAGATTATGCTCATGATTAATTAGATTATTTTACAATCCACTTCCTGTTCCTATCATTCATTATTTGCACTATGGGAGAACAACTTCTGATCAAGCTAATCCACTGGTACTTTTGCGAACTTAAATGGTATATGCAGTTATTACAACCTTCATTGAGAATACTAAAGAGACCTACTCTTAACATTCTGTTATAGCTTATAGCTACAGAGGCCCCTTTACAAACAAAGTACTTTATGCAATTCTTTCCTTCACAAACCAGAAAGTAAAACATAAAATGCAAATATTTCAGGCAAAGCAAATAATAGGATAATAAATTTGGCATGTGATTCTCCCCAAATGTTCCATGAATGTATATTTGTATTACCTGCCTGGGCCAAGTCAACTGCAGCCTGATCTTTGTAAAAAATGACGAGTTGGTGGCAAAGGCATTGTAGAAAGGTTAACCTATGTAGTTTCACTCAAGTATTATTCTCACCACTCATTACTGGTATAAGATTATTCACTTTTTAACATCTATCTTGAGAAAGTTCTTAGGCTACTACATCTTCCCAAAACCCCATCTTCAAAGAAAGAGGGAGATGAAAATTTTACTAAACAATAGATTCATACTTACTATCCTATCTTTGAAAGACTAGGATTCCCTTGTGAAATAAATACTGATCTCTGATACATTTATATCATGAAACTAATAGAAGAGTATAAAAAATATTCAACTCCATATTAATGTTCAAGACCAAAGCCCTGGATACTCAACATAAACTAAATCAATGAATTCAAATCTAGATAGGCTCAACTGGTTCATTATGATCTCCCTTATTTGATTACCTCTCAAGGGCTATCCTTTTATCTTCGTCATTATCCGATACCATGTCAGCCATTTGACGTTTTAGTTCTGCATTCTCTTGATTCAAATGATTTTCAAGTTCCTTGCATTTCTCCAATTCTGATGTCAGATTCCTCACAGTTGCTTGCAACCTCTCACTTTCTTCTGACAATGTTTTATCTGAGCTGGTGGTTGTGACTCTCTCCTGTGATTCAAGTGACACAGAATTAGCTTTAGTTTGTTATTTAGATAGATGATGTCTTACCAACTACCAACTTTTACCAGTTTCTAACCAACTAGTTTGTGTCGGGCTGACCACAGCCTTTTTTTCCATTGCCACTCACTGGCTTGTTTTCCTAACTCCATTGCATATGCTGAGCACCGAGCACAATGGCAGTAGGTTCCATTTTCAAAGTCTTTAGGGTGTACTCTCACCAGGCTAGGTTGAAAAAGGGATTTTAAGGGTAGCAGTAACTTTTTACTCTTGATCTGCACATCCCAACTCTTAAAATTGTACCTACATATATGAATTATTTCACCAACAATCAGAATGTAACTCCTAAATACAAATATTGCATCCTAGGTCGCGGATCAAAATAACATCCTAAATCTGATCACTTACTATATGAGTTAAGTCAAATGCTACTAACCAACATCTAAAATTATGTCTCAACCACAGACTTCCTATCCATGGACAGAGCATACTGCGAGGTACATTGTCGCTACAGTACATGAGAGAAAAAGCCACCAAAAAGGCCGTCTGCTATGGTTTTGTGCGAAAGCTTGGACTTGCTCAAGTATATCTCCATATTTTGCAAGGAAGTTGAAATATTTTTAAAATATGGCAAGGTAAAGTCAAATTCACTCCACGTAGTGCAGGAATATGACATTGTCTCCCACATAAGTTAAACTTTTGCTTAAAATATTACAGAGTCGTAGCCAAATCAGACGATTTATAGCTTCAAGGTGGCCATCTTGGTGTGCCCTTTTTGTCCAGCCTGTGGCGACTAGCTACGGATAGGACGTACACGTTACATGCTCTGTCCATGTATATAAGTCCGTGGTCTCAACATACATGCACATTTAATGTGATAGAGGAATGAGCGGGAGAGATAGTGAGATGGGCTAGGGTGCCACCTGTGCTAAGAGTCTGCCAGATGGGTATTGTTAGGAAATTAGGGAAATACATATGTAAATAGGACGTAAGGAGGAGTGAAATAGACATAGGACCCCCCTCCCATGTCACACCTGTAATCCTGTGATTACTCATACACCATAAATATACATTCCTTCATGTATACTAAGCTAAATCTCACTTACTTTTAACTCCTTTTCCATCTGTTGAGCTGTTTTCTTCCACTTGTCCACATCTTTCTTCAGTATTTCCATCTCTTCCTGAAGTTTTGAGAGTTGATTTCTCTTATTTTTGTTATTGATCAAAGTACGTGCCAACTCTGTCTTCAGTCCCTCAATCACCTGTTCACTAGGTTGGCCATCCGAAGATCTAAAATTTGATATGATTAAGCAGGTAAGCCCAGATTTAAGTTGATATGTTATTTCTTTCTGCATACAGAAAGCAGGATTACTTCTCTAGAACATATTACAAGTGAATTGAATGTTATTGCAAACTTTTAGATCTATTCCTTCCCCCGTGTGGACGAGGGGTTGTAGAGTATGTCCAACATGTTCCCCACCTGTCAGGACTTGAACAGTGTGTGAACTTGATGAAAGGCATTAAACTTTAACTATGTATCTATCTAGCTGACGCTTTATCACACATCTATAAGGACCCTGCAAAGTTTTCCATTTCATAGCTTTCTTTCTTGTTTGGAATAAAATAAGAAATACCTGCAGCATTAAAGACATAGTGTAAACAGATCTCATTTCACAATAAGTTTTAAGAGTTAAGTGCACAAAATCTTTATGGGGCATACTTAGTCAACAGGGTGCTTATCAGTATAATGCTTAGTATTAGCATTTTTTGTCAAAATTCCTAACCAAGAAATGCACAAAAAGTTAAAATTTTCAACTTTTTGTACCCTGGCTTGTTAGCACAATTTAGACAAAATTGAACCATTAATAACCCACACATGAAATATTTATTTGTATGAAGGAAATGTGGATTGTCTACGATTGATCAATGCAATGGTCAAACCTATTTGTAAACCTGAGTTTCATTCGTGAAACTTCACAGGTTTGCACACAATTTGATGAATTTTACAGAAAAGCACTCAATTAACAGCTTTCACTTTAAAACAGAACTGTTTTTTGCAGTTGCACATCCACAAAGAGTAAGAAATAGAGGACTCAAATCACCTTGCAGAAGTCCTTGGGGTGTTCCAATCTTCTTTAGCTAAATTTCTAACCACACTGTCACCTTTCCCTTCTGATGGTGAATGAGAAGACAATGCCCCTAGACTTATAGCAGATTCCACTGCTTGTAACTGCTGCTTCAAATCTGTTACTTCATTCTATCAGCAAAATAAATATCAAAACATGTGTATATATATATATTTAGTAAAGATTTTATAACTTAACTCTTTCCAGTTTTTGTTAGTTAGTTTGATGGGAGTTTTACAGCCCAGTTTTTCACCGATTGATTTCAGTCGGGCCGGCCACAACCTGTTTTCCAGTTGTGGCTCACTGGTTTGTTTTCCTTACTTCACTGCTTAGACTCAGCACAAAGCAAAATGGGAGTAGGTTCCACTGTCAAAGTCATCGGTTTTTGCTAAGAGCAACCAGATATACCAGGTAAATAGGAATCCAAGGACACTCCTACTTCAAATGGAAGATTCTTTGGATATTTTGAAACATACACATAATCTTTAACATATCAAAATTTGATTTGAGCTTCAAATGTTTTTTAAAGGTCAAAAAATTCCACCATCTCAAATATATCCCCCCTAAACATATGCAAATTAATTCATACATTCAATTCATCCACACATTGTGCACATATCCACATTTTGAATTCCCATCTATTTTCATACTTATCCTATGTTCTATGATAAATCAAAGTGCAAAATAAGAGATCTAAATAGCTTGTTTTGCTAAATTATCAGCAATTAAATATAATTTTTCATTTACCTGCAGTGTCTTACAGAGTCCCTCACTCATCTGTTTAGCATGTTCCACTGTTTGGAGCTGATGGTGAAGATTCTGGACCTCTTGAAAAGAACCTGTTGATTATTTCAATCAATATGTTCAAGCAATAAAATACAGTTGTTCACCTTACTTAAAAAGGCCACTGTCCCCCTTTTGCAACACCTAGCAATGATCATTTCTTTTCACCATTAGTTCCACAATTTTTCTTAACAATTTCCATCTTTTCAGCATGCCTCTTACCAGTTGTTACAACTCCCTTAATTCTCATTACCTTTCTCAACCCTTTCCAAATTCCTAGCACACAACTTGTCTTGTACCACAAATAAATGCCCTACACCCAACCAAACTTTACTCCCTTTCATTATCCAAACTCACTTCTTAAATGCCTTTTACTCCCTCCCGAACCCAACTATGATATCTGCTTATGAATGCAATTAACTTTCAAACCTCTTTCGGCAACTCAGATTCATCTCTAATCCTCTACATTTCCCAACTTATTCTCATTTTTTTTAAACCCCCATTCCCCTCCTCCATTGAGAGCTCCCATTACAACACACCTTGTCCAAGTAGATCTCTACACTGCCGCTGGCTTTCTTCAAGCTGTGCTGTCAGCCTGTTAAGGGTTTCAGCATGCTGTATCTGGTACTGCTGCAGAGAACGTTGACTTTCATCAAAATTTTGCTGAAGACGACCTGCATGAGTCTCCTGAAAGAGACAAAAGATCAATAGTGCATACAACTGTTTAGGTAAAAAAACAAAGATTGAGCTTGATGTATTCATATGCTGGAACGTTAAAGCTCATTAAATGACAAAAACTGTATAACTCAATCAATTTACAATTTCACAGTTAAATATAATGAAACAGAACATTTACATGTTTTGCTCACAACATAATGATGTAGCATCATGTAAATGCATGTTTCCCGTGTCCACGAATTTTAAGATAAAGAGGATACTAGATTGAGGTGAAAGTTTTTAGATCTAAAGGTCAATGATCAAAAGTGCACAAGTGAACCTTCAACCTTAGTTAGTGAACCTCTAATCTAGTTAAAGGCATATTTTCATCATCCCAAACAGTTTCAATTGCCCCCAACCTACTTACTTCTAGCCCCTCCCACATTTATCTAAAACTCATCTTTATCCAGACACAATCCTAGTTTATTGCTTCATGGCTTGTCCCAGTGGCCATACAAGTCCATAATGTGTAATCAAGACACTCTCAGTACACTCTCAATAGTTATTAAAAAAGGAAAAAATTTTTATTTTGTGCTGTCTGGACTTGAAACAGCTTTGTGCTTTACTTGAAAAAGTGTCTGGTCACAAACATTTGAAAACTCAATAGAACCATTAAGTACTTACTCACAAAACACTTACTTGTATGAAGGATATAGGGATTGTCTAAGTTTGACCATTTGTCATTGATATGTAAAACAACATAACAGGTTTGGAAAAACTGGTTGAAATCATGGACCAACACAATGAGCTGCTTTAAGGTCTAAAGTTCTTTTGTTCTAGTGCCACCTTCCATCTTGTGAATGTCCAGTATACTAAACCATCAATCTATCCCGCTTGTAATCAAGTTAGTGTCCTCTGTTACTGTCAACTGTTCTTTATTCACACGATGAAAAACAAACGACAGTTCACTGCGTTTTCCCTTACATTTCCTCTATAATTTTCTAGGAGTACCCGAGCAAGGAGCAACATTCCTATCAAGGTAAACAACTTACATGTCATAGCAAAGAGAGCATACATTTGACTGATATTAGAGCAGTATGTTGTGAACATGACCTGCAAAAGTTTTATTTTATTGGTTAAAGGTATTTAACTGCAATATAATGCAGTTACATAGTTTTTGTTACGGAGTTCAAAATTTTCAGGAAATTTATATTATATCTATATGTTACAGCTAGAGTTGCTGAAATACCATGAGCCTTCTTTTCTGGCTTTTTTATTTTTGAACTCAAATTACCAAATGTGTTATAACTAGCAAAAGTAAATCCATGTTGCATGTTTTTTTCTGAAGAACTGCAGACCTTTGCAATGCCAAACACAAGCTTTATAGTAGTGAGCCTGTAAGAAGCTAGAGGGTTGCACACAAACATTCAAACACACAAACAGTCAGACACACAAACATACATGTCAACATTACACATTAACTGAGTACCTAATTGTAATCTCTGTTGTGTTTACTTCTGTAACTGTAACTTTTACAATATATAGTATTGTAATACTTTTGAGGACTTGAGAAAACAATCGAATGTCCTTTGAAGGACCTGAATTGTGATCATCCTACTTTACCTTCTCATCAAGCTCTGACATGAGTCTCTGCAATCTCTCCTGAAGGTCTGCAACTTCTTCCTGGTGTCTTCTCTGCATCTCAGCCAAAACAGTATCTTGTTGCTCCCTCACTCTTGCTAATGGCTGGGCTTTCTGCAACTCTGTCAGTTCTTTGGTTAACGTTTCTATTGTGGCTTCTGATGTTTGTAACTTTTGAAAGATCTGGAGGAAAGCCAATGAAATGCTTGCAGGTAAAAAAAATTAAACACATAATTTCTTTTCACGTCACACAATTGGAATTGCCTGGACAAATGCACTACTAAAGTGCATCCACAGCACAAAAGCACCACATGGCTGTGCATATTCATAGTGATCCAACACTTTTAAAATACTGAAACTCTAGATTTTTTGAAGAACAAAATGGAAATGAATTGGAAATATTATGTAATGACAAATAAAATGGTGTTAGATTCCAAATTTAAAGGTCAAATGGCAATTAACTTGACAAAACACCCAATATACAATGATTTTCAAGCCAACAAAAAAAGAAATTCCATATTTTCCATTTTCTGTACTGTTTCGGAACCCTCTACAACTGGGACACAATAGATGCTTGACAGGCAATACATGGCTTTGTTACACTATGGAAATACCCTTGTACACTATTGTAAGGTTTTTAATTCAATACTTTTATGCAGGCCAGATTTAAATACTAATTGTCCTTGCCACACCTAGAACTTTACACTATGTTTGGCTATGGTCTCCATCACACCTATACTGAAACACTAATCAACCTAATATTCTAAATCATAGAATTGTTTTGAGTTTCGCCCCAACTAATTGATGTCTGTGTCCATCCAAATGGCTTAACCACTATTCTTTCTCATGTCTATATTGTGTCTGATTGAGCGTTTCACACTATGAGCCTCTTTAGCGGTGTCATATCACACTATATACTTTATTGTGGGTAACTCTTAAAATACATACCATCTATACTCATTAACAACTCAGTTATAACTTAAACCATTAGTTAGAAAATAAACCTAAACCAAACATAAAGACAGACAGACATGTGTTCCATCTGCCCATATGTCTGTCTGCACTACATCAGGGGGGCGTTCCACAAAGAGTTACGCACAATCTTAAATATGATTCACCATGCTTAAGCCAGAAGATCTTGCGTAAATCTTTGTGGAACAGGCCCCAGATTGTTTATTCATTCAAACCTCTTCCTTGGCTGCTAGAGTTGCTTGTATTTGAGCATTTGCTGCTTGTAGGTTTCCTTGAAGTTGAACATTTTCTTCTTTTGATGATACTAACAATTGCTTGGTTTGTTCATAGCTGGTTGCAAGTCCATCTTTTTCACCTAACGGAAGTGACAAAATTTGAAGCAGACCTCTGGTTAAAAAATTACAAACACATTGTTCCATAAATTAACCATCATACTTCTATTGTTTAAATAGTAGACGGATATTGTTTCATTAGCACACAAACAAGATTTGCGAGAATTGGACCCGAGCAAAACTTAAATGTGCGGGATTACTGGTGTGTATCTTGTACTTAGTCTCAATATGACTAACTTTTTGTACAATTATTGCCAAAGCAGTTAGTTAGATGGAGTTTTAGGGCAAAGTATCAAATTCCAACCTATTAGTTCAATTCAAGCCAGCCACGGCTTTTTTTTCAAGTTGTGGCTCACTGGCTTGTTTTCCTTACTCCATTGCTTATGTGAAGCATCATGCAAAATGGCAGTAGGTTCCTTTTTATTGCCAAGAAAGATTAACACAGCATGTTGCTTCACTTGGTTGTTCCAAAATGTGAGTTAGCAAAGCAGAAATTTTTAATCTATAGCCAAATCTTTGGCACCACTAAAAGATTTTATTGACCATCAAAATTTGGCTGCAACACATACTTTAAGAGCCAATAAAGGCAAATTATGCAGTACCTTGAGCTAGGGCTAGCTGGTGGTTAAGGATTCTTTTCTCCCTGGCACTTTCCTCCTGAAGAATTCTGAGTTGACCTGTCAATTGTTCCAGTTCCCTACCCCTAGCCTGATACAGGATTTGCATCTGTGTTAATTGCTGGTTGCTGGATAATCCACCTGAAAGAAGGAAGATAGGTCACCTCAAAGTATTCACTTCAAAGAATTTTGCTTAGATTGGACATATCAAATTCAATCCCTTTTCGACAATGATTATTTTACATTAAACTATTACTGTACAAAGTAATATCGGTGAAGTCTTTTGTGTACCAGAGAGAATTATGTAAGGCAAGTGCTACAGCCAAAGTAATTTTCAAAGAAATATTTTACACACAGATATCACTGACATGATATTTTCAAAGACTTTTTTGAAATACTATTTAAAATCTCCATGCCAAATGAAAATCTAGTGTCCATTCTAATCCAAACCACAAGAAACCTACACAAAAGACCCAAGGATGAAAGTTATCTCATGTCTTTTTTAAAAATTCACAGACAAAGAAATTTTGGAGGGTTTTCAGTTACAGAATTAAAAATTTTATCGAAGGACTGGTCAAATTAAGTTGTGGTTGAACTTTGTATCATCTATCCTATGAAACTTCATAAAATACTTTGGAAAATGCAATCCAAATAAATTTCTCCTTACCTGGGTGCATGAAATGTCCTTGGAGTGTCTCCATCTGTTGCGACAAAAGAAGGTCTACACTTGCCGTCCTCCCCAGGGCAGGGAACCGTTCCTCTTGGTTTTCAACACGCCTTGTCTCAGAATTCTCTCTGAGATCATCATTGTCACCACCTCTTTTATACTGCACTTTTTGAGGCACTTGTGGATGATTACTGTCACCATGGACAGGGTATACATTAATTTCAGTTGGAGTTACATGGTTGTCCACTAGTTTCCCTAAAGGATATGGTGTACCCCCTCCCTTCCTTTGAGGTGTCTCATACTGTTGACTCTGCCTCCTGTCATCAGGTGTATCCATATCCCAGGCAATGCCCCCAGAACCTCCGTTTCTATGGTGGGCAGGAATATCCTGTCTTAGCCCACCTTGATAATGGGCGTCATTAGGATAATAGATGTGAGGAGAGTACCCAATAGTGGTCCGTGGAGAGGACAAATGGGGCTGATCGGTCACGTAATCTGAGCCCTCTGCTTCCCTACGCCCTGTTTCATAGTGCTGGTCTGTGGGGCTATTTGATGACAAAGGTGAGCAAGATGGTTTGTTATTGACTGTCTGGTGTTCAGACAGGGAATGGTTCTGGAATGAGAGAACAAATCAAATCAATAATTTAAATTTAAATGTCTAGTGATATGCTTTGACGAGCGTGACACATTTTTTTATTCTCCCTGAAAGAATAAACAAATAATGCGCTTAATATTAAACCCACCTGCCAATCTGTCTTATTAAAAAACGGTGAAATTCATAATTTTCTATACCCTAAAGAGGGAGATTTGAAGAAGTAACAGGAGATTTAAAAATGACCATACAGCTGTGTATGCAAACAACTGGGTTTTAGATTGACCTAGGAAATCAGGTGAGCCCAATTTCCAGGCTTCAGATTGGTCACAAAGGGGAGCACCTTGGTAACACCTGAAGACTTGACAAGTATGCTTAAATAATATGATGTAATGGCTTTCCTGTTTCTCATTTTTGTTGCAAACCAGACTTGTAAGAAGTCATGACTTGTGTCACTAACTTTCGAAAGGAAAATGACCTGGAGCAATAGAATCGTAACTTTGCTTTCAAATTTGCTTTAACAGTGGACCCCCTGAAAAGGTTTGGTGGTTATGACAAATTTTACCAGACTGAGATCACTCTCTTTGTATTGCTCCCAACAAACTATTTTTACCTTAATATTTTCCATATGTTCTGGATTGCTTAGCAATATGCCTGCACATTTTCCTCAGGAAAATTCTGAGAAGACCCCTGAACATGTTACGAAAGCATGATAAACCACCAAATCTCACAGCACTTTGATACTAAAAGGCAGAATCTTCTCACCCCCAACAGTTCCAATTCCCCCTACTTACGTCTAACCCCCTCCTCCCCCCCCCACACACACACATGCTTGTCCAAACTTCCTTGCACAGACACTTGGTTTAAGGACTTATTCTAGTAAGCATACAAGACTCTTTGAAATAAAAACACTCTGTGCATACTCTAAGATATGAGCTACTGAACATCTTTTGAATTTGATGTCAATGAAAGAGCAGAATCAATTGAAAACTTTTTTTTCTCTGTCTGTGGCAGTTCCCATACTAGGTCAGGAGTAATGGTCACTATTGTGCTACCTCATCAAAATGTTTGACTGCAATGTTCTCTACTAGCTGCTTTGTCAGGGTGCTGCACCTGCACCTGGAAAAAAATTTCATAAGTGTTTTTTGCACCCGGACAAAACATGTGCCACCCAAATAAAAAATGTGCCACCCAGACAAAAATGTGCCACCCAGACAAAAATGTGCCACCCAGACAAAAGCAATCGATTTAAAACCTTTCAACAGAGCAAAAACCAATAATATCAAAGTTAACATTGAGTAATGATCATCAGAGATGAACCTTCCTAGTCAACAAAGAGAGCGATAATTACATTCATCATTGACATTACCCAAAGAGAAACACCCTCTTTCATTGGACCACTTGCTAAGAATGTAACAGTGATCACTACAACTCCTATGCTTCAACATTTGGAGGATAAAAATTGAATGGGTGGAAAACACTGGACTGGACTTGATTTTTTCAAAGAATATATACCCCCAGTTGAAGTTAAGTATAAATCCTGCTGTTTTCATTTTTGAGAAATTTTAATTTGAGAAAACTAAATATAGACATTTACACTAGCACTTTGTTTTATTTTCTGCATCGTATCAAGCTGCTTAATATTCATACCATTGTATGTTAGTCAAATTTTTATGGTTTGGTTTCAGTATAAGTATGTCGCAACAATATGGCTTCAGCTCTGATTAGTGAGGCCATCTAAAGATCCATAAGTGCCCCACATCTCAAATTCTCTATTTTAAATCAGAACTTCCTTTAGTCACTCCAGCCCCTCATTTTTATTTTTTTATCCATATTAACAGTCAACAGAGTAGAACATAACAATTTACACTGAGGGGGATATGTCCATGCAGTATGCTACCTGAGCAAATACGCCTTCAGTAGTGACTTTATATTGCATTTTGATATATGGTTAGAGGTAACTTGCCACACAATTTGACAGAAATGTTAAGTCAAAATATAATGGTCAGTGCATTTGCCCAACTCCACACAAAGTCAATAGGATACTACAAAAAAAAAAGAAAATTGGTTATAAAAGATTAGACATTAAATTTCTCTGACTGTACTTCAAGGGGCAGTCAAAGTATGTTTCACAATTCTCTTACAATAACCCTGCACCACAATCACACCTTGAGTTACTTCAATACAAGAATGATATGTCATCATGGTTTATTAGAGTGATTGTTCACTGTCTAGAAGAGGTTGCCTTGTCTTGCATATAAATGTGAAAGTTTTTCACCTGAATGTATTAAGATATTCTTGTTTATCAATAATTAATGAAATCATGGTTGTTTCTTCTCACTTGAGAGATCTCTTAAATGTCTCAATATCCTGGTATACAATCAATTTAGAGAGGTAAATCAAGGTGCTGGAAAAAGGGTCAATTTTCTCTGTCAGATGCTTACTAATCCCTTTAATTTAATTAGTAAGATGGAGTTTTACAGCCCAGTTTCCAACCTATTGGTTCAAGTCCAGCTGACCACTGCATTTTTTCCAGTTGTGGCTCACTGGTTTGTTTTCCCTACTCCACTGCTTACACCGAGCACCAAAGCACAATGGCAGTAGGTTCCATTCTCTGTATTACAATTTGACTAGCTGCAGGTTATCCAGTGTTTTGCACACTTGCAACATAGCATTAAACTTGGAAAGTATTTAAGCACCGTAAAAATGTGTGTATTCAAGAAAAGTCTACCCTTCTCATATTTTGCTCAAATCAAACATCACATTTTGGGAGAAGAATCAAACTAACAGCAACATTTATAAAAAATGTTCATGATAAATTTGCATAACCTGAAAAAACTAGTAATCCACAACTCACCTGAACTAAATCTGATTCTTTTTCATTTCTCTTTACCCTGGCACCTGTAGCAGTGGCAGGGGTCTTAAGGGGAGGGGGACTTCTCCCCTGTGGAGTTGATGTTTTCTGACTTTCCTGTTTTCTCAATTTCCAAGATATTGGTCTGAATGGGAACAAATAGAACAATAATATTTTTTCTCATAAATTATCATGCACTAAACAAAACATTGAATACACACTTATGATACCATGGAAGTTCCTTAATGAGTTGTTTTTTTGTTTGTTTCTTTTTTTTTTTTTTTTTCATTTTTACCATAGAACAGGAGCTGTAAAGTTCTATTGTTTGAGGTTATGGGGGAAGGATGTGGGACTGGGAGGCTTTTCTCCCAAGGGAGGAATGACATATATAAGGCTGTGAGGTTCCTCTCCCAGTTTTGTAACACACCGCCTAATCTACCATACATATGTCTTAGTCATTATAATACAAAAGAATGAATTGAATAACTTAACATATCACAAACACTGTTTCAAAAAGTGATTCTACTTCACTCCCTTGCTTCCCACCTACCCCTCATCTACTATATACATTTTACGTGCACACTGCACTTTCTCAACCTCTGTCATGAGAAAGAATTCCTATTGCAACCTTACCAAGATGTCATAACCAAAGTCCCAACAGATGGAAACAACTCTTCACCTCTTCCTATCTTAAATTCCCCTCCCACCACCTTCACCTTGCAATTTCTTACCCATCTGGTTCAGCTTCCTCTTCATGTTCATCTTGAGATGACAGTGAGCTGACATCAGAATCCTCTTCTAAAAGGTCATCAGGCAGAGCATTACTTAAAAGCTCTCGAAGCTGTGGACAATATTAAACCATTCATTTTAACCAGAATGCAAAAATGCATTGAGGTTTCGATGATACATACATGCTCTTTTCAATAAAATGCTACATTTCTTGTAACAAGTGGTGACCCAAAATAGCCTTTGTCTCCACCTGTAAGTGACTGGTTTTTCTTTCATACTGTGCCTTAAGATATTCTGCAAACAAGGCTTTCAGAGTTTGATGCCAGGTGATACCAGATGACCATTGACCTCCACCAAAAACAACAGGTACAGTACTTTCAACTCACCATAACACATCCACATACACATTGGGAAATCCATCCAAGTTTCCTACCTTGAGATATCCCATTTTGACAAGTTTTTCAAAGTTTGACTGATCATGACCCCAGATGTCCTTTCACCGCCACAAAAAATAACCTTATACAGACCATCTTCTCACCATAATTCATTTACATACTAATTTTGAAATCCATCCACCTTTCATACCTTGAGCTATCCTAAACAAGTTTTTCTGAGTTTGACCCCCATGACCCCAAATGACCTTTGACCTCTACCAAAATCAATAGGGTTCTTCCTCCCATCATAACGCATCAACATATCAAGTTTGAAATCAATCCAAGCTTCCTACCTTGAGATATAGCGTAAACAAAAAGTTCGGAGTTTGACCCCATGTGACCCCAAATGACCTTTGACCTCCACCAAAATTTATTGGGTTATTTCTTACATCATAACGCATCAACATATCAAGTTTGAAATGAATCAAAGTTTCCTACCTTGAGATATAGTGTAAACCAGGATTTCAGGGTGTGACCCCATGTGACCTTTGACCTCCACGAAAATAAATAGGGTTCTTTCTTACATTATAACGCATCAGCCTATCAAGATTGAAATGAATCCAAGTTTCCTACCATAATGTATCATGTAAACAAGGATTTCAGGTTTTGACCCCATGTGACCCCAAATGACCTTTGACCTTCACGAAAATAAATTGGGTTCTTTCTTACATCATACTGCATCAGCCAATCAAGATTGAAATGAATCCAAGTTTCCTACCATAATGTATCACGTAAACAAGGATTTCAGGTTTTGACCCCATGTGACCCCAAATGACCTTTGACCTCCACGAAAACACATCGGGTTCTATATTACATCATAACGCATCAACATTTCAAGTATGAAATTGATCCAAGTTTTCTACCATGAGATATCATTTAAACAAGGATTTCAGGGTTTGACCCCATGTGACCCCAAATGACCTTTGACCTCCACCAAAATCAATAGGGTTCTTCCTTACATCATAACGCATCAACATGTCAAGTTTGAAATTAATCCAAGTTTTCTACCATGAGATATCGTGTAAACAGGGATTTCAGGTTTTGACCCCATGTGACCCCAAATGACCTTTGACCTCCACCAAAATCAATAGGGTTCTTCCTGACATCCTAACACATCAACATATCAAGTATGAAATTGATCCAAGTTTCCTACCACGAGATATCGTGTAAACAAGGATTTCAGGGTTTGACCCCATGTGACCCCAAATGTCCTTTGACCTCCACCAAAGTCAATAGGGTTCTTCCTGACATCCTAACGCATCAATATATCAAGTTTAAAATTAATCAAAGTTTTCTGCCATGAGATATTGTGTAAACAAGGATTTCAGGGTTTGACCCCATGTGACCCCAAATGACCTTTGACCTCCACCAAAATCAATGGGGTTCTTCCTGACATCATAACGCATCAACATATCAAGTATGAAATTGATCCAAGTTTCCTACCATGACATATCGTGTAAACAAGGATTTCAGGGTTTGACCCCATGTGACCCCAAATGACCTTTGACCTCCACCAAAATCAATAGGGTTCTTCCTTACATCATAACGCATCAACATATCAAGTATGAAATTGATCCAAGTTTCCTACCATGAGATATCGTGTAAACAAGGATTTCAGGGTTTGACCCCATGTGACCCCAAATGACCTTTGACCTCCACCAAAATCAATAGGGTTCTTCCTTACATCATAACGCATCAACATATCAAGTATGAAATTGATCCAAGTTTCCTACCATGAGATATCGTGTAAACAAGGATTTCAGGGTTTGACCCCACGAGACCCCAAATGACCTTTGACCTCCACCAAAATCAATAGGGTTCTTCCTTACATCATAGCGCATCAACGTATCAAGTATGAAATTGATCCAAGTTTCCTACCATGAGATATCGTGTAAAAAAAGATTTCTGGGTTTGACCCCACGAGACCCCAAATGACCTTTGACCTCCACCAAAATCAATAGGGTTCTTCCTTACATCATAACGCATCAACATATCAAGTATGAAATTGATCCAAGTTTCCTACCATGAGATATCGTGTAAACAAGGATTTCAGGGTTTGACCCCATGTGACCCCAAATGACCTTTGACCTCCACCAAAATCAATGGGGTTCTTCCTGACATCATAACGCATCAACATATCAAGTATGAAATTGATCCAAGTTTCCTACCATGAGATATCGTGTAAACAAGGATTTCAGGGTTTGACCCCATGTGACCCCAAATGACCTTTGACCTCCACCAAAATCAATAGGGTTCTTCCTTACATCATAACGCATCAACATATCAAGTATGAAATTGATCCAAGTTTCCTACCATGAGATATCGTGTAAACAAGGATTTCAGGGTTTGACCCCATGTGACCCCAAATGACCTTTGACCTCCACCAAAATCAATAGGGTTCTTCCTTACATCATAACGCATCAACATATCAAGTATGAAATTGATCCAAGTTTCCTACCATGAGATATCGTGTAAACAAGGATTTCAGGGTTTGACCCCACGAGACCCCAAATGACCTTTGACCTCCACCAAAATCAATAGGGTTCTTCCTTACATCATAGCGCATCAACGTATCAAGTATGAAATTGATCCAAGTTTCCTACCATGAGATATCGTGTAAAAAAAGATTTCTGGGTTTGACCCCACGTGACCTCAAATGACCTTTGACCTCCACCAAAATCAATAGGGTTCTTCCTTACATCCTAACGCATCAACATATCAAGTTTGAAATTAATCCAAGTTTTCTACCATGAGATATCGTGTAAACAAGGATTTCGGGGTTTGACCCCACGTGACCTCAAATGACCTTTGACCTCCACCAAAATCAATAGGGTTCTTCCTGAGATCATAATGCATCAACATATCAAGTTTGAAATTAATCCAAGTTTTCTACCATGAGATATCGTGTAAACAAGGATTTCGGGGTTTGACCCCACGTGACCCCAAATGACCTTTGACCTCCACCAAAATCAATAGGGTTCTTCCTGACATCATAATGCATCAACGTATCAAGTTTGAAATTAATCCAAGTTTTCTACCATGAGATATCGTGTAAACAAGGATTTCGGGGTTTGACCCCACATGACCCCAAATGACCTTTGACCTCCACCAAAATCAATAGGGTTCTTCCTCTCAGTATGGGGTATCTGTGTACCAAGTTTGAGAACTGTCAGATCTTCCTTTCTCAAGATATCGTGTAAACAAGCAAAGTGTCACAAACACACACACATACACACACACATACACACACACATACACACATACATACACACACACGCCATCATGAATGCATAGGTTTCTCTTTTCATCGAAACCAAAAATGTTTCCCATTTCAATGGTCAATATGGTTTGAAAAGTGTTGATCTTGGTCGTACTTGACCTTGATCAAATTTATTACTTCAAATTATCATTCTTGAAAATGCATGCAATATCACAGTGAAAATCATGACCAGGGAACTGCCACTAGAGTGAGGGCTCCCTGGTGCAACTTACCATTCGGTTAAGGGGAATGCAAACAGGTTTCAAAGGAATACCAAGTAATCAATTTATTAAATGTTCAAGTCTGTATTGCACTTACACCATTGAACACAAAAAGGTCTTAAACTGTCTTCCTACATTACTTATCTAACACTTATCTAAATTAACACATTCAAACTAAACCCAAAATGAACAAATTCTAACTTCAATAGTGATAATAAAAAGTGAAGAAGAAAAACATAAGTTATTTCAAAGTACTCATTTGCAGGAGGTGTCAATATGAACAAAGCAGTCTTGTCACTGAGTGTAAAACTGTCGAGTGGCTGGAGCTGGCATTTGGTCTAGTTCACTCTGCTCTAAAGCTACTGTATACATCTATTCAACATCAAAGTGGAAATAGATTAATGGGTTTTTCTTGTTTCACCCATGAACTTCAGTTTTACACTTTTACTTTATAATAACATACTTTTCCCAACACTTTAAATAAAGTGTGATTTAACAGCAAGCAGCCAATGTCAGTCATAAAAGTGACTGTAAATGTGAGAAAATACAAACCTGAAGAATTCTTCCTCCCCCATCATTACCAACTCGTTTTTCCTGAAGACTTGTTATTTACAATATTTACTGACTTTAAAGTGGGCTTTCCCATCACTGTACTGCATTTTAAAGAATTACAGAGACAAGTTCTTACTTGTACATACTTCACGACTTATGAATATGTATCCATGACATTCATGCAAACATACCTTAATTTCTCAGAATTTGAAAGTGATGGTTCAAAAAAGAGTATTCGAAATTCTGGTGGTGATTCAAGGTTGCAACATTCTGTTGGTGATGCAAGGGTGCAACTTACCTGTTGTAAAAGTTTTTCTATGTCTGAAATATCCTGGATGATAGGAGACTGGCTACCTCCTTCAAGGTCCAAAAGATGCCCTAGCGATTCAAGGGCTGCTGCCCCTGAAATAGCCTCACCACTGTATGACAAAAATTAGAGCAACTTAGGAAAATAAATTTACAGGATTTAGAACAAAGCTGAACTGAGTAAAGCTTTATGTGCTCAGTATTACACATGTATGTTGTTACATCTGCCATCTCAACCAAACAATGAAAGAGAATGGGGGCCTTGAATTTTGAGGTGTGTGAACTTGCACCAAATGCCTGTGAGGAGTGTGATTTTTTGCACACCTAGATGAAAAATGGGAGCTCATATAAATCTGTTTACATTTAATAAAACAGCACATCTGCCACACTTGTTAATTTCCTTGGTGTGATTTGTAGCACACCTGAAAATTTAAAAGTTTAAGCCTGAAACCAGATATTACTCCATTAAACAGTAGTGAGGTCTTTAATACTTTGGAATAAGCCCAATGAGCAAAGGTCAAAGGCCAACTCTAGGGAAGCTTCAGGAAATGGTAGAATTTCTTCCATCCACCACTTCAGAGCAACATTTTGACCTGCGGTTAGGTCATATCGAAGACTAAAAATGGAGCACTGCCATTGTGCTTGGTGCTCAGCATAAGCAGTGGAGTAGGGAGCCCAACTGGAAAAAAGGCTGTGGCGAGCTTGACTTGAACCAATTGGTTGGAAACTGGGCGGTGAAACTCCCATCTAATGATTAAGTAGCTATTAAAACTCTAACTGGTATGCAGTGTACATAGCTTTCATTTTATGATTTCAATGTGCAGTATTATGTTGACATGTGCTCTACAAATTTACACTCAAGATGTTAACCATTTTATTGCACTTTAAAGAAGGGTTCCTGCACTTTCTGGGCAATTAATTAATTTTCTTAACCTTTTCCAGGATTTCCCCATGATCAAATAAAGAATTTCTGCTACATAAAATTTCAATATAAAGAAGATAGTAAATTTTGATATTTTGAGAGAGAATCGTGATTCTCTGATATGTCTAAAATACCATTTAAAAAATTTCCATGACTTAGCAAAATTTCACAGAATTTCTGGACTTTTTCCTTGCCTTGAAATACTTTTCCAAATTTTAGCGAGTTTTCCATATATTCTCCATGACTGCAGGAACCCCACTAAAACACTCTTGAATTGTAATGATGCAGGATGATGATTAGGGAAGTTGACTGACTAAAATACTTTTTTAAGAAAAGGTGGATCTGGTGGTTCTGACTTTCATGTATGCCATCTTGAAAACGCCAGACTAAATCAAACCTGGGGCAGTATCATTAGTTTGGTGAAAATTGGTGACAATATAATCTTTGAATCTCATCAAATTATTCGGTAGGATGATAGGTTAGTGAGTTAGATGGAGTTGAACAGCCCAGTTTCCAACAATTGGTTCAGGTAGAGCAGGCCACTGCCTTTTCTCCAGTTGTGGCTCACTGGCTTGTTTTCCCTACTCCATTGCTCATGCTGAGCACCAAGCCCAATGGCAGTAGGTTTCGTTTTTTATGTCTTCAGTATAACCCGACCAGGTCTCAAACTCCCAACCTCCCAACTGCAAGATGGATGCTCTGACCTTCACACCATACAGTAGGAGGGAGGATGAGGGAAACTGGCAATCTTGTAGGAAATGCTGGCTTTCTGTTTGCAGGAAACAGTACTTGTTTCCAGGATATAAAACCAATTTTCATACATCAGCTCCAAATGCCTAATGCCCTAAAAACAAATTTCCATTAAAATATCTTCCACCAAGTTTACTTCTTTGAATGTGCATGATTATTGGCCTTCAAAGATTATGTTTCCCCTTCTTATAACTGTATTAAGGCTATATGCATTCAAACTGATCACATGAAATGTCAAATGACGGATGCTGCATCACATCATGTGCATATTAAGTGCACCATGTGTGTGTTAAGGGTAAGAAAGGGGTACCAGCAACAAACAGGTCAAAGGTAGTCCTTTATCAAACCTCTTAAAACCTGGTAGCTATGAGTTTATATAAGACCCCCTGTTTGGTTAGTACTAAACACTCAAGATGTCAACTGATTTGCAGGCTTATTGCAATTACTGTTATTCATTCAACTTTGACAGAAGTTTAACTCAACACTGAACTTAACTCTTCAAGTCAATACCTTTTCTTTCATAATTAATTGTTTGACCTGTCAATCATGCTTCCCTTTCAGTTAGTTACACTGAATCTGAATAACATACAAACCTAAGCAGCTTATCCTCAAAAAAGGGGAGAACTCTATGACAGCATTTGAACTAAACCTGACAGGTTTATTGAGAAACAGCTTATCCCTAGGCAGTCTCCTTAATTAATGGGACTCTGACTAGGCAGACCTAATGTAACGATCATTATCTATTGCTAATTGTATTTAGATTGCTGCTGTTCATAAATTTAGGATCAAATCTTTAAACATTCCTTCAGTCAATAAGAGTAACATGTTTAAGATAGTAACATGAGTAATCTCCTTGAAGAAGTCATTCCTGTACAGGTAAAACACTGGACACCATCTTCTGGAGGCTATGTTGTTGAAAGTTCATTAAAAAGAATTGTTACAATTTTACATATTGAACTTTGAAAAACTGGTCCCTGATGTCTGTCCACTGATACTAAGCATACCTATATCTTTCATACTCCTCAATGTACCTCATTCCCCCTGCTGTAATTCAATGTTTCTTTTGTGTGTTTTAGTGGGTAAGAGGGTCTGCAGATACCTACAATGTAAAGGCAACATCATTTTCCCACAGATAATTAGCTCAAAGACAAAACACACCTAGCAGGTTACTTCATGGGAGTTAAAGCTTGTCTGCTAATTGAGCAAGCTTTCATAAACTTTGGAGTAAGGATAAAAATTATGTTGGAATAGTGTTGATACACTCATAAGCTTGGACTTACTCAGTATATAACAGGTTCACTGGGTAAGCGAAACTCAAGGATTTTGCAAACACTTTTCAATTTGGACCAAACCAATGATAAAATATAGTTAAAAGAAATTACAAGTAACTTTGCTGTCACATCTAATTGATGGCAAAAATTACCACTGCAAAAAAATAAAAATATATCAACTAACAAGTTTGTATTAACTAACTCACCCTGAGAGAGCCTGTAACACCTGAAAGAGTGGACCCATGAAGCAATTCTACAGGAAAGGCTCCATGAACACACCAATCTGTTGCATATTCATAAAAATATTTCAAATTTTGGTATCCAGGTGTTCCATAAAGATAATCAGTGCAATGTTACCACTGGCTGACAGAAATCTATGATTTGAGCTTATTGCACATCCAAAAAGCCAGTTAAATCCTCCATTAAACAATTCTCTCTAACACTGAGAGTGAGCAATGAGACAGACTCCTAGCAACTACAATGAGTTAAAAGTCCTGTTTTGGAATAAATATTAAGACATGCTTTGGTCAGTGGGAATGTACACAACTGAAAATGTTGGTGCATTCAATCTTGCAGCAATCAAAATACTGACATGGTCAAATGGACTGCTGCTTGACCCTTATCCGGCAGAAAGAGAAGATTAAGGACAAATTTCCCTCCTTGAAGGGAAATGACCTGTCTTTCCTAGTAAAAGTGAATCCCCCTCTGTGCAACCAGCTCCTCTTACTAACTAAGCACATGGAAGATGGCCCCATTCAATGCCCAGAATCACAACAATAATCAATATTGGGACTATTCCCTAAGGCCCTCAACAAAAGGTGTTATCTTAAACTGCTCTCCTTGACACTAATTTGCTTAAAGCGACATGATGGAAACAGACTGATGTATGTCATGTATCAAACAGAGTTGAACAATTCACTCACATGACTACACTTGTCCTCCATAAGAAAAGGGAGGGACCCAGGTGGGGCTTGGGGTGGGGATGTGCAGACAGTCATAAAGGATAGGTAAATATTTCAAGACTCATTAAAATTAGCTCATGAAGGAAATAGTTGTAACAAAGAGGCACTGTGCCACAAAATAAGGCTAACACTTTGTAAGATCAATCTAATCAATGGTACCATTGTAAGCCTTGCCATTTCTGAAATACTATTAGGGTTGGTAACAAAGTATCAAGATCCAGTACTGACAATTGAATAATTCTTCACAGATAAAGGGAGTACTGACAAACCATTGGTGACGTACTTTTTGTGACGTACTTTACACGTGTTTAACACAACCAACCGATGACCAGCAGCTAAATTCTGCCTTTATAAAGTTAAAACATGAAAGGACTGATCAAAGCCACAACACTCTCCAAGATACAAAAGAAAGTATCTTCTGTTTAGTAACTACAGTTTTAAACAGAGACACACTAATTTGGTTGGTCTTAAGTTGATAGATCTGTGGTAAAACTGGAAGTTTTTGTCCAACACTTCTCTTTGATACAAAGAGGTTCCCATTCATCTTTACAGTAGCAAAAGGCACCAAGTTTTTTTTACATAGATCAATATTCCTCCCTGCATCTTTGGGAAACATTTGAGAAGGATTAGTGGCAATGTTGTGGTTTCGGTGCTGCATGATTGCATTCAATTACAATGCCTACGTAGGTTTCATTGATTACAAGGTTATATAATGTTTCTTGTCTGTTAAAAAGCTGCAGCAACAATTGATTATTGACATAAGCTCTTCCATGAATGTACCAAAATTTCTCTGTACAACCGAGAGATCAATCGTTTTGATCCCCGGCTCAAAGAAGCAAATCACCCAGTCCATCCCTCTCCAGGTCTGCATTTTGGCCTCCGAGTTTCTCTGAACTTGGAGGTAGGACCCTGTAACATTAATCAAGTCCCATTGTCTGCTGTCACGCTTGAGGACAAATTCTTGGAAATCTCCAACACAAAAAAATCCTAACACTCTAAACAATACATAACATTGATTCAAAAGTGCATTTCTTGTAAATCTGCTTGTATGGAAAATAGGCCTAGTGCAAACATACCACCTGCATTTGCCCTTAAAATCTGAAAATTTTGCAATGTCAATTTGCTGCACAAATCCATCTCAGCCTATTTCTACCCATTACGGCTTGAATGGCTTGAAAAATAGCCTTTGTCCAACTTTTATGCAAATATATGCATAATGAATGATCAGTCCTGTATTTGACAATTATTCCATGCAGAAAAATGGACCCTACTGCCATTGTGCTTGGTGCTTAGTGTATGCAATGGAGTAGGGAAAGCAAGCCAATGAGCTACAACTTGAAAAAAATTCATGGCAGGCTAAATTTAAACTAATTGGTAGGAAACTGGGCTGTAAAACTCCATCCAAATGACTAACTAACCCATGCAGCTGTGCAATCTGTTGTAGGTATTTTGTGTAACAATCACAATTGCTATCAGCAGTTAATATTGCACAACTTTAATAATATTGCACAACTTTCTGATGGGGCAAAAAAGCACATGAGTTTTTTTTTGTACATAAAGAGATATAACTAACATCACCAAACATTTTGGGGAGTAAAAAGCATTTCCTGAAGTTTTGAAAAATTCTTCATTTTTGATGGGCATTCAAAACAATTTCATTTTCAGACTAAACTCTGCATCTCTACTAGTGATCAAGCAATGATGACATTGAGCAGCATGATTTCACTATCTCTGCACCTAACTCTATATTTTTGCAAAGAAATACACCGTAAGGGAGCAAATTCCTAATTTCTAAACCTTCAGACAATTTGGACAAAATTGGTGAGCAATAACAGAGCTACACAGTTATATTAGTTTTTCTAAGATATCAGAAAGTCCATAAGTTAAAAAAAAAGCTGTAAATTGCTTTTTAGAATGGAATGTTTGTTTTTTATGCAAAAGGGTTATACAATTTATCATCCTGACCAAAAAATTCTCTTATGAACAAAACCATTCACATCACTGGCAACAGGTAGAAGAGGCTTGTTAATGGTAGGATACCGTTCAGCATGGGTGAAAAAAGTTGGGAAGCTGGGAGGCTCCCTCCCAGGAAATTTTGGCAATTGGAGGGAAACTTCTCTTTTCTGTAAATGAAAATATAGGGTGAATAGTGGGACTTTTACTCCCATCCTTGGAAATAATTTTACTACCTTCCAGAGAAATAAACCTTCTTCCAGTACTGGAATTCAGTGATTTGGGGGGAAATGGTTTCGCCTACTATAAGGACAACAGTACTTGAGTTCTACCATGGAATAGCAGTAAACAGGACCTCATTATACCTGTACAATGTTATCTGGTTTTGCTCCTGATGATCAGAAAAAAATGGGAGCAAAAAGTGAACAAAATTGGCGTCGTTTTTCGGTGCTCATGCTTACCGGTTGTTTTGAGTCCAATAAATGGACTTTGTACAGGTTATTTGCTTTGAATTAGTACTTTCATTCTTTCCAACATGGTGGATCTAAGCCAGCATGATATTGTTGCAGGTTTAAGAGAAAGTGGTTCTACTTGGAGGAGGTATGTTAGAGTGTCAATACAGTCGGCTTTCTTCTTCTTCAATTTTAAACCAGAAATTGAAGGCAATAAGGAACAACATGTGGTGAAGTTAAGATGAGTAATTCATAACAAAAATTGGACTTGAGCCTGATGGATAAGCTCATAAATTCATACATCCACAAAAATTCAAACAAAACTGTACGAAGCAAGTAAAGGAGGCATAAACTTGGAAAATTGTAGGCTCATGGCTGTAAAAATTGTGCAAGAACTAGTTAAATTTATGAACTCATCTATGAGTGCATTTCAAGTAGCCTGCTGTTTTCAGGCCACTCACACTGTTTGGACTAGTGGTAGAGCATCTGCCTCTCACGCAGAAGGCCCAGGTTCAGTTCCTACGTAGAGTTATACCAAAGACTCTAAAAGAGGAACCTACTCCCAAAGTACATGATGCTCTGCATTAGCAATGGAGTAGGGAAAACAAGCCAGAGAGGCATAACTGGCAAAAAGGCTGCAGCCAGTTCAACTTGAACCAACACGTTGGAAACTGGGCTGTAAAACTCTAAGAAACTAACTAAGGAAGTAAGACCACTCACTGCGTGAAAAACTGCCTACTGAACAGAACTTGAATGAAACTAGAATTTTTTTGTCTTTCAGTAATCAAGGATATTCATCCCCATACACACATAAGACCAAACTTTGTTCTCATTTATTTTTATATAGACAGAATGGGGTTGATGGTTGTAGATTTGGGGTGAATTAAAATCCTTACAATCTCACAACAGTGTATATGGAACCTATATGTGTTCTATGCCAAGTTCAGTTTATGGAGACTGAATGGTCTTCCTAATATGACATCATTATTGTATTGACATGGAATCTTATTCAAGTCTGTCTTTTGAATGATTTCTAAGTACAGTAATTTTTTTTATTATTAAATGCTTTGGTTTTTAAGGGTGATAAAATCATCTCAAGTTGCTTTTTGTAAATTTCAGGCAAGTTAGGGATCTCACTTGAAAGATTTATTAGCCAAATAATTGTCATTGACCATGGGATTACAATCCTTTCATTAAAGGTCAAGAGCAGTCCCCCAAACTTATTGTGAAGCAAAAGCTAAATCTCACATTTTTTCCCGCTTTCTCTTTGTAGTCTCTTTCATATTGTTTTAGGACTTCAGCATTGCATATAAAGGTAAACCAAACAGTTACCCTGGTAAATTTCTCATTTGATGATCAAACTGTTGTCACATGACTCTCAAGAGCCAATTAAGAAACAGTGTAGTCTACTGCACTAATTCAAGTTGGGGTGACTGCACTTTTCCTTTAAGTGTAGTTGACTGCGGATAAACCATCACCGTTATTAAACTTTCCTTCTTTCTTGAAATCCATGACTTTCTATTTAGTTTATTCAATGCAATATTGCATTACTTTTTCATGACCTTTTCAGAGTGCCAATTTTCTTTCTGGGTTTAAGAAAGGAAATACAGCTTTAGTACTTAGGTAGTTCAAGTAAAGGTGTTGAATTCAAAAATTTTAAAACTCTATGAATTTCCATCACATTTGCCATATGGACTTCTGAATCCTACAACAGATGCCTAAAATGTAGAACAGCCTAAATTTTAAATAAGATTACCTACTTGGACTTCATAAGCTCACCATTCTGGCTAAAGCCTTGATGTTAAGATAGGAATTTCACCAAGGTATCAAGGAATTCAGTTATCAATCTCTACAAGTTTTTTTCACAAATGCATCGCAACTTAAAATACAACAGCACCCTTACATGAACTCCCACTCCCAGTGATAAGTTGCTCTGATATTTATTGCATAAAATACACTTTACAAGAATACTGCATGAAATATAGCTGGTAAGATCATAATGGTGTTGAATGATACTTAACCATAGCAAGGACCATTTCAACTTTCAGTGTCCCATTTTTTCATTATAAATGATTACAGACTATGTTCATATTCAGAACAAGCTACAAGGTTTAAAATGTACAGTATGGACAGCAAACTCTCATACATGGTGGTATAAAGCTACCATACTCTACATTGTAACACATGGGCCTGCAAATGAGTACTAATAAAATAAATTAAGCATATCAATTTTAGTAGATACTTACCTCTAGATTATTTTAGGTTACATAGTTCAATGCCACTTAATGTAATCCTTGAAACACATGTACACATATTTACCTTACCAGCAGTACAGTGTTCTTGCAAGTCTTCAACGGAGTCACTGCCTGTAAAAACTTACCTGAATTCTAAGTGGCTAATGCCAAAATTATAAAAAAAAATAAAAATGAAAACTACAATTACCACTCATATTTATAATGGCTTTCTTTATCACCATAAAATAACCCCCTCCCCCTCCCAAGCTATCTCACACCTCTGATAAGGTAAGCAAGCAGCTGTATGTTACTATATCACTGAATGGGATACAGTATTTCTTATGCCAATGAAGAATGTGTCCTGTGCCTATCGACCTTCAGAAAAGCGGCTCAAGACTAGAAATCCAAGGAATATCTTGTCCATCAGCAGCAGATATTACGTAATGGTCTGTGGGGGAGGTCGGATTGATTAAGATACCCACGCAAAGTTACTTCCAAAACACCAATCAATAATAGATGATGAATCTTGCCAAATTTTAACCACAACTGTACATATAAGGTCTGTAAATTCTGAGCTGTCAAAGTACTGACAAGAAACTTAAAGTATTTACTATATAACATATAACTAAGATTAATGGGGAAGTTAAAGCAAAAATTTAATTTTCATATGCGAAAGAGGAACAAAACCTACACACAGTGTGGTGAAAGTTTCATTCAAATCGGACATGTATTTCTCGACCCATCAGTAAATAAAGTCAGTAGGTTTGTATGCAAAAGTTAGTTTGAGGGCAGCAGAGCTTTTATCACTTCCTCACATTGACAAGGAATGCCTTGTTTCCCTTTCTTTTATCAGACTGTTGTGTTGACCTTGAATTTAATAGGAGTATGACCTCCCTGTGGGGGATGCAAAGTTTGTAAAATTCTCATGCCACTTATGCAATCACATTTTAATATTATGGGATTATTGAAGAGAAAATCCCGTATAAACTTTAAAGAAAAACAAATGACTGCCCATTAATGTGGGGATGTGATGTCATATGTGCTTGCTTCAAGTTCACTTTTTGTTGAAAATGTGAAAACTTTACCTGTTCACATCTTGAGAACCACACATCAGATTTCAATGCAAATTTCACCACAATACTTAGAATTAGCACCTCTCTAACATACTAAATCCTGTTGTGCCCCTATACCCTTCTTTTAAACTTACCTGAAACTGAACTCATGAATTCAAATAACTTTCTTCTACCATCTGCAGAACCCCACCCTACGCTAACACACACCAACCCTTCCTGAAGCTCAAAAAATTTATAACCATGTGAAAATTGACATTTCTGTCAATGAATCTCTATCTTACAATGAAAGGCTATCCTCTTTTCTCCTTTTTTTTTTTTTTGGGGGGGAGGGGAGGACTATTTTTGTGGGGAAGGGCAGGAGAGGTCTCATGAACATAAATAGGGGTGTACCGGATTTCAAATCCGGCCGGATTTTGGGATTTTTCCAAATCCGGCATCTGGCCGGCATCTGGCCGGATTTCATCTTGAATCCGGCCGGATTTGCCGGATTTGTAGGTAAGCTGTAAAACACAACTTAATTTACTACAGGACTAATAAAATGTAGTAAAATGCTAAAGACTAGGATGGGAGTGTGCTTCTAACAATATTATTTAAAGATCTGGCTGTAGGGTGTTATAAGTAGTTGCAAACTTTCTAATATTTTGAAGGACTTAGTCACCCATCATTCAGTACTTAAATGTATGTACAGTAGCATTACTCATAAAAGGTCCCAGTGATTTAAAATATTCTGTGAAGCAGTGTCAATAAATCCACCCACAGCTTATCAAATCCAGATAAATCTTCTCTGGTGCTCTTCTCAAGTTGATGTTCAGAAGTCAGTTGCTAGATTAATAGTGATTTAGGGCAATTAAACCATTGGAAAAGATGTCAGATGTCAACTTTACTTAGCCAAAATGCAATTGGAGTTGGTGGAAGTAATCAACAAAACTTGCTTGGTTTCAGAGTCTAGGAACCCCGACACTCATTTCCTATTTCCTATTTACATATGTATTTCTCCTGCTTGCCTGCAAGCACTTTCTGGCATAAGTCATTTGGCACAAGGATAGGGCTCTCTAGAAGAAGAGGGAGACATGGTAGCTCCTCCTCTATTCTCTTGACCGTCTTCAAGCTCGGACTTGGCCTAACACTGCAGAGCTATAGCTACTAGGTGTACGAGGTATGTAAGTATCGAGGAACATGTGAACTACAAAAACTCAACTGGCAAGTTGCATTGAGAGAGGAAGAGCTATTACCCTCTAGTTAAAAGGGTGCTATCCCAGTGCCATATGACTTACGCCAGACAGTGCTTGCAGGCAAGCTGGGGAATTACATAAATAGGGGGTGAAGAGGGGTGGCATTGACTTACAGGTCGACCAAGAAGGGTTTTATTCAGTAATACCAAATTTTAAAAAATATACCCACTCTTGTCCAAAGCCATTCTTGTCACGGTGATGAGAATCAAGAATTTTTTTATTGGGGCCTTTTAGCTGTTTTACTAACAAATCATCTATCACATTAATATCCTTACTTGTCAACTAAAACAGTACAAATGATGGTGGCAGTATAAATAGTGTCAGTGATTCCTTGACTATCAAAGTCAGCTTCGCAATTAACAGATAAAAAACCGATGAAATATAATGCCAATGACTGATAGGCCTACAGTACATCAAGAAAATTTCACATTATTTACAGTAGCATAGTCCTACTGTACATCCTATGGTCCTTTGACAGTTGGGCAACTTCCTGTGATGATTCCTACCTATATAATTGCCCATCAACATGTACATGATCCCTACACTGTTACTAGCATGATTACCACCACGTTTCATGTAAAGTATAGCATAGGTTTTATACTGAAATCTTCCAAACCAAAATTTAAAACATGTATTGAATCACCTTAAGAATTGTAACTGGTTCCTTTTCAAATTGTTATTGATTCCTTTTCAATTTGGATATTGACTGCCAATGTTTTCATACTTTAGTCCTTTCATTTGCATGGACAGGTGTTTATGAAATCATTTTCAACATGTTGCATGTAAGGCTTTAAATGTGTCAGGCTAAGTGTTCAAAATACATCTTGATTTTGTCCCTCACTGAACTGAACCCTTGGGCATCTCATTCAGGGTTTAATGAAGTAACATTTTGTCAATTAGCCCAACCATTCATGAAACATGCTACATCACAAAACCCAAATTAGACATAAACTCAACAGTTTCTGTGAGGGAATACCAAAACTCTGCTCACAAATGAAATATATGTTACACAGCTCCTGACCACTGCTATGTTTGCTGAAGGTGGCTAACTTAGATGATACAGATATAGAGGTCAAAAGATCTGCATCCCTGAGGCTCCTAAGGTATAACCCCACCAGTAGGTTCCTGTACTTTCATTTGACTAAATCCGGCAAATCCGACCGAAATTCCAGCCGGAATTTAGGTCTAAATCCGGCAAATCCGGTTCCGACCGGATTTTAAAATTCCAAATCCGGTGCACCCCTAAACATAAAACTGATAAAAGCTGATCTTTGTGAAAGGAATCCTTGGAAGAGGTAGGACTACAACAAATGAAACAAGGTGCAATGTACATTTGAATGCTGATGCTGACTGCCTCACCAAAAAACATAACATTTGCATGGAGGTCCAGGGAACAAGAAGCATACAGCTTTAGGTGAAATTATTGCCATTAAGTTCCCAGAGGCTTAAACTTTATGAAGAACCTAGGAAGACTTGAAAGTTTAACAGAGTTGCAATGGTCAAAATAACAGGAGCCTGTTAGCCCAATGTCACTAGAAATTTCCTTGTGTCCATAGCTTTTTCAGGAAAGGGGTCCGGTTGGCTCCTTAATAATTCTAGTCTAATTGATGGACCCTCTGTACAGTATGTGAGTCTCTCCATTTACCCCAAAATGTGCAGGTATACTAAGATTTACTAAAAGCCTGATCAAGCAGCATTATTTCTGAAATCACATCACATTGTCAACAAAAAGTACCCAACAACACATAACAATATATCATTCATGTTGGTGTCCACCAAATTGTTATTAAAATCTTTGCACACTTGCCCAAATCCAATTCTTGTACCCCAAGCTACTTAGTATGTCACACATGATTTCATAATCTTTCAATCTATTTTGAGACGTGTAGCTAACAAAAACATTTGGGAATGTAGAAAGTTGTATGGCAAGCGCAATGCATACACGTGCATATATTAATGTACATAATCAATGATCTATCAGAATGATGCATATACTATATAAATGCAGTTTATACCTTAAGGGCTTCACGCTAAGCTTCCAATATGTTCTATTCGATCATTGAGCATCCTTCATGTATGAAAGGTGTCTGAATATCCAACAAGATGCAATAAAAAAATGATGTTAATGACTTCAGGAGTATACAAAAGTTTTGAAGGCTTATTTCAAACCCTGAGTTGTACAAAAATATTTCTCCCTTTAAGCTTCTAGTAAAGGGAAATTTATGCAAAAATTTCAGAAAATGAACTCACTAGAACTGTGTTCTCAAGTGAGGTTGAGGGCAGCAGAGGTTATATCACTTCCTCACACCAACAAGGAATGCTTTGTTTCCCTTTGTTTTTGTTAAATAAAGGATTGTTGAGGAGGAAGTTCGCTGTAAAGTTTAAAGAAAAACAAAATACTGTCCATTAATGTGAAGATTATGATGTCATGTGTGCTTGCTTCAAGTTCACTTTTTGTGGAAAATGTGACAACTTTACCTGTTCATATCTAGGAGTGAGGAAAGGAGGGGGCTTTCCATTTTTCTAAAACCACTACACTGATTTAGCCAGGTCTATATTCTCATGCAATAGAAAAGGCCTTTAATTTAGGGTATTCTCCATTCACTTGAACATTTTTTTTTTCATTTTCAGCAGTTCCTAGATGAAAATCATACATATTTGATCCCGACTTACCTTACAAACATAGTTAGATGTACAATTTGTAATGACTTTTCCTTTGCACACTGAATGTTTAAAGTAAATACCTGAACAGATTATTGCTCTTCAAACTTTTTTGTGCAACATGGCTCTTCGTCGAGCAACATCTGTTGCATAAAGAGACTGTCAACTGGTAACAAACCCTGTTTCAATGAATACCTTCTGTTCTCTGTGTTGCTCTTCTCTCTCTAATTCTTCCTCTTGTTGGTCTACAAAGGCTCTTCCATCAAAGTTGATACTGCTTCCAACATTCATTGTCCTCTCATCTCATTGATGAATGTGATGCATCAAAACTATCTTATGGCATGTTGCCAGGTTTGTGATCAGGAAGTGAACATACAATACTCCTGCAACTAAAGGCAAAAATAAAAGAACAATAGCTTGATGAATATTTGTCATTTTACTGTTCACTTTATTTGGATGTGATTTCATAAAAAGGGTTTAAGGTCACAACAGGATGTCAAATGTTACTTATTCTTAGCATTTTGGTGAAATTTGGATTGAAATCCATTAATCCAATGTGTGGTTCTCAAGGTGTGAGCACATAAAGTTTTCATATTTTCAACAAAAAGTGAACTTGAAGCAAGTAGATATTACATCATATCTTGCTATTAGTGCACAGTCTTTTGTTTGTCTTTACACTTGAGTGTCAATTTTGTCCCCAACAATTCCATATTATTAAAATGTGATTGCATAAATGGCATAAGAATTTTACAAAGTTTGCATACCCCACAGGAAGGTCCTATTCCTGTTATTAATCATCAAGGTCAACACAACAATCTGATAAAACAAAGCATTACTTGTCAATGTGAGGAAGTGATATAAGCTCTGCTGCTCTCATACTCACTTTGGAACACAAAATTACTGACTTCATCTACTGACATTTTGAGAAATACATCACCGATTTAAATGGAACTTTCATCACACTGTGCACATTCGGTTCCTCTTTCACATATAAAAATTAAATTTTTCTTAAACCTCCCCTTTAAAGGTTTTATCAATAGCATAAAAGAACAAAGGTCAAATGCCAAAAACATGTCACACTTTATTTTATCAATTTTTAATTCTTTTCCTGTTCATTCCCTGCTAGCAGCTAGATCCTGTTACATATATATTAGTTGTGTTACTCAATTAGGGGTTACTCATGCAAATGTTCTGCATAGATCACCTGCCCTGGAAAGCAGTAATTTATGCACAGTAACTCAGCAAACAACATTGCTTTTCTCAGTTTTCTGCTACCAAATTAGTAGCAGGTTTGATTGAAAAGCAATCAAAATGAACCCTTCATCAAGATAAAACATTATGGGATACTGTTTTTTTTGAATAAAGGTAAATTGAAAACCTAAATGTCAAACAACTTATTCAATATAACCCATTACACTATCGAGCTTGTGTATATGTCAATATCATTTGAAGATACAGTACTTCAAAAGCACCTAACATGTGTACATTGCCATGCCATTATTGCATGTATCATTCATTGCAAGAAGATTGTTTGTGCATTGTGATTGGAGGGCATTACTTGGCGCTTGCATGTGTGACGAGTATGTGTGATCAGAATTAAAAATTTTTTAAGCTCATTTCTTTTGCATATATTTCACAAAAATTTCAAAAACAACAGAAATGAGATAGCAAATCAATTTTTTATGGAAAAATAAGTATGTACAGTACAACAGTTTACCCTTGTAACAGTACAGTACAAATGTAACATGGACACCATGAACTTACATCTTACACAATTTGTGTGCTTCCAATTATTACCATATCTGCATGGATATGACTGTTACAATTGCTCATACATATGTTTACGATATTCTTTGTGTGAAGCATGTAGGAGATGCATCCTAATCTACTGTAGGATTTTTGGTATACTGACACAACATTGGACATATGAACACTGGACACCATGCAAATTTCATCTGTAAAGTATTTTTAGTACATAGTTTGACTCTACAGCTGGGATTGAAATTTGTCTACAATACATTAACTTGTCATTCTTTAAGACCCTATAAAATTTCATCTGTCTAGGGAATGGGAATAATTTTTGCAACATTTTTTATGTCATAAGTTTTTCACCAATTTTCATGAGACACCAACGCAAAATAGGAAAAAACTGATGTCTTCCATGCACAATTAGAGGGTGCTATTGTGAAATAGCTGCTAAGCAGTACTAAGTGATAGCACAGTATGTATTAGTCTGCAGTATGCTGACCTATTATACTCTCCACACTGTGTCAGCAATCTTGTCATCAAGAACATTGCAGGGAACATCACACAGATACATACAGTACTAAAGTTAGTATGTGAGGTAGACTAGACCAGTAGATAACTCTATTGTGATGGCATTGAAAGCTAGGCCTAGTACTCAAGCCTACAGTGTAGCACAATTCAGCCAGCCTTTGATCATGTGACCCACACTATGATGTTTTTCATGGATAATTAGAGGGTGCTATTGTGAAATCTTTTCATATTGGCAGCTTATGGATTGTACCAACTTATCAACATGTACAAGATGTGTTCAATTAAGGCCCTCTTCACTTTTAAATAGTGATGGTGACTCAAGGTTATATGATTTGATACCAAGATACTTCATCTCATTTGATGTAATAAACTGTAAAACAGTAGGATGTGGCCTTTTTTATTATTAAACCAGAATGCAAAAATGCATTGAGGTTTCGATGATATTTAAATGTTCTATTTCAAATAATGCCATCATGTACCATTATCTTCTCACTCAAATGTTATACAAGCATGTTCAAAGAATAATTTTGGTATCCCAGATGACCTTTGACCTCCATTAACAAAAATAGGGACCATCTTGTCACCATAATGTGCATCCACATACCACATGTGAAATCTATTTAAGTTTCCCACCTTAAGATGTGTTGACACCTAAAAGGTTTTCATTCACCTTTTGACTTCCAGATGACCCTTGACTTCCATAAAAGCCAAAGACACATAAAAAGATAGACCAACATACATACAAACAGACAGACAGCTATCTTGTAATATCACATTTAAAAAGGTTTTGAGGCTTTTAATCCTGGTGACGCCAGATGACATGTGACCTCCACCAAAAACGATACGGCCCCTTTTCTAACAATGACGCATCCACATACCAGACATGAAATCTGTTCAAGTTTCCTACCTTGAGAAATTGTGTTAACAAGCTTCTCAGACTTTGACTCCTGGTGACCCCAGATGAAGTGGGACCTCCACCAAAACCATTGGGACCATCTGCTGACCATAGTGCATCCACATACCAAATGTGACATCTATCCAAGTTTCTTACCTTGAGATATTTTTTAGCGAGATTTTCAGACTTTGACCCCTGGTGACCACACATGACCATTGACATCCACCAGGACCATCTTCAGACCATAATGCACCCATATACCAAATATGAAATCTATCCAAGTTTCCTACCATGAGATACTGTGTTAAAAAGATTTTCAGACTTTGACCTCCTGTGACCCCAGATGACCTCTGACATCCACCAAAAACAATAGGGGCCATCTTCTGACCATTATGCTTCCAGATTTTCAGACTTTGACCCCAGTGACATTAAATGTTCATATTATTGAATTCCACTTAAATTAGTGTTTTGTGGTGACTTTAAGGATTGGGAACTTAAGTCACCTAAGCCTTTAAATTGATCTCATATCTATGTCACAAAATTTATGCCATGGTCACTCACACTGCAATGAATTGGGATTAGATTCTGATCTGATAAAATCTTCTCCACCTCTGGTCGGGAAGTGCCAAAATTTCTTCAACCACTGTTAGTATATTATTTAGGTTTATGAAAATGAAACATTAGCAGATTTTTGTGTGACGTCACACTGGCAAACAGCTTTTATTGGACACATACATTTTCAAACATAAAATGGTTAAAAAGAATGTTTCAATAGTGATAATTTCAGTCGCAAGAAAGTTGATAAATCAATACTTCATGGAAATAATTTGCCAAAGTGTGTCATGTGTGCCATGGTGTTTTCTGGATAGTAACAAATGTTAACCAGATTGCCAAAGAGCATTTAGGTTTCAATGATATACAAAATGTCCTATTTCAAATAATGACATCATGTACCATATATTTCCTCACTAAAATGTTACACTAACATGTCAAAAAATAATTTTGCTATCTCATGTAAACTTTGACCTCCATCAACAAAAATAGGGACCATCTTCTCATCATAATGAGAACTTTGAACTTTTTATCGAGTTGACTGACACTATATAACACCTTGGTTTTGGGTGTGTCGTTAAATCTCATCTACCTAACTAACTTAACATAATGTGCATCCACATGCTACATGTGAAATCTGATTCCAAGTTGAGATGTGTGAACAAGGTTTTCACATCTTGACTTCCAGTGACCCAAGATGACCTTTGACCTCCATAAAAAGTGGATGGATGGATGAACGGACGAATGGATTGATCACAATAGCTCAAACCCTCTGTGTGCTAGTTTGAGCTAACAATAGGGACAATCTTCTGACACAACACATACTTAATGTGATCTTTTATTCACATTTTCTATCGGGAGATATGATTGTGTTAACAAGGTTTCAAACTTGGGACTCCTAGTTAACTCAGATGACGTTTGATCTACACAAGAAGGATAGGGACCATCTTCTGACCATAAGGCATCCACATACCAAAAGTAGCAACTATGCAAATTTTCTACCTTGAGATACTGTGTTAATACTTAGGTTTTCAGAGTTTGACACCCGGTGACCCCAGATGGCCTTTGACCTACACCAAAAACAATAGATTTACATTCAAAAGGAGTGAAGGAGGTAAAAGGTAAAGGCAGTAGCGTAACCAGCAGGGGGGGCAGGGGGGCAAACTGTCCACCCGGACACAAAAAAATGGGAAGGGAAGGGAAGGGAAGGAAAGAAAGGAAAAAGAGGAAAAGGGGGAAGAAGAGAAATGGAAAAAGAGAAAAAGGAAGGAAAGGAAAGAAAGGTAGAAAAAAAAGAAAATGGGAAAGAAGGGGAAAGGAAAGAAAGGGGAAAGGAAAAAAGAGAGCAACGAGAGAAGAAAGAAAGTGGGCCAACTATAACAACAAAAGCAAGATTAATCTGCATTCATGGAACACTGTTTTGGTGTATATAGGAACATTCATTTAGAAAATATATGAACATTCATTTAGTCGCCTAAAGTTAACAAAATAATTTCTGAGGTCCACTTTATCGGAGGGAAGACTTTCCTCTCTTGCTCTTTGCCAGACAGTCGGGAGGACTTACGAAAAGCAATCATTCTCAGATTTGCCAACAATATTTGAAGGAAGTGCAGATTCTCCAGTAATCCCCCTAACTATTTAAACTTCCTCACATGAAACCCAGAATCGAAAGCTTTCTGCAATATAAGCTCCATACCAACAAATTTTTGTTTCATAAGAGCAGAAAATTTTAGAAATTTTGCTAATATAGTGGTGTTCACTTTGCAAGAAAAATAAAAAAAACTTAGCTACTACTTACAAGCCAGAGGCATGCCATTTCCTGCCGTCTGAGGGGTCGCGATTTTTCAAAATTTTCTGTTCGCTCCGCCCCAACTGAAGATAGTCTTTCTAGCAAAACTTCATATTCTAGGCAGGGGAACCATTGGCCTACTGTACTCAAATGCTCTCATACACACCTGTCATCAGATACCTTTCAACCCTGTCAGTTGTTAAGTCTTTGTAGATGGATTCTTTAGTTAATGAAGTGTCAAAAATTTATCAATGTTTAATGTTGCAGAGCAATGGCATAGCTACAGGAGGCAGGGAGATTGTGCCCTTGCTAGAAAAAGTGAAAAATTCAAAAATTTACCATTTGAGACACCTGTCAAATACAGTGCGGTTTTCCCATGTTTTCCTTCATAAAATTACAAATTCTTTCTAATAAAAGTTCCATATTCAAAATAATTATTTTTAAAAAAGGCAAAATTTTCGCGTGACTGCAACCCTTAAAGCTGTAAGTGATCGCTCTGAAAGCAGTCAGTGGATAATTGATCCTAGCCGCTACAGATACGTTTGCCTAAGATTTTCTGCAATGTAGGCTTTCATTCTTGTCCAAAAAAGGGGGCAAAGTTTCGAGAGTTTTCTTATCAAGAAGCCTTAATCCACTCTCCTGAGATAACACGATCTTCAGGCGACATGCTACCTCAGATTCATGCTAATACTAGGAAACGCAGGTTCTTCGATAGTCCCCCCAAAATGCAAATTTTCTTACAGGAAACCCTGAATCTAATCTACTTTATGCAATACAAGCTACACATTTACAAATGTGTCGGTAAAAGGACCCAAATTTTTGGTACGTATCTTATACAGTAGTGCTCACACTCAAGAAAAAAAAATCAGATTTGAAAAAAAGAATTGTTCTTGCCCTTAGAAAAAGCGAAAAAAATTACCTTTTGGTCAATGGGGCAGGGTGAGTTGCATTGTCAAAAACTGTTGCCCCCCCCCCCCCAACACTTCCCTTAAGGCTCTAAGACACCCACAAACTAACACAGCTCAACTAGTACAAAATCGGAAAACCTCTATGCTACTGCCCCCCCCCCCCCCCGGACAGTCAGGTCTGGTTATGCCGCTGGGTAAAGGAGCTGGAGAACTCTCTGACTTGTTTAACTTCCAGTTTACAATGGTTGCCAGTTACTAGTTTGATATTGTTCATATTCAGAACAAACATTCAATACAGTACAAAATTTTTCAAAACTGTGTCTACGTAACTGTAAATGAATTTTTTTATACCAACTACATATTTCAGAATTTGCATTTAGTGATTAAATCTCTTGGCATTAGGCTGCTAATTATTTTGCAAAATTGGGGGGGAGAGGGAGGAATTCCCACATAAAGACACACAAGTGTGATTACTGGTCAATTAATGAAAAAAAGTATGGGATTAAATTATTAAGTTGTTAATTTTGACCATTTGGAGTAAGCAGGCTTGCTTTTTGGATCAGAAAACTCTCCAAAATTCTAGTATGAAAAGATAAAGGTATAACAAAGCATTACCTTTCTGAACTGGGTTTTTCTGTCATGTTTTTTTTTATTTGTGCTTTTTGATTTGAAGTTGTGAACGTGAACCCTACTTCTCCGATACAGGAGAAAATTTCTCATGCATACCTTTTGGAGAATAAACAAATCATTGCTATATTTAATTCATCTTCAGGAATCAGGAGTATTGCTTGATTTTGTCAAACGGATATTCACCTGAGAGTACGCCTCAGGCTAACAATAACATTAACAGCCTAGCCTAACATTATGCTTTTCAATTTTGATTCATTCTCACCAAAAACTTTTATTTAACATCACCACTTTGCCAAACATTGACTTGAGTTTACAACAGATCCTTACTGGAAAGTAGGACCTTTCAAAGAAAGATCTTTGGCGTATGGAAATGTACAACAAATTTGGCCTACGGCGTACCCGGCTGCTACAGAGAAAATAACAACTGTTGGCATGCAATTGCAACAATTTGAATTGGTGTCGCATAAAATCCCAAACACCTCCACCTTGGCATGGTTCTTTTGCATATGGCAAATGTACTTTCTGGTGTGGCAACAGATGAGAGCAGATCATAGATTAAACTCCTCCGGGTTACAACAGTACAATGGTATAGTAGGATATCGTTTCGTGGAACGAGCTTGTGTGGTAAATGATAGTCAGTATTAGCAGGGCTCGATTTTCACGGTTGTCCGATTGTCCGGGACAACTAAAATTCCATACGGACAACCTACAGTTGAAAGTTGGTTGTCCGATGGACAACCATTTTTCTCTCACAATGAACTATATTCAAGCAGCTTGGTTTTATCTGATGGAAGAAGTATATACTGGTGACTGATCAACTCTTTCAACTTTTTCCATCATACAAGTGTTTTTGTCCTGCAAAAATCATCTCTCTTTTATTCTTCAAGACCAATAATACAGAAACACAATTAATGTTTTGTACTGTAATGTTTTGGACAACCAAATCTTCTTTAGGACAACTAAAAATACTGAAGTGGTTGCCCGAAGGACAACCATGAATTTTTCTGAAAATCAAGGCCTGATTAGTAGTAATAGTACTTCGTACTTTTGTACTGTTTAGTCCCCATGTAGGGGGCCTAGTGTTAACAGTGCGTACACATCTGACAAGACAAAAATTTAGCCTAACACTATATTCTCAACACTTACATAGACTACAGTGAACATTTAAATAAATTGCAGAAAGACGGTGTTCTCATGTCACTTTTCGCACTAGATTTTTTATCTTCACATACAGACGGTGAACTATTAAGAACAGAAAACGTCATGTACATCACGAACACCATTTAAGCACAATCGTTCCAAATCTTGAGCTGCGAACTTCAAGCTTCGCGGTTTGCCAAAATGTTCAATTTGTAAATAGTGGCGCTCTTCGCAAATTAAGGATCGAAAACCGAAGCAGGCCAAGTCGTCCCCAAACCAACTCGTCCCCATATGAAAACTGGTGTGATTTTTATGGCGCGAGAAAGGGGAATATATTACCAACCAAACGTTATCAAAACTGAAATATTTATGTGACAAAACACAAAATTTATTTAGTAGCATCAAACATTACGCCTATATTTGTAAAACAAATTTGCAATACAAATACAATTGTAGAAAGAGTACGTTCTTTACAAGATATATATTTGCAATTAAATATATTCCCAACAAAAATATATGTTTGCTCTAAAATATATATTTAAAAAGAATATTTTTTTCCAACACTTGAAATATATTCGTAAAGAAAAATTATGTTTACACCAAAATATATTTGCAAGAAAATATATCTTTCTTGAAAAAGTTACCTTGTTCGCCACAAAATTATATTTGCAACAAAAATATTCTTCCAACCAGAAATATATTTTCAAGAAAAAAAAATAAGTTTGCAATGTAAATGTATCTAGTGCAAGAAACATTATTTTTGCCAAAACATTTATTTGCAAGACTAATAATATTTACCAAACTAAAAATATGTCCCCATCAGTAGTGTTTAAAATATATGTTATCAAACTCCAAAAATATATATGTTATTGGTTATGATGGGTAGACAAATTGCGACAATAAAGTTATCATGCTATACTTTAAACCACTTGTGATTCTCTATATATGCATAAATCACGGCTTCAAAAATTAAAAAAATTATGTGTCACGAAATCACCCTTTTAACTAGCAAAAGGGAGGAAAAAATAATGAACAAACCAAAAACAAATGCAAAGTCGGTGTTAGCTGGTCTCTTGAAATGAGATAATTTTTATTTCCCACTAATTTTTCACTAATTTCTCATATTGGGGCCGACTTGGTTTGGGGACGAGTTAGTTTGGGGACGAGTTGGCCCGAAAGCACTGAAACGGTTTTACCGACCATAGTCGTCAGTCATAATATATTTTACCTCAGGCATTGATTGAGTTGGATGGAGTTATACGGCCCAGTTTCCAACCTGTTGGTTCAAGTCGAGCCGGTGTAACAGGAGTTACATCGGCCACGGCCTTTTTTATAGTTGTGGCTCACTGGCTTGTTTTCCCTACCCCATTGCTTGTGCGGAGCATCACGCACAACGGCAGTAGGTTCCATTTTTAGAGTCTTTAGTATGACTCGATCTGGGAATCGAACCTTCCGCATGAGATGTAGCCTGCGTAGAACCTCTGTGGCGGCCAGTGGCGGATCCAGGAATTTGCAGTGAGAGGTCTTCATGTGGATGGGACATCAGATGTACACTGAGCGAAGCGCCACCATATGTATTACTGTTGTTTAGTCTCTGATGCCTATTAGAATTCAGGAAATGGGAAATGGGGTTGGTAGGCAAGCATTCAAATTTAACCAAATTTTGAAGGGTGATTACCACTCTACTGTGGGCGTAATTTGGAACGCCCTGAAATTTTCGCTTTTTCCAAATATTTGAAAATATGGCGCTTGTATTGTAGAAAAATTTGGGATGTTGGGTTTCCTGTAAGGAAATTTTAACAGTTTGGGATTACTGAAGAATTTGCATTCTACCGTCAAATTTGAGGTTGGGCGACGACCTCGATCGTTGTTGCTACATAATTAACAGTTTTAAATCAAGATTGGATAATATTGAAGGAACAAACCGGGATTATTTGATTAAATGGACATTTAAGCTCCTGCGATCCTTACTTCGTTTATGCAGGATTTTGACTAACTTTGTGAGCGATAAAATGGCCAATGGCCAACAACATCGGAACTGATGATGATGATGATCGTAGCCCCACGTATTGACACAGCCTCACATGCGATGTCACAAACAGCGTTACCATCGGCCGTTGGCGGAAACTACGCTAGATTTAGCATTCGCTATTGCGCAATGTCTAAACAAAACGGGAATTTACCAAATGATACGGAAGATAGATACATTATGATTTACATTTATCATTTCATTGAAGAATATGACACAAAAAACGGTAATCAAATAATGTAACACTAACAACTATCACTGTATTTTGAAAGGTAATAAGGCGTAGCCTACAATTAGTTTGGCTATCTATCAGGGGTGGCGCCAGAGTGGGGAGGGGAGGCCCCCCCCCGTCGGGGACCACTGCCCCCTCCCCGTCGGGGAAGGTCGTCGATTTCGTCGGGAGGCCTCAGTAAAAAATAAAAAAAATTATAAAAAAAGAAAAAATTTACAAGGACTGAAATTACTGGATGGGTGAACATATTTTTTTCTTTTGAAATGCTATTTTTAATACATATCGGAATCGATTTTCAATCACTTCTTCCCTGCTCGGTTTAACCTCATTTCATGTCCGTTGTCCTATCTCCTCCCCCGTCGTGGAAGGACTGCAGTTTCATTCGGGGAGGCCTAAAAATGGAAGTAAAGGACTGAAGTTACTGGAAGGATGATCCGGTGAACCTTTTTTTCTTTTTGAACTATTTTATTTTTTGTAACGGTATTTTAATGCCTATCTGAATCTGTTTTAACCACTTCTTACTAGCTCTTTTAACCCTCATCCATCTTCAACCCGCAAGGTCATGCCCCCGTCGGGGAAGGCTGCCCTTCCCCCCGGTGTTGTTGAGAAAACCCATCCACCCGGGGAGCCTTCATCTGCATGCCCACGTTAAACTTATAAAAGATGAGGGTCTTATAAACTTCAGTCATCCGGACGGTCTTCTTGATTTTGATCAATAGAAGACCATATTCTTCAAGAAAACTAACAATTCCGAAATTCTGGCAAAAACAGACGAGAAGTTGTTCAGGTGCATGCAGTACCCAATGTTCTGCCACCTGCACGGCCTGCCCCTACAGCCGAATTCTAGAAACGGTAATGAAAATCAGACAGGCCGTTTCAGCTACACATGGGCTGATGATAAACAGTAGTGTGAAAATGTCTCCCAAAAATCTGACCGAAAATTCATTTGAAGCCACCTTGTAACGTGGCATATTTTCAAAAATTCAAATACATAGGAAGAAAAATCATTAATAGTCTGGAGTTCGGGAAGTCACGTAGAAAATCTCATCTTTTTAAGCGGGCCTTGCATTGGACTATAACGACGATTCCTAATAGAGGCAAGAACACTAATATGTTTTCAACTCGGCTGCAGAGTTTTCCCCCGAAAAGAGACAATAACATTACATCAAATTAATTGCAGCAGTACCCTTTTATCTGATAATTTTCTGATCACTTAGCAAGTTGGGGTTTTCTATTGAAGTGAAACTTTCATTTTAAAGGAAAGCTCAAAATAACGACTGCTGTATTACTAGTTAACAACTTTCTGTACGCTTCGCGCCAACTGATGGTGGCGCTCCGCTTAGATAGAGTGTTTTGGTTACTTAGCAGAACATTGCAAGCTTGCAAATTGTTCTTCGTTTTGGGATAGTATTATGAAGTGAAAATTTTATTGCGAAAGAAAGCTCAAAATAATGACTGATTTGTTTTAGGTACGAGCCCCGGGAATGCCATTTCCTGCCGTCTGGAGGTTCTCTATTTTTAAAAATTCCTGTACTCCTTTTCTGACTTTGATAGTTGTTCGGACAAAGTTACATTTTCGTACAAAAGAGACAATTCTGCCCCTCCCAAACTGAAAAGCTCCCGTACTTCCATGTCAATATATAAAACATAAAACTTCGAATGTATGGGAAACCAAATTGTTTCCGCGGGAGAATTTTCCCAATATGGTCCGAGGGCCTTAATCTGCATGATGATATTCAGTAATCCCAACCAAACTTCAGATCATGCCCTACTTGATTTTCTTATGAGAAGATTAGATTCTTCCACAAAACCCGTAAATCTGTCACAAAACTACAAGTTTTCTCCAGTATAAGCTCCAGATTGTTTAAAGTGGCAAAATTTTCCAATTTCGATGGATATGCCGTACAATAAATAAGCAAAGCCAAATCTGCTAATCACCCCAACATTCTACCTATAATTTTGCTCTTGAAAGTCATATCACTTAATAAAAACCCAAATATTTCATAATAACTATACCCTCAAACCAAATTTTCTTCCATTAAATTCCGAAATTTCTCCAATAACATAAGCTTTTAATTTTCAAATCTTCGTTCAAAAAAGGAAAAATCTTTTCGGGCAACCTAGTCTCGTGTTGAAGCGTTAGTGCGTAGGCCTAGTTCGATAAAATGCGTAACCCCAAAATATTGCAAGCTCTCGCCTATATAACGTTTTTAAATGTTTCCCATATGGAGGACAGATCCTTCAATAAACACCCCAAATTTTTAATGGCCCTCTCAAAAGGAATTTTTTTTTAAAAAAAAATTAAATTTTGTCTTCAAAATAAACTCCCTATTTCTAAGTATTTGTTGTAAAGAAGGCCGAAAATTTCTCGCGCTGCGCGCGCTTCAAAATGTTAAGTCACGTGACACCAGAACTAACTCAAAGCCTTTGTCGGGGCCTTGAAATGCTGACCCCCCTGTCGGGGAAATCCTGGCGCCACCCCTGCTATCTATACAATTTTTACCATCCCGGTGTGGGGGGTATGCATACCCCATCCCCCCTCTGGATCCGCCACTTGTGGTTTTAGGTTTTAGGTGGCTTTAGGTTTTTCGTAGCGATGAGCTGAACGAAAATAGTTCGTCCGCCCCGCGGGCTACGTCAGAGGCTTATCTTATAACCGTTAGGCCAAACACACGCCTAGACATAGAACAGTAGAAAGCTTGGATAGTACTTGACTGTCAAAGTCTCAAGCCTGTGATTTGCATTGAAAAGAGCTGATGAGACAGCACTCTCCCTGATTCGAGGAGTTTCATGAACGATGTTTTAAGGTGGAGGTGGGAGTGGGGGGTAGAGGGAAGTTTACCCACAGGAAGAAAATCACCAGCAGCAGGGGAGCCTCCAGTTTGCCGTCCGGGGGTGGGGGGGGGGAACACTCCAGAGGTTTTTGATTTTGTAGCAGTTTTCCTTGCTTTTCTCCCTTTCATGCGTTCCTTCTTTACCCGATTTTTTCACTTCCGCTTTTTTGGACGTCCGCGGGACAAACTTCCTTGGCAACCCCGTTACTGGTTACCGTACGCCCCTGCCCGGCAGAAACCTTAAGCCTGAAAATCTACAATTTGGTGACGGATATCTGACAGGATGTTGAAAGTAAATTTTGCCGAGCGAGAGACGCTTCGAAATTATGACTTCTCCGACTTACTACAAGTTTGTGAAGAAAGGGGGGAGGGGTTTAACTAAATTTGGTAAATATGATAACATTTGAAACTTTTTTGTGTAGGCTATACTGGACGCACGGAGCTTCCGTAATTAGTACTAAATTAAGCAGATTGTACGGACTGATCGTCGTGGTAATTGTTGGGCATAAGAAAGTTCAACGAAATTGGAAAATTCCTGCCGTGGGTCACATGGTATCCTTGCGCTCCCCCAACCATGGGCCTACGAGGCGGGAGGCAATCCCATTTCCGCCAGCTATTAAAACTCGAACAGGTATTCGGGAAAAAATTAGGTAGTCGCTTGTACGGTTTGTCATCTATCCCCTGCCCCTGAGCCGAATTCGGTAATGAAAATCGGGTGATTTTTTTTTTTCAATCCAAAGTCTGTTAGTGATACAGTGTGAGAATGCTTTTCCATAAGTCCCCCTGAAGATTCATGTAATACCCACCCCAACCTGACATTTTTATAACGTTTTAGAAGTTATCATTTATAATCGGAAGTTCAGGCAGTCACTTATTATATTTCATCAATTCAGTACATCTTAGCCAAGAGTCACTAAAGAGTAAAGAACATTGAAATTTTCCCAATTCCTTTTTATAGTTCCCCCTCCCCATCCCCAGCGAAAAGATACAAGATCATTTTATCCAATTGTATTTTATCCAGTAACTTCAAATCACATAACAAGTTGCTGATTTTATAGTTGCCAAAAAATTTCAAATAACGACCGTTTTGGTTCTACTTACAGGACTGGGAAATGTCTTTTCCTGTACGCTCTGCTCCAAATTGCTCCGTTTACATAACCTTCCTGGCAAAATTTCATTTTCGGGGAAGAGAAAATTTTAATAGCTTTGTTGTCCCCCTGGGAGTTTGCTAATTTGGTTTGAAGTGAACGTTTTATAGCAAATAAAAATGATTGTGTTGAATCTGTTGAACATATCTTTTATCTGCTAAAAAGTTAGTCCACCTATTTATTGGTTTGAATTGAATTGGTTTGTAAAGGGTTTGGTAGGTGATAAATTTCGACTCAGTGTTACTCTTTTGTCATAGGCTTCCCACAAGGCACGCTTTCCAAACTAGTGGTCAATTGACTCTGGTGTTTGTTGAATATTTCCAGATTTCGAAAATGTAGATGATTTAGTGGCGTAGCTATTGGGGAGGGGGTGGTGGCAGGTTGCCTCGGGAGCAGCTCTAGGCCGGGGGGGGGGACCGACATCAATTACACTAGCGGCAACCTTGGACCGTATTAAGGGTGTCGCTAGCGGGGGCCAAGGGGGCCATGCTCTCCTCCTCCGTCGGGAAAGGCTGATCCCTTCAATTTCGTCTGAAAAGAAAGTAAGAAAATCTATTTTCACCGTACGACAAAATATGAAACATCAACCAACTTCAGTCTTTATTTTGCCTGTACGAAATTAGGCAGATTGATCTTTAATAAAAGTTTCAATTTTCCAATTCTCCTCTAAAAATAAAACCGTTTTTTTTTTTTTTTTAAATTTTTTGCCATGGGCGTAGAAGGCGGTGCTGGGGGGGGGGGGTGGGCTTAGGGCGGGGCTTGAATTTTTCCAAAAGACGTTCAGTTAAAGAAATATAATTAATAGTTGGGAGTTAGGGCAGTCACATACTGTAGACAAAATTCATCAATTCAATGATTATAGCCAAGAGTCGCAAAAGAACAAAAACAAGTTAGCATGTTTTCAATTTTATTGTAGGCTATAGTTTTCCCCGAAAGAGGTAAAAAACCATTTTATCCAATAACAGTTGTACATTAATTACTGATGTGATACTTTTCTCATTTCTTAGAAATTAATGATTTTTTTCTATTGCGGAGAAAATTTTATTGCAAACAAAAGTTCATAAATGATTGCTTCATTTCTAGTTACATGCCTGGGAAATGCCACTTCCAACTGTCTGAAGGGCCAAAATTTTTAAAGTTTTCTGTATGCTCCGCGCCAAACGATAGTGACGTTTCGCGTAGAAAGTGTTTCAATAGAAAATTTTACTGAACACGACATTACAGGCTTGCACGTGGTAGGCTATTCCGTTTTGTATCAATATTAGGAATTATTTCTAATCAGTTCCCTAATTTATTTCAAGTAAAACATTTTATTGGTTACGAAAGCTCAGAATACAGCACTTACAATCCTGGGAAATGCCATCTGCGGTTAAGGGGTAGCGATTTTTCAAAATTTTCTGTCCGCTCGAAAGATTATCTAAGGGGCGTCATTTCGTGAAATTTATCATTATCGTCCGAAAGTCTGGACCTACACGATGTTTTCAGTAACCCGAGAAACTACAAGTCAGCCCGGCGACTAACTTGGTCTTCCTGACAAGAAGGTGAGATTCTTCTATAAAAACCCAAGAATCTATCATAAAATTGCAATTCATTCTCCAATATAAGCTTCAGGTTTTCAAATATTTGTTAAAAATGGTAAAACAGGTTCGGAAAACTTCAGTTTCGATAAATACTCCTTACAATGAACAGTGCTAGCTAACTTCAAACACCAGACATTGTAGTTAGTTTTGTTCTTAAACATTTCACAGGCAGATCACTTAATGAAAGCCCCAAATGTTTAAATTTCACCTTATCAAAAAGCCACATTTTTTTCATTAAATTGCAAATTTTCCCAAATTGAAGGTCTTAATTATCAAATCATTGTTCAAGGTGAGAAGTTTTGGGGCAAATTTAAGTTTAAGGGGCATAGTACAAAGTCACACAATAAAATGTGTAACCCCAAACGAATTTCAGTTGTCCATTCAACTATTGGGATTTGATCGTATGGACGGCAGATCCTTCAACATACGCCCGATTATTTAATGCTCTTAACAAAAAGCCAACTTTCTTCTGTATTTTTAAACACTTGTAAAAGGAAAGTCCAAAATATCCCGCGCCTCAAATCCTGCCGGCTTTGAAATTCTGGCCCCTTGTTAGGAAGCTTGACCTCCCTGTCGGGCAAATTCTGGCCCCAACCCCGAGACCTACTATGTGCCATAAGACAAGGATGGAGCAAGCTGGCGTTGATGTGGACCCCTATTGGGAAATGCAGTCCCCCATCGGAGAGAAGATCCAATTTCGTCAGAACCCCCCCCCTTCGAAGATCTTGATTTTGCTGAGGGGAAGATATTGAAGATATATTTACCCAGTGAAAACTTGTCTTTCCCCCCCCCCCCCTCTCTTGCAAATGCTTTACCGAGGCAGAGGCAGAGGGTTATTGAAGGTTTTTATAAGTTAGTTAGATAAGGCTTAACGACACACTAACACGAATGTGTTATATAGTGTCATACTGTTTAAATACTGTTGAAGTCCTCCCGTTCAGTCGCCTTTTACGGCAGGCGGGGAATACCGTGGGCACATTCTACAACCCCATTCCCACAGGGGAGGGGGTTATAAGATACCTACGTAAAGCTATACGTCATATAGGGGTACGCATTTCACTTTGGGGGAAGGAAATTTTTCTGTCCAAAAGACAATCTAAGCGGAGCGCCACCATAATTGGGGCGGCGCGTACGGTAATTTTTAAAAAAATGCGACCCCCTCAGACGGCCGGAAATGGCATTCCCATGCTTGTGAATAGAATCTAAGTAGTCGTTACTTCGAGTTTTCAATTGCAACCTGCTCACTGTAATAAGAATGGGCAAATTAGCTTTCAAAATGATCAGAAAATTACCACATGAAATGTAACACTTTAATTTTTCGAGCAAAATTTTTAGCACATATATACACCTGTGTCCACTCCCGTCTTTCTGAGTAATCTGACAATTGAAATCTTCTGAGAACATTTTTGCAAGTTTTGCACGAATTTTGTACTTTTTTGGGCAAAGTGCTGACCAAGACAATATATGAAGTGAGACTGTGGAACGGGTTTTATTCAGTGGCGTAGGAAGCAATATGAAAGTGAAAAGGGAGGGGGCGGAGCGGAGCAAGTTTTGGAATGTGCACCTCATCCTACCCCATTGACCAAAATGTTCCTTTTTATGCTAAAATTTTCGCTTTTCCTACGAGGAAGAACGTTTTTTATATGCAAAAATTAAATCTCATAACTCATATTTAAAATGAAACCGCGCACTGAAAAAAGTGGAAATATTTGTTGTTTGTCAGCCATGCTAACCTAGACAGCAATTTCAGTGTAGACCTATCTATGCCTTCAGCAAACATTGAACATTGATAACATTTTGACATTTCAATTGCTAAAGAATCCATCCACACAGACTACTCGACTGAAAGGGTTGGAAGGTATCTGATGATAGGTGTATGAGAGGACTTGAGTAAGGTAGGCCAATGGTTCCCTGCCCGAAATATGAAGTCTTGCTCGAAAGACTATCTAAATGGATCACCACAGTTGGCGTGGAGCGTACAGAAAATTTTGGAAAAATCACGACCCCTCAGATTGCCGGAAAAAGCATTTTTCTGACTTGTAAGCAGTAGCCAAGCAGCGGTAGGCAGACTTTTCCAGAGGAAAAGGGGGAACACCCAAATTTTCAATCCACTGTTTTTTTTTTCGGTGAGACCACTATTGTATTAGGGAGGTAATATTTGCGGAGCACGAACCGCGCCGAAATTTTTGCCCCTTTTAAACAAATGTTTGTAGATATGGAGCTTGTACTGCAGAAAGGGTTGGACTTCCTGTTAGGAAATTTAAAAAGATGGGGGATAACTTAAGAATATCTGCACCTCTATATTGGTTTCAAATCTGAGAATGATTGCGCTACGACTGAACATCGTTGTTGAGCATAATATTATCTTTAGCCTACGAACTGACACTCTATGATGACTTTTCAAAAGTTCCCCAAATATTTATGCCCTTTTCAGACAAACTATTTTAAAATCAAAACCTACTTGGAGGAAATTAAGAATTTTATGAACGAAAATTTGTAACAATAGCAACGTAGCTGCCGGTACCTCTTGATATGTGGTGTCACATATAGTAAATATCCGACTTTGTCATTTTCACTGCTCGAAAACGTTTACCAAACTGATTTATGATCGAGCGCTACTGCATTTCAATTTTTACGCACGCTGAAGATTTTTCTTCATGAAGATTTGGAGAAATGAAAAAGGGGTTTTCTGACCAGGGGAGTAGGACGGGTGTTTGCTTCCACCCCCTTATTTTTCATTCGGGGATGTCACCCTCAGCCTTTCGAATGCTTCCTACGCCTATGGTTTTATCAGCTGCCCGAATGAGACACGGTATTTTTTAAATCATAAAATTTTTTACTGTGACTATAACGCGTTGTTTTGTGGGTTTTAAGAGGAGGGTCAGACCTTCTCATTCCTCTCTTATCTGAAGCAGGCTTTGACAAATCCCACGCCGTACAGTCTGGGACAAGTTAGTAGTTACTCGGGCAAAGTATACACTGCTCAATGTCGTATAGCCCGCCGGATAAGTATACCTACGAAAGTCCCCACAAAGGCATATTAAAACTGGACAAATAAATATGCATGTGCACAAAGAGACTTAGAGCAAAGCTAGCCCGATGGACAAGTACGGTAACGAAAAAAGAATTTGCGAAGCTTGTTTGAAGGTACATAATCTCTTCCCCTTTCACATCTTCTTCTTTTCTCTTTCTCTCCAGGCTCCCTTTCTTCTTTCCTTATTTTTTTAAACAGCAAATTTTCCCAATTGTTTTTCCAATTTGTTTTGGGGGACTTATCATCTTAATCGTGGTTATTGTTCACACTTAATTTATATTCTGTTACCGTACTTATTGTATATACATCAAATTTTCATTTTACATTACAAAAGTTGAGGGATCAATAAATTCAAAAGAAATTCAGGTTATTGTTCACCCGCCATGCATGTTGTCATCTGACGGGTAAATCTTCTCGCCACCCGTGAACCCCGGGAAAGGCAATCGGCCCGAGGCAATTAGATGGCATATCATTTCACCTGGGCATGTTTTGACTGAATAATATCGTAACTTTGTACGTGAAGTAAAAAGATAGGCATGTCGAATGATTCACTGTTTTCCATGAAACAAGAACTGTCGAATTTTTCAGACCTCAAATGGCAAAAGGTTTTGGCTCTAATCAGAGAAGATTCATCCTATAGGTTTAAGACAATCCCGACTGACACAGTGACACTCTGCTTTGATATAGCCTTGCAGGCACGCGGGATCAAACATTTTTCAAGTTCCGAAGCGCCTGCGGCAGACTCTAACCTCCCTTGGCCAGGACGTTAATAGGCTACTAACTCTTGGTCCGCCCTGACTCTGGCGTACGCGCGGTGGTTCGTTGGGCCATTTCCTCACGGACGCCAATTTTGTTAGATCCTAAAAAAACGTACTCTAGTTACTCAAATTTTACTTCAAAATAGGTAGCATTTGTGGCACCAGATAACATGTAAGGACACCTACTTTTTCAAAAAATTCAAGCGGGAAGGGATATACCCTTCTCCAGGCCGGCGATGACTGATACCTGTTTATTTTGGTTCCTAAAATACGAAAATTTTGTAACGAATTTTGCTTCATAAAATGTCATACGTAGCACCCGGGATATGTCAAGACACCCAATTTTTCAATTTTTCTCAAAAGGGAGGCCACACCCTCTTCCAGGCCGACCATTAGGCCTACTCAACATACTTCATGCCCCCCCCCCCTTCAGAGGCACCCTGCCTACGCCACTGGCCCCAGATATAATAAGAAATAATACTTATGCAGTCACATCAGAAGGTGAAATGCAAAAACCAAAAAAAAGAAAAGAAGAAATCAAAATGAGTCCACAGGCCTGTGAAGGAAAAACGATTGACTTCGACCAGTTGTTTTATGGTGCATATTTCTAAATTAAACCCATGTTCCATGGCCAAGGGGGGGGGGGGGTTAGCCTACTCAAAAAAGGGATCTTTGGTCCCACTAGCGGATCAAATTTACCACCTCCTTCATGCATTTTAGTATGACTGCCTTTCCCCGGTCCGGGAAATATTTCATCCCTAGAGTTCTTTTCCCATCCTTTAGTATCTCACTAATCTAACCGATCTAAGAGAATCTTCTTAAGATGGAATGACGTTCATAGTTGAAGCGGTGAATTTATTGATAAAGATAGCAATTACCTTCTTTTGTTCATATAAGGGAAACGGAAAAGCAGTATTGAATATCAAAATAAAGCAGTTTTGTTTTGTCTTCGTCGGCTAGGCAACCAATTTAGTACCAAGTCTATGCCAAGTTGCCAAGTGTGAGAGGAAAGCCGGAGTACTTGGGGAACAACCCACGTACATCGATCGGGATTTGAACCCATGCATAATTATGTGAGGCACATTGGTAGGCTACACAGCAGCTGAAAAAGACTACTCTGCTACCCGATTTTTGAAACAAATGAAAGAAACACAAAAGAAAACTAACGTCAACACCTCTCGTCTGTATAACTAGGCATCTAGGCATAAATTCATAGGATTTTAACAATTTTAACGGCATTTGGTAAGAGAGGTATGTGCGTCAATCATAGGGTACCACTTCCACATTTTGAAAATGCTGTCATTGACTAGAGTTTTACAGAGTAATCTTTCGACCATGTCCCCCACATTTCAATAAAGATTGACGCCATTGGGGAACAACAAGGAGGGGGATTGGTAAACAAAGTTTGAGGACACGATTTTCCAGACAGGTATTCAAAATACTCAGTGGCGAATCCAGAGAGGGGTGGGTCGCCGACGTCCGGACCCCTTCCCTTCAGATTTCCCAATTTGTCCTTTTTCAAATTTGGGTTTTTTGTTTTTTCTTATTAAAAAATCCACAGGTAGTGACAGTTGTTGAATTCCGAGAAGATTTTAGTTGCCCCCATCCAGCGACGACCAATCCGGCGTAAAACTCGATCAATGTATGGGGTATGGCAGACACTTCCGGCAATATATTTGACTACGGTTATTGCTCCTATCCCCGAAACACCAACAGTGCAATCGTTTTTACAGAGGTGTGACTACAGCATCCAGCTCCCCTTCCAATTATTTTTTCGTTCGACCGCACCTAGGTATTGCATAAGCGTTGACGTTAGTGGGAACAATAAATTTGCCTTTTCTATGTTGGACCCTCCTTCAAAAATGATCTTAAATCTGCCCCTGATCTCCGACAGGTGGGCGACATCTTCAAGCCCCGAAAAACGTCGAATTTTCAAAAGCATTATCTAATGCCAAATTTGCGACAGGATTCACGCGTCAAGAACTGTCCACCGGCAAAATTTGAAAATGAAAGTGATTTTTATTACTTTTTCCAAAATCCTTCCTACCCTCTAGCAAAGGGCCGTTCGGCAAAACTAAACTTGAACCTGCTTCCCGAAGAAGCAACACGTCAACTTAAGGACAAGACTTGACAAGGCTTTCAGACCATTTAAATTATTGGTCTGTCATGCATGGCTCCATTCTAGACTGGCTGAAAAGAACAGTGCCTTCTATTTGAAGGAACTTTGAAAATTGTTGATTTTTAAGAAAATTTTCTGACATATGTTGTGTGGAGTTTTACAGAGGAAAATTATGAGTTGGGGTTCTTAGGGAAAGTCTGCCCTCCTCAAAGGCAAAATAGGTAGATCGTCACTTCGTCAGGGCAAACGATCGTAGTTGGAACATTTCATTGCACCAGCTGACCTGACAATGGGGCTGTTATTTAACCGTTCCCTGGTCGGACTGCAACAATTTGCCATGTTTTGCTGTAAAAGGGCACTGCCTCAAAAATGTGGACAACAGAGCAGGAATTGGACCCTCAATCGTAGGTTACTAGGACTCACCATCTTTACTGAAAAGTTTCCCCTTTCCCCGAACTAAGTGCAATTACCTAATACATTATATTCAAAACGATAAAAAAACAATTGTTTGTAAATGTTCGTGCGGAAATCTCAAATTGGCTGTGCGAGTTTTCTCACACAATAAACCTCAAATGTTTATGTTCCTGCTAAGCTATCGATTCTTTCATTTTCATTGAAAATGGGTTTCAACTGCTTCCAATGTTTGTTTTATAGGAGTCATCCTTGATGTTCAAAAATGTCATGATCGCTACCTTGTAACATTCATATCGGTACAAACTATTGTGATACCTCTTAACTTGCTGTTCAACCGCTCACAATTGCCATTAACTAGCTTTTACTTCACTAAGTTTATGAAGGAGTAACAGAATGGTAGGCCATGGGAGCAGTCTGACCATTGAGTTACCATCTGGGAGGTGGTAACTCTCCGGTCTGATGGTAAGATCTATTGCGTGAATACTCAAATTGCCTAATTTTGTGGCTGGCTGCCATTGTTGTTACTGCTCAGATGACAATGGGACATGACACAAGGTTCAAGTTCACCCATGCCAAAATCTAATCCATGTATGGCTCTCTACCTGGGATATGAATTTGCAATATTCAGGGATAAAGTAGCATGCAGTTTGTATTCCCTATGCATACAGTAGAATGAGTGATCATGTTTCCGTTTGTTCATGTGGTTTAGTCAATGCATCAGCCAAGCGGCATACTAGGGAGTCTCCGATCAGGGGTGGCGCCAGCGGGGGGGGGGGGGGGGGCATGGCTGTTTCGTCGGGAAGGCCTAAATAAAATTAAAAAAAAAAAAAAAACACCCAACAAAGTCCAAAAAAACCCCAACCAAACCCACCCAACAAAAACCAACCAAACCCAAGTAACAAAACCCAAAAAACTCTACATGGGCTGAAGTTACTGAATGGGTGATCTTGAACATATTTTCCTTTTGTAACGCTATTTTAATAAAGAGCGGAACCGGTTTTAATCACTTCTTTCTAGCTTGGCTATTCCTCAAACCATGTATCTTGTCCTATCTTCATTCCGTGCGCGCAAGGTCATCCATGAGCAGACCAGGGAGCTGGAAGTTCGGCGTGCAGACGTTACAAAGGGCGGCACCAGCTGGAACGAGGGGCAATGCCCCCGTCGGGGAAAGCTGCTCTCCGTCCTCTGAGAAGATCCAATTTCTTTGGGAGCCTTCATCGTCGTGGCCCACGATAAAAGACATAAACCCGATAAACTTCAGTTCCCGGGTGATCTTCTTGACTTTGCTTACTAGAAAACCATATTCTTCAAGGAAACTCTCACCCAGTCCTTACAAAAACGAACGCGAGGTTGTTCAGGTACATGCCCAATGGTTTGCCATTTGTCTTGCCCCGACAGTCGAATTCGAGCAGCGGTAATGAAAATCGGCCATGCTCAATCGGCCTTGCAATTGCTCTTGCAATTGAGTACAACGAAGAATTTCAATAGCGTCAAAAACATTGGCATGTTTTCAAGCACGTATTTCCCCCGTAAGGCGACAAGACCATTTCATCTTATTGTAGTGGTACCTTTTAGCTGGTCACTTTTTGATCAAATAGCAGGTTAGGATTTTCCTTTCAAGTGAAACTTTCATTTCGAAGGAAAGATCAAAGTAACGACTGCTTCCTTTCTATAGTTACAAGTCTGGGAAATAACATTTCCGGGTGTCTGATGGCTTAGATTTTTCAAAAATTTTCTGTACGCTCCGCGCCAACTGATGGTGGTGTCCCACTTTACAAGTGTTTTGGTCGAACAGATTACTTAACAAAACAATGAATGTTTGCAAATTATTCTTCATTGGGGGCAACACTATAAAGTAAAAAGTTTATTGCGAAAGAAAGCTGAAAATAATTACTGCTTTGTTTCTGGTTACGAGCCTGGGAAACGCCATTTCTGGATGTCTGGGGTTCTCAGTTTTTCAAAATATCTGTGCGTTTAACTAGTCTTTCGGGCAGGATTACATTTTTCGGACAAAAAAAGTCAATTCTGCCCAGGGGTGGCGCCAGGATTTGCCCGACAGGGGGGCCAAGCTCCCCGACAGTGGGGCCAGCATTTCAAGGCCCCGACAAAGGTAGTGACTTAGTCCCGGTGGGATGTGACTCGGTAGAATTTGAGGCGCGCGCAGCGTGCCGAAATTTTGGTCTCTCTTTTTAACAAATACTTAAAAATCTGGAGTTTATTTTGGAGAAAAAATTTTTACTTTTGGAAGGACCATAAAAAGTTGGGGTGTTTATTGAAGAGTCTGTCCTTCATATGGGCAAAATCAAAAACGTTTTGTACGCGACAGCTGAAAGTCTGTTGAGGTTTTGCATGTAACCGTTCTAAGTTTACGTACTAAGGTCTCAAGACCAGACTAGAACTTTGCTCGAAAAGTTTTTCCTTTTTTAACGAAGTTTTGAAGATTAGGAGCTTATTATATTGCAGAAATTTTGGGATTTAATATAAGAAAATTTGTTTCTTGCAAGGTTAAAATGAAAAACTTCGGTTCTTTATTAAGTGATATGCCTTTCAAGAGCAAAATTAGGTAGAATGTGGGGGTGATTTAAAAAGTTGGTTTTAAGTGCTGTACTGAGTATCCATCGACATAGGAAAATTTTGTCACTTTGAAAAATCTGAAGCTTATATTGGGGAAAATTGTAATTTTATGACAAACCTTCTTATAAGAAAAATCAAGTAGGGGTGATCTGTAGTTTTGTTGGGGTTACTGAATATCATCAGGCAGATTAAGGCCCTCGGACCACATTCGAAAATTTTCCCACGGAAAAGTTTGGCTTCCCATATATTTGAAGTTTTATATCTTATATATTGAAATATATAAGCGTGCAGGAGCGTTTCGGTTTGGGAGCGGGCAGAATTTGTCCCGAAAAATGTAATCCTGTCCAAAAGAGCACACAGATTTTTGGGAAAAATTGAGAACCACCAGACAGCAGGAAAAGGCATTTCCCGGGCTGGTACGGTAATTAGAAACAAAGTAGTCATTAATTTGAGCTTTCTTTCACAATTAAAATTTCACTTTATAATACTGTCCCAAAACGAAGAATAATATGCCAGCATGCATTGATTCGGTAAGTAATCTGTTCGGCCAAAATATCTAAGCGGAACGCAACCACCAGTTGGCGCGGAACGTACAGAAAATTTTTAAAAAAATCTAGTCCCTCAGACTGTCAAACAGCCGGAAATGGCATTTCCCAGACTAACTAGAAATGAAGCCATGGTTATTTTGAGCTGTCCTTTGAAATGAACGTTGCAATTCAACAGAAAAAAGGTCCAACTTGCTATAAAGGGATCAGAAAATTCCCAGATAAAAGGTACTGCTACAATTAGATGTAATGGTCTTGTCCCTTTTTTTTTTGGGGGGGGGGGGAGACTGTGCAACGGAATTGAAATCATGCTAATGTGTTTGACTCTTCTAGGAACCTTCGTTGTATTCAATTGCAAGATCCAAGTTGAAATTTTCTACGTGACTGCCCTAACCCCAGACTATAAATGATTTTACTTACGACGAATTTGAAAATATGTCACGTTACAAGGTGGTTTTAAATGAATTTTGAGTCAGACTTATGGGGAGACATTCTCACGCTACTGTTTATCATTATGTGTAGCTCAAAACATCCTGGCCGATTCTCATTACCGTTGCTAGAATTCGGCTGTCGGGGCAGGCCAGATGGCAGATCATTGGGCACTGCATGCACCTGAACAACCTCTCGTCTGTGTTTTTTGTCAGGAAAATTCGGAATTGTGAGTTTCCTTGAAGAATATGGTCTTCTAGTGAGCAAAACCAAGAAGACCGTCCGGATTACTGAAGTTTATAAGACCCGCATCTTTTATCAGTTTAAGGTGGGCATTCAGATGAAGGTTCCCCTACGAAATTGGGTTCCCCAGCGGGGGCATGACCTTGAAGACTGAAGATAGGATGAGGGATAACAGAGCTTGTAAGAAGTGATTAAAACAGATTCAAATAGGCATTAAAATACCTTACCAAAGAATTAAATAGTTCAAAAAGAAAAAAAAAGTTGATGATTATTCTTCCAGTAACTTCAGTCCTTTATCTTCATTTTAGGCCTCTCCGAAGGAAATTGCCGTCAGTTCCACGACGGGGAGGAGATAGGACAAGGTACATGAAATGAGGTTTAACCGAGCAAAGAAGAAGTGATTGAAAATCGATTCTTATGTGTATTAAAATAGCATTTCAAGACATTCAAAAAAGTTTACCCATCCAGTAATTTCAGTCCTTGTAGGCTTTTTTTCTTTTTCTTTTTTATTTATTTTTTTTATTTTTTAGGCCTCCCCGACGAAATGGCCGACCTTCCCCGACGGGGAGGCCATGGCCCCCCGCCCCCCCACTGGCGCCACCCCTGATTCTGCCCCCAAACTGAAACGCCGTACGCTATGTCAAAATATAACTATAAAACTTCAAATAAATGGAAAGCCAACATTTTTCCAAGAGGAAATTTTCCAATACTGTCCGAGGGACTTAATCTGCATACTAATATAACTGCACATCACCCCTATTTGATTTTTCTCATAAGGTCAGATTCGTCCATAAAAACTAAAAAATCTGTCAAAAAATTACAATTTTTCTCCAATATAAGCTTCTCATTGTCAAATTTTGTTAAAAATGTCAAAATGTACCATTTTCGATGGACTCCGTACAATTAACCAGAAAGCCAAAAGGCTTAGTGATTCCTTGCCGCTGAAACGTAAGCTGTTTTTTAAATTGACTGTGCTCTGTTATGTTTTTCAAATTGACAGTGCTCCGTAATGTTCCTACAAAGTATACATGGAAGGCATCCAAGCTTCCCACATTAAGACCCTGGATGACATTTGACCACCTAGAACTTGGATTCTTCTCACTCTAACACATCCACATACTTAATCCACTTACAGTATCCAAGACTCGAACCATGAGAAATTGTGTAAACATGATATTGAGACTTTGACCTCCCTGACCCCAAATGACCTTTGACCTCCACCAAGAACAACAGGGATCATATATTCAATATGACCAATACACACACCAAATATGAAAAAAGTCACACTTACCCCTCTTGAAATATTGAGTAAACAAGCTATCTCCAAGGCATTTACCGTTTGACCTCTCGTGACCCAAATGACTTTTCACCTAAACGAAAATCGGTAGGGATCATCTACTCAATATAACCAACCTACACATCAAATATGAGCACAGTCGCATGTACCCATTCTTGAGATATCGTGTTTACAAGGTTTTGACCTTTCGACCTCTCTTGACCCCAAATGACCTTTGACCTCGACCCAAAAGTAAAGAATTATTTTACTTAATATGGCCAACTTAGTCACACTTACCCTTTTTGAGATATCATGAAAACAAGCTTTTTCCAAGGCATTTACCATTTGACCTCTCATGGCCCAAATCGACATCACCATCAAATAGATTCCTTGCCTGCCTTCGGCAAGTAATGAAAAACTAAAGCTAACTTTGTTAATTACTCCGACAACTCTGCTCTTCAAAGGCACATTACTTAATAAAACCCCCAAATTTTTCAATGTAGCCTTACCACAAACCTTTTCTTTTTGGTTCCTTGCCGTAGGCAGGCAAGGAATCTACGCGATGGTGATGTCGTGTGTATGTGTGTGTGTGTGTGTGCGTGCGTATGTGACGCTTTGGCTTGTAAACACGATATCTCAAGAAGGGTAACTCCGAGGGATCTCATACTTGGCATGTGGATTGCCCATATTGAGTAGATGATCCCTATTGTTTTTGGTGGACGTCAAAGGTCACTTGGGGTCACGAGAGGTCAAAAGGTCAAAACATTGTAAACAGGATATCTCGAGAACGGTACATGTGACTATGCTCATATTTGGTGTGTGGGTTGGTCATATTGAGTAGATGATCCCTATCGATTTTCTTGGAGGTCAAAGGTCATTTGGGGTCACGAGAGGTCAATAGGTAAATTCCTTAGAAATTGCTTGTAAACACGGTATCTCAAGAAGGGTAAGTGTGACGTTTCTCATATTTGGTGTGTGCATTGGCCATATTAAGTAGATGATCCCTATTGTTTTTGGTGGAGGTCAAAGGTCATTTGGGGTCACGAGAGGTCAAAAGGTCAAAACTTCGTAAACACGATATCTCGAGAACGGTACATGTGACTATGCTCATATTTGATGTGTGGGTTGGTCATGTTGAGTAGATGATCCCTATTGATTTTCTTCAAGGTCAAAGGTCATTTGGGGTCACAAGAGGTCAATAGGTAAATTCCTTAGAAATTGCTTGTAAACACGGTATCTCAAGAAGGGTAAGTGTGACGTATCTCATATTTGGTGTGTGCATTGGCCATATTGAGTAGATGATCCCTATTGTTTTTGGTGGAGGTCAAAGGTCATTTGGGGTCACGAGAGGTCAAAAGGTCAAAACTTCGTAAACATGATATCTCGAGAACGGTACATGTGACTATGCTCATATTTGATGTGGGGGTTGGTCATATTGAGTAGATGGTCCCTTTTGGTTTTGGTGGAGGTCAAAGGTCATTTGGGGTCATGAGAGGTGAAAAGGTCAAAACTTCGTAAACACAATATCTCGAGAACGGTACATGTGACTATACTCACATTTTGGTGTGTGCATTGGCCATATTGAGTAGTTGATTCCTATTGTTTTTGGTGGAGATCAAAGGTCATTTGGGGTCACGAGAGGTCAAAAGGTCAAAACTTCGTAAACACGATATCTTAAAAACGGTACATGTGACTATGCTCATATTTGGTGTGTGGGTTTTGGTCATATTGAGTAGATGATCCCTATTGTTTTTGGTGGACGTCAAAGGTCATTTGGGGTCACGAAAGATCAAAAGGTCAAAACTTCGTAAACACGATATCTCGAGAACTGTACATGTGACTATGCTCATATTTGGTGTGTGAGTTGGACATATTAAGTAGATAATACCTACTGATTTTCGTGGAGATTAAAGGTCATTTGGGGTCACGAGAGGTCAATAGGTAAATTCCTTAGAAATTGCTTGTAAACACGGTATCTCAAGAAGAGTAAGTGTGACTAATCACATATTCGGTGTGAGCATTGGCCATATTGAGTAGATGATCTCTACTGTTTTTGGTGGAGATCAAAGGTCATTTGGGGTCATGAGAGGTCAAAACTTCGTAAACATGATATCTCGAGAACGGTACATGTGACTATACTCATATTTGGGGAGTATTGGTCATATTAAGTACATAATCCCTACTGATTTTCGTGGAGATTAAAGGTCATTTGGGGTGACGAGAGGTCAATAGGTAAATTCCTTAGAAATTGCTTGTAAACACGGTATCTCAAGAAAAGTAAGTGTGACTAATCACATATTCGGTGTGTGCATTGGCCATATTGAGTAGATGATCTCTACTGTTTTTGGTGGAGATCAAAGGTCATTTGGGGTCACGAGAGGTCAAAACTTCATAAACATGATATCTCGAGAACGGTACATGTGACTATGCTCATATTTGGTGTGTGGGTTTTGGTCATATTGAATAGATGATCCCTACTGATTTTCGTGGAGATTAAAGGTCATTTGGGGTGACGAGAGGTCAATAGGTAAATTCCTTAGAAATTGCTTGTAAACACGGTATCTCAAGAAGAGTATGTGTGACTAATCACATATTCGGTGTGTGCATTGGCCATATTGAGTAGATGATCTCTACTGTTTTTGGTGGAGATCAAAGGTCATTTGGGGTCACGAGAGGTCAAAACTTCGTAAACATGATATCTCGAGAATGGTACATGTGACTATGCTCATATTTGGTGTGTGGGTTTTGGTCATATTGAGTAGATGATCCCTATTGTTTTTGGTGGAGGTCAAAGGTCATTTGGGGTCACGAGAGATCAAAAGGTCAAAACTTCGTAAACACGATATCTCGAGAACTGTACATGTGACTATGCTCATATTTGGTGTGTGAGTTGGTCATATTAAGTAGATAATCCCTACTGATTTTCGTGGAGATTAAAGGTCATTTGGGGTCACGAGAGGTCAATAGGTAAATTCCTTAGAAATTGCTTGTAAACACGGTATCTCAAGAAGAGTAAGTGTGACTAATCACATATTCGGTGTGTGCATTGGCCATATTGAGTAGATGATCTCTACTGTTTTTGGTGGAGATCAAAGGTCATTTGGGGTCACGAGAGGTCAAAACTTCGTAAACATGATATCTCGAGAACGGTACATGTGACTATACTCATATTTGGGGAGTGTGTTGGCCATATTGAGTAGATGATCCCTATTGTTTTTGGTGGAGGTCAAAGGTCATTTGGGGTCATGAGAGGCCAAAACTTCGTAAACACGATATCTCGAGAATGGTACATGTGACTATACTCATATTTGGGGAGTATTGGTCATATTAAGTACATAATCCCTACTGATTTTCGTGGAGATTAACGGTCATTTGGGGTCACGAGAGGTCAATAGGTAAATTCCTTAGAAATTGCTTGTAAACACGGTATCTCAAGAAGAGTAAGTGCGGCTAATCACATATTCGGTGTGTGCATTGGCCATATTGAGTAGATGATCTCTCCTGTTTTTGGTGGAGATCAAAGGTCATTTGGGGTCACGAGAGGTCAAAAGGTCAAAACTTCGTAAACACGATATCTCGAGAACTGTACATGTGACTATGCTCATATTTGGTGTGTGAGTTGGTCATATTAAGTAGATAATACCTACCGATTTTCGTGGAGATTAAAGATCATTTGGGGTCACGAGAGGTCAATAGGTAAATTCCTTAGAAATTGCTTGTAAACACGGTATCTCAAGTAGAGTAAGTGTGACTAATCACATATTCGGTGTGTGCATTGGCCATATTGAGTAGATGATCTCTACTGTTTTTGGTGGAGGTCAAAGGTCATTTGGGGTCATGAGAGGCCAAAACTTCGTAAACACGATATCTCGAGAATGGTACATGTGACTATGCTCATATTTGGTGTGTGGGTTGGTGATATTGAGTAGATGATCCCTATTGTTTTTGGTGGAGGTCAAAGGTCATTTGGGGTCACGAGAGGTCAAAAGGTCAAAACTTCGTGAACACGATATCTCGAGAACGGTACATGTGACTACGCTCATATTTGGTGTGTGGGTTGGTCATATTAAGTAGATAATCCCTACTGATTTTCGTGGAGATTAAAGGTCATTTGGGGTCACGAGAGGTCAATAGGTAAATTCCTTAGAAATTGCTTGTAAACACGGTATCTCAAGAAGAGTAAGTGTGACTAATCACATATTCGGTGTGTGCATTGGCCATATTGAGTAGATGATCTCTACTGTTTTTGGTGGAGATCAAAGGTCATTTGGGGTCACGAGAGGTCAAAACTTGTAAACATGATATCTCGAGAACGGTACATGTGACTATACTCATATTTGGGGAGTGTGTTGGCCATATTGAGTAGATGATCCCTATTGTTTTTGGTGGAGGTCAAAGGTCATTTGGGGTCATGAGAGGCCAAAACTTCGTAAACACGATATCTCGAGAATGGTACATGTGACTATACTCATATTTGGGGAGTATTGGTCATATTAAGTACATAATCCCTACTGATTTTCGTGGAGATTAACGGTCATTTGGGGTCACGAGAGGTCAATAGGTAAATTCCTTAGAAATTGCTTGTAAACACGGTATCTCAAGAAGAGTAAGTGCGGCTAATCACATATTCGGTGTGTGCATTGGCCATATTGAGTAGATGATCTCTCCTGTTTTTGGTGGAGATCAAAGGTCATTTGGGGTCACGAGAGGTCAAAAGGTCAAAACTTCGTAAACACGATATCTCGAGAACTGTACATGTGACTATGCTCATATTTGGTGTGTGAGTTGGTCATATTAAGTAGATAATACCTACCGATTTTCGTGGAGATTAAAGATCATTTGGGGTCACGAGAGGTCAATAGGTAAATTCCTTAGAAATTGCTTGTAAACACGGTATCTCAAGTAGAGTAAGTGTGACTAATCACATATTCGGTGTGTGCATTGGCCATATTGAGTAGATGATCTCTCCTGTTTTTGGTGGAGATCAAAGGTCATTTGGGGTCACGAGAGGTCAAAAGGTCAAAACTTCGTAAACACGATATCTCGAGAACGGTACATGTGACTACGCTCATATTTGGTGTGTGGGTTGGTCATATTAAGTAGATAATCCCTACTGATTTTCGTGGAGATTAAAGGTCATTTGGGGTCACGAGAGGTCAATAGGTAAATTCCTTAGAAATTGCTTGTAAACACGGTATCTCAAGAAGAGTAAGTGTGGCTAGTCACATATTCGGTGTGTGCATTGGCCATATTGAGTAGATGATCTCTCCTTTTTTTGGTGGAGATCAAAGGTCATTTGGGGTCACGAGAGGTCAAAAGGTCAAAACTTCGTAAACATGATATCTCGAGAACGGTACATGTGACTATACTCATATTTGGGGAGTGTGTTGGCCATATTGAGTAGATGATCCCTATTGTTTTTGGTGGAGGTCAAAGGTCATCTGGGGTCATGAGAAGTCAAAAGGTCAAAACTTTCTAAACACGATATCTCAAGAACGGTACATGTGACTGTGCTCATATTTGGTGTGTGGATTGGTCGTATTGGGTAGATGATCCCTATTGATTTTCTGAAAGGTCAAAGTTCATTTGGAGTCAGCATGTTCAAAGCCTGACAAGCTTTCCTGCACAGTCTTTCAAGAAGGGTCACTTGTAGGGTCCTGTAACTTGTCCTGTAGATGGCACATAGTGAATACATGGTCCCAGAAGTTTTTGGTGGAGGTCAAATGTCATTTGGGTTCACAACGGGCAAGGGGGGTCTCAATGTAGGAAGATTGGATGCCATGCATGTGTACTTTGTGGGCGCATTATGGAGCCCTGTTAATTGAAAAACATTGCAAAGCAATGTCAATGTGAAAAAAGGCCTTTCAGTGGCAAGGAATCACTAAGCCTTTTGGCTTTCTGGTTTAATTAAATTCTTAAGTTTCAAAAAAGTTCAAAAAGGGGGAAAATTTTTTCTAGCCAATTTCTAGTTTCTTCTGAGAGCAGGCCAAGTACGACGAAATGCATAACCCACAAAAAAATTTCAGCTGTCGTCTATATCACCTTTTTGATATTGCCCATATAAAGGGCAGATTCTTCAATTAACACCCCAACATTTTAATGGCCCTTATAAAAGCCAAATTTCCTTCACAATTTTTAAATTTTCCGCTAAGCAAACTCTAGTTTTTAAATATTTGCCAAAGAGAAAGCCAAAAATTTCGGTGCACTACGCACACCTCAAATTCGGCCAAGGCATGTCCCACAAACCCACCTAGCCTAATTCATCACCTTTGTCCGGGCCTCAAAATGCTGGCCTCCCTTTCAGGGAGCTTGGTCCCCCTGCTGGGCAAATCCTGGCGCCACCCGTCTCCAATAGGTGAATGATGAAAATCACTGATCAGTATCGTCTACCCATGAATGTACAGCAGACACACAAACAAAGTTCAGTTTCATAAGGAATGTGCATTTAACTGGACTTTTTTAATTCTAGGAAGCAGTTACCCAATCAAGGAGATCTTAAATGTCAAAAGCAGGCCACAGTCAAAAGAGTGGAGAAAATGGGGCTAGGTGTTGTTCTCTAATTTTGCATCTTTTTGAAAATCTAAAAAAGAGAAAAACTTCAATCCTATAACACCATGCCTCTTGTCCTAATTTCACTCAATTCACACTCTCTCCCCCCCCCCCCCATGCCTCAATGACGTGTTTGAGTATGGACACGGTGGGCGAAAATGCCACTGGCCCACTAATCTTTTGTTCTCACAAGAACCACTAATCATGGAAAACAATGGGTGTTTTGGTTCTACAGTGACAGGGCTTACAAATATTGAAATGCTTACAACTTCAAGGAAAACACACAAGAAAGAAAATGAAAAGAGCATATCAATAGGTATGTTTCTTATATTGTTTACAGAATGATACGATGAAGACATTCATGAAAACTATGATGATTTTACATGGTTTTGTACAAATATAAGAAATAAAAAATATATCTCATGTACAATGATTGCCTTTTAAAACTTGCACCATAAAGGAGTATCTTATTACTTGGTTGTATTCTTTCCTTTATCTTCAGAATGCAAGCTTAATTCATCTGGCATTATATTAGCAACCACAAATATACTTTAACTACAACTGACTCAAGTTGATTGTGATTTCTGCTCAGGATCTTTTGACTGATTTCGGTTTCACTAATGTTAGTCGAAAATTTATGCACCAACATAATTTTTTCTTGAAGCAAATTTAACCAACAATATGAGAAGTACTAAAAAGGTATGGATGAAGATGCAAAATGATTTTATAACTAAAAATTAAGGGTGTGACAAAATGGTGCTTAAAATGTATTGATCCATTTTAATGGGGTCACAGAATTTTAACTATTTCATTACAAAAGTGTGTTTTGTTCTGGCAATGGCAACATCAGTACATTATCTTTTACCTTTCAAAACTGTTTCAAAGTCTGAAATAAGGGTAAGAGTCATACTACGTGGACATGGTTGCTACATATTTTGATAATAATGGTTCATGAATTTGTTTAGGGATGTACCCATAGCCATACCAGGCCAAGCGGTTGGGACAGTCACAAGGAATGGAGCTCTACTGTACACACCAACATCCCAAACATTTTCAATTCTCCGAACCCAATTACTTAAGCACTCGCGACAGCTGTCTCATCCTCATCCAGACACAATTTCAGTTTACTGTTTCAGGGTGAGTATACAAGAACCCAGTTTGTAATCAAAACACTCTCAGTACTGTGAGGTACGATTCTCTGAATCTTTTGAACTTTCTGTCAGTCAAGGAGCTCTGCCAATTGAGAATTCCTGTGGACTGCTACAAAAATTGTAATTTGGGGTGAGTGTTGACTGCTTTAAGTGAAATTTACCACAGAAACATTTCCTAGCTATAATTCTGAGCAATCCTATTGATCATGCACACTGAACAAACTGTGTACCCATCCCATGAGGTTCAAAAAAGAAAAAAATGACCGGAACAGCGATACTGTTGTGAAGCTTACACAACCTGTTTTGTGTGTTAAAATGAGAAACTCAAAGTTGAACCAAATTTTATCTGTTATCTGTTTCCTAAATCTCCTTACATTACAAAATTAAATGCAAGGAAGTAAAGAATAGTGAAGACAAAACATTTGTGGTTTTGCATGTAAATCTACATCTGATACAGCTTAATGGTAGATCTAAATATCACTGTGTATATTCTCAAATCATGAAAGCCTGGGCTGTGAATTTTTAAAGGCATTAGGCAGTAAGATAAAATTAATAACTTATGTATGGTGTACCTGTAAACTGCTCAGGTATTGCAAAGTACACTCAGTTGCACCTATAAATCTACAAGTAAACACTGCATGGCTCTGTACTGATTAAAATGAAACACAGAGACTCAAGAAGTTCTTACTGCACTGTGCTTATTGAAGTCAAACAGTTATGTTGGTATTGCTTGGCTTGGCCAATTCATGATAAACTGAACAGAACAGGGTGAAAGGTATCTCTGCAACAGATAAGCAGGGAGGTGTTATTAACACCTCCCTGAGATAAGTTACAACAGGGTCTGTTGTAACTCCCTGGTTACAAATTATTCTCTCCACACTAGCTGATCACAGCTGATTATGAGACCACCTACACAAGCATACAGTGATAGTACTGTGAATGCTTTGTTCAACCAGCTGTAACATAAAGAACCAGGTTCAATAGCCTGCATATATGTGCAAGATAAGAACTGAATACACAACCAAGCACACTGCTATTAGTGCAATAAAAAAAACAACTAACCGCTCAGCAGGCAAAAGGAACTGACCCATAAAAAAACAGCTGTAAAACACATCTTAAATTTCCTATATTCGAATGTTAAGTAGGTGGGTATGAATGCTCCCCTCCAATGCAATCATACACCAAAATTTCAGCCCCAAATCTCCAAAAATGAGGAAGAAGAAGACTTCTGTTAAAAAGTTGATGCCATCTGTCCCATTTGATAACCTCACACATGTGTACATGTGTGAGCTAAAAACCTTGGACTCTAAAAATAAACATAACTTACAGGATGCTTTGACCAAAATTCTGGCATCTTATTCATAAAGCTTTTTCACAAGATCACATTACCATAAATTTACACAAACGTTTTCACTTGAATGATGTTGCAAAGCAATAATTATACATAAATGAATATAAGTTTGTGTTTGAATGATCATGGACAAAATGTGATGAAAATTTTGAAAATCCACTAAAGGTGACATGGACCAAAGGTAGAGGAAGCAATACAAAATATTTTTGTGGTACATCAGGAAGAATTCAGTTGAATTCATATGTATTGCTTGTTGGTTTATCCTTGTCACAAGTTTCACAAAACTATCCTGACATTCAAAATGAGCTGACATAGTAAACATTGTCTGAATTTTTTAGTTGAAAAATCTGCAATATGTAGTGGTGGCATGGGGGAAGGGAGTAGGGGTGAGGGCAGAGGGGCATTCCTCCCACACTCTGTCCTTGTCCTTGTCCACTCTGATTAGGTCAGTTAGGAGTTGTGTTAACTGGAAACAAAAATAAAATACCTTTCCAGAGACTTAATTACTTCTACAGAGATATCCTCAAAACTTCAGAAAGCTTCGCCTGGACTCCCACCCCCAGGAATGGGAGCTTTAGGTTCGGTTTTGCGGTGCCCCACAAATTTTTTCCCCGAACATTATCCTTTGCCCTTATTTTCCCCTTCCCCCAACTTTGACATTCTGGTGCAGCCCCTGGCCTTATATCCACATGCAATAGTGAGCAGAATAGTGTAAGACAACATGACAACATGTCAGCTTTTAATTATTACCTGTGTTTAAGAATGAATATGTAGTGTCTCTTTTTCTTTCCTGTCTGGGTATACAATGGAATTCTTAAGTCAGTGACATATGTCACAAATGTTCATTCTACCCAATAAATATTCCAAGGTTAAATTTGCATTTCCTTACTCAAACTGTATCATCTGATGGTTCACAAAAAAAAAAGAAATAAAAATAAATTTTGAAAACTTGACGCATTTCCTTGGAATCTGGGAAGTGAAAAGCATTACATTTGGACTTGTTCAAGTCTTCGTCACACATTTTTCAACCCTATCAAATACAGATGAGTTGTCTACCATCAGCTTAGAACTTAGATTTCTGTGAGCAATATAGGAACAAACAATATTACTGTGACGGTGTTGTTATTAGCCTTCCAAAAATATTTGAAAACTTGGAGCCTATAGGGAAGAAAATTTAGCAATTCCCAAATTCTTTAGGAAAAATTGGAAATTTCAGGGGGATTTTATTGAAGGATTTACCTTTCATGTGAGCAAATCAAGATAATCTACCTGAACCTTGGCCAGCCCAACCCCTGATGCCATGTCCAGATAAAGAAAGGTTGTCACATTCAAAAGTTTTTAGGAAACAAAGTATCACTATGGGTGCCAGACCCCCCAGACACTCCCCTAGCCCCCCCCCCCCCCGGGATTTGGCCCTGACTGCATAGTAGTTATGCCACTGATAGAGGAACAGTTTGGTCATGAGAATTGAGGGTTTCAGTGGAGGGGATTTACCTACAAACCCCCTGGAATTCCCTGCTAACAAAGTCAACTACACAGCTAGAGTTAAATAACTGTAGTGGAGGAAAAACATTGGGTAAATGGAAGCAGTGATAGGGTCAACGACAGTAAACCAATCAAAAGGCATAAAAGATGGTTATACAAGAATAATTTCACATCACAATAATTATTAATTTCTATGCATCCCAACAGAAACATAATTGCTCCCAGTGACTAACTTTAAAAAACTTAAAAGAAATTTTCAACCACAAGGCCAGAAATATAAAAGCCTGTACAATCTAATAGAATTTCTATTGCACTTAAATAAATTTCTGGAAACCAAGTTCAAACTATGCAACAGAGAAATAAATGAGCAGAAGAGGCCAAAAACTAAGATCACATTGAGTTTAGCAGAGGAAAATAGTACTTTTGGTAACTCCCCCTTTTATATTCCGAATGCCCAACAAAGTTTTCCTCCCACTCCCTACCTTTCATCTCACAAGTCTTTGATATTACACTAAACTGACCGTAGACCTTAGGAATTAACATAGACCCTTTTCCAAATAGTAATCACAAAGGATTGTGGGATATGGTCATGGCATGGGTTGCTTAAGTCAACAGCATTAACTGTGATAAAAAACACACTCACCAACCTTCTATCCCACAATCCTTTGTAACAGCTGTTTGAAAAAGGTGGAAAACAATGGTGCATGCAGCACTCAGTAGAGTTACATGTTTGCACCACAGGTTGACAAAATACATGCCTGCAATTACTGGTGCAATTGCAAAGATACGCACTTTCCTCCAAACAAGGAATGCGCATGGTCCATAAGAGCTGGCCAGTTGATAGCAGTGATGTAGTCAAGTCTGGACTTGGACTCATGACTTCAGAATTTCAAGGACTTAGGCAGGGGGGTGATTTTTTTCCCATTAAGGAAGTGAAGGGACTCTGGTTAGAGTCTGGACTGGAGACCTTGAAAGTTTAAAAATGCCGAACTTGTGACTCGAAGTTTCTGGAATTGACTACATCACTGGCTGAAATTCATCTCAAAGGCAGACAAATTAAAAGTGCAAATCTACTTAAATGGAATCATCTACAACTTGGAAGTTTAAGTGACAATAGCAGCCTTTTAACAAGGGAGACTAAAACCACAGTTTGAGGCTTACTCTTATTTATATTTCAGTTAATTTTATAATGTGTTTAAACTGATTTACTTAGATACAATCCACAGAATGGAAATAAAACTTCAAATAAATTATGTAAGTTTCCATCCTTCATTTCATTGCTTACATATTAAACATATCAGGCCATTTTGCTAAATGTTTTTCCTTTTTAAAAATTCTGCTATTAAGCTACACCTGGTTATACCTGTTTAATTTCATTTCAATTTTTATCTGCAATTCTCCTTTTACAAATTGCATATCAAGTGAATGAAAGAGACATAATAAATGTATTAGACATTTTCATCAAAAATGGTTGGCATATATTAACTTTTACGCAGGCACTTCTTAAAAATTTAGAAAATGATTCTGATACAAAAAGGAAGATTTTCAGAAAAAAGAGAGAGGGAAAAAACTACAGACGCTGGAAGATCATTGACAAGAAAGGTTTTCCACAAAGCGATTCATGCAGACATTCTAAAACATTCTTGTAAGTAATCGTGAAACCTTTTCCTAGAAATTTAGATATTCTTTTACTCTGTGCACTAGAATCCAACCAAAGGAGAGGAGAGTTGAATGTACTTTGCTAAATTCTGAAACCTCTTGTAAATGTGCACATTCTGTGTCAGGGGCGCAAATCTCTGTTTGACAGTGGGGTGGTGGGGGGCAAAAATGCTTATGATGTGCCCATGAGTATTAAACCATGCACGCGTGGTGGGCACTGCTTGCAAAGCCCCTGTGGGGGTCCAGGGGGGGGAGCCCCCGGATGTTCTTGTGTTCTAGCATTTCTGAAGCTTCAGAAAAACTTGTTTTGAGCGAAGAAAAAAATGAAAAAAGGTGACCGTATTTTTAGGTCTACTCAAATTGTAGGGGGGGGGGCAAATTATGATTTGGCATGGCCACTTTTTCACTTGAGGGGGCTAAGGCCCCCCTTGCCCCCCCCCCCCCCCGGATTTGCGCCACTGTTCTATGTGGCAAATTCATACTCAACAAATACTGAGAAAACTTGTCTGGTAAACATTATTTGTAGCCACTTTGAGTACCAAAGTTTTACACACAAAATTATGAACTGACCACAGGATTCCCATTTTATTAGCTCAATAAGATGAGCAGAACTCAAGAACATGGCAGAAAACAACTGTCAAACTTTGGGCACCTGCCAAGTAAAATAAATGAAAATTTCCAGAGATTGCTGGGTAAATTTACTGCAGACAGCAAAGTAAATAGTCCTATCCTCATCATAGAAAGTGAGTGCCCCTATCCCCTCTCTATGGTACCAGTCTCCGGCATCAAAATCCCATCTTGACATTTTCACGTGTGATCTTCATTGCTTTCAGTATCACTCCAACAATGGATTTTTGTAGCCAAGAACTTGGACTTATTTATGCCTTTATGTCTATGCTCTAAGTTTATCTTGTTCTACACTGAAAAGCTATCCTCCCTTGCCGTGCAATAGTTCATTCCATATCAATCTTTCCCTATATATGTCTCCTCACACTTGCACTAAGACATAATGTCAGCTTTCTTTCAGGTCTAAATGACATCTGTGTTTGGTAAGAGGATACCCTTTATCAAAACAGACTTGGCAGACTACTCATTATTGAAACTCTTGTCTCTAGCAAGCGACACCAGCATTAAAGCAGACACACATCGGATGTGATTCATATGTTTGAAACCATAAAAGGTAATTCACCAAGCTACTGTGATTGGGTGGAGGGTCTTTAAAAATGCTGACAATTAATATTTTAGTGAGTACTTCACCTTGTCTGAGGGAAGGAGGAAAAAACTTGAAAACAATATACAGTGCAATGTGAAATAACAGTAACGAGGGCAAGGTGTACATGTATGTTTTAAATTCATGTTTATTTTCAGAGCAATCGTTTCCCTCGAAAGTCTATTGCAAACTATCATCTCTTACAGGACAATGTATTCACACCACATGTAATATCTCTACATTACCGATTTAAGCTCTCGGTAAATATTCTCCTTTCATCACAGAGCTACAGCTGACGATAAAGAAGCAGAGTCAATAGCACACTTTAATTTGTTCCTAGTATTCCCTTCCATCATTTCAAATGCCTCCCATGGCATTTGTTCCTTGACAACATCATGAATTTAAAGTGCTGTGGTTTTATGATACTGTCTGCACAGTGCTGGCTTCTTCAGTTCCTGGTATGCAGTCTCAATAACTGTGGAACCTTTCTTCCAGGTTTGAACAGATCTTCTCCAGTTTTGTCTTTTCAAAGTACAACCTGACTTGCAGTATAAAGGTTTGCTTTTTACCTTCCTTCCTTCCTTCCTCTCCAGAATTCTGGGCCAAAGCAAGCACTCTGTTTGATCCTCTTCCCAGCCAAGGCTTGAGTCTTATTACACAGAGGCCAACATACTTCTTCATATAGCTCTAGTGCATGCGCCCATCTTCCTTCACACCGGTGTACCTTCAGGTGAATTCTATAAGAAAGACAAATTATCAAGTGAAATTTTAAAAATGCACGATTAAATATAAAACATTTTGAAGAGGTGTAATTCAAACCATACCTATTATGATCATTGACGAAAAATAAAAGATGAAATGTATGAAAGTAAAAACACTTGAAGAAAGTTTTGATCATTTATGATTATGCAATGATGTGAATGGATATTACATCCAAAGTACAGACTCACTGTTACTGAACAAACTCTCCTAGTCTTCTCCTCATGTAAATTTAACTCCCACTCAGTTTAATGATTAATTCCATTTTTGCTTTTTTTTTAGAATGTGAGAGGCACTTTTGACTTCCCTAAAAGCTGTCTAAAATGCTTTTGAATTTACTAAGGTGCTCTTGGTATGTCAGTTTTCTCCACAAGATATTGGAAGCACACAGTTCTCCACAGGAAATTTTTAACGATCTCTTTGCATAAGAAAACCGACACTCTGTATGATGGAGTATACTTCAAAGGCATCTAGAGGATAAGAGTTTCATGAAATTGAGAAAAGGTACACCACAAGGGTTTAGAGACAGAAACATGTACAGTTAGGGTTGGGCAAACAGCAATAACATAGAAACACAGCAACAGGTTAATATTAGACGTTACAAGAACCTTTTAACGAATGACAGACTGCGAGATAAATTGACAGCAACATGTTTGGTTTATGAGGAAAAAAAGCTGTTTCTATTTAGTAGATGTGCAGCTACCTTTTAAAAGTGTTCATAAAAAACTTGAAACTTTTTGCAAAGATAATGCAAAGTATTGATGAGCTGTGATAATTATGAGCACGACAGATAAAAAAAAATTGAGTAAGTAAGGATTCACTGTATCCTCTGCTGGTGCCTAAAAAATTGTATATCATGAAAAACACAAAAAAATCTCTCTTCACGTTGTCTCTTAATTTGCTTTTCACTTCAATTAAATCATTCTGCAAAGTTAATGATGCATGAGAAATATTACATGAACTGCTTTCAGTTTTTTTTTCACCAGTTGTGTGATTCAATTAAACACAGCAGGTATGCAATTTAATTTGAGAATGAAACTGATGGCAGGAAAGCTAGATTGACATGGATGCATCATGCAACTCATTATCAACAGATTTCTTCATTAACAGCTAGCACATCTGAAATAGATCTAATATCAAGTATGAAACTGCTTCCTCTTCCGTGAATTTGTCCCCTTTCTGGCAAACTGACAAACTGCAAAATCAAGAATTTCATGAATCTGTGGATCTTGTATTTCACATAGTGACGAATGTTGTCTTATTTGGAGAATTTTCGCCGTAATCATCGTTTTCATGTTTGGAATTGTTGAAAATAGTATATTTTACAAAGTTGTTGCAATTTTTAAGGCTGAGGTGAACAGATTGCTGCAAAAATGCATTAGTCACTACGCCAAAATTGCCAAATTTTCATATTCGTTTCTATGCCAATTTGCGATTCGTCAGTAAGCCAAAAAGGGGATGGAATTGTCCAGCTTCCATCATGGAAAGATAGCACATCAGCAGTGAATTCCTCCAATACCCCTTTTCCATTATATGAAACTAGTAGAATAGAAGATATCCCATAAAACTTATCCATTTATGTCATGCAATGTCATGTGAGGCAGACCTGCAATGCATGAAGTGGAGTGGACTTTTTCTAAAGTTCTCTTGACCCTCTGGCAAAATGCCGTTTGGTGAAAAACAAAACTTTCACTGCTTCCCGAGGAAGCTATTGCGTCCACTGAAGGACAAAACGTGACCAACCTCACGGTCCTCAGACCATTTGATGCACCTACCTGACCGACAAATAATTTGGCTTTCTGAGTTTGAGGGCATCAGTTGCAAGGATACCCACTTACTTAAACAGTGACATAATATGCATAGCATATAGTATACAAAATATAAATACTATGTTGTAAACATAGACTATCTGTAATCCATTTTTTTCTTGTTTATAATACTTTTGCCAACATAATTTTGAACATCTTTGAACAGAACATTAACTCTTTCAGAGAGAATGCTCAAATTTAAGTCCAAACTGTTGTCCAGCTTCATATCCAAAAACACATAAATTTTTGAAGGATATGCAGGGTTGATTTGGGAAATCAAAACAGGGATTAAGAAGTGACACCCCAAACCTCACCAAGTTATGAAATAAGTGTGAATCACGGATTTATAAACATGGACAGAGCATGTAACATGTACGTCTATCCGTAGATGGTCGCCACCGACTTAGACAAAAAAGGGTGCATCAACATGGCAGCCGTGAAGCTATAAATCGTCTAATTTGATGACGATTCTGTAATATTTTAAACAAAAGTTAAACTTGAATGGGAGAAAACATCATATTTCTGCAATCGGTGAAGTGATTTTGACCTAACCGTGACATATCTGAAAAATATTTCAACTTTCTTACAAAATATGGAGATATACTTGAGCAAGTCCAAGCTTTAACACAAAACCCATAGCAGACGGCCATCCTGGTGCGCTTTTTCTGACACATACAGTAGCGACAACGTACAGTGCAGTATGCTTTGTCCATGTATAGGAAGTCTGTGGTGTGAATACATAAAATAGTAAAGCATCTCCACCTCATTCCCTAGTGGTTATTCTGTGAGTAGCTTGCCACATGCAATATATAACATTGGTTAAAATCCTTACAAACCAGCCATCATTGTTAGTTATCTTTTCCACATACATTCAAAAAATTGTCAAGCAGAAAAATTAGTATTAGTGACAATGTTCATAATTTTGATATCACTTCTTTCATTCCCATAAGAGGTGTTTCATCAAATGAAACTACTTCCTTGTTTGGTCTTTATTATTTCTGGACTATTGCAAAATGCATACATTTAACTTTATAAACTTAAGAAAGACAAAACACATACTGTTGTAACTTTTTATCCTTTTATTTGGATTAAAATATTTTCAACATAATTTTAATAAATTCAATGTTAAGAATACTCAAGGTGAAACATAAATTAAAAAAAAATTAAAACCCAGGTCTTCTTGTCACTAATTTCACCTCCACATCTTTTCTTCCAAAAGAAAGCACAAAAATTTGTAATTTCAAACATGCTAAATTACTTTTTTCAAAATATTTTTTTAGTTTCTTTTGTAAATACTATTTCAGTCTAACATAGATCTCGCTTGAATCCTCTTAAGAAAACACAACATAATTAGCAGACAGAAAGATCCACAATAAAAGTGGCCGAACTTTCGCATCTGAAGAAGATGATCTTAAAAGCATATTTTTACCATCCCAGATAGTCCCGATTCTCCCAACCTACTTACTTCTAGCCCCTCCCACAACTGTCTAATGCTCATCTTTACCAAGATTAACCCCCGTGTTCCTGCTTCAGGGTTTCCCTTACTGAGCATACAAGGACAAAAAGTGTATTTAGAACACTCTCAGTGCATACTGTGTAATACCGACTACTTTTTCTTTTTTGAATTTGATGTTAATCAAAGACCCAACAAATTAATAAAATTGTAGTTTTGGGTAGTAAATGATTAATATGTAGTAAAATAAACTTCTGACAAAGAATTAAACTACCCCCGCTACTTCAATTCAAATTTTATGACTCCATCATTTGTCAGAATTCATTGCATTTCATTTCTCTACCTTGTTAAAGTAAATCCCTACCTAATTTTATCCATTTTTGCACATTTTTCGTATATCATTGATTTTGAAACAAAAGAGAAGGAAAAAAAGGAATATTCCACCCTTAACTTAAAACCCATGTTCAATTTAAAGGGCAAGAGCAGCCCAATTAAATTTATTTTGAAACCCCTAATTCTCACTTATTTCTTTTTACTTCTTTCCGATCCTTTCAATTATCCTTAGGCACTTTAATACTGTAAATCCAATGCAACCCATTCACTCACTCCACATGAGTTTTCCAGCCAATCTGGTAAGACAAATATCCTCACATGATTCTCAAGAGCCAATCAGGAAACATAGCAGACCACTAAACTAATTCAAATTGGGATGATGGACAACTGCATTTCCCTTTTAAGGTCACTTAAAGTTCTATTAAGTACTTTATCTTCACAACCTTATAAAAATTCAATATATTTATCTTTATCAGCTTTGTGCAGCCTTTTCTGCAAAAGTACTGTTAATGGTTCCAAGAGTCACCAAAAGCAAAAAAACTGTAATAGTTTGAAAAACTAAAGCATTCACAGACTGATAATTGATAACAAACAAACAAACACTGCAGGCAATGGATGAGTAAAATATTTCCATAAAATCATGTAACAAACTGGATGGCTTTCAAACAAACTGGATGGCTTACAATGACATGAGAGAAATGATAATAATACTGGATATTTGTACAATGCCTGCATCTTTGCTGTGCACAATCATATGACAAATATCCTAAAACCTTTTCCATGAGAGAGGATCATATGAACAACTCTTTTTGATTTTTTTTTTCTAGTTTCTTTCATGCACACGTGGGCAGAACTGAAAATAGGGAACATATTCTGCATTTCAGGTTGTTTGTAAGAAACTGGGGACAAAATGCAAACACTGCACACCACTTTCAGCAAAATCAAGATATACAAATTTTGTGAGATAAGCACAGTTGTTTCTGGGTATGGTTGGGAAGGGTCTGTGGTTACTACAAAAACAATCTTGAACACCTCCCCATCATTCCTTTAAATATCTCTCGTGTTTTAGAAATCACTTCTTGTTTTTCCATCAGAGTGAAAGTACACATAAGTTACATGTACAAAGTGCAGACACATCAACTATGAGTAACAGTTGAATATAATATTTATATCTTAGTTTCCTTAATTATTTTTTGTTTGGAAGCTTACAGAAGGAATTAAATGAATTACTGCCTTAACTTTTCTCAAATCATGTAAAAGGGTGATATCAAAATTATACAATTTGAAAATATGACCAGATCACCCTTCAAGAAAATTTCAGTCTGTACATAATTTTCTATCAAACCTAGATCTTGAAAATAGCATCTTCATGGAATGTTATGACATGTTTATGTTTAATTAAATGACACTTTGAGACTGGTATAACTAAGTAAAGGAAGCTATTTGCAATGGTATGGTAACAGGAGTATAAAGTATTGTTTCAAACTCACAATAATAGCAAATTGATGTGATATGGTGGTAAAAATTGAAACAGAAGACACTGTTCAACCTATTCTACCAGGATAAGGCATAACCATGCACTGGGTTAATTACTTCTGATACTGCTAGCGTCTTTTTGACATATTTTGGAAAAGAAAAAAATATTCTCAGACTTTGGTTCGACTGAATCTTTTTACAAAGATGTTTTTTTTTTATTATATCCTGAAGCAGCTAGAGTCACCCAATAATTCTTTTTTTTTTAGGTTGTGGTCCCCAAGATTTGAGCCTGGTTGATTTCAAAAGTGCATAGGCCAACAAGTTCTAATTTTTACACAATGCACCTGGCCAGTTTCTCCACTTCATCAAAAGAAACTTCATTAAATGCTTAACTGAAAGTAGTGATTTATTTCATATGAGCACTGCACTATTTGTATTGTAAGTGAGAATGGAGAAAGGTCACTCTGTGAAAATTTCCATGACTTCACACAATTTCCTTGGATTGAAAAACTATTCCTTTCCTTGAAATTTTTTCTAAACTTCCATGAATTTTCTAGGTTTTCACTGATCTGGAACCTTGTAGAAAAAGTTTCATTGTCATGGAAATATTTTAACCGGTTCTGCCAAAATCTACAAGACTAGGAGAAAAGTGTGACTTAGAACAAAGTTCATTGTTGGCACTACTTTTTGTGATAGAATTCCCTCTCCACCCCCCCCCCCCCCCACCCCCCAATAAATTTTTCATGGAGTTTTGGTTCAAAAGAATCAAAGAAAGGGATTTTGGCTGAGTATATTGCAACGTAATTTGTCAACTTTTTACTTCCTTGTAAAAAAGTTTTTCCAGTTTCCCTGACTAGTGCAGATAACAGAAGGACAAGACTAGTCTTATCTGTCTGCCTAACATTATTGGAGTCTTCTGACTACCTGCTTAAAGGAGGACTTGACCAACTTTGTCTCAAGTGACTACACTAACTTTTGAACAAGTAAGATGAAGCACTAGAATTTAATACTGTATTTAGCAAATTAAAAATACAAACTATTACATTCATAATCTTAATACTCACAGTCACAGCTACAGAGTTATGGTAATGTGAATTAATGAAGGAATATAAAAATAAACTTCTCAGCAAAAATATTTTTTCCAAATGCAATCAGTATCACAAAAGTGAGATGAGTGTTTGAAAAATGATGAATGTAAAAAAGAAAATGAAGGATTTAGTTCCCTTCCACCAGCCAGCCAAGTGACATTACCAGTACCCAATACTTGTACAGAGGGCAGGAAAGGGGAGGAAGGAATAACCTTCTGAAAATTTACTTTGTGCTAACAGTCTATAATTTCTAACATTCAACTGATATATCAGTGTCCTGCCAATATACTCAAATAATGTAACTTTTCACCGAATAAAATTACTGATGCAATATTCCTACCTTCCTCTATGAAGATCATACTTCTTCAAATGATGATCATGAAATTTTCTAGGTATACATAAATAAACTGCATCTTTCTTGTGATGTAATAGCATATCACTTTAAATGTAACTGTCACATGAAGCGTTAAGTTTTATTATTTGCATACAATTGACAAGTTACAAAAATGTTCCATATCTTTTCAAAAGCTACCAGAAATGTTTAAAATTTCAGAAAAGGTTCAAGCTCTCTTTATATACCACAGACTCTGCCCAACAATTTGTAAATTATGACCCTGTTTGAGTATGGTGTTCCTTCTACATTGATTTATGCAATTTATGTAAAATGAACCAGCCCTGTATGACCATTGGTACCATAAATATATACAGCAGAAGTTAAACTTGAACCCAAAATGCTACACAAAAGTTATTAGAAGTGTGATACAGTAGGAGAGTGCTGGGATTACTTGTAAAATGTGAGTGCTAGTACTACAAAGGTGCCAATAAAGCAAATTTCAAAACAGTGGAAAACTTATTGATGTTAAAAGAAAGGCAAAGTGGATTCAGGTATGAGTAAAAACTTTCATGTTTTCAAATTCAAAAGGCAATGATTGTTCAGTATTTCATGTCTGTTCCAAGACATTTCTTTTGAGAGAGCTATGAAAATGCTTAATTATTTTTGTCAAGTTTTACATAAAATGAAGCCTTGTGCACTAACAGTAATGCTGAAGGTTTATTTCGCTGGAAACTTTTTGAGGAAAATGTAAGTGACTGGAAGAAAATTAAGTTGTAATTGTGCCGATTTAATTGTAGTCTTTAAATTCGATGATGGTGTAATAAATTTGCACTAGCATGAAATGAGCATTTTAAATAACTGTCATGGTTTTTCTAAGGTTGAAAGAACTCAGTGCAATGGTATTAAATTACATCTTCTAAAATGGTCAAGATTAGGTCTTGTCTTGCACACTATCACTGCACTACAAGCAACTGGGAATCTGGGTTAGACGAAGACAATACCAGAATTAATGATGGGAATAAAGCAATGATAAGCATATTACAAACTTTCCCAATGGTCCAAGTTTAATGGAATGGGTTCAAATGAAAATAATACCTCATCTTTGTGGGGGGAACAACATGCTTGTGTTCAATCCTCAGCCTGGGGAAAAGAGAAACATGAAATGCATAACACATACTCAGAAATTGAAAATTCTTCATTCCTCCTTCGATCTTTTAAAGCCAATCACCAAATACCTCTCATACTTTTGCAGTCCACTTACTATTGACGAGACACACCTTGCTGTTGCCAGGAATATATGTGTAACATGCAAGTTGGTAGACTTTCTCGGTTCTTTTAATTTAAAAAAAAAAAAACACAGATTTGCTTTCTGAAGAGAAGACCATTCACAACATGCTGCCTGCCTTGTTTGCTGATAAATATTAAAATGGAATGCACAGAGCCTTCACAGATGGGGTGGGGAACAGGGTCACTAAAACCCTTGAGACTGAGACACTGGTGATTTGCTAGGAGCATCCATTTCATGGCACTGGAGAATCTAGATTTGGGCCAGCTCATTTGTGCAGAAAATGCAATCTTGTGATTCTTCAAACTATAAGTGCAAAGTGCTGCTCATTTCTCTAAGATGTACTTGAGACTCTCTTAAACAGACTACTAGTAAAGTACAGACGGACAAAAATTACATATAAACGAGCTCTAGACATTACATGCTGGGATGTAGGAACCATAAGGTGGGTAACATGCAAGAGTAATGTTTCAAAGGAAACATAAATTTTTAATTTGAACAAATTTACAAGATAAACTTTAAACATTTTGGTTATTTTAGTTGAAAATCTAACAAGAGGTGGTTTAAAAGATACTCTGACATGCACCACATGCCTTCTTTAACTTCCTTACTGTTTAAACCCTCCCACTCCACTTTACCATTGTCCATCAGTAGCACTTTGCATACATATTTATTACTTATCAACATTATGGTTTAATTTGACAAAAAAAGGTTTGGATTAAAGTCGGGGAGGGGGAAGGGGGGGAAAGATTTTCAAGTTTAATAAAATGTTTCAGGTATATCTTTCCAAAGTGAAAGATACAGGAAATTTTCCTTTGAAATTTTATTTACAATGTCTTCTGTGAGTTGGATGGACTGTGCTTAAAATAAGGCCATCTAATAATAATCAAAATGATACATCAAAACGATAACATAACTCAAAGACACATTGGTTTGATGAATGCTGTCCACCTTCGCCACCCCTCCCTCCCCACAGAAAAAGTGTGTTCTCAGATGATACAGTTCCTTCATTCATGGTAAAGTGGGGGTCATTTTAGTGCCAAGTCAAATATTTTCTTTTCTTGTAACTAAGAAGTGCTCCCAAAGTTTGCTGGCCCCCTAGACACCAGCAAAAATTTCTCCAAAACAGATATGGAGGAGAGGGTAGGCAGCAAACACCAAATGTTTACAAAAATGGCCTCTCTTTCCTTTGCAATAACTGCCAATAAAGACTACTAACATAGTTTATAAGGAATCAGAGTAAAACATTAAATATATTAGGGAAAGGGGTGTGAGTTGATTTCTTCATGAAAAATTTAAAAAGGAGCCCATCTGCATAGAACAACTTATAAACCCTTATTTCAACAAATGAGTAAGTTCAAGCAAAGTTCATCTCCAATGAAAGACAAGACTCATACATTTGCAATATTCAGCCCATGCAGCTACAATACATATCATTCAAAGTGTGTAAATAATTCAGGAATCCAACGAATAGAAGGATTACAGGCACATAATTTACAAAGAGAGGGTCATGCCACAGAGACGCCAGTTTAGACTGGGTCTTCATCTTTTGAAAGAAGTTCAACTTGGGAGGGCCCAGTTTGTAAATCCTGAACTTGTGGTTCTGCATCTACCATTAATTGGGGATCACTGGGAGTTTTGACCATTGAGGCTGACTCTGATTGACCAAGGGGTTCAGCACTTTGAGATTGAGGAATATTTGGTTTAGATGAATTTGGAGTACTACTACCAACCCAATTGTGTGACTTCAAAGGTACAGCCTCAGCAGAATTCTGAATTTTGGTACCATTGGCTTCTTCCACTTTGCTGGGGGGAAAAAAGAAAAGAAAATTAAAATTTAGTATCCAGGAAAAGGAGAAAGAACAAATCAAATCCTTACTCAATTTGCAGTTTTTAGTATTTTAATAAAGTCTAAAACCAATAACTTTTCTCTGAAACAAAATTTGTGGAGTGTGTGAATTTGCCATTCACAAACTCCCTGCTGTGAATGACAATGTTGAAAATGTTTTCACCTCAGCTGGTTGAGTAATTTGAACTTAACTGTCCATTAGAAATGTTGATATGGGGTGTTAGATCATACAATAGTAACACAGAAACCATTGGGTTGAAGCTAAGTATGGACACATTTACACTTGACCATAGACCAATTCATGTTTAAAAGCAAAGGCTATCACTGCTGCTTGACAAAACACAGTTAAAGAAGTGCGTTTACATTTTCCTCACAATCAAGTGTAGATTCTTAATCCCTCTACATTTTGCGTGCAATCACAAAATTGCTGCACGCATAACCTAACCTAACATGCATACATTTATTTGTTCCTGTGCATACTCTATGCCAACCAGCATAGCTCCCAAGTTCCAAGAGGCCAGATGCGGGTCCATCTTTTCTGCCCATTGGTGGATCGCCGGCCTGGGGGAGGGGTATAAGGGGAGGGGGTGTCCGCCTCCCCTTTTCGAAAATTTTTGAATTTTAGAAGTGTCTGCACGCAAAATGGTGGCACTTTTTTGGCAAATCAGTCAACACAATGAAGCTAGGTTACCGCCAAAAAAGCGTTCAGTACAGTACTGAATTTTTTGCGGTAACCTAGAAAAATATTGTTTTGAGAGATTTGCCAAAATAATATTATGCAGATACTCACAAATGCCCAATGACTAAAACCTCTCCCAGTCACAATATTCAATCGCTATTTTTGAGGTAAATTTTAGTGCGGTATCAATACAGTTTGCAAACTTCAACTCTGTTTGTCACCGGCGGTCGTACCGTACGTGCTGCCGCTGATTTCCAATGTTTCCGTACATCTCGCATAGCATTCTAGCCATGAAAACATGAGCCAAGAATGTCAAGAACTGTCAAGACAGTCCAGAATTTCCGGTCAACTCTGGGACAAGTCCCACCTGTGACCCGCAAAGTGGGCAATTATTTTCCCTATTGAATGCGGTGTTGCACGACGTTATTACATTATTTTCGCAGTGACAGGAATATATTCCATACCTGCTGCAAAGGTTAGCCGATAACAATGTTGGGACAGCAAACATAGTTCCGTACTTACCTAGGCATATGCATTGTATAGCACCCCGAGCAGTTGAATATGCTGTGAGATACTATTTACTGAATTTGTTGTTCTTGGTAAGATGAATTATTTGCTAATTTTTGTGGTTCTCTAACTAGGAATACTTCGGAGATTTGAAATGCGGGTTTTTTCAGAGGGCTTGGCGGGTCAGCGGGTTTGGGTGTCCAAATGAGGGTTCAACCCGCGAAATGCGGGTCACTTGGGAGGTATGCAACCAGTGCCAACCAGTGAGGCAACTGCCCATGAGTCTATAATATGATTCTGCCCTCCCTCTTACTACATGCCCACCACATGTGACTGCTATGAAAGAAATGAAACCATATGTGCCATTGGCTTTAGCTTATGCCCTTGATGCTTTTATTGACACATTATCAAATTGATACTCCAATCAGTTCTCCTTTAAATGATCAAAAATCAGAAGTCCAAGTTTGTGAACTAATAAACATGACTTAGATCTTATCAAGATTTGTTTCTAGTCAAAGATAAGGGGGCCGTTCCACAAAGAGTTATGCACAATCTTAACTTTGATTCACCATACTTAAGCCAACAGTAAATCATACTTAAGATCGTGCGTAACTCTTTGTGGAATGGCCCCCAGATCATATTTAAGGGTGAAAAGTACGAGGAGTAAGCAGAGTAACCCACTGCTTTACACTGTAAAATGTAAATCCTTAATTAACATGAAAGATAGGCTACTTGCAAAAGAAACCAAAAGAAATTTGTGAGATTTAGCAGTTGTTTCAAAAAACTTGACAAGAACTGCATATGCCTGCTGCATACCATGTGTACAATGAAGGTGCATCTCAAAGCTCTATTATTACAAGAATTTTTAAGTAATGGTAATGCAGATGTACACTTTACTGGCCAGCACAGTCGACAGTCACCCTATCAGGGGCTCTAAAAGTCCTATGTGCCTGCTGCCCTGGGATCCCTTCTTCAACGTTCAGTTTTCCAAAATTAAGGCTGAAAAGCCTATCAGGCTGCTGGTATCCACTGCTACCACAGCCTGTTTACCAAGAAGCCCAATAGGCTACTTCTTTACAAAATATTTTTGTGCACTGCCCATGCATGTGAACTGAATTGATGACAAGTCTGTTGTTTAACAACAGCAGTCATTACAATACAAAGCCTTGATGTGATGGGTTACTGTTGTTTCATGGCATTGAAGGAGAACAGTTCCTTTTATCTTTCTTTTTCAAAAGGAGACATTTATTTTTTCCAGGTAACTGATTTCTAGGGACCTTTGTTTGAGTTTTCTGAAAATATCCCAGATGAATGACATGAATGTTTCACATAGATGACATTTATACAAGAAATCATCCAAAAGCATGTGTTTAAAATGCCCATATCTCCTCATAGTAGCTGACATGTGATATTCATAAAACCATTCCAATTAATTCCAGAACACGGGCAAAATGGCCTGATCATCAACCATTGCCCTACAGATATAAGGTACTGGGAAATACAGCAGCTTGAAAACAGTTGTAACTATGAACAATAGCTTATAGGCATTAAGTTCATTTTGAATGTATAAAAATTCAAAGCAACCCTTCATAAGTGAACAAAACCATGGTTTGTTAGTGAAATTTTGCAGGTGCTGTGCTACTATTTACCAGCATGATGTGATGTGAAGGACAACTAAAGAGAAAAAACTGTACTTTGGACTTTGGAAAACAGTTTCATAGATAATATGCAAACAGATGTATGGACACAATGTACAACTTAAAAAAAGATGAAATACTTAAAGGGCCAAACCTATCACCCCAAACTACAATTTTGGCACTGGGGTACCGAAATTCTCAATTGGCTCAGCTCTTTGACTGACAGCTAATTCAAACAATGCAGAGAACCAAAGCTTATGTTACACAGCATGAATGGTACTGAGAGTGTTTTGATTATATAAATTGAGTTTTTCTATACTCACCCCGAAGGGATAAACTGAGATTGTATCTAGATGGGGATGAATTTCAGACAATTGTGGGAGGAGCTTAAGTAAGAAGGTTAGGAGAATTGGTAATGTTTGGGGTGAGAGAACTGGGCCTCTAAATGGTAAAAACAGGTATTAAAACAAGTGGCAGAGTGCAATTTTAAGAGCAGCATATAGTTGGAAGAGCAAAGCTTTAAATGGGCGAAATACTCTGCTACGTTACGTATTTCTCCCATTTTCAAATCATTGCAATGAAATTCAAATTTGACAGAGCAACAGACACAAAAACTTTAAAGGAAGTCATTAATGCCTGGACATAATTCATTTGACATTTCAAAATAATTCTGTCAATAATATTACATCAATTCAAATTAAATGATAAACTGCTTGGAAAAAACCTTTTTTAATTCATTTAAAATAAAACAACTTGAATAAATTATGTTGAGGAGAACAATCTACTACAAAAATGTTGTCTTCTTTTTATGTTATTTTACCCTAAGGTTTATGCAACTATTTCTGTTTTTGACTTCCATTTTTTAATTTGGAAGAAAGTATGATGCCAAACACACCAGTATACATGTTTGTACAATGACTAAACTTCTGCTTTATGCAACTGCTGAAAAAGTGTGGTTGTCTCAGTCACACAAAAAATGGCAAAATAATACCATGCATTCATGCAATAAAATAGTAAAACTGTGCACCACAAAATGTGTAACTTTTTAAACATTTGAGATAATTTGCCTCTGTTTTCCGATCCAGTTTATTTTTCTTCTTGTACAGTCAGATCAAGTCTGCTATAGATGAAACAAATTAAAAGTTACAGACAGACAGAAATGATATCCAATACCAAAAAAGGTCAAGTTGCATCTACTGTCTAGAGTAAGGTCATGCTGATTCAAGGCCTACCTCCTACTGCTCTAAGTATCAATTGTCTGCGACTTTATAGGTTCAAGAAAAAGTAATCAATTGAAATGGTTACCCTGACTGGACACAAGAACATGAAACCGGAGTTACCTACTGGCTATGGACTAGACCACAAGCGTGACGATTTGTAATACTAATTTAAAGAGAATGAGAAACAGAATCCGTACATCAATCTTTCTTTGGGCAATAAAGCAGAGACCTTAGAGGATGGGCCAAAGAAGATATTACACCAATTGTGATCTATTTCAGGAGTCCTACAAACATTTTTGGTAAATCAAGTACAATTTGTGTTTAGATAAGGGACCTGACATTATGAGTTTATTTTGTAAGTTAAAAAAACTTGAAGTGGCAGAAACTGAAGACAATCTATAATGTCAGGGACTTCATGGCACCATGAAAATCTGTGAGAAAACAGTTATTTTGTTAAAACTGTCCAAGTGAAAATCTTTCAAACTTTTTAACAAATTCAGATGCTTGGCATGCAACTAACTGTAATTTATATTTCTCTCTCCCTTTTTGTATTGTTCATGCCCCCAAAGTTAAAATTAAGGGTACTTAATCCTCAATTTAAAAAAAACAAAACAAAACAAAAATATTCAATAATGACTCGAAAAACGTATGTTTTATGTTCTCTTCTACACTTCCAAATCGACTGTCTGATAGTTGTGAATGTTCACAAGAAAACAAATAAAAAAATTATTTTGAATTTGCATTTTTACATCTGATACAACTCTTAAACAATGACAAAGGACTGTGTTTTACAATTAAAACATGTCTCACTAAGGGCATGTCTCATTTTCCATTTTCACCTTACCCCATGATGGCAGTCAAGAATGAAATGTTGACATAGCAAGGGATGGTATTGCTTTTGATGGCACATAAGATGGAATAGATAAGAGGGGCACATAAGATGGAATAGATAAGAGGGTGGGAGGAGGGGGCAGGAAAGTGAAAAAACTTATTTCATAAGCAAGCTGAGTTTACCTTTGGTTGATTTGGGAAATTCACAGACAAATCAATGTATAACAATGATGGGAATAAGATTAGTAAATGAATACACTATGAGATGATCCTTATGTCACTAAACCTGAATACCTTTCCACTTTGCATTTAAAGGATTAAATTAACACAAACACTCACAGTGACCATGGCCCTAAACAACAGAAACTTATTCCGCAACCCAAAAAGAGGAAATAACAGTACTCATGCCTCTAAAAGTTGTAACAGTACCTACTGTACTTCAACCTTTGGACGCACTACCATGGGCCAAACTACCAAGCTTTTCCTATCATGGTAGTTAATCCTTTTCAGCTACATATTTCTGACCACAAAGGAGTTTGTCTGGACACTGCAAGACATTCAGTTTAATACATAATGACAGAAATGAGATCTTAATCATTAAATAATTAAAGGGAAGCTTTAGACACTACAAGGTAAGAGCAAAAGGGCAGAGTGGGCATCTGCTTCTCTGTCTGATGCCCCTTGGATGCCCATTCACTCCACCCCCTAAACCCACCCCACAACCCAAGAGTGCAAAGAAACATTGCCCTGTGAAAACAAGAAGCAAGCTCTTCAACTGCCCTTGACATAAAAGAAATGGCATGCATATCAATGCAGTAAGATAAAAAACAAGAAAAGATCACAATTTGAGATGAAGATTTAGCTAAGACCTCAACATCTTGCTATAAGTAGGAAAACTACGAGTGTGTGCTGAAAGCAGCTCATGAATATTGATGAATCATGAAAGCAGTGAGGTGTGCAGATGCTCTTTGCTATCACTGAAATAATCTTCTTTACAAACTTACTCGATATCAGAAGCTAAAGGACCATTGACTGCACTGTGAAATTAATGTAACCAAAGTTTAAAAAATTATTTTAAGAAAACATGAAAAATTGTATCTACCCAGGCATGTTATATAATGAACCCACAGGGATTTTTGACTTCCTTTGTATCAAGTATTATTTACAGATGACTCAGGCATTAAATGTTCCTAAAATACTCCTTGGCATCAACTATATTGAGTTGTTGGCTAAAGTTCTAAAAATAAGTGAATTGAAGCATAATAATTAGTTTCTATAAAATACATGTTAGAAAAGTGTCTAATTTTTGCTGAATAAATTAATTCCCCAAAGTGATGTAAGCGGAGGCAGGGTCCACATCCTGAAACTTGTTATCTGTGATTGTTATGGAAGTCTGCTTGAGAAAACTTCACATCAGAAGAGGGCCCTGGGTGCAAAAGAGTGCCTTTAATGGTTTTTTCATGTATATTTATGCAGTCAAACTACATATTGGTAAAGACATTCTAACAAACTCTCTCCAATTTTGGCCACTCCATCCACTTTTCTAGATGTACAGTATTAGTTTGGGAATCTATGAGCTTTGGTAATTTACCTACTTATTGCCTTTTATGAATTTACAGTACATATTGCCTACATTAACCATCAAAAAGAGCTATTAGGTTAGCAAGTGACATCTTCCCATTAAAAGTCCATTACCCTCTCCTCACTATGTTTTTGTAGATAGGAAAGAATCTGAGACATTAGTGGGGTCCATCAGCTTTGTATCTTCATAATTTTATTGCAAACTTCAGGGATGTAACTAGCCAAATCTTGGTGCTGGGTAATTGCCTGATCTGAGAAAAGAACCTAACCCAACTCCACGGCATTTGTCTCATTTTTCAACTAGTAATTTTTCATTTTTACCTCCTTTTTCTTTAGGGAGTGAACTTCGGGCTAGTTTTAAGTCTCATTAGGCATATTTGAGGTGGGGGGGGGGGGGGGGGGGGGAGGGCTGTTTTTTTCCTTGAGTGCTGGGCGGAAATTTGGAGTGCTGGGTGTCACTGCCCAGCACCACCCACTGTAGCTACATCCCTGGCAAACATGTAATTCAAAACCCTCATTAAATGGTATTTTAGTGTGTAACCATCCACGATACAGGTAAACAAAGAATTGGAAAGATTAAAGCTGACTGATCCTTCTTCTGGCAAACTTAATCAGACCATCACTTGACTGTTTGGGTTCATCTACAAAGCTTTTGGAAAATATTGTATTTAAAAAGAACCAACAGGGCAAGAAGAGAAAAAAGCCTTAACTATTTTTAAACCATTAGGCTCCACCAGAACTCCCCAGCAATAGCTTCATCTCCTAAAAATATTATGCAGTACAAGGATAAGGTAAGTGACATCATTTGAATATTTCAAAGTTTGGGCCACCAATATAATAATATTCTTAAATGACAAATAACTGATTTCCATTCTGTAAAACCATTGTTTTTAGAAAGAAGGCTACCCTAACACCTTACTTTGCATTATCTATCATTCCATATTTGATTTAAAAAGAGGACTATTCTAGGTAGCCATATCATTTCCTTTTTAATTGAACCTAACAGCACTAGATAGATCTGGGACAATGCTAGACTATAGTTCAATTGTTTGATATGCAGTGTTTGGAGTACATATGAGTTAATTTTTCACTTAAATTTAATGACATTCTTCCAGTTTCGATTAAAGCAATCTATTGACTTTTATATGGCAAGATTCAACACTGACTTCATGCTTAGTAATGGTGACATAAACCAAAGTGACGAGAAGAAGCTGCCTCCACCATGGTGGACAACCACAGATATCCACTCACATGCACAATAACAGCACAGGTACAGCTTTGTTATAGGCAACCATGAATTGGTCCCTTAAAAAGTATCGTATACACTGTATGTACAATAGCCTGGATTTTACTGCCATTGCAAGCTGCAAAGATTCTTTTAAACCTGGCTTCCTCAAATAGCAGCGTGTGTGCCACTTATGGGCGTGTGACGTGGTTTGGAGTGGTGCAAAAAATTAATGGGAGAATAGTGAAAAATTTAACTTTTCCATAACCTTTTTGATAAGAATTATTATGTCTCAAAAATAGGTAAGTGTAAATAAATCTAATACTTCCCACAGACTGACGTCACATACCGACAAGGATATAATAAAGTCCTTTTTGTTCTCACAAGAGAAAGTAAAATTACTGTCACTGCTTACATTTATTAGAGTCAGTGCTTTGTTGATTCACCATTTCCAGTGAATCAGTAAACACTGTAAAGTTGTGTGAAGAATTTTGGCTGGGAAAATTGAACAGATCAGTGTGGTGCATTATATCAGTATTATTTAGCAATGTAGTGCTTCAGAAAAATAAATTGAGGAAGCCAGTTTTAAACCATGTATAACAGCTCATCTACATCTATGACCTTGGCAAGCAAGATGTCTTTCATTTTCAGTTCCACAAACAGTTTCTTACCTTGTGTGATACTTGGCATGCAGTTTACATCTCCTCTTGTAACGGACATATATAACCACAAGTAAAATCATGAACAGGAAGATGATAATTATCATTACTGCATAAATGCCTGGACCACAACAACCTGATAAAACAAAAAACGAAAGGGATGGTTCAAAGCAAATCACAAAGTTTCTCATTGTAAATAATTTTTATTCTTGCCAACATTGTCATTTCAACAATGGAGCATGTTGCAGACTATCTTTGAATGTCGGGCTGCAGCTATCACAAAATAGAACATTACATGGCAGACTGAGCCAGGAGGAAGTATGTGCTGCAATACTAAATAGCTAAATATGAAAATTCATGGTATTACCATTAAAGTCAACGTGAACACAGACAAACCTACTGAATGGAACTCAATGATTTGACCATTACAGTACTACCTTGGAGGTAGTACAGTAATTCCATGATTTAACAACTACCCACCTTGAATAGTTTCATTTCCAGTAACAACTGATGAATCATTTGAAATTGTGATAGATGCTGAAGTCTGAGTATCAATGTCCTCTGTTGCATTGAATGTAGCTGTTTCTGCTGATGTTGGTATGCTAGGTGTAGTTGTTGGACACTCAAACTCAGGTAAATCTGGTAACTCTGGTAACTTCAGTAACTCTTCTGTAACAACATCACTTGAACAATCATAACTCCACTTCTGATCACGGATGCAAAACTGAATTTCAGCTGACCTTACGTCTGTATAAAAAAAAAGACAGAAAAAGAAAAACATTGAATATTTGTAAAACTATTGGTACTCCTATAGTTATGTTAAACAATATAAATGGTAGAAGAATAACCAAACTAAAAGGAACACAAATGACATTTGACCTCCACCAAAAACTTCTGGGACCATGTACTCACTATGTGCCATCTACATGACAAGTTACAGGACCCTACAAGTGACCTTTCTTGAAAGACTGTATAGGAAAGCTTGTCAGGCTTTGAACATGCTGACTCCAAATGAACTTTGACCTTTGTGAAAATCAATAGGGTCTTCTCAATATGACCAATCCACACACTAAATATCAGCACAGTCACATGTAACATTCTCGAGATATCGTGTTTACGAAGTTTTGACCTTTTGACCTCTCGTGACCCCAAATGACCTTTGAACTCCACCAAAAACAATAGGGATCATCTACTCAATGTGGCCAAAGCACACACCGAATATGAGATAAGTCACACTTACTCTTCTTGAGATACCGTGTTTAAAAGCAATTTCTAAGGAATTTACCTATTGAACTGTCGTGACCCCAAATGACCTTTGATCTCCACGAAAATCAATAGGGATTATCTAATCAATATGACCAACCCACACACCAAATACGAGCATAGTCACGTGTACCGTTCTTGAGAAACTGTGTTTACGAAGTTTTGACCTTTTGACCTCTCATGACCGCAAATGACCTTTGACCTCCACGAAAATTGATAGGGACCATCGACTTAATATATGAACAACCCACACACCAAATATGAGCATAGTAACGTGTACCGTTCTTGAGATATCGTGTTTACGAAGTTTTGACCTTTTGACCTCTCATGACCCCAAATGACCTTTGATTTCCACCAAAAACAATAGGGATCATCTTCTCAAAATAGGCAATGCACACACCATATATGAGAATAGTCACACTTACTCTTCTTGAGATACCATGTTTACAAGCAATTTCTAAGGAATTTACCTATTGACCTCTCGTGACCCCAAATGACCTTTGACCTCCACAAAAATTGATAGGGACCATCTACTTAATATGAACAACTCACACACCAAATATGAGCATAGTCACATGTACCATTCTCCAGATATCGTGTTAACAAGGTTTTGACCTTTTGACCTCTTGTGACCCCAAATGACCTTTGATCTCCACCAAAAACAATAGGGATCATTGACTCAACATGAATAACCCACACACCAAATATGAGGTTAGTCACACTTACCCTTCTTAGGATATCGTGTTTACAAGCCAAAGCGTCACATACACACACACACACAGGGCATATCTGTATTCAATGCCTTACAGGGTACACAGAACTGTTCCCGTAAGGAAATGGTCGGAATTCCCCTTCAGCCGTTTATGTCACGCGGCACGTGAATGCCGCAAGCGAGGGCGGGCTGTTGCATATGACGTAACAGAGCTCATTGCAGTGTCCAAATTTTCGGGTAGCTACGCCAGTTACGAGCTCCGCGTGAGCAAGGAAAGACGTGCGAGGCCTCAGTTCCCGTAAGCGGCCTGTACCCGGCAAGGTATCGTTTACAAGCTCACACACATACACACACACACACATACACACGACATCACCATCGCATAGATTCCTTGCCTGCCTTTGGCAAGGAATCAATAAAGAAAACCTGTTTAAGTCGTTTAAGTTTTCAGATGAGGTTTTTAATTCCGACTAGTTTCTAACCAACTGGGCCAGCCATGGTTTTCTTTCCACTTGTAGAACTTTCACTGGCTTGTTTTCCCTCCTCCGTTGCTAATGCTGTGAAACTTGTAACATTAGTTAGCTCTTCTTTCTAACAAATTTCTCTTGTCAACACAAATGTGCTATTTTAAATATACTTTTTTTATTTATTTGACACGAATTTTAATCACATAAATAGGAAGTGACAAGGAGTAAAATACACCTGATTAAATCATGAATAAATAAAAAAAAAACAGATGAGTTAGCGTATGTTTCCTAATTGGGACTGTACCCATTAATACAGAACAAAAGGGGACTAGTTCCTTTACCTTTTGCCCCTTGAGGTTTACCTTTAGTAGTTAAAATTGGCGTCCTGGGATCACCCTTCACCATTGGTTGAGAAATGACAGGTTTCACTTACCAGTTACTGTATATATACTTGAATAGTGCAAGGTTCGGTTTAAACACTAGGGCTGGAAAAAATGTGAAATTCCCTGCAAGCAAGTCAAATTTCCCACAAATTTTATATGATGATATATCCTGTACAGAACAAACCAAATTTCCCGCCACGTGTCTATTTTCCCTTCCAAATACCTTGATTTTCCTGTGAAGAACTTCCCAAATTGCTAGGTTTTTTCAGTCAATGTTCACCACAAAGCAATTTTAACTACTAAAAATTCATATGTGTATCAAGAAAAAAAAGACGGTGTATTGTAAACAATGAAAGATATTACAAAAGAAATCCTGTGTTATTTTTCCTACTGACTTAGCAGTCCATCAGCTAGTTTTCCACAACCCACTGATTGAGAAAGTGAGCCATAGGCAGTGGGAGTACAGTACATACCAGTACCTTAAAGCTAGACCACTTGTCTAAGAGTATTATTCAAAATCTTTCCCTCCCATCCTTTTGGCAGACTATTATATCTAGGGTCATTCATAATTCATTGTTTTCGTTGATAAGGGAGTAGCAATTATATCATGGAAGTGTACCATTACAAACACAACCATAAAAATTTGAAAAACAAGGCAATTAATTTGACCAGTTTCCACAAACACCATATGGTCCAATGCAATTTCAGCTTCCATCCACACTTGTCAGTGATCCATATTTTACATGACCAATGATGAGATTGAATTCCGCCTGTACTTCTTTAGATCAGATCAGATTAGACTCTTGAAATTCATGTTTTAATAGTGAAGAAAAGATATGGCCAACATAGATTGGTAAAATAATTAAGAAGATTCCTTGTTTCTAATGTGCATGTAGCTCATGTTTATTCATGACATAAGTGTATAAAGAGAATTTTTTTATGAATATTTACAGAGTTGTGGCTATCCTTTAAGTTTTTAGATTTTGTAAATGAAAAAGACAGTGTGTCGTTTACATTTCTGCAGACATATACAGTAAAAACTATGCTATGCCATGTAGGTGATCATTTTTTTGATACAATTTGTCAAAATTATTTCCATTACAGGCCCATGATCCTACATTTGTTGAGGAGCAATGTCCTTCAAATGTTTGAACAATTGTTGGGAAGAAGTGACATACAGGGAATAGGTTGAACTCCAGTCACAAGATTCATGTTGTTCAAATATGTTGCTAAGCGGTACATATATACCCCAAAATTCACTGGATTGGGAATCTACAAGCCCCGACATCTACATTTTTATTACCAATGTAATCCCCATTTACCCCAACTAACCCTGGTAAACTTATCGCACAGCGAAGAGGGCCCCCTTTGCACCTCGTACTGAGGTGCCTGGGCACCCAACACAGTCCTCTTCCACTTACCAGGGTTAGTTGTGGGTAAGTGGGGATTGCACAGGTAACAGGAGGTAGGAGAGGGACAATGTAGATTCCTCTTTATCAATTACTGTAAATACTTTCATCTAAATCTGTCATGTGAATGGCTACATTCTTGTATGTCTAATAGGAACAGATATTTCCAAAACTATGTGGTTTGGGAATCCATAAGCCATGGTACTTATCCCCTTCTTACTTATGTAATCCCCAAGACTGCATACTACCTTTCCAGACAGGTCATATTATGGCATTAAAAATCTTTAAAGAAACTTTCACAGTAGGAAGCCTGATCTTGAGGGGTGAATCAGATCTGAATCCAATCCCCCCTCAATATCAATGTTTTGCTTTAGTTTACGCTTATCTCCTCCAGTAACTCAAAGCCTCAATCAGGCTATCAACAGACAAAAAGCTGACATGATTAACATTCTGATAATATTGTCCATTGTTCCATTCCACGCTTTGTGTTGTGGGTTATAGATAATCATAACCGTGGATGTTGGCATTTCACAGGAAGAAAAGGGAAGCTGCAACACAGGATCATCTTCATCTTGGGCCGACTTGATCCTCCAAGCATTTACACACACCACTTTGGTCCCCTGCTTGAGATCTGGGGTCCGTTCCACATAGAGTTACCCACAATCTTAAGTATGATTTACTGTTGACTTAAGTATGGGGAATCAAACTAAAGATTGTGCAGAAGTCTTTGTGGAATGGTCCCCAGATCTTACCCAAAGGTGGATCAAAATCTTCAGATATATCTGATCCTGAGTGTAAGAGCTTTCACACGGCAAAATGTATGTCCAGGGGTAGATAAGCTCTGGATCTAATCCCCTGCTCTAGATCAAGTGTCAAAGCAGTTACAACAATTATGCATACACTGCTTATCATGTAGATGAGGCTAAAGAGTCAAATTTCTTTAGCGCCTAAAAAATGTTAAAATGAATCTCAACTGTTACTTACTATTTTCCATTTTTCTTCCAATGATCTACAGTTCCAGCTCATTCTTCTCTAGCAGCATTCCCTGAATTACAAAACACCCAATCTACCTCCAGCAACTTACCCCTAAATTTGTGAAATATGCTTCAAGAAGTTCCTGTAAAAAAACATGAATCATAAAAAAGATAAGTTTCAGAAATAAATTCGTAAGTAATTTTTTTCTTTTTCCTGGAAGGTGAACAAAGGATATGCAGTAGCAATATGTCAAAAGTCAACAGCAGTCTGATAGAAGAGAGTACTTGTGGAAATGTCATATGCTTCAACCACCATGGAAATCATGTTGGTTAGTTTGTTAGATGGGATTGTACTCCACATGAATGTGTTATATGGTGTCACCTAGAATAAAGGGATAAACCTAGGGGTAAAGTTACTTTAAGACAGTACAAAATGGGGTCAATGTTCCCTAAAATGTCTAAGCAAAAGCAGGAGGGAGTCATGTCAGCAATTAATACTTTCCTTGAGAAAGCCAAGGAGAGGGAAGGAATCTGTGCTCAAGCAAAGTTTTTACATCCCACACAATCTAGTATTTCTGGCGAATATGACAGTATTCATAAATCATATTGGTTTCTGAATCAGTAACAAATTGTCTTGAGGGCGAAAGCAGTCACCCACAGACAAATTTCAAAACAACAGCTAAATCTCTTAAATTTCCTCCTATACTCCTACAAGAATCTCTCATCATATTTCAGGACATAAATTTTCGATAGGCTACTTAAATATTACATACTCAGGGTGTCCTCCGAGGGAGGGCGCCCTCCTCTACTGTGCTATTAGTTTACCAGGGTCTAGTTGTGGTAAGTGGGGATTACATAGGTAAATAGGAGGTAAGTGAGGGGCGATGTAGATTTAAGCAATGACTCCTTACAGATATTAAGTATCACAATTGAGTGAGAGAAATATTGTCATATGATTCCCATGGGCCACTCACAAAACAGGATAGTCAACTTCACTAATCCAACTTAAGGTGACTGCATTTTGCCTTTAATCATCGGGGTGAGGCCCACTGCTTAACAAGAAATTTCCAAACTGGCTAATGATAACTCTAATCCCCACCCTAATCCCTAACCCTAACAAAGAATACAACTGATGCAATACAATGACAACAGCCAATCAAGAAACACCTTGTCAAACGGGGGCATCTACCCTAATCACCCAGAAATCCTGCAACTAAAAATGTAGGAAGATACAAGTTAAAAGCATTACCCTGAGTCATTTACTGGGGTTTAGTACGAACTTGAGGGAAAAAAAATTGTATACTTTAGGGAAGCAACTGTCATAAATCTTCTCCAGACCCCCAACCCCCAACAGCCATGCTATCATTCAGCATTACACTACAGCAACAATCATGAGAGGTCTCATGCAATAAGAAATCTTCTGACCATTAGAACAGGGTTTGTTTCTTGTTCTGTTTGTCACCTAGGTGACATTTTACTACTAGCTCACACAAAGTTATTTTCTTCAAAGAAGCCAAGCAACAATAACAACATTTAACTGCACAAATGTTTAAGTAAATATATCACTATTTCTTCACAAAAAGTTAGACATTCTACATCATGTTTGTGTATCTTAACTATAATTTATGACGATCAGGTGAAGAGTCCTCCATAGTTACATAAATCAGTTACCACAGTAACACGCTTCACAACATCATTACACAAGACATTATACCATAGAGAAATTCCAAATGTTGACTAAATTCCAGCCCTTGTCTTTTACTGACATGTTAATGTGATTTGGCATGAATCCCCTGAGGAGAACATTATAATGCATTCTTTGAAGCCCAGGCATCTGTGCCAACTTTAACATCCCCTAAAATACCTCCCATACACTGGTAATGTGTAATCCATCTTTATAAACCTTATGTATGTCACCATTTTCAAATTCTTGCTATGACATTTTCCTGACTTCTCTTACATAAATTTAATCTAAAAGAAGATCCTTTGATGACCCAGACAGAAAACTTTTCACCTTTTTTACTTCCAAGGTGAAATTCAACATGATCAAGTTTAAAGCCAGGAATTTCATCCTTAAGCTGGCCTAGAGGCTATAACAGTTGCATGCACATGAAAGCCACAAAATAGATACTGCTTGGTGAGTCTTAAACCTGTGGAATTTGTATATTTGGACAACATCTAATGAGCCCATCACATGGTAAGATCTTAGATCAAACTGTGATCAGTCAAAAAAAAAAATGGTACTCCATTCTGTGGACATAACCATCAATATATACAGTAGCATTATTTCTTCTTCATGAACATGCTATTCCTTGTCCTCCAGAAATCAGTCTGAAATGGCATGCCACATGGTCAGGAACACACCCCTTCTCTGCCCAACAGGCAATCTTGTGACACATACTAAATAAGATGTCATCTTTTACTTTACTGTCACAGTCAATTAATTTCATTCCCATCTGGCTACTGGTTTGAAGACTCCCAAAATTTTAGGAACTGTCTTGATGGTGGACAAGAGTGCAAATCAACAACACATTGAAATATTCCTCATAACTCCCTGGTTGGGGAGTCAATGAAGAGCAAGGAAAAATGGAGATGGAAGTACAGGGTGTAGAAGGCTCTTTGCTGGTAGGGTAACCACAGTGATAACAGTTTGCACTACAGGACAGGAAGTATAAATGGTTGGGTGAGAGGAGGTAGGTGAGGAGTGAAGTAGACTGCCTCTTTCATACAAAGCCTGTTACATAATCATAGGCTACAATCCTCAACAAAAATAATGGGACAAAACAAGCAAAAAAAGCACTGAACAGAACACCATCCCCCCACTCCCCCATTCAATGTTGTGGCAGCCCAAGGCCTCCTAAAACGTCAACATTGATACGGGGAGCGGGGTTTGTCCCATGTATTTTTGTCGAGGATTGTTGGAAGCCTGTACAAAGGTATAAGACTTCCCAAATTTTCATTTTAAATGGTTCTAAACGAGTAGGTTGCCTTTTTATTTTTTCAAGCTACAGGAAAGTAGTAACAGTTGGTTTTGTCTGACCAGTATACTGGCATGTCAGATTAGCGCTGTTCGATCAAATGCATTAAGTAGTTCATACGAGGAAGGGAAATGGGGGAAAAGTACTCTGGGTGGTGAGATGTTTAATATACTTTAAAAATTTCATGTACTATAATGGGGAAAAAACAAGGAATTTTTTCAGTCTTATTTTGCATGTTTGGGATTGGGGGTAACATATTTCACGATATACCCAACAGTTAACCACAAAATTCTCTCTTTTTTCGCATAAATAAACATTGAATGATGATTCAAACTACAATCTAGTTAAAGACGATATTATATGTAAGCATTAGGGGTAGTGAACGTGACAATTTACATAAAGATTTCTCGAAATCGAAACGGTTAACCATTTTTGCATGATGAAAGTTCCTTATAAATAGAGAGATCTTCTGTTTGCATGATTAACCCTTGACAGTCATTGAAATAGTGTGGAGGTCAATGGTTAACCGTGGTGAGGTCAACAGTAAACCATGGGCTAATTAAATATTCTTAGTAACAGGGAGCAGTGACGAGTTCTACATTGGGATAATGAATAAATTAAGCGTTATACAGCCCATTTTTGGAGCTTTCTGAAGCAGTTCGGTTTCAAAAATTTAGAACGCCGTGATTGTCCTGTATTATCTAGAATATCTGTTCTCCCCCTCCCTTGAAGGATGTTTTGATTTATCCCCCCCCAAGAAATACTTCTTGCTTGAAAGCGACCCCTCCCACCTTCGGTACCCTGCGGCAACGGGTCTTCTGAACAGGTTAATGACAAAATATAAAGACGTTAAACCACCGATGGGTACCTTATTTTGATCACTTCCCTGTCCTAATTAGAAAGACCGAATATGGACAGAAGCCCGTAATGCGTAATAAGCTACATTTCTTCCCTGTGATATATTTAAAAGCCACGCTTTTATTATCTTTTCATGCAGCAATTGTTCTTCATAATGCTTACACTGTGACATTTGCCATCGAATCACTCCTTTCAAACTACACAACTTTTATTCACCAACTGTCATTACCTTGCCCAAGACCATAAACTTCTGCATGTACATTTGTACAGGCTTCCGACAATCCTCGACAAAATGGTGGGACAAAACAAGCAAATCAAGCAATGAACGGAACACCATCCCCCCACTCCCCCATTCAATGTTGGGCCAGCCCAATGTGCCCTTAAACTTCAACACTGATACGGGGAGCGGGGTTTGTCCCATGTATTTTTGTCAAGGATTGTAGCCTATGTCTTAAGATACAAAATGTATGAGAATCCTATATTTCACAATTTCAAACTTTACAAATGATACATTAGGTACTTGATGCCACAAGAATGAGGGACACCCCTCCCTCAGGTAAAATATGCAGATACATGAATACTACCAAGGCCAAAGTTGCATTAGAACTGTCTGGTGGTAAGCATGAAGAGGACTTGGGAGGTCGGCTTCCTTTCGGAAGGTGCCCTCCCTATCTACTGTGCTATTAGTTTACTAAGGTTTAGTTGCGGGTAAGTGGGGATTACATAGGTAAATAGGAGGTAAGAGAGGGGCGATGTAGATACATGGATACTACACACCTAGTGTCAGTGTGCATCTCACTGCTCTGTTTGACTTGTGTCAGATTTTTTATTTTTCTCTTGGTACTCCTGAAGGGCTTTAACACACTATGTAGATGATGATACCACAGGCCCTTCAGCACTAGAAATGGCATTGATGTGCAAAGTGGAGGACAAGCCTTTTGCAGTACAGGGACAATATGCAACTAGTTTGAAATAGTTTCCATTTTCATTCACACTTCTCTCACAGGGGATATCTTGTGTACTACAACAAACTTGATGAGATTCAGTACAATTGTTATGTTTTTTCATTAACACAACTAATTGATCATTGTACAACCACTGACAATTAGGAAAGACTGTAGTGAGAAAGGAGGGGCAACACTTTTATCATGTTACATCACATCATGCATTCCGATGGTGTCTCACATAGTGTAAAATGGGCATGAAGCTAGCCAGTTAGGTCCCTCAATCATTACATAAATCAGATAAATACTCTGCCTTGATTAGAGACATAGTCAAAATATCTTTGTGACTAGGGCATACTAAACAAAGTAGTTCAATAGGATGACAGTTGCTAAATTAGATGGAGTTTTCTGGTGCAGTTTCCAACCTATTGGTTCGAGTCAAGCTGGCCACTGCCTTTTTTCCAGTTGTGGCTCACTGGCTTGTTTTCCCTACTCCATTGCTTATGCCAAGCATTATGCACAATGTCAGTTGCTAAGAGATGAAGGCGAGTAGTATTCTTTATACCTTGTTTCAAAGGAGAATGTAAAGAACAAATACACAATAAACTTTAACACATTAACACCACTTTATCGCCCTACTTTGACAGTATTTCTTTGAGACAACTATTTGTCCTTGAAATATGGCAAATCCTCTAGAGTGCGTTGATTTATCACGTAGGTATTCTTTTTACTGAGGAAAAATTTGCACAACAGAAAAAATTCCTCTGCACTTGGTTCTGTCTTCATCTGTCTAAATATTTAATTATTTAATTAAATTTGCAACATTTGGCTCACCTCATAAATCATGAGAAAATGCAATGAAGAAGGTAATACAAACATAAAATGAGTCACATCATCAAGACAGTAAAATTCCCCTCTCCCCCCACCCCCAAGAGTGAAAAAAAAGCTCTACAAAACAACACAGCAAGCAGGCAGAGTGGAGAACATGGCACAAAAATATAACTAGTATTTAAAAGTGTATCTCCAAAACAATTAATAAGGCCCAAAATTAAAAGGGGTAATTGACTGCATTACAAATATATAGAATTAGAGCCAGTTTCAGATTGACCTTATGGGGAGACAGAGTCTAATGTGGGGTTCAGCCCCTTCTGACTACAATTCTTGACAAAATTTCATTGGTGTACAGTAACTCATGAAGGAGGGCAAACAGTTCTCACCCCCAACTTCACCCCCACTGGAATAAAGTTCCAAACTCCATAGATTACATTGTTAACCCTTTGCCGGTCTTACTGATCACTTTGGCTCCAGACGAAGAGCGCAACTGTCACCCATCTTTAATGTTTCACGCGGAGCTCGAAACTGCAAGTAGCTACCCAAAGATTCAGCCACAACAACAAAAGAGATGATAGTTTAAGGTCACGGGGTCAATATCCTACGGAAGCTGGGGGTGCTTCGTCCACTTTTCGGCCCACTCCCAAGGTGTGCAAATATGCCCTGATTGGAGCCGGACGACAAAGGGTTAAAATAGGTATGAAAACCTACAAAAAAAATTAGCACAAGTGATCTCCATATAAAATTTCCACATTAGTTGATTGAAGTATTCTTGTGAGATGTATGACTGTATATTACTATTATGGGACAATGCAGGTTCCCCTTTGTTTCATATGGTGGCTCTAGATGCTGTCTGGAATATTCTACCCCCCTCCCCCCCAAAAAAAAATTTACAATGTTAGGCCTAATCTGTGGGAAGCTGCCATTTCTTGGGGTCATGTGCCCTGAAGACCCCTACCTAAATTCAGCTCTGAATAGATTGGGGGAGGAAGACACAAGGCAAAGGGCTCAGAAACTGTAACTATTGAGTGCCAACAGAGAACAAAAGGTAGGAAATTAGGCTGTCCATAGTCTGGTTCTAGTGCTAGACAGTGTTGTAATCGAGTCACCTGATGTCGAGTCATGAGTCTCGAAGTCACAACATGTTGAGTCTCGGAGTCATGTCAAGTCTTATGCAATTCTAGTCGACTCGAGCCATGTCGAGTCTTCCCTCAGCTCGAGTCGAGTCACTTCGCGTCTTTGGAGAGCTTTGAGTCGCCTCAAGCCATAAGGTGTAGAGTCTTGGGTCAAGTCTTTAGCAATTCTAGTCGAGTCGAGTCATGTCGAGTCTTCCCTCAGCTCGAGTCAAGTCACTTCGAGTCTTTCAAAAGCTTGAGTGGTCTTGTGACTCCAGTCACCTCAGTCATAATGTGTTCATTTTCTTTGAGTCACTCCAAGTCACCTGATCTCTTACATGCTGAGTTGGCATGGAGTCCATGGTACTTGATGGGTTGATCTTTTGCCAATGCAGTCCTTTGTTAAGTGACTGCACACTTTTCTTGGTGGAGGGGAGCATAGGCATACGAGGGTAATTTTCTATAAGGGGGCATTAGCATTTTGCTGGAATGTCACTGTTTATCATGCTTTTCCCATGTTTTAAGCAAATAGAACAACTCCTTTCACCCAAATTGGGAGGGCGAGTGCCCCCTCTAACCCCGCCTTGTACATCTATGGAGGGGGGGGTTAAGAAGGTAACTGATGTTCACTCCTGTACTTTCAAGTGAAATTTGACTTCACAACCCTAAATGCTAAGATCGGAATACACACATTATCTGTAAGTTAGTACTATATTAATCTTTACACATTGAGAAATGACAATTCATCTTAACAATGTTTGTCAAACAAGAATACTCAGATATAATCAAGTACCTATTAAACTCCTTCACTACACTATCAGGCCTTCATCGAGTCTCAAGGATACATGTACAACACAACTAGGCAGTGTATGCTTCCACTCATAACCTCATCATATAGACCTACGACATACCCTATTAATTAAAGGGCAGAAGCAGTCACCCCAACTTGAAGCTGTGTAGTAGACTGCCCAGTTTCATGATTGGCTGTTGAGGGACATGTGACAACATTTTTACTCCTCAAATGTGAAATTAACTGGAAGTTACTGCTTGGTTTACCTTTCATATGTTATATTGAAGTATTAAAATATTATGAAAGATTCTTTGAACAGAAATGAGATGAGAATTGTGATATTTAGCTACTGCTAATAAGTTTGGGGGGACTGCTCTTGACCTTTAATCTTGCTGCAAACATGTAAACACCATTGCTACCAGTTACACCACACTAAGGCCCCAATGTTACGTAAACAAGTGATAATTAAAATAGGCCTAAACTGTGATTCATCAGCAGCCACAGGTCACACAGGTGTTTCAGAAAACAAACTGATTTCGTTAATCTAAATCCTCGATACCAATAACAGATACTACCAACTAAATAGGACTACATGGAAATGAAACATTTTTTGTCACACCATCAGCTACTTCAAGTCAAAATACCACATATTAGTGGTACAGAGGCGAGGGGAAATCAGCCATCTGTGGAGCTTAGTGTACTAGGCTTGACACTGAGGTCTAGGGAAATAAATCTTAATGTTTACACTGGCACGGTACCACTAGTACTACACATACGGGGCACTCAGCTTCAAGAAGTTTATTGTACAAGTTATCCCGTGAAATTGACGGCGCCACACATGATAAGCAGAGCTGTATGTTAGGATCCCCCTATATACAGATAGGAGCGCATAATGGATAAAGCGGTAATGAATGGCCGTTGGTTTGCGTCCAATGATGAAAACAAATTTTAGTTTCTGTTCCATTAATCTTGGCTGTGACTCGAGTCATTGTGGACAAAGAATCGAGTCAAGTCATGTCGTTCACTACTGTGACTCGAGTTATGTCGAGTCTTTCAAATTTTATTTTATACTGACTCGAGTCACGTCGAGTCTTTGGCAAGTGGTGACTCGAGTCGAGTCGGATCTCATGAGTTTGGGACTCGAGTCACTGAAATCGTGACTCGAGTCAGACTCAAGTCACATCTTTGACTGGAGCCATTACAACACTGGTGCATTCCGCTGGCAATGAAACAAGGGTGTGTTCAGGGATGGTTCCTATTGGGCTATAGCGCCACCTACAGAAGACATTGCCAGTTAGTATTCCGTGGTTAATGGAACAGTCCATTTGTGGAACAGGTGAGGTAAGAAGGAGTGAAGTAGATTAAGTGAACCAGTAGCTTCCTTTACTATAAACCTATAGACTAGGCCTATCTTGACAATGCTTTTGTGAAAGAGTGCTATATATCCAAAGACTATTGTCAGGATATTAAATAACTCCATTCAAACAGGGAATTAACTGGTAACTTCTTTGGCTCAAACATTCAATGTGTTTCAGATTGACAGGCTTTCAAGCAGACCCAGACAAAAAAGTAGGGGAGAAGAAGGACTGGCATTTTGCAATAAGTAGGAGAAATGTAGGAGTTAGGAAATAAAAGTAGGATAATTAGTGCATGTGCAAGCTTTCAGGAGTACCTTAGTGTCTAAGATCACGGATATTCCACAAAACACATGAACAGTTACACAGACCCTAAGCAATCAAATACATATCAACAAATACTGGTATTGTACTTGACTTTTTTTTTCCGTAGTGACTGGCCTTTGGGAACAATCAGAGATGAAAGAGAGTGTCACAGAATGATAAGGGGTTGTTTCACCAAAAAAAGTAGGAGAATGTTGGAAAAAAGTAGGAGAAAGTAGAGTTTAAGCAAAAAAGTAGGAAAAGTAGGAGGAGTGTCAAAAAAGTAGGAAAAAGTTGGAACAGTAGGACCAATTGAAGGCCTGGGTTGATAAAACTGATTCATGTCACATCAAATACTGAGTTTGTAAAGTCTTGTTCCACTTTTTGATCACTATGACTTGAAGCTTTGTTTATGATAAAGGGTTGTTTACAAATACTAATCACTCCTGAAAAATTATGTAATATTATGTAACGTTTGATGAAAAGAACACAAACGATTAAAAACAGATGAAAAATGTTTATCTTTAGAATTAACTGTTGCACTGGGCACCTAAAAGCTTGTTCGGTATCTAATCCACTTTAATCGATGATAACATGTTATAACACACCTGTAAGAATGTTACATAGGAACTAACTCCATGAATGAAAATTATATTATTATAAAACCATGGACAGAGCATACTGCTGGGCACATTGTCACTACAGTAGTGTGAGAAAAAGCTCACCAAAATGGCCGTCTGCTATGGTTTTGTGTGAAAGCTTGGACTTGCTCAAGTATATCTCCATGTTTTGCAAGAAAGTTGAAATATTTTTAAAATATGGCAAGGCAAAGCTTCAAAATCACTTCACATATTGCAGGAATATGATATTGTTTCCCATTCAAGTTAAACTTTTGCTTAAAATATTACAGAGTCGTCGTCAAATCATGCAGACGATTTATAGGTTCACGGCGGCCATCTTGGTGCGTCTTTTTTGTCCCAGTTGGTGGCAACCATCTACGGATAGGATGTACACCTCATATGCTCTGTACATGTATATAAGTGCGTGTATAAAACCTAGTAAGCAATATCTTTAACTCATTCCAATTTGAGTCACCAAAAGAAATACCCTTGACAATATCTCCTCAAGCACAAACAACAGAGGACTAGCGACTTCAAGCACATTATAACTCTCAAAGCTTGCTTGCAGCATTACCAGATGCTTAATGACAAGGAAAGTAACACTTTGCACTGAAAATGTTACCAAAGATAAATGGTAACATGATGATAGTAACATAATGATAAGAAACTGATTGGCCATTTGGGAAAAATTTTACAGCAGTGAAACATAACACCTGGCTGGTAGCAGCTGTTTTTTTCAGGAGGATAACATATAGGATAACAAAAAACAATTCCTAGTTAAGCTGATATGCATGGAGTTATGATTTCAAGACAAGTTGTCAAAAATATCAAACCCATACCTCTTTATTTTGCCTTTGTGGCTTTCCTTGGAGAAAACTTGCCTATGAATCTTTGGGGAATCAGCTTACAGCAGTGGTGGTAGCTAGGGAGGAAACAGAAACCACAAGTAAAGTGGTGAAATTGAAAATTTACGTCAGACACATGTATTGAGAACCTCCTACCTCTGGTAATAGCTTAGGCATCACCAAAGGGAGCAAAACCATGCCTGCCTGCTTACCTTAATTACAAAATGGTGATTGCTGTATTGAATAGGTGTTTTCTATCACAAAGTCGAGAAAAATTTCTAAATTATCATCCACAGATATTAACAAGACTGTAATTAAGAGGGGCATAGAAGGTGTAAAAAGTATTCTTGAAAGTAGTATTGGTATCACCTCTGTTAAACTGGGATCATGTCCAATAGTAGTAACTTTCTTGACGGGTATCCACACCTTACGGAGCTTTTAAGGTGTCATGCAGATGTTGAAATATTATGTGACTTTCTCGACTTTTTGTCAATAAAATATTTAGATATTGACATCCGAGCTCTTTTCATCTCAAAATTTTCAGGGTAAAATATTGAAAAATTACATTACATGATCTCAATATCTTAATATCTTCACTGGAAGATATTAAGATATTGACATACCGGATATCAATATCTGAATATCTTCACTGAAAGACGTTAAGATATTGACATTCGAGATCTTTTTATCTCAATATTTTAGCATAAAATATTGAAATATTACTTTACATGATCTCAATATCTTAATATCTTCACTGGAAGATATTAAGATATTGACATACCGGATATCAATATCTGAATATCTTCACTGAAAGACGTTAAGATATTGACATTCGAGATCTTTTTATCTCAATATTTTAGCGTAAAATATTGAAATATTACATTACAGGATCTCAATATCTTAATGTCTTCACTGTGAGATATTAAGATATTGACGTACCAGATTGTGTTATCCAGTGGCATAGCCAGTTGGGCAGGGGGCAGAGTGCCCCCTTAAAAATCGAGAGGGAAAATCGGAAAGAGGACAGAGGTAAAAGGGAAATGAAGGAGGGGGGAAGGAGGGAAATGAGAGAGAAGAGAAGGGTAGGAACAGAAAAGGTGAAGAAAAATAAATACACCTGAGGCAGCCACTCCTCGTACCGGGTCTCTTCCGAATACGCTCATTGGCGCCGGCCCGGGGGCACGCTCCCAATCGATTTCTAAAAAATTCTTTAAACTTTAAAATGATGACAAAAAGTGTTACAGCTATAGATTTCGGTAGGGGTAGGGTGAAGTGTGTTTTCGACCAAGCGGTAGATCTGCTGTAATTATTTTCAATCACAAATGGTTCTGAAACTATCAGAATTTTCTCAAATACTTTTCAAACGATAAAAAACTTTGCGCGATCCAAACTCTTATAATCAATATTTTCCGATAGCAACTCTCAGAGAGAACAGCAGCAAAAGTTGGAAGCTTTTCAAAAATTTCTAGGTAAAAGACCGGCTTTTAAATTGGCTTATAGGTTTTTGGGGGAATTGAAAGTGTCTCGATGCGGCGTCTGAATGCAGGTTTTTTCAAGGGAATCTTGCCTAATGAAAAGTTTCTGCCCGCTTCGCGCGCATTCTTCAAGGTTTGCATTCCACCTAATGACCATTATTAAATAAATCATACATGGATCTATTCTGATCACAAACACTTTTCCGAAACACAGAGGTACATCTTCAACCTGTGTAGGCGCCTCGCATCAATATGGGATCTTTCAATCTAATTTGTAGCATTATGTGGGAGGTTGAAATTACGTATTTGCCTTATACATTCAACTGAAAAGGTGAAATTATTGTTCTTTATTGTAGACGTGATTCTGGAGGAACAAAAAATTGCATCGACGCGAAGTTGTACCCTTCTTTACCTACCTTTGTAAATTTCTTAGTTCAGACTCGCCATCGTGCCAAACATATCTTGTAAGGAAGTTAAAAGTGCTAAGCCCAGTTAAACGTGGTGCCAAGCTTAAGTGGGTGAATGAGGGGGTCCCCCAATCAGGAACATTTTTTTCATTTCCACCATGGAGCTTTAATGGGTAAGATAAAGTATGTAACGAGACGGCGACCGGTCGCCTAGAAAAATTTTTTGGTTTTGCTCTTGAGAATGGCGAAATCTTCAATATATCAAAAATTTTCCAGCATTTCTTAAAAAGAAAAAAAAAGAAAAGAAAAACAAAACTTTGTTCATTAGAAACCAAAATTTTCGGCGAGCTTTGCGCATCTAAAATTTGGCATTTGCCACCCTTACGGCAACCCGTCTTGTCTATGTGGTCTAGAGCAGTAGAGTTTTTGTCCGCCGTAGGGGAGCTTGGCCTTACTGCCGGACCAATCTCCTCACCACCCCTGACTGAGGCTACGTGTACGTGCAGATTTTAGCATGGCCAATTATTCAACTGCGAAATTTTGGCGTGCATCGCTTGCAGTCCTTACAATCAACGTTGTATCACTTATGAACATAAATTGGCACAAAACACAAGTGCATCATTCTAGCCCAAAATAGTAGTTGTACAATCAAATTTAGAAGGCGGATGTTAAAAGGGTTTTCATGTAGCAATCAAATACCTTGAGCAATTTTCGTAACCTGCCGGTGATACTGTATTGTTTTAGGCTCAATTTACTCGTAGTACAAATGAAGGCTATGCAAAACATACTTTCTTCGTTAATGGTAATCGTGCAGATCATCCTGTTACAAGTTGTTCAAGTAAGTTGTGATAATTGCAGAATTCTTTTTTCCATCAAACAAAATTTCCTCGACAGAACCTGCATTAAGGTTCTGCATCGAAACACTTTCAGTTCCCTAACAAAACTATATGCCAATCAAAAGCCGGTCTTTTACCTGGATTGGAGGTCCGCACAAGCCTTCACAACACTGTTTTGAATTTCAGAAGCAGAAATTTGAGACAGATAATTATGATAGCCTACAAGTTGTAAGGGTTTCATCCCTCAAGTTACAATCAGCTCGATAGCAGAGTAGGTCTACACAAAGAATTTGAGTTGATCCTGCAGAATAGAAGGGTACTGCCTACAAAAGAGTACACAATAGCTTGAGGCTAAGGTCTCACTGAAATTGAAACTAAGAATTCCTGTAATGTTGTGTTAAAAAATCCAGTCAAAACTCTTTCTTTGGAGTATTGGAAGGTTTACCAACCATGAATCTACGAAAATGGGTAATAATTCTCCAGACGTTATTGGGAGTCCAAAGGGGATAGCCTGTTAAAGCAAATTATGAAAAAAAAAATCAAAAATAGGTTAATTTAAAAAAGAAAAATTCAAGGGGGGGGGGGTTAAAACCCTAACCCTCCTTGGATCCGCCATTGAAATGATAAAGTTAAAGTAAAGGCTCCCAAGTTTAAGTTTAACACATAGTTGATAGAAATATTGAGCGGCATAACATAATTTAGATTAACCATAACACGAAGGTTTTTTAGGGGCTGGTCCTTACTAATAAACACAAGTTCCAACAGGAAATCCAATGTGGGACACCTGTATCCATTAAAATACGACTTACATTGATTTTTGTTAACCTGTTACAAACGAACAAATAAACTACCAATTTCCTTCGACCTAAAAACATGCCCCCTGGTCACGGATTTTTTTTCCGTTACTGTCTCCTGACAGCCCCCAACCAAAACTTTTTGTGAAAATTCGGGCAATATGAAGCGAATTTTTCAGGCACCTACTAAAAGAAAAATGAATTGCAATGTTGTAGCTAAAGCTAATCAATGAAAATAAAGTTCTGATTTGAATTGCACCAGCACCTATATATTCGGTAATTCACCAGTGTATTTTCAATGGTTAAACTTATATTGTAATTATCAGTGGCGTATTAAGGACGTGGCCATTCAGTCATATTCCCCTCCCTCACTAACACTGTTTTTTTTTCTTTTTTAGTACCTAAAATACGCAAATTTTTTAACACAAATTTTATTTCAAAGGTAGCAAATGTGCACCAGATTGCATGTAAGGACACCTATTTTTTCAAAAAATTTCAGAGCGGGAAACTTCCTCCCATTAGTCCTCACCCCCATGACCAACAATTACACAACTTATGTCATGCCCCCCCCCACCCCCGTGGGATAAATTCTGGTTGTGACACTGATTATTATCATTATTATTGCTGTAAGGACTTTCCCAAAATAACAAAAATAGAAAACACGGCAAAAGTGATTGAATGGAATTGACATGCGATCATTGCGATGTAATAACCGATGCATGTCTATATAATTTCATGTACATTAAATGGTTGAATGCCCGCGGAGCGCACGAAAATTTTGGTTACATTTTTCGGGCAAGTCACTACAGCCCTCCCCCACCCAAAAGGCAAATGGGCTTCCCTACCTCACAAAGCCGTTCTTTTGAGACTCAAATGTGAGCGGTAACTACCGGTAACCATAAGAGGTAATTTCGGGGTCTGAAAAGAGGACACATGGCGCTGTTGTTTAAAAACATAAAGTAAAACTGCCAAATTTTAATGAGCAGGGGTGGCGCCAGGGGGAGGGGGCAGGGGCCTACAGCCTCCCCCCTTGTTGGGGCCAAAAATGGGTGTCGTCGGTGAGCAGGAACCTCGATTTTTTTGTTTTCAAAACAAATAAAAAAGTATAAAACTCAAAAAGTTGAAAACTGGGATAGTACAAGTATGCCAACGGGGGTCGGACACCAAGAACTGAAGTGCAAAAAAAGCAAAAAAAGGTCATAGAAAATTCGTGCTCAGCCGGCCCAGCCAGCTGTCGGGGAACCCAGCCCCCCCCTTCTGTCAGGCAAATCCTGGCGCCACTCCTGTAAATGAGTAAACAGACAGTTTTTCGCCCAAATGTACCACCATTTTCCACTTAGTCATTTTCAAATACTGGGCCAAAGCCAAAAAATGGTCATCTCCAAACCTAAAATTTGGACGATGTCGATTTGGTTCAATTCACCAACGGTAATTTAGACTACAACCTGAAGTTTGAAATCTGAAGAATAAGTTGCGATTACTTGAATATTCAGTGAGATGCGGTCATTCAAAGACGCAAATTGAAGCAAATTTCACATTCAGAATGTAGTGGGATTAGGGAAAAAGGACATGTCAACATACGTAAAAGAATTTGAATTCCCTTCTTTTTCTGTGTCAAAGTGCTTTAGTTGGCACAATCTTTGCACTGAAAAAGTACTAAAGATACTTTCAATATCTATAGTAAAAATGAAAATGAAAATGTCTCGTTCCGTCCCACCACATTTTTCACTTTCTTTTTTCTTTATTTTCAATGGTACAATGGTTGAATAATTTATTGAAACTTTCCAAAGTATCAGCTGTAAATGCAAGTTACACTTTTGTGTGAAAAAAAGTCAATATGGTATTTTGGGTAGTCATGGTGATTGCTCAACATTTTTGTGGCGGGACGGAAACAAGTGTTTTGGGACGGACTTTTAGTTTAAAGGTAATTTTAAGAAGTATGCCCAGACAGATTTCCTCATAACTTGACTGTAACTGCCAGAGTAATGTTTTTGAAAGCTTTTGTAAAAAACATGGCATATTTCTCCACCTTAGTTTTGAAGGTACATCATGTATAGTTCCAAAATTTGTGGGCCCTCAAATATGATCCCCCATGGTTTTTGTCGAGCTTCTTTCTAACTTGTATGTATATTATGCCCCTTCTTCCTCTCTGCTAACTATGAAGAAGATTTAAAACCTACCTTGCTTCTTGAAAATATAAAGAGTAAATGTATATCTTTCCCCCACTGAAAAAGTAACATGGTCAACATTCTTTTTGTTCGAGGCCCATTTTCCCCACATTTCCAATGGGACCAATTTCGGACCCTATCAACTCAGTCTTTGAAGAACGTTTTTTTAGGGAATGCTTGCCCACTGCTTATCACCCTGTAACCAAATAATGCTGAGCAGAATTATTAGGGCCTTGGACCACTTGGTCTAGGGCCCACATGGGCCCAAAACTTGAAAAAAAAAACTTTCGGAAAGTAAAACTGCTTTTTTGGAGATCTGCATTTTCAGAATTATGGTCTTCACTTCTGTTTTTACATCAAATACTGTCAATATGGCTATAAATCACTAGACATATAAATTTTCAGCTTTTTTCTTGTTCCTAATTGTATTGGGCCTGCAAAATCATGGAAAATGGCAATGGCAGCTCTCACCTGAAAAAACACCATATTGCGCAATACTTTTTAAAAGGACCATAACTATTAAACAGGTCAAGGTGTGGAACTGAAAGTTTCCATGCGTTGGTTTTGTCTGTAATGTAAAGTTCTGAGGAAGTTTCATGAAAAGCTTAGGGGGTGTCTTTGGAACCCATACATAATGAACAGGCTCCACTAGGTTCCGTCCCACCACAGTGACACACTTTTGAAAAATTTGCATAGCTCCTTCAAACGAAATGTGATTTATGTGATTGTTTTCAGAAAAAAGAAGAATAATCAATTTTAGTTTTCCTTTATATCTCTCTACTTTTGATAATAATTAAATATTAGTCACATGTTACCATGAAAGTTACCATTCCGTCCCGCCACATCCATAAATTTGTGTTACTATGGTTACACCTTGACATTTGTGTTGCTTTTCATTGTGCCTTGTAATAGTCTGTAACTGACCAGTTTCTATGGAACCAATGAATTATTCACAGAAGCTACATGTAAACAGGCACTATTTAAAAAGGCGATCAAACATCAATAACTATTATTGCAGCAAGAGTGGGTTTATTTTTAAACTCAGTTCAAACGTTAACATGAGTCGCTGTCCCCATTCATACCCCCCTACCCCCATCGTAAAACAATTTGTGCGAGTAAGGCTAACACAATGGTCAGTTCTGATGTCAATTTATGTGGCCCGTTTTAGTGCGCTGCAATGACATTTTGGAGATTGTCAAATGTTTTATTCTAATGGTCACATTTTTGCAAATACCCCAGAGCCTCCGCATGGACTGCACTCCTGGACCCACAATAAAGTGTTGTCCCTGGACCCCAGTAGGGGCCCTACAGTGGGCCTCTGGGGTTTAACGCCTACACCTGGAAGTGCTGCTCGTCACTAAGTGGCTAAGCCTTCGGTGACGCCCAACTCTTCATTTTGTTGTGACCCTCCGGCGGACAGCTTTCCCCCCAGTGCCTCTCCCACTTCGAAAAGTCTGGCGGCGCCACTGGTCACATGACTATGCTAAGCAGGCACAAATATCTCTAAAATTGGGTTTCAGACAAAAGTAACAATTTAGATCAAATTTAGATCTAACTTTCTTGTGAAACTTTGAAGGTAAGTTTAGATGTGAATACCTTTAGAGTGATCTTTGGTGAAAACCCCACCTTACTTTCAAAATGTCAATTCCTACTATCCACTCTACCGCAGGACCTTGATAAGCATACTGAAAGATAATTGGTGCAATTTCATTGAAACCGAACTAGCTCCAAACTCCTACTTTTCGATATGTCTAATTATAGAAGTACAAAGCTAAATCAAAATGATTTATGAAGTGAATGGATTGAACAAACTAAGACCACTTCATATAGCTTGAAATGAGAGGAAAATTCTTCACAAAGTTGGCCTAAAATCTGAATATAAATAACTCCGAGGGATTGTTGGTACACGCGTATGAAAATGGGCAGTGGGACTGTCCCCACATTTTTTGGCAAACCAAAATTCCGTAGAATCAGTACAAAAACAAGGTAAAAAGTCTTCTGAAAAGGCTAAGAAATTTGAGCAACAAATGCAGTTGCCCATTTTAGCGGCTCCACTAGGGTTTTGGAAGTGAGGGAAGAAATGGACGAAAAAGGAATGTGTTGGGGGGGGGGACAATATTTTGTGCGTAACGCTAAATCGAGTGCAAAGCTCGAGTTTTAACGGGTTGTGTCCAAAGTCCCGCCATATGGCCCTTGATTGGGTCCGTGGGCGCAGCCTCGGAAGCTCTGACGGTTTAGCATATCTCTGGGTATAGTTCAGGAGCTGAGAGTGGGGCCAACTATGGGGCAAAGGCTCTGACGGAGGGGCGTTCCCCCTGCGGCTGCACCCGGCGTACCCCCTTGGAACTGCCACTGATCCTCTCAAACCCAAATGATTCTATACGCCTCTGATCAGATGATTGTTGGAAAGCGTTTACTATGTAATGTTCTCCCATCAATAATTGTTCTTGAGAAAGGTCTCTCTTTTTAACACTTTTATAGTTAAAAATAATGAGAGCAGGATGAAGGAATACTGAGATTTAAAATTTTGAAGTTCTCTGGTTTATATTAACACCAACTTGCAAACAAGAGTTGGACGCGTTTTGGGATATCTTGAAAGACGCTAAAATAATGATGTTGGATGTCAATATCTTAATATCTCTCAGTGAAGATATTAAGATATTGAGATGCTGTAATGTAATATTTCAATATTTTACGCTAAAATATTGAGATGAAAAGATCTCGGATGTCAATATCTTAATATCTTTCAGTAAAGATATTGAGATATTGAGGTTCTGCAATGTAATATTTCAATATTTTACGCTAAAATATTGGGATAAAAAAGTTCTCGGATGTCAATATCTTATTATGTTTCAGTTAAGACATTAAGGTATTGAGATCCTGTAATGCAATATTTCAATAATTTACGCTAAAATATTGAGATAAAACGATCTCAGATGTCAATATCTTAATATACTTCAGTGAAGATATTAAAATATTGAGATCCTGCATGTTAACATCTTAATATCTTTCAGTGAAGATATTAAAATATTGAGATCATGTAATGTAATATTTCAATATTTTATGCTAAAATATTAATATAAAAAGATCTCGGATGTCAATATCTAAATATTTTACTGACAAAAGGTCGAGAAAGTCACATAATATCTCAACATCTGCATGACACCTTAAAAGCTCCGTAACACCTAGATACATATTCTAGCTACAATTATTATACCCTTACTTTTCAGAAGTAGAGCAGCTGTAATAGGATAATGAGTGAAGAAAGGTTCCATTTTTATTATCTCATCAAGCTTGTCAAGGTTAAAATGAAAAGATCCAGGTAAAATGATCTGGAAGTTCAGCATGCTATAAATGCCACTTCAAACTAAGTTATAACAAAAAACTTCTCATTTAACAAGAGAACATGACATTCTCTTGGTCTGCTGCTTAAGAAGCAAGTGCAAAGAAAGGGTCAAGGGACATTAGATAACTTAGTGGGTTCTGATAAAAGCCATGTGAATACATGAAAAGTGAATTATATGAAACATTCTGGTTTGTTACAGTACATTAAACAGTGGCATCATCTTCTTCCTTTATCTTCTTTTATTATTACTGTTTCCCAATTTAATGTGAATTTCTCAAGAAGAGAGTTGCACAAGTTTTATTAAAGGGAAAATGTAGTCACCACAGTTTGGATTAGTAGAGAAGTGTACCCTATAATTCATGAATGGTTCTTGAAAATAATGCTAAAATATTTTGTCTCTATTGTTAAATTAGAGGTGAATAACTGATTGATTTACTTTGAATATGCAAATTATGTCCTGAAATATCATAAAGAGCTAGAAATCCAAGGAAGTTTGTGAGATGAAGAGCAATTAGTTATTAAAAACATCTCCAGTGACTACCTTTGCCCTTAGAGTACTTGCTTTTGAAGATGGTTACAGTACATCCAGGATTTGATGTTTGCAAGTAATAAGTAGTATCATAGTTTGATTGATTTGGATGCAAATTATATTCATCATCATATATACTAAGCATTGGCAGCACAGATCTGTCACATTAAAACACCCATGCACCATGAAGTCATAAATCAATGAATATTCAAACAGTCTGCTCAAGATCAATCTGGGATGTTTCATTTATACTTCTATGTAATGGTCATAAATTAAACAGAATCAATTTCTTTTCCTACAAATTAGAAATTTGCCTATTGGATATTCCATATGTTTGTTTGAAGTGCATGATTAGAATGGTCTAGTATACAATGAAGAGAGTTCTTACAGGGAAAATGCCAGCCTAATAATTTTAGTACGGTTTAGGCTTCACATGGCTTTGATGAGAAGCACTTAAAGGACAAGTGTAGCCACCTCAGTTTGAATCAGTGTACACTGGAACCATACTTTATGTATAATATGGCTCTCTTTGATGCATGTGAAAATATTTGTAATATTAAAAAAATTAAATTCATGACGATTGGGGCTTAGTCTGCAATTTATTTTCACTGTGAAACAGTTAGATTATAGCCTAAATATCATAATCAACATGCCGTTAAAGTCTAGCTATGACTGACAACTTGAAAAACAACCAAATCTGCCAGAGAATAAGTTTCTGGCAACATTCTCTGCTAATTTGCCTTCTTTAACTAATTTTAATCATTTTAAAAAGAATTTGAAAACTTATTTTTTTAATTGTGTAAACTGATCACCATTTTTGTATTTTAGCTTTCGTTCTTTTCTGTGTTTTAAGTTTTGATTTTATCTGCGTAATTTTGGTGCTTTTTGTACTTTGTTTTAACCCTTTCTTTCTACAGTGCTTTGAGTGTTTTTGAAAAGCGCTTTATAAATAGCATTTTTATTATTTTATTATAATTATTCTGAATCCCACAGTAATGTTGCTATGATATGTACCTCATAGCTCTGCAGTAGGATCTCAATCTGTTGTCATGGGAATTATTTTTTTAAAGGGCCAAACCTCTCACCCCAAACTGCAATTTTGGAACCCGGGTACCGAAATTCTCAATTGGCTCAGCTCTTTGATTGACAGCTAATTCATACAATGCAGAGTACCAAAGCTAATATTACACAGCGTGGATGGTACTGAGAGTGTTTAGATTATATAAATTGAGTTTTTCTATACTCACCTAGAAGCAATAAACTGAGATTGTATCTGGATGAGGATGAATTTCAGACAATTGTGGGAGAGGTTTAAGTAAGACGGTTGGGAGAATTGGTACTGTTTGGGGTGAGAGAACTGGTCCTTTAATAGATCAGTTAAGTAGGCATGAAATAGATGTGTAAATTACTTTCCCCATGGACATTTCCATGGAGTTTGAAACTATTAGGGAGTTCTGATATGAAATTTTTTCAAACAAAGCACCCATTCATGTTCTATAAATTTATCCTCAACTGGGGTTAAAGGGAAAATGCAGTACGCCCCATGATTAACCGTGAGGAATCATGGGACAATATTTTTTCCCCTCAATTTTGCAATTTGCTGGAAACACAACTGCATGGTTCACCTTGTACATGCAATACTGAAGTCCTAAAATATTATGAAAAATACTTTCAAGAGAAAAAAGAAGAAAATTGTGAGATTTACATGCTGCTTCAAAAATGTTTGGGGCAAGTTCTTGCCCTTTAAATGTTACAATGCTGATAAAGGGGAGAGAAAAAACGAAAAACATATGTAGGTGTATGCAAGGGCAGCGCCTGGCAGGATACCTCCGCCAGCAAAACAGCAAACCAGGTAACTAATAATCCAAAAGCAATAAAATTCGCTGTGGTGTTCTTCCAATGTCATTGAAATGATTTACCACAGGTGGTTTTATTTTGTTATTTTTAGGGAATGAGCCATGGTAGTACTAACCATCCAACTATGTGGTAGCTCCTGCACAGACAGAGAACCCCAGGAGACCGAAACAATAATTTCAAGCTTATTTGAAGTAAAATGGAGTGTGTCTTGAATGTTCTATAAGCTGTGCACAGTTTGATCAGGATTGATTTTAGACTTCCTGAGAAGAAAGAGTATTTGCACTCAAATGCACAGTATGAATAGCAAACTTCATCACCTGAAACTTTGTTACAACTAACATGCCAAACTTCTTGAGGTTCACATGATGTTCGAGAGCCAAAATGGCTATACTGGTGGTAGTAAACATAATACCAAAGCTAGGTAGCCCGGAAGAGATGGGATTTAATGCACATTACAGATGTATGTAATGTATGCACAGTGAATCATAGGATTACAGGGGTAATTTTCTATGGGGGGGGGCAATAGCTTTTTTTGCCCGAATAATGTCACTGTTTATCATGTTTTTTGCCTGAATAGACCAACTGCTTCTGCCCAATTTGGCAGGGTGAGTGCCCCTTGCATCCCCGCCTCATATGCCTACACAGTGAATTTATACATTATGCTGATGGAACTCCAAAATTTATGTTAAACATATAATACTTAAGTTATAAAAGCTCATGAAAGGTCGGTCCAGTATGGTAAATACCGGCTTTGCAAGATTAATTTTTAATCCTCACCTTCAAAATTCTTAATTCTACCTACTTAGGTTACTGCGTTCATGCTCCCAAAGTCTTTTGAAAACTCCTTCCTCTAGAACCAGTACTTACCGCCTAAGGGCCTTCTCAATTACTGCGCCCCTTCTCTGGAACAATATTCCTGAACATATTTGGTTTCCTTCTACTCTAAACACCTTTAAAACCCGTCTTAAGTACCACCTCTTTAAATTAGCCTTTTCTTTGTAATTGTTTGTATCTTTTCTTCTCTATACAGCGTCTTGAGATGTTTTTAACATTTTTACGCACTATATAAAAAAATGTTATTATTATTATTATATTAATTGTTTGGAAATGAATTTGGGATGGCTGTTTGTAACCGTTATGGGATATGGTTTTAATTATTTCCTTCTTTATTGAAATGAGTAAATGACAGTTTGGAAAATCACTTACCAGAATGAACAGCAAACAATATCACATGTATGGGTACAGTAATTATGTAGTGTTGGTTACACTTTACCTTGCAGTAGCTTGTGAGTAGCCCAATGTTTTAATCTAGCTAGTGATTTGTTGGATAATTAATAATACATCTTTAAATCCGGTTGGCTATATGACCACAGATATCTAACACTTTCACATCCGGCAGGGGATCGATTCAGCGTAGCATTGTTCCTACTATACTCCCTTCACTTCCCATTGCAATATCTTCTGTTACAGTGAATGATCAATGAACCATGTGATAAAACTATTTTTATAAAACAGGTTTTCCCCTCACCTATTTGAGGAATATGTTACTTTACCATTGTGAAAGAAATTTGTGGTTCCTTTAAAGCAGCTCATTCAGTTGGTTCATGAGATTCAACAACTTTTTTTAAACCTGTAAAGTTTTCTTCACATCCCAATGACAAACATGGTAAAACTTAGACAATCCTCATACCAAACAAAAAGATATCTGTTTAATGAGTGAGTACTTAAAAGTTTAATTTGGTTTTCAAATATTTGTGACCATACACTTTTACAGATTATGCACAAAACTGTTACAAGTCAGGACAACAAATAACAACTTAACTTTTCTGTAGCTACTGGATACAAAACTTGTTTCATTGTGCTAACTATAAGCATTGTCATGTGGTAGTGACCCTTTAACACTTTCATTGAGTTATTGATATCAACTCAATGAACCCCTTTAAACTATTAAAGTGATAGGTCTTCTACGTAGGTGCAAGTCTCGTAAAAAAGAACGACTTCTAAAGTAATATATTATAATATAATACAATCTATAAATTGAATATAAAACCTAGAACTTATAGCTATAGTACCTAGTTTTTAATTAGCTTCATGACCAGACCTACACACACACACACATACATACACATACATACACAAACAGACATACAGTATTCATCATAAACTGAAAGCTTGGCATGCCAGATTTAAGTCAAAAGTGGCTCTGACATCAAATTCTTACTTAATAGTATTTCCAGAATGTTGCTAATGTAAATAGAATGAATAATTTTCAGCAGAATGCATACATCAGCTCTTCGTAACTCCCCCTTTTCTGATCTTAAAAAGGAAAAGACAATTGGCCTTATTTCCTTTCACTTGTTAAAACAGTCATACATTTCTAGAACGAATTACATCATGTGACACCATAAACCCAAGGGTGAAACTAGACACTGGCAAAAAAATTTAGCTTATACAGTACATATTTAAATTTTGCCTCCCACTTGATGCATTCCCACGCCTTCCTGAAGAATAATTTAGCTTTAAAAACCAGATTTGCCATGAAACATTATCTCTTAATGTTACTAAGATCCCGAAAAGTAAGACACTGAGATCAAAATGGTTAACAATAAATCACCTGAAAAAGCTTTGTAGGCCATGATATAACATGCTATACTTATCAAGTCATACATGGGCATCCAGAGGTTCCCAGATTTATGATTCTGATGACTAGCCAAGCAGAATGACAGTGAGTTACATTTTATGTACAGCTTGCACATAATATGTGTCTGTACTTGAAACTTCCACTATGAACAGTTGTTTACAACTTCATTTTTCATAACATGCAGTAATGCAGAGGCTTATCCTTATGTACCTATCATGCTGCAGCCCCCTCTGGACTGGGGGTTGTAGAATATGCCAACAGCATTTCCTACTTGTCGCAGAGGTGACTAAAGGGAAACCAAACTTGAACCATACTTGAAAATCAATGTTAACTTGGAACTTTTAATCAAGTTGAATGACACTATATAACACATTTGTGTTGATGTGTCGTTAAATTTCATCTAACTATCATGCTGCAAAACCACCCATTGGAAAGCCAAATGGCAAATAGCGTATGTTTTCTCTGTAACATGTTTTTGCGCATGGCTGGTGGATATACCTAGACCTACTTGTTGTCTTTTCTTTGTCAGCCCCAAAGTTAACCTCAGAATCTAAGAGTCTTTCAAAGCTTCGATAACCTCCAATTTGGCTCCTAAATCCTTTTCCTCGGTTATCTGTCTCTTTAATCGAAGAGATACAGCCATATATACCACACGTGCATTGAAATTCTGTTCTATAAGCTGTAACTTGGCCACATCCAAGCCAATGAGTACCATGTGTTACAACTGATGTTACCTGCACTGAACCATGCATGCAGTATACATAGTATGCATCCAACTGATGCCATACCTCCCAAGTGACCAGCATTTCATGGGTTTCACATCACTTTCAAGTTTGTTTGATATACAATGCATAGGCCTAGGCCTTCTGTCGGTACGTTCAGACCTGTTTGCGGTTGCAACATCACCATTGGTTAACATTCACAGCAGGTATGGAATGTATTCCTGTCACTGCGTAAATAGTAATTAATTATGGCTGTGTATGTCTGTACTGACATTTAGTACATGATCGTATGAAATCAGTACATGATTGTAAGCAAACAGTACATGAACGTATGAAATCAGTACATGATCGTAAGCAGTTAGTACATGAATGTGTACTTTTACTACATTGCATTCGGTGAGCCTTTTGGCGGACTTCTGGTACGCCGAAAGGCTCACTCTGTATGGCGTGCAGAAGAGACAATAATAACATGATGATCTTACGTTTTTACATGTACAACGTGTGTTTTTAGATGTACAACATGTGATTTTACATGTACATCGTAACATTTAACATGATGAACTTATGGTTTTAGTACATGATGGTGTAAATTTACATCATGATCATATGAAGTTAGTACATCATCGTATATTTTTGGTACATGAACGTGTAATTTTAGTACATGAACGTGTATTTTTAGAACATCATCATATTTGGTGAGCCTTTTGGCGTGCCATAATTAACGTCATGCAATGTTGCATTCAATAAGCAAATTGAATGCCCTCTTTGTGGACTAGAGGTGGGGCTTGTCTCAGAGTTTCCCATCAAACGAACCTTCTGGAGTGTCTTGACAGTTCCTGTGTGCAGCATGGCTAGAATGCCAAGGGAAATGTTACAAAGATAGGCCTGTATATTGGAAATCACTTGCAGCATGGTCTGACTGTAGACGACATATCAACATATGACATCTGATGACCTGTACCGGTATAGCACTAAAATTTATGACAACAATAACGACTGAATACTGTGGCTACGAAAGTTTTAGTAATTGCACGTTTGTGTGTATATGTATAATAACAGCTTGGCAAACCTACTACTGCAATTTCTCTAGGGTACTGCAAAAAAGCAAAAAAATTCTGTACCGTACTGAATTTTTGGCGGTAACCTAGCAAAATTGTGTTGAATGATTGGGTTGATGCACACAGTTTGACAAGGTGTTTCTTGGTTGGCTGTTGCCATTGTATCACACCGATTGTATTCTTTGTTCGGGTTAGGGATTAGGTTAGGATTAGGACTATTGTTAGCCAGTAAGGATTTTTTTGTTAAAGAATCCGCATCGCCCTGAATGATTTGCCCAAAAAGTGTCAGGATTTTGCCTGTAGACACTTCTGAAATTCAACAATTTTCAAACAGAAAATAAAAAATTCTTTCATATGAATAACAACAAATACAGATACAGTATGTTGAATGATATTAAAAAAAGAGCAAAATATCTCAAATGATGAGAATTTTTGAAGAATATCCAGATGTAAGTGTTAAAACCTCCTTATCTTGGCTAAAGAGGAAAGTGACTAATCACTCGGAGTGCATGTATGACCTCAGGGTGCAGGTACACCCTGACATTTTACAACTACTACATAAAACTACTGTACTGAAAAAAAAGGGCCTGAGATTGCAAACTTGACAAATTTCCCTACCCCATTAATTCCACAAATGGTTTTATTTCACTTTCTTTTATTTTTTTTTTGTACTTCTTTTAGACAGCAAGCGTTGAGGCTTTTAAAACCAGCAGTAGAAGGTTTATCACTGCGAAGGGAAACTGAGCTTGAATTTGAATGTAGAACTGACTCACATGAAAGTGCTTAAACTACACCTTTAATAATCTACATGTGTATTTCCCTGAGCTACTTCTGCACTCAGGTACAAACAATTTTCACTCTTTGAAAATGTCAGAAAGAAAGCTTTAAAATCTCATCATTTGTGACATCAAGCCAGCAAACAACTGGAATCAGTAGCTGAAACAACCTTAATAACATTGATTTAAGTAGTGATTTGTAGGGGGTGTAAAAGGAGCTGACATCTATAAGAGGAACCCAAGTCCATGATGCTGAAGTAAAAGAAAAGCCAAATAAAAAGAAAACCCAGCTGCTATGCCCCTTTTTTACTACTTAGCTCAAAGTGCAACAAAATCAATCACCATGTACTTCTTGGAATTGTCACATGACAAAAAAGATGATAAAAGGTGCACTAAAAAGGTAACACTTGACAGTCCTGGTTACAAGCCTAGTCTAAGAGGATTTTTTTATCCTAATTAGGGTTGGGCAGTATACCGGGACTGACTTCAATACCGGTTTTAGAGGTACACCATACAGGAAATGAAAATACCGAAGATATTTGGCATGTTAGTAATACCAGTTCTTGAGAAAATACCGGTACTTGAAATAAATTACCCATACTCATTATGTTAGCTGACAAAAATAACTGTTATGATGTGTAGATAATTAAAATATTTACACAAACACATACTGTAGAGCAGAGGTTCCTGCATGGTTATTAACCCAATCAAACACCTAGATGCATCAATGTGCAGGACTACATGGGGCTATGCGTGGCTGCTCTGTTTCTTCCCAACTGACACTCCTACCCGAGGGTTGAGAACCAGTACTGCCTCAATAACCAGTTCTGTATGTCTTACAATCCCAGTACCAATATTTTCACGGTACCGCCCAACCCTAATCCTAATTCACTTGTGATTGAGATACGCACATTCTTGAAACTGAAAGTACAGGTAGTCGATCATCTCCTTATCATATTCTTACTTCTGACTTCTATACAGCACCTTAGTGCTTTTAACCTTTTACTTGGATAGAGTGCTTTATAAGTTTCATCAATTATTATTTATCATATCGAAATGAAGCAGAACATCTCTCTTTACTTGGTTTACACAAATGGAACAGTATAATTAATTAAAAAAAAAGGGGGGGAGGGGGGTTAATTTTATTAGATGTCCATTTAATGTTTTGGAATTTCCAAAGGTGCTACAAATCACAATTCTCATGAATGTAAGGAGTGTGGTACTGTAGGTATGTTGTTGTATTAAACTTCAATAGGCTTATATGAGCTATTATTCTACATTTAGGTGTGTGAAAAATTACACACTAACAGTGATTGGAAGGTGAGAGATGGTGTGTGCTCCAGATCGTATGCCTCATATAAATGCAAGGTCTGGATGCACCAGCAAGATGTGCTAGTGTCAGCTTGATAGGCAAATAAAATTTTATATCCTTTGAGTTCATACACACAGTGCAATCCACCCCTCTCACCCCCCCCCCCACTTTAGTTGGATCTTACAACAACAGGCGAGGAATGCTGTGGGCATATTTTAAAACCCCTAGAGCCAACAGGGGGTGAAAAGAAACAAAGTGTCAAACTTCCTTCCATTCACTTGGTAAGTGGTCACAACCAAAGTTATAAGGAGAACATAACTACCCCAATTTGATTTTAAACATGGCTGTTTCCTAATTTATGAATGGCTTTCTTTAATTCATGTAACTATATACTAAATGAAATACCAGTTCAATTTGTATACCAAGTCATGGTTCTCACTTAAAAAATGCAACACTTCTGTTTTGAACAGTGGAAAATTTTTTTTACTAAAATAAGAAAATATTCTAAGTTAAATTTTCACATATTAAGTTGGGACTCCTCCCTATTCACTTCAACAATGTGTTAAAAAGTAATTTTACCAGTATGTCATCTTCGAAAAGAGATGTACTAGTAAGGAGTTAGACAAACTATAAAAATACATTCCAAACATGGAGATACTTGCAAAGTGACCTTTTAAGTGTTTTCATTTCCAAAGACACACCCAAGTATGTCAACTAACACATTCTTTTAGGTTTTGTGCTACATTACTATTCCTTCCTCAAGCGTAAATATCAGGAACTGACTTGGAATTTGTGCATAGCTCTTGGGCAGTACTTGGGAAACATCTTCATCAAATGTCTTACAGTGACAGTAATACACACCACAGGTAATCGTAATGAAAATACAACATGTAACAGTCTAAATACAGAAAGACCCATCTAACCGCTTTACTAGGTTCTCTGAGTGAAGGTTTATCCTGCGAATTTAATATTCAGGGACTGGAGAGAGCTATTGAATGTGTTATTTCACACCAAGTGCTAGCCAAACCACTAATCCAGGACATTTGTGTAACACTATCCTGACAGCCGTATGGCTTAGCTCTCCACCTAGAGTAATGTTATACACAGGGGAAGATTTAGAGCAAAACAAGAGGAAGAAGTAAAAGAAGGGGAAAAAATCCCGCAAGAGTTGCAAGTAGTAATATTCATGATTGATATACCATGGCAGCGGCTTGAAATACAGTCTGATACATGTGTGAAAACTCAATCAATACCGACTGATTGGAAAGCAGACCTGCAAAGTTTTGAAAAGTGTGTACAGAAACATTCTGTCATCCTGAAGGAGTGTGAAATGTCATTGTCAAAACTATTAATCAAATGAACGAATCAGGACTAATTTTAAGACATAGGGTACTAATACTAAGAGAGTTGCAGTAATAAGTAGTAACAAAACTTTTGAGGAAGAAACCAATACAACAGTGAGATTATGTTCATAGTGTAAGGTCAAAGTTCATTTGTTGTTTGTTTTCTATACATGTGTTATGTTGTATATATGCAAATTAATAACAATAATATCATTACATTGGACTTATACAACACCAAGTCAGGAACAAAAGTGTAGCTGCTCTAGGCGCTTGACAAAAATAAAATCCAAACAACAAATTGCTGAGTCTGCAATTTCTGCTAATTGCTTTGTTATGTAAATTTTTACCCCTTCTTCGTTCGCTATACTGCTGTGTGTTTCTCAGTTGTCCTCCAGGGAGCTGAGGAGCTCATTGAATGAAGTGACTGCTCATACCCAGACTTTACACCACCCTTGTCTTGATTTGTATCTGGCCTAACCAGTGCCAGGCCACCTTCCTGCCATTCCTTAGGAATGAAAAACCCAGGCTAAAATAGCTTTGCTGTTTAAGTTGTTTTAGAGTTGAAGACAGTTCAACAACTACGTAGTACACATCAGACTTGATCATTCTCCTTTATGAGCAATACTGGCAGGGTAACTATTTTTTGGGAGGTTTATAAATCAGGGAATCTAGGATGTCAGATGGAGTAAAAAAAACTTCCCAGTGCTACATACACACATAGTTCTGTAGAACAATATGCAAGAAAGAATATTAGGAGGCTGTCAAATGTTAATTACTAAAATACTGGGAGAGTATTCCATCCTTGCCTTTCCAAACTTCTGGAGGAACAAAACTAAAATAACTATACAACTGTAGTGGCATCCAATAACCTCTTTTCCAGTACTTCAAAGGTTGTATTATTTATTCCATCCAGAGGGAACAATACCTTTCAAAGCCATAATTACCCAGCCTATTGCTCAAATATCATCGATGCCTACAGAAAACAGCTTGTGCCAACATTGACCAACCAGCAAAAGTTTGTAGGTCAGCAGAGAGAGTACAGAAAACACCTTTGATGCACTATAACCGTTTCAATACTTTGCATCAATGCAAGGTGACAGTGACCACACTACTGATTCTCTGTGTCTAAAAAAATGCAACCACCATCACGAAAGTACAATGTAGACGAATTGGATCAGCGATTGTTTTTAGTGACTGTGGACAGCCATTAGTGGGGTCCACCAGCCTTGAATTGTCTTTATATATTGTCTACACGAGTTTCAAACCCTCATATTCAGTAAAATTGAAGGAATCAAGATACAATTTAGTGTCAAACCATCCATGATACAGTTTAGCAAGAAATTCGAAAGATTTTATGGTAATGGACCCCAGTTATGGCTGACTGAAATCAGACCGTCACATGCTCTCTGGATTCGTCTATACTGTAAACGCTTAGTTACTACTAGATTTATTCACCAATAATTGCACAAATCACTGAATCATTTCATAGCAATGAAAGTCTGCAATTTATAGTATTAAGATAGAGCTATGACTTATTTCTACTAAATTACAAATACTGTACATGAAAATCAACTGAAATTGTGAGTCATGACACGTATGGTAAACAATACAGACTTAAGCATGGATGAACCTAATGTGCAGTGAATTTGTGAAGGAAATTTAAACAGTGAAAGCTTTTCTGTACTAAAAAGTACAGAACCCTCAAAATATGGAAAACCCATGCATGCATTTTTTGTCCAAATTTTGGTGAAACTATCCAGAGATTTCAAAATGTGTGCAAATCACTTTATCTGAGGGATATCCTCGCAGTCTTTCACTCTTTAAAAGGCATGCGCAGTTGCCCAAAACTATTTTGAAACAACTGCTATTTCTCAACAATATCTCCTAATTTCTATTCCACGTACCTCGCTTTATATTTTAAGACTTAAATATTGCATTATGTAAAGCAATGAGTTACACCCAATAAATTTCACAATTCAGTCCGAAAAATATTGTCACATGACTCTCAATCTTGAACCATTCTTAGAATAGGATAAACTAATAGTCAATAGCCATTTGGGGGGGACCAATCATTTCCTTACACCAAAAAGGCTTTTTAATTGTACACACTACCTTTCACTCATCTTTTATAGATCCCATTAAAACATGTTTTTTAATTTGACAGCTGCAAAAAGCTATCAGAAATATAACCAAAGTAGTTTGAACTGTGTCAGTCTTAAAAGTATACAAAAAAGATAGTGTTTGGTATGAGTCATAAGTTTATAAAATCTAAGTGCAATGTACAAAACAATTTTTCATGTTTATACACCAATAAACAGAAACACCTGCTTATTGTTCCATGACAATAAAAGCATAATGTTAACGAACATTTAAGCCAAAGTATATATGATACATTACCATAAGGTTTACACTGCAGGGTTTGGAGGAAGGGAAATTAAAAGATAGAGTACTTTAACCTCTGTGTTACTCAATGAACAGAATAACCCATTTCTTGTTAATACCAGAAACAATTTAGTAGGGTGTCCTCAGAAGTAATTAAATGCAGAAAGAGTAAGATCTATTATTACTCCAACTGTTGCTTTGTACACAACAAAATTTGCAGGTACTTGAAGGGGAATAAGTATGTACTGCATTTACAATGTACAGCACCAACACTGCCTGAAACCAAAATACAGCAGTAAAATAACTTTTTAAATATGTTTGCAACAAATGCTGTTTTGTCAATAGTGGTCCTCCCCTATGGGTTGTAGTTTGTAGAATATGCCCATAGTATTTCGCACCAAAGGTACGTAAAAGGTACGTAAAGGGGTGGACTTGAACTGTCTTTGAACCATATTTGACACCAAACTTGGGACTTGAAGTGAAGTCATATTTGAAAAATACTTAACGTATTTGGAATCGGGCTTAATAGGCAAATTGGGGAAATGTATAGTTATGGTAAAACCTTTACGAAATAAACTTGACAAAGCTTTGGCAAGTTATATTCATTTATTATGTTAGAAATTGTAGGATACAAAGGTGTACACAGTAATTTACACTGGGACAGCTGCTCAATTTCTCTTCATGACTGAAGGTCAACTTCCATCCACCTACTGCCACTGCTTCATGATGACCTGCAGTGTATCATTTATAATTTCTATTTTGATGACAGAGGACCTCACACCTCACCTCAAACTTTCATCATGAGAACTGATCTTTTAACATCAAAATGGATTTCCCACTTTAAGTGACCAAATTACATCCTCAGGTTGTACCCTTGTTGACATACACTTGGTATTATTCTTAGCTCCAGGCATAATGGCACATTAAGCAATAACTTGGAAGCTACATTTTCAGTGACATATGAAAATATAGCAACTTCTCCTTGCAAAGACTTCAACAGGAATTTTTGCATGTACTTTACAGGTGATGAAAGATGCAAAATAAAGAGATTTGGGAGAATTAATATACTTGAATTGAAAACCAGAATCCAACAAATTCTATAGGGATATGTACATCAAAAACAACTTCCTGATGCCAAGTTAATGGGAGCTTGTTTTGTATAAGGTAAAAAACTCAAGGGCCAATATTTAACATGATGTCATGCTTTGCTAATAAATTTCTACCCCTGGTGGGATTATATTTGGTCCATAGAGGTTATACACCAACATCACTGCATTGCCCATGTTTCTATTTTGCCATCCAGGCGTGCATTGTACAGCAGATGTGATATCAAGGTGCTATTAGTGTGAGAATCAGTAAAACACGAACTGAGCATGATCAATATTCCAACCAGTATGACAAATTGAAATGCACTGATGTCATGTGGATGACCTCTACTGGAGTAACAAGAAAATATGGTGCTATCTCGCTGATAGTGTCCAGATGGCAGATACCAGGTAATGTAGTACATAGAAGTGGTATTTAAAGGTATCTAAAGTACCATGTATACCGCCAGTGTCATCCATTCATTATGAGGTGCAAATTGTACTCCTAAAACTTTATGAGAGTCCATGAGAGGCAATACAGGTCTCCTTTTATGTGTTGTTCATAAATGCTTGCAAATTCCATTGGGAGACTTTTTAAGCAGAGGGTGTCCCTGTCCAATGTAGAACTTTGGGAACCCACAGTGATCACATTTTTCTCTTTTTGACTTTGTGAAGTTCAAACAAACTGCTCGTGACAAGCACAGACACTATTTAGGCTAGTTCTATCCACATGAAATTCACTGCAAGCAGCACTTCATGTGGTCAATGTTAGGCAGGTCTTCAAAAACAATGGTTCTTTGAATCCAAATGCGTATATCTTGCCTCATCAAATATGTTCTTTTAAGAAATTCCATCTACTTTACCTACAGAAAAGCATACATGACATTTATGTAAGGGTAAGGGTATTGGTATTTATAAAGCGACAACCTTTAACATATTGAAATCATTGCTATAAGAGGGTATCAATAAGAGATTGTTAGAGGTAAGGGCACCCACTTCTATTTTCTGATCCTTTTAAATTGGTACCATGATAAAACAAATACCCTTTTTTGACCCATAACTATGCCCTATGAAAAGGGTCAGAAAGAACAATGACTTGTTCCAGGATTGTTACTAACAGCCAAGTATAAGGAATACTAATGGCTAATAAATCAAAGTGGCTGTTAATGTCTTAAGGAGTCTAGATGAAGGGTAACAAGAAGGTCCTTTAAAACTCATTCCCTATGTAACTGGCATGTGTAGCTGATAATGTAATGTATGATAATATTCCCCCTTAGTGCTGACACTGTAGCTAGAAAAGTTCTTGACATTCCATTCCAAAACAGATTGACTTGATTTTGTTTATTTAATACTAGAATAACTTTAGGTCCATAATTTCTTCAAGAGCAAGACAGAACAAATGACCTTGGCCACACCTTGGTGGATGTAATGATGAGAGCTACCATTTTTTCATCCTTTTCTAAACAAAATCTCTTAGTTTGGATCTTTACAATGTGATATACGTAACCCTCTCTGTCTCACTGAGATCAGGTAGAAACAGTCCAACAGCTGACTTTGCCTGTCTCACTTTATAATTATGCGGAGAGAGTATTATTGCTTGATGAATTTTCGGGAGCTTTACACCAGATTAGTGACTGACTGGATACACTATCATACACTATCATAGTTTAACCAGTCACAGGGATTCTGTAAGAAACACAAAAAAGGGGGGAGTTATTACTGCTACACCCAAGTCCATTGATGATGTTCAAGGGCAATTTGCAGGTTGGTTCAGGACCCTTGCAAGGTGCAATTTGAAGGGTTTTAAAGGCCATTTATTTGTGAAAGTTCAGATATTGCTGCCAATGTGTCTTCTTTTTTAAGTAAGCGACCAAGGTACTGACAATTTTCTAATTTTTATGGAAATAAAAAGGGGGGGTGTTTATCCCATCTTCCACTGGGAAAGGAGGAGGCAAATCCCCCTTGCCACCCTCTAGGGGAAACACTGAGTCATCATTTCCTTCAAAGTTGGTCCATTCCATGCTTTACCCCCTCTTTATGAAGAAACTCAACACATGAAAACTTAACGATTCAGTCTGCACAAATTTATGTTCCAACAACTGCCAGAGCTGGTAATGCCACCTTAAGCAGATTTGAACATGTTTACGGCAAATGGCCTTCTCAATAAAAACGTAGCAGGAATGATTTTCCTCTTCCTTGGCTGTCAGAATTCTGATTTCTTTAATTAAGTAGGAGCAGGCACCAGCTGAGGTAGCCTCTAAACACTCTGCATGAGGTACTGATAATGCAGAGATCAGCTGTAGGGTAAATCTACCATGGCTGATATAAACAGAGTATGGCAACAACTAAAACAGTTTATACAGACTGTTTTTCTCTGGGTAGGAGAAGAGAGATGAAGCTGGGTATGTCCTACTGTTTGAAATCCTTGCCTAAACAAATGGTTTAACAACAAGAAGATGTGACTTTTTACCTCTTATCTTGCACGGCCTTTGACTGACACTGTGCCCCAAAGGGGCTCAAGGGAGAATCCATCTCACATGGTATTGTGGAGTCTCATGCAATTTCCTCTTGAAAGCAAATATAGCCTTCTATGAAGCCTCCCTACATTGCCTCTCTGCTTCCTTCCAAATTCATTTTAGAAGAAATCAGTTAATCACAATAAAATAGAGCTCACCTTCATCACAGTGATGCAACTGATGTCCCTTTATAGGATAGGAAAGGTATCTACCTGATAGCACAGATCCATTCTTCATGAAATTTCCCAGGAAAGAGGTGAAATTATTCCCTGGGACTTGAGTAGTATTTTCAACAATTCACTCTATATTTTTGGCCCAGAAAGGAAAATTTCCCCCATAACACTTAAAGTTCCCTCCCCATTTCCCAACTTTTTCCACCTGTCCACATTTTCCGATTCCTGTCACAGAAGTATTACAGACCTGTTTCACATTGCTTGAAAGTTGCAAGTGAGTTTTTGTTGGAGTTGTGCACCACAGTATCCCTAAACTCCCCTGGTTTGGGAGTCCGTGAGGGATGATGCCTACCCTCCTATCACCCTATGTAAACCTTTTATACCTATAATTACTGTCTGGGAAACTAATGACAACTTGGAAACCCTACCAGCAGAAGGGTGGCCATACAACCTACATTTCCCTAAGTTTATGTTTCAACTGGTTTGCTTCAGATAGGTTCTACATTCACAATTCCTGAGCATTTTTGCTGGTTTCTTGTGCATTATAATAATAATAACCATTACTTGTTTCTGCATAAATTTCCTCAGAAAACTCATGAAGAAGCAACAAAGAGTATCCCAGGATCAATCCATACACACATTTAAAAGTTAAAAATTTGGGCAATGTGAGTCAACTTTTGGAAATAATTTGTGGAACACTGCTGCTTGACTATGAAAGTAACACTATAAAATACCATGACAGCATTACATTAGCTACTACTGTATACTTTAAGCACCCAATCTGTCACCTTTGTGTTCATTCCAGTGACATTTCTCTGATGCACTTACTTATTCTTTTCTCCAGCAGCAGGTTAACAGTAAGACAAGGAACTTGTTTACATCAAAATGCTTCTGTGTTATAAATCACCTTGGCTTGATTAAGTGGAGGATGTAGAGGACCCAGTTATCAGAATCTTTATCTGTAATGAGAAACAAAATTTTGTGTTAAGAAAATGCATTAGTAGTAACAGAAAATGTTTTTTTGAAATATTTGATGTCATTCATGTAGTTCACACACCCTTTCAGTACATATGTAGTTGCAGTGACTACCTATTTTACCCTCATTACATACGAAGGTAGTTGCGGCGACTACCTACATTACACAAGTTTTGGGACGCCTTCAGTGTAGCTTGTAGGATCGCATGAACATAATACCCAGGCTTGGTAAGGTGGATTAGAAATCTAAGGAACAAAATAGCGCCATCATTAAGATTTTCTATCGAAAATGGTGACTTACAGAGCGATAAAAACAGATGTGAAGCAGTGGCTTTCCAAAGCAATTGATGGCATGTGGCGCTACTGTGACCGATGCAGAGCAAATTACCCACAATTGTAGCCCTAGCCCTGTACCAGATATTGACAAGGAAGATTTTTCAGATAGTGATTAATGAAAAGATTGAACTATGTTCAGTATATAGCTATGGTCCCTATACAGTACTGAAAAGGTTAAGTATGGATAAAACAAAATATTCCCAAAATTCACACTGCTTGTAGCCACCAGAGATCCCTTTTAAACCCTTGCTGCATCTGAAAGTGGCCCAATGAGTTGGCTCATGAAATTCAAAACATTATACCTATGACAAATGGTCAAAATTGGACAGTCCCTACATCCTACATACAAATAACTGTTTTATGAGTGAGCACTTACTGTAATGGTTCAAATTGGTTATCAAAAATTTGTGACCAGACACTCTTTCAAATTGTGTCTATATGCCAGGGCACCACAAAATTAAAAATTTCAATTTTGCAGTAACTATTGGATACATAGGAAACTAGAGGCTAACAATACAAACTGTACTGTGGTAGTGACTCCCCAAGACTATTGCACCTGGTCTATCTATGTCCTTTAAAACTCTCATTAATTTATCAATATCATCTCAATAAGCCCCTTTAGTTGTATTATTACATCTTGAATGCTGCATATGCGTCAAAGAATAGTTTTGCGACCATAATCCCAATGTCCTCCATTTAGCAGTCCACCATCACAAGAATGAAGGGAATAAAACAATTCCCCCATACTTCCATGCATACACTAGTACTTGTCACATTCCCTGTGGAACTTCCAAGAGCTTTTGACAGAGGATTTACACAAGGAACTTTATCAATTATTTAAATTACCTATACACTTGATCAGGCCAATCAAAGGTCTGCCGAAAAAAACACAACATGCAATAAATTGACTGCAATAACAATTGTTCAAATGTTTTGAAGTACAATTCTTTCCATCAAAAGTCATTTGAAAACTAAAGATAAGTGCTATTAACTCCATGCATGCTTTCAGTTTACCCACAGTTTATAGCAGTACATACAGTATTGACTGAAGAAGCTTAATTGAAAATCATGAATATTCATATTCTCTGCCCTAGTTTTCCTTCTTTATTTCTGTTCTTCTTGTACCTAGAAATGATTCATTTCCATTAATCCATCAGATAAAGGGATGTTTGTAATGTAAACATACAAACAGTTCTACTAATTTTGTAAACCCATTGCAGACTTTGCCCTTGGTAAACATGGAGTACATCAGTGGCATCCCACTGCATACATGTGTTGTAAGAAAATAGCACAAGCTGTATGCTTAAAATGGTACTTCAATGGTACTGCAGATATGCCAAATTACACGCATATAGTCTGTTTAAAATGAATGGTTGATGGCTTCTTGGCCTTTGTGTAGTATCTGTTCTTTTCATCCTGTCAAGAATGGAGCCATGCATGGCAGACCAGTAATGTAAATGGTCTGAAGGCCATGAGGTTGGTCAAGTGTTGTCCTTAAGTGGACATATAGCTTCTTCGGGAAGAAGTGACAAGTTTGGTTTCGCCGAACGGCCCTTGCAAGAGGGTCCGGAGGACTTTGGAAAAAGTATTGGTTTATAGTGAATGAAAGCAATCCACTATTTACTAGTAACTGCAAGGTTTGTTATGAATGAATCAGGTAAACTTGGAACTATTTCTCCACTGCATAATTATCACGTTAAAATGCACTGAAGGTGTATAAAATGAAGCATACAGGAAAAAAGACATTATTATTATTACGAGTGAGATACAGTACAGAGCTCATAACATATTTTTCATTTCACTTCAATATTGCAGATGCATCATCCTCCCTATAAATCAATTAGTTATCCAAGAGCAATGTGTCACTGAACTAACATGCTCTACAGGGTTGGTGGAGAGCTATAGTCCTATAGCCAATGGGGTTGGCAACTTTCTGAATCATCCTCCCCCACATTTGGATACATCCTCCAAAAGTATGAAAATGGTTTCAAAAATGGATGGCTAATTCTCTCCCTCCTCCCAATAAAACTAATTGCTCTGTCAGTGTTATTATAAAGCTACATAACTGGTTGGTGTAACAAAATGAGATGCAGATTGGAATAAATCAGTGGTAATGTTATACTGAGAGTCCTCACAGCCAGCATTGGTCAAAACCAACAGGCTGGTTGCTAAGGAAGGAGGGGATAGGGGTTATAGCCACCACTACCAGCCTTATGACTCTACAGTAAAAACAAAAACAAAACAAAAACAAAAAAAATAAACCTGGACTAACTTCTCACCATACCAAGATTTTTTTGCATAATTAAGTTCTGGTCCATGTTGTGTTTGATGTATGGAGTAGGAGAAACAAGCCAGCGAGCCATCCAGTTGGTCCCACTTATGCCAATTGCTATGAAAAAGGTGTAAAACTCCAGCTTAATCTATCAAGCTAAAAGCCAGAGTGAAATATTTTCCCAAGTAAAAGTATTCCTACCGTAACCTGTTAATCATTTTTCAATTTTTATTGTTGCTATAAAAAATATTGAAATTTACCCTAAGTTCACTTGTCTTGGGGAAAATTCTGTTTTCAGGATACAAGGCTTGCAGGCTTTCACAGCTGTGCAGAGCTGATGACCCTAACTATATTTCAATGTGTCCTTACAAGTTGTCCAGGAACTAATTGAAGAGCTTAATATCCTGATAATCAAATTCAATTTCAGAGAGAATACCACTCAAGAGGTCAATTACGATAACACTCAGGGACAAATCTTGTTCTTTGTTCCAGGTAAAGCAGCATTTAAAACTAATCCAGGATTGCAATGAGTGGCTGAGGGGGAATACCGTATTTTTTGTTTGGAAAGTCACGTTCTTTTAATAGGAATAAAGGCACAACAAGACCATACGATCATCATGAATTAATGTGATGAAAAAATAATTGCATATATGGAGGCTGTACTGGGTAGTATTAAAATAATTTGTGAAGTGTTGGTCGCACTTGATACTAGGTATAACAACTGTACCCTCCTGGCTGGGAGAGGGGAAGTTGGTCAACATACATTTGCTGTGTTTTCAGGAACATACAGTAGCTCTTCTCATGGGGAGCAAAAACTTCTTAAGGAGTAATGCTTGGTTCAGCCCCTAAACTTATAATGTTAGAGAGTTATGGGACTTTGCAAAAACCACCACCCAATGTAAGTGTTCAGTCACTGAAGAAATGGAGCATAGGCAAATTTGATTCAAATTTATTATTGCACTATTGCAGTTAGGGGAGGTATAAACAGAAGTGAAAGACACTAAATGCACACAAATCTTCTGGAATATGTATATTAAAAAAAAAGAAAAGAATAGGATATTGGATATAGGGGCGAGAGAAGTTGTCCCAAACTCATTTAGAAGCAGCAGCTTGGTCATATATTTTCTTCTGGTTTCTCTTCAAAGGATCTTTAATAATATTTCAGGACTTTTAGGATTTCTCAACAGAGGAGAAAAATATAGTGCCACAAGATTCTCGAGAGCCATTTATGAAACAGGGAATTGTCACTACATTCATTCAAATACAGTGAAAGTGAAAAAATTTTCCCTTCAAATGCTTGAAAAATGTGACAAATGTTCTGACTAGGAACAATAAAATTAGATGTAGATTTTAGATCTGATGTAAGTTTTGAAAGAGATGATAATAAAAACTGAATACTTGATCATGGTGCTGATCTAATAATATATTGGGCTTGATTCTTGCCATTGAATGGAAATTAGATGTAGCATTAAAGAGGTAACTTAAACCTTTACCGTTGTGTTCCAATTGGGGCATATTTGTGGGCCAAGGGAGTGGGTGGAAAAGCAGAAGTAGCACGCCCCACATCAGCTTCCCTAGGCTATTGACCCCGTGACCTTAAACTTTTGTTGTTGTGGCGGAATTTTCGGGTAGCTACTTCCAGTTTTGAGCTCTGTGTGAAACAGTAAAGATTAGTGACAGCCGCACTCTCCGTCTGGGTCCAAAAGGACCCAAACAATGCTAAAGGGTTAAGCACTGTGAATATGATCAATGTCAGGTCTTGGCATTAATAAAAACAAAATTGTTCTATTTTAAAGGAAATAGCATATTTGCAGAGGGAAGTTTTTAACTTTCCACTCGTTATTTCTTTAGAGCAGAATAAAAAAATGGTCCGTCTGTTAACTTTTCCCACAGTTTTAACTGCGGCTACTGTATTGCTGTATTTTTCCGATTAAAACAAATCCCCACTTCCTAAGATTATGAAATCAAAACATTCTGACTGAAAGGTACAGTTTATCTGGCTGGACGAGAGATATCTCTTTTAGAGAAAACTTAACAAAAAATTTATTTTACCAGGGGAACAGGCACATGCTATCTTGCTTTGTTCATTTCTTCACCTACCTGCAGATTTTTTCCATGTAATTGGCATGCGGGATTGTTATGCTCTCATCCATCTATGGTTCCATGACTTTCCATGACTTTTACAAGCATTCCATGATTTTCCCATGACCTACCCAGACTAACAAAGTACTCTACAATATTTAATACAAACAGAATTACAGCTTGGATAAAGTCAGTTTGGTACAAGTTCTTCAAAAAACTATGTAATTCCATGACTTTTCATGGACTTTTAAAACTAACTGAAACTTGTCAATGGTAATCAAGCTGGAAAATGCAATATATTGTTCCATAATCTGTGAGAACCCAGACATACTAGTAACCACATTATATGAGTGAAATCATAGCATTTAATGTATGGTACTTCCACTGACTTTTTATGTCCTATCTGTAGATGGTCGCCACCGGCTGGGACAAAAATGGTGCACTAAGATGGCCGCCGTCATGCTATATATCATGTGATTTGACAACGACTCTATAATATTTTAAGCAAAAGTTTAACCTGAATGGGAAACAAAATCATATTCCTGCAATACCTGCAGTAATTTTGACCTTACCTTGCCATATTTCAAAAATATTTCAACTTTCTTGCAAAATATGGAGATATACTTGAGCAAGTCCAAGCTTTCACACAAAAACATAGCAGACGGCCATCATGGTGCGCTTTTTCTCACACGTATGGTAGCCACAATGTACCGTGCAGTATGCTCTGTCCATGTATAGGAAGTCTGTGGGTACTTCTCAGTACCACCTGGTAATTATGGTTATGAAAGTACATCTCAGCCTTTTTGTGCACAGATGCACTAACCTTAGAAGTCATTCACTTTCTGATACAGTTTGTGTTTCCTATCAGTTAACAGCAGACATGAATATTATGTAGAAAAAGGAAATTCACTTTTAGGTAATAAAACAGTTTGTTATGTTCCCACCTGTATTCCCCCTCCCTCTTCTAAATATCCCCTGAGTTTTAAGTATATGAAATGAAGCAACAGAAACATCTAAATTAGACTTGCATGAACATATTTTCATGAACTTGTCAAGAATCTAATCTTGTTCAGAAATGAAAGAAACCCCAACAGATTCATACAAATGCAAATATCACCCAACTGGTACCTCTTCAATTTAGTTCTTTGTTTTAAAGTAATTGTGAGAGAGGACTGATATGGTGAAAACAGAGAGAAAACTACACACAGACTCAACAGTCCATTTATCAAACAGTTTATCAATGGAAACGTTCCTTAAACTGATATGAATATTTTCCACATTAGTTGATTTAGGGATGACATCACTTGTCAATGTCATGGCAAGCAGCCTGCCAATCAGAGGAGAGCATTGTCCTGTGAATTGCTGTTTTGTGATATCAGAAGCATGTTTGTATATTAAGAGCTACATTGCCATGGACAGGCATTCCTTCATTTTCCAGAATACTAAAAGAAGTTTATGCAATCCCCAAAGAGCTTGAAATTTGTTGAACAGAGTCCGAGAATCTTTGGGCAAAATACTTCAATGTTAAGAAGAGACACTCACTGATGATACTGTCAACTGTTTTATTATGTCACTTTGGTTCTCAACAACATACACTGTAACTTCAGAACAATGGCTGACAGAATCCATTCAGCTATATTCATGAGCCAAAAATGTAATTAACTTTCAACTGTGGATTGGTTTAAATGAATGAATATTCATTTACAGATTAAGTCCATGGGAGGTCTTTGTTGTAAGAGCTCGAAGTGACACAAATGGCACACTAAATGCCCATTGACTATGTTTGTCAGAGTAGCATCACAGTCATGCTTGCTTTGCTCCCTTTTTCATGAGTAACTATCAATTAAATGAATACAGCCATGCCATGCAGCAAAAATTTACCAAGGTTTGCTCTAAGGTTCAAAATTCCTTCAAAGATCACATGACATACATGTGCATTGGGGTATGTTGAACACACTCATGGTAAATTCATAACACTCACAAATGTGAAGACAGATTACACAGAGGGTATGCAGGCTTGTCTGTCTTATTTAGTTTGACTTGCATTCAAAATGAAATTGAAATAAATGGAAGCTTCTACATCCCAACTTCCTATCAGAAGGTTTCGTGAGTAGGCCTATGTTCCATACACACTACAATTTTCAATTTTCTGATCTAAATACTCTCTCTCCTGCCACTACTTCCTCCAAACTCTCAAATACTATTTGCCTGAATGTCCCTGCTAATGTGCAGAACTGTATAGCAAGCCAGATACCTAAAATGTGTGCAGTCATTGGTTTAATACAATTTTGAAATCAGCTTAGTCTGGGTGATAAGATGATTCAATTCACTGCATGCAATTTCTTAGTCCAAGAAACAACAAGGTCATTGCCATGGGTAGAACAAAGTTTTGAAGCTGGGAATAATTCTTCCCAGGAAATTTGAGACTGGAAATTTGTGACTCCATGGGAAAATTTTGGCAATTGGAAGGAAATTTCCTTTTTCTGTACATGAAAATATAGGGAGAAGGAAGAACAATGGGAAATTTTACTCCCCACCTGGCAAATAATTTTACTTGCTTGGAAAGAAACACTTTTTAACCTGGCCATTTCTTCTTTTGGAATATGTGTTCACTCCAATCAGATAATTGTGTTTTCCTTGTAACAGCTATAAGGACATAAGCTTTTAGCATCTGCTCATCTCTCTACTATTTTAAGAGATGTTTCTCTCAACCATTCCTGAAAAAGACTTTCATCATCATATTGCCTGATTCATCTTGTGAAAGAACCATTATTATAACTTTGTGGTTGCATACTCTGATGATTTGTCATATCTACAATGCTGGTCTTGCAGTAAACTGTATCACTGAGGTCAATGTTGGTCTGTGACTATAGGACAGTTATTAGATCCTGCCCAGCAGGATATTTGTGTACAAGTTTTGGTGACACAGAAATGGCAGGTGCAACTAGCACATAGCAATTTTAAAATTGTAGCTGAATTGATTAAGAAAGCTGCTATATTTTACTATAATTTATAGAAAGTGGGTTTTGTGCAAAATTAGGTGTGCATTCAAAAAATCCAGGCCTACAGCAGTATGTCCACAATTTCAGAGCTTACTTTAAACTGCATAGATAAGAATAAAGTCATAACAGTTACTGAAAATAGTAACATGTGTTTAAAGTCACCTACAGTAATGTCTCCTATAGAAACACAGGCTGGAAATATGACACACACACACACAATCAACAGTTAAAGCGGCTCATTGAGTTGGTTCAAGCAATTCAACAAATTTTTCCAAACATTTTAAGATTTCTTCACATATCAATGACAAATGGTCAGACTTAGACAATCCCAATATCCTTCACACAAATAACTGTGTTATGAGTGAGTGATTAACGGTTCAATTCGGTTTTCAAAAATTCGTGACCAGACGCTTTTTCAAATTATGCACAAAGCCGTTACAAGTCCGGACACTACAAAACTCCGTTGTTCCGTAACTATTGGATATGAAAATTTACTTGTCATGCTAACTGTAAGCATTGTCATGTAGTAGTGACCCTTAAACTGTAAGCATTGTCATGTGGTAGTGACCCTTAAACACTCTCATTATGGTATTGATATGAACTCAATGAGCCTCTTTTAGTCTGATTAAGGACATCAAGGTAAGAGCCTAGCTGAAAGAACCGAATAATCAGCAAAGTTGAACATTTGGGGTAAAACAAAATTCATTCACGTGCATTAATTGGGCCCATGAGGAGGAGGACTAATTAATGCTTAAGTATAGGTGATGGCAGAAGATGATATCAGAACAGATGTTTACACATGTCTTCAGAAGAAAAAAGGATAAATATTCATGAATAATAAAGTCTCCTCTACAGCGCAGAAAAACAATGCTCACTCAAGACACTGTACCAGTGCAGACAACAGCAAGCAAAAAAAGCAGCAATTGAAAAGATGACCTTTAAAATACCACATACTGATCAAAAGGATCCAGGGTCTTCAACTTTCTAGCAAAAACATTCCATAACCAGGGCTCAGACTAGTTGAAAGTCCAATCCCCAAAAGTTTTTCAAGCAGTACAATAATAAAAGTAGTAAAATGAAAACAATAGTAAAATTGAAAGTTTACAATACTTTTCCTCAACTCTGCAACCCTGAATCCCTCCCCCACTTTAAATGGCCAACTCTGTGAAATATTTCTTAGCAATAAATGGTATGCATGGACTTCCAACGGTCCTTTTCTTCTCCCCCTTCCCCCACCTTATGCACTGCCATTTACCACAAGAACCATAACGCTTCTGTTATTTGTCTGTGCATACATACAGCAGAGGTCAAAGAGGAAAGCATGATTTCATTTCTAAAGCACAACTGCTTCATACCCAATGGGTATTATGAAACCTGCGATATTTTTCCCAATTCAAGATTTGTTGAAAACCACCATCAAAATATTAATTTTTGTTTTTCATTGTGTTGCAGTATGAATGGCACAGCATGAATAGGACATCTATCATGCAGAGCCTCACAAAGAGTCTTAAGTGCAAGTGTTTCTTTCTTACACCTGCCACAAATAAGAATAGATCTAATGTATTGTATTATGACTGTAGGCAAGTCTGGCAATATGCACATTTCATTTCATTTGACTACTGTTCTATTATGTAGACTTCTCATATAAATGAAAGGGATATGTTGTACGCAAGCGTGATGGATTAAATCGTCACAGCAAAATTAGTGTACTTTGTAAAGGTTCAGGCCAGAAATATAAAATATTAACATTTGATCAGTGGGAGAGTTAAGAACAAATACAGTTCAAGCCAAACAAAACGTGCCAGTCCATGGGTCCATATGTCAGATGCATTTTGCAGTGCGCACCACTCTGCATGCAACAAGCTTAATTGACAATGTAAGATTGAATATTTGCAACAGAGAATACAGAGTTTCCTGGGTAAAGTCAGAGAATTCAAAACCTTCCATGCTTTTAAAGAAAAATGCAAACTACTTGACAATAAAGTGCCTGATAATGGATTAAATTTGTTGAGATTTCATTCTTTTCAAGGCTTCAAAATTAAATTAATACTTCTCCCACCATCACATGGTTGTTATATGCCTATTATATTGAGTCTACTTTCTGCATAAATATCTACTTTTGTTTTCCATTTTTAAATTGTTCCTTTGGTTCCTTTGTGGCTTGCCAGTCCTGATATGAATGCCATGAGCAATGCACTTGCCTGATTACTTTTTAGCCCTCCCAGACTGTTAAGGAGGGGATTTTGCAAAACCTGAAGAATGTCCGAAAGTCTGAAATGTTCTGTACTTTAAACCATTTAATCACACACACTCACTGAAGCAAATTATTGTAAGCCATGCCAAACCACTATGTTGCCTACTTAACCACAGCAACAGTTATAGCTATTCTTAATTCTACCATTTACAAGCATCAATTTATTACTCTTTCAGACAAAAAAGTATGTGCAAACTTATTTCAAGTCAAACAAAAACAACCTAAACAAATCAACGAAAGAATTAAAAAGTTGTCATTAAAACATGTGACAAAGTTCTCTTTCAGGTATGGCAATGCATACCAATTAGATAAAAGGTAAATCATATGTAAGAGTGACACCTTTTTCTAAAAGAAAGGTCATGAAGAATCACAACAATAGCAACCAAACTTTTATTTGAAACGATTTCTGAGCAAGCAAGCAGGCATAACAAAGGTTACATAAACAAATGTGGCACGGATATGCAACAAGAATAAATCATGGCATTATGATAGGGATCAACTTCTCATGTAATACCAGATCAGATTGTGCTTGCTGCACTTGTGGCGATCAGGGAAGCAAGCAGGTAATCAAGGCAGCTGTCTGACAAATTGATTATAATACCTCTTTGACATTAAAGGGATTCCTTTCTCTGACATGCACCACAACAAAATATCTTCCTTGCTTTCATCACATAAAGCACTAACTGTTGGTGGGATAAAGTTCCAGTCATGTTTATAAGTGTGGGCATATGAAGTGCTGTAAGTAACATGTATTGCTTGGCACATATTGCCAATGGATTAATGTGACATAAACATAGCATACAAGGATCACAAAGACTTTTAATTAGCGATGAATTATAGCATGATAACCAGAGCATGCAAGATTAAACGATTTAAGCAGGGGAGAAGCAAACGTTCAAAATCATGCAATGTCATCTATAAAGAAAGACAAAGGCATACAGTACAGATTCTGCAAAAGCTAAATTCTGTGATAGAATTGTCAAGTTTTGCAAATTATCTTTTGTAATCATATTCTAAAGAGCAACATTTACATTCTCTCTAATCCAGGTCTTTTCTTTTGTCAGTTTCTTCATCACCACAGTCTAGGTTATGTATTCAGAGAGTTGCAATTGCTTCATGCAAATACATCCAATGTTTGTCTTGGTGTGGAGGAAACCAAATTCATTTTTGCTATTTACCAATGAGGGTGTAGATCTGTAAAAATACCTCCTCCCCTTCCATTCTATTCTGTACCCAATTTATGTCACAATTGCACACCATTCATTTAAACAGAGCTTTTCCAAGATACAATGTGCAATGGTTTCATGGTGAAACACTCCCTATATTGCAATGGGAAATTATGGTTTGGGGGCAAAACCTTGCATAGGGTTACATCTTTTCCATGCTCTGGCCCAGGACTTAAGATTCCTTTTCCCCTTCTAGTGAAGGTGGCTGAGGTCCCCCCTTGGTGGTTCCCAAGACTGTTTTGAGGTGTAAATTTCAGAGATGATGTTCCAAATGCAAATCACAAAATAGTTCTGCTTCTTGAAGAAGCACAATCACAGGACACTGGACACCAAAGTTAACTGATCAACCTCTCCACTTCAGGTCCTTGATAGGCCCCAGCAACATACATGTACACTACTAAGGTACCAGACACCTTGCTATACTGAAAAGGCTATGCTTTTTCAGCTACGCACAAGACAGCAAAAGAAGGGTTGGTTTGCAAAATGTTTTTGCATGGTTCTCACTCAATGTAAAATAGTTTGATCATTGGAAATAAGCTAGATAACATCTGTTGACCATCAGAGACGTGTTAATAAATCAGTACTATACAAGGATGCAATATTATCAATCATCACACTGTACTCAGTGCTTCCAGTAAGCAAGGCATTCACTTTGAAATCAAATTGTGATGATGTTCACAACTTCTCCCACAGGGTTTAATTTACAGTATTTGGTATTTATCTAATTCTGCCACACAAGATCTATGCAAAATTTTGTAGCAAATTTTGTACATACAACATAGGGATTTCCGATGGATTTTGTGACGAGACAAAACCCTCAAAATTGCAGTGCAAGTTTTGAACTCCTCTTATTTATTCCCTAATTACAGCAAAATTTATTCCAAATCAATTGTTTGAATACATTTTTATTCCTTGTGTTGAATGGTGTAGGGCTGTGAACGTTTAGCAAAATAACTAAACATTTAACGTCAAAACTTGCAATTGTTTAGCGATTAATCGCGATTACCTTATCACAAAAAAAAATATTTCAGCATTTAGTGATTGTAGCTAAATGTGATACAGAAATAATAATATTGTTATCTTGCATGGTAAAATCAAATTATTCTGAAACTTTGAAGCCTAGCTACAAGGTTCAAATGTGTCCATAATGTTCCACTTAACAAAAACCAGGGATCATCAGAGTATACAAATGGATAAAAAACTGTCAAAATCAGGTTTTGCGATTAATCGCTTGTAGCTTTGTACTAAGCATTTATTCCACATGCGATCGTTTAGCGATTAATCGCTACACTTCACAGCCCTAGAATGATGATTATATGTAAAATTTAAGGACATTCAGCAAAATGCTAAATAGCTACATGAATGGTCAGTTTCATTCAGCAATGTCAATGAAGTATTGGACACACTGGGTACCATTTAGTAGCAAGATACACATTTCCCATAATCACTAATATTATCATCGTCCATTGTTAATAACAGTTGAAGGCAGCTGGCACTCGATCTACAAAGGTGTAGCTTTCAACTCTCTATGTCACATGAGCTGAAACTAGCAGGCTACCTCTTAAAGGAAATGTTTAAGTTGAACAGGTGATGGAAAACATGAAAGGTGACATATGCTTCCACTCAAAGATGTACTACAATAAGTGGCTGGAAGTTTCCTGTCCCAGTCATGAATGAGAGGCTTGTGTAGTCTACTGTAGGCTACTGTACATAACATCTTGTCTTATGCAATACTTTGTGTAGTGAAGTCTATCGTAAAGTCCAAAAAATGACGACTATATGTACACTGAAAAAGCTCCAGATGCCATGACTGTCATGACATGCATAAAGTGCAGTAACACTTTATATATATAGGATAGAATAACACTCTAATTTTTGTGAAATTTACTTAAAATCCCCTCCATCTTTGGTCGGAAAGAAACAAAAATTGTCAACCTAAGGAAACAGATGATTTGTATTTCATGATAATGACAATTCACAATAAAACCAATTATTCTGTGATATCACATCCTTAAACAGCTTTTATTGGTTATAAGAAGTCCAATAAAAGATATTTTTCAACATGAAATCAAAAAACGATTCGTTTACATTTCATTATCATTGTCACAGGATTGAACCTATTTTGTCTTTTCCGGCTGTAGATGGATGAAATATTAAAACTCTAAAAAAATTGGATCAGAATCCCATCCAAAATCCCTACAGTGCAACCTGTGCCTAATACCTATACAGTTTTATGGCATGGTACATGCAAAATTTGCCTAGTGTCAGTCCCAGAGTTTTGTTTGTACCACTTTTTCCTAAGTCCAGCCTATCTGGCAATGAGCCCTTTGATGAAACCAAAACACAATTTCTCCAGAAGGAGTTTCTGTTTCCCAAGGAAGTATATGTTTACTAGAAGACAACACTTAACTGACCAACCTCATGGCTTTCAGATCAGTCTCAAGAGTTTCGTTCACTCATCTAGGCAACACTACACCACGCACTAGGGGAGCTGTAAGCTTTTTCAACCCTACCAAAAAGACAACAGTAATAATGCTACAACATAAATGCAGCCTATACATTCTTTAAACTAGCCACAATCAGCCTTTAGCTATTTTGAGGTGACTTTAATGCTATTGTGTGATTGGCAAAGATAGTGGAGATTGTCTGGTGACTTCTTTATTCAAAAGGGACATATCCCTACCTTTTTAACAACCCTCAAAGGGCATAAATCCCAGTTACATTCCAGCCAAATAAAAAGCCTCAAAAATGAAAGGGTACTGTCTGTATTCAACTATTCATGAGGCTATTAAACATAAGATGCAATGTAAACTTGTAAACAATGTACCAATAGAGAAAGTATATGCCAGCAGCATCAACAAACCAGATTGCATGCATTGCAGCCAAGCCACATTTGTGATGAAAATATTGTGAGAGACAGGCACAAAGCCTCACATTTACTTAAAGTTGAGAGAGATGGGGAGGGGGGGGGTGGGGGTTGCAGGCAAAACCCTCAAGTTTTACTTGCATTTTAATCATAGTAATGCTTTCAAATAGCATATACGTTGCCCGAAAATGACATATGAGATCCATCAAAGTTACTTCCCTTGAGATACAGTAACTACACATTTTTACAGTTTTACCTCAGTTGATCCTCTGGCGACTTTTGACCTACAGCATAAGATCCCTCAATTTACCTTAAATCTAATTATGTTTTTGAGCAAAACATGTCACAGCTACAGTACATACCCACCAGAACATATCACAACTGAATGGTACTGAATGTCCTCATGCCAATATTTAAATTCAAATAGAAAATCCAACACTTAACCATGGCTACGAAAATTCACCCAGACTGTATTTTCATTTGATTCCCCAAAACTCCCTGGTCTGGGGTCTGGGGATCTGGAAGCCCTAATTCTTACCTCCTACTTAACAATATGTAACCCTACCTACCTGTGGTAATCCTTTGGCAATCAGCATGATGGGATGAACATAGGGAGAGCCCCAAAGGGTGCCCCCTCTTCCTTTTACTTTGCCCCATACAAGAGGTGTAGAGTGACAATGTAGATTACTGCAACAATGGTACAGGTAGTTTCTCAATTACAACATGACATCTGTCAAATTGCACTTCATACAAAATCATATACATGCACAAATTGACAATATATTTACCGCACTTGCACAAAAACTGGGACCTGGCGAAGTCACTCAGTCAGTGAAAGCATTTTTTCACTGCCCACATTTCAGTATCTAACATTACTATCACTTCATTTTATACAGAACTTCACTGTGACCATGTCACATACTATTATGAAAGCAACAGGCTGCAAGTGCTTCATGTTCAGCTTTTTTTGTCAGTTCTTCTATAAATTGATAAATAGGCTTGTTAAAAAGAGAATTTCAATCAGCCACCCTGATAAGTGACCTGGCCATGTTTCAAACCTTTCTTGCATGACACCTAAATGACATACTAATCTTATCTCCTAAAAATTCTCTTCCATCCTCCAGCTTGATTTTTCTCCTTTCCAACTCTTTCAGGTACCTGACATTTGTTTTAAAACATCATTCTGAACCATCCAATCAATAAAATTCTCCTAAAGGCATCAGGGCACAAAATCGTTTGAGCTATAGATACAGGAACTGAGTGACAGAATCACATCACAGTAGTGACCTATACCCAAGCAAAGATCATCTCGCGATTAAAAGGCAAAGGGTAAATTGATAATGCCACTGGCAAAAATGAACCGAACAGATGATTCAGAATCTCTCCCTCAATCGCCAATTACAGACCTAAATCTGTCTTCACTTACTGTTTACACTTTAGATGAATTTTGTAGTTGAAAGAGAAATGTAATAAACTGATGGAGGAAGCCAACGCTATATACTTTTCATCATCTCTCCATGAGATCAAAATCCTTAAAAGTGTACAAATTTGCTTTTCCATCTAAAAACTACCCGCCCTCTTTGCAGTTTAATATTCACCCCATGGTAGTAGGTATCAATTTATATAACATACAGTGCAGCCTTGAGAGAATCCTGTAAATCTGATCATATCTGTTCTAGTTTTAGACCTGTCTAGCTGTCTGAATTCAGTCACGTATTAAGGTCAGCCCTAGAGGCAGCTGTGTGGAGTGATGTCACTTTTTCTCGAGGCACGACATAATTTCATCATTTTTTAATGAATATGATAACATGTGCAGCACTTGATGTGTTCTGGTTTTCTTAACCAACAAAGATACTTTAATGAAAATGAACTGGGAGAGAAGAGGCTAGCAAATTTGTTCCGCTTGGCATTTTGAGATACAAGTGTTCCATACTATGGAGATAGCCAGGATAATGTATGCATACTGCACTCAAAGTAGAATGATCTGCAGATGTGCTCATTTAACATCAAACCTAATACTGCTGCTAACAATGTGTGCTCAGCATTAAAAGCAATTTGTTCTCAATATTGTCCTTCTGTCTCCTTATGCTCCTTCTTGTGGTCTATGTTTCTCTGGAAAGGTTTTCCTTACTCTTCCTAATCCACGATTGAAATCATATGGACACGGCATGCTTTGCATATATACATGCTGCTCCCCACTCATGAAACCAGTTACCCCACCATATTCGGTTCTGCACATATCTTTCTGCATTTAAGCCTAACCTCAGGAGACACATTTCATTGCATAATCCTTTGAATGTCATTAGTAACTGTAGTTGTGAAATTTTTGTCAAGCGCCTAAGAGCAGCTACACTTCTGTTCCTGATGTATAAGTGCAATGGGTTGCTATTACTTTACTGCCTTCCTGTTTCTGCACAAAGGTTGTCTCAAAAGTAAACTTGCAAGAGACATATTTGAAAGGTTTGAAAAAAGATGTTTCATCCATCCCAGCAATCCCAATTTTATTAACTATTGTAGCTGTTGAGTTACAAATTGCTTAGACTTATCTTCTTATAACTCATTTACTTATAAGAAATTTTACCATGATTTGCAATGTCTTATTTGGTCTACTTCCTTTGGTCTAACTTCCTTATGTTAAACATAAAGAATCTTTATTGCCATATACACAGAGCACTTCTGAAGTGTTTTAACATGCACCTACTGTAATATTTCAGCTCATCAAGAGGAAATAACACCTCATTGTGGTGCCACAGCAGTGAAAAGTTAGGAGTTTTAATGTCAAGCATCCCACATTGAGAACTTAAATATTGATATCAGTTACACGGACTCCTCTACCAACAGCACAACTCTTAGGTGGTTTAAGTCACTCTACAAACAACACCAAAGTGAATTTCCTTCTGTAAAAAATCATCTACAACAAAAAAAGACAGTTATGAAGCTACCTTATAAGAAATTACCAATTACATACATGGTTAGAATTGATGTTTATTTCCCACGAACGAAAAAAAATTACTTCCCAGGAATGGATTAGAATTTCCCATAATTCTTCCTTATACCTTATGCACTGGAAAGGAAAATTTCCTTCTAAATGCCAAAATTTCAGCCTCCACCTTTTTCACCCATATGCAGATAAAAGCACCAGCACCAGTAATTTAGCATCACTCTTTAAAGAGCAAATTATGAATACTGGCTCAAAGGTTATGTGACTTATTTTATCCAAAGACCAGCAAGTTGTACTGATCAATGACCTAAAAAAGGAAATTTCTTCACTTGGAAAGAATTTGAAAGACCTACATGTAGCCCATGACAGCAAGTGAAGACAGCCAGGAATTCCAGTCAGATACTATTGTTTAATACTACTGTAATAGTACAATCCCAAGTCACAGCTAGCTGGTCAAAGAGTGTTACCTAGCAACAAAGAGCTGGTGAGGTGGGAGGAGTAGTATTCTACTGGAATTTTTCCTCCTCTCAAAGGGATTATCCATTCACTGGAACTAAGATGATTTACTACACAGGTTCCACAGCTTTCAAAGGATGCATAGCTACTGAAAGCTTACTCTGACATACTAACTTAGCCCTATGAGTGCTATTCTGCATTTTGAGAAGACAGCTTCCCTGAATGGCAGTAAAAGAATTCACATATTGATGAAGAATGGAAGCTTCTTTTAACATTAATAATCAAGTGAAGAAGAACTTAGTTCATAAAGGAGATGTGAGATCTATTTATACTGTATAACTTCTGATAAAAATGATTCATTATTATCATGCAAGATAAAACTGATATCACAGACTTTGTTTAGTTTAACAAACTAAACAAAGTCTGTGATATTGATAGTTAGATAGCTAGATGTTAGATGAGTCTGATGATAGCCTTTTTTCAGTGACTCACTGGCTTGTTTTCCTAATTCTAAATTACTTCTATTGCTAATGCTGAGCACCAAACACAGGATCTTGGATATGTGCAGTAACTACTGAAACATCAATGCATTTGTAACTGCAACCTGGAAAATGTGGTTGTTTTACTTGTACAGTATACATGTTTATATCTTAATTGAGCAGAATGTGACCATATCAACATCCAGTATTTGTAGCAAGTCATCTCTTTGTGGTGACAGTGGTGGTAGTGGGTGGTGGTGGGTAGGGCAGGCGTGTGGTATCTCTATCTTTATTTTAAAGGGCAGGAGCAGTCATCCCAAATTGAAGAAGTGTAGTACACTGTTCAGTTTCATGAGTGGCTGTTGGGAGTCATGTGACAATGTTTTTTCTCTTCAAATGTGAAATTTACCAGAAATAACTGCTTGGTTTACCTTGAATATGCAATGGTAAAGTCATAAAATGTAATTAAAGATACTTTGAAAAGAAATAAGATGAAAATTGAGTTATTTAGCTTTTCTTGAAAATAAGTTTTGGGGACTGCTTTTTACCTTTAAGTCTGTACTGTACATTCTCCAGTTTCATTTCAAACATTAAAACTTCTTACTTTACGCAGAACCTAAGTGCTACATCAACAAACACAATTATACTGCAAAATAAATAGCCACCCATACCATGATAATTTTCCAATGCCCATCATGGAAGTACAGGTATTCTTTGACACCATAACTTCATCACTTTGTAACTGCAAATTGTTCTAATTAATTACACCTTTTTAAGCACTAACGATGTGGTATTTTGAAATGGTGGGACACAAAGTTTTGTAACATGAAACAAGCCTACACTGTATGCATTTTTCCCTGCCAGATGTTAACTTTTACGTCAACTTTTTCATTAACTAACCCAAATTAGTCCACAAAAGATGTCTTTTTCCTAAAAACCATTCATAGTTTAAAAGGTAAACCATAGCAGAGAAATATTTCAAACATTTCTTTGACAAGCCTTGTTGCACAGATACACCACAACCCTCTTACTATACAAAATTTACTTCATCTGTATGTCAATATTTCCATGGGAACAGCATTTGAATAATTCAACACATTAAGTTCATACATTTACTGCAGCACAAGGCCAAGTGTATTAACCATCTCTCTTTTCAAATCTGCCAACCTACCAAAATTTGCCATCTACAGCAGAAGGCTTAGTTAGACAGAAGTCATAAATATGCTGCCTTTTCTTCTAGATCCCTCCAATTCATACTGAATTCAAACTTTGAAACCCTCAATGTGCCAAAAATTTGGATCACAAGTCTGTCACATCACCTCATCGGATCTGCCCATCACTTCCGCGATTCCCAACAACCAATTTTTCAGAATAAAGTTACAGTTTGAAATTTAATGGTAGGATCATTTTTAAAGACTGCAATGAACACCATCTGAAATCCCTTGATAAATGAAATGTATGAGATGAAGGCAGAAATTCTTTCTGCTGCCTCTCCTAGGCTAACATATGAAGATTCTACAAGAGTAGAGAGGCAATGAGTCAGTTGTAAAATTCCTCAGAGCAATTTCCATGAAGCTTCAATGTGTTATTGAAAATAATCTCCACTGCACACACCTGATGCAATGAAAAAAAGGAAGATCTGAAGGAGGATAGAAAAATGAAATATCATACGTTGTTGTATTGATTTATCGACAGAATAGGAAATGGTGCAGGAGGCTCCAGTATAATTTACAGAAGTAACCTAATACGAACGAAATAGAAAAAAAATATGTTCATGCATGTGCACACGTATAGTCACATGAGCGAAAGCACAAACTGCACACATCTATTAATGTGTTGTACCCGGAAAGAAGTAACACATTATGTAACACATGTTTTTGCAAAAAGATATTGCTATGAAAACTTTTCCCTAAAAAATATCTCATTGTGATTTTAACAAATATAATGTGAGGCCATTTTGAAATCTACAAAAAATTACCAACAAAACATGGCCAGGAACTGTGATTCAAAGACCATTCTTTAAACTGCTAAAATTGATCTGCATATCATAGCTGAAGGTTACAAACAAGATTTACTTCTATTACTTTAATTCCTTAAAATTTCTGAGATTATATCCTGAGCTGATCCAATTGCCATCAACAAACTCAACAACGCCTCTCAGAGGATGTTTCCTAGATGAAATAGAGCGTCAATTGTCTTCATCTCTCAGTTAGATAATTTAATTGAAGCAATGCAGCTTCCAGCTTTATGAGGAGATGGCTCAGTGATTTGAAATTAACAAGCATGAAAATTGAGCATTCAAAAAATTTACTTCTCAGAAAGGGAGTTCACATGAAGATATGAACTGATGAACTACCAAAGGCACCTTTTCAGCTTTATCAATTTTAAAGGACATGTATGTCAACCCCTGTGAATGGATTTATAAAATGGTAATGAAACCAATTTACCGCTTTCTTAATTTTTTTTTTTTTGCATGTATCTATCCTGTTGCATAAGGAAAACATGCAAGTGAGACAAGAAATGAGGAGTATGTCCACAACAAATGAACCACTAAATAAAATATAATTAACTTCTGGTGGTGAACACTTTGATTTGGCATGGAAGTATGCAACCATTATTTACCTCAATAGCAATCCTTTAATTGGAACCAGATAGAGAATAAAGCACAATCTGCAACTTCAAATGAACTACATGAAATGATACACTGGTAGTACAACACACAATATGGTGGTATAGGTTTCCTCTTGGACCCATTACTGTATTGCACACAAAGCATCAAGCTTAACAACAAGTATATAGAAACATCACTAGTAGAAGGAAATTGTCCAACAAATGTTACATACAAACCAACATCTTGCCTTTTATACTCTTTTCACAAGGTTCTAAAATAAAATCACTTTTTGCTAACACCCAATTCATACCAAAACTAGTAGAGGAGTTATTTTTTAGAGTAAAAACAACTTTATCAATGAACTATGAAGGCATCTACACAGGGTTGTTTGATTTTAATGATGTTGATTAAAATCACAATTATAATCATGATTTAAATTGAAAAAAAATCATGATTTAATCAGAAAAGTCTGATTTAAATCGATTTATTTGATTTAAATCATGATTTTTTACAAAATTAAAAAAAAATCAACAACCGTGCATCTACAGAAGAATTTTGAATTTTTTTCTGTACTTGTAAACAATAAACTGAAATGAACTTAAAATACCTAACTATGATCTCTTAATTTCATTCTTCTTCAAATTCTGCACAAAGGACTGAGGGGACTCATGAGCCAAAAAGAAATGCTGCACAAAGGCATGGTTTGATATTTATCCCATGATTCTAAATTTTGAAATAAATAGCAATTCATCACAAAAACATACTGGCCACATTGTGCTCAAAATTTCTTTCAACCATGAATTTACAACGACCAACACGAAACTTCTTGTTATAGCTTTCAGGGATGGAAAAATGTTTATTTCCAGAAGAGGAGTGAAATTATTTCCCTAGAAAGAATTAAAATTTCCCACAACACTCCTTTATAGTTTCATGCACAAGAAGGCTTCCCTTTCAAATGCCAAAATTACCCTCCAGATCCCCAAATTTTCCAGGAAAGAGTCCCAATGCTTGCGACTTCTTCCACATATGATAGGCTTTTCCAAATGTAGAAACAGTCGCAGAGAAATAAAAGTAAAAATGAAAGTAAAACTACTTGTTTCGGTGGCTGACTGTTATCACCAAATGCAAACAATTGATGCATCCTATTTGCTGTGGTCAGTTTCCCTTTCTCTGATATTAAGGAGATCTGATTTATGGACAATGTAAATTACAGCATGACAGGATGACATGACCACAAGAGCAGTCCTAAATGTTGTCAAACTATGTGTTAGTGCTGTTCCTCAATTCTTACATTAAAAAGCAGCCTCACCTCTGCTGTCTTATTGATTAAACATTCATTAAGGATCGCATAAACCGCTCACTGAAAAGAATGGGACCACAGCTGTAGCATTACAAATATTTGCTAATCTCACCTCTGGGTAACATCTTCATCTCCGTTGATGGCTACGGGGACCGCTAATAGAATGTAAAGAATCTTGACTGCCAGAGACTGTCAAGTCTGTCAGCCATCTCACACCAAACTCTTCCTCTAAGATGCCTCAGAAAATTAAAACTTTTACAGAGGAAGGCAGCTGCCTTATTCATTAAATCAACTTGTCCATCCTTATGCCAGGTTTACTCTAAAAATTTTTACATCTAAGGATTTAAAGCAATATACCAGTAAAAAGTTAATGACTGACAAAAAAAAATACCTGTCTGCAGAGATTAATTTTGATTTCATCATTCAGTTCTTCAAATTTTCCACATGATATCATCAACGCTTCTCAAAGAAAAAGCCAAGAAAATTTGTAGATGTTTATGGTCAAGAAATGTGAAGTTTCTGGATTCCTCAAAAGTTAGGGATGTCCAGGTTTGGCAGGCAGACTGGGGATGGCTTGGGAACATCTGGACGGATTTAGAGATGCAAATGAGTCTCAACTGGGATGAAATACAAGTGCAAATTAAACAGTCCAAGCAAGTTCATAGCCATGACCCAAAAAGGAGGGATAGTACCCACCCACTTTTGTTAAGTCTGTATCAAAAAAGTTAGCATGTTTGGCCATCCGTGGTAGATGGACTTGTTCACAAGACTGCTTCCACAATCGGGTCTTGATATTTACCTTTTTCATGTGTGCGATAAATCATACTCCTTAGGAAATTAAGGAGTGTGATGGGTCTGCTGTTTTGTTACATTTTAACAGATTAATAATATGAGAGATACAATTCTTTATCTAGGTGTGAAAGAAATCACACTCCTCAGAGTAGATGGTGTGCAATCCTACTCCCACGTCTTAAAATTCGAGGCCTGTGCAATCTTATTTTGAATAAGTGACACCAGGAAACACAATACAGACAAATCAAAAGTACACTAAAAGGTGCACTGTACATTGATTGTGTGTCTTCACACTGCCAGTCAGTTTTATTCCATTTTCCCCAAAAGTATCAGCTTCTGATGCTATTAAAAAAGTAAGCCTGCTAAATGGATCTAACTGTGCTATACATAAAGACTTGTGCAAAGGAAGGACACAAACCTCACAATTTAAAGATTCTTTTGCCTAAAGGCATGAAAATTCTTCAACACAAAACACTATAGTTGGAGCCTATTCTGAAGTCTTGTCTTTTCTTTCTGTGAAAGAATGGCTGATCTATTTATCTTGTAAGTACAAATTTTTATCAAAGAATCACAAATAATACTGTGAATTGAATAAAGGTTTGTATAACACTTCTATCCCAGAGTTATTCATCCTTGTACAGTACTATACATTGTTTTGTTGCCTTCTTTCAGGTTCAGATTATTTGATATGACACTTAATACCTGAAATTTTGTTGAAAGTTTAATACACTCCAAGCATATTCTAACTAGACATTTGCTTAATGAAACAGACTAAAACCCTTGGGATGTGCCTTTCTGAAATGGCATCCTGCTTTCAACTCCCATAAGTTTGATTTCTGTGGCATATTACTTATTATTAAATTTATACCACAAAAGCAAAGCATCTGTTACACACATAACCTTTTTTAACTTGTATTAAAATATACTGACTAAAAGTATGAATATTCTCACCCCAAACACTTTTAACTCTCCTCACCTTCTCACTTTTTAAACCCTCCCAAAACTGTCTTAAATTCTAAAAGTCACAAAAATCTCAATTTAAAGTTCATTCTCATCTATGCACTATCTCTATGCTTAATGGTGAGTACGTATGTGAGACCCTCCTGTGTCAGTCTCAGTGTAGTCCCTCTTCCTACAGCACTCTGCATTTTTTAAACTTGCTGTCATTTAAAGAGCTGTGCCAATTGGCAATTTCTGTAGACTACTACAAAAATTGCTGTTTGGGGTGTGAGTTGACACCCTTCAACCATTTGGGTTTGTGCATCATAAACGTGTACTGTTTATGAATAGTATGTTAAGTACAGTAAATCATTTTGGATTGGAGGAAATTGCATAGGAAATGTCAACGCTTTAGTTACAGTATCAGCCATCTATATAACTGGAGATAGTGATCTCTGTTTGTAAACAGTGTTCCACTACTTTTAACATTTATAAACAATTGAAAACATGCTTTTATTCTCTTGCCAAATAAACTTTTCTATTGCCTCAATAAAGAAAGCGGTCGCCCCAACCTTATTTTCAAGTAGTAATTGGATTTGGTGAAAATCCTTCTGCTCCCTTTTCAAGAACCTCTAGTGATGTCACAGAAGAAGGAAGTGATTTTTAGACAAGCAAGTGTCATTTCTAAGCCATGTCTAACTTCATGGATTCTTTGAATAAAAAAATTCCATTTGGAATGGTGGATGGAAAAGAATGAAGAGCATTAATATTTAAATTTGTATATTATCTTTATTTCAAGCAAAATTTCTTATAAATCATATGTGATGATGAATTATTTCTGCATTGTAAAATTCATGATCTGTTTAAAACTCCTTCATTCATTTCTAATTACAGAATTTATTTGTAGTCAGAGAACACATGAAACATAACAATTGCACCTGGAAATGACAAGACAGGGCATTCATTAACTTGAATCAATTATTTATACAGGAGGACTGCATGTCATTTCAACTATCTGCAATTTATTTCTGTGTTCTTATTGGGGAAAATGGAATATTTGGACTTTCATCATTTCTTCTAAAATGCAAGCAAAACATGGAAGTCAACCTTAAATCCACCTTCTATAAACCTACTCCCACACAAACAATACCCTACTAAACTTTGCATGCACACTGAGAAAGAATATTCAGCCAGCTAAAAAGAGTGATTACTTTTGAAGAATCACATCCACAAGATCTGGACAACCATTACTGTTAGGAATGAAAAGATTTGTTTCGCAGCAATTCAGATTCACTAAGGCACTTTATAGTTCATCCAATCTTAATAAATCAAGTTACTCATTCCAGAGGAAGCGCTTTTGCCCCTGACATAAAATATGATGGATCCATTTGGCAGCAGTCCTAGTCACTAGTTTTGCTAAAACTCTCAAATTGTATACAAGGAACCAAAGTGACCATCAACCATGACGCATATACTCATAAAGCAACCCCATGCCTAATACCATGTCAAAGAAGTCTATGGGAGCTCAAGACCAGACACACAGAATAAAGACAGGCTACTGAGAAGGTGATAACACTTTTTTCACAGTCCATCATTCTGGATGATGACTTTACAGAGAACGAATCAGCTGATAAGGAAGAGATAGAAGATGATGCATAAACTGATGATCCTGATCATCAAATATTTCATAGAATAAACCAACTCTATGGAATATACAAAAGATTCGCTTCAATTCACATCATCACTAATTGAACTCATAAATCACAAAGGGCACTTATAGCAGCTATCCATGAGCAGCCAACTTTGTGAGGAGGATGTAGAATTCATAGATTGAGAGGCTTCGTCATAAATTGAACTAAACACAATAAATACAATTAATAACAGCCGACTGCTCTCCACCATAGCTTCATTAAAATTATCTTTTGGAAGCTCTTGTATTAAATGGGATTTAAATAGTCAAAGCACGATTTTCCTTCTCAAACTACTCACTGCTTATGTTCTGATCTACAAAAAAAAAAAAAAAAACGGAAAAAGTTTTCATTACTGATTTACATTTCTGTGTAATAATTGTTACAAGTGTTGTCAAAGTATAATCCAGTGCCTGCCTTCTCACAAAAAAACACAGCTCTGTTTAGTACATACACATCTTAGCAAACAGCTTAATAGAGAGATAAACAGCTTAACCACACTATACTGAATCTTGCTATAACAATAATCAGTGTGCACAACCTCCTCTAGACAACAAAAGTTTCCTTTGCTCATGCAAAGATATGGTTGCTATGCCATGAAGCTCAGGACTGTAGATCAGGACCTGTGATACTGCTGTTGTGGTGGAGCTTAGGTTTTCGGGCAGAGGGAGCAAGGCTGGCACATTAAAGCAGGATGTTAGAACCCTATTAAGAAAAATGCTGGCAGTCAATTATTGTATGTCAGAGGGGCCCCTGGCCATATGGTCTAAAGCAATGGGGAGTGTGGGAGGAGGGCCATGGCTACTAATCCTCCCATCCAACACTAGCCTCCCATCCATTGTGTAGCTTTATGAGTGGCAAATACAAAAATTATAAATGACAACTGTGACAAACTATAATCCAACCTTTTTGAAATACCTTCCATATCCATAATAAATAAGTTAGGGGAATATTGCTTAGATTCAAGAATGGCCCACAGCAGGCAAAGTTATGTACTAGAACAAACCAATTTATCAAGTTATTCCTCTGGTCTTTACAATATATAATTTTTACAAAAAATACTCCTAACTCTCCGCCAAATGTCATGTACAGCTTCACTTTCTACATGTTTTGTCACTATACAAGTTTCAATATTAGTTGTATTATATTATACAATGTAAGTTATGCAATAAAGGTCCAATAAATCCAGAATACACTTCCCCTCTTTCAACCATTAGTCTTTTCACTAGCTATGCAAATTTGGGGTTCTTCTTTATAGCCCATCACTACAGCTGGTTTCGATGAAAACCTGATCTTTGAACCCCCATTTATGGGTGAAAACATGTTAATTATTAAGTTTGAGTAAATGGAAACTTGGATTACTAATGGTCAACATTTCTGAGTAGTGAGTAGCTCACAAGCTTTGCCTAGCAGCCAATTAAATGTGAAAAAATACAGCTTGTGCTAATTATCCTTTACAACACTGCAAGGAAACAGAATGTCCAGCACAACCACATCATCAACCAAAGTGGTGTAAGGTTAAAGTAAAATGAAAACAAATTTTAATTAAAGCAACTTTTCTTAAATGTGGGGGAAACATTTTCTAAGTTTCCTAAGACAACTGTTTGCCATGACATCAGTATTTAAAGTGCAATCCTAAAACCTTATAACATTCAAAGAATTCCTTATCAACTTCTCTTGATAAATAAGATAAGGGGCAATATAGATTGAGTCAAAGACAGATAGTTTGCTCACACTCATGAAAAACAGAAAACCAATCAGGTAGGACCTTTGTGACTGTGTTCTCAGTTGAGCATGAGCAGGCATCAGAGATTAGGCTGTGACCTGTGCAGCACACTAATGTGACCGTTTTTCAGGTATGGTAGTGCATGGCAGGGTCACAAACCATGTTTGGACTCTTGCAGTTCTTGCAGTATTTGATACATTTAAAAATGTACAGTATACTAACAGTGTGCATCAAATTATTGATGCAATATTGCATCTCATAACCCACTGTACATTTGGTTTCATGTACAGTACCCTTATAGAAATTTCTGTCTTATAGAGCCAACTGCACCATAAAATATGACTTATGTATCTGGGAGCAAAAATTCTTCACTTCTGTGAACGTGTGGTCTCTCTTTCTCTTTACTCGAAATTGCATATAATCCTCTGTGGAAAGATACTGGTAATTAGTTTTAAATCTATTACCCTATATCTATTTCTGAAACCCACTGGGGACTCACTCAAGCACATGTAGGTGACATACATTCAAACTTCCATTGGGAAGTATAGTTCAACCTGCCTGCAAAATGTCTCTACTCATGGACAAAATCCAGTTTAAGATGTCATTGATCAGATATATTTTATATAAAGCCCTAATACCGCAGGATAGCATCCCCCAAAATACTTTCACAATACCTGCAGAATAAAATGTTCAAAATAGGCTGGCTAAACACTGTACGAATATTCCAAAGGACAAATAATTGAGTTGAAATAACTGTTAACTACAAAAAAAAAAGTCTTATGGGTAGGGGTAAATGGAATTGCTAAGAGGGGAACTGCAATGTTTTGGTATCCTTCCTCCTTCCAGATTTTTCTTATTACTGAAGGATCACTTATTATTTGCAAAGGTTAGTTTTTGCCAAGTTGGGAGTAAAATAATCAAATCTTTTAGTTCTTCACGCTAATCCTTAATAATGTCATCATTGCCAAAATCAACAGAGTGAGCTTACTAATTTGTCATGCTCAAGGCATCAAATCCTTGTTCCTTCATTCCATCAACATTATTTAATTGATGTTGCTCCTTAAGATAAAATTAAGCTACACACTGGACAAGATATGATGGCAGGTTATATAGGCAACATACAAACAGCGAAACTTCAGTATCTCTTCACCACTCCTTCAATTATCATCATTAGTACTGTACCTTTAAGTATTCACTAAATAGACTGCAAAACTACCCACATAGCTTACCACCTATTAAGAAATAGGACAAGGTGGAAGTGGCTATGTACTTGGAGAACTTTCAGATTTAATTAAAGGCTGAATTGATACCAGCACAACTGGAAACTGGCATGGAACACCCTTTACCAAACTCACATAAAATCAATTAGTGAGACCACTTACAGGACTTTTATGTACAAATGACAAGTCCTTCTACACCAACCTGTTGAAGAGTTTAAAGTGTGTTCACATAAAAGCAATGTTGCACAGAGTTAATGAGTAAAAATGACACTTCAGTCTTCCTAAAGTGAAGCAACTTCTTTTGAACTCCCTCATGAAGTTCATCGCCTTAAAAGTTTCAGTCTAAGATAAAATGCCTAAGCTCAACATAATTTGGCTCCAGTAAAAGGCAAGGGTGGGCCTATTTATTTTAAATTCTATGTGAAGGTGACCCTTACAATATGGTAAAGGGATATGTTCTTTACCACTCTACAGCCCCCACAAGACTGCACCTTGGATAAAGTGTTCAATAGTTAAAATGCAAAATGGAGCAAGAGTGTACAAATATATGAACTTTGAACAGGTCAATGCTACTTAGTACAAAAAGATGAAAAGAAAATGATGACAAACAGAGCTTGATAAGCTGAGTTATATTTGCTTAATGCCGGCTGTTAGGGAAGAGGGCCAGGTGTCAGATGTGCCAGTTGCTCCCAGCATGGGCACACACATGCATCACTGAGCAGACCTTCAATGTGATTCAATACAAGACCACTTCAGGAAGTGGCTTAAGATTTAATATTTATGGAGGACCCAACACACCTTCAAATATGGAAGCATAATACTCCCATCATTCAGGCATGGATTTTTTTTCTCCGTAAAATTTTTCCTTATGTCCTTTATTTTTTTATTTTTTGTTAAGGGGGACTGCTCGCATAAGCTTTGCTTTTTCAGTCCTCCTCTACTGCCTTGTTAAAATTTTGTATCATTTTGTATTTAAACTGTGGAAATTAACTCAAACTCAAACTCCAATCTCAAACGGGACCCCAGTAATTGCTGACTAAAATCGGACCATCACAATCTGTCTGGATTTGTCTATACTTAGTTACCTAAAGTAACACCAACCTAAGTTATCCACCTATGGACACTCCAGTCTTGTGCTACCAATTTTGCTGGCAGCAGCTTTGATGGATTACAATGGCAAATCATGCAAAGTTGGTGAACGGTGAATTCAAGTTTTATCTCATGGCTAAAGTATGTAGAGGAAATCAAATCCCAAGTGTCGCTCCATTGAAACACATGAATAAAACTGCCATCACTACATAGGCATACCAGACAGGGTGCGGGGGGGGGGGGGGGCACTAGCCCTCTCAATTCGAGCAAAACAGTTGGTCCATTCTGGCAAAACATGATAAAAGGTGCCATTATTCAGGCAAAATTTGCTCTTGCCCTCCCTGCAAAAATTATCACTGTATGCCTATGCATCACTTTATAATTTCCTCACCATCATAACAATGTCAAAGAAGTCACATCTCTAATACAAAAAACAAAAGATATGATCATTGCAGTTTGCAATGACATGTTCATAGTTTCTTGCTTATTTATAGCAGTATTTAGTTTCCAGTTGGAGTTTGTTCCTCCTTGAACCACATGAAGATCAACATAACCATTTTCCTAGAATAACTGTGAATGAGTCATCCTTCAACCAATTAAACCATCTATCTGGAGAGACATCAGTCTAAACAAAAATCCTCTCGTAAAATCATAACCAAAGAAAGACATCTTTCCACCACTGCATACTGTTGTTACTGAAGATCTACTATAAACAACCTTTGCACTATATGTGGTAAGCTACATACTGTGTGCATACAGTACAATATTGATATTCTGAACTTCAGCCCACATCCCCTGTATCAGCTGTCTATACAAAAGTTCTAAGGTGATATGGCGCATATAGAACAAAGGAATGATTGTATAAATCACTAACCTTTTGAACTTGATATTCTGAATAAACCTCAACAACATCATGCCACTTTGAATCTCATGTGATGCAGCATTGACTGATGCAGGGCTTCAGTACTGTGAGGCTGTTGCATCTATGCCTGTACATGTTATGTAAAGGACAAAACCCATGTCCAGTAGGTATATAAAAGCCCTAACCTTTTTGTATTCAATGTATGTAAAAGGGTATTAAAACGGTTTTCTTTGAAGCTCAAGCAGGCCAAATTCCAAAGGCAATAGAAGCATGAAATTTTCAAGGCCCAATTCTCTCACCCTCAACAGTATCAATTCTCCTAACCTTCCTTCTAAAGCCCCTCCCACAGCTGTCTGAAGTTCATCCTCATCAAGACACAATCTCAGTAAAGTTCATGCTAATATGTAATATAAGCTTTGGCACTCTGCATTGTTTGAATTTGCAGCCAATCAATATGATGCAAGCACAACTATGAGAGTAAAAAAATTTTACAAATCAAAATGAGTATGAACTGCCTCAAATTTAAGCAACATACATTGACAGTTTGCTCAAATTTTTTAAGATGTTCAGCACAAACAATCATTCACACTTGAAATGTCCCACAAATTTGCAAAGAAGATTTTGTACAGCATCCAATTTCACATAATTGGGAGAAAACCAATTTCTTTTAGGCAGGGATAGTGGCATCAAGACCAATTCTCAAAAATTGTCGGAGTGTCTGTAATTTGCAACTAAACATGTTACAGAAAGTCTCATAAAATCCCCAATAAGGAATGAGTATTAATTACAAAGGAGAAAGAAGAAATGTGACACGTACATCAAAGTTAACAGTAAAAGCCAACCTCTCCCCAAACATATTCAGCCCCTCCCCCCACCCCACAAAAAATCATTTTATAATTATCAAGAACATCCTTAGATCACACTACAGTACTAAAAGAAGGGTTTAATATCAAGCTTTGACATGTTAGAGGGGTACTTATTCTAATCATTTTGGTGAAATTTGCAGCGATATCCGATGTGTGGTGACTTCACAAGATATACAAGCCTCTACAGTTATCACATTTTCAACAAGATCTGAACTTGAAACAAGCATGTACATGACATCACATTCTTACATGAATGGACAGCTTTCTTTAATTTTTTTTTAAATTTCACAGCCTTTTTTCTCCAGAACAATCCCAAAGTATCAGAGATGTGATTGCATAAGTAGCATGAGAACTTTACAAACTTTGCATTCCCACAGGGAGATTCTATCTTACAGTATTAACTTCAAGGTCAACACAACTGTCTGAAAAATATAAGGAAACATAGCATGCCGTGTTAATGTAAGGAAGCAATTTATAACATTTGCTACCCTCAAGCTCACTTTGGAACACAAATTTGGTGACTTTATTTTCCAACATCTTGAGAAATTCATATCTTGAATGGAAGTTTCACCACACTGTGTAGATTTGGTTCCTATTCCACTTATAAAAAATAAATTTATCCTTAACCTACCCCTTTAAACAGCAGTGCACTACTGTACACTGGGAACCCAGTTGCAAAAATGCTACTCCATCCAACAAGTGAAAGTTGTTCATTAGCCTATACACTTAAACTAAGTTATTACAGGAAACACATGAGAGAGCAATGGGGAGTTCCCATGCATGCTGAGAGCAAACCACTTTCATGTTCCTGTGGGAGATCAATGAGTGATTATCATTTGACAATGATGACCTCAGACAAAATCAACCAATGAAAGATATACTCAGATGTACCCCTGACAATGAAAGCTTCACCAGACAATGATTCCATGACTGTAGAAAATAAGTCTAATATTTGCTTTTTGGACAAAATAATTTGATCTCCTCACACAGCTGACACATACCCCAAGGGCATTGCATGCATGAGTTGCTGCACTGAAATATGAATGGCAAGATGCCATGTTCACACCATGGTATTTGTGTAACATATATTTCACACTTCACCTCTCCTTTTCGGAAGCATGTGCTATGGGTGAATAGGACTTGGACAAGTATGATCTCACCAAGGAACACATGTTGTGTGTAATAAAGTGCCAATCTTCAAATACTATATATTTGGAAACATAAACTAACTACTGCATAGTTGTGAGGTTGCTGAAAGTTTGTAATGGGCCCTTCCTGGGTCAATCCCTTTTACAACTGTGTGAAATGCATAATATAACCATAAATCGATCACCCATACAGTGAAGTACAGTATGAAGTTGTTCAAGACAAAAACTCTTGCTAGCCTTTAGAAACTATTCCAATGCTATTTGCAAATTTTGATTAAAGTATTACAGCTTTTCTCTGCAGTGGGGTTAGCCTGTACTTAAACATTCTTAACAGCCGAGCAGAAAATTTTTCCTAGTTTACATAACTTTTAAATGCTCTGTACTGTACCACTGAGTGTACCATATATTGTCGTAGTAGTTAGATCATGACCGGGCACTTTTTCAAATAACAACAAAAAATGGTGCAAAGCCAGCATAGTCCACCTCTACAAATTCAAAATTAAACTTTTTTGCTAAACTTTAGTCCTGTTTATGAACCATAAATGGGCATGCTAAAGCTAGTTAAGCATCACTCACTGTATGTTTATGTAATGGAATAGTTCAGTCTGCTGACCTTATATGTGAGTCATCTACAGTATCCCTTTCCAAACTTCCCACACACTGAAATTCCCCACTTTAAAATTAAAGACTTTAATGTTTTTGGAATCCACATCAATCATTCATTGATATGGATTCTTACATGGGTTTAATGACATAATATTAACATGTAGTATGCTAATAGGATCTCATCCATAACTTCCTTTACCTACCTCATCTTGTTTTCACTGGACATTTTTCTAACTGAAAAATGTCTTTGCCAGGGCAGTGACACCACTGTCAGTTTTTAAAGACAGTCATTAATTATCACAGTCACATGCTATCCTAAGGTATAAAAAACTCTGAATACACGTGACAATTCAATCCCTCCTGCAGAGAATCTTTTTCATAATTATTCAATTCTGATTGATAAGGAATATAATGTCAGTCAGGTCATACTGTGGTTACCATACATCTTTTAAATGGTTATGACTATTTTATTGAAGTCACTGAATAATGACAAAATGTTCATCTTTTAAATGGTTATGACTATTTTATTGAAGTCACTGAATAATGACAAAATGTTCAAGTATGTAATACTCCAACGAATCCATCAGAATCCATCAGAAAGCAAAGTGTTCAGTGAAATGGGACCTCCAGGCTAGTAAGGGAACTCCTTCTAAAGATAAATTTGGTGCAGAACTTGTTGAAAACTTCTACTGCACCATCTACACAGGTACAGAAGCATCAACCTTCCCAAAACTCCCTCATAAGGAGTTAAGGAGGGGTGATGTAGATCCAACTTAATACTCCAAGTACATTGGAGTATTACATACTTGAACATTTTGTCATTATTCAGTGACTTCAATAAAATAGTCATAACCATTTAAAAGATGTATGGTAACCACAGTATTTTAAGCATTCTGAATCCACCACCAATGCAACCTTCAAATGATCTATTTGTCTTTCAAAACACTGTCATTAATTCAGTTTTCATTTCCATATGATACTTTAATACAGCTCCTGCCTAAATGAAATTCTGAAATAAGTATCAGTGGAGACACCCAGTAAGCAGTTTATGTGAAAGGTACGTGTCACATGCAGACAAAGCTCAAAATAAACACAGCTGTTGATTTGCCCAACACACAAGTGATTTTAGCCTGTCACAACTAAAATTTCTCTCCAGATTGTCCACTGCAAAGCCAATATACCTGTACTCATCTATAATCTTCATGTCAGCCTGCTTTATGGAACTTAAACTTTTTTGTTAGAAACCAAAATTCCCCTTACAGTAGCCAGGATTTATGACATGTTTACGCAACTCCCTGACTTAATATAAGATTCAGCCAGACTATGAATTTGGAAGACCACCCAATTATCCTTACTATTTTATAGTGGGACAACCTAAAAGTTGGAGGGACGACCAGGTTTTTTTTACTTCTCACTAGGACAATTAACATTTTATCTTTATTTGCAGCCATGGTACACATACAAAGGTGTCCCAACATGGCTCCCACAGTTCACTGTATCATACAACACATTTGGCAAGTTGAATCTGCCCACCTTCAGTTGTTTTTTGTTTTGCTGGCAAATATAGAAAGTTGACATTCCCAGGGTTGCGAATCTCACCTTCCAGTTCAAATCATGTTTATTGTTGGCAACTTTAAGATAAATACTCCAGAGATTGATTTATTGCCAGAGCTGTTGTTTTTTCCCTCCCTTGTATTTATTAAAGGGGAAACAATGTCAAAACAATTGAACAATATGAACTTACATACTACCTTTACAACCATTTTTGAACAAATAGCATCTAGGGGTTGCATCTAGCAACCCCTATGTCTGAGGCCAGGGCTGCCTTCATGTTTAATTTCTCATTGCTCTCAAACATGGCAAGTATACTCCACATGAAAAGCTGCTATGGTGTCACATGAAAACTAACAATTATGAAAAACCACATTAAGTCTTCACGTAAACCTCAGCTCTGGCCAAGAGCTGCATTCATATCGTCTACACACAGCATTGACAAGGAAGGTTTTCTTGTTTTACAGTGTAACCTGAGAAAATCTACCAGCATAAAATTTACACGTTGTGATTGATATACAGTACATGACCACCTGTGGTAATGCCATACCTTATCACACTTTACACACAAAATACACATACACTCACAAACACAAGTACACAAAATTTCGAAGTATACATCTATCATCATTTGCTTCCAAAAGTCAAGCTATTGACACTATTACTGCTTTAGTCCCAGCAAAATAGAGGGTAAACTGCAAGCAAGTATGGGGGCTAATATTCACAAATCAGAAACTTTGGAGGACTTATTCGGTCTGTTCTCTTGAGATGTAGGAATGATTATCTGATGCAGATTATCATAACTTGTGTACATGTAAAAAGAAATTGCCTGCAATTTAAGAAATCAAAACTGAATTATGAAATGCTTCCCAAAAGGATAATGAAAGGCATATTCTGGAGACAAAATTCATTAACTTCAAGATATGCAGAAAAGGTTTCTTTTTCAGGAGGCCAAAACCTCATCTCAATAGCATTACGTTTGGAAGGTATAAATTTATAAAGTAATGATTTTTTTTTTTTTTGATTTAGTGTATTATGTTAATCTGTAATGCCATCATGGCTCATTAATTTGATATTACATTCAATTTATTCGTAATTTTGATGTAGATGAATTAATCAACAGTGGTGGTTGTACTCTACGTATGGTGAAGGGTAGGTCTAATACTTGATCTACAGGCAAAAATATTTTAACATTTCCACAGGATCAAATTTCAAGGACAACAGGACTTTAACTTTTAAAGAAAAACAAAAGGAATCAGAGAAAACGTACCCACACTACAAAACTTTAAGTTAGTGATTTTGTTGAAAAACAGCAGTATTTAACATAAATAACCATGTAACATAAATAACCAATCTTTGAAATAAGATATATATATTTTTTTTTTTTTTTTGCAAAACTGCGGTGCAAACCCGGAAGAAGGCATTTAAATAACTGCTAAGAGAATTATACCTTCCCCAAAGTGCTATGCCTTTCTTCTGTAAGCTTTCTTTAGGCTTCCATACGTTCTAAATATCGTTTGGAACTTGATAGATACCTATTATGTAATTCAACACCCATTTCAAAGGAGGTAAAAATATTTCTCTTGTCAAAAGTTGTTGTTCCTCAAAGTTTAAACTATGAAGGAAAAATCTGTTATCATAAAATGTAAGAAAAGAATCGAAAAGAATAAAGAGTGTTCTGGTTTTTTTCTTTAGTTGCAATCAATGCAATTTTTGTAGAAACAGAGCACACGATTGCCCACGTTATAAATGGTCACGTCTGGCTGGGTCATCAAAATCAATTTTCGATAAAGCCTGTCTTTGGTTTCAGACAGTGAACAATTATGAAGGCTAGTGGCGTAGTACTTGTGCACCAATGTTAAGAAAGTCAGTGAGCCATAGTATATGCCAACACTAAAATGCACGATCCTACACATGTTTTGCAAAAGTATTTTCTGCATGAGTCCATAGATTTTCCCTTTGGGGAAACCAAAAATTGGTTCACAACAAATACAAACAAATCATGATGAAGGCATAAGCTGTGATGACTAAATTAGTCCTTTCCTCCACATTTATCTTCCTTGCACCAGCAAAACTATTTCAACAATGGGTACAGTGTAGACGAAAACCATCTAAGTAGTATTACAAGAAACATCAACAAACCTAATTGTTTGCTTTCTTTTGCTTTAATTTCCAAATAAATCTTATGTTGACTAAACACTCAGTATACTGTCACATAACAATTAGTGAGTCACCCAAGCAGATTAACAACACTGAACCATAGGACTTCAACAAACTTAATGCCTTGTTTTCTTTGGAAGAACAGAGTACTGTTGGTTTGAATAACAGGAGAGGGAAACTTTTAAACCTGCTCTAACTTTATGTAATCCTTGCATGATACCACTGTACACACTTCCACCCCCAACTACCCCACGGAACAGAGGGTGGTTTCCTCAGCTTCTTAGCTTCCAGAACCACTGTCAGCCAAAGGGAACAATGCAAACGATGACCACACTGAATTTTTCATAAACTGGAATGGGGTCGTTTTTAGTATTATTTGTAAAACATTTCAGCCTGGATGTTGGTTCCCAGTAGTATTTTCATGAATGCACAATTCATTTACAACAAATAAAGGTAAATAAAAAAAATTTATGTAGTCTGCGGTAAAATTATTAAATTAAGTACTGCACAAACTTGTAAGTTGGAATATGACTCACCATTCTTTACGTTTCTTACTCCTCATTAAAGAATTGATTTGAGAATATGTTAGCACACTCATGGAATTTGCATTTAATGTTTCATTTCCTGTTCTTAAGCCAGGACTTACATACACAACAAAATGAGAACCGCAAAGATTATTAAGTAAAGACGACTTTGCATTTAAGATGGAATTGGTGTCATGGCTTCAAGCTAGGCGTCATATCCTAATTAGGAGAGCAAGATGGGGATTATCTACATACTTTATGTCTTGATAAGTGATACTGTTTGAATGCACAGCCAATACTTAAAAACCAAAAACTAACTTCAGATGCCTGAAGCAGTCTAACTGTAATAGAATTTGGTGTTAAGAGTATTTAACTGTATAGACTGTCCTATGGTATCACAAAAGTTATCTCTCTAACTGCACCATAACAAAAAAAAGCACCCTCATGATGACTCACTACCTTGCAGCCTCAGTTTCTGAGCAACTTGCAGTGAAAGAAAATGAACAAAGGCACTGACAAATTAGATGAAGGGCGAAAAAATAACTAGATCCAACTGCTCCGAGTTCAAGAAAATAAGAAAATTTAGATGGCAAGACAAAACTGAATTTCAAGGAAAAGTTTTTATTGAGGGACTTTAATGATAATGTATTGACATTGTGAAATCATTAGCTCTTTAATGGGCACGAAGTATGGTTCTCAATTTACACTTCAATTTATGGCAAAGCCAAAACCTGCTTTAACTAGGAAAACATCATGAATGTCTGAAATGATTGTTTGATTTTAGAGTTGAAATCAGAAAAGGCAGCCAGGTGAAACGGTCTGTCTCACTGCTGCCAGAAAATACATCCAAACTATTCAACACCTTCTAGAGTTATGAGTCCTTTGAAAGTTGGAAGCATATGTTTGCCACTTGCTGTGGATACAGGTCAGTTCTAGAAATTAAAAATCTTTTGTTGAATAAAGACTTCAATTTCCCTTTCTAATCCAGGTATGCATTCCCTAACCTTTGCATCTGTCCCTGTGGTAGTATATTATTTTCATAACCTCTACGGGAAAACATGAAGTTTGCCCTGCTATCCCTGGACTTGCTCAGCACGTCAGCTTTATAGTACAATTTTACAAACGGCAACCAACTGCAAGGACTTTCCTTACATATCAGCCACCTCATGGGAGCACAGGCAATCACTCCAGGATGATTATACCATTGCAATACCTCCCCTCTGTATTGTTGTCTTGAGAAACAAAGAAATTCAACACCAGACACAGCTGTTCTACAGTATATGGATAAAAAATAGAGGCCACAGGAATATGGGGACATGAACTTGGTTTGGTTGAAGTCCTACAGCGTACTCATTTTGGTTAATAAAGTTCTGAAGCTCTGCAGAGTCTGTGGGTCCTGAGACTGGATCCAGGTAGGGCTCAGCCTCAGGACTCACTTCTTTAATACTGGTTGAACTTAAAGCAGAACATAAAAGTACTGTTCTTTCATTCGTGATCTAGCGGTTCACCACATAATGATTGACAATATACTGTAGCTACTTTTTCTGATAGGTTGCTCTTGAAAAGCATGGACTTACAGTGGAAGGTCTGACCTCAATACAGCCCCATTATTTCCCAACCGTAAAGCACCATGACATGCATCTCAAGTCTTTTATAGCCTCTTTTCCAGTTTACAATGCTTTGACAAGCAAAGATTAGCTCATCAAGGGCTTCTTCTCACAAACAAAAGTCAATCCAAGTTGTATGACCTCAACTATTAATGATGCATATCTCTTTGTCTGGAATTTTAACAAATAATCACAGAAAATTCCAATCATTAAGGTCAATAAGTTTTCTCATAGGTGTAAAAACCAACATGGCTAGGTAAGCATTCCTACTAGCATTTTATCCTTTTGCAAAAATGGCATCTAGGTAAATTTACAGTTTTTTGGGTCATGACAATTGTATATACCCTCAGCATAGATCTTGACTGCCAAACTCTGCTTCCTAATAAAATTTAGGTCCAAACCAGGACTTCCCAATCTGGTGAGGGTTCATGATTGCAAAGCATTGTTGCTATTAATGCATTAATGTTGCCCCTATGTGGACAGCTTTCACAAGCACAATTTGAAACACTGGGCTCATCACAGTAAAGCCAATTTCAATTCTGTAATTTTCATGAGTGCATAGAGCAGGATAGGTCCCTATGTATTCTGAGCTCTATGCAACAATGTTGCTGAAGGCACCAGTGGCATCAACAATACTGTATGGTCCCCTCTTTCTATGTGGCTTTCTGTGTCTTATTGGTTTAAATTCTATTTTGACTGCATGTCTTACACACCAATACTGCAAAGTCAGGTAAAATTAAGGTTAAAAATTAGCAGGGCTGGAATGGTTGTGAACAATATGGCCCAATCTGGCAATCACCTTTTTGCTAGATTTGGCATGTCCATTTTTTTTGGGGGGGGAGGGGGAGTGGCAAAGGGAGTAGGGGTAAAGCCTTACAAGCATGTTTACCTTATTTTGGGGAGTCTTACAAACTTCAAACTGGCACATTTCCAAAAACTCAGAATATTCATGTGTTAAAGACATCTTTTAGATCATGGGCTTTTGGTAAGTATCCATTATCAATTCACTGCCAAAATTGATTTTTTACTTATTCATAGGGTATTAAAGCAGCTTATGCTGTTATTTTTACTTTTCCAGTGTTCATCAAATGTATGGGCTGTACTCCATACAAATGTAAAAAGCTTTAAAAACTAACGTACTTTAGTCTTTTCTCCGAAAATGAGCAAAAATTCGAAAAAATTCGAAAAGATTTCAACGGTTTCCAAACGCTATTCTGCCTTATTATCTTGCTCTAGCTCCGCCCTATGAATTTGATGCATATTCAGAAGGTCATTTTGAAGAGGAGTCAAGCAAAACGTAAACAAAACAGACAGTGAAATTTCGTTCAATTGATACATACATTATTCAAACGGCCTTTACGTGTCCAATTTGCACATCGCATCGAACCAGCTGCGCAATTCGTTCGTTTCATTTGTGAACCCAGATTCAGTGACAAATTCCTATTCACTTGTTTTGGCTCCATCGTTCAGTTTTTAATTTTGTCGCTGATTGTGCTATTTGAATCCGTCCCAAGTTTCAAGATAATGTTCATTTTCTCTTTGATTTGATGCTGTGGCTTGGCATTCAAAAACAATCTTTGGGTTACATACATGTGAAACTAACTGTCATTCTGTGTTGGGCCCGAACGGTTGTGAAAGGACTCCTGTAATGCATGTACACAACATGTGTGATACATTGGCAATACGTACATCGTTGTGTCAAAGGGTAGGCATAATTTTACGTCATTCATTTCTTGCATTGTGATTGGTCAAATTGAGATAAGAGCCCGTTGTCTTTGCATAAGAGTTTAGCCGAAAAAAGTAGATGAAGTTTTTTTCTATTGTAATTAGCGCTCTAATTAGTGAAATTTCACCGGAAAAAAACCTGGCGTGAAGGATTTCTATCGGGTTGGTATCAAATGGAAGAGCAAGATTGAAGATTAACGATGAAGGTAATTTTTTTTTCATCAAACAGCATAAGCTGCTTTAAGGCTGTTCTACATTGTGATTTGAATTTCGTTTGTGAGTTTCCTCTTTGGTAACAAAAGGCTTGGTCTCGTGTACCCCGCGATGGAAGGTGTTACCCTGTGTTTACAAAAGGACAAAACCACAGGTTAACACCGCGTTTTCCAGCCTGTGATCTCCCGTATCCTGTGTTAGTTTGATTAGGATGTGCTACCACAGTAACGAGGTCAAATATTTCGCGCGAAATTCGGCCACTGTTGATAAACAAGAAGCAAGAATCAGTCACTACTGAACGTGCACACATTCAACCTGGAATTAAGCAGCTTATTATCCCATGCGTTTTTATGCTTTGCTTTATTTCGCTTGATGCACATTCGAAGAAATGAAATCAGCCGTCGAAGGAGAAAAAATCGGGAAATGGCAGCAAAACAGCCCCTACTTTGGAGGCGTCTCAGTCTGCTGAAGAATGGTCGAATGCAATACCTCGAATCGCCTCAGTTTGCGCACAAAAGAAATGCTGGACCAAGATCGCTATGGATTAAGCCACGTACATCAGCCGTGTTTGAAACAATGTTGACAAATTTTGATAATAAGGTGTGGAAGGAGAATTTTCAGGTTGATCAGGATACATTCACCTTTATATGTGATCGATTACAACAAGCAATAAAGAGACAAGATCCTGTCTTGAGAAGGGCCGTAAGTGTTGAGAAAAGAGTAGCTATAACACTTTGGAGATTGGCTATGAACGCAGAGTTCAGAACAATTGGAAACATTTTTGGTGTAGCGAGAAATACTGCATCATCGCAAAGGAGTAGTAGTTTTACAGTGTAGCGAGGCTACAGTACTAACGATACAGAACTGTCAAAATATTTTGCCACGGCAATCAGTCAAGTTCCTTGCTTTGGATATAATGTCCAAGAAGTTTCGAAACAAGATGGAATAGTGGTCGCGATAATTGGTCACATTCACTTTGATACCAAGAATATGAATTCTTTACGAAACGAATAGGCCTAGTTAGGCTACAGCTGAACCAACACAAAGATACACCAACGATTGTCTCGCCCGTTTTACACATGCTATACACAAAATGCAGAACTGTTTGGCCTGCTTGTCGTAAAACACTTGATATCTTTATTTATTGCCACAAACACGGTGTTCAAAACCGCAGAACCCTGCGTTCGGAGGGGGATCGAAATTTAAACACCGACCCCGAGTTAATCCCCCTTCCCATGTTACTCGTGTGCGAGGTAACACGGTGTTCCCTCGAGGGGAGGGTGCGTGAGACCACAGTAAAAGGGGGTCATGAGGTCAGACTTTCACCTGCTGCTCAAAGGGTTCTTTGCAATCTTTAATATTCATTAAACTTTTTAAAAAATTTTTGGAAAGGCATATTTTAGTCAAAACCAATGATCATGACCTAAGGTTTTGTCTCAAGCACCCTGCGACACTTGGTTAATACCTTATGTTTACAGTAAGGCAAAACCCCAGGTTAACCCTCTGTTTTCCGGTCTGTGTGTTCACGTACCCTGTGTTTCATTGACTGGATAGTGCTACCATAGTAACGAAGTCAAATATTTCACATACCAATTTCTGCAAAATGTTACAAAATACCTGTCATCAGTGCCATGTAAACACCTGTGACCTTGCTTGATTAAAACAAACAGGGTGTTTAAACCCACATAACCCTGCGATTTGAGGCAGATAAAAATTTTAACACCAGTCCCATGTTAACCCACATTCCCGCGCTACTCAAGCGCCTGGGAGGAATAAGTGAGACCACGGTCCTACAGCACTTTGGTATAATTCTTCAAATCATGTGGAGAATTTTCATGGAATCAACAAGAGTGCTGTTTGGGTAGACAAACTGGCAGCTACTGCAGCTCTACTCTCCATCTTGGAAATCACACCTACAGAAGGGGTATATTTAATTACGGTATAATAAATTTGAAATAAGCAATACTGAAGACTGATTTGAATACACCATGCCAGTATAACCCCAACATTTCCATGACCAGAGGAAGCTGGTTTGAAAGAAGTGCAAGGTAAGTACTATTCAGTATACTGCAGGTCTATTTTATAACTGATCAAGAATTTTTAGGGCATGATCTTTTTATCTACTTTCCCTTTTAATTCCCTGGTCAACTGTATGTGTAACCTGATGTAATCTGTCTACACTAAGGCTATTTCACTCCATATAGCTTTCATCACTAAGGTCAGATTAAGACCTTACAATTATATAAGTCACTTCATATACTGTATGCAACAAGGACAAACTTCTTCTGACATTAAACATACCATAACAGCCACAAAAAAATTGCATTCAATTCTGATAGGGTAGACTTCAGGTATATGATGTACAATGAAGCATACAGTAATACAGAAAGCATAAAAACCATTGGCTTTCCTATAGGCTGTAATGACTCAAGACAGCCATAAATGTCAGGTAAAATGAAGTATGCTAAGAAGTAATACACTGCAGAGTGGCTGCACCAGTAGTGTAGCCTACATTATCACTACATGCAAATTTGCTGTACCGTTGTCACTTCCCCTCTCCCTAGATAACATCACAAATTATATTAATTTTTAAAGATACTAAAAAATTGGCAAAACAAATTTATGTTCCTTTTGTTTATTATGTTTTTTTCTTATCTTTTGCAATGCAGTAATTTCTAAAAATGCCAGTTAATGTAAAAACTGTACAGATCAACAGTTTTGCCTATGGGTTAACTGCTCAACACAATACAAATGTTGAAATGACACAATGACACAACAAGTATTCTATGTACAGTACCTGCACAGCAGCACGGCAACCGTGACCAGGACAGCCCTGTATGTCACAAAATGAATCCTGCTACATTCATTTTATGTTTAATATGAGATATTCATTTTGAAAAATTACAACTAGGATGTGATCAATTTAAAGGAATTTATTTGCTGTCAGTTTCCCAATGTGAATGATATCTGACAACCAATGGTACAGTCATGTTTCCAATAGCTCAATATCATGATTTTACATGTTTTTCTGAGGTAAGCTGTTTTCAATTGAGCATAATGCATAGCTCCCAAGTTCCAAAAGGCTAGATGGGGGTCAAACTGATCTGTCCGTTGGTGGATCACAGGCCTGGGGGAGGGGCGAAAATTTTTGAATTTTAGAAGTGTCTACACGCAAAATGGTGGCACTTTTTTCGCAAATATGAGAGCAATTTTGTCATGTTACCACACCAAAAAAAGTTCAGTACCGTACTGATTTTTTGGTGTTAACCTAGAAAATTAATGTGTTGAGAGATCACACCAAAATAATATGAGGGCCTATAATGCATGATTCTCACAAATGACTTAAAACTCTCCTAATCACAATATTTAATTGTTAATTGTTGCCGCAATTTTTGGTGTGTTACTGGTACCGTCCAGTTTGCAAAAGTCAACTCAATATGTCACCGATGGTCGTAACATACTCCAAGTAATTTCCAGTATATACCTTCGTACATATGGTATGGCGTTCAAGCCATGAAAACACACAGTCAGAATGACTAGCACTCTTAGTAATGTTCATCTGATGGGAAACTCTGAGACAAGCCTTGCCTCTAACCCGCAAAGTGGGCATTCATTTTCTCTATTGAATGCAGCATTGCACAAGGTTTTAACATTTACGCAGTGACACGAATATATCCATTACTGCTGCCGCTACGAAGGTAGCAATGTTGCGAGAGCAAACAGGTCTGTACATACGGACTAGACCTATCCAACATACGGACTAGGCCTATGCATAGAACAGCAGGGTGAGCAGTTGAATATGCTGAAGTGTAAGATACGATTTAGTTATCGATAAGCTCAATTATTTGTCAATTTGTGTGGTTCTCTGACCAAGAACACTTCAGAAATTTGATGCCGGTTTTTCAGAGGGCTGGGCGGGTCAGCCGGTTTGGGTGTTCAAATGCAGGTCAAACTTGTGAAATGCGGGTCACTTGGGAGGCATGATAATGTGGTACAGTAGTAGCTGATATAACAGACTGACCAATTCCCTACAAACTCACTGATTTATAACGTAACCAGCACGGCTGGAAAAAAGTTTTACTTCCCAGGAAGGAAATGGAGTTATATCACAGGGAAGGAGTAAATTTCCCTCAATTCGCTTTACACTGTCATGTACAAGAAAGGGAACTTCGTCAAATTTGCCAACATTTCCCTCCAGATGCTTAAATTTCCTGGGAAGGAGACTGCCAACTTTCCAAGTTTTAGCACCAAAGATGTTAACCAGCCTTGATATTTGGTCTCCCTACATTGCAATCTGTTCTTTCCAAAGTCCCTGGCAAGCTTTCAGTGGCTCAGCAGAGAACAAGCATCCTCAGACAGAGGACACCCAAGCTAGTCCTCTTGCATGTCCCACCTTCATCTTTGTCCATCATGCTGTCGGCTGTAAGAGTAAAAGCTATTTACTTGTCCTGTTCCAATCTGCGACATGGTTTTTTTACTGGTATAGAAGACTGCTGGGGCTCAGTGATATTACACATTGTAATTTTTGTCTTGCCACAGACTAACATTGTCAGGTAAGAGCATTTGTCAAAGCTTGATAGAAGAGGTTTTTAATCTTTATGAAGAATGTTTTGCTTTTCCCAAGAAATCAGAAACCGTTCTACATTTCTACATTATCAAAATTGAGCATCATTTTCATTCTCCAAAATATTATTGATTTGAAAAGTTACAGAATAGCATCATTTGAAGTTTTAAACTTTGGACCAATAAGTTTGACTGTGTTTAACATTCCGCTGGCGATGAAACAAGGGCGAGTCAGACTACATGGCTAAGGGAAGTGGCACAGCGTCACCAGTCAAGACTTCATCGCCAGTGGTTATTCCGCAGTAGATGGACTGTCCAATAGTAGTAATAGGGGAGGTTAGTAGGAGCGTAATAGGTTTGAGCAATCGGTTTAGGGCGACTCATTATCTTTCTTTCTGGACGAACATTACATCTTGAAAATTAGGCTACCATACTGCTTTAATTTGAAATAATTTTGTGTCTACAGATATTGGTTTTAAAATAATTTTCAGTAATTTAACAAAAACATCCACTAACCATTTACCTTTAAGAGGCTCAAGTAGCAATCAGGCTAATCACCCCAATGCGGATTACTTAGTATAATTAGCATAAACTGTTTTATGATTGGCAAAAGTTGCGAGTCATATGACAATATTTTTGTTCCCCTATTGTGATATTAACTAGGAAATATCCTATATTTACTGGAAATACATTGGGTAAAGAGTGAACTCCAGACCTCCCAGATGCATCCACTTCAAGAGATTGTATTAATTGGCTATTATTTGCAAATAAGTTTGGACTCTTGCTCTTTCATCAAGTTTCTGAGCATCAGTTGCTGATTACACACCTAATGAAAACCACTTCCAAATATTACACATTTAATTCTCAAGAGGGTCTTTTCTGTTGTTCACAATAAAATGAAAGAACAAAGGTCCAATGATGGTTTACACTTCCTTTGGCTTGGATGCCTGTACCATGCTGGTTATTTGTAGAGTGGCCACAGTATTACTTGACCACAGAAGTGTACACTGAACCACACAACAAAGGAATGGATTCTGTAACCTTGTACTGCAAGTTGGTCATGGATAATTTTACTCCACAGGGTTTTCAATGATTAACAGCTAAGCACCATTAAACATACATGTGCTAATTCAAGTTTTATTTTGCTTTTCTCATTAGGTTACACAAACTCAGATATTTGCCTTTTACTCTAAGGGTTAATCTAATTAAGCACACTACTTTGTCTGTGGTTTTTAACATTTTCAACAGCAAACAGTTCTTTATGCATTCAGAACTGTACAAGTGAAAATTATCAACTGAATTTGCAAGGATCAAAGTATGAAGTTATTTACAAGGCAGCACATTGAACAGCACACATAACATGTGACAGCCAGCTACTCAGGAATATTGAATGCTATTCATTTCTTAAGAGATACAATGTGTGATTCCCATGTACTGAGGTCCCGGTAGGCATGATTCGGATGTTGATAAATTTTACTTAGTTCATATTGTTTAAGATATTAAGGTTGTAAATTCAGGCTATTTAATAATACAAAAGCAGTTTTGTTTCAGCTCAGCAGGGCTATCTATATCAGAAAATTCAGACAACAAGTTGTGGTCTGGTCAAACAGACGTGTGACATACTTTCTGACACAAAAAGTGCAAATCATAAATCACATGGTTACATTGGATCCTAACCCCTTTCTCCCCACTAAACAGAAACCAAATTCTTATCTCCAGAGATTTAAGATCTGACATCTTCCTGTCCAAAATTTATCATTTCATCTAGTGGAAATAAAAAGTTCATGTATAGATCTTGAAGGACTTATGTGGTAAGTGATCTCTAAAGGTGTATTGTAAGGATTGGTTTAATTGACAACCACAGTACATAAATGTCTGACCACTAACTGGATTGTATCATCCTTCACTGAATCAGATACTTTTACCTAACAATGGCAAAGAATGGTCTCTTCCAGGAGAAACAGAGTAAATGAGGCCTTTAACACAGAGCTCTTATCTGCATTGTTAAAGACTTCATTTCAGTGCCCTCCAGGTTATGGTCTACTTACTCTTTAAAAGTCAGCCAGGGTTTTACTTAAAAGTCCTGAATTTATTCTTCACTGTTAACTTTCAAACCACCTCTTCATACACATTGAGTTTATAGCTGTTACATTTTCAGTTTTAACTCACACTGGGCAGGGGCATGTACAACATGAATGCATGGCACATTTTAACACTAAAAAATTGCCGAAGGCTAACCATACAGATGTACACCAAGTAACCAAGTTTTATTGTAGTACAAGGTACAGTACACTATAAAATTCTCATTTCCTGTGGTACTTTAATCCACTATTTGTACTGATGACAAAAACAAACAGTGAGTCACTGCTGAAAATCAAAACTTATCTGATATTAAATTCACTGTATTAAGAAGAAAAAAGAACCAAAATGTGTTTGATATGTTACAAAGTAGAGATATATTTATGGACATTTCACTGCCAATATATACAACATACTTTGCCGGACTGCATGCACAAAAAGCCTGCATTACATCTACTCTCACTGTATCACACTTTTCATGACCTGCCCTTGAGCAATGTTAAATACCATCCTCACCACACTGGGGATAATTTAAATCTTTTTTTTTTTTCGTCAGGAAAAATCTAATTTTTTGACACAAACCCTAAAACTACACAGTACATGCAAAACTAAAGGCTAAAATATTCATTAACAAAGTGTACACAAAAAGGTCACAACTCCAATGCATCCATGGAGTAACAGGGTCAAACATCAGCTCACTATACATAACCTTACTCAGGATTTAAGTCATTTCTACAACTTCTTTTAATCTGACTTGCAGGCCACTTAAATCTGAGGTCCAATATTGGCATCTTTAATTCCGTCCTTCGGTATAACAGTACATTGTAATCGGTTCTCAATACATGGACGTCTTAGTAATAGTAATTGTGTAAAGAGCAGAGAAAGCAACCTGAACTAAACAATTAGGTCTACTGGACTAAATTGATACAACTTATCAAACATATTACAAAGGTCACTGATTATAGAGACAAGACTACAATTGTGGGATTTAAATTCAAAACTCACCAGAGGACTGGAAAGTCACCTGGACAAGTTAAGTATGAAAATTTAATAACATGCACATAAACCTTTTCTAAAATATTGCAAATGGCACATCAGCTGTTTAATTTTTCTTCTATTTATTTTACTTTATTTTATTTTATTTCTTTTATCTTTATGATAACATGATTGTGCAGTAGTACACTTCAGTCTACAGTGTAACCCGCAACAGAAATAAAGTACAAGCTGACTAGACTGATATATTCAACCCTCAGCTGGAAGTTTGTTTCAAATTCATACCAGCAGAAACAATTATTACATTACTGAATTTACTGTACATAACACTGTGTTAAAGCTCCATGGCTTTTTGCAATACCACCTCTTAGTTTGTTAAATTGTTTTTAAGTCAGCTAAAGCATAGTGCGTACTACTGTAGATGTCAAAGCTAACTGTTGCAAGGCGTGCAATTGATTAGTATAGCCATTCCAACAAAGAATAGTACTTTGACCTATAAAGTTAAAAATGGTCATGAAAAAGCAAAATAGCCACAAAAGTATGAATGATTGAGGTTCAATATATGATGGTAAAACACCAATTTCTACTTGCTTCCATAGAAGTACAGCAGCCTATGCAATACATTACTGAGTCATATTTTCCCGTAGGCAATAAAATCAATGCAAGTTTCTCATAAAACTGACGACTGGTTTCTTATTAAGTTATTAATATAAAGTTCACTCAAAATATATGCAAAAAGGTACTCTTGGAATAGCATGAAATAGTATGACAGCCTGCAACAAAGTCAGCTACACAGTAATCTGCTTGTAAGGCTTTGTTTATTTATTCAAATCAGACCACTCTGGTTTGGTTTGTTTAAACCTTTTGAATTAATGTCATGTCCACCACAGCCTTTTTACCAGTTGTACGTTCACTGGATAATTTTAACTACAACTTTTCTTATGCAGAGAATAACACACAACAGACCTATTCCATTTTTAAAGTCTTTGGCATGACTCTATCAATAGACAAGTTCGAACTTTCTTCAAGGAGCAGTATAGCCCCATAGGACAAAGGTCAACGTGTAACACTTTTTCAAGTGTTTAAGGTAATGGTGGGATGTAAAACACATGAAAAAGACAAGAAACACTAATAGGTATCCCACTCAGTCTGATGAGGTTTAATCTGGTTTTTCACAAACATTACTTAAACTAAATTACATGATAATCTGAAATTTGTAAGGACATGTGGTTACAACCTTAAACTATTAGTGCACTGTTACAATTTTCATATGTTTACACTTTGGGGGACCTCAAGACACTGATACTATGACAATACCTTTTTATTGAAAATTTATTCTTTATTTGTACTGCCAACCACAGCCAATAGGGTTTGGATGGTTAAAGTGTTAGTTCACTTGCCTGAGGTCATGAACTATCACAACACTATCCAACACCTTTGAACAATATAGCAATGGAAATACAGCCATCTAAGAGAGACAAAATTTGGATTCACAATGGTTTAGTCTACCCCTTTTTTAAGGCTCTATTTGCAAACTTCAGTTTCTTAAGTGAGAAGAAGCACAGTTTGACCAAGTTAAAACTTGAAGGAAAAAGAGAATGTGCATATGTTACAACAGTACTTTAGTTGAGCATTAATACCAATATCAGCTGTATGACACAAAAGATGAATTCCTTGTAAAATGGTGTTTAACTTTCTTAATTTAGCTTAAGCAAAATGAAACAGTAGAGAATGAATGCTTCGACCCAATTGAGCTTCAATCACAATTTTAGTGGTTAAACTTACCTTTTCATCTTTGTCACAAAAGTATAACAATTTTCAATTTGCACTTTATCTTTCTTATTCTGGGGAAAAGCTGGTTTATGATCAAAATTTTTCCATTAGAGGTGAACATCCTAACCTTTCCAAACCTTTGAGGTTGTAGGCCTTTTTGTTTTCATGGCAGTGAACTGTCTAATTTCATTTCAAGCATTGTATAATCCAGGGTTTTCAGGTTTATAACATAGTACCTACAGTATTGAACATTTACAATCCTATCCTAACATACTGTAATTGGCAAATTAAAGACTACTGTATGAAATTCCATATTTGCAGTAAAATATCCTAGTTTTGGTATTAAAAAAATATTACCTGTGCTGCTGGAAGTAAAGCATTTGTAAGGGCATAAGCAAAAAACTGGTTTGTATCTCTCTTTCTTTCACAACTTGTTTTACTTGGTTTTATACATTTGAATACAAAACGATGGTCTTGAAAAATTTAAAACAATTGATTCTGCTATGAGTGGTGACATAATCCCTACAGGCTGTACAACTCACATTTCAGCAACTGCTTCATTTAATTTTCTTCTTGGAATTCAAATGTGCAGTTCACATCTTACTGTGAAAAGAGACAATGAATAAAATTTGATCCTATAGGCTTTAGTGCTCAGCTAAACCTTGGTCCCAGATTGTCACAGTTAATACATTGTTTTTGAGAATAAACTAAAAACAGCATAACATATCACCACCATCTTATGTTATGACTGGTCTCCACGCAGTTGAGGCTGTCTTCTCTTCCATTCAAACTCAAAATTAACACAGATTTGAAGGTTTCTTCAAACTTGAAACCTGGTCAACATCTGTTTTCTGATAAGCAATCAGTTAAGAGATGAAAATAAAGGTGATCGATTGGGAAGTTGATTTCCTCTTTTAAAATCTGATTGTCCGTTTCTTTCTTTTCTGCTCTACATACTGGAAGTTACATTAAGGGAAAAATGCAGTTTGCCCCCTCCCTCCACACCAAGTATTTTTTTAGAATTTACTGCTCTACATTCTGAACATTAATTTAGTTAAAGAAAAGGAAGATGCAGTTTGCTCATGAAAATTGAGAGTTATATAGTTGACTATCCTGAATCCATTAATGGCTCATGAAAATCATGTGAAATAACTTTCCTCCTCAATTGTAAAATTTACTACTGGTAACTAAACTGTTTGGTTTATACTGTTGAACATGCAGCATTAAGTCATGAAATATTAGGAGAGATTTTGCAAAAGAAAAGAAAATTTGAGATTTTCTTGTTGTTTTGGGTGACAGAGCTGCTTTTGCAAAACCAGTTTGATATTCCACACAGGCCTAAAATGCATAATGGAATTCATCAGACTGTTTCCAGATGAGGACACTTACACTCTGCATATCAATGGCCAGTAGTGAAACAATGCCAATTGAGATTTACTGAACTCTTAATTCTATTTAATTCCATTCCATGAAAAAACAGAGCCAAGTAGGTGTCCATGAAGAAAAATGTTGTAGGTCCACCAGTAGAACTGGTGGAAATGCCTTCTCATACCTTCAAGTGGAAAAAACTGCAACAATAAATGGTACAATTATGATTCACAATAAAATGCACCAGACTGGCAACAAAAATTCAGCTATGAAATCACCTCAAACACGTCTGATTTAGAGACCTAGAACAAAAGTGACCCTTGAAGGAAAAATTGCTTGAAATTTTGGCAAAGGACAAGTTCCTAAGAAAACATGAATGAGTTGGCCTAGAAGCTACTTACCTTTATAAAACAAAGGAAACTACACAGAGCATTTCCCTTAGGTAAAATAACTCTGCAGGGTAAAAATTTGTAATTTGTAAAATGCATTGTATGCATGCAAAACTTTGCCACTGACCAGACTGTGCCACACTTTTCTGTGTTTTATTAAATATTTGCATGCTTAGGCCTAGCACTAGTACTAGACTAAGTATAGGCTAACCATTATAGAGTGCATGTGATGCCTGCAATACAAACTGTTTGGAGTAATTATAGAAATGCCTACTGAGCCACTGAACGATTGTTTCTTCAAATCCAGATTCACCAATGCTCAGTGGAAGATTTGAATGATGGTAAAAAAGCCAAACAGGTTAAAATGGCTGAAAATTATGACAAAGTCCACGATTGATCTTATTTTGATTACATGCACAACAATAATCTGAATGGGATGTGTGGATACTCGGATGTGAGGTCAATTTTTTTTTCAAATTATCCTGATATGGGTTAGGCTAGCCTACGTACTTTCTAAGCATATTCTGAGTGGATGCACAGATGCTTGGATACCCACTGAAAGATAATTAAATGGGTATAATATTATTTACAGCACATAAGTTTAATTTGAGAATGAGTCATTGATATCCCTTCCTCAATTTTAAATACCACAAGCATATTCTCGAGTGGATGCGCATGTGCTTGGATGTTAAGTCAAGGTCCAGTGAAGATAACCAGTGTTATTGTTACTAGTGTTAGGCCTAGGCTACACTGTTACATCATATCCGCATATACAAAAGCCAAGTCAGTAGGTCTAACTTAGGCCTAAGTGGTGTTCAAGACTCAAGAGTGACCCTGATCTATTTAGACTATTCTACAGTAGCCTACAAAACTATCAAGATTCCCTTCAATTTAACTAAACTGTTATTCTGTATTTCGTAATTTTGGCCAGGGCCTAGAGGATGCAATTTTGCAGTGGCGTAACCAGCGGGGGGCAGGGGGTGGCAAGAGTCCCCTCAGTGAAATGCCTTGCCCCCCCGGCTTGCCCCCCCAAATGAAATTCGTAGGTCGAAAAAAATGAATGAAAATGGGTAGGCAGTGGCACTACCTGATACTACGTATCAGGTGGGGTAGAATGGGAGTAGAAGTTTTATAAATGAGTGAAGATATTGTACAGCAGTTACTGAAATCTTCTTGTTCTCATTCCTACTAATATATTTTTTCTTAAAACAGAAAAAAATAGCCCTGGCTTAATTTATATTGAAGAAAAGTCAAGACCAAAAATAAGAGAGTAAGCAAACAATTGATTCTAAAAGCAAGCAAATTGTCAAGGTCCCCATACAATAGCATTTTTGATAGGAAGAGTGGTAAATCGTGATTCTGATTAGGCATAAATCAAACTTTATACAAACAAAACACATGAGTCATTTAATTGAGAAATTTTGCATGTGCTTTTCTTGGAACGCGTATGATTAGTTAAATATGGTTCACGTGCAGTTTCAGATTTTCACAGTTTAAATTAAGGCATGGTGTGGCTATTTCCACAGGTACAAAGCAGTAAAATGGCCAACTTGTGCAATAAACAGAGGAACAAGCGATGCTTTGATAAAGTGGAGAACCTTTTCAGCCAACCTATTAAGACTCTAGCAGGTCCCTCGTTGGCATAAAGCAAACATTCATAGCGGAAGTATAAATTTCCAAACCTGTGTTTTAAAAAATTACAGATAGGCCTAGCCTATTTAGCTGAAATTCACAGGGCCCAAAGACACTGGAAAGTGCCATTTAAGACAATCTGACAGGCATTTTTAGTCAAAAATTTTCTCTGTACGCTACGCGCCGATGGTGGCGCTCCGCTTTGATAGTGTTATTTGTGCTAGCCCCCCATATCAAACTTTGCCCCCCACCCCCCCCCTCAGCCCCCCCCAAATGAAAAAGTCTGGTTACGCCACTGCAACTTTGGTACTTCTACTATTGGGGGCGACATGATTCCCACTTTCGGAAAAATTTGGTAGAAAAATAAACGACCTAGGCCTAGGCCTACCCCTACCTTATATAGCCTAGGCCTAGGCCTAGGCCTAGGCCTAGACCCTAGCCTTGAATTTGAAAGTTGGAGCTCTTCAAGGTTGAACTTGCATAGGAGCAAAACAATTTGCTATGGTATGGTAGGCTTGTACCGGCCAAAGCTAACCATAACATTACGCCTAATAAATTGTGCTAGCTAGCCACTGCAGAGCGAACTGGTCCATACTACTGCACCACGACAGTTTAGCAATTTTCGGCTTTGTATGATGACTTGTGAATGTGAGTGTTACAGTGTGGCTCTTGCCACTTGGTCCTTAAATCCGTAGCCTAAATGAAAATTATATGTAACTAACGCTAATCTAACGCCTGTTGGTATATTATCAATCATCATTCTTTCATAAGAACAACTTCAATGTCTTACCTACAAGTTACCGATCACAAATCCAACGGCAGCGACTTTGGAAGATTCCTCCACTTCAAAATAGTAATATCCACGTTAGTTTCAATAATTCCAAATACAAAGCAGAAACCTGCAAAATGTAGGACACACGGCACCGTGTTGAAGTAGGCCTAGCACACCGTAGCCTACACCAATGAGACTTTTACATTATAAATGTAACGTAAATAACCGTTTGCATGGCATTTGTTTGTACAAGTTCCTCCTGCTAGTCAGAAAATGCATTGCATTCTGAGCTACGACTGACGTACACGTATGTGTGTTCCTATTACTATACTGTAGGAGAATTGTTTTGACTTCATAGAGTAAGGTGTCACGTACGTTCACGTAGGCTACCAGTGTCTCAAACTTCAGTGCAAGCCAATTGATGACCGCTGGACCATGACCACAACCATAGTTATTATTCCTAGGTACATAACTGTGCCACAACCACTTTTACGTTCACACAAAACATCACTGAAAATCTTCATAATGATAAGAATAGAATTTACGTGTGACTTTCGGCTCAAAATTTTTCTTGAAGAATTTATTTTCATCTTCAAAATTTTCAAATCTCTTTTCTCTTTTTTCACACGACACTGAATACTCTGCTATAAATAAAAAAAAAATAAATAAATAAGGGTAATGGAAATAGGAGAACAGAATAGTGTACGCTATTGAAAGCAAACCATGGAACCACACCAGTTTTATTCTAATCTGTTTACTCGTCTTCAGGCCTATTAATCTAAGTGTTCCATGGAAGGGTTAAAGTTTCGTTTTCCTGTCCGCAGTTTTTTCATGTTCAATACATCTGGTCGGCATGAGAAATGCTTTAGCATCTTTTCGCCAGTGAGGGATCCCGGTCCGCCTTTGCCGTCCAATTGTTTCGTTTTGTATGGGAGTAGATCTTAACATTTAAAAGAGAAAACACGCATAAATTACTGGGTTACGTTATATTGTGCATAACTGATATTTGTGTCGTCTCATCGGTGTTACACCCTGCCTATGAAGGCAGGGTGCTTTGGTTACACCCTACCGTCAACTCGAACTCATTTTCTGATTATTGAAAAGGGCATTAGTATCAGTCTTTACTCGAATGTGTGGGTTGGGGACATGACTTCTGCCGAATGGCAGATCATTGGCAAGGGCAGTAGTATCAATCTTTACTCGAATGTGTGGGTTGGGGACATGATTTCTTCCAAAGGGGGGGGGGGGGACTAAGGGCAAAGGATAATATGGGCGCAAAAATTTTCTGATGCAGCCCAAAATGAGCCCAAAGCGCCTGTTTTGGGGGTAGCGGGTCCAAGGGTCAAAGAACCCGGAAGGTCTGAAGTTTTAGGGTATCTCTGGCTGAAAAATTAAATCTCTGGAGAGATGAAAATTTTATTTCTTCAGTTACATGGGGTGGGCAAGTGCTTTGAATTTTAAAAACTGTGATTAATCTAAAATGGTCCCCTGTAATCGTCTGTTTTCTTCCATCAGCGTGTGGAGGAAGATTGTTTGCTTCCGAACAAGCAGAACAATTGACTGGCTTATCTTTGTCTATGCTTGGTTTACTTCCAACTGCATTTGATAATTGATGCCAATCCATTGTTCCCGTCCAAATGTCTGATTTGCGGGTTATGTGGTTAATCGAGTTCTAATACAGCTGTCTTCGTAATGCTGACCTTACTTGGGGGAAGCAAGTGGGGGCAACTTGCAAGGACAAATCTGGGGGTAAATACCCCCTCTTTGCCTCCGTTATCATCCCCACCGGTGATGGGATGTATGTCCTTACTGCCCCCTCCCCCTCTAAGATTTCAATGCCACTCCTGAATTGGGACAGTTCCAGACAGGTTATATTTCACACTTTGACCAGGTTTTCACTATTGAATTGCCTATTATGCTTCTCTGGCTTTTAAGCCTAGAAAAAGAAAAAATAGGAATTATCTTTCAGTATTTTGATGGCCTAGAAATCCACACGGATAATTTATATCCAAACTGCCATGTTTTACATGATGCTGAGGAGCCTGCTCGTGTCCTGTTATGACCTATTTCCCATTTTCCAAGATCGGTAACATGTGAGGTTCGCACGTGTGTCACACTTAAACAAGCTTTAAAAATAATAGGGCCTATGTGTGGTTTTGGGGGTTCGGTTTGAAAGCTAATGTTCAATTTCCACGTCAGTGTGAGTCGTTCCACACTACAAGTAAAGCACTATCGCAATCGCGGAACAACCCGGATTGGGGCTTGGGACAAAACCCCAAGAAAAAGTAGTGGTTAAGCCCCTAGTATTTACCAAACGCTTCAAGAAATAAGACCTCTGAAAAAATACTGGGAGTTCTTCTTGATCGGTCCCATAAAATGAACGTACAACCATACAGGCGCGTAGCTAAGACTTTGCCATGGAAGGGGTGTGGCTTGGGGAGAGATCTAAGGAAGCAATTTCTCTTCCCCTTTAGTGAAAACATCTTTGAGAAAATGTTGACGTCTCGAGATGCAATTTTTTCAAACTTAGCTCAAGGGTAGTTCAACGGCCAGCACCCCCACCCTTCCGGTCTGCGTGCAGCTTAGTGCACTGCAGAAATGCCACTTCCGCCGACCTTGTAGAGGGTTCGCAAAGTCCAAAATTTTGTTGTATGCAGCCCGACAACTGATGGTCACAAACACTGTAAGAGAAACGTAAAAAACATAACGTACCCTTAGTAAAAGAAAAAACCTTCGAAACTGTTAAATTTAAGACCAGTGCACACTATAGCTGACAGTTAAATTAAGGAAACGAAAAGTTTCGTAAAAAAATGTTTGGTCTCCCTGAATGTTGCAAAATGAAGACTGGCTAATGGGAATGATGAGATTGGATGTATGCTTCATGCAACTATATAACCAGCCTGTTAATATCCGTTCCTGACACGTTTTCCATCGACAGCCTAACGAAATGCCGTGGGATACGTTGCATAACTTTTAACTTCCATTAAAAGTTTAATTGTGTTGCTTCACGAGAATGCAAGAACGGTCAGTTTATTGATCTGTTTCCTAACACATCCCAAATCCAGGTTCTATGCAATGTTCATGGCAGTCAATCCAGGAATTCTCCAGCATGCAATTCTCTGATTAGTATAGCAAGAAAGTAACAAAAGATCAATTCGAGAGCCCGTTGGCCTGATAATTGTATTTTGTTCGTTTATTTGTTTTGATTATAGTTTTTGTTTTGTTTTGTTTTGTTTTATGTTTTTTTTTTTTTTTTTTGGTTTTTTTTTTTTGTTATCGTCTTCATTATTTCGCTTTTGTTCAGAAAAAAGGACTGGCTGACAGTCCAGCATAACTTTGATGAAAACTGGATGATGAAAGGTCTTTGCTTTTGTGAAGAATGATGGTTTAGTGATCTGCTCGAGATAAGTTCTCAATAACGGTATCATTATTACTTCCGACTTTACATGAAATGCTGTAAAACACGACTGTGCTGGCATCCTGAAAACTTTCATCCAACCACACCGCGTAAAATAGAGGGCGCACTCTCAGTACTTGAAAATGCCGATTTCTAGTCTATGCATTTTGTTCCCAAGTTTAAAAATCCCTGCCTTTTAAAAAATTTAACTATTTCTCATCGCCCTTTGGTTATCAGGGCCATATTTGTAAATCATCTCCCAATAGACATGCATGCGGGCACATGGGTTTCAATATACCATATCCCTATAAAAAAAAAAACCAAGTCCGTGTCAGTATAGAGCATAATAACGAAATCAAAAGTGAAAATTAGGAGTGGTGTTTCGTTTCGTTCGTTTCGTTTCGTATATTTGTTTTTCTACATCATCAAAATGTAGGGATACACAAAAGTAATGAATACAGTACATACATAACACTGAAGTAGATGGAAGTAAAACTAAAAAACCCTGAGGACCTTTTCGAGAGTTCTATTCCCCAAAACAACAAAAGCAAGTTACCTAAAGTAGTTGTGTATAGCAAACACAAATAAGCAAAGAGAAAAAGAAAAAAGGACAGAAAATTCAATAAACTAAAGGGAAAGGTAATGACTAAGAATACAAGACCGGAACTAACCCTTACAAAACCCCTCTTAACAACCCGTCCCCCTCCCCCGTCCCCCCTCTCACCCTAGGCTTCCCACAAACAAAATGCGCATAGTGACAAAAACATGTATAATGCAGGCACTTGAACAGTATAAAAAGTCAACCATGAAGTTTTAACCTTATAAAATGATGATAAAGACTACTGAAGAATTAGTAAAAAGCTATGTAGTACTGGGTGAAACCTCTTCGAAAAGAATTTATACTTGTGTTTAAGAGTAAAACAAAATTAAATTATTCAAATATCTTAAAGAGATGCATTTTTCGGTGCCGTTTGCCCTCAGTCACCGTATTTGAGGACTATCGCATTAGGTTATTTCCCGCAAGTCGGCTCGATTGGAACCAATGAAACCGTTGCCGAAATTTATCCTTCTACTCATAAGTCGTATGCATTATCCACTTGATCGGTCATTCCGTGCGTTGGTATATAATTTAAAAACCGGTGATTTTCAGACGTATTTGGACTGATCCCAATTATACTACTGGAATATGGTTAACGCTACATTCTAGAAGCACACAAGATGTTAATTGCCAGAGATTGAAAAATGTAAAAGGATGAAAAGGGACCTTCAGGTAACACACGGTGAGGACGTGAGGAAGAAATCGGATAAAGAATTCAAGGTATTATAATATTTTTAGTTTTCATTGTAACTTCATTAGGCCTACAAACCAAATAAAACCAAGTATAGCGTTTCTTTAGAAAAAAACGTGAAGGAATAAGTTAGATTCTCCTTAGTAAAGCACTTTGTTTGAACATTTTATTTAATGAGACATTAAACTGTTGAACATGTTTACCTATTTTTTACAGCAATGCACGTTGTCTTTTTAGTAAGACTTAAAAACAATAGAACCGCCAAGTGTTGGTGAATTCGGGTACCAAAAGGTCCGAATGTCGCTCTTTCAGTGCCAGCAGATTGATTTTGCTACATATACAACCTTTCTGCAAGTTGACTTTGACAGGCGAGTGCCGAAGAATATGCATCAAATGCGGGTGTTGCCAGAATTTTGGGACCTGGCGGAAGTAACCAGGACACTCGACATAGGCATTAGGTTGATGAAAGAACGGTTAGGCATAATTTGTAGCGCCAATGAACTGTGTCCAAGTGGAGCGCGACCATCAGTTGGAAATGGCATTTCCCAAGCTTGTTAGCAGAATCCAAGAAGTTTTTATTTTGAGCCTTCATTAATATTGAAATGTCTCATTTCAACGCAAAATGAGCAAATGGCAAAATGATAAAAAAAATACCACGTAAGAAATGCACCACTACAATTTTGAGGCAAAATTTTGGGCACTTTATCCTTTGTATACTTGTACGTCCTTCCTTCTGCCCGTTTAATTTGTCATTTGAAAACATCCCAGAGTACTTTTACAACTTTCAAAAGTAATGTTGTATTACTTCGAAGTGTTTTTCATTGAAATTAAATAATATAATTTTTGTTTGCTTGCAGTTTCCTTCTACCACAGGCACAGTTTTACAAGTTGGGACCCACTTAAATGACCCCACTGAGAGACTTCTGGTTAGAAAACAATTTTTTAACTCCTCTTTCATGTATCACGAACACCTCCCTGCTCTGAATTCTAGATCACACGTTCTCAAACCTATTGATCCAAAGCGCGGGAAAACCCCAACATAATCCATTCTTCCCTCTCTCCTTAAACCCTCTGTTAAACACTCTAAAAATTTATTACTTAACGTGGGCATAAAATTACCCAAGCGTTGGTTCGGTATTCCTCCTGACCGGAATTGGGTAAAAACCCGCTGCCCGACTTAGTTGGTTAAGCGTTTTACTCATTAGTTGGGTAAAAGAAATTACCCAACCATTCCAACCATCTAACTTTACCCAACAAATGATTTTTACTGCTATTCTAACGCTAGCTTTTTATTTACCAAATCCAACGTTATTCAACCATGAGATCTTAACTAACCACTTTTATTGAAATAATTTTCTGTAAAACTTAACTGACCTTTAACTAATCATGTGATTGGCCAATTACATTTTACCCAAATGTTGGGTACTTTAAAACTTGCCCAACACCTTTTACCAACACTTGCATTTTACCAGACTTTAATTTACCCAACAAATATTGTACCTATTTGTCGGGCAAAAAGTTGCCCATTTTGAGGACTTTGGATTTTGCCCAACACTTTTTACCCAACTGTTTTTAGAGTGCAAGCAAAGTAATCGAAAATGGGTCAAATTGTGATTTTTGCGGTCTGTCTAGGAGCTAGGATGCATCATTTATTTAAATTACGTAGTTTTCCCAGAACTTTCACGTCACATTCCTCACCGGGAATCTGCAACTGGGTTCCACCAGGGGTCCCGGACAACCCCCCCCCCCCCTCTGATTCTATAGCACTGATCAATCTGTCAATTACGGTACGGTATATACATGAATCATGTTCATTTTTTAGAATTTCTGTATTCTTCATACCCTGTTTATTTTCTCCCTCATTTTTTAAATGAAGAAATGATAAAACTACTGAAGTATATGAAGTAGAAGTAGATTTAAATGGGGGGGGGGCTCGACCGATAAACCAGGTTTTTCGACCGATAAACCAGGTTTTTCGATCGATAAACCTGGTTTTCGACCGATAAACCTGGTTAAACAGTTGATAAAACTGGTTTATCGACTGAAAAACCTGGTTTATCAACCGATAAACCAAGTTTTTTTTGCTACACCTGGTTTATCATTTCGATTAGGCAAGTTTATCAATTTGATAGACCAAGTTGGTCTCATGCCACTTATATAATAATATGGGACTGCTGAGGAGAAAATTGAGTGTATCTTTAAGAAAAAAAAGCAAAAGACTGACCGGGATAATATGTCATTTGTGATTGGTTCACGTTTTGTTGAAATGTGATGACTTGTACCTGCTCATATCTTGAGAAAAACACATGAATGTAAATTTCTCAATAAGTACCTCTCTGTCATATCAAAAGTTAATGTGACCTTGGACCTTTCTTTTAAGGAAATATCGCTTTAGGATGCTTGGAGAGTCTTCAATTCTGTAATCTAATCTGAGTTTGCACGGCGGATGAATTAGATGGTTTCTGTTAAATTATATTTTTTCTAAGACCTATACGTATTCATCCTCTCTGACGACATTTAAAATGTTTCTGAAACTTTGTCGCCTTTTTTAGACAAATCAGTATATTGAAGAAAATTTAAATTTTATGAAAGAAAATTTAGAAAAAGAACTCTGTATTGCCGGTGTCACGTAAAGAAATCGGTGCACGTATGACAAATTACCGATTATTTCACTTCCAGAGCTCGGAACTTTTTTCGTAACTGATAGCGAGTACTACTGCTTTGGGGCCTGAGATTGACAGGAGCGCATGATAATTAACTTGAATCTGAGATTGTATTGGAGAGTAATCTGCATTTTATGAAAGACACGACGTTTATCAAGTTTGAACGTTTGTTCTCATTTCGTTTCGTTCCTTTCAATTTTTTCAATTGAAATAAATACAAACTTATTTACATAAATGATCACGTATCAAAAAAAAAAAAAAAAAAAAACAGATGAAGCTATGCAAGAACTTTCAAATCATTTGGAATAATCAAATCATAAAGTGAATAATAACAATAATGCAATCTATTTTATATCCTGGCATGACAAAGTATACGGTGTTTACGGCTCGTATTTTCGCTGGTAAGTTTCGCTGGCGATTTTGTGAGGATACTGCCCATTCCGACTTTGTGCTTACCCGTACTAAAACATTACCTCCATTTATAGATGGGAGGAAGGTTACAGTAATTCTCTTGTAGATGTCGTCCCTCTTTAAAGGTAGTGTGACACCAAAATGACAAAGCTGGGTATTAATGTAAAAAGCATTGAAAATCAATAAAATTGCCGCAATTCCCATCAAAATTGGTTAAAAATTGGCCATTTTAAAGGTTTATTTCTGATTTGCATAAATATAAGCTCAATATGTAAATCTTGTGATGTCATAGGAGGGACATATATATATGGCTAATGTTATCCTTTGTTTTTGCAATCTTCATTTCAAGGGCGGTTGTAACATTAGTGTTTCCCGAAGGGTTTATTTTGAAAGTTGAAACTGTGTCCTTGAAAATCATTAGTATCAATCACCAAACCATAAACTATCAGATGAGTAATTAACAGTGGCGTAGCTACGGGGGGGGGGGGGGGGGGGGGGGGCAAGTTGCCCCCCTGGAAAAATTTTTGGGGAAATTTGATGAATCTTTTTATTATTACAAAATTACACAAAAATTTCTCAAAATTTTTGTAAGAATAAGAAATTGTTAGACATTTCTCATACATAATTCGTATTTTCATGCAAGAAATGAACCAATTCGCGTTCCACAGAAATGTCCTCGCCGCGTAGCAGATTGAATGTTCTCTTGTGCTTGTACACGCACAGGGGTTATGATCAGTGCATTTCAGTGCACAGGAAGCTGTTATTCAGGTGATAGTTTGGGAATTCAGTAAAATGATGTGAAAACTGACAAGTCACTACCGTAGACCTCCGTGGTTGTTATGTTCTTCTACAACAGTGTTGTCCAACCTACGGCCCGCGGGCCACGGCCCGGCCCGCGAAAAGGTTGCGTCCGGCCCGTCAAAAATAATCTATATTGCAAAATTATTCAGTAAGCAGATTAATTGATGACAACTTTAGGCTTCGCCATCCGCTATAGCATGCTTACTTTTGAATGATATAATTCATTTCAAATGTCTGCTACATGTCTAGCCACATTGGAGTGTTATCCACAAGGGCGGGTTGAGAATGATTCAGGAGGAATATGAAAAAAAACTTTGTCCGAACATTCTGCCCAACACCATCAATTTTTGCTAAAATTTATTTATTTGTTCAATTAAAAACGAAAATGAATCAGTTTTCTCTACGCGCAATGATTGCATTTTGTTGCTTTGGGCGTCGGAAAAAATTGAAAAAAAAAAAAAACCAACAAAAAAAAAAACACAAAAAAAAACGAGTAGGCCTATAGAAAGCGGCCCCTCGTCCATTATAACCATTACATGTGGCCCACCGGTGCGAAAGGTTGGACAACCCTGTTCTACAAGCTAGCAGTAGCTGTACGATTTTACTCTGTGTACATAACGATGGATTGGGCTGAAACAATCCAAGGCCAACGATCAACTTAAAGGCAATCTAGAAATTAGAATTAACGGGATCTGTTGGCACACTTAGATTTTGTTATTTACCATAATCCTTGGAGGCTTACAAGCTAGTTCGGGAAAATAGCTTTCTGCTCACTTTGAGTGTAACAATAAATGGACAATGAGTACCTTGTAGCCTTCTACACTTAACATACTGCTTTTCTCACAGGACATCCTGTGTGATCGATCCACTATTAGGCCTCCTTAGTGGCGTGCGAAGGGGAGACCATTGGGCCATGCCCCCCTCACAGATGCCATTTTTTCTTTGTTCTTAAAAATACGTAGTCTAACTGTATTAACAAAGATTTTACTTCAAAAGATAGCATATGTGGCACCAGATTGCTTATAAGGACACCCAATTTTTCAAAAATTTTCAAAGGGGAAGGATTGTCCCTGCAAGGTCTTTCAGTGATGCCAATTTTTTTTTCAATTCCTACAAATAGACCTAGACAAATTCTGTCAAATTCCAATTTTTACTTTAAAAGGTAGACTCTGTTTCCCGCTGGTGCCGTTGATAAAAAGACTGCTTGTTTAGATTCTCTTAAGAAGCATAAATACGCTATTTTGACCATCTGAGGGGTCTGATTTTTCGAAATTTTCTTTACGCTCCGCGCCAACCAATGGTGGTGCTCCGCTTAGATAATCTTTATGACAAAATAACATTTTGTTCCCAAGAAAACCCCTTCAGAGAAATCTTGCGTACGCCACTGCGTTAGTGCATACAAATAAACCAGATATTGTTTACCAAAATAATATACTTTGTTATTTCCGATTGCTCTATGTTATACTTTAGGATTAAAATGCAGGTAATATTACAAAATGACATGGTAATGTTGTTATACTTGTAAGTTTGCATATTTTATATGAAATACATACACATTGACCGGGAAAAGTTTTGGGGAAATTTCATACCTTTGCCCCCCCCCCCCCTGGAAAAAATCCTAGCTACGCCACTGGTAATTAAGAGATAATTAATATAGGGTTAACAAAAGGAATGTCTACACTGCACAACACTAAAAATCACTATTTGCATAACCAACAAGTTGCTTCCGAACATTCAAAATTTGAAGAGGTATATCTTGAGAATGGTAAAAGATGTTGACATAATTCCAACGGATTTTTCCTCATGAGACCTTCCTCCTTAACTACCAAGTAAATTCAGGGTTTTTGCTGCCTGACATGTCACACCTTTTAAATCACTATACAGTGCTACGTAAAACTAAGTTACAATATTTTTAATAAAGTTTTCTCCATGGCATATTTTTTAAGATGAGGTATAACGGCTCAGTTTCTAACCAATTGGTTTAAGTCGGACCGGCAACTGTTTTTCCCAGTTGCAAATTACTGACTTGTTTTCCTATTGCTTATGATGAGCACAAACCAGTGGCAGTGAAGTCATATTTAAAACTTGCGGTATGACCCAAGAGACAAACCCCGCAGACGTTATTTTGAACTTTCGTTTGTAAGTCTTGCACTCGTGTTTGGAGAATGTTGAATTAGATTTAAATATTAATAACACTGTTTTGGTATTATGAGGCAGCAATCATGAAAGTATGTTTAATTTGATCATTCTACCTCATCTTCACACTCCACTCCGGAATTACATGAGATTGCACAATTGACTAGCTTGCGTGTAAAGTAATTTTTAAGTCGAAGACAGCTAACAGTAATCCGTCTGTTGCTGGTCTGAAGCTTTCCTTAAAGGATTACTTCCTTTTACATAAACTTATTTAAGAAAAATAATCACAATCTCAAATCACCCTCGGGTTGATGCATAATTCAGATATGTTTGAGATGCTTTTGATAATTAAGACATTAATGGTAAAGAGCAGTCCCCCAAACTTATTTTGAAGAAAAATCTAAATAACACAATATCCATCTTTTTTCTCTTCAAAGTATCTTTCATTACATGTTATGACTTTACCATTGCATATTCAAGGTAAACCAAGCAGTCATTTCTAGTAAATTTCACATTTGAAGACTGAGAAAAAAATGTAACATGACTCACAACAGGCAATCATGAAACTGGTGAGTCTACTACACTACTTCAATTTGTAACGATATTGAAGTGTGCGAAGGAAGCGAAAATTTTAAAGTCTGGGCTCTGCGTTATTTTGGATGTGTAATGCTGACTTAACAAATAATGAAACACTGAAAAGTCTACGCCACTTGATATAGTTGGAAAAGACGACATAGTGTCAGTAGAAAGTATGCTAGAACGAGTAGGGGCAAATTCCTACTGGAATTTCAGATTTTCCAACTATCAAAGAAATAACAAAGTAAAAAGCTCGAAAAAAGAGCATTAAACTGCTAAAACATCCGGAAAGGTCCAAATTATTCACATGAAACTGACTACGCGATAGCAGTACTTCTGGATTGAATTTGTACACTCTTTCACTCCTCAGACTCCGAATTTTGTTTTATTATTACCTTTTAGGTTTGGGCATAGCTAGTTAGTTAGTAAGATGGAGTTTTAAGGCACAGTTTACAACGAATAGGTTCAAGTCGCGCCGGCCACGACCTTCTTTCCAGTTGATCACTAGCTTGTTTTCCCTACTCCATTGCTTGGCATATGCATAATTACTAGGCAGTAAGCCTATAACCAACCTAGTCTGTGCTTCATTGATACGTGGCTGTGCCACACTGTAAAAAATGTCTGTTCATTTACAGAGAATAAAATAAAGAAAAACAAAAAGAGTACATAAAAGTGCTGTCAACTCATTGTCAGCACTTTTTATGTATTCTTTTTGTATTTCTTTATTTTTTCTTCTGTAATTGTACAAAATTTTTGTAACATTACAGACATTTTTAACAGTGCAGACTTTGGGGGAGAAAGTAAAAGGGGATTATAACAAAGATAAAATAACATTTTTGGCCCAGAATATGACGCTGAAAGACGGGAAGGGTGTAAGTATATTGGTTTTTGTTATCAATTTACATATTCAAGATTATTTGAAAATTTTGCAGCAATATTTAGCCTGATCATTTGGCACACGCCTGCAGGTGCTTTCATTTTACACACCACGTTGGTTCAACTTACACATAGGTTGTGTAAATTGGATCACTTTCACAACTTTCTCTTAAATTTTAGCTTTAAATTCTCCAGGGAAAATGTGAAGAGTGTTTCTACACTCCTACAAATACACTGTAAAAAGTGTCTGTACATTTACAGAAAATAAAATAAAGAAAAACAAAAGCATACATAAAAAGTGCTGTCTACTCATTGACAGCACTTTTTATGTATTCTTTTTGTATTTCTTTATTTTTTTCTTCTGTAATTGTACAAAATTTTTTTAACATTACACACATTTTTTACAGTGTAGAGTATTCCGTTACTATCCTAATACTGCCAATATGAAATGTTTTGATGAGCGTTTTCGCCGAAAAAGAACAATTTGGATTTTTTGGAATAAAATTAACAAAACATGTTTGCAAGAGCCCCGCCGTGATTTGGCGTATTCAGACGTATTCTCTTCGTTAGCATATTCAGCAACTGTTGCATTTGTTATCAATTTCGGAGAAAAATAGACAATTTCAATACGTATAACCATTGCGTAGGAGGCGGAGGACAGGGAATAGATTGCCACCCGAATAAATCCGAAAATCTAAAATCCGGCAGGAGTTTGAGAAAAATTCGGGCAGGGTTAAAGGGGACAACCACTTGAATTTTAAAAATGTGGCATGGTTCTTTTTCAGAAAATTCCTAAGCGTGTCCGAAATATGAAAAAGACATGCCCGATAAAAGTGACCCAAAGGTTACCGTGGTAAAATTTTCATGAAAAGCAACAAGATTCCAGAAATTCGCTACACATTCGGGCAGCTACTGTTCGTGAGTTTTACTTCACAGTTTTTTTTTAACAATATCAATGCCCGAAATGGTCGAATATTTTAATTCTTTCAAGCATTTGCCCGAAAATAGAAAATTGTCATAGTCAGGGTAATACCCCAAAACATAATATCCCAAAAGGCCGATAGTTTTAATATTTTCAAAAGTTTGCCCGAATAACAAGAAACGCTATGCTCACAGTAAACCTTCTACCCAAAATAAAAACGATAACAAAAATTTGCTGCATTTGAGACATACGGTACTCGGATAGCTTCCCAGGAAACACAAAGCGTTTTTAAACGTGTCCTGCGGTAGTATACCATATTTTGCACCACCTCGTGACAAGTTTTTTTTTTTTTTTTTTTGTGTTACCAGGGTTTTGAAAAAAGGATTTCCTCAGTCCCGCTTCATATTGTTGTCTTGCAAAAACTTTGCCCTAAATGGTAGAATATTCTGGCGACAGTTGAAAAATGCTGGAACGCTTTCAATTGCCAAATTAATTCAACGGACATACGGGATGGTAATTAGGTGCACGCAGTGATCAATAGTTTGCCATTTATCCTGCCCCTGAAGTCAAATTCGGGCAATGGTTATGAAACTTGCTTTTCGATACTACGATAATACAGATAATACAGTGTGAGAATGTCTTCCCATGCATTAGCATAAAATTTCGTCATTTTAACCCACCTTGAGTACCGTGACATTTTTTTGAAAGGTGTTACTAATGGAAGTGAAATCATTTAATGCAGCGTGCAGTCACGTCACAAAGACAATTTCATCAACTAGGCAAGAGTCACAATAGAGTAAAACACATTAGCATGTTTTCAATTCCGTTTTATAGTTTCCCCCTGAAAAGATACAAGACCATGCATTTCATCCAATGGTAGTTGAACATTTTTTCTGCGAATTTTCTCATCAAAATAGCGACTGTTTAGAAAGCTTAGCGACTTTCTGAGGAGTCCTATTTTGTCAAAATTCCCTGCACTCGCCGCGCTAACAAATGGTGGCGCTCCACTTAGGTACTCTTTCTGGCTGAAATTTATTTATTAGTAAATGGTTTTCTGCAAGCGAAAACTGAACTGAGCGACTGCTCAGATCCTCCTTAACAGTAAGGCCGTTCAAGGGCCAATCCTCTCACCCAAAACAACACTTCTTGTAGGGGAGTACAGAAACTCTCCATTGGCCCAGCTTTTTGATTGACTGTTTATTTAAAGGGACTCATTGAGTTGATACAGATAACTAAATGAGAGAGTTAAAGGATCACTACAACATTACAATGCTTATAGATAGCATAATAAGTCAAGTTTCATATCTAATAGTTACGGGAAAAGCTAAAATTTTGAATTTTGTGATGTCCTGACTTGTAACAGTTTTGTGCACAATTTGAAAAAGTGTTTGGTCACGAATTTTTGAAAATTGAATTGAGAAGTTAAGTACTCACTCATAAAACTGATATTTGTATGTAGGATATGGGGATTGTCTAAGATTAACCATTTGTCCTTTGTATGTGAAGAAAACTTAACGGGTTTTGAAAAATTTGTGGAATTTCAAGAACCAACTCAATGAGCCGTTTTAAACAATGCAGGTGACCAAAGCTTATATTACACAGCATGAACTGTAACTGAGAGTGTTTTGATTATACACATAGAGCTTTTCCATACTCACCCGGCCTTGAAGCAATAAACTGAGATTGTGCCTGGATAAGGATGAATGTCAGACAAATGTGGGAGAGGCTTCACTAAGAATGTTAGGAAAATTGGTACGGTACTGGGGTGAGAAAACTGGGCCTTGAAATGCCATTTCGGGCAGTCCAGCTGAGAGGTACGATTTTTTAAAATTTTCTGTACGCTCCGCGCCAACTAATGGTGGCACCAGTGGCACTTCGCCTAGATAGTCTTTCGGGCAGAATTACATTTTTTCGGGTAAAAAACCTTCCCCCCTCCCCCAATCCCTAAACTGAAACCTCCCGTTCACGCCTGCGTACATCGGTCACAATGAAAAATGCAAAGAAAATCCGAATGCACGCGACGTTTTATTATGGCCGTGGTGAGATAGTAAGATGAGTTGAACAATTGTTTATCATGACTCCTTTGGCGTTTTTTAAACCATTTGGCATTTGATTTGGCGATTTGTGCTATAGAGGCTTTTCACATGACGTCATAATACTCTCCGGCGGCCATGTTGGAGTACATGTAACTACGTAGTAAACCATAAGGGACGTGCTTGCTCGTCGAATTGTACACATTGTGCATATCACAGTGCACACTGTGCAGTGCGTTTGGCACACAGCCACGTGTATTTGGCATGAATGTCCTCCAGCATGGCGGTTCCGTGACGTAATTGCAAAGCCTCTATACTGCATTCCAGTACAGTGCACTAGTCAGGCATATCTAGCCAATTAATATTGCTTGTTGTATGTGGTCTGTGTCGCTGAGCCTGACCAATCTTCCGTACGACGTTTCTTCGTAACTTCGGGTTTCTCTACTCGATTGGTTCTTCCAGACTACCTACGACTGTGACAGATGAGCAGTTGAAATCGACTATGTGAATCTTAAAATCAATTTACCGCGAACTTTTGCTCTTTTTTGTAAGTTCCACCGATTTCCCTTGGCCCAATCAGACTATAATCAGCCGTAAGTACCCGTTCCGCTATTTTTCCAGTGCGCAATGCAAAATCATAGGCTATAGGGTTACAGTACAGCAGTCTAATCGCAACTGCTCGAAAAGAGCTTCCTTATCTAAATGATTTATACATGACGTTTCACGATGTCGTATGGATTTGACAATTAGCTGAAAGTCACGGCTTTTAAAAGCCAATTATATCAGAAAGAAGGAACCAAGAAGTCAATAAAACAACAGAAACTAGGCTAGTAATAAGTTAGGCCTAACGTTAGATATTTTAAAGAAAGATTTAAAACATAATCTTGGTTCCCATTGGACTTACAAATAAAAGTGTGGATTAAACTTGATTTTCTGAAATGTTCAAAACGGGTTTCCAATGCTATGTAAAATATTGCAGAATCTAATTGATGTTGTTTAAACTGCTCAGTTTTTATTTCAATAGGCCTAGAGGGAAAATTTTGTTTCCTATCTATTGTATTGGTATCATATTTGCCCAGTAATTAGTTGAGGGTGACAAGCTTATTTACAGTTAAATGAGTTAGTGTATGAAATGTGTCCAAGAGGCAAGATCAGAGTATCTTTATCTGGTGATGAAATAACTGTACCCCTCAGAGTATACTGAAGTTTATTAGAGAATCTGAAACTTTGTCTTCATAACATTTACAAAGTACTGAGATTCTGCAGCCTCACTGCTCTAACTTAGTTCAGCAAAAATGGTATGGTACTTGCTACTTCAACATTTTTGGAACAAATTGTGTTAATGCCAGGTACAAATTTGGTATGCTGTGGTATAGGCCTAGGGGTAGAGGAACCAGTATTCAACCCTTAAAGGAATTTCTTGAAATTTATCCTCCCAGGTAAAGTGGAATCATATGGCTCAAAATGTTTTTGTTAGATATTGTGATGGCTAACATGTTACCATAAAAAAATATTGAATTTAGTCTTTTCTTTCAGAAATAGCTCACCATAAAAGTTTGGATTTCCCTACCCAGTATTCAAACCCCCTGTCACTAGTATTCAATTTTTGGGTCCAGTATTCAATCCCCAGATCATTATACCCCAAAAAATTATTTAATAAAGTACAATTTAGATAAAATGTAAACAGGATGGAAATATAAATTACCTTCATTACTTTTGTTCAGTATTTGATTCTTGAACAACTTTTTGATGCAGTTTAGAGGGTAATTTCACCTTGCTGTTATGTCTGCTTGCTTTTATTAGGTCAGTAGGGGCAAATAACACACATTTCAGTGCAAAATTATTGATTCTACAATATTTTCTAAAAGACCCAGAATATTTTTACAGAACTATGCTAAGTAACTAAACATTAGTGACTTCTTTGAGAAATGACCAGAAAATCCTACTGGATTTCATTCACAACATCTTTGGTTCCATAAATGTACCAGGGGTTGAATACTGGGTAGCAGATAAAGATTGCGGCACCAGTATTCAACCCTCTAAAAATTTCCCTCCAAATTTTCCATTATTTCACTATGGTCCTAAAATTTGTTTATAAATTGCTACAATAATGAAATATTTGCCTTGACATTTCATCATTTCTTACACCAATCTCTTTTTAAATGGAGTGACAGAAAATTACATTCCTTTGTTTTTAACCATCTGGCTTTACATGACCTTTTAAGAACAGCTATTTTCAAAAAAATTCCCCAAATTCTTGCATACAAATACCTCCAAAAGGTATTTATCTTCAAATCAGTTTCCCAGAAGTGGATGGCAATTAAGCAGAGAAGTTGTTTTCACCTTTGGTATAATTTTTATGTGGGATGGAGCCTTAGTTCACTGAAAAATGGAGAATTATATCTTAGGGGGTTGAATAATGGAGGGGGGTTGAATACTGGTGCCTCTGCCCTACTGTAGGCCTATTTACCAGTCTGCATTTTGTGCACTCCAACAAGAAGATCTTCGGCATGAGCACCGCCTCCTTCTTGCTCCTTCTAGTGGCAGGCAAGCTGTACTTCTGGCGTGCCGCTTAATTCCTGTGGTATGATAAACATACAGTATACTGTGCTGTACAGTACTTGTATTGCCAATGAATGGTGTATGCATTACGTACATGCATTGCCAAAGTATGATGGTCATGTACATGTATGTATGTGCGCAGACCTGCATATTACTACTGTATGTAGTAAAGAGAATCCCAGCATATGAACACGAAAACCTTGGCGTATTTTGGGCGTGGGCTTTACATGCCAGAATACACCCTGGCCTATTTACTATACAACGAAATAGTCAATTTAAAACTGTATCTTGTTTGAATAAAAGTAAACAGTGAAAAATCAGCTCACTTTAAGAAAATTAGGCTTACTAAAAAGTTGGATTGAAAGTCTCTGTACTTGGAAACTGTATCAACTTTGTTGGGTTGTGTTGTGTATGTTCATCTTTGGAAAAAAATTCCATGCAAGGTCTATATGCACACTCAGTCATTCCACAATAAATTTTGCAAGTCAATGAATGAGGGCACTTACTACAAAAAGGGTCCACGATGGGACATTCAGGGCTAGGAAAGATCATCAGTACAATATAGCAAACTAGTGTGCTTATTATTTTGCTCATTCACACTGGGTAAAAATGAAAAATGCTGAAAAATGCTGTACCAAAACAAGGTTGAGAGAGGTCTTTGTCAGTAGTAGTGTTTGCACGGGTATTAAAAAATAGGACCCGGGTACCCAATCGGCATACCCATCGGGTACCCAGTGTTATGGTGACTAAAAGATATAAGCATTTTCTAAGGCATACTCCATGAGACATGCTTGGTAATATTTACAGCTGTAGTGGAGATGTAAAGGGATCACATTCTCAAGTTCAAAAAAATTTGATTTGTCAAAAGGTTTTAAGGTCCCGTTTTGTTTTAAATCAAAATGACAAGTGAAAGAAACGTAGCAGGAAACACTCAAATAAGAAAATTAGTACTTCTTAAGGGCCTATATCAATTTGATATTGAATTTTGGGATGCTTTCCTCCTTTTTTTTTTTTGGATGCTTTCCTACTCGAAATGCAAACATACTAAAAGTTTGAAGCTTCTCCTTTTAAAACACTGATTTAAAAATATCAACCAATCAGAGCCCTGTATTATTACCATATCTATTCTCTTGTATCTCTTGCATGTCCAAAATTAACGATTGTAAACAATTGATGTCATGTTTGTGAACTTCCTTCACACTACTGTACAATGTGTGTTGTAATTATCACTAATGGGGTGTGTACATTCTTAAGTAGCTAGCCCTGTGTTGACATCCAGGCATGGTAACATAGCTTTCACACATATGCTTCATAGTCTGCGGAAGTGCCATTTTGGGGCAAAATAACGTAATATCTTATAGCCTGTTTCAAAAACTTTTTTCGTGAATGTTTATGGTGTTATTACATTGATGTTGTTTTACTTTACAGATAGCGGCAAAGTGTTGATTTGCATAAAACTGACACGTTCAACCATCAGGAAATATTCGGGATTATACTCGAGATGGCAAACCATATTAATTATAAGATTGTATACGTATGCAAGCTCAATTTGCCTAGCATGCTGTGCGTTATGGGCACTGTCTTTTTAAGCTGGGCAGGGGTGACATGTCTGCGTGAAACAGTACGATGTGATTTTGAATCAGCCGTCAGATAGCTTGCTTGCTCGCAAGATTATAAGTGACATATTGTACCTATGATTTGTGAGAAGTAACTCACTAAGTGATGATAGCGCGATCGGGCTCCGCACGCTGATAGAAATTTCAACTTCGGAAATGAAGTACAGACAACTTTCGAGCTCACACATAATTTCTAGGGGCTCTCTTCATTCCCAGTCTCAGAGAATGATTACCAAATTGGCAAAATGTTTTAGTCCATTACTGTGGGCAATGGCGTGAATTGGGTGATCCTTTTTGCGTGCAATTTTTTTTTTAAGATTCAGGTAGTAGATTTGGAACCGGGTTATACGATGGTGGGGGGGGGTACCCAGGTACCCGGGTTACCCGTGCAAACACTAGTCAGTAGCTGAGATTAATTTGCGAATGGGACATGTCCCTTTACAGGGTTATGCTACAGTAGTCTTAAAAGTTACCTGGTGATGGATTGACTGCAAGGATAATAATTCATCCCGATACTGTCCTCTTGTGAGATGACAGAATGTTCCCAAGCTCAAACAGTCAATATAAAAATATACAGTCAGCTATACTGTAGACCTACTTTAATGCAGGAAACCAAGAATGTTGCTCTGATTAAGTGGCCTCCTTAACATCAGAAGGATATCATATAGGCCAGTTAATGTAACAGCTTTCACCTTACAGATTGCCACACTGATGAGAATTAATTCTAAAATTAAGTTGGAGTTGCAGTGTTACAAAAACACTATTGCCAGTGAACATCATGGCTGTCATCATCACTGTCTGTTTGTTAATCAGTTGTAGGCTTCTAACTATTACTGCAGTTTAACACCACATTGAGGTGAGCTTTTGGGATGTACAGTAGTTTATGTCAGCCAGAGAAAGAATTGGGAAGTAGAACTGAATTTGAGAGATGGTACTTGGTTAAAAAAAAGCATGAGCTAGGTAAATCATTAACAAATATCATATGTGGCCTTCACAGTACTACTTCCTGTCTCCTCCCTTGAGTCTGAAAGCACTCCTTACTAAAACCTTGCACACAATCACAGTTGGTTCTGTAACAGTAATTTTAATAGTACACAGAAGCGTACACAGGTTTTTCTGCAGAAGGAGCCATGCAGAATGTTGGGCGATTGCCAGCTGGTTTGGGGGAGGGGTAGATTTCCAGCCATTTGACAATTTGTGGCATTTTGAAGGAGACTAGATGCAAAGATGTGTACGATTTTTGACTTTGACAAGAATAATCTTGAAAGTTGAGTTGCTCTGGTTAATGGGGATAAAACTGAAAATTGTGTGCCTCTTTATGCAATTTAATGCCATGCAGGCTACCTTTTTTGAAGCAAATTTTTATTCTGATTTTGCATGCTTTTAGGGGTCAAAATAAAAGAGCATTAGTGATCTGCATAGGTGTACAGGAGCATTTCGGTTTGGGTTTTTTTTTGAAAAATCCCCTAAAAAATGTTTTGTCATCTTTGTATGCGAAGGGTACAGAAAATTTTCTAAAATTCTGAGTCCTCAGGCAGCCAAAAAATTGCATTTTCATGCTTGTGAAGTTCTCATGCTTTCCTTTGCAATAATAAAAAATCAGCAACTTGCTAAGTGATCAAAACGTTACCACATAAAATGTACCACTACCATTTCGAGGGAAGAGTGTACAACGGAATTGAAAATATTACTCTGTAGTCTGTAGTGGCTCCTGGCTAAATTCAAGATTCACTGAATTGATAAAATTGTATATCTGACAAAACTCTTGACTATTTTGATTTTACTCCTAACACCTTTTGCATGATAAATGGCAAACTGTTGCTCATTACACTTGACCTCTCCCCTGCCCCTATCTAGTACATCTATGCTGGGGAACAAGTCCCCTAAGAGATGGGCCTCCTCTTAGAACATGTTTGAAAAGGGTGTCCTTACATGCAATCTGGTGCCACAGATGCTACCCTTTGAAGTAAAATTTGGAATTTGACAAATTTGCCTATTTTTAAGAGTTAAAGAAATGGCTTCCCTGAGGGGACCTTGGGAAACAGTCCCTCTGAAGAAATTGCATGTCCATTTATGCAATCTGGTGTCACCTATGCAGTATGCTACCTTTTGAAGTAACATTTGTGTCACAATAGTATATATTTTTAGGATCTAAAAAAAAAATGGTTTCTATGAGGAGAGGGAGGGGGTTATGGCCCAGTGGCTCCCTGAATACACCCGTGGCAGTACATAACTGCCCCTAAGGTAGGGTTTTGTAGTATAATTGAAATACGTACAATCTCTGGCCCAATTCATAAGCTTACATGTAAGCTTATGAATTGGACCAGAGATTGTATAAAGTCCAATACCAAGCCTCACAGTAGTCTATATTTTTAATCTGGAAAGGAAAAGGAAGTTGGAAGCTCTCACCCCTCACTAAAACACAGCTGGCTCTACTGATGGAATTAGGAATAGACAACTTGAAAATTATAGTATACAGGCCTACAATCCCCGACAAAACAAATGAAACAAAATCGTTGGTACGGTAAAGAAATGCACTCAGACTCTCAAACTTCCCTTGAATCCCCCCCCTTCCCCCTTTCAATGTTGTGTCCTAGCTGATAGTTGAGAGGTTGTAGCCAACATTGAAAGGGGGACTGGGGAAGGTGATTTGTTTCATTTACTTTTGTCGGGGATTGTCTCTGGTACATATGGCTATCAAACAGAGTATAAGGGAAGACAGTAGAGTTTAATTGCACTTGCTGCAAAAAACGGAGAAAGGGGAGGGGCACGATTTATAATTGTGGTGTGTCAATTTTGCATTGTAGGTTCCAAAGAAAGGCTCTAAAAATATTTTTGTGGGGGAAGGGGTTTCAGCTCTTTCTGTCACGTGTGATTTAAATATTAAGGGCCACACCCACAACGATAAAATTATTGAAACTATGGCAAGAAGAATATTAAAGAAAACTCGTTCATGCTGAAGGTACATGTCTGAAACGTTAAATTTGTATTTAGTCTTGAGGTACCACAAAGGATGGGGATTTAGGCTGCAGTAAGGAGAGGGATGTTCATTTGGTCTCTTTACAAGAAGAACATGCTTGCATGGTCATTTCATGAAATATGAAAGACATATTTGAATATGGGCAAGTGGTAAAGGTAAACTTAAATGATTGGAAAAGATCTGAAGTCATCAGAGCTATTTTCTGTGCCGGACGGTAAAGTAAAACCCTCCATTGAGAGCAATGCTGTTTGTACAGTGCACAAAAAGGTAAAGGAAAAGCAATGTATGCATGGAATTCCGCAAGAACGAAGGCGTCATAAATAGAGAGCACACAAAACACAAAAACCTACCAACTTATGAGGGGTCCCAAGTCATTTGATCAGGGCTAAAGACAATTCGAGATGCAAGCATTTGCCAAAACATTTATATCGTTCACGTTACTAAAATTACCTCAAAAACTTGCAAATATATTGTACACATAAAATTATGCATCTTTAAGGTAAAATTTTATGTGGTTCTTCTGTGAACGAACGTGTCTCGAATGCTGCCCATTAACGCAAAACATTAAAGATTGGCTGACATAAACCAGAAAACCAGATATGGAATAACTGTACATTCAACTCCCTCTTAGGCCTGAGCTAGGATGAGGAAGTTAAATATGCATTCTAGCATTTTATGATACTCAGTTGTACCTTTCCAGTAATTGTAAATTTCCTTTGACACCAGTTGAAGATCAATTCTGTAACACTTTCCACCCCCCCCCCCCCAACACACACACACACACTCTTCAAAAGAAGTTTCCATTTGCCCGCTTTTTGCTTTCACGCCGATATTCATGTTCAGGCATGTGTCTTTCCCGAAATTTGTACATTTGTTCAGACGATCCCCGACAAAACAAATGAAACAAAATCGTTGGTACGGTAACGAAATGCACTCAGACTCTCAAACCTCCCTTGAATCCCCCCCTTCCCCCTTTCAATGTTGTGTCCTAGCTGATAGTTGAAAGGTTGTAGCCAACATTGAAAGGGGGATCGGGGAAGGTGATTTGTTTCATTTAGTTTTGTCGGGGATTGTAGGCTTGAGTTAGTACTGAAATGGAAAATGTTGGAAAGGACCGACTTTTTCTATTGTGTATTAGTTTTCAGGTGGGAAAGAATTTATCCCTTGTATGTATGTCAGACTGAAGTTGAACCCTCTACATTTGGGGGTTAGTTCAATCCAGGCTGACTTGGACATGACTCATACAACCACACCGTCTCACTCCCAGGTTCACACTTTACAAAATTGCAATGTTACTGAATTTGCCATGAAAACTGAACCTTCAAATTTCATGGGCTGCATGACTGCAAATAAAGTTTGAAGTTTGAAATGGGAACCTTTCTTTCAAAACCCACACATAATCAAACATTATATTGTTATGGCCAGCGACGTGAGTCATATTACAATCAGTACTTATACTATAGGCTACAAGGTTAAGGTGTGTACATTGACCATGCATAGTACATACTTCATACATATTGTTTGGTATTCACTGCTTTGGGTTAGCAGTTGTTAACAAAACAATTATTTTGTAGTGAGTTAAACTATGTAATTTTGGTAACAATGTAAAGCTTATGTTCTATTCTTCAAACTCAATACCAAAGATCTGATTCCAAGTTTGAGGACATGGATTACAGTAGGTAAAAGCAAAACACTACCAGAAGAAACCCTGCTCTGTTATAAAGCAGTAGTTTCTTTCTTTATTAAACACATCAACAACTTTCAATTACAGGTCATGGATCCAGCACTTAGAAAAGAACGGGATGCATTCAAGAAAAGAGCCTTGGCTCAGCCTGTGGTTGAGAAAAAGAAGTTAGCACAACATTCATCAGAACCTCCAAAGAAAAAGAAGAAACCTCTTCTTTCAGGTTTGTTAACAACTGACTTGTACCTGTATCACATCAACTGACTTGTACTTGTCTTACGCCGTAGTCTGCTCAGCGTCATTCCCCCAACAGTGTTAATTAAAATGTCTGATGTAAAAAAAGACCAAAGAAGATTCATTCACGCCACATCACTGGTTGGCACTTGTTGGCAAAGCAAATTCACAGGAACATATTCTTGCATGTTACCTCTTGTGTCTGAAGCAGTCTTGCCATTGTATGCAGAATGGAGAAGAATTAAAATGTACATTTCATTTTAATTGCACCACATTAACTCTTGTTGCCAACAGCTGTTTGTTTGCAAACATGAATGAATCTATTGATAGCTTGGTACCAGAGCGCTGCTGTGGTCCGTTCCACAAAGAGTGACACACGATCTTAAGTTTGATTTACTGTTGACTAAGTATGGGGAATCAAACTTAAGATTGTGCGTAACTCTTTGTGGAATGGGCCCCTGGTGATTGGAATATTGGGGAGAGGATTTCCCCCTTCTCAAAGTTTTTGGGATGATCTCAGATAAAGGAGGTGGGTTGGGTTGACTAATCTCAGATTTATGAATCAGTGATTTTCTATATTTCAGGAAATGGGTTTTATAGCTTACATCCCATCAGAAGTTAAAAGATGCATCAACACCTTCTGAATAATATTTTAAAAATATTTTTTATAAGCTAAGAAAATAATATAGTTTGGCAAAGAGTTGATGATTTTTCATGAGATACCATCAGAAGCCTAAGCTATATGGAGAAACAGACCTGTGAATTGAGTGTGCAAATTGCACAATTGTACACCTTGGTGCAAACATTGGTGACTACCGCTCTAGAAAGAGATGGAAATGTAAATATCTAAAGAAGTTTGCTAAGGAAACCACCTCTTTTGTCATACCTGTACAAGTCAAATAAAATTGATGTTTTTACCATTTCAGTTTTATAAATCACCACTCTTGCATTGTGTATATTTCAATTCAGGTACAAGCAGCTCATCTACTGGAGTATCATCATCCACAAGTTTTAACTACAAAACACTCCAGGGAAGCTCAAAATTCAAGTTTGGTGTGTTGGCAAAGATTGTCAACTACATGAAGGTTTGTCTTTCCAATTTATCTTGTTCTGGAAAAGCTTATCTCAGCTTTCATGAGTAAGAGAATATACTAGTAACTTGAGTTGTGCCTCCTTAAATACAGTAGTTTCACAATGTTTCATTTGTTTTCTGACTTTTGGTTTGGACTTTGCCCTAAGGCTAGTTTGCAAAATTTTAAGTATCAGGATATATCTTTTGTATGAATTCATTAACATACTCTTCTGATTAATAAGATGTAAATTGTAACAACTTTCAAACATTTTGTTGTCAATTTGTAGCAAAAATAGTACACCTCCTTGCTTCAAGTTAATTTTTGGTAAAACTGTGATATCATCACCTACCTATCACTTTGTAATATCTTAAAAGCATGTTCTGATGGTTTTTCACTTGGGTCTGGTATAAAAAAAGAAAAAGATATTCTGGACCAAGTCCTTCAAGCCCCGTTCCAGCACAGTTTATTTCACTCAAGATATCTTTTTGTTAAAAAAATACTTCCCCTTTTGAACAAAGTCCCTAAAAGTTATGCAATGTGGGCACATTGCCTCAAATCCCTTTTGTTTTTCTTTATAACTGGATGTCCTGTTTGTCCATGAAATATGATACTGTTGGTCTGTTTGACTTTTATCCTCATAGATCTAGCTCTACCATACACCATATGTGGGATAGCTAACAATGTTACTTAATATTCCCTGCAGCAGCAGCAGCAGTCAGAATTACAGATGAAATGAATACAATGCCAATGTGTGCCTCTATGACATCACAGACTTCCCAAAATACTCTAAATATCAGGGAAAAATTTGCCTTTCTTTCAAAATTAATGGATCTTTTAAATGGTGTATGCTATTGAGATGCATGCAGTTTTCACCTCCTGAAAGGGAAAACTTTTCTGCATATATTAAAGTCAACAAATTTTGTCTCCAGAAAATTGATGAAACTTTCATTAGAACGCTTTGCTACAAGTTCAGTAAATTGTATTTTTCAACGTATGGTATCATACGTCTGAAGTTCTTCTATGTATGTGAAGGTTGAGAAAACTAACAAAACAATGATAAATAACATTAGTTATTTATAACTTTAGTTGGTGTGTGATAAGAGAAAAGGTTGAGTGGATTTGATAGAGAACATCCCTGAATGATTAATACATACCCTTTAGACATCAAGTTATTTCAGTCTTCAATTGTTTCAAGTCATGCCATGTTGCTATCTAAAACATTCATTTCCACAGATAAGACATCAACAAGGTGATACATATCCCCTTGCCTTTGATGAAGTTCTTGATGAAACCAATCAACTAGATGTTAGCCATAATATCAAAAATTGGTTGATTAATGAAGTAAGTTGACATCTTGTATTTTTTAGCCTGGCTGCAGGCAGTGGGGTTGTGGTATTCCTAACTTCTTGATATTGTGAAGGAAGATTGTTTAAGTCTGGTTTGGACACCTTGAAAATGTGATAGATTCTTTTCTTTTTAGCCCTGCAGCACATTGAAGAAAATTAATTCAGTGAAAATTACTTCATATGTGGTAAATTACTTTAGATGAACACATTCCAATCTTTGACTTTTTGAAAATGGCATTCAACAAGACCAAAATGAATGACACTGTATTTCCCATATTTTTTATTTCTTTTAATACTGATCAGCTTCTTCTGACCTTCACATAAGATACAGTAAAAACATTTCAATTTCCAATCCAGATAAAGGGACTCATTTAGTTGATATTAATAACTTAATGAGAGTGATGAACGGTCAATACCACACAACAAAGTTAGTCTAGTGAATCAAGTTTTATATCCAGTAGTTACAGAAAATGTTTAAAATTTTGAATTTCGTGGTGCCCTGCTTTGTAACAGTTCTTTATGTAATTTGAAAAAATGTCTGGTCTCAAGTTTTTGAAAGCTGAATGGAACTGTTAAGAACTCACTTATAAAATATTTATTTGTATGTAGGATATGGGTTAGGCTAGGTTAGATGGAGTTTATGGTCCAGTTTTGAACCAATTTTCAAGTTGAGCTGGCCACAGCCTATTTTCCAGTTATGACTCACTAGCTTGTTTTCCCTACTACATTGCCTATGCTGAGCACCAAGCACAATGGATATGGGGTTTGTCTAGAAGTTTTGACCAATTGTTGTTGGTATGACGTGAAGAAAACAGGTTTGGGAAAAATTGTTGAAATTCATGAGTCAAGTTAATGAGCCTCATAAGGCACCATTTCAAAACCACAGGCAGCAGGTCACTTTTTGCTTCACATATATTACAATAGCATGACTGAGCTAGTTTGCAATTGTGATACAGATAGCAATAAAGCATGGCTGCTGTTGCTACAGCTTGGCCTCTTTTTGATTTGATGCTAAAGGAATATGTGCAATGATAAATATTCAGGTCTAACAGCTTCTCTTTTAAGTTTTTTTCAGTGTTTTTATTTGGTGTGGCCATTTTGAATTGAATCAGGTGTCTTTATTCATATATATATTCAGCTGGACAAAGTCCTATAATACTTAAACTTGAAGAGAGCTACGTATGTGTACTGTTTTGCAAACTTAAGTAGGTTTATATGAGGTCCTAATATTCATCTAGGTGTGCCAAAATCTCATGCCTCATAGTGATTTGAAGAGAGTGATGGTGTGTGATTGCACTAACAAGGCTCCCCCTACCCCAGTAATCACTGACAAATCTCTCCATCACTTGGCTGCTGTGATATGTTTATGTAGGCTTACATACTGTCTGTATGATTCCACAAGTTTTAACTGTGTTTGAAACCATTGCTACCAAATTTGAACCTAAGCTGTATTGGAAAGTGTATTGACAGTTTATCTAGTCTACACTGTATATAACACTCTTGTTTGTGTGTCATTAAGTCTCATCTATCCAACAAATGTATGGTGTCATCCAGTACTGTCTAATAGTGACATTAATGAATACCTGTGTAGAATTTTTTTAAAGTGACAACATCATTGCTCCCAGAGTAGCACAATCAAAAAGTATACAAACTGGAGGATATTTCTGTGAACATTGGTAAAAATGCCCTGTATTGTGCTTTTATTGATGATGTCAGTGAAGGACTTTTACTCAAGTCTTGTTTCAGTTTTGTTTCACTTAAACGTATATGAAGAGTCATTGTAAATAGATATGAAGTTTTTTTTTTGTCTTTTACAGGCATTGCCAAATAATCCTAAAATAGCTCTAGAAGATGGCAAGTATGTATATAAACCTCCATTCAAACTACAAGGAAAAAAAGATCTATTACGCCTCCTAAGTCGTTATGATCAGCAAGGCCTTGGAGGTATATTGATGGAGGACATTGTCGAAAGTCTTCCAAATGCAGAAAAATGCTTTAAGGTATGAAACAAGATGATATGACTATTTCCTTTCCCTGTGCAGCTTTTGGACTGCGAAATTCTTCTAATAGACAGCAGTTTATCAAGTTTTTTTAAGTCCCTACTGCAGACTGCTGTGTCATGTGAGAGTTTTATCAACAAGGGCTGATTACATACAAACAAATAATATTCTAGTTGGTTGCATGCTTTAAGTAAGTACAGTGGTTTCCATTGATATTCCACCTATCAACCCTGTTGCACACAATGTTTCTTTGTGTCTGAAATTTGAGTGGAATTCATTTACAAACCTGCCAACCTGTTCTGCCTCAGAAATAGTTAGATTGTGAACTTTCTAACTCTAAAATAGGGAGATTTAGAGAAAAAATGGGAGAACTGGAATTAACTGTATAGCTGTGTGTATAAGCAACTAGGTTTAGGCCCTAAAGTTGGGAGAGTACAATTTCAGGGCGTGAGATTTTCAAAAAAGTGGAAGTCTACTGATAAAACTGGTAGAGTTGACAGATATTCATGAAGAATAGAGGACCAAAGTGATGTCGTCACTTCCGCTTAGTTCCCATGGCGATGGTTCTACACAAACTTCGACCTCATTTGCCTAACGTACTTAACCCAATACCTTCCAAAATTGTGATTTCCAGGAGTATATAAAACCACATTGCACAAAGTAAAGCTGAATATTTGTCACAATGGCACTCTTACTACCTGTGGAACAATGCTATTTTACTTATTTCTTTGAAAATCCCTGCAACTGAAGAAAAAATTTGAATTCAGTAATGCATAGGCTCCCTATACAAAGTGATAGGGACTTTCGGAGGCCTAGCCACTACACTTTAATGTGCAAACATATTGTAGGATATGCATCGTTTGAAACGATACACGGAATGTACCTGTCATTGACTACAAAAATGCAACTTATACCAAGTAATAATTACCAGTATGTTCATGGATGTAAGACACCCCACATCATTGATTTTATTTTTGAAATGAGATTAACTACTTCGGTAAAAAAATGTTGATGGGCCCATAGTGTATTACACCAAAAGACCCACAATTCTCTGCAAACCTCCCTATACCAGATCTACAAAACAATCTTAAATGTTACAATTGGAAAGTTGACGGAATTTAATACAACCTGAAAAAATTTGTAAAAATACTTTGAATATACATAAAACCATATATTGGTTTCTCATTTATGTTAAAGAACCCATTTCACTGCAATAAACTGAAGAAGTTGAGCCCTATGATAAAGCAATAGGGGATTTTGTTTGTAAGGAACCAGTGGCTAAAATGACGTCATACTCCCATACTCTACATCCCCTTCTTAACCATACCTGCAATATATGGCCCTTGCTATGCTATATTCAGGAGCATGTTTTAATTTTGTGACATTCTTAGCATGATGTAACAACACACCATCCAATCACTATGGTGACAACAGCAGACGTATTAACTCTGCTAGTTTTACCAGGAGACTTCCGGATTTATCCAGATCTTCCAGCTTCCCGGTTTCATGTGCTATTCTCCCGGATTTTCGGTGTTCTATTTTATTTGTGACATTCTGAATGTGGACAATGCAGTTAATACAGAGCTTAGATTTATTTGAGCAATTGATCAGGTACAACTAATGTACAGCACTTGTAGTTGACTGTCTTTGTGACAATGTAGGCCACAGGGGGCTTGGTTATTCTGCAATGCTCCTCATGACTGTACACTACTTGCATACCTGATATACCATTGATAGCCATGTCGTTGGAAATACACAAACATGAATAATCGGCACTGGACTGTGCAAAGCATGGATTGAACCCATACATTGTGCAGTCAGCCTCGGACCTGAGTAGTCTTTGTCAAAATGCTAAAAGTAATGAACCCTGGTTTTGCAGGTGATCTCCCAATTTTTTTTTTTTTGCTTTAAAAAGGTCAGAATCTTGTAAACATGATAAATTGTGAAGTATATTTTAAAAAAGGTGTTTTAAAAATGTAAGGAACTTATATCATGGTAGGATTTATGTCAATTGCTCTTGATTGGAAACTTTCCTTTTTTAATAACTCAGTAAGGAATCAAATGCACACCTCCTCATGACCCTTTTCCAAAAACAAGTGAAAAGAATTGTGGGACAGAAGTGTGGTGTTCATCATTTTGTCAATGATATTTCTGCTATGGACAAAATTGATGCATGTCCAAACTCTTCTTCTTGATCCTAAGAAATTGCTTGGATGAGTGTTAAATGCTTTCTTCATGGGTGTGTATACTGCAATCTTTATCTACACTACTCAATGGTATTTCAGCTTGCACCTGTTGTTTTATAGCCTGTGCTTTCAGAATATTTAATCACTGGTAACTATGCAATTGGAGTGACAAATATTTGTTTTTGCATCTTTTCATTCATAGGTTCTTGGAAGCAGAGTTATCATTGTGACTAGGGTAAATGATAAGAAGAAGGTTGTTTTTTATAATGATAAATCTTTCCTTCTACATGTGGATGATGGTAAGCAGGTGTTTACATTTTTGTTGGATTGAAACTTTAACTGGTTAAATCTTTGAAGTGCTGTAGTTTCTTTGTTTAACCAAATCCATAAGAGCTGTCTGGCTTCATCACAGAACTGATTCTGTGATGGTAAGCTGAAACAAGAACAGTAACTATAATCACACCCACAATTGGTTCAAACAGTTTAGAGAGCTTTTTTCTTTTTTTTTGCCTCAGTAAGCAAGTTTAGTAATTGGTTTTGGTGGCTATTCACTTGTACTCCAAATATTCTCCAAATCATACGGATAACCAATCCTGCACCTGCCACACTTATTCCTAAATTTGAGCTTACATGTAAATTTTGTTGAAATCATTCTTTCTTAATTCATCCATAACATTAGGGGGGGGGGTCTCAAGTGTGGTTATGTACAGTGGCATGCATTTTAATTTTGGTTTTGGTGTAAAAATTTGCATTTTAATCTGCAGTAAAGTAGTCCTGACAGAGACCCCTATTTTCGTTCAATTTGGCTAAACACTTAGTACAGTATTGTGTGCAAGTACTGACCAAAACAAGGGAACACTGTACACTTATTTGCTGGGCTCTGTTTGTGTATCCCACGGTGTGCTCTACCATTCCATATAACAACCAATTAACTAACTCGCTTATTCACTTGTATTTTCAGGTTTAAATATTTATCAAGCCTTATTCACTGATATTTTCCGGTTCAAATATTTATCAAGCCTTTTCCCTGGGGTTGTTTTGAAGCAATCAGGTGCAATATGTGTTTCAAATGTGACTGTAAATGACACATTTGAATGTATGGAATACTTTTCTAGAGGGGAGTCATTTTTGCTAGTGTGCTGACTGATGCAATTATTCCGAACTTACTGTGCAAGATAGTGTTACCAATTTTACAGAGCATTTCAAGAGTTCCTCAGCTACCCATTTATTTTCTCTTATTCATAATGTTAATACTTTTGCAAATTGAATTGCAAACATTTTTAAGGTTGAGGGATGTGTTTGCAAGACTGCCTTTAAACACTTATCTTGAACCGCATACTATTACATAAAAGATTTGATGCAGGAAAGTTTGGCATTATTTCTTCTTCACCATACAATGACATTTGTTAAAGGCATTTAATGGGGCTTTTTGCTAGGGTCATCTAAGAAACAAAAAAAAAATATTTTTGGCCAAGGCAACCTCATTGCAATGCTATTTTCATAGTTCTAGATATCTCACTGTGACTCTGAAGGTTTGTTATTTTTTTGCTGAAGAATGCCTACACTTTCAGCAAAGCCCCAAAAAGTTATGTAGCATGGGCCCATTGCCTCAGATTCCCTTTGTTTTTCGTAATGATTGAATGTCGTGTTTGTCTTAAAATTTGATGTTGTTGGAACTTTTTAACATCTTTCTCTATAGCTCTAGAATTATCCTACAACTTGTGTGGGGTACACTTAAGGAATAAACTGCATTTGTCAGACTAGTGATGGTGAATTAACTGTCAAGACTCCTAATTTGGAAAAGTAAGGAACGAGGCAAAGCTGGGTCCGTTACTTCTTTCAAATCTGGAGTGGAGACGGGTTTATATTCACCAACAGTAATTTGATATTTTGGTGATAACGGACCACTTGTGAAGGTTTCCCTTTCTAATGAACTTTAAAAGACCAACAGGAATGGTATTGAGAGCAGTCCTGCAACAGTTATTTTGCACTTGGGGAGCATGTAACAAGTTGGTGTGAGACAGCGGCCCTCAAATGGTATCAAGGGACATTGCAGAAATTTGCATACTGTGGGGTGTTCGCAGGATCTTTACTTCTCCCTATCACCCTCAGGCTAATTGGGTGAAGAGGGTGAATGGAAATATTGTTTCAATGTTGTGTTGTCTACCACAGAAAAAAATGTTCTTTAGGGGGTTTACTTTCTAGTGGCTTTTACAAATCATTATAACAGCCAGTGTGTTGGAGAATAACCTGTCAGTGTTTAACCAATCAGAATGCAAGGTTCTAAATAACCAGTCAGTAGAAGTGGTAGAACAAACAATATTGCTTATTCTTCCCTTAAACATCATCAAAATCATAAATACATTGTATGCAGTGTCAAATAAGTGTGCTGCAATGATGTCACAGATTTCCCATAATGTATTATATCTTAGGAAAAATTGCATTACTTTTGAAATTTAATACCTTTCAAACACTATATTCTATTTACACTATATTAGCCTGCTGCAAGAGAAATTTTTCTGCATATTTCTATATAGTTCTGTGGATGAACTTTGTCTTCAGGAAATCCTTTTAATAAGAGAGTTGTAAGGTTGGAAGTGCAAAGAGAACTATTTGGTGAAATATTAAGTTTTCCATAGAATTGATTTGAAAATGGAAATTTATATCTCCTATCACAGTATCAAGACTGGTAGGGGTATAGCAGTTTGGTAGAATGTATTTATCAAATACCATAATACACTATCACTCTAATTTGCCCTTAGAATGCCCTTTGACTTTCATGGGTGGTTTGCAAACAACTGCTTTGACATAATTTGTTGATGGAAAAAAAAAAAACCCACACACCAGATTGCACACACACGTTGTTGGCAGTATCAATATGTTTGCTTTGTAATTGGTGTTTGCTGTTTTTCATTTGTTCAAAGTACTTAATCTTTGTGTGATTGTGTCTCTTTCACAGAATTTAAAGAATTATGGAACAGTACAGCTGTGGAATCCTTGGATGAAGTGAAAATAGAGGAGTACCTCAAGAAGCAAGGAATTTCATCCATGCAAGATTTTGGCATGAAGAAATTGGTAAGTGTTCATCCATTGTTTAAAACAGGGGCAAGTGCCCTTTCATTTTTGTGACCCAGGGTCTACTTTTCAAGTAGCCAACCCTCCAAGCTCATTCGTTAAGTCCAGTGTCAACATTGTAAACCCTATTTATACATAAAAACCTCTTATATTTGTCATTTTTTTCCTACACTCCTCGTGGTCAAAGGGTTTTCTATCTGCATTCTATAGGACTGTGATCGACCACTGGATTGGGATTACACTTTTAAATAAATGATTCACCTTCCTTGGAAAAAGGTGTTAGCTGTGGATCATTGCTATTTTGAAATGTTATCAAAGCCCTGAAGTGACAGTGCACTTTCACTTTTTTGAATTCACGTTTTCACTTTTTCTTAGATTCTAACTTTTACTTTTTAAAATTTCAACCTTTAATTTCTTAAATTCAAACTTTTTCTTTGTTAAATTCAAAGTTTTACTTAGGATTTTCACCTTTTTTAAATTCCTACTTTCACTTTTTAAAATTCATACTTTCACTTTTTGAAATTCAAATTTTTCTTAAATTTGAACTTTCACCTTTTTAAATTCGTACTTTCACTTTTTTAAATTCAAACTTTCCCTTTTTTTAACTTCAAACTTTTACTTTTCTAAATTTCGTACTTTCACTTTTTTAAATTCAAACTTTCCCTTTTTTTAAATTCAGACTTTTACTTTTCTAAATTTCGTACTTTCACTTTTCTTCAATTCTAAGTTTTACTTTTCTAAAGTATAAACCGTACATGTATTGGTACGAATGTAGGCATTTATATGTAAAATAGTCCACTAGCTTGATATGCATGCTGGTCCACGTACATTACACTAGTGGACTTTTTTAACAAAGTGAAAGTTTGAATTTAAGAAAAAGTGAAAGTGCACATTTGAAAAAGTGAAAGTGTGATGCCACTTCAGGGCTTTGAAAGAAATGCAGTCTACATGACTAGACAATTTAAAAGGGTGAATGACTCTTTTTGTCCCATTAGAGGAATTGAAACTAATGTGTGTGTAGTGGTCTGTGTTACATAATTGCAGATTAAACTAACACCCACCATCTATACCCCTGGATATGTGGCAAAAATTCTCATTACTGAACTATTTAACTGTTTATTGTGTTTAACATAAAGGGGGGGGGGAGGGGGGTTGGTATTTGATGTACAATCATTATGAAGACTCAACGTTAAATATCCTTGTATTTAAACTGTCATATAGGCACTAGAACAGTGTTCTATTTTGAGAAAAGAAAAGCTTCAAGCAATGGTGTAACTTAAACATTTTCATTTGCAAAAATGAATTCTTATATGTACCATCCCAGACTTTGACATTTTGTTTGCATGATGTTTCTACCATCCTTTCCATGTGATGGCCATTCAGTTTGCTAGACTGATTAGAGACCCTGTGTTTGCTTAACAGTAAGAGTCTCCGCCTCTCATTCCGAAGGCTATTCCCAGGTTAAGTCATACCAAAGACTCTAAAAAATGGAACCTACTGCTGTTGTGCGTGATGCTCAGCATAAGCAGTGGATTAGGGAAAACAAGCTAGTGGGCCACAACTGGAAAAAGGGCCATGGCCAGCTTGACTTGAACCAGTAGGTTGGAACTGGTGTGGTAAAACTCCATCAAACTAACTGCTAGACTGATCATAAAATGTAAGCATGTTAGAATTGTGCAGAAAACCATAGTTTTTCATGGAAAAGTCATGAAATTTTTATATCAGTGTATGAACTTTGGAAGATGTTTTATTTGTTTTATGTCGGTTTTCTATCAACAGCAAAAGCAAAAGAAGAAAGTGCCAAAGAACAGAAAGAGAAAATTTAAGAAGCTTAATGATCACATGGGAGATATTTTAGTTGATTACACTCAGGATGATGTCAAGAAGAAATAAAGTGATTGAAAGATGATACTCTGTGAGATGGAACTCTCTATAAGACAAATGGGACCCCAGCTTCATGGAAGAGGCACAGTGTGTTTGTGTCATGTAAATGCAGATGGCACAAAGCCCTTCTACCTCTGCTGATGTAGACTGGTGTATCCTTCACCAAGATGACACTGCTGGCCCAAGAGACACTGCTGTTGTAGAGTCTAATATTCAAGATTTTGAGGTTTCGTTACTCATAAAGACAGGCTGTGTGCTCTTTTATAGGATTAACAATCACTTGCTGTGCATCAACATGTGATTTATTTTAACCAAGAGTAGCCATGAAGTATTTAAGATCAAAATGTGTGACATTCAAATGTTACCGGTCAGTGCTTTAAAGCATCCAGGACTACTTTTGGTCTTCAGCTGTTGCGTCAATTTTGCCTGAAAAGTTTATGCAATTTTCTTTCAAGATAACTGCTTGTATGTGTTGGGTTTTAACTTGTTTCCATCAACATCAAAAACATTTAAAGGCAGTCATTCGTCACCCTAAACTACAGTTTCAGTATGCATATATCAAAACTCTCAATTGGTACAGCTCTTTGATTGGCATCACATTCAAACAATGCATCATAGCTAAATTACACAGCATGGGCACTGAGAGTGTCTTGATTACACATTATGGACTTGTATGCCCACTTGGACAAGCCATGAAGCAATAAACTAGGATTGGGTCTGAATAAAGATGAGTTTTAGATAAATGTGGGAGGGACTAGAAGTAAGTAGGTTGGGAGAATTGAAACTGGTTGGGATGATTAAAATATGCCTTTAAATCACTGAAATATCATAGTGATAACTCAATAGACATTTTGGCTAATTGGACAGGTGTGAATGTAAGCCACAAATCTGTTTGAAGTGTTAATGTAACAATGGCTACATATTGTGATGTTATCACAGTCATGCGTTGTCTAAACCTTTTACCTCACTGGCACTTGTCTCCAAATCTTACATTTTACCAGTGATACATGTCCCTAGCTTTGATATTGCCAATTTTGCCAAAATTGAAAGGGGGGTGGTTTTATAGACAGGTAATCAAAAAGTGAGGGTAAAAGAAAAAAGAAAAAGTCTAAAAAATAGTCTGTAGACACAAGTCACGTGCAGGTAGGCTGCAGAAATGCTATAAAATGTGTAGCTGGAGACAAACTATTTACACTTGCATGCATTTTGTGTAAGTTGAACTTAAACCCAAGTTTCTCCCCTACCAGGAACCCTTTCAGTGATGGGGACTTTATCAGCATGGGTAATATTTTTCTCACATGCAGATACTGCCTAACTGCTAGGCCTTTTCCTACATCAAAGGATGCATAATTTCAATATTCAGTAGCTTTTCCCAGTAATGTACTGAAGTGTAGCAAAGAGTAGCTCTTTGCTACACTTCTGCAGCAGTAATGTGTTATGCTTATTGGTGTTGTGATGGTCGTTTAAATTGTTTGCACATTGTAAGTGTCAGTGAGGGAACATAAATTAAACAGTGCAGAGGTCATACATCGACTTCACTGCATTTCACGTCTCTATATTTTCCTTTTAGGCAACCATTTAACAACAATTATTACATAGGTGCTGTTGCGCATGTGTATTGGTAAAACCGGGGTATGGGAAGTTACATCCAGTATGCCAGCTTGAAGAATGCTGATGTCACCTGCATTCTATAAAAGAATCCAATCAATGCTTGTGTCTAGTGACTGTAGGCAGCCATTAGTGGGTTCCATCAGCCTTAATATTGTCTTGATTTATTGTTTACGTCAATTTCAAACCCTCATATTCAGTGAAATTGAGGGAATCAAGATTCAGTTCAGGGTACAAACATCCATGAAACAAGTAAGCATGGAAATTGAAAGACTAAAGCTAATGGACCCCAGTTATGTCCGACTAAAATCAGACCATTACTTGACTGTCTGGATTTGTCTATACTACTGCATGGTCATTCATTACTCAGTGCAAGATCAGTGTCATCTTAGTTTGTGTAACTGTCCAAAGACCTAATTTTCTCAAAATATTGTTTTGGTTGGGTTTCCCACCATACCTCTAATTGGCTCATTTTAGGGATGTGCCACAAAATGGTGAAGTATTTGTTTTCATGTCAAGTCATACCAAAGACTTATTAGGGAAAGCAATCCAGTGCTCCACAACTGTGGAAAAGGCAGTAGACACTGCTAGATCAATCCAGGTGGTTATATTTTGAGGCATAAAACCCTATCTAACTTAAGTGAAGAATGACAAAGCTGTTAGGTTTTCTGGTTACAGTCATAGCAAGTTTTGGCCAGAGCTGCAATCATCATAATTCCTGTACATCAAAGCAAGAGACCACTTCTAAATTTATAGCTTTTTTTCAAGGTACCAACACCGTCTTTGTTCTGTTCATTGCTGTCATTTCTATATTCTCTTTCATTGCAATGGGTGGTGGGGAAACTAGAAGGTTAGCCTTCCCAAAGTCTAACGCAAATGTGTATGGGGGTATAATATGTCTGGTAGAGTAAATGATGCTGCCTTTGTTGGTTTCTTCAAATATAGTCATCACCAGTTTGAACCTGTTTAAATCCTGGTAGCCATCACCCCTGTTGCACATTTTGAGGAACTGCTTCCAATGGTAATGTAAGAAGGTGTCAGAAGATGTAGCTCACTTTTTGTTTTTGTAATCTTTGCATTTTTAATTTGTTAAAGGCTTTGAAAGCAGATTGGGAATTCAACTGGTATGGTGATAATGTGTGATTTTTCTAAGGGTAAGAAATTTACACACAAACACAGTGCAGGTGCATTTTTGAATATCTTACAAAATTTGACACGGTTTACAGTGAACCTACAACTCTCATCAATCAAAACATTGACTTTAAATGAATATTCATTGAGACACATATACTACATATGATGAGAGATGGCATAGCTTTCTGGTAGTCTGCTTTTCTGATGAAAAGTAATATAATGTATAATTTTAAGTATAAAATAAAGATACAAGTGAATTAAGTTTTTAAGTCTTTTTATTTCTCTCCTTTCCTCAAGAATGATGTATGTTGCTGAATAAAAATAAAACATGAAGTTAGAAATATGACTGATGTAATATAACACCATGTATTAAATAGAACAGGAGACAGTGAGTAAATGGTGAGAAATAAAAGACGTTGATAGACCTTCGCAATGTTGATTTTATCTCAAGCAGGCATGTACCAGGAGAACTTATTAAAAGGTACTTTGTGTGCAACTTTTGGGTTGGAAGAAAACATCAAATATTAGTAACAACAGGTTAGATCTGCATTCTTTGATTCATCTGACTGAAATGGTTTTAAACACACATGTTGCCTGTGAAAATATCCCACTAAGAAATCCAGGGTCTACTGTTTTTCTCTGTAGATGGTGTAGGAATAATGGCAAAAAGGATTTAGAATTGTGTTTTAAAAGGAGATTCACAGTACAAGTTCTGGGTAGATTCACGTCAGGCTATATCAAACTGAGGCGAGTAGACAACTAAAGAGAGATGAGTAGGCTAAACAGCCTGCAGTTAATAGGATTAGTAGGTGTCTATTCACTCCAGTTTGGGATTAGCTTACATGAAGAATATACCAAGTTCTCCAGCTTACACAAATTTTGCTAAAATATCAACATACTTAACAAAGTCATAAGGGACTCCTCATTTGTACCACTGAAAGGCTGTTTCAATTATCTGTAGTCACAAATGCCATGACAAAGCTGCACCTTACATCATGCTCCTTCCAGTTATTTCTGTCTAAATCCCCACACAGAAGTACATCAGCATTCAGAATTAGTTCCCAAGTGAAGAGAAGGTGGAATAATAGCAGGAATGCTGATTTCCCCCAAATCCATAACATTTTTACATATCTGGTCAACAAGTGCTTGAGAGGTCATCAATGGTGACTTGGAAGTAGGAAATGACAAGTTGAAAAATCTTCATGAATAAAAAAAAAATACTGTCATGACTATGTTTTGTAACAAGAACATGCGGCTCAACTTCTCAAAAACATCCCAGTTATATAATTATTTTGTCGCAAAAATACTAAACACCTTAATCCATTAATTCCTTCGACTTTTCTCACCCACTTGGGTGCTCCAGATGCCCTTTCCCAGTCACTCAGGCCATTTCTCCAGACCCCATGCGACAAATGTACACATGTTGGCATAAGCACTGTTACCCAATAACAATTTATCTTGTATGAGTATTTCTACAATCTACAGCTCCCTCTCCTCATTCCTTTTCAAACACCAATACCAGAACTACTTAAAAATATTATTATGCCAAACAAGTGTTGATATTCATACACAAATGTGCTTATACGAATCTCCTTTCACCCTCTCAACAATCTGAAGCAGTAACAAATTTCCTCAATTTTCTTTACAGATTGGATTGGAATAGAAATTACCCTTGCAGCTTTGATGGACTTCCTTGCACTGGTCAAGTTTTTAAACACAGGCAAAGTACAACATATTTTTATAAACAATGTACCTGTGTCTGAAATAAGACCTCCATACATTGCTTATTTAAAATGCTCGACCGCCGAAGAAAGTTAAAAGCACAGAGATGAGGAATCAATGTATTGCTAATCTTTAGTAGCACAGTATTTGTAGCTGACTAAGAATTTCCCACAGTATCTACATCTGGTTGAACGATGGGTAATCCAATGCAAACATTTGTAGTCCATTAAGAAAGGCTGGAACACTTTCTAAGCTGCTATTAGTCAGTCTATCTTCTATCAATGGCTTTCACCTTTCTTGCCAGCAACCTACCAGAAAAAAGTAAGAAAATTGGCTAGAGAGCATACAGGTAAGCAGTTATCTTGACCTCATTTTGAAACCTTAAAACTTTCAAAGGTTCTCCGATTTTCCTAAAAGGGTGCAAGTCACCACAAACTTATTTTAAGACATCAACTAAATGTTACATAAATGCTTGAACTTTTCTTCATGTACCAATCAAAATGCCTCAGAAAGTAAATTTTGCATGTCCAAAATAAGCCCCCCACCCCCACCCCACAAAAAAGCCCCCCCCCCCAAAAAAAAAAAAGTGTATAAATGTCACAAATCAGTGGTAAAAATGTGGACACATTATACACAAGATCCATTGATGAAACAGGATACATGGGTACATTTATTAAAATAGGAAGGACTGAATTTTTTCCTTTAAGTACGCTTGATCATCTTTTAGAATATAAATATTGCAAATAAGTAAAGGTAATTAAATGAAAGCAATTTTCTAATGTGAAACAACAATTCAGTTCCAAGATGACGTGAAACATTTTTCCACCACTTATTTTCGATACAAAACAGTACCATGATGTATCTACTCACCCTCTTAAACTCCCCCATATTAGTTGAATTCCCAATTTCAGCCCCAATGAATGATAGGAAATCTATGCGTGTTGTTTCTTCATCTCCCAAGTTGTCCTTGACAAACAGCTATGAAAATTCCAGAAAAAAAATTAAACATGATCTTCCAAAGGTTCATTTGAAATTCTCTATTTGCTTTAACTCATGCCTCACTTTGGATATGTTTGGCACTGCACTCATAAATTAACACAAGTAGCAGGCTCGTAATTTACTTCTTCCACCAAGTTTGTGATTGCTTGGTAAGGTTGTGATTGAAAGCTTGGGAAATGTATTATGAACAGAATCATATTTAAAAAATTTACATTAATAATTTTCAAATATACAGTACCTCACATCCAACAACAATTTTTTCCCCATTATCATTCCCAGTTCCCAATTTAGAGTGAACATAAAAGCCAAGAACTGAAAAGGTCTGCATAGAGAAGAAGAACTTGGTTTATTTGTTTCATTCAAATACTGATGAAGTGAATCAAATGCAATCCAGTCACAAACTACAATTCACTGGCTAATTATAAAGTTACAATGTACACATCAACCAACTTTGTATCCACTTGTGCACTCTTGTTACTACTGTAAATGTACAGCCACAAGCATTTGTCTCTTCCAAGAAAATTAGAACACACTGAAACTGTTATCAAACTTGCACTATTACTGATTCCTTGCCGAAGGCAGGCAAGGAATCGATGCGATGGTGATGTTGTGTGTGTGTGTGTGAGTGTATGTACGTGTGTGTGTGACGCCTGCTTGTAAACACGATATCTCAAGAAGAGTAACCCCCAGGGATCTCAAACTTGGTATGTAGATTGTCCACATTGAGTAGATGGTCCCTATTCTTTTTGGTGGAGGTCAAAGGTCATTTGGGGTCACCAGAGGTCAAATTGTAAATTCCTTGGAAATTGCTTGAAAACACGATATCTCCAGAAGGAAAAATGTGAGCAAATAGCTACCACTAATAGCCAAGGTTACACATCTCTGTTCAGATGTCTCTTTGATCCAGTACATGTAGGAGAGTGTTTGAATGAGGGCTTGTTTTAGCACTTACCTCAATGCAGACTTTTCGAAACATTTGAACTTTTGATTAAAATGGTTTAAAAATACCGCTTTATCAAGTAATGAGACAAAACATAGTTTTCTGGCATATTGAAGCTGTGTGAGAAATTCCTCTTGTTTGTGGAGATCAAGGGTTTGGGATGACAAAAGATCAAACCTTGTAGACATAATATTTTTAGGGGGATAACTGTAAGGGATCTCATACCATGGAGGTAGTACTTCTATGCTCATACTGTACTAAGCTTTTGAATTGCTCATGTTGATGGACGTGTTGGCGAGGTGATCACTATTGTTTTAAATGGGGTCGAATTGTCATTTTGGGTCACATAAGGTCAAAAAGTTTTGGCCTTACCAGTATGATATCTCAATTAAGTAGGATAATTGTATGGGATCTCATGCATGTCATGTTTGTTGCCATGTTTGCTATGACATATCACATGGCAAGGAATCACTACGCCTGTTGGTTATAGCTCTTTTTTGAATCCTCCAACTCATACCCCACTAGAGAAGGCAGGGATCCAAGGGGGGGGGGCTTTTACTGCCTCAGCTCTCCCTTTTTCTCCCGATCAACATATGGGAAATTAGCAGCACAATGCCCTCACTTTCCTGTTTTTCCTTAAGTCAGCCCTTTCCGTCCCCCCCCCCCCCCCGGAATGTCTGAATCCTCGCCTATAGAGTAAGTTATTTCCATTAGTTTACACAAAAGACATTAGCATCTTTATCAAACCAACATATGCAAATACAATTCTGTATTAAGGTTGCAGTAGCTTTGCAGCAAACTGTAAAATCAAATACGATACTTACCATAATATTTTGTATATTTTGGAATTTGACAAATTTTAGTGGTATGATGGCATCTTTTGCAACATCTTCTTTTGTTAATCTGTAAGAGAAAAATAAAATAAAACTATTCCTTTTGTACCTTTGATGGCCAAGGTTTGAGCAAGATTCTTTCTTACAGAGGCTTACATTTGTTAAAAAACATGGACAATACACTGGTTCAGTAATTTGATTTGCTGGCTTTGTATATGCACAAATTCTACACATTGTTTCTGCACCTAAAACACATGTTCAAAACTTGAATTTACTTAAAAATTTTGTGGGATCATTATTTCTTTATCTATCCATAATGTATTACAAGGGATCTACAGTGTGGCTCAGTGCAGCAGCCTGTACCTAATTGCCTTTTTGATGTTAAAATGTGCATTTTATTCCACAGTAAAGTAGGGATGAGAGCTGTATTTTTAATTAGTTGGACTAGATACCTAGATTTAAGGTTATTGTTGTAAGCATATACTGCCCTCAAAAACAAGGTAATTCAGCAAACTCTGTGCTGAGCTCTGTTCTATACCCCTACCCCACACTTGCTCCACTTTTCCATGCAGCCATGAAATACCTACTTTGCTTGTTAAGATTTTGAAAAAAAGTTATGTAGAGATAATGGTAAAGTGAATTAAAAAGCATATCAAAAAAATCACATTTTCCTATTGTCCATGTAAACATGGATGTACTTCATGCACTGACTTCCTATAAATGGACAGAGCATACTGCAGGGTACATTGTTGCTACCACCCGGATGAGAAAAGGCATAGCAAGATGGCTGTCTCTGGTCTTGTGTTGGAGTTTGGACTTGCTTAAGTCAATCCACAGATTTTACAAGAAAATTGAAATATTTTCAAAATAATGCAAGCTAAGGTCCAAATCACAATATGTATTGCAGGAATATGACACTGCTTCCCATTCAAGTTTAACTTTTGTTCAAAATATTACAGAGTTGTCATCAAATCATACAAATTCAAGCTTCAGGGCAGCCATCTTGAAGCCTTTTTTGTCCCAGTCTGTGGCGACAATCTGTGCATAGGGTGTACATACTCGTTACATGCTCTGTCCATGTATAAAGTAAGTCTGTGACTTCATGCCATAGAAAACCTCTTTCCAATAGAATAAGCAGAAGACACATTAGTAAGTTGAACTATGACCTCTACTCACCAAATCAAAAGAATATTACCGCATCATGACAGATGGTGGGAGGAGGAATAGATCCTTCTCCAAATAGCAATTACAAAGGATTCTAGGAGAGGGTTTTCTTACATGTTGTTTTTGTTAATGGCATTTTACTATGGTAAAAGATAACACACACCAACACTGTATCCCACAGTACTTTGTAATATAGATATCTGGAAAAGAGTGTTTGGTGTCTTGGAGATTGTTACCTATGGCTGGGAAAAGTGACACTCTGATAGTTTGTGCCACAGAAATGCTTTGATGACGCAAGAGGATTTGATATCTTTTTTTTTTTTTTTGATCACTGGATTAAAATTGAAAAATGCAAAGTATAAATTTAGTATGGTGGTAACAGATTCTGGAATAACTAATGACAGCAAGGTGATAGTGTATCCTTACTCTAGAGTTTGTACAGCTTCTCCCCTTTCTGCCTTGTCAAAATCAAGAGTACTAGGCTGATTAATAAAGATCTTCACTGTTTTTGGACCATTGTCCTCTGGGCCATGTATCTTTAACGAATGAAGCTTCACATTTGAAAGGAAGGCAACAGAAATAATCAGCTGAAAAGAAAAAAAAAATTTATAGTCAATTAGTAAAAAAGAGATTTTATACATTTTCTCCAAAGTGTCAATTTTTTTTATGTCTCAGAGCAACATTCTCTCGATGAAAGTGTTTTACATAGCAAGAGTCATCTGACCACAGATTCATACTTGTGGCCAGGAGTATTTCTAATCTCTTTACTTGCAACTCCTGGTGACTTTTCTGAAATATCAAAAACATGCAAAAATCACTTTAGTGTTCAAAAGAGTTTGAGTTCCGTCCAATATGTAAGAGAACAATGAAACAAAACTTTCTCTCCCACTGTTGTAGTTTTCTCTTTTGAAAGAAACAGTATATTGACCCTACCCCCCCCCCCCCTCCAAAGTATTTGAGCTCCCTTAGCATCGTGCACCTGTGCCCCAAACTATGGGTAATTACACTTGCAAATTTATGAAATATAAGGGGATCCATTCCAAATTGAGAACAAACCTCATAAAAAACACTTTCAAAAAGAAATACATTCAACAGTCTGGTGTTATTTTTACCTGTTCATCACAATCAGACTCAAGATACTGTCCACCTGTGGTCAGGCAATGAGAAAGAGGATGGTCATCACTTTCATTGAGACATTCTATCTGGGATTTATTTATTAGGCTCAGCAAATCAATCTTCACAGAGACAGGAAAAAAAAAATGAAAAACGATGAAACATTTTCTATAAAGTTAATAAAGCATTCACACATATTTGCCAACATCTTCATATAACATTACAAGTGAGGAGAATGCCAAAAAACAGTAAAACAACATTACGATAACACACACAAATGCAGATTAACGTTTACCGTTCATATGAAAATGAAGCAAATTACAAAAGGCTATTCAGGTTATGGAGTGCCATCTATAGGAGAAAGGATACTATTGCCAGTGATCAAGAACGTATTAAATAGTAGTGAAAGGGATAAGGTAACTCAGAGTGAAATAAATTCAGACAATAAAAATTTTAAAAACAATGAGAGATACTAGAACTGGCACTATTTTGAAATGTTGCATTCAAACCACACCAATACATTGACAAAATACTCACATATCCAGGCACCCCAGAGCTTCCCCCTCCTTCAGATTCAACACTGTAGTGCATTTTAATTGTGTCTTCTAACTTTTTAGGGTCTGCTCCTTTGAATTCAGCCACTGTCCTCCCATTTTTTACGAAGACAAAAGTAGGCATAGCTGTGACATGATATGTATCTTGTGTTGTCTGAAAATGGAAGGATAAAATGGAGTAAATATGTGGAATATTATCTACAAAAGAAACTCTTCATCTTTTTTTTAATATAGCTTTATTCATTGAGACTGAGTTAACATCAGCATTTGTGTTTCACAGAAACTGTGTGTTCTGTGTCCTATAGACAGAAATTATACCTTAATTACTTCTTTTATCTTAACAAAAAAAAAACAAAAAAAACACCCAACCATACAAGTGCCACAGTACAAATATTTCCCACAATGAGTTACACACAAGAACATGTGTGTAAATTTAGGCTTTGAATTTGGAAAAATATCATAAAACATAAATTTTGAGTAAAAATGGGAATTCTACTGTTAAATTTCACATCTTATTTAAAAAAATGCAAACAGTAGTTTGAATATTTAGCCCTAAGTGGTTTGAACTTTCAGTTCACTGACAAAGAGTCATTTATGTGCCACAAAATTGACTTAAACTCTTACCTTACATTTGTCAACATCTACTTTGAAAAAGTTTGCTTCTGGATATTTTGCTGCATACTGTGCTACATAAGGTGCAATATTTTTGCAAGGACCACACCTGTAAAATGAAAGGAAAGACAACATAAGTTTGTGATACTTGATTATTCATCTTTGATTGCTCGAAAAAGATAAATACTCTGCATTACTGTAGATGATCATGCAGCTACAATCCATCACCCTGACATTATTAGTCCTTGTAGGGCTTAAAATAAAAGTAAAAAAAAAATTGGTTGTCAAACATCCCAAGGACAAGCGGTTGAAAAATTCGATTGACCATCCAAAATTTTAGGTTGTCCCACCATAATATCACAGTTGCTTTCTGTACCTTAATGTTTCCTTACAGACTGCAAGAATTCACAGTCTAGTTATATGGTATAGACAGTAGGTAGTTAGTAGAGAGTTACTTGCACACATGAATTTTAATGATGCTAATTTTGTTTCCAAGCATTTAGTTTCAACATAAAGCAGGCTGACATAATGTGTGCATACAGGTACAGGTGTATTAAAGTGGTTGTTCAATGGACAACTAGGAAATAAATTTTGGTTGTCCCAGGGAAAAACACTTGTCTGGGGCAAGTGCCCAACTGCTTATTTCAAGCTCTGGCTACAGTAGGTAATTATACAAAGTATATTCATACTGTAAATTCATTTCACTCTTGATAAAATTTATCAGTTCTAACAGTGAATGTCCAAGGATCTATCTATTTCAAAATGTAATGTTTTTCCAAAATGTTAAGAAGCAAGTGAACCTCACATATCAATTTGAGTCTTTTTCACAGGGCTGGGAATGAGACATGAGAGCAAGGTCATTTTCATATTAGCTTTTGAGGCACATACTGTAAATTTTGCCTTTAGTTTAAATGTGCACCAAGGGCAAATATTTATGTGGTGCATGGTTCTCTTAAAAGGAGGGCACAAATGTCATTGCAAAAATACAAAGGTAATGACAAGGTTAAGTGGCTTCTGCTTGATGAGGAGCTGCTTTCATCCATTATCAACTTATTTAAAAAGAAAATTACATGCAGCTGTGAATGTGCAAAGCATGCCATGACCCACATTTAAACATCCAAACCCGCTGACCCACCCAGCCCTGGGAAAAACCCGCATTACAAATCTCTGAAGTATTCTTAGTTAGAGAACTACACAAATTAACAAACAATAGTTTCCCATCAAGCGAACTTTTTGGACTGCCTTGACAGTTCTTGATGTTCTTGTCTGTGTGTTTTCATGGCTGGAATGCCATGTGAGATGTACGAAGATACATATTGGAAATAACTTGCAGCATGGTCAGTGATAGTCAGTGACATACTGAGTTGCATGAATGTTTGCAAACTGTACTAGTACCGGCCAAAAATCAACGGCAACAATAACAATTGAATGTTGTGATTATGAAAGGTTTAAGTCATTGCATGTTTGTGAGTATCTTTATAGTATTATTTTGGCAAATTTCTCAATACAATGTTTTTCTAGGTTACAGCAAAAAATTCAGTACTGTACCGAACTTTTTTGGCTGTAACCTAGCAAATTGTGTCAACTGATTTGCCAAAAAAGTGCTGCCATTTTGCGTGTAGACACTTCTAAGATTAAAAAATTTTCAAAAAGAGCAGGGGCCTCCTACCCTTATACCCCTCCCCAAGGCTGGCAATCCACCAATGGACAGATCAGTTCCCAGGCTAGTCAGAGGCAGGAATTGTGTGGTATTGTCTTTCAGCAAGAAACCATTTGTATAAAGCTACAAAATCTTTAGCCCAAGGGGCAGACAAACTTTTTTCTTTCAGCTCATTGCTACGAAAAATCAACGTCTGCCGGCATTGGAGACCAAATCTGTTCAACTGCATTGAAAGCTTACAGAAACTTTTTACATACTCGAAGAACAATTGGATGTTTTCTACTATAATATGAATATTCACATACATTCAGCATCTCTCTCAATACAAAGAATCTCCACTTGGGAACATGGTATCGAGGCATATTCGACAGTTTCTTCTTGAAATTCTTCTTCAGTTTCTTCTTGAAATGGCTACTTCATACAAATGGTTACAGGACTGGCAAATGGTACTTAATGTTGATAAATGTAAAGTTCTTCATATTGGTAGAAGTATGCCAGTTCTTATTTTATGAGAGAAAAGACTTTGCAGGCAATAGATGACGAAATATACCTTGGTGTCATTGTGCATAAGTTCTTGAAACCATGTGGACATGTTTCTGAAATAGTTAAGAAAGCAAACAAAACACTTTTGGCATATTATGTAGAACCTTGACTTTTAAGGATAGAGAGATCCTGCTTCCATTGTATAAGTCTCTAGTTTGTCCTGTCTTGGAATATTTTAGTCCAGCATGGAATCCTCATTTAAGACAAGATGTTAATCTGCTTGAAAAGTTCCAGAGGAGATTTTCATGTATGGTACTAGATGTTCTTCATTTGCTTCATGAGCAGAGACTTGAAGATCTTGGTCTTATGTCATTAGAAATGAGAAGGTTTAGGGCAGATCTCACTAAAACTTTTCGTATTATTAAAGGTTTTGAAGAAATAAATTCTAGTTCTCTTTTTGAAAAGAGGTATGCAGTCACCAGAGGGCACAGCCACATGATTTACAAGGAACATTGTAAACTAAATACAAGGAGGTACTTCTTCACACAAAGGGTCATCAACGCTTGGAATAAGTTACAACCTGAAGCTTTCGATTGCAACTCTTTCAACATGTTCAAGTCCTTCCTCACTAAAGATTGCTTGAGGAATCTAACTGGGGATTGCATGAGTCTGTGGCTCTCTTCCCAAACAGCCACTGATTAGTCAGGTGGCACAAAGGTGAAGTTTGACCTGCTTCTACAATAGCCTCTTGGAACTTAGTAGCTATGCATAAAAGCACATGCCTGCAGATTGCTATGTAGCATTGTATACATGTGCACAGGAAATCCTGTACATACAATCACTAATTCTTTGGAGTATGGATAATTTACTCTCCAGTATGGGGCTTGGCCTAGATCTAGCCTAATTTGAACTTGAACCTAAGGGGAAACTTTCATCTCCTTGATCCTTTACTAGCCAACTGCTGTAAGCTAGCCCTTCAAAAGGACCCAGCATTAATTTCAATTTTTGATACTAACATCACTTATACTGTAGGCCTACTTTTATTTTAGTACAGAAAGAAGGTACACTTCATTTCCACTTACGTCCTAGGAGGGTAACATAACCAGCCTAAGTTAGTACGTAGGCTAGTACTGATATACAGTAGGAGAATCCGACCAGCGTTTGTTTTTAGTGACTGTAGGCAGCCATTAGTGGGGTCTATCAAGTTTAAACCGTCTTCAAGTACTTTTTGCATGAATTTCAAACCCTCACATAGCCTACCTTCAGTGAAAGTGAGGGAATCCAGATACACATGAGTGTACAACCATCCATGGTACAGGTAGGCCTAATCAAGAAAATCAAAAGATTGAATGGTGATAGACCCCAGTTATGGCCGACTAAAATCAGACCATCACTAGTTGTCCAAATTCGTCTATAACTTAACAGGACCTAGCTAATACTAGGCCTAGCCTCAGCCTAAGCCCTAAGCCTAGGATAGGCTAGCTAGGCCACAGGTCGTCCTAGCGTTATATAGTATATATAGTATATATATATAAAAAGGAAAAGGTAGGTCACACCGCCTAACACCAACACAGTGCTTCGCACAAAACTGTTCATTATTTCTCACCTTATACTACATTAACCTCTTCAGATCTCTCCAGAACCCTCCCATCACCTTCTTCTAAAGAAACACAACAAACTTGACGTTGTCTTAAACAAAAAACCTCACATCAAATGCAAAAAATCTTCTCCTCCGATTCAATCTTAACAACGGACTAGATCACTCTTCTCCAATTCATGACGTCACATTACATAATGGGGGTTACCCTTTACGAATACGGTTCTCTCATTGGATAGTTCTGCTTTCAAAAATGACGTATTTACGAAGCAAAGTTTAACGACCTCAACTAACGGCGTGGACTCACACAACTATTAAAACACTTATCCTTTCATGGTTGGCAGATTTGAAAAGTGTGTCAGTTAAAAAAAACTTTTGTCAAGACTCGTGTGTAGGGATGGATACAGGCAAATTTGTTACAACATGGTAAGTTCATATGAAGTACAACTTATTAGGATACGCTATGAATTATTACAATATCTAATTGGTTGGTGCTTTGACACATACAGCTAACTTTCACATGTAGCTTAGGCTACTTCATAAGTTTATGGAAAGCAGGATTAGGCCCTTGGCCCATAACAGTGATGCTAGTTTTAAAAAACTGCTGATTCTAAAATGATTGCTTTGTGAAGGTGATACATTTTCATAGGAAATTCATCATGACGCAAGAAGCGATTAGCAAGTTTTAGCCATCTCAAGCTGGCAAATAACAATCCAGAATCTTATACAGTAGAGAACTTCCCATCCAGGTATCTTGAGATCAATAAAATTGAGGCGTTTGCCCCCTCAAAGACTTTTTGCTCAATAGAGCAACAACGTTGGTTTAAACAGGCTTAACTGCAATTACAGTCTGAGACAAGCTTCACCCAAAAAAACGCCTCTTACACGGGTAAAATTGGCTAAAACGTCCTATTCAATTTAAGCAGCATGTTAATGAGCACACGTTGCCAAGACCATAGCTGAGGGGGAGGGCATCGGCCCCAGCCGATATATCAGAGTCACGATCCACTTTTAATTCTCCAATAAACATCTCCCCTAAAGGCTTCCCTCCCAACCCACCGAATGGAGATCAATATACTTATCCAGTGTCCCCCAAAATCAAAAAACCCTGGCTATGGTTATGTGTGTTGCCAACTCATCAATGCAACTCACTGGCATGCACAGAGGTGGGGAGGCCGAAGGGGGAATTCCCCACGTCATGAGACAAATGGTTAGGTATCTAGAGTCAGGGGAGTGCAGCAAAGTTTGAAGTGGGGGTGGGGGGAGGGGGCTAATCAACAACATGGTCTGACATGTTCAACAATGTAACACCAATTTAAAGCTTCCCAAACTGCCTATGGCAAGAAAAGTGGGGGCTAATTAAAGCCCCAAAGGCCTTTCCCTTCTTCTCTGTAGTCCATGTGTGTGGTATACCAGAAGATGTCACCATTGAAACTGATTACACATATGATTGTGTCTGAACAAGTTCAAATAAGAAAAGATTGTTACATCTCTGAGTCCCTCAATGTGGCAGCTAATCTGAATTAGCTCAAATTTTACACCTGTGTCAATTGATAATGTTTTAAAATAAATCATTTTCTTTTCATGTCATGTCCCCAGTTTTCAATTACCCTGTGACCTTTCATGCTTGTCATATTTAAAATAGCTGCCCATCTCTTAGCCTTGAATTGAATTAATTCCTCCCCCCCCCCCCCACTACTTCTTGAATTTTTGGAAAAGGTAACTGTATCCTAATAATGATTAACATACATGGATGGTCATTTCTAATCTAAGCACTTCACTTCCTTTTTTTTTTAACATGCACAACAAAATATCACATCACTTTGTACACCCAGGTTGGCGGAAAATGTCAAAACAGATCCAGATGGAGAGGTTTTATTCAGAGATTTGTTTGAAAGTTGCAGCCATGTTAGCAAGCATAAATTTGGAAGCATTGTGAAAAGAATTTTCCCGAGTGTTAAATATCACAAGAAAAGAGTATCAGGACGGCTTGAAAACTTGTACAGAGGAATATCCAAATTGGATAAAGAAAATATGATTCCTGTAACAAAGTGTTCTTTGGATGAATTACCCAAATACCTACCCCGTGATGTGATGGTCAAGTCATCTGCAAAGAAGTTAACATTGATGATTGGCTCACCAGTTTTTGTAAATGACAATATGATTATGAAAACAATTGTGCTGTCAAACACAAAGTGGGAACTGTGGGTCAGAGGACACCAGGTGGACCTTAAATCTTTATATGTGGATTGTTCCTTCACCCCTTCAAAGGAACATGCACTCCGAATACTTGATACTGTAAGGAAAATGTCATTATGTAAAGGATTTCCATATGATGAGTCAATCTTGGGTGACCATAACAGCTATGCAAAAGAGAAATATAGGAATGGTAATGGAAGTGAAACTTTTGTAGCACGCGCATTAAGCTGCAAACAAATAAACATTTGGACATCACTTACAGGTACATGCCAATCCTGTCAAGGTCTGTTCAGAGTGAAAAAATGTAATGCAATTTACCTTCATGATGAAGATGATATTGATGTGGAGAAAATTTTTAACCAGTGTTTTCCGAATGCACCTAATGAGATGAAAGTGTTATTGAAAGCACAACGGGACGCCCTAGCAGCCAAAAGTGTTCACTCTCGTCGTTGGGATAAACGCATTTTAAGTGTGTGTCTCTCTCTATGGGTACGGAGTCCACACACCTACCAAGACCTTAAAGACAGTAACATTTTAATTCTACCATCTGGAAGGCACTTAAGGAGATATAAGAACATTGTTCATCAAGACACAGGTCCCCAGAATGATGTTTTACGGTGGATGTATGAGACTGCACAGGATGCCAAGATAAGTCCGGATGGAATGGCTGGCATCCTGATGCATGATGAAACTAAGATTCAAGAGGACTTGGTCATGAAGTACAAGGATGGAAGAATGACCCTGGTAGGATGGATAGACAGTGGTGAAGAGGGGAATTATGTACGAATTATGCGGAATGGAGTTCCAAATCAAACATTGGCCACAGAAGTTTTGCAGTATTACTTTTTGGGGTACACAGGTTTTCGATTCCCTGTTTGTCACTATCCTACAACAGGTGTGAAGGCCAGTGAATTATATACCATGACATGGAATGTCATAGCCCTACTGCAGGACTGGGGGTTTTCAGTGGACTGTATACTTCAAGATGGGGGGGCTGCAAACAGGCAATTCATGAGATGTCATTTTACTGGCAATCCAAGTGACAGTGCATATGTAGCAACCAATGCAGTAAATCCACTCAAACCTATCATCTTCTGCCAGGACTTTTCACACAATATGAAGAAAATAAGGAATGGCATCATGAAAAGTGGCTACAACAGCACCATACACACTCGTCAATTACAGTACCAAAAAAAAGGAATCATTTGGGAACACTGGGTGAGTGCTGCTAAGTGGGATCGAGACACAAACAGCCGTCTAATCCATCACAAGTTATCCAATTCCCATCTATTTCCGAATCAGTCAGAGAAAATGAGAAATCATCTGGCAGAGGATATGTTGGATGATGATGCACTCCATCTTATGAAATGCTACAGAGCCACTCTTCCCAATGCATCTGACCTTGATAGTACGGTCAAACTTCTGGAAAATACTAGCAACATCATCAAAGTGTTCCGATCTTCTTTACCAATCACAACCCTGAAAGATGAAAGGCTTCAAGTCCTCAGAGATGCCTTAAATTGGTTCAATGATTGGAGGAAGGAAGCAGCTCAAAATGAAAATATACCACCCAGTGAACGTAAGAAAATCATTCTTTCAACAGAATGCTGTGATGATATTGAGGCCTTGCTGTACGGATTTCCAGAAGTTTGCCGATTGCATTTGGAAGAATTTCCCAAAGGGAGTGTTATTCCATCCCGTTTTAACACAGATCTAGTTGAAAATCTGTTTTGCCAGCAAAGAGGTTTATATAATGGCAACTCAACACATCCACCCTATAACTCATATTGCTATACTATGAACTCTATCATATTGGGACAGACACTTCACTCCAGGGGACGCAAGTCAAACGCTGGTTTGATGTCACCAAAACCATTTAATTTTTACGTAAACAAACCACTCGCAAAGAGAGTGTAGGCTAAAACAGTGTACTTTTAGTTTTAGTACGTACCATATGCATAACTCGAAATGCTTATTCTTATACTTATGGATCTAGTTGCACGAAATAGAACGTTTCTGGGTGTACTGGAAAGCTGCTCCTTTTGTATGTTTGCATCAACGTCCTGTTTCTTGTGAACATTGTGTTAGCGTAGATTATAAATAACTACATCATGGACAACTAGCGTAGGCCTTACTAGTTACGTTTTATCTTTTGTAACATCTGACTTTATTGTTACCAAAAGTCCGCAACAACGTTCTCTACATAGCCCCCCTACGTATCGCGTTTCTATATGGAACTTTTACACTGTGAGGAACAACACATCTTCGCTACGCAGTTTCAAAGGGTCTACACCAATATATATAATGTTAATAGCCAGTGACATTGAAAGCGCTCGTAGACATACAGCCAGTATCGAATTAGCAATAGGATAATTACTTCCAACGGAGCCTTTCTTTCAACTACTTTTTGAGTTATTAAGGACTCAGACTCTTCGCATATATGTTTACGTAATCATTTGTTTGTTATGGAAGGTGGAGATCAGAAGCTGAAAGCCAATGAAAGTCAATTAATGAGACAGCTATTAACTTTGGAGTCATGCAGCCTAGGCCTATCTGTGGGTTAAGTACTGTAGCCTAGGCCCAGGCCCTAAGTCTAAAGTTAGTATACACACATCGCCTATAGCCTATCCTAGCTATCTACAGGAATTCGAATTTTTCTGTTGTAATTACAGCATAACATTACGTGAAGATTTTTGTAGTTAATTCTAGGCTGTGTAATGAAAGTCCCAACATTGTATGCTACCATAAACACCTGCAAATAACTATTGGTGCACTTCATCACTATCATCAAGCGTACAATATGACGGCCAGAGACATTCTCAAAGCAGCGCAATATGGACATAGTTTCTTTATTCTGGGTCAGGCAGGTACTGGCAAAACGCACTTGTTGAAGCAGATAAGAGATGTTCTCCTGGATGCCAAAAAGAATGTAAAGGTATGCGCTTCTACAGGCATAGCTGCCTCTCAACTCGGTGGACAGACTGTTCACAGTTTTTTTGGACTGAAAGATGGACGGTACCAGACAGAAGAAATAATTTTGAAAATAAAAACTGATCCCACCAATATTCAACTCAAGAAGGACATTGAAAATACAGATGTTTTGATCATAGATGAAATTTCTATGTTATCAAGCCATGTTTTTCGTCAAATTGAAGAAATCTCACGTTCCATCCGAAATGTCCCTTCGCATGCATTTGGAGGAATGCAAGTGGTGGCAGTTGGGGATTTCTACCAACTGAAACCTGTACCAAATTCCTTGAATGGTGATACCGGCCAAATCCTCATCGAAGACAGCTGTGTGAAAAAAATTATCCCACATCATTTTGTGTTGAAGGAAGTACACAGACAAAAGGAAGGTAAGTTATATTCACCATTTATTCAAACCCATACCAGTATTCAACCTCCTTTGATATATATAACTCCACATTTGAATTGAGGCTCGCTTCACCCACATAAAATTATATCAACAGTGATTACTGTGAACTTTTGTGCTTAATTGTCCTTCACTTTGTGTCACTGATTTGCACATAAATACCTTTTGGAGATACTTGTGGAATATGGGGATTTCTTTTTATAATTGCTACTCTTCAAAGGTCGTCATAAGGCAACATGTTTATTAAACTCAAAGGAATAGTCATTAGGGGGCGAATACTGCTGAACTTACCCTACGTATTCAATGGTGTGTGACTTCTTGTATATTTTTAAACCTTGATTGTTGGGAAATGTCTTTACAGAGTATTCAACCTGAGAAGCAAATCAAAACCATTTTTTTTTCTTGTGCCAATTGAAAATATGTATGTAGACTAATAGAGAAATTGTAGTTTGGGGTGAGAGTTGATTGCCTTTAAACTGTTGCAAAGGTTACTAAATGTAATAACATACAATTTGATGTGTATGAACATGCAAGTATTCCATTTTTAATTGAATTTTTGTAATTTGTTCTATCTTTGTCACAGAAGACCTTATAAAGGTAGTCCAGGAATTGAGCACAGGTTGCAAACCATCAGAACACACTATACAGCTTATGAACCAACTAAATAGGCCATTGCCCATCGGAGCCACTCCTGTACGACTATTTGCTACAAACTATGATGTCAATCAGTGCAATTCAGAGTGTCTCTTAGACATGAAAGGTATGTTACAAGGTAAACTTCGCTTTCTTTAAGGTTAATATAGATTTTACAACCTGAAAAGGAAACATTTAATTTTGCAAGTTATTGGTGGGTCCATTAGGCCTTAAATAGTTTTCAATTGTACTGGTGTACTACAAAATGACACTACCCAGGAAATTCAGGAGTGTGGTGGCAGGTGTGCTCTTTTATTTAACTTGAAAAGATTTAAGCATAGAAAGGTTCCATTCTTCACTGTAGTGTGCAAATATTCACACAACTTGGTGATTTTGAGAAGAGCCATGATAAAGTTTAATTACACTTTTATGCATAAAACTTCAAGGATTACTGGTCTTACAACACACCACCTGTTTCACCAGGAAACTTTCATCATCTGTCTGGAACCTAATTGACATGCCACTTGTTCCATTGCTTGAAGTATAAGGACCAAAAGAAAGGAAAACTTTTTATTTGAGTCAGATGAGCATATATTTGCGATAGCCTGTCAGGCATACAAATGTAGATGTTCACCCAGAAATATTTTGAAACATCACAAAGTTTATTTGTGGAGTGCAGCAAATGAGGGAAACCTGCAAAAGCGAAAATTTTATATTTGAAAATTATTTCCCATTTGGAAAATTCATGGAATTACCTGAAGGCCTGAAAAATTTGAATTCAAAGGGATATCTTCTGTTATCATTAATATGCTTAGGCTAATTTCAGACTGTATTTTCACTGGCTACTAATATCAAAATTAATTATTCTCTTCATCTCATATTGTATGTATCACGTTAAGGGGGAAGGTCGTGGCAAGAAGTATTTGCATGGTCCTTGGAAGGTCATGGAAAAAGACCTAACAACAAATGCACAGGAAATGCAGGGATCTTTTGTGGTTTTTTCGTTTTGATGAAAATTGAGAAACCTATGCATTCATGATGGCATGTGTTTGTGACCCTTTGCTTGTTTACACAATATCTTAGGAAGGGAAGATGTCACATATGTCGAAATTGGTACTGAGATGCCCCATACTGAGTGAAAGAACCACATTAATTTTGGTGAAGGTCAAATGTCACCTGGGTTCACTTGAGGTCAAAATATACCATTCTTGTTTACACCATTTCAGGTGGGAAACTAAAATAGTTTATTAATATGGTGTTAAATATTCGAACTATTTGATATGGTACATGATGGAATGGAACATTTATGTGTCACCCAAACCTCAATGCACTTTTGCATTCTGTTTTTTTTTATTTTTGTGTTTCGTTTTTATTGGTAAGGAGATTGTAATTAAATGTGAAGGAAGATAATTGCTGAACCATGCCCATTGCTTTTGCAGGTGACATGAAAATGTACAAGAGTGAAGATGAAGGAGATCTCACAGCAATGAAAAGAGCATCAGCACCACAAATTTTACATCTAAAGGTGGGAGCTCCAGTTGTTTTGATGACCAATCTTACTCGCTATCTTGTCAATGGGAAACAGGGCATTGTGAAAAAATTGTATGACACTTATGAGGAGGTGCAATTTGAAGGTATGAGTGGCATGACATGCATTAAGCCATATTTATTTTCTGTCTTTGATCCAAAGACAGAAAAAAATGTGGCTTTTAGAAAGCAGTTGCCACTTCGCCTTTCATTTGCCATGACTGTGCACAAAGCTCAAGGTCTGACCTTTGATGAAGTATTGGTTGACTGTAGGAAAATGACGGTGCCAGGTCAACTTGGTGTGGCTGTTGGTCGAGTCAGAACAAAGTCTGGCATTCAAGTAATTAACTTCTCACCATCATTGGTACTACCACAGCCACAGTCAATCAATGCTTTTTATGAGTCTTTGTCACAGCCTCTTGGTGAGGGTTGTACATGCTGTGTCAAGGCAAATTATGTCGTCAATGATCAAGCTCACCAATCCCCACAGTTGCAATCCTGTGAAGAAATTCCCAATCTGGAACCTCACTCCAGTCCATCAAGTCTTCAATCTGATGAACAGCATCAGGATGATGAGCTTGATGATGAAACTCTCTTCCATTTTTTGGACTCGTATGAACAAGAAGTAGAAGGGAGAGAGGAAGAATTACCAAATTGGATTAATGTCCCTAATGTATTGACTAGCCTTTTGTACAGTAATCCAGTTACCAATGAGCAAAAGAAATTGAATGATATGGTGAATTTAATTAAACAAAGAATACCTGTTACAAATATTTTCTTTAGAAGGGTATTCTCTAATTTGAATAATATGTTCCAGCAACACATTGCTGAGGACATTGCAAATGTGGCGAACATTAATTTCACCACATTTTACAGTAGTACTTATCAATTTTACAACTCTGCCATGTACAAGTCATATGTAAAAGAACTCTTCACAATTGATGAGGTGAAGAGTATTCATTATCGTGTTACATTTGGCATTGTTGAAAAGGTGCGAGGTCTTATAATTCAAAACTCATCTGCTGCCCTGATAGATAGTTACGTCAGCAAATTACCTCAGGGAAATTTCAATATGTTTAAACAATCAGTTCATGGGTGGGGTGTGATAAGGTACATTGCAGGTTGGTGTATTGGAACACTAATGAAAAAAAAACAGAGATTTGTTACTGCAAATCTGTACAAAGAAAAAGCAAGGGGTACAGTGCAGAAATGTCACAATGAATGTCTTCTATTAGAGACTTTAATGTCAACAGAGGCTAGCCTCTCCAACACATCTATCAATAAGAGTTCATTGCTTCAATTAAAAAGAAAGGAATTTGGAGGGGGTAGCCTCTGTTATGTGACTGATGAGACATTTCAGTTTTTCAAACAGTTCGACTATGCGATCAGAAGGTATGAAACAGAGGAAAATGTAAATTTGTATGGAAAAGACTTGTATGATTTCATATTCAAAATGGTCCAAAAAAACACAAATATCATTAGCAAGTGGAATGGATTATTTGGAGAGCAGAATGACATCATGAAAGAACACATTAAAACAATTTTAGATGAAGTTATTCACAAATATCTCAAGATGTCATGCAGTCATTTTAGGAAGGAGTATTTGCGTAATCTTCAGGTAACAAAGGGTGAAGCGCATAGGAAACAAGTGAAAATGAAACAAACTCCCAAAACTCCTGAAACATCAGCAGGTCCATCAAGACAATCTGTGTCTTTTGTTTCAAAAAAGACAAAGGGGAAAGGGAAGGGAAAGAGTAAAGCAAAAAAAGCAAAAGGTTGCACAATGGCCATGTGGAGGGTGTGGAAATGAATGTGTATGTGGATTGTGTTTGTTGTGACACCTGTGATATTTGGTATCATTACCAATGTGTTGGGCTATATGGGGATGAGGAAGAACTGGAGAAAGATCAATGGTTTTGCTTTAACTGCCAAAATTAAAGTGTTTCATTGCTGTACGGCAATTTGGAGATACTCCCATAGCTCCAAGTTTTAAACCCATGCAACATGAATCCAACTTACTAAATACCCTGTTTTAACAGGAAATTTCACTGCGAGGATGTTAAAGTATTTCATTTCACTATTCACATAGCTTGTACCATAATAGTGAAAAGAATAGTCCAAAGCCAAATTTGTTTTTATTAGATTTCTTTTAAACAGAGGAACAGATTCTGAACATTTCATTTTGGTAGATTTTGTATTCGTTTCCCATGTTTGGTTCTCGAAATATTAGCAATTGACGTTGATCATTTTCTATAAAAAGTGAACTTGAAGTCAGCTGGTGTGTTGTTATGGAGTGACATTGTTTTTCTTTAATTTTCATCTTATTAGTTTGACCTTTTTCTTATTAGGGATGTTGTTTTGCTCCAAAAGGCATATACAGTTTCTAATACGCCATTGATCAAGATAAAACCTATGGTATTAATAGTTAAAGTCAAAGTCAAAGTTAGTTGCATGAAATTGTTGGTTAATTATACATAGAAACAAAGCAAATACCATTGATGTGATTCCAAGAAATCATGCCTACTTTCTTCAAGTTTACTCTCTGTATAAAACTTGCCATATTCTATTGGTAATATATCTAGAACCAAACAGGGAAAATGAACGGAATTTGCCACAAAAAACAAGAATTAATTCGGCTCTTGACTAAGTAGTAGTTTTCTGTTGGGTTTTACTTGCATAAGTACATAAATGTTAATGTCAATTTCTTTCATTACAGAATTCCGGGCCTTGTAAGGTGGACATTTAAACATGAACCTTGGTTTCCGAATCCAGCAGTGGAATGGCGTATTTTTGCTGTTAATCTTAAAATGTTGGGCATCCACCTTCAGAAGATTCTTAAGGATTGATTTGTTTTCCTGCATATAGTGCAACTAGATTGAATAGAATTCAGTGGCTTCATTAGTTACCAAATGAATCTCGAACAATGGAAATCAGTTCAGATTTAGTGAAGTTATGCACGACAATAAAAATGAAAAATGCAGGGTTAAATGTGACAAATTTCTTGACGAATCTGTCAACTTATTGATACTTGGGGGGAAAAAAATTATCACTTACGTACTTCATTTTCCAAAGTTTAAAAAAAACTCATTGTTTGGGCTGTGAAAACCTGATATACATCTCAAGGTCACTTTGCTGTCTGCAGTGTTTTATCCTAAAAATATCAGCCAAGTCATGATGCCCACTTTCAAGTGGATGAATTTTCTAATGTACACCTCTGTTAAAAACACCTGTCAAATTGGGCATTGAGACTTGATCTTTTATTCATATTAAACTTATTTAGCACAAAGTGACCCAAAATAATGAAGAAGGTGAGGTAATTGTTCAACAAAGTATTTATGTCTGCCCATGGAGGGAAAATTCAGATGATCAGTGTTTGCATTGTGGTCAGGAGGCTTCATTCATGTTGTTTCATAAACTTTAAAGGACTGGTCAATCTACTGTGGTGATGTTTGCCACTATACTGTGACTCTCAAAACATGCCTCCTCTGTACAACATATAACTATAATATTTTATAGCATCCAACCTGTATTGTCCTTCGGTTTTGAAGGGGCACTGCCTAGAATGTTTGTGGTATATATACTTCTCTGTTATAAGTAAATCATGTTTTAGTAGTTGGTATCAGAGCATGGATACATGTTCTTGTATGTGTTCTTGATGAACTTTGACATATCATGCAAAAGTGTTCCATCCCTGATGGCAAAATTGGGCTGTCAGACAGGGACTGAGTGGCCTACACGGGGTTGTCTATCAGAGTAAAAGTATGAGTATAAATGTACTATGTGCCTTTTGTTTCTAAATGCCATCACTACTGTACATGGCCTTTTTATAAACTAATCTGATCAGCGCTTGTTTTCAGTGATTGAAGGCAGCCACTAGTGGGGTCCATCAGCCTGAAATCACCTTCATTCATTGTCAAAATGTAATTTCAAACCCTCATATCTAGTGAGCTTGAAGGAATCAAGAAGCATTCCAGTGTGCAACCATCAACAATACAAGTAAGCAAGGAAATTGAAAGATTAAAAGATGATAGACCACAGTTATGGCTGACTAAAATCAGACCATCACTCGCTGTCCACGTTCGCCTAAATGTTGTTGTATATTGAATGCCTTTTTCATTCAATTCAGCATACTGGCTCTTCAGGGTGGCTACTTCAACTGTTCTAATTGATTTAAAACTGTCATCGGCAAGACTTCACTTCACTCTAATGTAAATTCATTTCGCAGAACTTTTCTTCAGTTGATAACATTCATATGCTAGTGTTTGCTATTCTTGTGCAACAGAATGCTGGGGTTGTACTTCAACAATAATAACAGACTCATTCAGTGTGGATGTACTGTATGTATTTGTTCAAGATAATTGTTTAGCTGTCTGTGATGACTTTGGCATGACGTCATTTTAAGCATCACTGAAACAATCATGTATGAATAGTTGGGGTAATGGTACAAGTAAGGCACTGTATGGTTAAAGTTTCTGGAATGATGTACTTTTTTGAATTAATTAAACAGAATTAAAGTTTGAGTTAAAGGCAGTTGGGATGTTGTGAGCTACATGCATGAAACATGCACCTCAACTTGGAGTTACAATAGTACAGTTATTGTATGTTATTTATTGGATGTGATATGCTGTGATCATGTAAATAGTTTATGGTTATGTACCTAATAATCATATCCATGAAAAATAAAAAAGGGAGTGATTACATTGAAGGTTGATTTAAGTACAAATTGTGCAGAGTAATTTAAAATTATGCAAAGAAAGTTTCAGTATGGTATGACTGTTTAATAGTTGTAACTTGTAGCACATACTTGTGTCCTGTTATAATCATAGAAAGAAATTGAATATTCAATCATGTTTTATGAACTTCAGCATAATCCTGGGCTATCGAATTACAACAAAGCAACTTAAACTTTTTCACAGTGAAATCACAATGTCTGTGTCATTTTTTTCATTGCTTTAGTGCTTGACATTTGTACATCTTTCACACAGTGACACTGGGTAATAGCCTGGACCCTGGTCCTTTCCATATGGATTTTAATATGTCACTTCCTCCACAAAACAGCTTTTTGTGGAAGAACTCAAAATGGATGCATGCAGTGGTGATCATTTTGCTGCAGCAGGGCGTTTTTCCTTGTCCCCTGAAGTTTCTCCCACATTGCCCCACCCTTCCCAATCCAATCTGGTACTCATTTAAAATAATTTTAATCATACTTTTTTATGAACTTCAACTGAGTAAAAACAGGATATGGGTAACCATGATTGAAAAATTTATGTTTCCTGTAGAGTCTGCTTAAATCATGTCATTTTTGCTTTCCCAACCAATAATTTCTAACCCTACACAAATGAATGTGGGAAATGTTACTATAAAACAAAAAGATTGGGAACCATGGAGTTTCATGAACTATAAAATAACTCTTGTGAGACTTAGGTTTTTTTCGACCAGGGATATGTTTAAACCTAATAGCATCAAGGTGCTTTGCCCCTGGATTCCACAAGGGCCTTAAGAAGACCTCCTGGAACTCGCCAGCAAACTTTGTACTTCATACTGAAAGAAAAAAGTCCAACCATTTTGATGTTCTGGTGGTACTTCTACAAACAGGAAGACATGGCTAAAAAAAAGGCACTTGGAGGAATGACAAAGCAAAGAAGGCAAGGAATGTTTCCTTTTCAGAGCTTTTTTTACTTCTCTATCAGGCAGAGGTCTTCTCATACATGCGTTCTCATTTTATATACTTGATATAAGCAGGTGTATCATATTGCAAGGCTTTTTTTATAGTGTACAATATTTTCAAAACAGCAATGTTGGCAGTTCTGTGCCAGAAGATTATTTTATTTGTAAATCGAATTTGTGGATTTGGAGGAAGAGTTGTCAACAGACAAATGGGCAAATAGATTAACGGCCTCTATATTAGATAATGATTTTTGCTGAAGAGCACTTTTGCTTGTAGTATGTCTAAAAATGGAATCAAATGAGGATTCTAAAAAGTAAAGGAGCATACCAGTACTGAAAATGAAAAAAAAAGTAGAAAAAAAAAAAAATTTGCCTGTATCCATCCCTACACACGAGTCTTGACAAAAGTTTTTTTTAACTGACACACTTTTCAAATCTGCCAACCATGAAAGGATAAGTGTTTTAATAGTTGTGTGAGTCCACGCCGTTAGTTGAGGTCGTTAAACTTTGCTTCGTAAATACGTCATTTTTGAAAGCAGAACTATCCAATGAGAGAACCGTATTCGTAAAGGGTAACCCCCATTATGTAATGTGACGTCATGAATTGGAGAAGAGTGATCTAGTCCGTTGTTAAGATTGAATCGGAGGAGAAGATTTTTTGCATTTGATGTGAGGTTTTTTGTTTAAGACAACGTCAAGTTTGTTGTGTTTCTTTAGAAGAAGGTGATGGGAGGGTTCTGGAGAGATCTGAAGAGGTTAATGTAGTATAAGGTGAGAAATAATGAACAGTTTTGTGCGAAGCACTGTGTTGGTGTTAGGCGGTGTGACCTACCTTTTCCTTTTTATATATATATATTATATATACTATATAACGCTAGGACGACCTGTGAGCTAGGCCTAGGCCTAGGCTAGCCTAAGTTAACAGAACATTCATTGTCAGTGAGATTCAAAGTTGGCAATTTGCTCACCATGTAGCAAAGAAGTCAATAACCACCAACTTGACGCCAGCTTCACTTAGTCTCGTGGAAAATTGCGCATCATTCTCAATTACATATAAGTTATTCGGTACAGGTGATGCCATTTTCAACCTTTCAAAACCCAGTACAAATTAACACGAAGTAACTTTCGTGTCGTGTTTCCTCGTTTACTTGTAATGTAATTCACAGCATTACCATGCAGAAACTTCGTAGTGAAAAGAGCAGCGTCAAACTTCCATATTTTTATTATAAATTTCCTAAGGTAAAATTTAACATGAACAGCAAAGCTTATTTGGATTATTTTGAATCAATCAATCTTATTTAATGTTACTTTATATTAGAATATAGGTATTATTTTAAATTTAAACTCCTATTTAAACAAAAATTGACTGCTGAGGTCTCTCGATAGATACCCAAACAGTGGAATTTGTTGAATGGATGTATAGCATCATTACATTAACCTGCTCGGCTGTAAGTGTATGTAGTAGGCCTAGGTGATCAACAACAAAGGCACATTGTGATCTCACAGGCGCATCTGTCTTTAGCCATCCGGTCAGAAATTTGCATGATTGGATCGAGGTCAGTGTAAGATGATCTGAAACATCTAAATGGTCCTCAAAACTCACTCTTACTGTCACCGGCTAGAGATACCGAATAGGTAAACAAAAGTGACCAAACCCACATGACAGGGAGTTGAGCTAGGCCTGAGGTAAGACCTTGCTGTTGTCAATATGCGCACTGATTATGCGAAATAAACAGAATGACCATGAAAAAAGCCAGTCCGCCTATATTTTGTTCCCTATCTAAGCCTATCTCAATAGAAAACTGTGTGTTAATGTATTTTTTCATGTTTCATTTTTTTTATCAATTTTAAATTTATATGTGGGGTTAGGGCTAAGTGGGACAGGGACATTAGGCATAGGCTAGGCCTGTTCTTTTGTATGAATTGTAGCTCCTCATGAATTTGCAGTCCCTGGAGGAAACAAGTAACAAAACATAGGCTAAGATAACATAACAATTAACATACTGTAGCAGGTTTAAGGACAAAGAAGGGCTAAGGCCTCAGAAAATGCCCTTAAGTCCAAACCCTAAGGCTACTAAAATATGGTAGAAACTGACCTTCCTAAAATTAAGCCTTGCAAAATAGTCTACTTCAAAAGTTTTTGATTCCTTCCTGAAGGAAGACAAGGAATCTATGCAATAGTGATGTCATTCTGTGTGTGCGTGTGTGAGATTCTCGCTTGTAAACCAGATATCTCAAGTAGACGATCCCTATTGTTTGTGGAGCTGGTCAAAGGTCATTTGGGGTCACCAGAGGTCAAAACATTAAACCCTTGTAAACAGTGTACTGTATCTCAAGAAGGGTAACTGTGAGGGACCGTATGCTTACCATGTCGATTGCCCGTATTTAGTAGATTATCCCCATTGTTTTTGGTGGAGGTCAAAGGTCACTTAGGGTCACCAGAGGTCAAAACATCAAAACCTTTTAAACAATTTACATCTGAGGAAGGGTAACTGTGAGGGATATTCGTCATGGATAAGCTGATTTTGCCACAAGTATAAAAAGATTTTCATAAGACTTTTTTCCTGTTAAATGGAAGTTCCTGCAGTATCTGTGTCTGGAACATGAGTTCAAACAAATTGGATGTACTGTATGAGGGTCATTTGGGGCCATAGTTTGAAAATACTGGAGAAGGCTTCTGTGCACACAAGCAACGGACCGTTCTGACTTCATAAGTGTAAACTTTGAACAGATCAACTGTCTTGTGTGATGCACAAGACTTTCTTTAAAGACATACCAACATTGTTTCTGTGATAACCTGAAAGAAAACATAAAGACAACATTAAAGTTAGTATCAAAGATTATCATTTTGCAAACATTATTCAGCTAGCTGTCCTCATAAGGACATGTGAGCATGAATGAAGGGGAAATTGGAATTGATGAATTAAATATACAAAAGAGAGTCCCCAATAGATAAAACTCGAAAATATAAAGTGCTATAATTTTGATTAAAAATAAACATGTTTATTTCTTTATCAAGTTATTAGATGCAACAAAATACAGTTGGTTACCTGCAGCATCATATCCACTGGGGAATTTTCTCATGTTTATGGAGGTCAAAGGTTATTTGGGGTCACAAAAGGTCAAAACCGTGTAGACTGATATTTGAAGGAGGATAACTGTGAGGGATCTCATACTTAGCTTGTGAATTGTTCATATTTTGTATGTTGATGGCCATATGCTGTGGGGTAGGTGATCCCTATTGTCCTAAGTGGAGGTGAATATTCATTTGGGTACTGACAAGGTTTCTTAAGACCTTGCTAACATGATATCTCAAGTACAGTAGGATAACTGTTTGGGATCTCATGCTTGTCATGTGGGTGACTCATGTTTGTTGCAATCATATGGCAAGGAATCACTAAGCCTTTTGGCTTTCAAGTTGAAAGTGGTCATGAAGTGGATACTGACTTTGAACCTGCCATCTTGAATTGCTTAGCCCTCTTTCTTACTCCTTTGCTTTTTTGCACAGCATTTCTGATGATAACAAAGCTCTCATCACAAATCAAACCAATGAATAACATTCTTAGAAATAGCCTTGGATAGGCCACACCCTCAATAACAAAGGCTATCGTTTTGTAATTGAGGCTGTGGCTTAGAATAGGCCTATGTAGGTTATTTCTAAGAATCTGATTTGGTATGGTTTTTATTAGGTGAGTACTGAGTAGGTGCACATAACACACATTTCAGTGCAAAATTATTGATTGTATGTAGGGTTTTTTTCTCAAAGACTCAGAATATTTTTGAAGAATTATGCAAAATGACTTTACAGTAATAACTTGTTTGAGAAATAACCAGAAATTTCTGCTCAACTTCATTCATATCATCTTTGAGTCCATACATGTACCAGCCCTGCAGTCTTTAGTCAAAACCAGGATAGGCCAAGAATGCCATCAGAGAACATACAGTAACAGTTTAAAAAGAAACCAACAAGGGGAACACGTCTACACAAAAACACAAACCAGCAAGTGCAAGTAAAAACAAAAACAAGAGGGCCCAAAAGAGCTGGCTGGGTGAGGGCCTATATGTTGATGGGCATCTGATCCAACTTGAGTGTAGGATCCAGTCACAGGTAGCAGTACAAAAGAATGAAACAGATGACTTAATTTTGATTTCAAAGGGGATAGCATTCCAAAGATGAGCACTTCTAATGAAGAACTGGTATTTGAATACCTCAGAATGCAGGGCCTGTATGTTTGCATGTCTGACAGAAGGGGTAATATTTAACAGAAGGAAGAATGGAATGTTCACAATATGTTGTTCCTAATTTTGTAAAACACACAAGGATCAGCTATGGCCCTATGACGCTGCAATGATTGCCACTTTAGAGTCTGAGAGATTTTTCTGGCAAGATCGCCACTTGAGCTATATTCATAATAAAGTTAAAACCCTGCTGTGTGTCTTTGAACTCAGTCAATTTATCTGTATTCAGTTTAGCGTAAGGATTCTACATGTGAAGGCATAATCAAGATGAAAACATACTGTAAATAGTTCAGGCACTTACAAACAGATTTCTATACTAATCTGGGGCTCTAAATACATAGTAATACATCTCCTTATGCACACAACATACTGTGTGAAGTTGAATTGCATAGGCCAAAGCCTATTTTCACACTTATAAAATGAAAAAGCTCCATGTCTTGCCCCCATCCCTCTTATATGAAAGCACCTTCAAGTTCTGCCAATCTGCTTCCTGCCAAAATATGCCTTTCTCATGTATGGAATAGCACCGTGGCCCTATTAGGTTGAGGTCAAATGTCATCCAATTTCCCTGAAGGTCATACTGTGGAAACCTCCATACTGAACATGGCATTTCAAGAATAAAATTTTATGCACTATGAACATGAAATTTAGTAATTGTCATGTGAGTGCCCAAACCTGTTACATTATCAAAATTTTCTGAAGGTCATACTTTGGAATCCTGCCATAGTCAACATGACATTTCAAGAATAAAATTTGTTTGTACCTGAAACCTGTCTATTACCATATCAAAACCCCTATCTGTTACATAATGGTTGGGGATACAGGTCATTTGAATTAAGTGGAGGTCATGAAAACCTTGCAAACAAAGCACTGTATGACTTACCAAATCTTATATCTGTAATGAAAATACATAAAATGAATGGAAAGAAAATTACTTTTTACCATGTTGCTTCAATGTTTATGGTTCTAAAGGGCTAATCCTCTAACCCAAACAGTTCCAATTCTCCTAACCTACTTACTAAACCCACTAAAAGGCAGTCAGCTCTCACCCCAAACTACATTTTTTGTAGATAATTTACAAAAGTTCTCAATTGGCAATGAAAGAGTTTTTCCAATTGAGAATTTCTGTAGACTACTACAAAATTCTATGTGGGGTGAGAGTATGCATTATGCATGACTGCATTGTTTTGTTTCATTTCATACTGTATATCTTAAACATTGTTTTATGAACCACACCAGACTTACACTTCAGAGGCACAAAACCACTTTTCATTTTACTACTCTATTTTATTTAATTTCTTTTAACTTTTTAATTTTTTTAATTTTAAAAATTTTTGTTATTTAATTTATAATTTGTTTTATATTTCAAGAATTCATTTTCAAAGTTTGTTCTTTGAAGTGATGGAGTTCCTTTTTCTCTATTTAGATTACTATAACTATTGCCTATTTCTGAATATTTCATTTAAAGGTTCAGTGTCATACTATAGATGAGACATGGACAGCATAGATCATCCTGTGTTTGCGGTTCTTCCAGCAGCTGGCTGTGGGGCTAGATTTTCTTCCAGCATTCCAAAGCAGTTCACAGAACTTAATGGCCAGCCTTTAATTCTTTATACATTGAAAGTTTTGCAAAAGTAAGTTTAAGTAGTTTATCTTGTTGGTAAATTATCTCTTTATGTCAGTTAGTTAGATAGATGGATGGAGTTTTACGGCCCAGTTTCTAACCAATTGGTTGAACTCTAGCCGGCTATGGCTTTTTTTTTTCAGTTTGGTGCACTAGCATGTTTTCCTCACTCCATCGCTTATGCTGAGCACCAAGCACAATGGTGGTAGGTTCCGTTTTTAAAGTCTTCGGTATAACTCGGCTAGGACTCAAACTTCCAGCCTCTTGACTGCAAGTCAGATGCTCTAACCACTTGACCATCCAGTCATTTATATAATTTCAGGTATTAATATGCAGCTCTGTTTTATTTCAATCAAATAGTACTGTAAAAGATACTAGCAACAACTGGATGGAAATTATGGTTCAGAGATATCTTTCTGGCAATTTTGAAAGAGATATTTGGAAGGTGACAAAGTGCTCTTTGAGGGAAAATGCACTCACCCCAACTTGATGTAGTGTAGTGCTCTTTCCTGTTTCATGATTGGTTCTTCATCATGTGACAATATTTCTTCTCCTCAAATACAACAATTACTTGGAATGACTGCTTAGTTTACCATGGAAATATGCAATAATAAAGTCCTAAAATATTGTGAATGTGAAGACACTTTGAAGAGAAATAAGAAGCAAACTGAAATTTAGCTGTTCCGTGAAATAAGTTTGACTCGGGAAACTGCTCTTGCCTTTTAAAGGTAGTCATTCATCACCTCAACGCTATAAACAGCAGTCCTAAAATTAAATGAATGAAGTGAAGTTTGATTGGGATTGCATCAAATCGTATGACTGCACAAAGGGATTATGAAGATAATATTCTCCACAGCCATATTTTCTTGGCTAGAGCATCACAAGAACTCACAGAATCTCGGAATGCAAGTCATGTGATGAGATGGATTTTTACCTGCAGTCTACCAAAATCCTCAATTGACACAGCTGTCTGATTGATGTTAAAGTTAAGAGACACAGAAAAACTCATATTACAAAGCATGCACTAAGAGTGTTCTGATCACACATTAGGGCCTTGTATGCTCACCAGGGTAAGCCCTGAAGCAATAAACTAGGATTGTCATGGGCAAATTTTTGATTTCCCAGGGGGGGCAAGTGCCCCCCTTGCTGATACCTGTGGACACCCATGAGGATTGTGTCTGGATAGGGAAAAGTTTAAGAGAGTTGTGGAGGGGACTGGAAGTAGGAAGGGTGCTGATAAACCTCTTTTAATTTCACTGGATTCGAGGCACTTTACTTAGGTTGTGTGTGCTAACTAGTTCTTGTTTAAATTGTGTAATATGTATTGAAGGAGAAGTATAAATGTATTATTTTTACTCTCATATAGTTAAAAATTAATAGAGAGTTTAATATTTATCCTAATCTACTGGTCAGTCAGAGGGATCACAAAATTACAGTCTCAGTATATAGTGGTCTGCTTTGTTTCTGAAGTACTGTAAAGGAAAGCATACTAGGTCTACTTGCAAGCTTTTTCAGGATACCCATTCTTTTAACAGGCTTTGAGTATATTGTTTTCTAATATTTTTGTATCACAGAATAAAATGGATGAAAAGAATATTTCTTGCAATCTCTGAGGATTGGATGGATTACATGGAAGAACTGATTGAGAGTAGCAGACTTGACAAAGTTGAACTGGTCAAGGGAGGGCCATCGCGACATGCTTCTATTAAACGTGGTGTAATGGCCATTGCAACAAAACTTGAACTGGAAGTGTGCAACATTGGGGAACAATCAGCAGAACCTATTGTTATTGTTCATGATGCAGTGCGACCATTTGTGGATGAGGACACATTTTATAAAGTTGTCTTGGCTGCTGTAAAACATAGGGTTTGTATTTGACTGGAGATAATTTGAGTTTCTTCAGTCTTTGGTTTTAGTTATCACGTCAGCCTTTTTTTGAGTTGTTTTGCATAAGCTTTATCTTTGAGAATGTGTATGTTTTTGGTTTCAATGAAAGATAAACCTATGCAGCTATGATGGCATGTGTGTGTATGTATGTGTGGGTGTGCATTTATGTGTTTGTGTGTGTTTGTGGACGTGTGTGTTCATGACACTTTGCTTGTTAACACAATATCTCAAGATAGGAATGTCTGTCAGTTTTTAAACTTGGTACATAGATGCCTTATATTGAGAGGAAGAATGCTATGGTGTTTGGTGGAGGTTAAAGGTCATCTGGGGTCACCAAGGGTCAAAGTCTGAAAATCTTGTTAACTAGATATGAAAATTAAAGAGATTTCATGTTTGGTATGTGAATGAGTTATAGTAAGACAATGGTCCCTATCTATCTGTCCATCCATCTGTTTGTTTGTCTGTCCATTGTCTGTCTATCCATCCATCTGCACAATTTTATGGAGGTCAAAGACCATCTGGGATCACTTGAGGTCAAAATGTGAAAACCCTGTTCACACATCTAAAGGTGGGAAACTTAAATAGAATTTACATTTGGTATGTGAATGCACATTATGGTGGGATGATGGTCCCTAATTTTGTTGGTGGAGGTAAAAGGTCATTTGGGATAACAAAATTGTTTTTTAAGCATGGTAGTATAACATTTGAGTGAGAAGATAACGGCTAATGATCCATTATTTGAAATAGAACGTTTTTATATCATCAAAACCTCAATGCATTTCTGCATTCTGGTTTCAAATGTCTTTCTTTCTAAGTCTTTTAGTTTCTGACTTTCAATTTGTGTTATTAACTCTTTGGGCTACTCTGTGAGTTGATTTTGTCTGAATCTGCCTCATGATATGTATGTTTAACTCTAGTTTTAAGCATGTTTAATGGAGAGAAGAAGAAAACCTAATACTCAGAGTCCAATATCTTAAAAGAAGGAGATAAGATACAAAATATAATAGGCTCATCTTGAAAACAAACCAAATAAAAAACAACAAAGCTCATGTGTTTCTTCTCCTGAAGTGGAAACATTTTCTCAGTGCACAATCCCGTACATCTGTCCATATACATTTAAATATTGTGAGAATGGTTACAAGTCTAAATTTATTAGCCTGATCATCTGGTTTGTGATTTATTTAGTTTCACTACTCTGTGATCTCAATGTAATCCATTTTATAAATGAGTAGTATACTTACCTTCAGTTTAAATGTTTGGCAGTGAATGTTAGCTTTTATAAATTTAATAAAATGAGTTTTCAAATCTAGCCCAGCATTTTCAATGGAAAACAGATGTGAAAAAAAGGTTGAAATCTTTTTGATATTTCAGGCCAGTGGTGCTGTGTGTCCTTTAGTGTCTACTGTACTTTCAGTCACAGCTGATGGATTCATAGATCAGGCTTTGAACCGATCACTACATACTGCCAGTCATACTCCACAAGCCTTTGCTTTTGATGTGATTAAAAACGCCTATGATCAGGTTGGTAGAATGCTAACAAATCGTTAAAATTTTTTTTGTATAACTTTATCTACAAAATGTAATGATCATTTGAGAAGTTCAAGGAAAATTGCAGCCTACTCATCTTTCAAATTTTAACTTCACTTTACACCTGTTATTGCTTCTTACCTACAATCCTTGACAAAATGATGGGACAAACCAAGCAAAACAATCAATGACTAGATCACCAGCCCCCACTCCCCCACTCATTGTTGCAGCATCCCAAGAAGTCCGGAAACTTCAACATTGATTCAGGGCAGGGTTTGTCCCATGTATTTTTGTTGAGGATTGTAGCTACCTTAATCCGTGGGTACCCCCCAAAATGCTTTTGACTTATTTTGTATTCAAAGGAATAGCAAAACTATAATTGAATGCATTCTTCTGACATAGGAGTGTAAAAAGATCTAACAACTTCCAACATTTATTTCTTCACTGGATGCAGAGAAAAATATCCCTTGTTTTTTTTTTTTCATTTTCTGAAGGATTAAATTTACAAAAAAAAAAAAAAAAAAGAATTTGGAATTTTCCACAAGCCGTGTCTGTTAAGTTTTGCTTCATAGAATCAGCAAGTTTAAAGCAATGGTAAATGATTTAACAACACTGGTGTAATACTGCTCTCTTGGGTGTCAAAACTAAAAATTTGATGGTCATGAATTTCAGTATAGGCAGTATTGCATATTATTTGTATGTGCTTGAAATAATCATGCAGGAAATTTGTTCCTGTGTTCTTTGTTGAATATTGTTTGTATGATTAAAAGGACATTGTTTTGGTATTGAGATATTTCATTGCTTTGTTTTTTATGTTCCCTTAGATTTCAAATAATGACCTTGACAAAGGAACAGAGTGTCTTGATTTGGCATGGAAACATAGTAGAGTCAAAGCAAAATTGGTGCCAGCTCCTGATGAAGTTTGGAAGGTAAGTTTAGTATCCAGAATTCACAATAGAATTAAGGATAATAATTGTCACTGAAAACAAGTAAGTGTTTTGGCTAGTATGAAACAGTCAAGTATGGACAGCAGCAAGCAGATATGATTTGCCTGCAATTGTTCTAGGTTTTGATCTCAGAAAGGACAGATTCTTTCATAAAACTCCCAAGTTTTCTGATTTTACTCAATAAAACATGAAATTTTCAAATTTCTTCAAAAAAATCCAAGTCAAGGTTTTTCAAATTTTTTCAACACATATAGCATCATCTCTATCATTTTTGTAAGTATAGATACCAAAAAGATGTTGGCCTGCTTCATGTCAAATATTACAATGACATGGCTTCTTTGAGAAATGTTTCTCCAATCTGGAATTCAGGTTCATCCGCTCCATATCACACAGTAGACGTGGTCACAAGACATAGTACCCCTCTGAATTCAATACCAGTACAGTATGCCTTAACAACAAATGGTCCATATGGGGCTGTAGTCTTAGCAATCTGGGCCTAGTTCCATAAAGGACTAATCTTTAGTTTGATTCCAATAGGAAAATCCCATGTCAGATCAAAATTGAGAAACAGGCCCTCAAAATATAAGATGTAAAGCATTAGATGATACTCAATCCCCAGAAGAACAGACATTGATTTATTTTGATTTATCAAGATATCAAAGCACTATTTGTGATGTTGACTTTTTTATAACTCATAAACCACATGAAAAAATAACTTTTTTCTCATCGCTGCATGGACCAATTTTAGTTTGATCTGAGACATTGTTTCTCACAGTTTAGGCATAAATGTTTTGCCCCAAGTCACGCCCACCAGATCCCACAACCGTGCATTCCCATGAGGAGGCCTTGACCAAGTTGAGAAGAACATTCCCTTGATACATGATGTAGTATATCATAGTACTTAAAAAGAACACACCAAAACTTAGTTTGTGATAAAACAAAAAATGGAATAAAAAAAAAAGAATGGAGCGGTAAATATTGTCAGAAGTCAGTCATGTGAATAGAATAATTGGTTTGGATGATAAGAGAAACCTATGCAATCATGATGGCGTGTCTATGTATGTGTGTGTGTGTGTATGTGTGTGTGTGTGTGTGTGTGTGTGTGTTTGTAACACTTTGCTTGTTAGCACGATATCTCAAGATAGAAATGTCTGACAATTTTCAAACTTGATACATGGATGCCCCATATTGAGAGGAAGAACCCTATTGTTTTTGGCGGAGGTCAAAGGTCATCTGGGGTCAGCAGGGGTCAATTTCTGAAAACTTTGTTAGCACAATATCTCAAGATAGGAAACTTGTATAGATTTCATATTTGGTATGTGGATACGTTATGGTCAGAAGATGGTCCCTATTGTTTTTGACGGAGGTCAAAGGTCATCTGGGGTCACCAGGGGGCAAAGTCTGAAAATCTTGTTAGCACAATATCTCAAGATAGGAAACTTGGATAGATTTCATATTTGGTATGTGGATGTGTTATGGTCAGAGGATGGTCCCTAATGTTTTTGGTGGAGGTCAAAGGTCATCTGGGGTCACCAGGGGTCAAAGTCTGAAAATCTTATTAGCACGATATTTCAAGATAGGGAACTTGGATAGATTTCATATTTGGTATGTGGATGTGTTATGGTCAGAAGATGGTTCATATTGTTTTTGGTGGAGGTCAAAGGTCATCTGGGGTCACTGGGGGTCAAAGTCTGAAAATCTTGTCAACACAATATCTCAAGATAGGAAACTTGGAAAGATTTCATATTTAGTTTGTGGATGCGTTTTGGTCAGAAGATGGTCCCTATTGTTTTTGGTGGAGGTCAAAGGTCATCTGGGGTCAGCAGGGATCAATTTCTGAAAACTTTGTTAGCACGATATCTCAAGATAGGAAACTTGTATAGATTTCATGTGTGGTATGTGGATACGTTATGGTCAGAAGATGGTCCCTATTGTTTTTGATGGAGGTCAAAGGCCATCTGGGGTCACCGGGGGTCAAAGTCTGAAAATCTTGTTAGCACAATATCTCAAGATAGGAAACTTGGATAGGTTTCATATTTGGTATGTGGATGCGTTATGGTCAGAAGATGGTCCCTAATGTTTTTGGTGGAGGTCAAAGGGCATCTGGGGTCACCAGGGGTCAAAGTCTGAAAATCTTATTAGCACGATATTTCAAGATAGGGAACTTGGATAGATTTCATATTTAGTATGTGGATGTGTTATGGTCAGAAGATTGTGCATATTGTTTTTGGTGGAGGTCAAAGGTCATCTGGGGTCACTGGGGGTCAAAGTCTGAAAATCTTGTCAACACAATATCTCAAGGGAGGAAACTTGGATAGATTTCATATTTGGTTTGTGGATGCGTTTTGGTCAGAAGATGGTTCATATTGTTTTTGGTGGAGGTCAAAGGTCATCTGGGGTCACCGGGGGGACAACAATATCACCAGGTAGGGAACTTGGATAGATTTCATATTTGGAATGTGAATGGGTTAAAGTTAGGAGATGGTCCCTACAGAGATGCCAAGTATCTTGATTTAGGTGGAGTAATTACCATTTTCACCCTCGATTCCGCAATTACGAATATCCTCCAAAAATTGCTCTTTTCACATGTTAAGGATCTTTGTTGAAATCTCAAAGTGTCTAGCTCCCTAAACTGTCGGCTAGTACTTTCTGCCTAGGCTTAACGTAGGCCTAAGTTAGGCCTAGCCGATGCTACATCTTTCACAAAGCAGAATCGAGTACTGAAGAGGATCAACAAAAATCCACTTGGCCAAGAACATCAAAAATATTTAAAAGGCATTGGTAAAAAACCCTTATACAACAATCTGCAGTACTTTTGTGAGCTTTAGGTGTAAAGTTTTTCCCTGCGATGTAATTTTCTTCATCATGTCTAATGTCTTGGCACTTTTGCCATTGCCTAATGTATAGCATATATGTACATTTTGAACCTATTCTACACATGTATGTTTCCGTGTAATATCCTTAGGCTAGCCTAGTGGGAAATTTAGCTTTCCTAACAATATTTTATTTGTTATAGAACGTGATATAAAGCATGCAGCAGCATATTTTGGTAGCAGGGTGGTATCTGCAGCGGGGGAAAACTTACAAAATTCTCCCATATATATTAGTGTTATGAGAAGCTGTTCAAAAGTCCACCCATATATATTAGTGTTTCGAAGTGTCATTGCAAAATAATGTCTTGACTCTGCAGTACTTATGGGGTTGGTTCAAACCTCTGCACTGAAATCTAAATCTCATCAAAGTCTTAAAAGTATTATTAAACCTTTCAGCTGGAAAGGATGGGCAGAGGGTCCTTAGTTTACAGTGTTGTGAACTCTCAAGACTTTTTGCAGGTAATTATACAAAACCATCATTATGTCATTTCTTAATTGTACCATGGTTTTTTTAGGGTTGCCCTAGCATGAGGGGGGTCCACTTTTAAAGAAGGTTTGCATCATTCCTATTTTTCATTTCTTGAAGTCAGCTCGGAGCCTTTTGAAATTGCAATATGTAGAGGTTAAAGGTTTTGTAGGGTCACTGCTGGTCAAAATGTGAATGACAACCTTGTTTAATAGGTGTGAACACATCTTAAAGTGGGAGACTTAAATAGATTTCACGTGTGGTTTTTGAATGCTTAAGGTAAGAAGATGATCCCTATTTTTGGTGGGGGGGGACAAAGGTCATGTGGGAAAACAAAATTATTTTTTGAACATGTTAGTATAACATTTGAATGAGAAGATAATGGTACATGATGGGATTATTTGAAACGGAACGTTTGTGTATCATCGAAACCTCAATGCAGTTTTGCATTCTGGTTTTTATGTTGCTTTTGGATTGATGGAGTCGTAAATTAAAAGTTTTGATAATGAACATAGAGAGTAAGCATTTCCCCCTATTTGTTTACCTCTATTTTGATTTTCAAAGGTCAGCAAAATTTTAACAAATAGTTTCTTCTTTCCTTTTCAAGTGTTGTTGAATATTTTGAGCAAAAGTGTGATTATTATCTTTCTTTTCTTTATTTCTGTGCTTTCTGTGTGGTGTTGGGGGGGAGGGGTAAAATTTTAGTGTTGTAAGTAACTTTCTGTGATTGTTCTTCACCTCCTTTGTGTTCTTAGGGGTGTTAGAAAGTGTTCCAAAATGTAACACTTTAAGAAGAGCACTAGTGAATGTGATCAAATTTTAAATTATATTAGAATCATTTAATGACATAGGCTGATTGATTTTCTTTTTAAAATGGATTCTTTATTTTTGAATTTATGAAACATTTCACTAATTGACACTGGTTGTTAGTTGTTGGTAACATATTTTAACCTTTTGTGTTGTTCATTGCAGGTTACTTACAGGAAAGATATCCAAGCTGCCGAGGTATTGGCGAGAGGTAAGGAGTAGCATGCAAATGAGGGATAAATGATGCTCCTTAAACTAGGCTTGCCTCCTGAAAACTGCAGAATCATTTTCCATCAAACACTGTTTTGTAACCAAAAAGAATTACTTTTCTTCTGTGAACATGTTTTGAATATCATGCAAGTTCTGTTCAACAAAAGTAGACAGTTTTGTTCCAAGTTGGAAGTATATCTAGATGATTGTGAATTTTTCAGGTGTAAAACTTGTTGAGAGGCATGAAAATCTCATAAAAAGCTTAAACAATAACTTAACTTCAAAAGTCTTCTCCTTCAGGCAAGTTGCAGGAGGTGAAGGATGGGCAGGGGGGCTGCAGGATAGGGTAGGGGGATTGCAGGTTGTCTAAATTGTTTAATGTAGAAGTGTTGATTGTATTTCTATGTGTTGTTGTTAACTCTTAACTCTTGTTTTCAATTTTTCATTCTCAATAATTTACAGAAATAAGTACCAAGGCTTTCATGGTTTGTACTCAGGAATCATCTGTTTTGTCAGGGAACATATGCTCAGCACTTCAATCAAGAAAACTGCAGGTAGTAGAACATTCAGTATTGAGGGGAGGAGGGGGGGGTGCCTATAGATTTTGAATAAGATCATATATTGTTAAAAAAGGTGCTGGAGACTCAAGGTTATTCTTGCAAAACAGTTGAAAAATTATAAATAGTTATGAGGCTGGTCGGAGTAATATCTTTTCATTTTCTGAACCTCATGATGTCTTACTGACAAGCCTTTTGACTTCTGGAAGATTTTTTTCTAGTAGAAACAGTAAGGTAGTTAAGACTACGCTGTCTCCAAAGTCTAAGATCACTGGGAAATTCTCTTTTTACTTCTTTAATAATTGACAAGAGGAAAACTAAGCTGTTTGGAAAAAGGTTGGTCACAGGTTTGGAAGTCTTTACCAATCAGACTTACAATATGGCTTTGGTGTATGTGTTCAGCCCCAAAACAACTAGGAATTTAAACATAATTCTTAAAGTTTGACATGCCTCAATTTCACTTGGTGAATATCAACAAACAGAACATACTGCAGTTCTTATCACTCCCAAAAATGTCTCCTTCCTGGTAGTTTTTATTCAGTTTTTCCTGATCAATTCGATTTTGATTTTGCTGTTCTGTTTTCCCTCCAAGGTGAAAATATGTGATGATATTTCATCTGTCTCCAAAGAAGAGGATGTGAATGCAGTCATTCTTATCTTGGATCAGGTGTGTGTATCTGATTCTTTGCCAAAGGCATGCAAATAATCCATGTGATGGTAATGTTGTGTGTGGGTCACACTGAAGAACATTTTTTTATTTCTGGTCTTTCAACTCTTCTTTTGCTGTCAAGGTTCCATGCCAATGCAGTCATACAGTGATGTCTTTTATGTTTCCTCAATGTGTGACAAAAACAGTTCCATTTTCTTCTTTTCACGTCAAGGCTGATTTTCTTTACTGGGGTAATACTTTGTTGAGTTCATCACTGGGGAAGATATTTGCATAACTTGTTAAGGCGTTAGTATTGAAATGAGTGACACCAGATTCTTTTTGCCACTGCTGTTACCTTGACATGCATTTAATGTGTGCAAATTGGCTTTTGAAGCTTTTGGTCATGTGATCCTCTCTGTATGATAGTAAGAAGTCTATGGATACAGATCAGATTATACTTTAAATGTTGCAATTTCAAATTGTGCCGTCTGATATTAAACCAATGTTGACATGTTCAAGTGTACCCCAAGTCAAAAAAATTCAAAAATTAAAAAAGCAGGAAAATGAATTCTAACAGCTCAACCCTCATTTTCATAGGACATTCTTGAGCCAAATAAAATGTTGAAGTTTATTCACCGAAGTTAAAATGGCACATTGCACAATGATTTGTGATTCCATGGTTGTACTCAAATTACAGTCTTTATATTTCTTTGTTCTCCTGAAAGTTACTGCTCCTTGCTTCAAGGGGTGATAGCAATCTAACTCTTATGGGGTGATGTAATTAATTAAGCCCTCTCTGTGCAACATGCTATGCCAGCAAACAGGAATTGTTCAGGGTCACAAAACAATATTTTTTAAATTTAAAGGGAAACAAAACAGGTAATGTGAGTTGTAAAACAAGAAAGTCACAAATTATTGTACAATGGACTAATTTGCTTTAAGTGAATGAATTTCAACATTTCATATCTTTCCTCAAGAATGACCTGTGAAGATGGGAGTTGGACTGTTACAATTTATTTTTTTATGCTGTTTAGTGTATATTTTTGAATTTTTTCACTTGGGGTAAACTTTAACGCTTCAAATAAAAGTAAAGTGAATGGACAAACATAGAGAGGACAAAGACTGGGATGCAGTACATAACTAATATTTCTGGTGGATTTACATTACCTTGACATTTGACACTGCTTTCCAGTTTCATTGTTCAATTTAAGCCATGAAGTGATTACTGTTCATCAAATAACTTCTTGTTACTCTAGAACAGGATATCTGATGTACCTAGGCAAACTGCATTAAAATCCAAGCCAATTGCTATTGGAAAGACTTTGACCCAATGGTTCATTTTCTTGCATCCTTCAGCCTGAGGAATCATGTGACCTCTCAAACAACTGCCACCTAATCCAAAATAGCTTCAACATGACATTTCAGCATGATATACCATTCACCCATACAGTTGTATTAAGTTTTCGGCAAGAAGTTACAGATGTCATGTACGGTCAGCTTCGACAACTTTGTCATGACTTGAGCAGGGATGGTGAAGCTGAGAGAAAATTGATTCACTTTATTATTTTGGAAAATTCTTTAGAGGTAAGTACTTTTAAAGGCCCAATTTTCTCATCCCAAATAGTACCAATTCTCCCAACCTTATTAATTAAGCCCCTCCCACAATTGTCTGAAATTCACCCTCATTCAGACACAGTCTCATTTTATTGCTTCAGGCCGAGTATAGAAAGCTCAAGGTGTATTATCAAAACACTCTCAGAACAGTTAATGCTGTCAAATATAAGCTTTGGCACTCTGCATTGTTTGAATTAGCAGTCAATCAAGAAGCTGAGCCAATTGAGAGTTTCTGTTACCCTATACTAGAAGTGTAGTTTGGGGTGAGAGGATTGTCCTTTTGAGTTGCTTCATTGTATCAGAGAAATCATGCGGGTGTTGAAAAAATATATTTTGAAGCCATTTGGTATCCAGTAGAGAGGTAGTGTAATGCCCTGTTTTTTCATGTCACCCTCACTTACTGACTCTCTGTCTTCAGTGTGTCTTTTGTTCATTGATTTGAAAAAAAAAAAAAACATTTACATATGAATGTCGAAAATATCACTCTAACTGTGGTCCCAGGTACCCTCCTCCTGAAGGCAACATCCTGTTACCTCAAGCTGGATCAAGTAACATGAGGACTCTGATTTACTTGAGGTCGTTGTTTAAATTTTAATCCACCTCAGATTGCAGGGTTCTGCAGTTGTAAACATCTTGTTTGTGGTAGTCAATCAAGGTGACAGATGATCCTGGCACTGATGACCATACTCCCTAACATTTTACAGTAATTGATATGTGAAATGTTTAAACTTGTTCCTACAGCAGCACACTCCAATTGACCCAAATCAGGGTTCGTGTCGACACAGACTGGATTACAGGGTGTAATGCCTTATTGTAAAAACAGGGTAACAACGAGTGTCGAGTGAGACCAAGCCTTTTATGCCTTACATTGTCAAGAATTGCTATCATACCAATTACTTGCCCATTTAAGTTTAAGCATTTGAAAATAGCACTGAAGGTTGGCAATTGATAGCATGCTATCTCAGAATAAACTGAAAGGCAATCTGACATCTACACTTCACCATGAGTAATTTGATCCCCCTTTTGCCAGCACTTATTTCAGAATTTTTTTATGGCTGTTATGAAAACCCAGAACCTGGGATTAAAAAACCCTTGAAAAGGAAAGTCCCTTTATGTTATGTTTTGTTGCAAATAAACCAGGCTGAAATTTGTTTTTGATGGAAACCAAACTCCTCAAATATCAATGGAAAATACTAATCTTTTGCCTCAAACAGAACTAATGGATATTGTGCTTGTTGCTCAGCATAAGCAGTGAAGTAGGGGAAACAAACCAGTAAGCCACAACTGGAAAAAGGTTGTTGCCAGCCTAGTTTAAACAAATTGGTTTAGTAGAATCTAAGCCATAAAACCATGTCTAAATCCAAACCTGATCTTTGTCTTTGTAAAAGTGGAAATCTTTACATACCAGTACCCCCTTCCTGATGACCTGTTTTATATTCTCTTTCTAACCATCCTTTAATATGAATTATCAATGAAATATTTTATTGTGGGTATTCAATTAGACTAGTGATCAACAAGGAGATTGCAAAAGATAAAATCAAGATAGCAATGGGGAGCACTTTGCATTTAAATAATAAGTAGACGTACAACTCGGATTAAAAGACTCTCTGGTTTTCCATTTACATCTGCCACTAGTTGGCATGAAACAACATCAGGCATGAGATTATTTCTCTTTTTTAGAGGAAATTTCCTCTTTTTTTTTCTTCATTTCTCTTTTTTGCATCAAACACACCAAAAGTTTCTTTCCTTAATGTATCATAAATCTCAGCTATTAAGCTTATACAAACAGCCCTTAGAGTTCTATTCAATTAGAAGTCCATAATAAAATGATATTAATGCCCTAAGGAACCCTTAAGCTCTCCCCTGGACCCCTAGCCCTGGTGCCTGCCTCTCAATTTCCTCTTTTTTTAGAAATTTTGGGCTCATTTCCTCTTTATTTTTGCAGTCTCAGGCTCATCCCTGCAATGTTATGTGCCCCTATAGGAAAAGTACCGTAACAAATTTGCTTTTCAATTTTTTGACAGAATTCTCAAACCTGTTCAAAGGTCAGTGACCTTGTAGCTTGTCTGGTTTTTGAAAAGAATCATCTAATGAGTGGTCAGATGTTTACTTTTTCTTGACACAAGTATTCATGGTTTCATGACAGAGGCTGAAGGAAGGCTTACACGGTGATGACGAGAATTTACCTTTACGGTATGCCTACAAGCAATAAATAATCATTTATGTAGTTGCAATATATTTATGAACTGTATGTCATATATTGTATTTTAATGTTATTTGAGAATATTTTTTACCAATTGCAAAATTAAGTGAAATGACTAATGCACAAATTTTTGTACTTTTTTTCCTTACTTTTGACTTTGTGTTTTATGGAAATTTTTTTTCAAATTCATGAAAATGATTTTGATTTTGCTCAAATCAGGTATTACCTGTTTGTCATCAGCAGTGAACTTTTTTTCAGTTCAGGCTTTTGATACACGTTGCTATTTACTCTTAGATATAACTCTTTCAGTAGAATTACTTGAAAATTTGACATACCTTTGTGAAAATGAAAACCATATCAGACTGTTAGTAATTAAATTTTTTTCCAATAAAACTGACCTGAGTGCATTCAAAGAAAGCTTCAGTCAAATGTTTTGTCTTGGTAGTTAAATGATAGTATTCTAAAAAAGTTTGTAGAGAAATGTCTTTAAAAGGAAATACTGTCTTTGAAAAACTGTCACAAAGTAATGCTAATTTAATATTTGTGTGGTCTTTTAAACATGAATCATTAATGACATTCAGCAGATCAACATTAATTCATGAAATGTGGACAGAAAGAAGCATCAGTTTCTTCACCACAGGCTCATTATCTAATGATAAGCCTCACCCAATGCAACATTTGAAATGCTACGTATTCTTGAAGGAAGAACAGTTATGTCTGGTCACATTACACTCGGGATGCAATAAAATTGACCTTCACAACAAACCACATAAACCTTACTGTACCAGTGTGCAGTGTACTGCTTATCCTGTACCATACTGTAGGATATACTACAATACATCTTTATGTGGTTTCATTCACTGGTTCATCATGTCCTTACAGCAAGGCATTTTGGTAGGAATATGGGATTTTATCTGTGGGAAACTTGTTCAGAGGTTTGCAAAATTTTGTTTTCTTCTAGCTAGGACCTAATCCAACAGTTGCAGTGGTAGACACACTGACTGATCTCTACATTCCACTAGTTGAAAAGCAAAGCAATTTGCTATGGCCCAAGGGCTGATATTCAAATTACAGTTTTACTACAACTTTTCTCTATAATGTAGTGTATCAGAGAGGTATACCCTCTAGAATACAATAAAAATTTAGTTCAATTGGGAGGGGAGTCAAACATCTTCAGTGAATAATAAGTAGCTTGGTTTTACCATGAGTCAGTACCTTAAGGCAATTTCACCAAGAATATTATTTAAACGAAATATTCCATTCATATTTTATTCCATGTTCTTACAAACCTTCCTATAATCCTGGTAGTAAGAGTTTATGTCCTGTACAAGTATTTGAGAAATAAAAGAAATGAAGAGATTCCAAGCACAAGTTCAAGGTTTCTTTGGTTTGGCAAGTGTTCCTTGAGTCGGTCACCCAAATGTTTCCTAAGCCTACAAGAGTGATTTTAAAATATTTTGAATAAAATGATATGGTCAAAATAATGAAAAATCATCAAACTGTGAAAGAGTATTACTATCAATGAATAATTTGAGTCATGTCTGAAGTCTCACTTATGAATATGTGACAAAGGCTAGGCTGGACAAATTTCCTCTTAAAACGGGGCAAAATTTTTTTATTTTGACAAATTTCATGCTGTTGTCAATTTCTTCTAGAGTGTCTCAAGTAAAATTGTTTCATTTAATGGCAAAAGAACCCTGATGGTTCTTTTTATAGGTAGTGACTGACTCAAGGTACTGGCCGACTCAAGATGAGTCTCTAAAGCAGTCGTCTGTTTGCGTCCCACAAACATTTTTTACTTGCTCTAGGAGATGTTTGTATTTGTCTGACATAATGGGACAGGAATGATTTGATCTGTGGATTTTGTATCCGCAGTAAGGAAGGTGTGGTTTTGTATGCATAATTGTTGGAGTAAACCAATTTGTTAGTTGCTGCACAAAGCTTTTCTTGTTAATAAGCAATCTGCCTGGAGTAAAAATTTTCTCCTAGTTACCTTTTGTTCATCAAACTGTATCCAATTGTATGTAAACTAGTTTAGATTCTCTTGAAAGATTGACAATGGCAATGTTTCCTATAGTGTGTATGAGTACAATTTACATATTTTGATAGACTTTACAGTTTTAAATCCATTTGGTCGTAAATAAGTACTTTTCTTCCTGAAATTGAAATTTTTGTGCCAAGTCTTTGAGCTAATGATAGAAAGTTATAAAAGAAGTATGCTTTTATCAATAACTACCTTTCCAACTTTTGGGGCCGAACATTAATTAAAGTGTACCTAAAGTCAAAAATTTCAAAAATATATATTTAAGAGCATGAAAAGTGAATAGTAACAGTGCAACTCCCATCTTCATACAACATGCTCGAGCTGAGATATAAAATGTTAAAGTTTATTCACTTGGAACAAATTGGTTGATTGCGCAATAATTTGTAACTTTCTTGTTGTACAACTCACATAACATGCTTTGTTTCCCCTTAAAATTAAAAATGTTTTTATGACCTTGAACACTTCCTGTTCGATTGCATGTTGCACAAGGAGGGCTTAATTAATTACATCACCTCATAAGAGTAAGAGTGCTATCACACCTTGGTACAAGGTGCAGTAACATTGGGAATAACAAAGAAATACAAAGATTGTAATTTAATTTGAGTAGTACCAGAATGACATCACAAATTATTGCACAATGTGTCATTTTAATTTGAGTGAATAAACTTCAACATTTTATATCTCAGCTCAGGAATGACCTATGAAGATGGGAGTTGGACTGTTAGAATTTATTTTTCATGGTCTTTAATATATATTTTTGAATTTTTTGACTTGAAGTACACTTTAACTTGGTCACAGCTGTCCAGTTTAGGGGTTTCCTTTGTGAATTTAATCATTTTACTTCACTGGAATGAGTATGCCTGCACCTTATTCATGCTTATTAATTGCTTTGGAAAATATGTTCACTTGCAGAGCTAATTATGCCACTTTTTGATAGTGTTGGGTAATTAATAATCAAGCCTCCATACGATAGATAACGCCTTCAAATATTCAATCTTGGAAATTACATTTCATATAATCTAGTCTTAAATTTTGGTGTTTAATCAGCAACTAAAATTATCAAAAACCCAACTAGATATCAATTGGTTCATTAAAACTGTGTTCTTTGAGTTAACTTTTCTCTTACCTTTGTATTAATCATACCCATCTCAAAGGCTTTAACTTCTCAAACCATTGGAGTTCAATGGCTTTTTGATAATCATTCTGTTCATAGCATTGGTGTAGCCAGAGGCTATGGCCCCCTCCAAATCATTTTCTGACAAAATGTGTAATGGAACAAAGACATTTACTTCAAATGATGCTAAATGTTTCACCAGATAGCTCACCTCTTCCTGTAAGACACTTCTTTGAATCCGATGATTTGACCTTACAGTTGGCCATCCCCAAACATAGATCCCTCAACACCAGTGGGGTTCATGATAAGCCTAAGCTTAAGAAAGCATTCCCTTTCTCTTAGTTCTAAGTGGTTGCTACAGTACTTTCATTACACCTGTACTGTACTTTCTTTGTGTTCTGTTGCAATACCTGGGAAATATTGCCAATATTCTAGCAGTTACCTTATTCTTTTTTGGATGGACATCATCGTTTAGTGTCATTGGTAAATGTGGGAGCATTCATCATACTAGTCAACAAGTTAGTTATGTAGATGGAGTTTTATGGCCCAGTGACCAACCTGTTGGTTCAAGTCACGCGGGCCACGGCCCTTTTTTCAGTTCTGGCTCACTGGCTTGTTTTTCCCTATACCATTGCTTACATGGAGCATCATGCACAATGGCAGTAGATTCCATTTTTAGAGTCTTTAGTATGACTCAACCTGTTTCTCATGAGGGTGTAATGTGACTGGTGAAAGCTCAGTCACAGGGTATACTGTATCGTCTTTCATCTCTGTAGAGTAAATAAGCATGAGTAAGGTGGGTGTGACTGACGTGGGCCCTAAGTCAGGACTAAAACACCCCTCCATTTATTGGGGACCCCCAGTTCAGACTTGGTTGAACTCTTTGCAATTTGTTTTTGGGAAAGGTATCCCACAGTTCTTGCCATTTTGATATAACTATGCCATTGACCTTAGGAGGAAGAAATAAGTGTGAGACTAGTAGAGACTAGTGATATCCATCTGTATCACTGCTTTAGCAAGCACATCATTTCTTTGATTTCCTTGTATGCCTTTGTGACTAGGTACCCACAAGCACAACTGTTTCTATAGTAGAGTCAGTAGAAGATGAATTGTGATGCAAATGATAAAGATGGTTTTAACATATTTGCATGATATGTGGAATTCATTTTGACTTGAGTGCGTTAAAATATCTCAGATTTCTGTCTATTTTGCTTCAGGCTTTTGCCCCTCATGAGGATGTGGAGGGTTTGGGGAGTTAGAACCGCCCCATGACCCAACCTTGCAATGCGAAAAACACCTAAAATAGCGGATTTTTCTCTCTATTCTAGACATTTGCTTCATACTGTGCCCCCCATGACACCAATACCCTCCTCATGACACAATCCTGTCTACACACCTGGAGGATGGCATGTGTTTGTTATTATCATATTTTAAACCGTAACACTCAATGAATGAACCCATTGTCTGAATGGCTAGATCTCAAAACTTATTTCAAAGAACATAAATGTATGTGGGCAAAATCATAGTAGACTTACCACAAGCGGGAAATGGTAGCTTTCATGTAGGTGATAAGAATAGTGATATCGTAACCAAATAAAACATTGAAATATATATATATTTTTGTGTGTGTATACGTGCATGTGTTGCGTAGCAACCATTACCCACATTTTAATTATGGAACTCAAGTCTTGAGAAGGATCTTTGCTTATCCTTTAATGGTTTCACAACATTTTAGATATATTTTTGGTTTCGATGAAAAGAGAAACCTATGCATTCATGATGGCGTGTGTGTGTATGTATGTGTGTAGGTGCGTGTGTATGTGTGTGTGTATGTGTGTGTGTTTATGACACTTTGCTTGTTTACACGATATCTTGAGAAGGGAAGATCTGACAGTTCTCAAACTTGGTACACAAATACCTCATACTGAGAGGAAGAACCCTATATATTTTGGTTGAGGTCAAAGGTCATCTGGGGTCACAGGGGGTCAAAAACCAAAATCCTTGTTTACACAATATCTCAAGACAGGAAACTTGGATTAATTTCAAACTTGATATGTTGATGCGTTATGATGAGAGGAAGAACCCTATTGATTTTGGTGGAGGTCAAAGGTCATCTGGGGTCAAGTGGGGTCAAACCCCGAAATCCTTGTTTACACTATATCTCATGGTAGAAAACTTGGATTAATTTCAAACTTGATATGTTGATGCGTTATGATGGGAGAAAGAACCCTATTGATTTTGGTGGAGGTCAAAGGTCATTTGGGGTCACATGGGGTCAAACCCTGAAATCCTTGTTTACACGATATCTCATGGTAGGAAACTTGGATCAATTTCATACTTGATATGTTGATGCGTTATGATGTAAGGAAGAACCGTATTGATTTTGGTGGAGGTCAAAGGTCATTTGGGGTCACATGGGGTCAAACTCTGAAATCCTTGTTTACATGATATCTCATGGTAGAAAACTTGGATCAATTTCATACTTGATATGTCGATGCGTTAAGATGTAAGAACCCGATGTATTTTCGTGGAGGTCAAAGGTCATTTGGGGTCACATGGGGTCAAAACCTGAAATCCTTGTTTACGTGATACATTATGGTAGGAAACTTGGATTCATTTCAATCTTGATAGGCTGATGCGTTATGATGTAAGGAAGAACCGTATTGATTTTGGTGGAGGTCAAAGGTCATTTGGGGTCACATGGGGTCAAACCCTGAAATCCTTGTTTACATGATATCTCATGGTAGAAAACTTGGATCAATTTCATACTTGATATGTCGATGCGTTATGATGTAAGATAGAACCCGATGTATTTTCGTGGAGGTCAAAGGTCATTTGGGGTCACATGGGGTCAAAACCTGAAATCCTTGTTTACGTGATACATTATGGTAGGAAACTTGGATTCATTTCAATCTTGATAGGCTGATGCGTTATGATGTAAGAAAGAACCCAGCCTATTTTCGTGAAGGTCAAAGGTCATTTGGGATCACATGGGGTCAAACCCTGAAATCCTTGTTTACATGATACATTATGGTAGGAAACTTGGATTCATTTCAATCTTGAAAGGCTGATGCGTTATGATGTAAGGAAGAACCGTATTGATTTTGGTGGAGGTCAAAGGTCATTTGGGGTCACATGGGGTCAAACCCTGAAATCCTTGTTTACATGATATCTCATGGTAGAAAACTTGGATCAATTTCATACTTGATATGTCGATGCGTTATGATGTAAGATAGAACCCGATGTATTTTCGTGGAGGTCAAAGGTCATTTGGGGTCACATGGGGTCAAAACCTGAAATCCTTGTTTACGTGATACATTATGGTAGGAAACTTGGATTCATTTCAATCTTGATAGGCTGATGCGTTATGATGTAAGAAAGAACCCAGCGTATTTTCGTGAAGGTCAAAGGTCATTTGGGATCACATGGGGTCAAAACCTGAAATCCTTGTTTACATGATACATTATGGTAGGAAACTTGGATTCATTTCAATCTTGAAAGGCTGATGCGTTATGATGTAAGAAAGAACCCGATTTATTTTCGTGGAGGTCAAAGGTTATGTGGGGTCACATGGGGTCACACCCCGAAATCCTGGTTTTCACTATATCTCAAGGTAGGAAACTTTGATTCATTTCAAACTTGATATGTTGATGCGTTATGATGTAAGAAACAACCCAATAAATTTTGGTGGAGGTCAAAGGTCATTTGGGGTCACATGGGGTCAAACTCCGAACTTCTTGTTTACACTATATCTCAAGGTAGGAAGCTTGGATTGATTTCAAACTTGATATGTTGATGCGTTATGATGGGAGGAAGAACCCTATTGATTTTGGTAGAGGTCAAAGGTCATTTGGGGTCATAGGGGTCAAACTCAGAAAAACTTGTTTAGGATAGCTCAAGGTATGAAAGGTGGATGGATTTCAAAATTAGTATGTAAATGAATTATGGTGAGAAGATGGTCTGTATAAGGTTATTTTTTGTGGAGGTGAAAGGACATCTGGGGTCATGATCGGTCAAACTTTGAAAAACATGTCAAAATGGGATATCTCAAGGTAGGAAACTTGGATGGATTTCCCAATTAGTATGTGGATGTGTTATGGTGAGTTGAAAGTACTGTACCTGTTGTTTTTGGTGGAGGTCAATGGTCATCTGGTATCACCTGGCATCAAACTCTGAAAACCTTGTTTGCAGAATATCTTAAGGCACAGTATGAAAGAAAAACCAGTCACTTACAGGTGGAGACAAAGGCTATTTTGGGTCACCAGTTGTTACAAGAAATGTAGCATTTTATTGAAAAGAGCATGTGTGTATCATCGAAACCTCAATGCATTTTTGCATTCTGGTTGTATTCAAAATAAAGCCGATTTTTGTAACCATTGACAACGATCTTTTCATTCATTTATACTTTTAGGGAGGGAGGTCCTTTTAGTTTTATCCATTTATATTTTTGACAGGAGAGGTAGGGCATTTTACTCATATCATGAAGTTGTGAAAAACTGCTAAAATTTGAAGTTTATTGATGTGACTTGTTGGAGTTCAATGCTGAGCAATATATAGACAAATTCGACCAAACCTCGTATTTAGTGAATGTTAGCAGCCATCAGTGGGGTCCATCAGGCTTAAATTATCTTCATTTATGGTCTAAATGTAATTTCAAACCCTTATTTACAGTGAAAATGGGGGAACCAAGAGGCATTACAGTGGTAGCGTTAAGCAAAGAAACTGAGAGATTAAAAGGCTATATGCCCCAGTTATGGCCGACTAAAATCAGACCATCAGTTGCTGTCCGGATTCGTCTATAAAGGCAGGGCAGAAGGGGATGCCTTTGCCCTTCTCTAGACTGAAAAGAACAAATGCCACACATGATCTTAGCCAAAACGCTGAGAAGAGATTACATGGACTAGTTAGTAAATACATATTCAGTTTATCAACTTGTGTCAACTCAACTGTCATTTTAGACTTATTCACTTATTAATAGTATGCATACCAAAGGAACGTGTAATTTTTTTTATTGTTCTCATATAATTTGTATTTGCAAATATTTCAAGTTATTGTAATGGTGCTGTATTCAACGTAATGAACTTAAGTCTTATTGCATTATATACTTTGTATTTAAATGTAAATAATTTGTAATTTAGGAGGAAATGGTACCCAAATTTTATTCAGTATTTAATAGCTCACGTCTGTGACAAATACACTGCCATAAATTGAATTTGGGCCCTTTCGTTCGATAGTATTTTTTGGTTGTAAGAGGGCATTTTATGAGACCATTGTTAGAACCGGGACAACTCACTGTTTCTGCGGGTTTCAGTCACGAGGGTCATTATTCATAAAGTGTTTTATTCATAAGATGTATTATAAATAAGGTTGCTATTCAGAATTAAGAAAAACGATCGTTATTCATAAGATTCGTTTTCCATAAAAGGAAAAGGGTTTAATATTTATTAGGGGAAAAAGGTTTGGCCATAGTTGGTGATCCATAATTGTAGAAGAGGTTCATTTTTCATAATACTGTAGGAATAAAGTTCGATATTCATAATGGGGAGATCGGTTCAATATTCATATTAGTAAAATGGGTCGATATTCATAATAAGACAAAGGGTTCCATGCTCATTATAATGTATAATTCTCAAGAGTATGAAACATTTTTATTAGGCACATTATTTAACTTTTTTTTATGAATTGCAAACTCTTTTTTATTATGAATATGGAACTTTCTTTACGGTTATGTCAGTGCATACCGGTCGGACCCCTTTTTCGGTTATGAATATAGAACCTCATTTTCTCCATTATGAAAACCGAATTTAATATGAAAATGGAATTCTCCTTCGATTTATTAATTCCAAACCATTTTCTCTGTTATGACAAAGGAACCTTCCTTATCATGAATGTTTATGAGTAACAAACCATATGAACAATGGACCATATTTTGCATGTAATCACTTTACCAATAGCGTTCCTTTTGAACAATGACCCTTTTTAATAACGAACCAATATGAATATCCGGTAGACCCCGTCAGAATATCGCTGGTTTAATTCCACTCACCTAGTCCTTTACCAGGCAGGATTCTATGCTACGTCCACTTTGTTTTACTCCGCACAAGGGTCCTTGGTCTTAGTGCCCAAGAGATCCCGATATTATGGCTTTGTAGCGTTATTACATTGTGAAGTTTACTTTCCTGGAACAATGTTTCATTTCAGTGTCGTAGGAAGCAATATGAGAGTGAAGGGGCAGAACAATTTTAGACCATGTACCTCACCCTATCCCACTGACCAAAAGGTACATTTTATGCTAAATTTTTGCTTTTTCTGGACGAGCAAGAACAATTTTTTTTAATTTTTCAAAAAAAAACTGACTTTTTAAGTGTGAACACTACTTACTGTGTCAGGAACGTAATTTGGGGCGCCCGGAGCGCGCCGAAAATTTGCGTTTTTCCACACATTTGTAAATATGGAGCTTGTATTGCATAAAATAATTTAAATTCAGGGTTTCCTGTGAGGGAATTTGAATATTTGGGGCTATCGAAGAATCTGCGTTTCCTATTTGGATATGTCTGAGATAGCATGTCGACTGAGGATCATTGTTGTTACATAATGTTGTCTAAGGAGTGCGGGTTGAGGCTTCTTGAGATTCAAAAAGCTCCCGAAACTTTGTTGCCATTTTGAGACAAAACATTTAAAAATTTAAAGCGGCTCAGGAAAGTTAACCACTAACTGCGACCATTTACGGCGTGGGTTGCAAATTTAGGGCGCGCGAAGCGTGCGGAAAATTTTTCCAACTACAAATATGGAGCTTATATTAAGGAGAACTCAGGATTTTTTGAAGGAAAAGTTGGGAAAACCACACTGTATTTGACTGGTGTCTCAAATGGCAAATTTCCGAATTTTTCACCTTTCGAGCCAGGGGGAAATTGCCCCTGCCCCCTGTAGGAATATGAAGTTTTGCTCGAAAGACCATCTTCAGTTGGTGCGGAGCGTACAGAAAATTTTAAAAAATCGCAACCCCTCAGACAGCTGGAAATGGCATGTCTCGGACTTGTAGGTAGTAGCTAAGTTTTCCGATTTTTCTGTCAAGCATGAACACCGCTTTGGCGCCGAAATTATTGACCCTTTAAACAAATATATGTAGATATGGAGCTTGCATTACAAAAGCTTTGGATTCTGGGTTTCCTGTAAGGAAATTAAAAGAGTTGGGGGGTTAATGAAGAATCTGCACTTTCTTCATACATTGGTGGCAAATCTGAGAATGATTGCTTTTTCTAAAGTCATCCCGACTCTCTGACAAAGAGCCGTTGGACGAAACCAAACTATAGACTGCTTCCAGGCGCTAGATTGCACGACGACTGAATCGTTGTTGCTACATAATGTTATCTAAGGCCTACGAACTGACTCTCTCCGATGATATTTAAAAGTTTCCCAAACTTTGTTGTCCCTTTTGGACAAAATATTTCAAAATCAAGAGCTCTCCTGGAAGAAAATTTGGAATTCCATGAAAGATAGTTTACAAAACTAGCAATATAGCTGCCGGTATTTCTTGATGACGTGGTGTCACTATTGGTAAACATCCGATTTTGTCATTTCCAGAGTTCGGAAAAGTTTACCAAACTGATTTATGAGCGAGAACTTATGCATTTCACATTGCATTCTGCGGCGCTCGGGACGCGCCGAAAATTTTGCGTTTTTTGCAATTGGAAATGAAAAAAAGGGGTTTTCTGACCCGGGGAGCAGGGGGAGGGCGGAAGCATGCTTCCGTCTCCTCATTTTTTTCACAGCGCCCTTAGCCGCCCCGCCTCCTACGCCTATGTTTCATTTTATAATTTCCTTACATTATGTCCCAGTTGTTAACAAATTAACAAATATGAAAATCATTTCTACCTCGTTGAGGTGATGACTCGGTCCAATTGCACTTTTTTTTCTCCAAAGTCCGAAAATTTACAAGATATGACATTTTGTATCACTTTTGCATTGCTACTTTGCCCGTGATTTTTTACACTCACACTCAGTCATGCGGACTGCATCGGCAAGCCGATGCAGTCAGACTGCGCGCTAAAGCGCTGTGATCGACTCAGTGTAGCAGAGAATTTTAACCTCCAAATTTCACCTTCTTGCTCGCCTCCATTTGAAGAAAGACAGGTCAAGAAAGTGGAATGTTATGACAAATATTGGTCATGGCAAGAAAAGTGATTGAAGGTGAACTTTTGAAGCTGTGAGGAGTTGAGGAGTTGCGCGCTGTGCTCGTCGCGCACATCGTCATGGTTTCTCCAGGTGTATGGCCAAGGACGGTGTACGGAGTAGGTCCTACCGTTAAGCGTAGTACACGGTCTTGTTCAAGGAGTCTAAATTCCACCGTACCTACAGTATGTATCTTGCTCTGCTTCACAACGCCTGTCTAAATACGTTCTCGGTGAAGGTCACTTGCTTTTATACCTACACATACCAAACATTCCATGGTATTTTTACAATGGATAAGTAGGTGCTTCCACAAACAAACAACACAAGTGCTGTACATTCAACTGTACATTTCCAACCATTATTCCACACGTTTTGAAGTTCTCACGGGTTTCATTTAATCTCCAGTTTGGTCATGTGACCTATGGGTTTTGCCTGCAAGAAATCAAAACACATCCCAGGATATTGGAGAACTTGTAAAGACACCCATCCAGTCACGTGAACTCTCGACGGTTATAAACGGGACCAGACAATCACCCTTCCTCGGTCGCCCATCTGACTTGTAGACAACATGTACCGAAAACCGTAAGATATTTCTTAGTCATTTTAAGACCCCTTTTGGCGTACCACGAACATCCGCCTATCTAATAACACGTTCATTAGCTAAGGCAGTGGCGTAGCTAGGATTTTTTCCAGGGGGGAAGGGGGCAAAGGTATGAAATTTCCCCAAAATTTTCCCGGTCAATTTTTATGTATTTCATGTAAAAAATGCAAATTTACAAGTATAACAACATTACCATGTCATTATGTAATATCACCTGCATTTTCAATCTTAAAGTATAACATAGAGCAATTGGAAATAACAGCTCTAGTATATTAGTATATCATTTTGGTCAACAATATCTGGTTCATTTGTATGTATTAACGCAGTGGCGTACCCAGGATTTCTCTGAAGGGGGGGGGGGGGATGCAGTAAGGTCTAAGGGGAGGGGTGTCCAGAAATTCTGTGACGTTCCCAAGGAGCCTAGATGCAAAATGGTGCAAGATTTTGGACTTTGACAGGAACAGTGTAAAAAGTTGAATCGTGGTGGTTCATGAGGTTAAAACAAACTTTTGTCTTTACATGCAGTCTTGTGCCATTTATGCTACCTTACGAAGTAAAAAATTGTCATTAAATTTGCACACTTTTAGGAGTCAAAATAAAAGAGCATTGATCGATATAGGATTTGTGGTATTTCTTGGCCACAAAACGTTATTTTGTCATAAAGATTATCTAAGCGGAGCGCCACCATTGGTTGGCGCGGAGCGTAGAGAAAATTTCGAAAAATCAGACCCCTCATGTGGCCAGAAATAGCATTTTCCAGACTTATACGAAGAATCTACCCATTCACTACCTTCTTTTGTCGTTTGCAAATAAAATCCTTCCTTCAAAGTATGTTCGCAAACTGCAAAGTGATCAGCGAGTTAAGAGGTAATCTGACGGTCAGAGTGACCCAAAGATGTAATTTTGCCCAAAAGACTGAGCGAAACGCCACCATTAATTGGCGCAGAGGGTAACAAAAATTTCGAAAAATCAGACCCCTCAGATGGTCAAAAATAGCGTATTCATGCTTGTAAAGAGAATCTAAACATGTAGTCTTTATTTTGATCGATGCCACCAGTGGGAGACAGAGTCTACCTTTTAAAGTAAAAATTGGAATTTGACAGAATTAGCCTAATTGTAGGAATTAAAATATTGGCATCACTGAGGGACGTACTTGCAGAGACAATCCTTCTCCTTTGAAAATTTTTGAAAACATGGTGTCCTTATATGCAACCTGGTGCCACATATGTTATCTTTTGAAGTAAAATCTGTGTTACTAAAGTTTAACTACTTATTGTCAAGAACAGAGAAAAAATGGTATCTGTGAGGGGGGGGGGGCATGGCCCAATGGTCCCCCCCTCCGTACGCCACTAAAAGGAGGCCTAATAGTGGCTAGATCAAACAGGATATCCTGTTAGAACAGCAGTCTGTTAAGTGAAGAAGGTTATAAGGTACCCATGGACCCGTTTATTGTTACACCCCAATCGAGCAGAAAGCTTTTTTTTCCCGAACTAGCCTGTAAGCCTCCAGGGATTAGGCTAAGTAACAAAATCTAAGTATGCCAATGGATCCTGTTCATTCTAATTTCTAGACTAAATTTAAGTTGATCGTTGGCCATGGATTGTTTCAGTCCCATCCATCGTTATGTACACAAAGTAAAATCGGTATAGCTACTACCTTCTTGCGGGACAATATAATGAATTGGGGGAGGGGGAGGGGGAGGTCTACGTTAGTGACTTGTCAGGTTTCACATCCTGTTACTGATTTCTCAAAGTGTACAACGCAGAGACTGTGTGCAAGGGGATAAGTTCGGGTTTACAGCCTTTCAGCGTTATGTGTACTGTATCAGCTGTTGTTAAATTCCCGAAAACAGCTCCATGTGCACTGAAATGCACTGATCATAAAAAACGTATACAAGAAAACATTCAGTCTGCTACGCGGCGAGGACATTTCTGTGGAACGCGAGTAGGGCCGGTTCATGCGACACTGACGAAATCTCAAATCTGGGTTAATTTGTTACATGAAAATACGAATTATGTATGAGAAATGTCTCAGAATTTTTATTCTAACAAAAATTTCGAGAATTTTTTGTTAGAGTAAGAAAATTCACCAGATTTCCCCAATTTCATCAAATTTCCCCAAATTATTTTCGGGGGGGGGGGGGACTTGCCCCCCGCCCCCCCCCCCCCCCCCAGTAGCTACACCACCGAGCTAAGGAATTATGTTGCGGAAACGAGTCCTCTTGATTTTACTTTTTCATACAATTCAACATGGATGAGCTTTATCTAACGATGAAAAATTGTTCAAGTTGCAAATACCGTGTCGGTACAGACTAAAACTGGGGCGATGCGCACTTTTCAAGAAACTTCCTATCTGGATAACGATGTTACATATCACCTATCCCTAACAAAGGATGCAATCAATACAACACAATGAGAACGGCCAAACAAGAAACATCTTGTTAAAAAGTGCACATCAGCCTCCTGGGCGTAAAAACCTGCAAAAGCAACTGCAAAGGCAATTTTGCTTTCCGTGAATCACCTTGCCTTACGGATAATAATTACACCAGGGATAAGAGAGTACCTCCAAAGAACGATTAGCAGAATATTTGTAAACATCGCTTGAAGCGCGGGCAGCAGGCGTGTAGCCAGAATTGTGTCATGGGGAGGGTTTTGGTGTCATGGGGGGAGGGGGGCACGGAATGAGGGAAAACTCTAAGGATAGAGAGAAAAAACCGCTATTTTAGGTGTTTTTTTGCATTGCAAGGTTAGGTCATGGGGGTGGGGGGTTCTAATCCCCCAAACCCTCGCCGTGGACTACGCCACTGTAGTGCAGTAAGGGTTGTCTCAGGTAAGGATAGTCTCAGTTAGCACTAGCCACCTTTTCATGTGCTGCTGAAAGAAAATGTTAGAAATGCTTAAACTTTGAGATCTGTTAAGAGATTTCGCATTTCGGGCGTCCGCTAGCACACCTTTAAATCGTTTTTGTTTATTTTAAACCCCATTAACAAAATGTTCAACTTCAAGCTTTTTTTAGATATACCCGTCAACGTGATAACTTCAAGTTAGATGAATAACACTGGAGAATAAGGTTCGGATCTCTCCCTTACCTGTGATAAAAAAGTTACATCCCCATCTCTCTCTCTCTTCACTAACGCTTTTTTACTTCTGCCCATTTATTGCTGATAAAATTCTGGAAATTTTTTATGCTTTAAATGTCGTAACTGAGACCCTCTGAGCTCGGGACAAAGAAATGTATGACTTATTTTTACAAGGTTTAGCGAGGAGGTGCTTGAGTCCATTAAAATAAGTGTTTCTTCATAACAAACGAAATCCTTTTCTCGAAAATCTGATCCATAGGGACCCCGGAAACGGGAGGGGGGCTACGGGACCGTGACTATGGGCCTCAGCCCCCTATTTTTCTGCCAAAAGCATTTTAAGTCTCCTAACGTTGCTATTAAATATTTTTGATCATATTGGGCCCCTTTGGTGATAAGCCCCTACTTCAAAATTCCCTCCACGACTCCTGATCAGATCCACCCGGCTGATGTCGACGAGTAAGTTTGCGAAAGGAGAGCTAGGAGTCAATTAGTAACAAAACCAAATAGGTACCATCAGTGGCGTACGAAGGGGGGGGGGGATTGGCCATGGCCCCACTCACCAATGCCATTTTTTTAAGATCCTAAAAATGCGTAGCCATACTTTGGTAACACAGACTGTACTTCGAAACACAGCATATGTGGCACCTGATTGCATGTAAGGACACCCAATTTCTCAAAAAATTTCAAAGGGAAAATTGTCTCTGCAAGGCCCCTCAATGATGCCTTTTTTTTTAATTCCTAAAAATAGGAATTTTGTCAAATTCATAATTTAACTTAAAAAGGTAGCTTTGTATCTCCCTAGTGACAATTTTCAAAAGGGAGGGGCCAGTCCCTTAGACTCCTTCCCCTTCCGGCATAGACGTACGAGACGGGGACAGGGGAGCGGAGGGTGTTCAGGTGCGGTGAGAAATAGTTTGTCATTTATCATGCAAAAGATGTGAGGCTGTAGCGTAGCCAGGATTGTGTCATGTGGGGGGGGGGTGGTGTAATGGGGGTAAAGTCTAAGGATTGAGAGAAAAACCCGCTATTTTTGGTGTTTTTGCATTGCAAGGTTTGGTCACTGGGGGGGGGGTTCTAACCCCCAAAACCACCGCGTGGCTGCGCCACTGTTTTAAGGGTAAAATTATTAGCAGACGGGAGTTCGAGCACACACAGACAATTTCATCAATTCAGCGGATCTTTATTTTAGCCAAGAGTTACAATAGAGAAGCATTAGTATATTTTCAATTCCGTTGTATAGTTTTCCCGAAAAGAATAAGACCATTTAATATAATAGTGGTAGTAAATTTTATGTGGAAATTTCTGATCACTTGGCATATTCCTGGTTTTATTCCTATTGCAAACAAAAAGTTAGTGACTGCTTAGATTTTTCGTGTAAGTCTGTAAAATGCTATTTCCGGCCATCTGGGGTCTGATTTTTCGAATTTTCTCTACGCTCCTCGCCAACTGAATAACTCTCTGATCACTTTGCAGTTTTAGAATATATATCGAAGTCAGCATTTTATTGCAAATGACAAAATAAAATAGCGACTCGTTAGGTTCTTCATATAATATTTGTGGCAGAATAACGTTTAGTGGCCAAGAAAAACCAAAAAATAAAATGCCCCCGTTCACCTATACTGATCGATGTTCTTTTATTGTGACTCCTAGAAGTATGCAAACTTAATGACCAGTTTTAATTCGAAACTTCAAAAGGTAGCGTAAATGGCATACGATTGAATGTAAAGACACAAAAGTTTCAATATTTTTACCCGACGCCCCTGATTTTGAATAAATTGAAATATTAAAAGTGGACTTAAGATGGGATCGTTGGGTAATAAGGTGGTTGGGGTTTTTGGAATAGGTGGGTCCGCGTGGGGAGGTTGGTTACTGTTATTGCCTAATTGTGTTTTGCTTAGGCCTACCATTAATATTTCGGGGGGGGGGGGGGCACTATAAAAGCCCTTTGGGTTTCCTGTAGTGTTTCCCTTCATAATCTGTTAATCTCATACATTTATGCCATTACTGCCTTATAAATTTAGGTCTCCTCGTCCCCCCCCTCCCCCCCCCCCCCGTCCCTGACGTTCTTATTGATCTTGCTTACGGGAAGACCATATTTTTCAAGGAAACTCTCAAAATTCCCAATTTCCGTAAAAGTACAAAAATTTCGCAATAACAGTTCCAGAACATGCTGAAAAGAAAGTAAAAAATCCTCTTAGTATACACCGTACTACAAAATATATTATAAAAAATTCAATGACCAACTTCAGTCTTTATTTTACCCATTTGAATTTTGGAAGATTGATCTTCAATAAAGACTTATGAACGCTCCGCGCCAACAAGCTAATGCTGGCGCTCCACATAGATAGTCTTTCAGGCAGAAATAACGACTGATTAGGTTGAACTGCTTAGAAGCCTGGGGAATGTCGGCTGTCTGAGGGATCGCGATTTTTCAAAATTTTCTCTACGCTCTTTGCCAACTGATGGTAGCGCATAGATAGTCTTTCGGGCAGAATTCCATTTTTATAGGCAGAGAATCTTCTGCCATTCTTTAAACTAAAATGCTCCCGTACGCCTATGCCAGTCTATACCATATAAATAATTGAACCATCTTCTCATTCACAAACTGCCATTTCCGGCCATCTGGAGGGTTTGTAAAACAAAATATTCAAGTTTTTGTACGTTCCGCAATTGGCAAACGTGGCGCTTCGCTTAGGTAGTCGTGCTGGGCTACTGGCACTCTCTCCCTTATTTTTTCTATTCCGCCACAAACTGTCCCCTTCTTGCAAATCCTGGATCCTTCACTGCGACCTACCAGCCTATCTGAGTTTGTAACCGTTAAGAAGGCCAAATATTACAATAAAAACTAAAAGTCATCATAAAATAACATTTTCTCTCCAATAAAAGCTTCAGATTTTCAAAACTTAAAACGAGAAAAAAAAAAAACTCCAAGCCAACTTTTTTCACCTCAACATTCTCCCTTAATTTTTGCTTTTGAAAGACAGATCACTTTATAAATATCTCAATATCTTTCAACTTTCTCCTACTCGAAAACCAATGTTCTAGTCATTTATTTAGAAAGTCTCTTCAACATAAGCATTCATTTTCAAATCTTTGTTTAATAAAGGTACGAAGTTTTTGGATAAATTTCGTCTGAGAGTCTCCGTACATAAAGGCCTAGACCTTCAATACTTTGTGAAATCCCAAACGAGTCGCCAATAAAATTCTTGATTTTGCTCATATAGAGGGCACATTCTCCCATTAACACCCCGATTTTTTGGTCATTACCAAATTTCTACCACAAGTTTGCATTTACTTTAAAACAAGCTCGGCATTTTTAAGTATGTGTTGAAAAGAATCCAAAATTTTAGACGCGCTACGCGCCTCTCAAGTTCTACCTGTCACGTCCCACCAGCAACCCATCGCCTCTTCAGGGGCTTCGAAATGCTTCCCGGAGAGCTTGATCCCCCTCCTTCGAGTAAAACGTGGACCCCTGCTTTGCTTAAACTTCTCTGACCACCCTGTCAATTCGAAAAGCCGAGAACACCACTGTGTACTTTTAACTCTCTTAAACTATTAAGAGACCAAAAATGCACCCAATTAGTAGGCCTGGTGGCTGGCGCGGTTCCAAAGGGGGCTTTTTCTGCATCGGCCCTCCTTTTTTTCGCCACATCAACAATAAAAAATACACGGGAAAGCAGCAGCGCAACTCCCTCACACCCCTTGTTTCTCAAGTCAGCCCCCACCACCCTGGTTTTTTTTTATTTTTTGTTTTTTTGTTTTTTGAATGTCTAGATAGGCGCCTGAGTGTGATTTAAGAAATGATGCGTCAGTTGGTATCGTGTAGATAAAAGCGACCAGCTGCCTAGCTAAACGAAACTCGTGTAATGTTAAACGGCAAAAGGTTTTCATTCATTTTTTTTCAAAAGGGCAGCCCGTGCCTAACTATATTCACTTAGACAGTTCCTGCCAGATTTTGGCGTAGTTCAATGTAAGGAAGTGGTATCGTTTATTCGTTCTGAGGAATGAGGATACGTGATACCAATCTTTTGTTATTAGCTGGTATTACAGGCACGTTGTCACGATGAGCTCTACAAACTGGACAACAGTCAAACGAGCAAGTACAATGGGTTAGTTCGCATTGAGGCAGTTCACCGGAAAGAAAATAAAAGCAACAGGTTAGTTCAATCTGGATACTGCATTGAATCAAAGCAGCCTGGAATAAAAAGCCTACTACAGCACATGGTTTGGGTGAATAATCACCAACAAACTACTGGTATTCTAGCCATAACATCGGAAAACAGATATTTGTAACTGCCTGCAAGTGCATGGTCAAGAAACATGGCCTAGCCTGGCATGAGTTGCTGACACGGCCGACTATACGATTTCTTTTCCAGAATCAGACCACGACAACAGCTCCGTCAGAGAGTATCATACACGTAGTCTATAGCATAACCAAGGAAGTGCCAAGGTTAACTTACTGAAATATAGGCAGTAGGTTACACAGAAATGGCTGTCTTTTTTCATTGTTTCTGGTGAAATTTGCGGCAGTTAAGTAAATCTCATTTCCGACGTCTGGACCTCAAAAATATATTCTTTCCTCTATAAAGGTCTACATGTAACACGGTAAGTCATAGTGATTTCCAATTTCCAATGATTCTGAGTCGAGAGTTACGACACAACGCACTTATTGTTTGTGGCAACTGTTTCACCTTTCTGGGTTGAAATAAATCGTTTAAACCCATAAAGTTGGAAATCATAAGTACCAGATCTTGACAACAAACAAATAAAGATTCTCTGTCTTCAATTCCCAACCCGCCGATTTTGCACGGAGTTCTCCGTTCCTACTACAGTTGATGACCTATTGACTAAAGTGTCGTAGCAAGTGTGGTCGTTTCGCCCCTTGACAGTTGCAACAACCAGTTCTCTCCTTTAAAAGGCCCGATTCTTTCACCCACAATTTCTGAAATTCATCCTCATCCAGACACAGTCTCAGTTTACTGACTTCAGTGTCAGTACGGTATGTGCTCAATGTGTATAACCAAAACACTCTTATAGGAGAGTACATGCTGCGTAATATAAGTTATGGTGCTTTGCATTGTTTGAATTAGCTGTCAATCAAAGAGCTGAACCAATTGAGAATATCTGTTACCACTACAAGAATTGTAGTCTTCCGTGAGGAGGTTGGCCCTCAAAGAACTGAACTGATCAATTTGCGCCAAGTCTCCCGGCATGAGACTGACCGGTAAAAATTCACGCGAAGTGCTGACCGGTTCGCCCCTTAACGTCAATCTCGGTCAGCATGGCTGTAACCTTTAAAGGAGTTAGGTAGCTAGATGGAATTTTGTGGCCCAGTTTCCAACCTATTGGTTCAAGACGAGCCGTCCTTTTTCTAGTTGTGGCCTACTGGCTTGTTTTCCCTTCTCCATTGCTTATGCGGAGCATCACGCACAACGTGGGTTCCATTTTTAGAGTCTTTGGTATGACTCGACCTGGGGATCGAACCAGGGCCTTGCGCAGGAGAGGCCATCGTTAGACCAAACACGCGGTCGCAACCATTCCAGGAAGTATATAATTGTTTTAATTGAAATCCTCATCTGATTTTCTTTCAGCATATAATTATCAAGTTTGATAGTACAAGAACCTGTTTATTATACTAAAACGTGTAGGTCCACGTGTTTTGTTATGTCCCCCGTGTTTAACCCCATTTCACGTTCCTGTCTTTTCTCAGTGTTCGCCATGGATATTGACTAGGGCTGATTTATTCTCAGCTTGAAAATGGAATTTTCTTAGTATTCCTTTCTCAGCATTTCTTACTTTTTATTTTTATCCATTTATTTACTTTTTGCATTTTGTTATGATTCTTCCTATAGAAATCAGTGGGCCTAGCCCACTGTTGGCACTCCTTTGCAGTTACAAGAGCTTATAATCTGTAATACTGTCGTCGTTTTCGTATTCACTGCATACTCAAAAGACTGTTCACAATAATGAGTGTTTTGCATTTAATATAACAAAATATTTATCTTGCTACTTTTAAAGGGGATGGTCTGACAGTAAAAACGAAAATTGCTATTTCATACACAGCAAGATGGATGAAAGACATAATAATGGAAACATGGATAGGTATGTAACAGGGTATGCTTTCGGGAACGTAACTTTCTTTTGTATAACGTCTGTGGAGTCAGAAGGGAAGGAAGGGGACATTGAAGAAGATTGTTCAATGTAAATCCCAAGTTTTTTCAATTTCCTTCCAAAACTACAATTTCTTTTCGAAAAACGATGTATAAAAATCCAACAGAAGTTGTATGCATATTCAAATGTTTGTTTAAAGGAGGACCAAAATATCGGCATGCTTCGCCTCTCCGCCTTTTCGGCAACTCATCGCGTTTGTCAGAGCTTCTAGTTGCTACACCCCGTGGCTGCAGAAATCCTGGAGCTACCCCTGTTGGGAAGCAGGTCTGAATCGGCAGTATAGTTTCGTCACGTAGCTCTTTGCCAGAAGTGTCAGCGGTATTTCGAAAAAGAAGATTTATTTAATACCGCAGAACTATACGACGTGTTGTTTTTTATGCTTAGATTTCGAATTATTGTTTCAAGTGTTTTGAACGAACTTGACCAGCTAGCAAGAAACAAAATCCAAAGAAACTGGTTGTAATGCATATTTATGAGGTTTCTATAAGTCTTTATGTTCTGCTATTACGTTGTTTTAGTCGATTTTCTCAAAGGTATGAAATGCTTACTCAAGGTAAATTTAAATGGTAAATGCAGTTACATAAATTTGGATTAGCGTATAGTAGTCAGTCGTGCTTCATGATGGCTTCTTGAGGGTCATATGACAATACTTTTCTCATGTAGTGTACAAATATATTCAGTAAACCGGTACCGGTAAAAGGCTGAACTATGTATCAAGTCCACAGGTAGAACAATTTTTTGAAGAAGAAAAACTGATTGAACTGGATGTGGAAGGTTTTTACATCCTTTAGCATACATGAAAAAGGCATTTGGGAGTTGCACTAGTGGTCTTAGAAGAAATCAGCATCTATATTTTAATTCAGAGCCCGACAGCAACGAGACGATTTAGCTGTAAACAAGAGTGGAAAATATTTGCGTTTCAATTCAAATGCATGTTCCAGGCATGTTGCGTAGAAACAGAATAGCTGTTCTCAAACTAAATCACAGCAATAAACCCCAGCAATAGATTCATCTCCTAGTATACATGGACGTTAATCCAAGGGGGTGGGGGAGGGAGGGGGAGGGTCAGCCTGCGTAGCGTCTATGTAGCTGCAGGCCCCGTCGGTTACCGCCGAAAAGACTTCGTTCGATCCGCCGACTAGGGAGAGGATGAGGTCAGGGAGACTCGTCCCCCACCTTTTGGAAATACACCGGCCCATTGACTTTTAAGTTTTTACAATATATTATGTATTTTTAAAGAAAGTGGTAATATCCCTCACATTCGATTAAAGATTGACGCCTATGATCTCCTCAAAACATGCATTAGACGAGTTGCAGCAATGGAATTAGTTCTAAAAGTTTGGGTGAATGAATTGTTCCTCAGTAATAAATGAATAAATTTCTGTCTGTCAGACTGGGGTGCTGCCGGGATTGACCGACAGACAGGGGGCCAAGCATTTCCAGCCGTTCTAAGCCAGCATTTCGAAGCTTCGACATAGGCGATGAGTTCCCTGTGGAGAGTGACTTGGAGAATTTGAGGCCAGCGTAGCACGCCGAAATGTTTAAAAAAACATTTGAAAATTGGGAGCTTGCTTCAATGAAAATTTGAAATTTGGGGGATAAATTTGGCTTTTCGTAAGGACCATTGAAAAATGGTATGTTCATTGAAGAATTTGCCCTTTCAAATGAACAAAATAAAGCAAGTTATATGGACTACCGACATTCGTTTGGGTTACGCTTTTCATTGTAAACCAACGAACTAATGCCCTCAGACTGAACCGAAATTTACCCCAAAAGTGTTACCTTTTTTGAACGAAGGTTTGAATATTAGCGCTTATTCTGGAGGAAAAGTGTAGTTTTATCGACCTATTTCCAAATAGCAATTACAATGAATTGTGGGATACAGTTTTGGTGTTTGTCATTTTTGTCAATATCATTTTACTGTGGTGAAAACTGACGTACACCAAAACTCTATCCCACAATCCATTGTAATTGCTATTGGGATATAGGTCTATTGAAAGATTTGGGTTTTTTGTTGAAGAATCTTATCTCCCTAATCAAGTAGGTCCCCGGGCAACATGTGGGGTGACTGAATACCATCATGCAAGGCCCTTGGACGAAATTAGAAAATTTCTCGAAAAGGTTCAGCTTCATATAAATATGTATATTTTAAAATCTGGATCTCATATATTTTGAAGGAAAATTTTTGAGTCTATATTGAAGACCAATATGCCCAAGTTCATACGAATAAGACTGAAGTTGGTTGAGGTTTCATATTTTGTGATACGATGAATTTTTTTTCACTTTCTTTTCAGAATGATTGAAAATCTGGAGCCTGTATCGATTTTTTTTGTTTTGTTTACTTAAGGGAAATTGTTTTTTTTTTTTTTGGGGGGGGGGGGCTCCCTTGAAGAATATGATCTTTTCGTAAGTAAAATCAAGAAGATCGTTGGGGGATGGGGACGAGGAGACCGAAATTTGTCGGGCTTACCTCTTAATCGTATGGATAAATGTCCCCGACGAAACTGGATCTTCTCCCCGCAGGAGTTCCATGCATGGTCATTCACCCTCCCGCTGACGCCACTCTTGCTGTCACGAACTTATTTCTCGAACGTTACGTTATAGTGCTGTTTTATTTAGAATAATTTCTCATTTTGTGGTACCTTAGCATTGCTTTGAAAAATATAAAATTTAGAAAATGCAAAATATACACTTTCAAGTACTAGAATGGATAGGTTCTTTATGAATTTGAACGGTAACATGTACATGAAATTTGCGTCTTTCATATATATATATATATGTAGTAAATATGTAAATAATTAGAAATAAATAGGAAACGATTGCTTTTCCCTGAGCATCGTATAAAGTGAAAAGAATAAATGAAATCAACCTCAGCGAAAAATTGAGCACCTTCACTGGGACTCGAACCCAGACCTCCTGCTTTACGTGCAGGTGCCTTAACCAATTAGGCTATGAAGCCGGTCTTGGCTGCTCTCATCACAGAAAGAATATATATATATATATATATATATATATATATATATATATATATATATATATATATATATATATATATATATATATATATATATATATATATATATATATATATATATATATATATATATATATATATATATATATATATATATATATATATATATATATATATATATATATATATATATATATATATATATATATATAAATATATTGACCTGATCTTTTGGAAAGGTGAATGCTTCCGGGCAGGCGCTGCATGTTTTTTGTTTTTGTTTTTTTTTTTCTTTGCTTGCATTTTCGATTAGTAGAATGCCTTCGTTATATTTGCCGACGCCAAGTTTAGTACATGAATGCCATCAGAATTATATGTGTATGTTTTGGAAAATGACGGAATGTTTAACAAAGGAAAAAAAACAGTCCATTGTTAGAGTACACTATATTAAAAACCTTAGAAAGAACTTAGTCACCCTTTCATAGAATGAAAAGTGTAAATTCGCTCCATTAGGGTGTTACTTTCACCCCAAGAATTGTGAAACTCACTCCAAGAAGAGTGAAATTTAAATTATTCCAATGAGAGCGAAAATTCACTCCTTTAAGAGTGCCTGCACGGATCACTCTTTTTAAAGAGTGGTCCCTGCGGGCACTCAATCAAGAATAAAACTTCGCTCTATTGGAGTGAATTTTAAAATTCTCACCCTTTTGACAAGTGAAATTTCAGTCTCTGTATATTTTTAGAGTATAAGTGCAGAAAGAAAGCAAACACAATCGAGGTGGCAATGAGATCCTCACTAACAGTGGAAACAAGTCGACTTTTTAGCATGTAGCCTATTTTTGTAGGTATATGCCTATAAACATTATATCTCAAGATGGTAATGATGGATGCATGATCTTTGGTACTTGAATAAATGAAACGCAGAAGAAATATGAGCATAATCGTTTTAGTGGAAGTCAAAGGTCATGTCTTGTCACCGTATGTCTAAAAATGGGACTTAGGAAAATTGTGAACACGATATTTTCGGGTAGAACGTATGCATGGGTGTTTTCCATATTTGGCATGCGGATACGTTGAAGGGGAAATTCAGTCAACCCAACTTGAAGTAGTGTACAGTAATACTAATATACCACCTTGATTCATGATTGACTCTTGAGAGTCATGTGACAATATTTTTCTCCTTAAATGTGAAATTTACTAGCAGTAACCGCTTGGCTTACCTTAAATATGCAGCAGTGAAGTCCTAAGATACTAGGAAAGATACTTTGAAGTGAAATAAAAAGAAAATTGTGAGATTTAGCTGTTGCTTCAAAGAAAGATTGTGGTGACTGTTCTTGCCCTTTTTAAGGTCGAAGTTATTTTTGATTCCGATATTGCTCGTAATGGTAAGGGAATTGTGAAGAACAAATATCTTTTAATGTGGATTTATTATCGTATTTAGAGGAAGATCGATCATTGATTCGATGAAGGTCAATGCCATGTCAGGTCACTAAAGGTTTTTGAAAAAGACATGGTTACACTCCATCCCAAGGTTAAAACATGAATAATTTCATTATTGTCCTATGGATGAGTCAAGAGATAAATGATGTGGTAGGCTATTAGTACATATCAGTGTAATGGGCTAGCATACGAGTGTAGCCATGGTAAGTCCCTAACCCGAGTGAAGTGCTCGCGTTGGTCTGTGAACTTGGTCAAAAGGCCTAGAGGTTGGGTTACCATGACTATGATGAGATTAACTCAGGTAGAACTTCTGTACTCTCAGTCAGTCAGTAAGCAAAAACTAAGCTTACCCGAAGGTATCTATTCCCAACCATGAAAAGACGACTTCGCACCCGCACTCTTGTAATGTAATCGTTTTATTTAACGACACGGCTAATCTGTAGATTTAGATTTACTTGATGGAGTGGTGTGCGTGAACTTCCAATCTTTTGTATTTTGGCTTTTTCTGAGTAAATTGCTGTGCCCTCTCAAAAACAGGTGGTTATATAGATCTAAGGTTTTAAAGGAAAGAGGTCAAACTGAAAATTGTTGGACGAAGTAAAGCCTTCCCAGAACCCCCACTTTCAGCTTTTGGAAATATTTACTTGCAAGACACTGGCGTGTGGGAAAGTCAAGATTTGAGTCGATGAACTTTCCTTTAATTTTAGACTGCTGTTTTTCAAGTTAAAATATGCAAGTGTAAATGTATAAAATGAAATAATTTTTCTAAGGTCCCCCCGACTCTCAGGCAAAGAACCTTTTGGCGAAACCAAACTTAAAAGTTATGAGATTAAGTAATTTTTCGTGTCTTATCTGTCTGCATTTTTCGAAAGAATACATTTATTTCTATCCTCAACATATACGCGCAAACAAAAAACTAGGAAAATATATAAACATAACGTAGCAATTATATTTTTATTTAAAAGTATTTTCTTTTGAAGAAACAACCTTATTTTCCGCCATGACCATATAAACATAGAAAACAGAACTATAAAAATAAATATAGTATTTACAAGTACTTAACATTTGTAATTTACCTTACATTCCATTTTACACTATTATACAGTATTTTATCTTTTCTGGGTGCATTTTACTTCTGTTTAGTAAAATATCGCTTTAAAAGCATATCGTCAGGCTCTATAAAAATTCGGTGGTCAAGTGATCCTGAGATTTGCCTCCATTTTTGGCGTCCATAATATGATTGGTTTCTACCGTTGCCATACTTGTACTTAGTTCGAAACATGAATTTTTCTGTTTATTAGAGGGTTTAAAATTTTTTGCAACCATCTATGATGATTGGTAATCAGAATGATTTCTAAAATTAAGGTTGATAGACCCACACGATTTCTCATCATCACATCGAACTCGTTTATAATTGCATAGCCTACATCAAAAGATGCTCACAGGATACTACGGTAGGCAAGGTCATATTGACAAACGAAAGTTGTGATTTTTCTTATTCATAGCCTCTCCTTGAATTCTATCCATCTTGAAAGAAAACAATCGAGACAATTAAGAAGTGAAGATTCCGTCGACTGCTGGTCTATAGTTTCTGACTCTTACCTCTCTGAAGCCTTGACATTTGGAACGATCAAATTCAAAGGAACAAAGAAAACTAAACACGACCCTAAAGCGAGAGTAAGTCCCTTCTTTTTTAATATCCTACTCACCAAAATAGCAACTGATTTATATGCACATATCGTTAATATGAAAGAGTCCAAGCCAATGTGAATACCCCTTTAGCTGTTTAGTGTCTTATATTACAAAAAGTAATGAATGTATTTGAGTGCTTAAGCACAAACTGATTTCATTAGTTGAGAGATGGGACGTTCTATTCAACGAGGTGAAAATCTCACGAATGAAAAACATTATTTGATTCATGTAGCTTATAAAACTTAACACAAGTATAAGACGATTTGCAATGCTGTAGTAATGTATAGACCGCCTCATATTGCAGCCGTTTCCCCCTTTTTAGCTTTCATCTTTTCTTGGGGGGGGGGGGGGGTCTTTTTGTTTCTGCTCCTCCTTATCATTTTTCACGTTCCTAAACATCGTCCATCGCACCCCCAAACTTTTCCCGGGACACTCCTCACTCTACAGCTGCACCCTCTTGGCTACGTCACTGGTAAAATGTTCAAATGCAATTGGATCAAATAGTGTTGTTATCTTTAAGAATACTACACAACGACATTGCATTGAATTATGGCGGTGATTCTTGATTCGGATTCAAGGTACACTGAAATGATGAAACAGTCTGTTGTGTGTTTAACATGATTTAACTACAGTCGCGCACCTCGAACCATGTACATGATAGTGCCGAAATACGCATGACATATGACCAACACTCTTCCAATAAAATGAAGGCTACAGGAAAGAAGTTATTGATACAAATTTTACTCACTATGTCTTCCTCCTCTGGTTCTGATCATTAACAAGCTTTACCAAGTTTTGTAGATGTCTGAAGGGAGATGGCCTACACAATCATCCCCCAGGTTTTCAAAAGAATTATCAAAATTGTATGCCACTTAGGCCTGTTGTTTACTATACTTTTGTAACTTCATACAAAATAGTAGCTTTAATATGAATATTAGATGGACACTATGGGATGAAGCCACAACCATACCAAGCGACGAACAAGTTAAGGAAATGATTGTAGTGACAATTGAGTACAGTATCTGTGTTGTAATGAATAACCAGATTTGTGAGTTTAATGGGGGAGTTATACAGGCAGTTGAGGGGAGGGTCTATTGGCAATATATAGGTTAACAGGGTATGTGGCAGGGATATTCATGAGTTGGTGGGACAACCAATTATTGAAACTTCTGGAGGAAGCAAACATACGAATAATGATGTACAAACGCTATATAGATGACTGTAACACGGTGTTTAAACCAGATCCTAACCAAAGCAACAAGAGCGAGTATGCCACGATCCAAAGTATCCAACAGATTGCCAATGGTATACATCCCTCCATTAGAGTAACCGTCGACTACCCTGACCGGTATGAGAACAAACGGGTACCAATATTAGACCTGTGTGCATGGTTGGGTACCAGAACTACCAGTGAAAAGCAAACAAAAAAAGATACTGCACTCATATTACAGAAAAGAGATTAGCTTTACACAGCTAATTCATAGGAATTCAGCACTTGAAATGAAAAACAAAATCAATATTTTAGTGGCTGTCTGATATGGTTAGGGTCATGTGGAACGACTCGCAAATGTTAGATGAGGTTGAGAAGAAAAGTCACATGCAGTTTTACCTTGATAGAATGCAAAACAGTGGGTACAGTAGTTATGAGAGAAAGGAAGTTTATGTTAGGGCAAGGAAGAAATACGTGGAGATGGTGAAGAAGGATAGGGATGGAAGAGAGCCAATGTACAGATCTAAGAATTGGAATAGGAAAGAAAGAGAAAGAGAAAAACAAATGAAAAAGAAAACATGGTATAGGTGAAGTGGTGATGATACAGTTATGTTTGTTGATGCCACCCCTGGGGGTAGCATGGCCAAAGATATTAGGAAAGTTCTAAAGACATGCAACCTTAAGATAAAAGTGGTTGAAAGAAGAGGCCGTACCCTCAAACAGACCCTGGTGAAGTCCAACCCCTTCAGGAGAAAGAAATGTGGTGAAAATAGTTGCAAACTATGCATGTTTACTGATAGCAATGTAGATTGTAAGGTCCATAATGTTGTGTACAAGATATTTGGTAAGGAGTGTCGTAACAAACCCCAGGGGATGTACATTGGTGAAACATCAAGAAGTAGGTGAAAGGTTTAATGAACACAGGGAACTATACTTAAGACAATAAAAAAAGTCAGTAGGTCCATCTGCACATTGCTGAGAGCCATGGAGGATACCATCATGGTATTCAGGTGAAAATTGTCCAAAGGTTTGAAAATGATGCTATGTTACGTCAGGTCAGTGAGGCCGAACATATTAGAGTTGTGAGACCTGTGATGAACAGAAGGGATGAGTGGCAAGATTTGAAAAGCCAACGGCAAAAGGCAAGATTTCAAAGGCCATTGAGGGCATAATTGCCTTTTCTATCTTACACCCTTGACCATATCCATGCATCAGTAATCTCATTGTTACTAGTAAACTAAAAGATTTTAATGCTTTCTTATATACTGCTTGTACAACCTTACATGAAGCATTTTGTAGTGTGTGTTTGAACTTGAGAAGGGCAACGCTGTTGCTGAAATATTGTTGAGGTTTGAAACCTATAGAGTCTGAAATGGCATCTGTTTATCGTTTTAATGACAACTGTTAATATACTTTTTTAATGTTTAAATATTGATGCAAAAATCGGTTATTCTGGTGTTACAAAATAAACATCTATTCGCGAACACATTCCTTGAACGCTAAATCTACGAAATCTCCCCTCCACCCACAATCGTACTCTCTGCGAAATATATACTCAACATGAGTGCAACTATTTTACAATTGGTATGGGTATCACATGGAACCCAAGCTATTGATTCGCAGAGAAAAATACAAACAGGTTCTACGACATGAGTTGGTATTAGGAGTGTGTCTTAGTACGGAAAGGCGCAGGAGCGATAAACACGTCCGCTGAGTAGGCAAACACATTGAGTCACATGACTTCTGTTACACATAGATGGGGAATACCGAAATTTTTTCAGGGTACTTTTGCATCACGAACGACATGTCAACCTGTCCCGTACGTTGTGCGCCAATACAATAATGTTTCTTTAGTTTCCTTTCAACATTGAAACTTGGAAGCATTTTGCAAAGTAAAATAATGAAGGATATGACGTTATATTGTCTTACTGCAAGTACCACGTTTGGAGCGCTAAGCGTATCCTCATCTTAAATAGGACGGAAAGTTAAAAGGATTCGGAAATCATATGTTAGAACGTTAAAATTATTCCTCCAAGGTCCCGTGTCATTACGCGCCTACCCACATACAAGTTCAGTGCATCATAGACCTTCTCGCATGTAGCCTACAACTTGAAAACTTGGGAAAATTTCAGTTTTTCCATGCTTGTTTAATAAGAATTCAGGAGATTTACTTACAGCTGTATGATTCATTCTGATGTTCAAATTAACTTCATATCCCAACAGCTTCGCCATCACCTACAAGATCAATGCATAATAGACTTGCACACATGTACAAAACTTGGGGAAGATGCAATTCTCCATGTTTGTTTACTAAGGATGTAGGGCCTTTAAAATAAACATAGCTATATGGTTCATTCTGATCCTCAAATTAGCTTCACGTCCCCCGGGCTTCGCATCCTGAGCCTCCGCCGGGATGTTGTCTCTGGACCCCACAAGGGGCCCAAAGGTGGGCCCAAAGGTGGGCCCAAAGGTGGCCCATATGAGCCCTACGTCAAAAGATATCTCCGCCACTGTTCGGTTAACTACCTTGATTGTAAGATGCAATACGACTGAATGACAGGAGGGTAGTCTATGATTATACACAGTGGCCGTGGGCAAAAATTTTGAAAAGCATAGGGCAAACGTTTTCAAAGCTGTAATTTTGAGCTTATAGGGAGAGAGAAGATTTACCATAGTAGTTAGGGTATTGAAGACGTAGAAAAGCTAGGCTTCATTGATTTATCGTCTTAACACATTCGCTCCAGTAGGAATGACATGTTAAATATGTGACACTCCTCACCCTCATGCAGCTATTTCTTTTGTCAGCATTACCTGTCGGATTTTAGCATCAGTTTGCTGGAGTACATGACCAAGAAAGGTTAATCCTTTAGAAACTTATGTTTTAAGTTTAATCTTTCATGTTGTAACTGGGTTACCATCAAGCTACTTTGAAAATGTATTGCTTCTGTTCTACTTTTCAAGTTTTAAATGAACTTTTATAAATTACGTTAATATTTTGCACTCTCAACCTAAGAAGAAAACATCGGTAATTGGCGTTAGCATATTATGCACATTATGGAGCTAGAGGCCCAGTTAGACTTGTATATAGAAATACAAATCTTATTAGGATTGGACAGGAATTACTTTATGGACTTATGTTGAAACAAGTAGCTTATATCCGGGATCCTTTTCCCACATTTCCTGACTGCTGCATAAGTAAGGGAGTTTCATTTTCACAAAGACTACAGTTATTAAAAGGGTATAGAATAAAACCTAAGATAAGAATCATTTTAAGTTTAAAGAAAAACAAAAGGCTGTTTATTAATGTGAGAATGTGACGTCATATGTGCTTGCTTCAAGTTCACCTTTTGTTGGAAGTATTACAAATTTACTTGCTCAAATTTTAGAACCAAAAGACGGACTGTAATGCAAATTTTTGAAACTTGGGGTTATGAGGACGTCAAACAATTGGAAGCATTTCACCTCAATTTTTTTAAACAGATCTTAAAGGTTAAGAAAAGTACCCCAAATTGTATGACTTATGGTGAGCTAGGACGTTACAAGGTTGCAGATATAATTCATTTAAGAATGGTTGAATTTTGGGGTAGGATAGTCAATAGCAGTGATCACAAGTTAGCACATCTTATGTATACATTCTTGCGTATCCTTCATGATAAAGGTGTATATAGCTCTCCCTGGATTAAAAAGGTACATGACATATTTAATAGAGTTGGAATGCCATTTGTATGGAACAACCATGACAATAATGTGTCGATTGCAGGTTCTATGAGATCCCTACCGTAAATTACCCTTGGTAGAAAAAAACCCGTTAAACTAAGATTAAGTGACACTTCTCAGCAAGAATGGTCCACCGAAGTTCAGGATAAAAGTCAATGTAACAATTATAGAATATTTAAAACGGATTTGAAACTTGAAAAATACCTCACTACCCTCTCAGCTACTAATTGCATAAACTGATGCAGATTTCGTTCTAGTAATAGTAAAATTCCCTCAGTAACTGGAAGATACCAGAATATTTTGTTCAATGATAGAATTTGTACCCTTTGTTCTCAGGATAAGTTAGGGGATGAATTTCATTACATTTTTGAATGCCCAAAATTATCCGTAGAGAGATGTAACTATATTAAGCCCTACTATAGAAGAAATGCCAGTGCCTTAAAAATGAGACAGCTTTTCCAAAAAGGTAACATTAAGTCCTTAGTAAATTTAAGTATATTTTGCGGGAAAATAATTCACAGTTTCTAAAACATCCCATCAATGAACTTTACCAATCAGATTTGAAGCTTGAAATACTCTCTGAGTTATATTGTTGTATATATTCCCTATTATCGAATTGCACTCCTTAGTGTCTTATCCTGATCTGACGTTATTTGTAGGTTTCTAAGTTTGTAATTTCTCGTCTATTTTTATTTCTTTTATTTATTTATTTTTTCCCCTTATCTTGATGCCTAATGCTTTTTGTTACAAACTGTGTGTTATGTATCTTTTATAATTACCTATGTCTCTTATACCTCATATTGAGGAGGAACTGAGAATAAAAACTGAACTGAAATCATAATGGTAATAATAAGTACCCCTAAAACATATCGAAACTTGGTTCGACTCAGGCCCTTGTTTCAACCACGCTACAATATTGTAACGGGCCGGGCGAATCTCAGTGACCATCACAGAAGATGCTAGTAATGGGGGATATGCCTCTGTTGTGGAATTGAGATAATTTCGTGTATACCGTCTAAGAAATAAACAGTAACATAGAAGAAAAAGGAGTTAAATGTTCCCACAAGTCCGTCCTACCTGAGTAAATATGCATGGAGAAAGTTAGAAGCATCAGAGCACCATGGCTAACGAACAATCAATCCAAAGGCCTGCAAAGCACTAAAATAATCATCTTTCATAGTTCGGTTGTTCTTACTAAATTGTACACATTATGGGTCAAAAACGAATAATCAAACCACGAATCTAATACTGATTCGTTTGTCAGCCACACTAATTAGAGAGGACGCCCTACTTCAAAGCTTGTACAGATATCTCAGTGTGGAGACGTCAAGCTGTACACATCATGCTCCCTGGTTATACATAGTTACGTATGAAAACGAAAACCTAATGATTCCGCTAGGGATTCTCCTTTCGTCAATAGAATACCTAAATCCTTTTCCATCCAACATAGTGTTCCTTTGAGGGATGTACCTTGGCTCCACACATACGGCTGCATTTCAAAGGAATTCTTTTGAAAGGAATGGTTCTCGCTCATAAAGAAGTCCCCCGTTTTAAAGTTATTCTAAAATGGTCTCAACCGAAAAAGTAGTAGCTTCCTTCATTATATTCTGCTAAGAACTAAAGGCAGGGCTGGAAGACTGAGTCCGGACTCGACCTCGAGTCCGGACTTAAAGCGGCTCATTGAGTTGGTTCGTGTAATCCAACAAATTTTTCCAAACCTGTTAAGTTTTCTTCACATATCAATGACAAATGTTCAAACTTAGATAATCCTCATATCCTACATGCAAATAACTGTTTTACGACTGAGTAATTAACGCATCAATTCGGTTATCAAAAATTCGTGACTAGACACTTTTTCAAATTATGCACAAAACCGTTAAAAGTCCCGACACTACAAAACTCAAACTTTGAACTTGTTCCGTAACTATTGGATATGAAAATTTACTTGTCATGCTAACTGTAAGCATTGTCATGTGGTAGTGACCCTTGAACACCTTTATTAAGGTATCGATATCAACTCAATGAGCCTCTTGTAGGTCCACATTTTTGGACTCGGACTTGGACTTTGACTCGGGCTCTCTGGACTTGGACTTGGACTCGGACCTTGGCTTTTGAACTTGGACTCGGACTTGTTGGACTCGACTACAGTCCTGACTGTGGGTGATTTTTAAATGTTTAAAGCGACGACGATATTTTGGGACTTCTTACTTCATGAAAATAGCATTTCCATGCTAATATTATATCTTCGGTTCGACAGAGCAGGTTCTAGTTGGTGAACGTCGACTCTGACTTAATGGAAACATCTTTAGGTGGGGGAGATAAGTAAAAACTTAAAGGCACGTGATTCCTTTTTCTTAGTTCTTACACGTTTTATTAGGACACAAACAATTTGAACCGGCTAAGCTGCCTTTCGAGGCTGTATTAAAATGATATGGTTGATACACTTAATTTTGCGGTATCCATTCACACAACAACTAGAAAATTTTCTAGAAATTACCGTAGGTACTCCCTAATATATTGACCGAAACCTTGGTCCATACATTACAATTTTATCAAAGAAAAGTTCACGTGAAAGCATGCACTCTAAAAACTTTTTTAGCAATTGAACATTTATTTTGACTCCACTGTGTAAACACGTTTAAATTCTAAAGATGTTTAGTTTCAGGCAGGGATTTCTCAGGGGACTAAGTGTGTTAAAATATATTAAGCCAATGGCAACTTGAAACATTCTAGGGAACGAAAAATTTCATGGGCTTAATCATTTTTGTTCCTTCTTGGTTACGGATCTGACCTTACCTTTAGCGGTGATTTAGGCCACTCATGAAAGCTGGATTTCCAGAATTATCCGTGAGTATATGTGACGTAGGTTCCTGTACTCGGATTGCATTCCTTAGTAAAGATGTACGTAAGACCGTTGGCCTTTATTTCTAGGGCTAATTTAAGAGGTGCTTTGTCATTTTTGATTCCTTGCCGTAGGCAGGCAAGGAATCTATGCGATGGTGATGTCGTGTGTGTGTGTATGTGTGTGTGTGTTTGTGACACTTGCTTGTAAACACGATATCTTAAGATAGGAATGTCTTACACTTTTCATATTTGGTATATAGATTTATCATGTTGAGAGGAAGAGCCCTATTGTTTTTAGTAGAGGTCAAAGGTCATTTGAGGTCACCAGCGATAAAATTGCGACAAATTCGAAAATAGATTGTAAACACGATATCTTCAGATAGGAGTGACCGACAATTTTCATACTTGGTATATAGATTTGTCATGTTGAGAAGAAGGACCCTATGTTTTTGGTAGAGGTTAAAGGTCATTTGAGGTCACCAGCGGTAAAATTGCGACAACTTCGAAAATAGCTTGTAAACACGATATCTTCAGATAGGAGTGACCGACACTTTTCATACTTGGTATATAGATTTGTCATGTTGAGAAGAAGAACCATATTGTTTTTGGTAGAGGTTAAGGGTCATTTGAGGTCACCAGCGGTAAAATTGCGAAAACGCCGAAAATGGCTTGTAAACATGAAATCTTCAGGTAGGAGTGACCAACACTTCTCATGCTTGGTATATAGGTTTGTCATGTTGAGAGGAAGGACCCTATTGTTTTCGGTTGAGGTCAAAGGTCATTTGAGGTCACCAGCGGTAAAAATGTGAAAACACCCTAAATGGCTTGTAAACATGATATCTTCAGATAGGAGTGACCCATACTCTTTATATTTGGTATATATATTTGTCATGTTGAGAGAAAGAACCCTATTGCTTTTGGTAGAGGTCAAAGATCATTTGAGGTCACCATCGGTAAAATTGACAAAACTTCGAAAATAGCTTGTAAACATGATATCTCCAGATAAGAGTGACAGACACTCTTCATATTTGGTATATAGATTTGTCATGTTGAGAGAAAGAAGTCTATTGTTTTTGGTAGAGTTCAAAGGTCATTTGAGGTCACCAGCAGTAAAACTGTGAAAATTTGTGCCTAAAATGTAAAGAAAAACCTATCAAACACTGTCAATTTGAAAGCAGGTAAGGTATTTGATGGCAAGGAATCACTAAGCATTTTGGCTTTCTGGTTTTAAACTTTTTATTCATTTTATTGCTATTAAACTTAACTATATCCGCCTTGTTCATCTCAGTACGTTGTTTTCCGTGACAACGCTGACCCAAAGAAAGTATTGGATGTCCTGACAGATGGGTGGAGGCTCGGCAAACCAAAACTTCTCGTCAACGTTTGTGGTGGAGATGAGAAAGTTTCAACGAATAATCAGCTGAAAGAACTCCTGAGACACAGCTTGCTTCAAGCAGCCAAAAATATTGGTAAGTATGAGAAGTGTTTGCACCATACAAATGTCCAAATTCCGTATTAATATTCCGTAAATGATTTAAAGCTGGGAACTATTTTCAAAACTTTTAAAACTGCGATTAGCTTATCAGACTGGTAGTGTAAACTTAAAAATTTTGAGAAATATTAGATATAGATAAACACGGTTATTAAGGATGCATCCGTGGAACTACATAATGTTCCTTATTATCCGCCTCCATTTTTGGTAAGAATCGCCTGATTTGTTCAAACTTCGAAAGATGTATGGTAACATGGAGTTATATACGTAAAAGTTCCATGATGAAAGTGAGGGCATACATGTAAAAGACTTTTATTATAGAGTAAAGACGGCACCGTGTTTTTGGTTTGAGTATTGCGATTTCTGGTAAAAAAAGCCCAGCTTTAGGCCTAGGCTGCATAAATTTTTACTAATCTTGTTTTTGATTTTTTTTTGTGTGATTTTTGGTTCCTTGCGGTAGCAAAGGAACCTATGTAGCCAGGTTGGCCCGCGCGCGCGCGTGTGTGTGTGTGTTTGTGTGACACTTACTTCGGTACGCTCTAACTCAACAAGGGAAGGTTGGATGGAACTTGGATTTGGTACATAGATTCTTCATAGGGAGAAGGTGTGCCATATTGTTTTTGGTGGAGGTCAAAGGTCATTTGGGGTCACCAGAGGTCAAAAACTAAAAACCTTCTCAACACGATATTTCAAGGTAGGAAACTTGGATAGATGTCATACTTGGTGTGTGGATGTGTTATGGTGTAAGGATGAAATTGGATATGTTTGGTGAAGGTCAAGGGGTCATCTGGGGTCACCAGGGGTCAAACACTGAAAAACATTTTAACACAGTATTTTAAGGTAGAAAGGACAGATTTCAAATCGATCTGTGTTTGGTTAAAGTCAAAGGTCATCAAGGTCACTGGAGGTCAACCGTTGGAAATGTTATTTAGAAAATCTTGTAAGCTAGATAAAGATAGGTTCAACAGATTTTTTATCTCACCTGGTTTTGCATGCTTATACACCCAAACACCTTAGAAATTTGGCCTTTACGTTCATTCAGTAATGATTCCTTCGGGTTGTACACATATTTTGGATCATTCAGGGTTTTAAGAGGGCAATAACTGAAATCTGTAGATTTCACTGAACACAGGTCACTCTACATTAAACTGGTCTCTCTGCCAGTGGAAGCAATGCATGGATTATACAGTATGTCTCTTTAATACTGCTGTGCTCTGTGGGGGTAACCTAATCCTCATTCTATTATCACACCCCATTAATCACTTGCTTTCTGCTTAACTGCTGAATAAACACTGTTTTCTGTGTAGAGGTAGCAAACAGGACAAATGGTAGATTGCTTTAAAGTAATAGCAAGTTTTATTTGAGAGCTGGTAAAAATAAATTGTGAGAGAAATACAAGGGGTGTTTCTCTCTCTCTGACCACGTTGTGTATTGTTTATTAGTGATAATATCAAGTTTGATTACAAGTATAAATTACATATGGAAATGAGGAAATGTTTTGAGGGATCACCAAGCATTATAAAAGTTGAATGTAAGTACGGCCACAAAAATTTGATCTTTGATATCACGTAACATAAGTAATAAAATATCCCTTGTGAAGATGTTACAAACATTGAGTATGAGCTTTTGCTTAGCTCTATTTTGGAGACTGGCTGTACATTCTTATAATATCCAGCAAGGAAACCACAGTGCCCATTGGGCTCTTGTTATATTTTTTGTTTATGATTTGTAGGTCCTTTTCATTGACGTAGTACAGTATGAAAGGCATTAACGTTGTCCAAGGTTCAGTTGATTTCATTCGCCTCATTGAATTTGTTCGAACACAATGAACGTTTAATTTAAGGCCGATCTGGGCGGATTTCAAGTAAAATAAGTTTCAATTTAAAATCCAGTGCGTTCCTGACGGTGAGAAGAGTTTATCTGCTGGCAAAGCTTTAAGGGAGGGTCCAGCTGCATCCATCCCTTGAAATGCACAATAAGTGATAAAACGAAGGAAGAGAAAGTTACAGGGGTCAAAGCAGAAAACGCAAACAGATAAAATGTCTATGATATAAATTTTCGGTGTGTCTACCACATAACATACAATGATTCTCTTCTCAATTGAAAGTGTAATTGGCCAACATGGGCCTTCTTTTTTTGGAGTTCCTGGATCCGTTCCGTTGTCTATGTCAAATTCTGATTGTTATTAAAAAAATCTCTGAATTTGTTTCCTTTTTGTAGATGGGTGGGTGCTAACGAATGGCTTCAACGTGGGTGTCATGAAGTTCCTTGGTCGATCCCTACGAGATTATGCCGTGAGTTCTGCTAACCATAGCAGGAAGGGGACTTTCGCTATTGGGGTCTCAGATCTTCATTCCATAGACCAAGGAGAGAAATTCCGACGAAACATTTCCGTCGTAAGTACTTTAAGCAAATGATGTAAATGAATAACATGAGAGAGAGAAATGGTGATGGCTGATCGCACTCACTTGAGTGGCGGAGCTGCCATAAGGTCAGACGGCCCCCTGACGGACCAAAATCGTCTGTGGGCGCCTTTTTTTAGATGTTAGTATACTTTACTCTTGCACCATTTTTGGCAAAAGACATAATTTAATAGAGTTGTTTAAAGGCCAAGATAACAAAATTCTCAAACAACCACCAGTAACTGAACTATCTGCACTTTACTCTGATGAAAACGGTCACCTTCTGTAATATAGGGATCGGTTTTTCCGAAACGTATATTCATGCTTTTGTATGCATTTGGAATGTTGTCGATGTGCTAAGTTAATTGCTTCCACACCAAGCGTGATTATAATCTTACAAAATACACAGACTGAAATTAAATTCACACTCCCAGCCAATAAAAGATGTTGCAAAGGACACAACAAATATTGTAGCGCAAATAGTCATCTTGTTGTCGGAGATAATTGTCAACGGAGACAATAAAAAGAAGAACAGTTTTCAAAGTCATTTGAAGAGAACATTCAGGTTAAAATAAAATAAAGCTGTTATCATAATGGTAATGGTTAAAGAGTTTTAATGAGTAGTTTCCATTTTGTTTTTCTTCAAGTGACCATTCTCATGATAAATGGCTATTTCTGACACTGCACGGTAATCCCATGAAAATGCTTCTTTGTGTACTTTCGTGGTCTCAAAAGCCAGAAATTTGTATCTAATAAACCTAAATTTAGGCTACTTTTATTTATTATGAATTCGGTGTCTAGAGAACCAAACAAACCTTTTATCTTGGCTATTTCTTGCAATGTACTTAATTAATGGCTATTTCAGAGTGGTCACATATTCTAAATTAAGTCAACTAATGTTTCTTCGTGTACTTATCTTGATTTCCAAATACCAAAAATGTACACCTAACGGTGATTAATTTCCATAACTTTCCCCCTGTAAGATTGCTTGCTATTTGGTTCTGGCAGGTTTAATCTTTATCTTCACAAAGTAGCCCATTATTGCATTAAAATCTTAAATCGAGACCTGAAAATATCACAAAATATAATGACCGCCTTCATACTAGAACGTAAAAGAGAGGGATGGAAACATGGGCGTCCGCAGGCAGGGACAAGGGGGAACTTGCCCTCCCCTGGAATATAAAAAACAAAGAAAACATAAAGAAAAGACGAAGAAAAATTACCATCAATATTTCTTAACAGTTCACTCAGTGTTTTTCCTATTTATATGCGGTAAGTGGGCTTTAAGAATGCCATTTCCAGCGATCTGAGAGGCATTTTGGGCCAAACTTTTCTTGCTCTCCGCGCCAACTCATGGTGGCGCGGAGCTTTCCTCCCTTAAAAAATTTGACACCCCCTGAATATTTCTGCGGAGGCCCATGGATGGAAAATTTAAGCGTTGTAATAGAAAAAAAACTTGCAGAGGAGAAATGGCAAAGTAGTCTTCTACCAGGTGGCGGAAAATCAAATGGAAAGTCTGAAAAGTCGTGGCTTCGATCGTGCTGAGGCTCAAGGTATTTACTCCTTCGAAGTGACCTTACAGACCATTTTCGCCCCTCTGACCGAAAACCCTAGCTCCGCCACAGTTTTACTTGCCGAATTTACTTTTCTCTGTCTTTTTCCTTACATAGAACAATATGCCAGTTAACATCACCTACAATATAACAGATCAAACAATCCAAGGGGATGAGCACAAAGATTTTCAACTCAATCCACACCATCCATTCTTCATCCTTATTGACTCGGAGGATAAAGAGATGTCTAGAAACAAATGTAACGAATTCAGATGCTGTCTGATGGAGGAAATATCAAAACTGAAAATTTACCAAAGTACCAGTGAGTAATATCAATTGAAAAATGTCACGTAATTAGATGCAGGGAGTATGACTGAGTCAGGTCCTTCACAACCATTTTGTCTGTGTGTGTGTCTGAACTATCCATGCTCACTGGAATATGTTTCAATATGTTAAAGTTATTAAAACTGAAAACGCACTCTCTAGTCCTCATTGTAATTTCTATTTCCGTTTATCAAATAAAGAGGATTAACCAACGTAAATTCGTTACCATCATAAAGTACAGCGAAGTCTTTTCATCCAGTCTTGCCATAATTTATGTTTCGAATAGGTAACGAAGAGCTCGATAAATAACATTTTACAACCATTTTACAATTAACAATTCACATCATTTTCATATCGCAAAGGCTATCAATATACTCACTGTTCCTCATAATATCCCTGTTCTTTTTGTAAAGTGGGTAAAAAGATAAAAAGTATGTGAAACAATTTTTCTTTAAATCCCAAAACCCAAACCGCTGTAATGAGCTCCAAGATAATTATGATATAAAGGCGATTTTAGCATGCTTAGTTCATATTCTGAGAAAGTATCTTTAAGTTTGTTTCTCTATTGCAATTGTGTTAATATTTTGATAGCTACTATACCGGTGGTGACACTGGCCATTGGTGGTGAGGTGAACAGCATCCGAGTGGCTCACCGATTGGTCACCAATCACTCTCCAATAGTGATAGTAGCAGGATCTGGAGGAGCAGCTGATGTTCTAGAATTCGGTTACAGACATATACAGACAGGAACAGATATCAAGTAAGAGGTCGCAATTTTAATGGCACTCACAACTTTTGCCAAAGAGTATGTGTTATGGGGAAACACTTGAAAGATACCATGTTGTCTTTTGTAGAGAAGGTACACACAAATTTGGAAATCACGAAAGACAGGGGGATTAATTCTTCTATTTTTGGAGATAACACCATGTCTTTCATTTTTTTAAAGGCCCTGTTATCATCATCCCTTTCTCACCACATTTTGCTGAGACAAATAGTACGTGTAGTTACACGTTCCAATTTAGCTTTCATGTTGGAGAAAATGATCGAGCTTTTGATTGTTGAAACGCACGTGTATATTTTTTTTCTTACGTTACCAATGCGTTTAATTTAATCTAGAGCATTTGCCAAAAGCCCTGAATTGGATCTCTTTCATTGATGACAACTTTTTGGTTGATGGAAAGCTCATGAAGAGCCCATGGTGAGGTCATTTTAACGCATCTTCAAAGTTGAGGAGGGAAATATTTGTAGCCTCCACCCCTGGCAGATGATGCTACATTGAAATTTTGTATGGGGGAGGGGTAAACTGTTTGAAACTATCCTAACATATGATTAGGGAATAATTTGATTCGAACGTCATCATTATTTTAGAGCCCGTTGAACTGAAAGATTCGGCACAAATGCATCCCAGATTACCTAAAATCCAGGTACTTCCCATTCGTTTGAAAGAAAAAGAAAATCAATCTTAACATTCTCTATTTTAAACAACCAGTAACACCCGAAAAACTGCAGTGGACTCATTTTTATAAGCTATGTCTTCATAATAAGCCACCTCATTGCACATTTTTGTGGTAAGGGTGGGGATCTAGACTAAATGTTTTGAATGGCATAAGCCTCTGGTCTCTTTTAGAACCACACCGTCACAAACAATTACTGAAATATTACATAATGTCAGTCTACAAATGATTTACTTACATTATCTATTCATAGATCATCTCATCATTTTTTCTATGTTAATGAACTGCATACCTAATTTTGCAATAAGACTCTCTCAGTTGCAGGAGTTTATCTCCAAAATTAAAAAGTTAAACATAACGGTCTTCTCTTTTTGAGTGACCTCTGTATAAACCTTTTGCAAATTACGGCACGATTTCATACTAAAAACTTTATCAGTGAATACACATGCTCATAGAACACACATGTACCGAGTGTCAGTAACGCTACATGTATTTCGAAGCCAAAATTCCAAAGCATGGTATCAGTTAGCTGTGATAACGTCACTGTAAACTCTTAGTAATCATGTTAATACACAGGCTATAGGGTCCATGTAATAACTGCAGGTGGTAAAAAATTTGAGTTCTTTTCTGATGATCACTTGTGATTCTAAGTCTATTTTCCCTGATGCAAATAAAATTTTAGAATCGAACAGTTCACTTAATTTTTATCCTTTGCAGCTCACAAAACGATATAAAACTAAAATCAGGTCTCAATCATCGTCTTAACAATCTCTGTCATGAGGAAGAACGGGTGGAAATTCTTAGTTTGATGAAAAATATGTTCCGTCGAAGACTCAATATGTCTATATTTCATCTTAACGGAGACAGCAGTTATCACACCAAGCCATCTGGTTGTAAAATCTATGACGACATTGTGGAGGCAATTATTGCATCTTTACCCAAAGGTTTGAGCATTAAGCATTAAAATTTAAGATACCGTATATCAGATAATCATGAATAAAATTCCTAGGTGTAGGCCTTATTGGTCGTATGGTATGGGTTAGGGTTAGAAAAGCAAAAGAAATCTTATACAGTCCACACATGGTCCAACAAGAGAGATATTCTTATAAGTTAACCTTTCCAAAATCTGTAACGTCCAGTATATCATTAGTTTGATGAAAGAACTCCTCTTATGCGATACGGTAATTAATTACTATGGTTACACAATATCCCTTTACGTCGAGACTTGCCTTTAATGCTAAATACCTGCAACGATAGAAAAATCCGCACAACTTAATCAGTCTTACCGCTGGCCTGCAGTTATGACAAGAGTTTTTGCCCGCGAAACGATAACTCTGAAAACTTCTTTCGCCCAGGAGTCAGATTATCGTTCTAAAATGGCACCTTGCAGGCTTGCAGTAAGGTTACACGGTACACCGGTCTCAGACACATGTTGTGCACTTGTTTAGAAGAAATTTGCGGTTGGCAATCCATTGTATTAAGTTTTTGTAAGGGTAAGGAATTAGGTTAAAGGATTAGTACTTTTTTCAGTTTATTGGCCAGTTAGGAATTCTCTTCTTAAACAGTGCGCACCCCACCCTCCCCTTCACGGACCAATGGCATGCAAGATAACCCAAAGAATGACTTGAAGAGAACCAAAATTATCCTGAAAAAAGTTAACTGTGAAATTCAATTCAGGTTTCCCTTATTTTTATAGTAAAATTTAACGAAAGATTACAACACTTCACACTTCAATTCCGTCACTTGAAACCATTGTGCTGTGTGCCTTAAACGCATTCCTGTAAATGCTATATTGAGTCATATTTTGATGTATCTATAATTTCAGCAGTGTTTGGGCTTTTCGCTCTATTAGGTTAGTCAAGGAGCAATCCTGCAACGATGATGAAGTTTGATGTGATATCATAGATGAGCTACAGTGTTTAAATGTTTGAAACCATTCCTTCATTAAAAAATGCTCCTGCCAACCTAATTTTAGAAGATTTGCACTGTTTAAAGGGGAAAGTAGTGCCCCAAACTTTTCTTGAAGCATCAGCTAAATCTCACATTTTTTCCTCTTATTTCTCTTGAGAGTATCTTTTATAATAATTAAGGACTCCAATACTGCATATTAATGCAAAACAAGCAGTTTCTTCTAGTAAAATCCACATTTGGTGAGAACATTAATTGTCACATGACTCACAAGAGCCTATTATAAAATAGGAAAGTCTACTACATTGCCTCAAATGGGAGAAGGGGGCTGCTATTGTCCTTTAACAAGGACTTTTTTTTTGAATAGCTCTTGCTTTTTTATTGTATCGATTGCATTCTTTGTTAGAGTTAAGGGTTAGGTTAGGGATTAGCGCTATCGTTAGCCAGTTTGTAAATTCCTTGTTCAACAGTGCGCAAAAGCCCCGTTATTTCCAACTTCAGACAAATTTTGTCATTTATTTTGTTTAGGTGAAAAAGGAAGTCAATTACACCTAGCGGTTGTGTGGAATCTGTTGGGACTCGTTAAACGATACTTCAAAGAGAACAAGACATGGAAGGTATCTCTTTCTTTGTAACTTGTTTGGGTATAATCGTAAGATCAAAAGCAGGCATTTATTGTCACAAACTATATTATTTATTTGTTTGAAATAAACCGTAATAACGGAAAATTCAAGAGACGGAGGATGGTTGACGTACACATTGGCTTTGGGGGGAGGCGGGGAGGGGGCATTTCCTCTCACCTCTTAATTATACACCCCTTGACTTCAGAATTTTACGTAGCAATTTTTTGATGCAAGTGGCCATGCCGAGACCCCTACGGTATAGTAAAGTACGGCGATCTTTGTTTTGCATTATACTGTAGATCTTGTCCCTACAGATATGAACTCAAGCAATGAACTGTTCGAAGATTGTGTAGGCCTATGTATGTAAATGGAGGAGATAAACACAGTGTTGGGAGAGGCTGGGAGTTACTAAACTAAGATGACACCTGGAAGGATTTGTCCTTTAAATTAACTTGAGAAAATCATTACACGAATTGGTAGACAAAACCACATAAGTTATAGTTACACTCCTTAAAGCTGAATAACACTGAGCTCTATTAAATCCCAAAGAGTAATATTAGGGACGGATTTAGACTTAGGACTGAATATTCGCTCTAAAAGATTCATTGTCTTTTTTCGATTTAAAGTTTTCACTCCAAATTCAGACTAGTTCCCAATTTAACTCTAAAAGAGTAATTTTTAAGGCTAAAGGTTTTAGAAGGTGGTGAACATTGCAAAGCACACTGTGCTATGCATGTTGTATGAACGGCGTACTCTTTGACAATTCTCTTTAACTATAAATGAAAGCCGGAAAACAACACCAATAAGAGTAATACCCCAGAAAGGAGGTATGACTCATAGAAAAGCCCTAGGCAGTGAAAAAGTAAGCATGATATTTCTTGGACGTCCTCAAATCATTGTAATTATTGATTCAATATATTGTGTTTTGTTTTCAGGATGCTGATCTTTTTCGCAGTTTTGACTTCGCTATAAAAAACGACCTCACCGACATTCTAGAGTTGTTTCTACAGCAAGACATAAACCTGACAGAATTCTTAACTAGAAGTAAACTGACTGAATTATACACCACTGTAGGAGATGACTGTCTCTTTAAGGATCTCCTTGATAAACACAGAGTAAAGGTATGGTCTGCATGAAAATGCGTCACTTGGTTTAAACATTTAACATAATAGGTGCGTTCGATTTAGCGGCTCGAGCCGGCTCAACCGTGGCTCAACTGGTTTCTTGACTGGATGAAATCTGACGTTAAATACGTCACACCACTAGACCACCTCGACCACCTAGACCACTTCGAAGGGCTGGACGTTTTGACCAGCTCAAGTTGTGACCTTTTGATCACGTGAAGATCATCTTTCCAAAAGTTCGATCGCTGTCTGAGCCAGTTGAGCCGACTAGAGCCGCTAAATCGAACGCACCTGCATTTTGAATTTGATATATTCATAACCAGTTCCAGCGAAAAAGAGATGACTGTATTTGGGACAAAGAAAGCTTTTCGAATCCAGACCGGATTCCTCATTAGCTGTAAGGTTCCCCTTTTGTCTCTTTTGGACGTTGGCCAGAATCAGGTATTTCACTATAGAATTATAATGAGATACTATTACTTAACTAATAATTACGAAGTAATACCTTTCTAGACTATATGTAAGTTTCAGATGTTAGCAAAGATTCCAAGAAAGTGTCCATTGTACAGACTGTTACAAACCGGAATTTTTATTTTTCCCATTTCGTTTTAGACTCGTGGGCAGATCACATTAAAACTAGTTGGACGTATTATCAGAAAACTGACTTTACCGGATTATAACCCTCTGTACTTTGATTATGAAGGTTCGTTTTTGACAATCTGTTTTTATATGTCTTATTATGGAGTCCAAAAACTAACGGCGAGTGTTGGTCATTCGCTGGAAGAGTATGTGACTTTGTAAAAATTACCCACTCTTTGAGGTCTAATAAAGATTAAGAATATAAATTTTATGTTAGTTCCCCAGCTTATCGACTTATGCATCGCCACTTACTTTTAAATGGAGTTTTGAATAGAAGGGACATGATGTCCCCATGATATAAGATGTGATCATTTTTCATCCCTGCCTTTCGTTATCAGTTTTTGTTAGATCTTGTAATGCTAGACCCCCGGGACTCACACCGAACTTTTGTAACTGGGCCCCACTAAGGTATACCTAAAATTAGCGATCCCCTGGAACCCAACTGGGCAAATTCGATTAATTTTATCCCGGAGTTGCCGTTATCAGTTTTTGTCTGATCTTGTTCGGGTAGACCCCAGGTCTCAGACCGGGCCTTTGTCACTTGCCCCCACTAAGGTATACCTAAAATTAGCGATCCACTGGAATGCACTCAGTCAAATTCGACCTTCGCACTCATAACACACTTTGTGATTGGCTATTCCATCTCGAAAATTCCCGTCATATTTTATCCGGATTTGCGGCAATCTTATGATTAAGAGTTAGTTGTGGTAATAGCTAAGACTGTCAAAAAGACCCGCCCAATTTTACTTGAATTTTAAATACTGAAAAAGGTTGATGTTTGATAATATCTTTTCCAATTTTTACAGATTTTACATTTGAGAATCCAGTAAGAGAACTGTTTGTGTGGACGGTTTTACAGTCAAGGATTAAAACCGCCAAACTACTTTGGTTTGAGGACCACGCCCCCTTAGGGGGAGCTCTCTTTGCTTGTAAAATTACGAAAGCTATGTCGGAATTAGAACAAGATCCGCAGCAAATTGACCTGATGGAAGAACATGCAAGGTTTGTAAATATATGGCCTGTAGCTATCATCAAATCCTTTGGTTTACGGCCAGTAGTTATTTATCGTCAAATCCTTGGGTTTAGGGTTGGTAGCTTGAAGACAAGACATTTTAATTGAGAACGTGGTAGTAGACACCAACATCCTTTTTGTCGCGATCCCTGGAAGCAACCGATACGTCTTCTTATTAGTGGTTGGAGCATCCGACTTGCAGTCGGAAAGTCTGAAGTTGATTCCTAGCTGGGTCATAGCGAAGACTTCAAACATGACATCATCGTTTCCAGTTATGGCTTACTGGCTTGTTTCCCCTAATGCATTGCTTATGCTGAGCACCAAGCACGATTGCAGTAGGTTTTATTTTAAAGTCTTCGGTATGGTTGGGCAAGGAGTCGAACTTCAGACTTTGGGCTCTCTTGTTGTTACACTAATACGGTTTTACAGCTCTCCCTGTAGTTCAGTTTAATTGAACTTCTTCGGTAATCTTTGGTTAATGTCGGCTTACAGCGAGTGAATCTTTATATTTGACAGAGGAGGGGTGATGCATCTATAACCACTTTGACTAAATTGGATGTGACGCATCTTTCAGACGTGTTGACATTAATGGGTTTATGTATCGTAAGTCTGAATGGATGAACAATGTGCAAAGCTACCAGCTCATTCCAGGATCGGTAGATACATGATAACGGATGGAATTATTCAATGGAATACCACCAAATGAGGAGGCTATGTAAATGTTCCCATGGTTCACTCTTTCCAAGGTTCAATGTTCCCGAATATTGGGAACATACGCAATTCTGGAAATAACGAACCCTGGGAATAACGAACCTTGAAATCATCAAATATACGAAAACGGGAAACATTGAGTCTTGGGAACATTGAACCCCGGGAACATCTTAACCCTCCAAAGGAGATCAAAATACACGTCAGATCAGTAATAGTAATAAAGTAATTTTATCTATCGATTTACATAAGACGTTCAAACCGGTTTACAAAGATAAAACAAAAAGTAAAACAAGAAAATGTAAAAAAATAAACCAAAGTAAATCACTTCAGATGATAAAAGGAACAATAAGACGAGATAGAAAAACAAAAAAAAAATGAAAATACAAAGAGAAAACGAAAATCAAGTAAAAAGTAAAGAATCATCCTATATAACAATTAAACACATCCCTAAAAAAATATGTTTTCAAAATTAGCTTTAATATTCGTCACACGTTAACAGTTTTTCAAAGATTCTGGAATTTCATTTAATAAAATTGGCGTCATAATCTTAAAATTCCTTTACTCCTAGTGAAAGATAAATTCAATCCTTTACTCAATAGGTATAATCAGTTCAGCTAGGCTAAGATATTTGTTACTCTGTCACAGACAATTCCTTGCAGCAGTATTTTTGTATTAATTGCAGATCCCCCCCATGGAGTCTTATAGTAGTAAGTTGTTACAATAATCGATTTTGGAAGTAACGAAAGCATAAACAATTTTTCTGTAAAATTTTGGTTAAGATATCGCCAAATTTTTCGAATTTTGTATAGACCAAGAGATGCCGTTTGACATAGTATGTTCCTTTAAAGTTAGATGATTGTCAAAGTACAAGCAAAAGTTTCTTACACATGAGGTCGTATTGACTATGGAATTACCTATTCATAGGCTATCTACGATCGCGACACTCTAGCTGAAAGGTCATCCTATGAGAAACGGGAACTTAATAAAATTACTTCAGTTTTAGAATCATTCAACAGAAATAAATTGTCCCTCATTCACATTTTGATTTCATTAATACATAATTCCAAATTACTAATAACATTACAGACGCACGATTATCAGTGACACATAACTGAGTATCGTCCGCATAAAACATTGATGACAAACCTTGATTGGCGAGGATATCATCCTATGGGGGCTGTATACAACGTAAAATGTGAGGGGCCTAATCGGCAATCCTGGGGGACGCCACAGGCCAATACGGTACTACTCAAGCGTTTAGCGTTAAGCGGTTGAGCAACAAGTGTTTACGATATACTTCCTTTCCCCAATGACGTAAATTTATTCGTATTTGATTACAGAGAATACGAAAGTTGGGCTGTCGACATACTTGACAAATACTACAAGGAGGATCGAAGGAAGACTTCATTGACAATTATCCGGGAACTCGATAACTGGGGTCACGTGTCATGTCTTTGTCTGGCGTCTTCCGGTAGAATGAAGAAAATTATAGCTCATACAGCAGTTCAAAACTTACTCGATGAAATATGGTCTGGAAGGATAAAGAGCAACTCTGAATTGAAGGTATATTATCCTTGTCCATCGGCTTGTAGTAGCTGCAGGAGTAAATTATGGGAGACTCATTGTTGTCAGTGATGACAAACTATACAGGGCGCCAATTGCATTAGTCTCGTAAGGTCCATGGGCGAGGCCCCATGGGAAGCCAATCTCTATTTAGCATGCCAAATGCGAAAATCATGCCTCATGCTAATGATTTTTATTGCACTTGTGTAAAGCTTTACCTGTTTGTGATGTTTGCATGTATTACCTTTATTTGGCTTCTTCATTGTTTTTTTATTTATTATTATTGCTCGACCAGGGAGTTGCTGATAACAACTCCCTGCTCCGACACTGTGTCTTCTAATTCGGGCCGTCAACATCAAAATTGTCAGTCTCATAGTCATACACCGTAAGACTTTTCACTGAACAAAGACCCGTTGTCTATGACATTTATCTCATTTGTGTCTTAATGCAATATATACGAAGAAGATAAGGTACATAGGCGATTAGTAAATTATAATATCAGAGAGGCGAATGAATGTCGGGTTTTACCTGCATAGTGTAGTACAGTTGAATGATTTTTACGATTGTGTGTGTTTCCTGACTGAAATCAAGGCTTGCATTAGTATATATAAGGTATGGTAAGAAGATATGAAGGGAATGATATATCTTACAAAGAAAGATGGTAGAAAATATGCAGGTAAAGTAGGCCTATGCCCTACACATGCTTATAAGCTCCAAATTTTGTTGTAATAGACATTGGAAAGTCTCTTTTGCGAAGCAATGTTGGGGGGGGGGGGGGGGCTATACCACATTCATTCAAATGGGTTCACTTGGAATTCATGGAGGGCAACTCAATTACAAACCAGAGAGTGTGCAGTTGGGAAGCAGACCTCACACTTGTAACCGTTATTGCGCTATCTTTACACCATCAACACTCGCGGTGAAATGCACTCTGGGAGACCTTACTCGAGCTAGCTAGCCTACGCACAGCGAAAACGGACATCTGTTAAAAATGTCAATTATTATATAATTCTTATTCAAGGTCTTACGTTACTGAGTATTTTTGGCAATTCAAGAAAAATAGAAAGTAATTCAAAAGAAATTCGTTTACGTAGATAACGATTGTCAGGGGTGAACTTTGGCTAAGCTCTTCGTCATAAGTTTTCCGAGAAAACCGAAGGAGCGAGAGCTCACTTGCTAAGTTTAAAATTGCACATTTTTCGTCCTCAAAGTGAGAGTTGTGTTGAAACATCATTTAAAAGAGAGAGAACACAATATTTCCAAAATATAGTGGTACCTTTCTTGTTATATTTTTTATCTTCACTAAGAATGCTGTAAAGAACACAGTGTTTTTGTTCTGCTTATCTATTCATTATATGCACACACCTTCGCATCACTTACGTATATATGCACGCGCGATGCTTGGCATTGTGTTGGATTTTGTATCGTAGTGTTGCAATATGTTAGGTACCATCATGCATTGCGTTTCGAGGTGGCTGACTGACTAACAGGCGTACTGCAAACAGATTCGTAGTATGAACAAAGCGGAAATGACTGTCTTCAGGAAAATTGAAATAATTTATCAACAAAACTATGTGGAAAAGTATATTCTTGATTAAATTAGAGCATTAGACAAGTGTTGGACATCTTCTGGGAGGATTTCGGGACAGATTTGTGACCATTTGCGAACGTTCAGAAAGGCTGATTTAAAATCTTTCGGTGATTCTTGAGCCTTTTAGCCGACAATTTCGCCTGAAATTTATTTATGATAGCTTGCGAAGTTAGTGAGTTTCATACTTTTCTTAATTGACCGTCATTGAAAGTATACAGAATAAAACATCCATACTTGTTCTAAGTGTACATTTCCTTAAGCGGCTAAAATTCAAAATTGTGTGACGTCATCAGAGCTTAATATATTTTGGTGACCCCGAGGTCAGCTTTCCAGCTGATGTTCTTTTGAAACACATGAGAAAGGGGAGTAACATTCCAAATGTTGTTACTAATTCATCTTCATCTTCTTTCTGTACAGCACCTCATCTGTCTCGTCTTCCCTCCCGCCTGCATTTCTTTGCTCCACTACCGGCCACGAATTGATGATCAAGGTGTGGCAGTTAAGGTAATATTCTACCCATGCTCTTTGCCCATTTTAATTTTCTCACAGAAGTCATGTAATATCATTAGGGTAAAAATATTACACCCAACTCATGAATATTAAAATAAATATACTCATCCCCGTTATGTGACGATAGTGCAGATAGAGAGGGAGCAACTACAAAGAAACGAGTACCTTCAAATTCAACATTTTTAGTTTAAATGCTTAATTTTAGATTTTTGTTAAAGAAAGGAGAGTTAGTTCGCTCTTTCATTTCAAAAAGAAAAAGTAGTTTGGATGGAAAACCTCTTGAAAATGTTGTCAGAAATAGGTCTTTTATGACTTTAATATTTTGACACACAGACACTTTTCATCTACGATCAACTCTGTTGTTATCCCGGAGGTTATAGAATTCGCAATGGAACTTAATTTATGTTTCACTGACAGAGTCCAGCGACATGTTCCAATGTTCCATGTTACCTACTCTGCTTCAAAATTTTTAGACAATTAATGCTGTTATTATAGGTTCGGGCGTTTCTTTTATTTTGTTTTCTAGCATCTCAAACATCACAGGCTGCAAAATCTAACCTTACCTAGACTTCCGACAGCCAGCCAGATTCAGTCTGACTTTGTTCCATCGTAAGTTGTCAAGCAAAAGATCAGAATTTAAGCTTTGTTTACAAACTGTTGAAATATATGCTCCAATCAATGTAGTCATGAAAAAGCAGTGAACTTAAATTTATCCAGTTATGCATTACACGTTCCGACCTATGTGTTCATTTGAAATATTTTTCTCCTTCGTATGGAATATTTTTGCAGACGATATCTTATAAGTGTTTTTCAACAATTGTGCGAGTCCTTTAATCCTGTATATGTATTTATTTTTTCATGTGTACAACATTTTTTCATTCATAGCACCCCGGCTTTACACGAAAGGGGTCTTCGGAGAATATTTCACTTTTCGACATCATTCCCGGCAGAGGAAAAAGTTGAACATCACTCATCGCTCAGCAAGTTGGGATATTTTATAACAGCACCTTTTATCATCTTTCGTTATGATGTTGTAAGGATGAAATTGCTACTTTTTTGTGTTTTCAAGTAAGAATGGTATCATATGATAATGATGGTAGTCAGTGTTACCTGACTGCCTGATGGATTTCCCGTAACCCATTATTCTTTCGGGTGATTAAATAATTCTGCCTAAAGTGGGAAGCTTGATGACTTGACGAGTTTTTGAGTCGTAATACAACTGTCAACTGCTCTGAAAAAGTAGCACAAATGGGTGACACTATTTCTAAAGATGTTCAATCCAGAATTTGGCTTATGGTGTTTCAGTGGACAGAGAATAAGTCTGTTGCGAGTGGTTTTTGAAAGAGCTTAAGAGTGGTCCTCTACCCGAGAAGGTGTACTTCCTGAGCTTTCATATGGGGGAGCATTAACTTGTAGACTGAAACTTTTGCAAGACCACACAGGAAACAAAACTGACCACATTGAGTGTATGGTTATGTAGCAAGATGTATAACAAAGTTGTCAAAAGAATGAATGCCCCTTGCAAAGGAAGACATGCCCCTTGTGACACAGTTAAGCCGCGGTCACACTACAACTATTTTGGGGGTTTTTTGTTAAAATCTTCTCGATCTCTGGTCGGAAAGCGCCAAAAAATTGTCACGAGCTTATCTTTAAGTAATAATTTCCTTATTTTTCTTCCTCAGATTTCGTATCTGATATTTTGTGCATTACTCACTTACACGTTACTGTACCATTTGCGTGACGACCCTTCTTTACTGGAGTATATTTTGATGTTTTGGGTAGGAACGCTTGCTCTCGACGAACTCCGGCAGGTCAGTTACCAGTTATAAATATGACCACGAGTTGACGGGCAGGGTGGGCAAGTGTCTCCAGTAATTTGTTGGACAGAGTGGAAAGCTTCATTGCAAATGAAAGCCCAAACCTCAACACAAGGACCCCTTGTATCTTACTTTCAAACCTGAAAAATACCATTTTCGGCTATCTGAGAAACTGCGATTTTTAGAATCTTCTGGACGCTCCACACCAACCAATGGTGGCGCTTTGCTTATGTAGTCTTTCGTTCTTTGTGTAGCATTATCAGGGAGGTGGTACCGCTCCCTGCACTGTTAAAACGCCTAAGAATGATTCGTTTTTTTACTGTAATTTTAGAGGCATTTTTAACAGTGTGTAATTACACATTTCGTGTTTGGGGCTTGGTTAGAAACTGAACCGTAACACCTCATCTTACTAACTTGTAGCGGAGAATCCTCTACCTCTAGTTGACAATGACGTTTATCTAATATGTTCTTTAATCATACCCATCCATTTTATATTCCTCGAACTTAAAGATAAATAGTGGAAAATTCGGGCAAATGTTATTATTTCGGGGGTTTGGCAGATCGACATTGCCTTCCTGGCCGAAGAGGGGACTCATACTCCCATAGCGGGTATGACAGACTGCAGCCTAAAGCAGTCGTGTCCATTTTCATTTAAAGAGTAAAGTTGTGTCTCAAAATTGTTAATAAGGCGAGAGTAAGCCGAAAGTTTCTCTACCAACTTAACTTTATTCATTACCACAATAACGTTTCAATTGAGCAAAATACATACATCAAGTTTTATCTTTGGATTGACTGGATTTACCCTGGTTGCAGGACGTTTATGATAAACTCTGATCGATAGGACGGTATTTGTCAAATTTAATTTTGAATATTGAAATGTATTCATGGATTGTAGAAGCATTAATAGTTTGACGAGAGAATATCTAAACGTCTCTCTTTCAATTTGGTTTTCCCGTCTTATCCGAAGTTTGTCTTTCTTTTACAGATTATGGAAAATCACTCAAAAAGTGTTCGTAAAAGGATCGTGACCTACCTGAATGGTTACTGGAATATAATTGATATGATATCTATCTCGATGTTTACAGTGGGGACAACTTTGAGGTTTTATGAATTTACCAGAAACACTGCTCGAGTTATTTTAGCTCTTGATTTAATCGTATTTCTTCTTCGACTTCTTCACATCTTTTCAACCAACAGACATCTCGGACCAAAGTTAATTATGATACTGAGAATGGCAAGTATCTAATCGATATTTTAGGGAGTCATTTAAATATTTACCACCATACACATTTGTCCTTTAAATTGAGAAGGACAAGTGTATAGTGACCCAAATTTGATTACAAGGTCACTAACTTAAAAATGGTTCTTTTGTGCACGTGACATTCTGTCCAAATCTTTTAATTACAGACTGACAGCTCTTTTTATCAGTGGCGTCTCCACGAGAAATGGGGAGGAATGGGGGCGGGGGTTCCGAATAGTATTATGACTGACAATTAATTTTCTCTTAAACTTACTTAAGCAACATTTTTATACGGAGAGATGTATAAGTAAAAAGGAAAAAATCACTTCAAAACGGACTCAGAAAAGCCATTTTCGGTGATCTGGGAGGTGTTTTCGGTCAACACATTCCCGTACACGCAACGCCAAACAGCAGTAGGGCCCTTCCTATGTAGTCTTCCCATAATTCCCCTTCTCTTCCCATTAGTTCAAATCCTGGGTCCACGATTGTGTTTGGAGTTCATTTCAAGTGGTCGGGCCGGTGGAAATGGGCAAAAACGCCGGGTTTCTTTCGAGCATTGTGCCAATGTAGTCTTGATTGGAATTATAGACCCCTGAATAAAATAAAATTATTTGTACCCATGCCAGGACCCCTAATGGTGAATCTGTCCCGAAGAGGAGTTATCGTATGTTGGGGGACCGACCCTCCTTGACGAATCAAAATTGACTGAAGACGCCCTTTCCAGATTTCTAACATCCTGCAGGCCATTCTCATCCCTCTGACCAAAATCCCTAGCTCCGCCACTTAATCTATCATTTTGTGTCCAACAACATAACGGAGAATCTTTTACCATGGTTTCAACTAATTACCCTAACTGCTTATGATCTTCAGGACACTGAGTTGATCAATGGTTACAAGTTCAGAATTGACTCTTTTGTAAGAAATTTGGGATTTGAATGAAATCAACAAGATTGCACTAATTTGCATTTAGACACCCTTGAAAACGGATAACAAATCTAGAGGGGAGGGGACACCCCTTGTAACCCTCCCGAGAACTGCGATTCAAGTATGTCCGCTTCATAAAATAAACGTGATAACCCAAGCCATGCTCCCTGTCCCCAAACAAATTTCTAAGAGATACACCGACCCAAACATATTTCCCATACACATAAAAAGAGGACAAATGTTGACTTCAGACAATATTAAATATTGTACTAGATTGTATCTGAGGGTGCTTTATAGTTTAAAATGAGAGACTGGGACACCCATACCCCAAATCCCCTTCCCAAGCCCGGTTACCAGCCAGTGCCTGCAGCTGCAGTTAGCCCCAAAACAAAACCCTACCTTGACTAGTGTAGGTAGTATGTTCTATCGTATACATATGACAATGTGCCCCAAATATTAGATCCCTCGGCTTCCCTGCTTTTCATGAAAAAACAGCAAGGGACTGTCGTAAAGGGTTCTTTCATGATACATTGGTGCGTAAATGTTATACTTTCCCAGAAATGAGAGTGAAGTAAAGTATTAACATGGCGTTTACAAGTGACAAGTGTTGGTTTAAAGTTCAAATCTTGTCAGCTTAGACAGGTCCAGTTGTCCTAATGTACTTACTTGAGCCCCTCCCACAACTGCCTCAAGTCATCCTCATCCAGACACAACCTCAGTTTAGTGCTTCAGGGTAAGTACATACAAGAACCCAATGAGCAATCAGAACACTCTCATTACATTACATGTTGTGAAATAACTGAAATATGAGCTACAGTACTCTACATTTATTTAATTTGCTGTCAATCAAAGTGCTGAGGTAATTGAGAATTTTTGTAAATACTCTAAAAAAAATCGTCGTTTGTGAAGAGAATTGACTGTTTTTAAAATTGTCCCTGAATAGTCGCTCACCCGGTCGCTTTATTTATGCGCTACAAGATGATTGTTTACACTGGTATGAATTTTTATGCAATGAAATCTCATCTTAATCGTAAAATCTTTTTTTCTTTTCAGTTTATGGATTTGGTCGTTTTCATCTGCATTCTCGCTGTCTTCCTCCTAGCATACAGTATCTCTGTAGTAATAATTATCTATCCAAATTCGGAATGGCCATTTACAGTGTTGTGGGGGATTATATATAGGGCGTATTTTCAAATGTTTGGAGAACTTTTCCTCGACGATATGGGGGGTGACGTCATACTATCGCAAAATGACTTCCAAGGTAAATAAAATATTACTGCTTGAAGAAACTAGATTTACTTGAATATTCAATTAAAGGGAGGAATTGATATTTTTGAAAAGTGAGTCAAAATTGTGTCTATTCAGTTTTGACTGTTTATATTATACAAATATTAATTCAAATTCATTTTCATATGAACAAGGAATATAGTAAACAAATTACATAAATAGGTATATGGCTAGGAACAGATAATATTGATTACCGATTGAAGGGACCATCTTCATTTAATATTCTACTTGCAGTGGGACAAAGAGATACTTTCAATTATGTTTCGAGCTTAAGTATTTCATTTATTATTTACCTTGGCTCTTAAAACCGCACCTTCGATAAGAAGCCGTCTTGGTCCTGTGTGTCACTTAAAGTTCATGTCATGTGGTCGTATTGAGAGTATCTTGAAAATAATTAAGATTTATGACCAATACCGATTATGTAAGAGAACTCTAAAATTAAAAAAAAAAACTTGATCTTTTGGCAAAATGGTGTCATTTTCCTTTTTCAAGGAATGGAGTGTCCTAATGGTACTGATATCCATACATCTGAGATGCTACCATGTGCGAAAAACTCTTGGTTTGGGATGATAGCTTTGGCATTTTATCTTTTCTTGAGCAACATTCTGCTTCTCAATCTTCTCATCGCAATGCTTAAGTAAGTAGAGGGCGTCTTTTTCTATTCTCCATCAGAGCCGTATATTAGGAATCTGTTCTCCATGATATATTATCAAGTGATGAGATAGGCATACAACATATTTGACAGCATCTTGAAAGTCAAGGATTTTGAAAATGGTAGATGATATCGTTTCAAAGTAGGCAACAACTTTTTTATAATGTAGAACATGTCTCCAGTCTTCAGTCTAGGGATTCGTATTATATACGATAAGCCTTCAACTTTGCTCCAGTGAAAATAACTTTCAATCTACCCCTTTCCCACTTTTCAAAAGGTAGGAGTATAAAAGCCGTCGTGGGCTACTTACTTTTATTTACTTTAACCTCCAGTGCACCATCATCGAACCTTAATATTTTTTCTATGAAGGTGCCAAAACATTTTGCGAAGGAGATCCTTTACAAATTGAGGCAATTTTTATTTTCAATCACATGTCACCATCCTTAATAGCCCCGCTGCTACGTACGTAAACCATGTGTTCTCATCACTAGTCCCTATTTATATCACGAGATAGTCTGTAACTAAACATGTCTTTTGTTTGGTATTTCAGCTTCACATTTCAATCAATTCAGGACAACTGCGACATTTTGTGGAAATTTCAGCGTCTTGGTCTTTTAAAAGAATACTATACCCGACCGCCTCTTCCACCACCGTTCATTGTCCTCTATCATATCCCTGCATTCCTCTGTTACGTTTGGTCAAAGACGACTGGTAGATGCTGCAATAAATGTATAACATGTCGAAGAAAGCGATCGTTTAGTAAGTTTACAACAGTATTGGTGTGTTTCAATTTGCAATAGGGTTTATGCATTGACGTCATCTTACGTCACATTAGAAGGTTTTACAGTTGAGAACACTGCACTTAGCAGAGAGGTACAGATTTATAGTCCAGACACATCAGACCGGAACAAAGATCAGCCGTCTGTATCTTTTGAACCAACCACTAGGTTAGACCAATGTTCCTACGCGTGACATAATCAGTCATGTATTTCCATACTGCACTGATTTGAAATGTGCTTTGAACTCAAAGCAGAAAATTGTCTGCACTTTTGAGATTGTTAAAATTAAGATTATTAAATTTAGTCATTTGCTGGCAACTGTCGTTTAGCCGTTCGTTTGCCTTTGAGGGGCTTATTTCAAAACCCCGGCCGACCCTCACAGGAGAATGGTCGAAGGGTTAAATCAAAGTAACCCTGATGAATTATTCTCCCATAAAGAGCTGCATTTCCAAGAAGACAGAGACACCAAACGTAACAAACTCATTGACCTTTAGATCTCTAAATCATGGTCTGTCAAGAGTTACTACAGTACTGTCTGGCTCTGAAAAAAGAGATATTACATCAATACAAGATTTTAGCAAAAAAGTCTAAAGGAAATTTTTGGAATAACACCTCTTATTTGCTTTGTTATGATAAACCTTTCAAGAGTTAATAGTACGGGCTACTAGATCTGTTCAAAGGTACAAGTTACTGGCAAATTATAGGGCAAAGGGCCTAGAAACTGAGAGCAGTATTGACAGAAATGCGGCAAATAGAGTGAAGTTTCTAATATTCTAGAAATGTTAATGAAACGTAGAATAAATGAGCCAAAATATGTTACTTAAATCCTCTGTCGTGCAGAGAACACGAACAATGCAAAGGTCGAGGTGGGAAAAGGACGCACCGTAGTTGATTGAGAAAGTGGGTTGCGAGAATAGCCGTATATGCGTTAGCTTATTGTCGTATCGTATCCAACAAAGTATCTCCACATTTTATCAGCTGTGACACAGAAAGTAACAATAAGGCAGAACTTAGTACCACACACGGGGAGACGTAATAGCGCTATAAATATTGAAACGGCTAAAAGCGAAATTCTATCGAACATTTGAATAATGTAATTATATTCCTGACTTGTGCATGTAAGGATCAATACGTGTAAAATCTATGCCAAATATCACTCCGTCGTCTTTTTCTCAGTTGTCTAACAAATAGTTTAAATATTTTTAATGGTTCTAAATTTATTAAATTTATGAAAATTAAATGGGCCTATCAGGAAGCCTACGGACATTAAACAGTGAAATTTTTTTGTTCTTCCTTTTTGTTGATGCGAAGGGAGGAAATTGGATGAAAATTTGAATGAAGAAATAGCAACGTGGGAATCGGTCAAAGGTCAAGAATTTGTCGTCATAGAACGTCAGAAACGTCGATCAGAGCATGCCGACCTTCAAAGAATAACAACTGAAAAGTAAGACGATTGATGTCTGTTTTGTATTGAGAAATGTCTGGAATTAGGAAATGATTTTGAAAGTCAACAAAAGAAACTGTATTAAAACAACTCTTTTATCTTTTCAGCTGAGATATTAAATCTCGGTTTCGCGCGCAAAACCACTCCTTGCAATATGTTAGTTGTGAGGACTTATAAATATGTCGATATAAAATTTGGGAATTGGCTTACATCATGGGTAGTGTCTGTTCTTTTCATCCAGTCTAGAATGGAGCCAACCCTGATAAACCAATGATGTTAATAGTCTGAACGCCTTGGGTTGGTCAGAGTTTGGTATTTTCCTTTGAGGGCGTAGTAGCTTGGCGTAGCTTGACTGGAAAACACAACTCTTTTCGGGAGTAAACGTCTGGTTTCACGCGAAAGTCAGGGGGACTTTGGAAAAAGTATAAAATGTTAAAATTTTACGGCATTTGTTAAATGTTGATTTGAATTTGATTGATGAGCCAAATGAGATATTTTTCGAAAGAATGGTTTAAGGTTTCTTTTAAATTTAAATGTCGTAAACTAGCTTGAAAAAGGGCTAGTTTTCTCAATTAAAAATGTAAGCTAATTGTTTTCTCCTTTCTATGATTTTATTTTTTTCATGGTTTTGGCAACAAGCTGTCTGTATTAATCAAGAAAACAAAAAATTGTTGTGCTTGAGTTTATATAAAATCAAAAGGTTGGACCATCTACTATTTTAGTTTTAGTTGAATGGAAGAATTTTACGCATCCTAGCAACCATTGGGCCCTTGAGAATCATTCTAGGCAGGATGGTGTCCCTCTTCTTTCTTTAATATGTTTGAATATCCAACGGTCCCATGTTGCAGCTTTATGCTAACAAGGGTGTCATGAAAATCACATTTTAGGGAACCGTTGCGGATGTGGTGGTTAACTTGAGGGATAGGTAGAGCGCCACCATTATTTGGCGCAAGATGTCCCAACTGAATTTAGTAAATGTCGTCGTTACCCCAAAGATGCAGACATTCATCGTAGTAGCTTGAGATAACGCCCAAAACTGAAAAAGCGTGACCATAAATCTGAACGCGTGAGAATGGACAGTCCTTAGAACAACCTTCCCCAGCACACTGAACTTACCATGCTAGTAGGGTAAATATACTTCTAGTGAGTTATCTTTAGAAAAAAATTAACGCATAGGAACTCGACACGTTGAGGGTTTTCAAAACGATTTTTAGCCAAACAGCTATGACACCATTGAAAAAATTGGGGGACCCAGGAACCCCGGACTTGAATGGGCAAGTCGGCTCTGGATGCTTCATCGAAATTTTGTTAAATAAATGTAGGGTACAGATATTGTATTTGAAATTTTGTTTCATAGGTTCGACAAAATAGCTGCCGAATTACGACAACTTGCCAAGGATATCAACTTAAAATCTATCGAAGACCGACTATCAAAAATTGAAGGAGAGGTAAGTTGTGTTGACCTGCGAAGAAAAGTTGTGCAAATCCTTTGAGTTCATCCTTTGTGTCAAAAGGCGCTGGTCATGTGGATGGGATGGAGGATGTGGTCAATAACGCGTGGTGATATTTGCTACCAGTTTTAGTGTGAGTCCTCCATGATTACTCCCAGAAATTGTTTCAGCCGGAAGGGATACTCTCATAAAACTACAATATTTATTACTATTTGCCTCTAGAATCGTAAGCAATGATCCACAGTTTTTTGTTCGATAGTGTGGACGGAATGTCTTTGGCAATAACCTAAACAGGGAAGGTGCGTCTTTGGAAACCACTTCAAACTAAACTTTCTAAATTTGTTTTTCAAATAGTGTAGTTACCATCTAACGTTGGTAGTCGTATAGACTCATTCATGTTTACAAACAAATGACGTCACGGCTGCTTGGCAGCAGAGCTGATGAAGTGCGAGTACTTTTCGTCCCAATGAAATGTAGATTCTTATTCGTCAACATTCTGCGTGCAATCGCGAGATCACTGCACACGCAAAACCGAACGTGCACGCAAATGTCCTTCCGCATGTTCTATGACAAGCAATGATTACCCGCCTGTCATAAGAGAAGACTGAAGGGGACCAAATTTGAACTTGAACCGTACTGGAAAATCAATTTAAACTTTGAACTTTTATCGAGTTGACTGACACTATATAACACATTCTTGTTGGTGTGGCTCATCTAACTGACTGACTGTGGCAACCAGTGACGTAAGCGTGAATGAGTCCATACACAGCAGTTTGAAGCTTCCACCCGTCATTAATGCGCTCGCTTCAGACCATACGCACATGACTTCATAGTGCAAAAACGCGCCCTGCAGCGAGGCAGGCACTTATCATTGCAAGCCCCACCAACAAGTGCAAGACTATTGATTTGTGCACCTGTTCGGACATACAAATATATACTTGTGCCCCTCGTGCACTGTTTGTATTTTACTTTTAATAGAGATTTTCTGTATCTTTACAGACACTTTGTATTGCTACAATAAAAAAAGGTTGTTTAACATGTATTTTCTGTTTATTTGAAAAACCATTTCTGTGTGCTTTTTTAACCAAATTTTACTGCTTTGTAAAACTTTTTCTGTAAATTTACAGAAATTTTAACAGTATTTTGTATTTTTCTGATTTCACATAAATATACTGTCATTTAACAAACATTCATTTTGTTTTTAAGAAAAAGAAAAAGAAACAAAAATAAGCCCAAACAAACAAATAAGAAATAGCCAGAAAATTTTCAATATATAACATGCATCGTTCTGCGAAGTTTCAGTTAAAAAAGAAAACATTTTTGGCAAATTTATGGCCCTATTTGAAAATTAACTTACAATTATTATAAAAGCATACTTAGTTATTACGTTCTTAGTTATAAATATCATACAACTGGTGTTTTGTCACACATTTTTAAGTAAAAAGAAATTGTAAGGCCCTAATTTCAGAGCAATGACAATTGGTATACTGATGTCAACTCATCGCCACAGGCGCTCATGCACTTGATCGAATTAAAAACGTTTCACAAATTTACTTGAAAGAGTCTGTAAATTTACCACTTTATGACGTATATCTCATTTTGCATAAATGGGTGGAGCTTATTTTGTAGGCATTTTCCTAACAAAAGGATTGCTGTTGCTTTGAATAATATCTTTTTTGGCGTTTTTTAATCAGGAAGTGATAAACTTATTGTTTACCTTGTCTGGAAATGTTTGCAACCAATGTATTTTCATTCTTTGTCATATTTATTTTAAAAACAATTATTATATTGTACAAAAAATGTGACTTTCCAATTACAAAGTTCCTAGAGATAGCAGTCTATTTGACAACAATATGACAACAAAGCATCCTCACTGTGTTTTGATTGAAAACAGCTTCGTAACCACACATTACGTTGATAAGCAAATACCTGATCTACGTAATGGTAAGGTGTATGTTACGTAATAACATATGAAAGGAAAAAAGCGATATTATAATAAATATTAAAACGCCGAGAATGAAAACAGTAGGCTGTAAATTCACATAAAATTAAGGTAAAAAAAAAATAGAACAATTCTGTAATTCGATTTCACAGTAGACATTTGTAAACTAATTTACATGCAAAAACTGTGAAGAAAAAACAAACACCTAATGTTTTTTCATGATTACAGTCTAGCTGTAAAAAAAACATTATTTGGTTGGAAAAAAATTTGCCATAAAAATTATGTAAATTTACAGAGAAATTTTTAACAGTGTGGGAAGTCTAAAAGGCCTTTTCACACAGGCCTTACGTGGCGTATATGTCAAGCCACATCTGTATTCTGCAGATATGAAAGAAGTATAGCCTATGCTTGTCTGTACGTAGGCATATTCAACGAATGTTAAAATTGTTTCAAGAATGAATCTTTTGACTGCTTTTCGTTCATTATTGGGATTTTGAGTATTGCACCATGTTGCTTTTAGGTGTCATTGAATTGTAATTTCACTCGATGATACCATGCCCTCATCTCAACCCCTCCTGCATTTCATCCGATTGTGGCTTCGTACAGCAATGTGACACTGTTCGAATAGATATTGAAGAGGTTTCATCTATACTATATCCAATCAGGCAACTGAGCCGATGTTATTTCTTTTCTGTTACCCACGTTCTCAAAATGAAAGAAACATGTGGCCTAAGAAATTTGCGTAAAATTGACGCATCCGAAAGCCTGCAGAAGGCAGACCTCAACTTCCTTTTCACGTCAACGTTACGTGAAGCAACGAGTCCTGTTTCGGACGGTTCCATTGCATAGTGTGAAAAGTTAATTTTTGTCGGTCCACATCCGGGCTTTTACTTGACCTGGGTCATGGAAACTTCAACTGGAGTGAAAACAACGACAGGCTGAAGGTGAGTGCGGTACACGTATGCTGTTGCCACAGCCTCTGGATACACGATTGTGGGCCTAACTGTCAAAGTTTCTTGAGACCAATGTTGAATAGAAATCTCAGAATATGAATGATGTGAGGCGAATGCGAATATATTGGGTGCCTGTGCACAAAACACGAGCTTACGAACAGCGAGAAACCCATTCTTATCGGGGTAGGCCAATTGTGCGAGACTGTCCGTTGCGTTTAGAGGCCATCTCATCTCGTAAACGAAACACTGAATTCCCGCCGCGGTAAATTCTCGTAAGACCATCTGATCATGAAAGCTGGACATTTCAATAAACATCGGTCAATATCAACATGTTAAAAAAGACTGCACGTTGTTTTCAAGGTACAGTTAAAGAAATAAGCTTATTTGTTTGCACTGCTGCTGTACTACGCGACAACTGTTTCACTCCACGTCCCGTGATTGACTCTACGCAGCGGATGTGACGTTCTTTGGACCGACAGAATCCATAGGCGTGACGTGTACGAAAGCATGCATGTCTCATGGAGACACTGGACGTGAAGTATGCGGATCATGTTTGGGTATTGGATAGGCCTTTTGTCGTGTGGATATTTGTGTAAAGAACCCAAAGCTGAAAGCTTCGGATTCTCTGGACAGCGTAATTAAATGTTTCCTCCGAATTGACGTCTCATGACGTCATTGCTGATTCATTACAAAATTTTATAACTCTTAAGTATGCCTATACTTTACCGTAAAAAACGTTAGCTATGACGTAAGCAAATTTACTATCCCAGCTACCTAGGAACAGAATGACAAAATTTTAATGTTTTTCTTTTTACAGCTCAAGTCCAGGTCGGATTTTCAGAAATGTTCGAGCTAGATATAGTGTCAGGATATATGTGTAAAGTGGACAATTTTGGGAAAAAAACGTACACACTCATACACCGTGTGAGAAGCGGTGTCGATCAAGGGCGGCATCAGGGATCAGGGAGTGACCACAACCTACATTCCTACATTCGCAAGAAAATGTGAAAAGAGAAAGAAACGAATCTGCGATGGAAAAGAAGAAAAGAAGCACCCATCTCATGCTTTGTTCCTAATCAAAATACCCTGGCGCAGTCCCTAGTGTTAATATGTAAGAATAGCCGTTATATCAGAATTATATCTCTTGTTGAGACGTTCTCAGTGATATGAAAAAGACATGTTGGTCACTACAAGGAGGACGGAAGAATGTTTCACTTCCCTTATAACTGTTGGAAGGACAGATGAATGCACTTCCAAAATATGTATAAATTATTGCTCTATGCGTACACGAGTATCCTATAACAGTATTTTTGTAAAAATGTTATTTATTGTAATTACAACGTATAGCTGCATACGATTATGTTTGATTTGACTTTGAAGTAGTTATGCAGGCTATGGTCTTAAATTACTCGGTCTCAAATATCTTCTAATTTATTTCGTTTCCTTTTCTTATATCTAGTTCATTTCTTTATGTATCGCCAGAATAAAATTAAAGACCAATTAGTTTTAAACCATAACTTCTTAAAGGCAGTGGACATCCCACCATACACAATGTAAAACATATCCCGCATTACTTTGCGCTCACAATCAGAATTTTCATTCTGCGTTTTTAAAAATCTGACCAAGTTAAAAGCGTTTCGGCTTAAAAACCGGGAATTTTCTTCCATTATTTTAAATTATTGACACCTTACCTCGAGGATCGGTATATATGCATATAAGAAAGGCTGAAAGACGTATTTAGCAAGGCTTCAGCATGCCCGCTAACGAATATTTTTGCAATTAATATGTGCAGCAAAATGTGAGTACTAAGTTCTTGTTTATTTAAATGTGTCACTTACACTTGACTTTAATTTTTTTCAGGTAGGCTAAGTGCAGCTTGAAAGCCTTTATCCGGGGCTCAGAATAACTGGCGGCTTTACACAGAACAGTGTAACCCATGCTAGTCCTCCCAGTTATATAAATGCAATTTTCAAAATCCTGGCAAATTTGTGGAAATAAATTGATTTGATTTGAAAAAAACAAACAACAAAAAAAAAAAAACAACAAAAAACCAAAATAACTTTGTCAATTAAGTTCTTCACTTGTAGATTTTTAAATCATGTGGCGTAGCTACAGATAGGGTAAGGTGGAGGGTCGTCGAGGGTCCTGGGAATAGGGGTCGGGGTGCTGGCGGTTCTGAAAATGAAAACCTGGGAAATTTGCCTCAGGCCAATGTGACACCATATTATCAAATGTAACACGGGTCAGCTAGTTTTTATTTTTTCCAACTTCTCTTTGTAAAATTCTGAAGTTCGGATTATTATTTAAAATTGCGTATGTGTTTATTGAGTTTGATATACAACGGATACATCTCGATCTAGCTAGTGATTGTATGAAAGCTAATGCAGTCGTCACATTTTAAAGCTCCTAAGTCGGTGGTATTCTGCTGCAGTTATGACTGCATAGAACCGTTGCCCTTGGATTCATTTACTTAAAACAAAAACAAAAAAAAGGAAAAGCACCTCATGTTATTTGCTTTTGCGATTCCTAACCAGTTTTCTGCGGTAAAAATATGTAATTCAAAGAAATCACTTTGCAGGAGACCAAAGGAAATAACGGTAATTTGTGCTTTTACTGCCCCATGGAATGTTCGTAAAGAGAAGATTACTTTCCCTCGTGTTTCGTATGTGCACAATAAATATCATGTACGTAGGTAAACTATTTGCCAACAGGACATTATTTATTTTTAAGAGGATCTTTCATAAACTACATGATCCGATGACAGCATGTGTTGCCGCAGGGTTCATGGATTCACCAAGGAAAATTCTGGCAAAAATGGCCGGGCCATTCCATGTGATTTTAGGCCTTCAATTTCGTCATGAGTTTTTCGGAATTTTCAGCATTCTTCTCCACAATTTATGAATAAACGAGTTTTTATTGAAGGTTTGGAATTCTCAGGAAATGGTTCTTATGGGCCCTCGGCCCACAGTATATGCTACCAGGGATTTCGCTTACAGACTTATAAGGCGGAATTCCTGATGAAGGTTTTGGTGGATTCAGACTTTCTTTGTTTTCTATACTATGAAAGAGTAATTCCCTTGCTGTGGAAGCGGATGGGGGAGGAGAGTTCCCCACCGTCGAAAATTTCGTGGAGGGAAAATAAAGTATTACCTGGCGGCTAATAGCTTACCCAACTTGATTTTGGTTTTACGGAAGTTCACTGCCTGAACATAACCCTTATATTTACAACTTTCATTAATACCAGCTCACAGTTTTCTTAAGTACAAACTCCAAATTTTCAAAGTTTTTGGAATAACAGATCGAAGCTTTCAAAGTCTATTTGATAATAAAAGCCTATTTGTTGAAACTATTTTCAATAAACTGATGAAGCTATATGACACTCACTGCATGTATTGACGGGTTCAGCGCCTTGAGATAAGTGGAGTTTCCTTCAATACTTAAGTTTTTCTGTTCGTTTTCCACAAAAGTGAGTGTTTTCGTTGACATTCATCGCATTATTGTTTATAAATGACATTTTCCAACCGTTGTGGGCCACTGTTCAATAAAAATTGTGCTGTTACCGAAACGATTCTATTTTGTAAAGAGGTATAGATGTGTACAGGTAACAAGTAGCAATGGAGTACATGAGTATTAAATCATGTATTGGATATAATGGGTGTGCATTTTCAAATGACACAACTACAAACTCAAATGTCATTGGTTTGTGATAAAGCTAATCCACCCATACACTCTTCAAACGTTTTCTCCAGACGTCTTCCTTTTTCTTCGTAACACGCATTGTTGTCCAATATTGTGTGAAAGGATCCTATTATTTGACTCCCGTATCCCTTCCAGCATGTATAATGAAGGACATTGGCAAATATCTCCTGGGTGGAAGCGGCCCTGTTGACATCTTTACACGGCCCACTGAGTACTTAATTTCCCCTTAAATTTTGGAAGAATTAAAAATGAGTCCCCTATACCTTTAATTTTCCGGTGTGACAAAAGTGAGGCCCGTATATTCGATCTGTCGATCGAGTGGTTCATTTGTATTGGTCACTCTGGTATGACTATCACAAGTAGAATCGAATGTTTCGTTAAATCCTATTTGCATCGAGAACTTCAAACGGTAGACGGTACCTTATAGCTCAGCCTACTTGTATAGTTTTCCTTGTAGTTTTGAAGCTTCGGGTCACAGAAAGTGGGGTATTTTAAGTGTATCCTCCACTTTAAAATGTATCCTCCACTTTTTAAGTGGAGGGGACATATCCCCCGTCCTGCCCCAAATCGACGCCCATGAAGGAATCCGAGTCCAAGCTAATGAGGGTCCGATAGGGCTAACTGTTCGCATGCATAAAATTTATAACAGATAAATGCACAGAATGTATAGAAGTTGAACTCAGAGGAAGACATAATTTACGGGACGTAGACTTCTTTTCAACTTTTTTTTTTTTGGGGGGGGGGGGGTAGGGGCGGGGGGGGGGGAGGAGGGATGCCCGGCTGAATAACGTCAAATTCGAAAGTGTTCCCGCGAAGCATGCCCGGCGAACACAAAGCGCGAAGCTCTTAACTGGTGGGGTCCATGGACAAAGCCCCGGTGGGGGTCCATGGGGTAAAGCCTCCGGGAGCCCTTGGGTTTTGATATCTTAGAAGACTGTTTTAAGGGGTCAATATCAGAGGTTATGTTGGAGAAGTGCATGAAGCGCCAAAAAACTTTGGAAGCCTTATAGCCTTATAGCCAGAAACTTGGGTGTAGTTTTTGATCGTCACCTCACAATAGATCTACATGTTAATAATGTTTGCAGAGCTGCATCTCTGGCGCTCCATAAAATTGGAAAAATCAGAAAACACCTAGATCAAAGAACCACTGAGACTCTAGTTCATGCTTTTGTGTCTTCAAGACTCGATAACTGCAACAGCTTACTCTATGGGCTTTCAAGTTCTCGTCTCAAGAAATTACAACATATACAGAACTCAGCTGCTAGATTAGTTACACTTACAAAACCAAACGATCATATAACTCCAGTCCTCCTTAGCCTTCACTGGCTTCCTGTTGCTGATCGGATTAAATACAAAGTCCTCTTGCTGACATTTAAATGTTTACACAATTCTGCACCTGTTTACCTACAAGATCTTGTCCAAAATTACACTCCTACCCGCTGCCTTCGCTCCAGTTCTAAACTGCTACTCTCCTCTCCTCCAGTTTGTACTAATTATTACGGTTGCCGTTCTTTCCAATACTCTGCTGCTTGTCTCTGGAATAACCTCCCTGTTACAGTTAAAGAAGCAAGAACACTCGCAAATTTTAAGACCTTACTTAAATCTTACCTTTTCTCCTGTCTATGACTTTCATCTTTTCTTTTCTCAGCGCAAAGGGACTTCAGTGTGGTTTGCGCTTTATAAGAACTGTGTATTATTATTATTATTATTATTAGCTTGAAAACCATTTGTGATAGAACATAATGATATTAATATAAACTTGGTATAAGACATTCTTCAGTTTACCCATAGAGGAATACAGCTTAAAGGCCTTTGGGAGAATGAGGGAAATAATGATGGGAATGCGCACCGTACCTGTTCATCGTGCACCCATGCGCTACTGAGACCATGCATGGAGTGTAAACAGTCAATTGCGCTCTAAGAGCAACGAAGTTTTGTAAAAAATCCACTACCGTTGAACACCAAAATTTTCATCAAAGGCAGTCGTCACCCCAAACTACAGTTTCAGTATACATATATCAAAACTCTCAATTGGTACAGCTCTTTGATTGGCATCACATTCAAACAATGCATCATAGCTAAATTACACAGCATGGGCACTGAGAGTGTCTTGATTACACATTATGGACTTGTACGGCCACTGGGACAAGCCATGAAGCAATAAACTAGGATTGTGTCTGGATAAAGATGAGTTTTAGATAAATGTGGGAGGAGCTAGAAGTAAGCAGGTTGGGAGAATTGGAACTGTTTGGGATGCTGAAAATATGCCTTTAAGAAGGATTTTAATGAATGAACAATAGAAGCAAAGATTGAATTGACCTCAGACAAATTGAAAAAAAAAATATTAGAAAATAATGCCGCATCCGTTATTCGTTCCAGCGATATGTACCTCACAGAACTCATGCAGACAGAGGATGGTAATATTTTTTCTTTAGAAATTATCTGATACACATTGAAGAATGCGATCACATGCGTTCCGTAATTATGTACTAAAACCATTTATTCCATGATGGACTAAGCGCCAAGACATCTTACAAGGAGAATCTTCATTTGAGATGATTATGAAAACGAGGAAAGTAAAAATTACCCATTTTGTTGCATTCTTTAACAGTTTAATGCTGTGCTTCCCCATAAAACCGGCCTGTGTATTGCATTCAAGCCATGGGCGTCCGCAACGGGGGGGGGGGGGCAAGGGGGAACTCCCCCCCCCCCCACTGGAAAATCAAACTTGTGAAAAAAATTAAAAATTGAAATAAAAAAAATTAAAAATAAATCATCAAAATACCTTCACTCACAGCGTCAGTTTTTACTCGTGAAATATGCGGACATTTGACCAGGAATAGCAAAAGAGAAGATGGTATATGCTGAATAGTGAAATCGTAATTTGGGGACCATCATTCGTGATATCTATTGGCAAATTGTAATTGTAAAAACTATGCCAAAATTGTACTAGCCTAGTTGTCAGGTACGTAGTGTGCATATGGCATCCGACCATTGATGAATGCGTTGGTCTTGGTTTGGTCCCGTGCTGATTTCAAGTGGCAACGCGCGGGTGTAACTGGGATATACAAGGTGAATATGGGGGGGGGGGTTGTATGCATGGTTCATAATTAGGTAACGGACATAGGCCTATATAGGCTGTTTGACAGTTGTAAGTTTTATCGTGCGTAGGCGTGCGAGGCCGTGACCGAAGGGCAGATTCCCTGCAACAATTTTTTACATTGAAAATTCTAAAAATTACAGACAAAATTCCTGTTTCAGGGCTGGGTGCATGCAGCTTAGAACACTCGCCAAGTGTCGTTTCCGGCCATCTGGAGGGTTTGCAAGGCCCAAAATTTTCTTGTACGCTCCGCGCCAACTAATGGTGGCGCTCCGCTTAGATAGTGTACACAATTCAATCATCCATGATTTTCCCTTCAACAATTTTTTACATTGAAAATTCTAAAAATCTGAAAATTACAGACATGAAATTCCTGTTTCACGGTTGGGTACATGCAGCTAAGAACACTCGCCAAGTGTCGTTTCCGGCCATCTGGAGGGTTTGTAAGGTCCAAAATTTTCTTGTACGCTCCGCGTAGATAGTGTACACAATTCAATCATCCATGAATGACATTCTCCCCCCCCCCCCCCTTTGTAAAAATTTCTGCGGACGCCCATGATTCAAGCAACCAACCTAATCAGGTCAATGACCAATGTGGATATGTTTGATACGCTTGTCTTAATAAAGGCATCCGAGAACCAAGCAGGTGCGCGGAAAATTGGACATTTAACAGTTTAAACAGTATTGAGATTGCTTGCATTTGGTTGGAAGACTCAAGTGACGACACATGTTTTAAATTTTTCAAGTCGTTTTTCAAAATTTGTTGTGTCCAACAGCTGGGGTTCCCTGGATCCGCGCCTGTGTGAATGACTAGAAGAGCATTTGTCGTTCAACATTTTGCGAAACATTTTTCGGCGTACTTCGTGCCGACACTTAGTCTATATTGGCAGGCGGTAAATGTTATAATATAAATTTGCACGTTGATCGTCTCACTCTGAATTTTGGGTAAACTACAATTACCGCAGACCTAATATGTCTCCCTCATTATACAAGGTAATGTTGGACTTGAATCTCTGTCTGACCATGGACTTGGACATCAGTTGGAGGGGACTGAAAAGGGTCGCAACCTAGTTCGTCTTACTTAATCCCCTTTCCAGTGGTCAATATTCAAGGCATTATACCAGTTGCCTCCCATTGGACAAAATGCCCCATACTGTACATGGACTTATGGGAAGGGAGAAGGCACACAAGAAATATGCCTTCTACAACACCCAGGTGCAGAAGTGGCACTACGGGGGGCAAGAGGGGCATTTGCCCCTCAGATTGTCCTTTGTCCCACTTGCCCCTCACCTCAGGTATTTTCAATTAGGAGATGGATTAACCCCCCCCCCCAAAAAAAAAATATATATAATATACCTCTCAGGAGACTTTCCCCATGGTTTCCCCTCCCCCCTCCTTTGAGATTCTGGTGCCGCCACTGCCCAGGTGGAGAATCTGGAGAATCTCTCAATGATGGCATCGAGTTCTTATTAATAACATTCCAAGGTTGTTTTAAGAACACAACCTCTCCTCGACTGAACAATGAAGTTGCCCCGTAAATCTGGGATAATCAAATTCTTGTGAAAGGGGAAAATCTCAAAAATGAAATGACTACCGGTATATTCACTTAATCTGCTCTGTATTTGACTTTCAGCCTGAAGAACTATCGAATGGCAACATATTAATGATAAAAACAAACAATCACACACAGGAACACACTGTAACATAGACAAATGCATGCATGATATTATCATTGTACAGCGAATTTCCTTTTGAGCTTCCATTTCATCACAATATTGCACTTACATAACTTTTTAAATATTATTCAACAGATTTTAACTTCGGACGTTTTCTGGAATGTAAAAACACATTACGGTAAATAGCTGAACAGATACCGAATACCACTGAACACAATATTACTTTATGATTTCTGTGGCTTGATGTTGCATCTTGCGTGATATATTCAAGACACAAATGAGGACTGACTGGCAGGTTGAACAAAACCATATCAAAACTGCATATATTTCAGTAACAAAATGCAAATTAGCATTAGAAATATTAAAGGAACAGGTAGCAGATTATGTTCAAATGGCTAGCTCCTTCATAAATTAGTAAGATGTTAAGAAGGGTATTTAAAGAGAAAATGCAGTCACCCCAATTCGAATTTAAACAGTATAGCAGGCTATCCTAATTAATGAATGGCTCTCGAGAACCATGGGTCAATATTTTTGTCAAATAAATTGAAGATTGACAAAAAAGAAGTGATCTGCTCCCGAAGTATGGTCGTACGGGACTTTTTCTTGGGGGAGAGGGGGGCAGTGACTTTTTGCCCGACTCCATATCCCCACCAGGGCATAACCTCTGCCCTAATGAGAGACCTAAGTCTGCCTGATTCATGCCTGGGGTAATTTTTTGTGCCTTACTCCAGGTCCCTAGCCAGAGCATAAGCTCTGCCCGACTGAAACATTTGTCTACTTAATTCAGCAACGTTTTGCCCAATTGGGGGTTGGGGGCTGCAGCCTCCCCCATCTCGTACAGCCATGCCCCGATGTGAGATGATCACATCTTGACTGGTTGCTTTCATTTAATAAATGATTAACTTCACCTACTACTCTCTAAAGAATGCCATGAGAAACATGTTTTAGTAAAATTTTCACCACAATGCTTGGATTTAGTACCTCAGTTACATACTTCAATATCCCTTAGTCTCTGCTCTCCCTTTAACTGAAAGCCATCTATTTCCTTCAGATTCCTTTGTTACATTACTACAAGGTTTCCATGTTGCCATAGCAACTTATTCAGGCTAACAAAAAAAGCAATCCCTATAAAAGAAGACCACAATACTTCCAGCTATTGTCAAAAATTTGGTTTACATCTGGTTGGGCATGGCCTTTTTGAGTTGTGGCTCACTGGCTTGTTTTCCCTACTCCATTGCTTATGCTGAGCATCACGCACAAGGGGCAGTAGGTTCCAATTTTTATTTCTTTTGTATGACCAACCCAGAGTCAAACTTCATACCTACCAGCCGAATGTGAGATGCTCTAACCACTTGACCTTGCACTTGGTCTAAATTCCTCAAGTAAAAATTATTCCTCATATGAAAATATTACATAATGTGCCTTTATAAGACTCACATATCTGTACAATATCCCCTTTAGGAAAGAATGACAAGAAATAAAAGCTTTATTTTCATAAAACATAGAACTTTAACATGCCCTGAAAACAGTCTCATGATGAATATTGACAAAAAAATTATTGCAATAACAGGGTATTGACAACAAGTATGTGATTTTATCCTGATATAATCCCCAACACACCCTCTCCCCACCTCCCCCCTCCCTGTGATAATACAGAGCATATAGTCTTTTCTGTTAAGAAAGCCTCTTATTCAATACCAATAAATATCAAGGTCATAAATATCAAGGACAGACAAAAAGAAAAGCTGTCCCTTCAAATGAAAACCATATTCTGTTAAGTTCCCTCTGATACATTACTGTCAGGTTCCATAGCATGTTGCCATTGCAACTAGTGCAACCAAACCCTATCCTTAAAAAAAAAAGAAGACAACATTTCTTCAAGCTGAATAAATTATCCAACCCAGCCAAATAAAAAAAAAAAAAAAAAAAGCTAAAAAATTACGAATTCCTCCTGAACTGAATGAAAAGCACCCAGCACAAGATTCTAAATGGTTCAATATAAAAAAAAAACCTGTTTACATGTAACACATGCGCTAATTGAAGTAACATGTGCACAGCAGAATAACAATTTTAACAAACATATATCACCCTGAACTACTCAAGATCCCTAATATAGGAATATTGAATAATATGCCTTTTAAAGGCTTTTTTACCTATACAATTTGTCCTTTGAGAAAGAAATGGTATGAAATAAAATCTTCATTTTCATAAAATTTTTAGCTTTTACATGCCCTGAACACAGTCTCATGAGAATATTGACAAAAAAAAAGTATTGCAACCACAGCAATATGACATTATTCAGGTAGCTGTTGTTACCCTGATATTACACCAACACCCCTCCCCACCAATGTAACAACTGATGGTACAGAGCAGGTGGTTCTTCTGCTAAGGAAGGAAGCCTGACATACACATAAATATTACATATAAAACTGTTTTACTCCAAACACAATATTAAATATATGGATAATGGAGATTTCAGGTTTTTAATTGATACAAGAGCAATAGAATAGAAAAATAAACATGTTGCCTAATATCCTTCTTTTCTCTTTTTTATATATAACTGCATAACACACAGAAAAAGTTTGCATTTCTCAATATGATTTGGTTCGGATTAGACAATGATATTGAAGACAATGATTTTCACCTGTTGTATCACCCTGTTTCCAAGTGTTCAAATTTTTCCACTTAAGTTGCTATGAATACCAAAGCAAAAGGTCCCATAAATTTGAGAAGGGAACTTGAACATTTGAATACTTCAAAAATCATTTGCATCAATAGTGTGCACAAGGGAGTGGGACCCTCCCCCTCCATCCCCCCACCCCCACGCACGCCACTGGTCCCCAAACCTGAATCACTTTTAGGAAACATTACTTTGAGTGTTAGCATAACTTCTATAAATATTATTTTTTACAGGAACTTCATCATTAAAAAGTGGAACATCAAAGCTCACTGATTACTTTCACACTTTGATCAACAGAAGAAACTGCATCCGGTGATTTTGTTTTCACTGAACTTAATTTCTTCTTTTTAAATGCAGGGACCTTTCTCCAACAGTGTATATGAGAAAATGTTTTGGTAATAAGCATATCCATGGGCTCTAAAGATCTCAAAAACAATGGCAAAAAACTCCAAGTCTGAAGCTTTTTAGGTAATAAATTTGACTTCTTTCTTTGTAAAATATTCACAACAATTACAAAAGTAAGGAGGCCTATGAATGGTATACCTACCAATGCAAGAAGCCATATACCAACTACTGAGAGTGAAAAGACTATCAGTGGAAGCAAAAAGAACATGCATATTAAATACATGCCCGCAAACCACCTGTATTTAGAAGTTGTATTACCCAATGTCTTTGCCAAGTAGATTGGAACTTTGCGCATAAATGGCAAAGGGTACCATATCAGTATCCCTGAGATGTTAAAGATTAAATGGCACAATGCAATTTGTAAAGCATTCATTAAATTGCCTTCTGAACTTGCCAGGGCAGCTAAAAGTCCCGTAGCTGTTGTACCAATGTTAGAACCTAGAGTGAGGGGATACATTCTTTCTAAGGTAATGACGCCTACTCCAACCAATGGTGTCATCGCTGAAGTGAAGACGGAACTACTCTGAACCAAAAATGTAATTCCAGCACCAACCAAAATGGCCACATATCCCGTCAGACATCCCAAACGTCCTGGAAAATCAGCATTGAGAGTCTTGCGGATGATGTAGGCTATCCTTCCTTTCATCAGAGAATGGAGAATTTTAACGAGAGCAATGAGGCAGACACAGAGCATGAAAAGCGCTACAAGTAACAGGATGCCTCCAATGGCACGGTCTGACATGGTGGAATTGACAAACAAATGGTGGCCTGAGGAATGAGACAAATGATGATGTTGGCAGTGGAAGAACAATAATTGTACCACCACACTGTAAATTAAAATAGTGGCACTGAAAATGGCCTTACAATTACACTTATATGTGGAATGCAAGTGAAGGCTTTAAGTTTCAGATTTACCAGGTGTGCTACGAATCACACTCCTCAGAAAATTAAGGAGCATGGTAAGTGAGCTGTTTTACTAAATTACTAAAGGTTTTTTTTTTTTTTACTTCCCATCTTCATTTGGGTGTGCAAAAATCCCCCTCCTCGTGGTGATGGCATGTGATCACATTCACACTCCTCAAAATTCAGCTCTTAGCTTGGCTACTCTTAGCTGCAAGTGCCAAGAAAGCTGAGATAAAAAGTAAGGATTTAAGAAGAATGAACTTCTCTGTAAAATATACTGTAGAACCAAGGAAGGATTTTGCAAGTGAAAAGCAGGAAGACGAAAATGACTCTTGGCTTTAGGGAGATGTCCCCAAAACAATGAATATAAGATGACTAAATATGAACTGTAAGACTTTTAAAATAGTTCATATGTAAAAAAAAAAAAAAGGTGCCAAAATTTTATTTGTTTTTTTCTTTCTCCCAGTGATGGCAATTTAAAAGACTTGGAGGAAGTAGGATTATGGCAATGTTTTTAAATTTGCAAATTTATGACAAACAAGCAATGCTGGCACAAACAGCTACATAAAAAATAAAGATTGTGAATGACAGATTTCTATCAATGATAAATATTTATAAGCAAATCAATTATGAAGTATCTTTCTTTTTTTTTTCTTTGAGGAAACAGATACTTTACAAAATGGATGACTGCCATTACATTCAAAGTTTCACCAACTTTTAACTTGAACACATACACTCACAAGTCCTACTGAATTTAATCACATTACCTTACAGTTACAGTAGCTCAAAAGTGTGAGCAAGGTAACTGCTTGCCTAGGTAAACATTTTGCACTATCAGTGAAATACATGGACAGTAAATAGTACATTAAAGAATAAAGACAGTCCAACAACATAAGGTACACGTAATACTTCAGTGTACTGCTAATAATCAATGACACATGTATGTCATTTTTCAAACTTACATTTCTCTTCCCCAACTTGTTGTACATCTGTGACTGGGACAGTGTCTGTGATTAAATCTGTGCCATTTGAGGCTGATTCAATAATCTGTTCCGTAAAATTCAAGGTGCTGTATACAGTCTTCTTTTTACACCAAACCTTTAAGAGGGTGACTTCAGATGAATCGTCTACCTCACCAATTGCAATACGTGTAATGGCTTTCTTGTCAATCTTTAAACAAAATTAATGGAAAATTAAGATTACTTTTTTTTTTTTTGCAATTTCTGATTCATACTGCAGCTCTAGATTAATTTAAAAGAAACCTACAACCGACATTGTAGCAAAAAGTGACAGGGTTAACCCATGTGGATTTGCATTTTAAGGGCTTGGCACAATCGTTTTAAATAGTACATCTTACAATAATGGTACAGTGTTGACAGTATATGTGTCACTTTTTCCCACCGAAGGAAAAATTCAATACACATTTCTGTACTACACTTGTCTTTAGTGATCTTGATTTGAAATGCACACATTCTATGTAATATCATGCTGCCTGTGCACTGTAACATTTCTTAAATGGATGCTGACATTTACTTGCCAACACTACCGACACTTTTGTGTTCGCTGCCATGAATAACTTTGCAGACATTTAGTGGACACCTGTAAACTAAGGCTCTATATAGATAGCACTTTACTTGTAGTCAAAGATGCAAGCAATGCAGAAGTCTATTTTCTGAAATGTTATCAATGATTGTTGTTTGTCAGCTTTGAGGCAACTATGGTGCCCTTTTGAGGAATCTTCACATCACGTCCAGGCATAGGTTCAAAGTGGTTTCTTCGTTTTCTAGTTGTCACGTATGTTCATGCAGTAAAACTGCATTTACATTACATTCATCTATAATAATTCCAAATAATGTACGAACTCTCACAACCCTTGGACACGCCAACCACTGCGGTGATGGCAAACCTTTTTATCTAGCAAAATGGATTTCTTAATTTAAGAATTTTGCTCAAGACTTTCAATTTCCTAAACTTAAAAAAAAAATTTCTTAAGTCCATACATCTTTGTTAAGTAAGTTGAAACAACAGTCCCCACTGACAGGCAAAACAACTAAGGTGTGGTCATCCAAGAGAAGGTTGTCACATGACTTTGTTAGCAATATCTCTGACCTATACCTGGCAGCCACCTGCATTTACCATGTAGAAAAAAGGGTTACGTAGCAGCATGCATAGTTAGCTAGATGGGGTTTAACAACACAGCAACATGAATCGATAGTGTCACAAAAGATAGAAAATGTCACATTGTTCAAGTAAAACTACCAAAAAAGTAAAAAAATATGATAGCAAATGCAGAGAGACTACTACTTACCTGGACTATTCTGTTTGTGAAAGGCTTGGTCAGCGTCTTTAATAACTCCACTTTGACATCTTCACCTGACTGCATATTCATGCTACTGATAATCAAATAGGTGACACGATACAAATAGCCTGTGATGACTTCCAATGGCAGCAAACAAATAACGACGAGCCAGTTGAACATATCATGCACAGTAGCAGCACCAAATGCTCTACGAAACTCATTCTTTTTACCAATCTGTGCCAGCGACACAATGGTGTTGGTAACAGATGTTCCAATATTGGCACCCATTATAATATAGATGGCTTGCTGCACAGATAGCACTGGTGGGAGAGTAAAAAATTCAAGATTACAATTAATAACAACTTTTGTGTCAATTTGTACCACTGACTTTTTTCTGAATAGCAAAATTACAAAGAATTGTACTGTAGGATAGTTTGGAACTATTCTACAGCCAGATGTTGATAGTACAAAAATTCTATCCCATAAACCTTTGTGAGTTGCAACTGCCATTGGTCAGTTTGTTGGTATGCAATTACATTGACCCCTCTGGTATGCAACGATGAACAGTACCATATCAACAAGCAACTGTACAGAGTATGAATACTTTCCCTGAAGACAACTCCTGTGGGTCGCATCAAAATAGGCCATTACTAAGGCCATAAGAGGTAATCCTTCCAATACCTTTTGTTGCATTGCTGCTGGCAATCCAAACCCTCAAGTGTAAGCTGGTTGCAAACTGACCAGAACTATCATGGTACAGGTAGTGGGTCAGTGGGACAGGAGACATAAGTCAGGCATTTGCAAGGTTCATTTTACAAGCATGAATGTAAAATATTCTTCTCCTGTACTCAAAATGCGTTTATACAGTTGCACAGAGTTAGTCCTTTTAGTTACAAAATTTCAACCATTTAATGGAAGTTAATAATTTTACTAAAATACAATCTGAATAAAATGTGTGTGGTTTGTTTCTTTTTTTTTCAAAATGAATGGAGAACCATTTTTTCTTTACAAGCACCTGTTTGTTCTGTAATGTGGTGTAAACAACAGTATACTGAAAATGTAAAATGTATCAAATGTTCTGTACAAAATCAAAGTGACGGTAAACAAGAAAGCCAAAAGGCTTAGTGATTCATTGCCTCTGAAAGAAAAGCTTGTTCTTTTTTCCAAATTGACAGTGCTTCATAAAGCATTCCACATATGTAGGTAATGTATCCATACTTCCTACATTGAGATAAATTACATTGTATAAATCAGATTCAGAGATCCAGACCCTGCAAGACCCCAGAGGACCTGTGACTACTAAAAGCTAGGGTTCTACTAAACATATTGCATCCACAATTCCACATATTAATTGTAAAATTCACAGTATCTAAGAGCCCAACAATAAGATATTGTTTGAACATGATATTGTGACTGACCCTATTGACACCACATGACCTTTACAGGCATATAAGTTGGAAATTGAGGGAATAACTAAGGAGAGGACCAACAACAGCACGCATGAATCAGTGGGTTGCTACTGCCAGGATTCCAGGGGCCCTTTAGCACGTCCCTGGTGGGCCAAGAGGGAAAAGCCCTGGGATTATCCCAATGTTGATCCACCTTGAGATATTGCGATTACATGCTTTTTGAACTTTGACCTCTGGTGACCTCAAATGATATTTAACCTCTGCCAAAAACAAGAGGGTCCTTTCTTTCAATACAAAAAATCTACATACTTACTACGAAAAGCATCAGTTAGTAGAGTTTAACGGCAGTAGGTTCTATTTTTGGAGTCTTTTGTATGACACGACCTGGGAACAGAACCCAGGCCTTCAGCGTGAGAGGCTGACGCTATTACCTTTAGACCAACCACGCAGTCAGTCATTCCTACCTCAAGATACATATCCCAATTACAAAGAGTGTCACAAATGCACATACATACTCACACATGCACACCCACACACACACATGACACCACTACAGCATAGATTCCTTGCTTGCCTTCAGCAAAGAATCAAAAAAGTGATTTTTTTTGTAGGTGTACATTTGCTACCTTTGTGAATAATGACCTCTACAACTAACAACCCATGTAACCAATGACCCTTTGACAAAGTGGCTGTAAAAGAGCAACCTGCTCACAGAGAATCATGCTGGCCACAAAACCAGCAGTACCTATGAACTTGTTCAAATACTCTTTTGCAGTTTTATCTGTGCTCAAGGACCATTGATGCCCACTAACTTGGCTGGTAGGTAAAGTGCATTCTGCATTGATACATCACAGTAATAATAATCTAAATGAGATGCCAGAAAGACTAAAATTGTTTCCAACTGGAAAAAATTTTGTGTTACAGTACCCTCACAGTTACTTTGCATGTACTGTACAGCAGCAACTCAACTATGCTGTGAAGTAAATTCCTATACTCTATGAATCTTCTTGAAAACAAATTCATTTTAAATGGACACTACAGATGTGGTTGGCCTGTTTCACTGTGGACTGTTGTATATATATAAGTCTGATAGTCCCCAATTGACTTAATTGTACAACTACAGGCATGAACTTGAATTTAATTACTTTTACTTCTTAGCAACAACACCAAGTTGTGAAAATATGTAACACCTCACAACGAGGATATCTTGCTGTTGTCTAATAAAACAAGCTATAGAAATCTCTCACCACTGTGGTGCCCCCACCCCTCCCCCAAAAAAGGTCGGTCTTTGACCAAGTGCTAATGCTGGCAACACGTACAACTCCTCAAATTAAGATGAGAGCAATAGTTATTGAACAATACACACTACATGAGTACATCACCATTTAAGGCACTAAATTGTACAATTGCAGACATGAACTTGAGTTGCATCATAAGAATTTGTCCTGTACAAGCTAAAATTACTGTAGCAGCTTTGAAAAAAAAAAGAAACACAGACTTACATCCAGCTGATACAATAGACACGACAATAGATGTTGACGTACTGGAACTCTGCACTAACACCGTTGCCAGAATACCCAACATAAGACCACATATAGGATTATTCAAAAGTCCACTTTCTCCAAGTACTGCTCCTGCCTCTCGTCCTCCCAGGAGACGAAAAGCTGAACTCATCAGATCCAACGAACATATGAAGAAGTATAGCAATACTACAACTAATATCGGTTTCAGTAAAAACGTGATGAATATCCTGTGAAGTTTCTCTGCCGTTGTCATATCTGTTTGAGAAAAAGACATTGATCACTACAGGCACAAAATAATGGTACTATGGTAGCGTCTCTCAAATGTCACAAGTCTAGAGCCACTTGAAGTTTCAAGAACTTTGTTTTTCAAATGATTGTAAAACCTTAAAACATTGACAATTCAAAAGCTCAATGAGACTGGAGTTGGTTGGTTTTTCAGGACACGCATGCCAGCAATCCCCAACAGGCCCACCCATAGCTTATTCATACAGGGTACAGTGAGTAAAAATATTCCACTTCAGAGGTACTGCAGGTCTTGTTGTCAAAAACTCAACTTTTGCCTCTCTCTCTAGAAGCTCAAAGCTTACAAATGCAATGGAATAATATTGCAGTACTTTGCAGGTTGCTTCTGCAGTCTTCTGCTGTTCTCACATATCGAATCACAAAATTTTAACTTCTGCATTGGTACAGTACCAGTGGAATGTTCAATTTAAAACCCAATGTGCAGTAATAACATTTGAGAGAAATTGCAAATTCGTTTCACATGTGTTAAGAATTCAAAAGATGTTCAGTAAGATGCCTTTATGGCATCAGAGACTTTCCATAATGCAACATGCTACTGTAATTGTGAAGAAAGGAAGTGTTATCACCATAATTTTTCAGTTTATTACGACAGTACAATTTTGAACTGCTCAAATCTTACTTCTACCATATTTGTTTACTATTATCTTGCATATTGTAAAGTACTTTTAGCTTTTCAGGTGCAGGGACTTTTACAGGTGTAGGTAAATAAAAACTTCATTTTTTGGGAGCAAAATAATTCATTTTTCTTATCAGAAATAAAATGCATTCAAAGCAAATTCACAATGCCATAACATACAGTACCATACAGTACCTGTAAATTTCTTCAAAAGAATTGCCCCATATCAAAGCATTGAGGGTAAACCTAACCAATTTGGTAAAAAACGATGGAACTTCAAGACTTCAAAACCTCCCAAGATGGCAGACAAAAAGGGGCGCAGTGCTAGAACTATATCCTGGCCTGCGAGTTCAATTCACAACACCACTTGGTGCTGGTGAATTATTTTTATTTTGAGATACTGTACCATACTGTACTTAGTTTATTTTTTGACCGCTGGCTGCTGTGTGTTTTACCTTCGAAACTCTGTGTACTTTGATTCTAGTGCACCATTTCTCAAATACCAGTGTACAGTAGGCTATACTGTACCTGTACATCTGTAAATCTGCAATATTGGCAAATGAAATTGGTACTGACCAGTTATACTGCATGTACAATATCAGCAGCATCTGAAAATAACAGCTCTACATGTTAAGCTTTGACAATTTTTTTTTTTGTACTTATCTGACGGGCTAGCTGTTTTCTCAATCTTCTTGCCTGCATAAACATCTGTGTGTCCAATTCAAATCTGTTGAGTTCTTTAAGTCTAAAAGTACAAATGCCATTTTCGGCAACTCAAAAGTTTAAGGCTGGGGGTACTTGCCCAGCGGGCTGCAACATCAAGCACGGTAGTTACCCGAGTGATTTTTTACTTGTCCCAGGTTGTCTGGCGGGGGATGTGTCTAAGCCTGCTACATGTACTGTACTATAGCATGAGCTTGACGTCTATAACAAGTATACAAACACATTTGTGCCATCACAAATTTTATAGCCTACTGTACATAATGCAAGTGTTTCTTTTATGAAAAAATCCTTATTCACTGTGATGATCTCCCACTGTGATTATAAATAATCCCCATTGTACTGTACCATGAATTCCCCCCATGTACAGTAGCAAGGGGTAAGTATATGTCTGGGATGTGAATACTGTAAAGTATTACCATCCTAACTGGAATATATTGACACAGTAAATTATGGAAATAGCTACAGTGTCGAAAATGTGCCTGTTGGGTGTGCAGTACTGGTTCAATAATTTTTGTTTCAATGCGAACTTGCGAAGTAGCCGACCAATACTAAAACATTGTTCTGCACAATGTTTCAATTTATTACAAAAAACATAAAAGCATATCCTTCAACACCAATACAGTATTTCTTTTGTCATGTGGCATTCTGTCAAACACTTAAATAAGTCATATAGATAGCTGACAGTGCTGGTAAAGTACAATACTGTATATCACAATGTTTGTACTGAAGATATATAGTGTTTCCTTTTTCCTTCAGACAGCAGAATCTTGACTTGTCTGAATCAAATCTTCCACACTGCTGAATACATAGTGGTATAGAAAACTTTCAATTAAAACATGGCTCAAGGCAAGATTAGTCATCAAGCCATACATTTTAATTCAGGAGAAATATGTGGTGCTTATGAAAGTCCTGTTTATTTAAAATGTGTGAATAAAACTCTTTATGAAATTGGCTTCATTTCCATATTCTTAATCCAAGCAATTTACATTTGATACAATCCAAATGTTGAAAGGACAACCTTCTAAAGGACACAAGTTTTTGTTATATTTGGCAGTCCAACAGAAATTCTGGTTCTCTCCAGTGCATGGACACCTGTTGAGATCCTTCACTGTAGTATTTTAACACGGGTACTGGCATCAAAGATGACTGCATTGAGGGATTACCAAATAATACAGAAAACTGTTTCAGAAAAGGTTGCTCTGCGGACACCCAGACAATTCAAGTGCAACAAATGTAATTTGAATGACTTGGAGAATGGAAATTATATGTCAACCAACTTCAGTAAATTTTCCTTCCTTCATTTCAATGAAGTGTAGTAGTAGTGTAGTTTATCCACAGTTTGGTGTATGGTAGGAATTTTGCATAAAAATTCTAGGATTTCTGAAAAATTAGCGAGACTACCAGATTTCATGAAGGGCAAACACTTCATTTTTCTTTGTAGAATGCACCAGTTGGCATATATGCTAATTGTACCGTCTCTCCTCACATAAAACCTCTGCAAAGTATAAGACTGAATGTGTAACAACATATAGTACTGTACTGTACATTATAAGCATAATCTGCCAGCTAATGCAATAACTCACCAGACCACGTCTTCATGCTATTAACTTGTATGTCCAGCAGTGCCCAAGGGTCTTCTTCCTTATCATCAGCCTCTCCATCCTCCTCATCCCTTTCATGGTGTTCTTGAGACAGGAGTGGGTCATTCTTTCCTTTGGACTCTTTCACTGGAATCTTTTCCACATCACAATGGTGACTGCCTTCTTCAGCATCTTCCAATTCAATGTCCACCTAAAACGGAAGCAATTCAATGCACATAACACATACAACACAAGGGTCATGTCATCTTAAAGAGCTCACTGAGCTGCTTCATGAAACTACAGATTTTTCCAAATCTTTTTTTTTCACATACCAATGACAAATGGTCAAACTTAGATAAACGTAATTGTTTTAGCCAGGGTCTATGAACACTGAAAAGTTCAATTCAGTTTTCAAAAATTTGTGACCACACCCTTTTTCAAATTATACATGAAACCATGCATTTCAAGTCAGGAAACCATACGATTCAAAAATATAACTTTTTCTGTACCTATTGGATGTGAAACTACTTTACTTTATAAGAGTGGTCAAGTGGTAATCTACTTTACTTTATAAGAGTGGTCAAGTGGTAATCACCTTTAACACTTCGTTATGGATGTCAACTCAATGAGCCCCTTTAAATTAATTGTTTCCAGAGATAAATGTTCATTTTGTGGATATGACTCTGAGTGAACTTTACTTCAGAATAGAATTCTGATGAAAGAACTGTAAGCAAAAACGGAAAGGAATGTGCAATTTTTCAATCAAAATGCAGGCCTTGTGTGGTTTAAAGATTAAAGATGTGCTGCAAATTACACTCCTCGAGAAATTATGGAGGGTGGTAGTGGTACATAGGTGTGCCGTTTTATTTGACTTCGACAGATATAAAGAAGCAAACAATTTTCCTTTACAGTAGGTGTGCCCCTTCCCCCTTCCCCCCTCCCCCCTCCCAAGAAAAAAAACGTAACTTGAATACAGCAATAAAGAAGTTGCATCAAATTAAGCACAATCTGTCATTTAAAGTGAGTGAATAAGCTTCAACAATTTCTTCCATAAAGGGCCTACTGTAAAAAGTGCCTCCATACATGTGGAATAGGGTTTCTCTAAGAGTCATTCAGGTCAATACAATCAGTATGAAGAAATAGGACCCCCTACAAAATTCTGTTGGGTGGAAATGTGCACACATCAATGTTGGGCAAGATTGAAACACTATTTATTCACTTTTCCAATAAACATTACATCAATGCCTCATTGTCCAGCCAATACATGAATTTACATCAAAATTGGTCATAGAAGTGATTTATGATCTGAAACAGTGGGTGAGGAAGAATGTGCTATTGAAATTGGTGGTAGGTTTATAAATACATATTGTACTGGTTGCAGCTGGTACTGGCTGGTACTCTTATATTTCATCTTGGTATGATGTGCAACCTTTTCTGTTACAAAAATTTATTGTGAAACAGGTGTAACAATACATAAAACCAATTCCAGGGGTTTGCAGACTTTATCTTGGAAGACCTGCTCGTTGGAATGTATGTCTGCTTAACCACTGAAAAATTAATCCAACTTTCGAGTGGTTGTTGCTAACTCTCACTGTCCCAGTATACTAGGACTGTGAACGTGTAGTGATTAATCGCTAAATGATCACATGTGCAATAAACGTTTAGTACAAAGCTACAAGCAATTAGTCACAAAACTTGTTTTTGACATTTTGTTAGAGTACAAATGGATAGAATTTTTTTTTATCCATTTGCATACTCTGATGATCCTTGGTTTTTGTTAAATGGAACATTCTGGGCATATTTGAACCTTGTAGGCTTCAAAGTTTCAGAATAATTTGATTTTACCATGCAAGATAACAACAATTACTACTTCTGAATTACATTCAGATTCAATCACTACATACTGGAATTATTTTTTTTTGTGAAACCATAAGGTAATTGCGATTAATCACTAAATGATCACAAATTTTTGAGGTTAAACGTTTAGTTATTTTGCTAAACGTGCACAGCCTTACAGTGTACATTGCTTACTTTCAGAGCATTAAGAGTTTACCTATTTCACTATAGCTCATGTGACTATGGAACTTCATTTATAACAGTATGCTAATGAGAGTAACTGAATTAAGTCAGTGTGAACAGCTTACACAGCAACCTTACCATAGGCCATAGGGACTTATGTCAAAGGTAAACATCAAATGTTCTTTGTGATCTCACAATCACTGTTTCCTCTAAGAAATGATATATTATGTCAACACACTCAACAGAATAAATATTTTGTCTCTCTCAAGAAATGTCATTTTGTGGAACTTCACTACAAAGCAACTGTCGAAAAAATCTTTATTTTTACCACAGACAACAGTGTGCCTAATGGACAAGCCTTTGTGTCAAACTTGCATCATAGCAGTTTAGTGGAAACACTGGTCACAGTATGTTTAACAAGGGGTTCCAATGTATACAAATATTTTTTATTTATTTTTGGAAGTTGCAAATTTGATGATTTTATGCCAAATTTTTTAATCTTTTTAGAGGTTTCAAGTAGGGTCATCAAGACAAGCATTGTACTTGATTTCGAAAAGGTAATTAACTTCATGATAGCAAATTAAAATGTAAGGTGCTACCTTAACTTTGCTACATGAAATTTTTTTTTCAAAATTTACAAAAATAATTTTGTGCAGCTGTGGGCCCGGTTCAAGACACACCTAAGAAATCTCAGGAGTAGGGACTCCAAAGACCTGGACTCTTGGGGTTTTTTGTGTTTCTGAGCCTCTGAGGAATAAAGGTTGTAACTTTAAGGGTCATTCCTCTCACGCCAAACTGCAGTTCTTAAAGGTGGTTCCAAAACTCTCCATTGGCTCAGCTCTTTAATTGACAGCTAATTCAAAAAATACCAAAAGCTTATATTACACCGCATTAACTGTACTGAGAGTGTTTTGATTATTCACATTGAGCTTTTCTATACTCACCCTGAAGAAATAAACAAAGATAATGTCTGGATGAGGATGATTTTCAGACAATTGTGGAAGGGACATAAGTAGGGCTGTGAACGTTTAGCAAAATAACTAAACGTTTAACCTCAAAAAAGCCATTTTGCGATTAATCACGATTACCTTATCACAACAAAAAAAAATAATTTCAGTATGTAGTAATTGATACTGAATGTAATTAAGAAGTAGTAATTGTTGTTATCTTGCATGGTAAAATCAAATTATTCTGAAACTTTGAAGCCTACAAGGTTCAAATGACAAATATGCCCAGAATGTTCCATTTAACAAAAACCAAGGATCATCATGGTATGTGAAGAAAACTTAACAGGTTTGGAAAAATTTGTTGAATTTCATGAACCAACTCAATGAGCCGCTTTAACAAAATCCAGGGATCATCAGAGTATGCAAATGAATAAAAAAAATTTTCTATCCATTGGTACTCTAACAAAATGTCAAAAACAAGTTTTGTGATTAATTGCATATAGCTTTGTACTAAACGTTTATTACACATGCACTCGTTCAGCGATTAATCACTAGATTTGCTACACGTTCACAGCCCTACATAGCCTAGACTATGCGAGCTTTTCTATGCTCACCCTGCAGCAATAAGCTGAGATTGTAACTGGATGAGGATGAATTTCAGACAATTGTTGGAGGGGCTTAAGTAAGATTAGGTTAGGAGAATTGGTACTGTTTGGGGTGAGAGAGCTGGGCGTTTAAGAACTAGGCTAGGCCTTTTTGCAGACAGGAACAATGCCCTGACATCAAGTCAATGTTGTTGGGTTTACTTTCAATGGTTATGGTAAATCATTGGCCTGCCCTCAAGAACCCTGGTCCAAAGAAAAAGAGTGATTTGGATTAGCCTAGTTGCATGACTATACAGTACTGCCAAGGTAAAATTATATTTTGCCAACCATCCTAGAATTTTAAGCCACTGGAGTCTCTAAAATTAAAAACTGAATTTTTCATGGTGGGAGTTCCCCAGTTATACACAAGTCAGTTTGGGAGAGTATTGACTACCGCTAACTTAGGCTAACTAAGGTTGACGATTTGCCGATGGTAATTCGTAATAGGCTTAAGTTACAATACAATAACGAATAATATCGATCGAATTTGTATCTCACTAACCTTAGGCTTTGTAACGTTGTCATTAACATTACTTTCTAACAATGGATGAGAGCACTGGCTATCCCCACCATCTGCAAGGTTCACTTCAAGTCTTGGGAAATCAACTTCGGAGATGTTTACCCTGAGATTTCCCGACATCGTATCTGGGTGTACCATTTTCAAGAGAAAGAACGGAGGGGGTTCGGAGTTCACCTTGCTTTTACTCCTTTCTCTAGCCTAGGCTCCCGCTCCTCAGCATGCACACGTGCGAACACCGCGCCGGCCGGTACGGCATGCCTAAAATATTTTAGATTCGATATATGTGCACGTGGTAGTATGAATTTTACGTACTACAAATATTAACGCCCCTCATTGATAGCCATATTACGTACATGTGTACTAGGAGAATAGTGAAAGCAAATCCTCCGTCTCAGCACATGGGAAGCACATGCACAGTGAATGTGTACGGAGTTGTGGTGAACACATTAAGTATATATTCATTGTAGTGTTCTTTCGAATGCTCATTCCCTGTCCCTTCGAATTTCAGTCAAGAATTCATCGGTAAATTTAATACTTTAGTTCATATTATATAATTGAATGACCAATTAGATTAGAAACTCAAAGTCTGTTGGTACTGTTGAAGATATTACTTGTGATGGTAGTAAGCGCGTCCGTAGTAAATAATTTATCAATGAAATAATTTGTGAGGAGCAGTACAGTACGATCACAACTGTGGGCGGAGCTTTTTGAGATCTTCTGGGCGTGCGACATTCCCGAGCTGTGTACGTACCTTTTAGAAGACCGCTTCTTTTACTAGCTTCCTAAACTGCATCCAGGTTGTGGCTTCTATTCTATTCAGCCAGTCTAGAGCAGGACCACTCAGTGTTTGCCCTTTGGAGGGCGTACTTGTCCATTTGGGACGTAAAGCTCCTTAAGGGAGCAGAACTCCTCCGGGAGTAATCGTTTGGTTTTCGCCCCTTGGCTCTTCGCCAGAGAGTCGTGGGGACTTTTAGAAAAAAGCTTCCTAATCATATAAATAAAGCATTTCCTTACAGTGAAAGTACCCAGGCATCATCAGAGTAGGCCTCTGGGCTCTCGAAGGGAGCAGAACTCTTCCGGGAGTAATCGTTTGGTTTTCGCCCCTTGGCTCTTCGCCAGAGAGTCGTGGGGACTTTTAGAAAAAAGGCCTCTGGGCTCTCGAAGGATTGTGTGGCTGGGGTGTCACTGTCATCCAGCGGTCGTTGTAAATATTCACTAGTATACAGTATTGTACATTGTTGGCGGAAAGGTTTACTGTAAACAGTGTCGTTCTGAGAAAGTCACTGGATTTGGAGTATTATTAGCCTATGTGAATGACATATTGTCATTTACAGGCAGATTTTACGCCAGTGACAATTTTCCGGACCCCTTCACCAACGTTTACGTTGGCGAAGGGATCAAATCGACACCCCAGCTATATGTGTAAAAGCTACTACAGTATTAGTTATTAGCCGTTAAAAGCTAAAATTTGATCTGTTGAATGTTATTAATTTTGTGTAAGCGGGTGGGCGAGGGGCCCAGTCAGCAAAATCCAGCGGTCCGTCGGCGGCCATTGTCGGCTTTTGATCGGCCATGAATTGGCGTTTGGCCACTGAAAGACCGCCAGAGGGCCATCGGAGGTCCGCTGGCTACATCCGGGTCGTTTACAAAATTGTATGCTGGGTAAAATTTTTCAGCCAATCAGCTTCTTTGCCGTCGGAGGTCCGCCGGCGAGCCACCGGACATTTCTCCGGCGGACCGCCGATGTGGTCTACGGCGGTCCGTTGCCGAGCCGACCAAATTTTGCTGACAGGGCGGAGAGGGGGGGGGGGTTAAACTTAAATATTAAAAATTTCGTGCGTAATTTTCAACACACATTGCTTTACTGTGAATGTTCAATGCGAGTTTAACATTCATAACGCGACTTAAACCGCATGGACAAGAGAAGAAGAACTTCGAATAGAATTGGATGACGGTTTCAGAGCTTTGGCCCGGCTGCTGACAGAAGGGGGAGATCATAGCTGTTCAAATTAGAGAAGGCCCTTACAAATTTTTCATTTCATGCTGGCGTTACGCCGATCCTGGCCCAGTGTGTCGGTAGGTTTTCATTCTTGATCATGTGGACCGCGTTTGCACGGCTTTCCCATTTGCTTCTTCAAAATTACAAAAGGGGTCATACAAGACTGTTAAATTAAACATTTACATAATTTAAGCAGAAGCTGGGCCCTCTCATACTGTGGCAAAGTCAATAATATATGATGGGAAAATCTGCAGTGCTCACGGTACTCAGCATAAGCAATGGGTTGGGGAAAACAAGCCAGTGCGCCACAACTGGTAAAAAAAAAAACCGTGGCGGCTCGACTTCATAGACAACTTGGTTGGAAACTGAGCTGCTAACAGTGGTGGCGTCAGGATCTGCCCGACAGAGGGGGGGGGGGGGGGGCAAGCTCCCATACACTCACTGGGGCAAGCATTTCAAGGCTCGGACAAAGTTTTGTACAAAAAAGATCATTTGCTCATTCTATATCAACATTTTTTTTAATGTTCTAATTAAGGTAAGCTAAATCGATTATGCCTTGGAATGATATGTCAAGGTGAGAGGAACTCATGAAATGCCAATTTTCATTGGAAATACATGATTTTTAATTTTGTGACGTCATAATTTTGGGGATTCCCCCAAAACAATGGGCCATTTTATGCCTTTACTTTACGCGTTTTACGGCAAAAATTTAGATCCAAATAAAACCAATTCTTCTCCGCCTGTTACCTGTAACATGCAGCTCCCAGAAACGAGTTTAGCCGTGTCAATATATCTGTGGCTAGCCTAGAAGATTTAATCCTAGTTTAAATTATGTAAAATTGGGATGAAAAACGCTTTTGCCCATAGACATCAAATCCCATAAATTCATGATTTACGACAAAAGTAAGGGGTGTGCCCAGTCAAAAAAAGCATTCACTAGATGTGCAATAGTATGAACATCACAAATCCAGTTTAGCCAGACCTTAAACCACAACCTCGAATACTACATAAAGCGAAAACCCTAAAAATGCAAAATACTCCCGCACACACTGTGACGCATTTAGGAGGTTTATTATCGAAACTTTTCGATATGAATGAATGAATTGATGGATGAATGAATGAATGAATGAATCTGTTCAAATGAAATAAGTGTGGACGAATTTATAAAATACTGCAACTCTTACCAACTCTTGCCTGTCTTCTCCTGTTACCGTCATATCCTAATTTTCCTTATAACCGTGTTAAACTGGCTTCGATGCACTCCCAGCACCTATGAAACAAAAGAAATCCGGCACTTGCTCTCCTGGAAGCGCTCAGAATTAGTGCGTTACTGCATTGTAAACGCAATATCTATTTAATGAGCCCGGTTCCTTGTGGTCAACCGAAGTGAAGACCTCATGATCCAGTAAGTATGGAAACATATACGATTGCCAAAATCTAAAATAGCGACATTTCACTCCACACACAGTCAAAATGCAACACGAAGACTCATTATTTTAGAAGAAGAAGTAAATTAGAACAATCAATTGCTAATTGAAAGCATCCGTTACGTGTTCATAAATTCTTTGGCAAAGACCTTGCAGACAGATGTTCCTGACATGGCCTGCATAGCTACCATCCTTTTCTGCTGACGCCGGATGGGCAGTGAAACACGCTTATCAAAGTTCAAAGCAAACTTCCTTGGCTCCATATGTTATACTGTCCACCTCTGTTCAAGATCTTGAGACGACTAATTACCTTCACAGGAAGTGACTTAAATAAGTTGTCTTCCGGGTCAGAAAAGAGTCAGAGTCACTAAAAGAGACATTCTTTCCAAAGTTGAACCAATCATGAATAATTTGTTCCGATGAAGAAACAATGAATGATAATTATTTATACATAGGCCTACTCTATACTTTGAAGCTGGGTAAATTTCTCTTTGGCATATATTTGATTTTCTTTGATTTTGTGGTTAGATTTATTCAAGATAGCAAATATCTGGTCAGAGTTGTGAGGGATAGTAGTCCAAATTTTGTATTATTCCAAATTTTCATCTTATACTATTGCATATAAGACCTAATACAAAACTAAACGGTCAAGTGATCAAAATCAAATAATTGGAAAATAGTTTCTTTGGGCTTGAGAACCCCCGCTCTACAGACAAAGTTGCACCAGTCATGAATGCCTGTATAATTCGGGACTCGAAAGGCATATCTTTTATACCTAGTGTGGAGAAATTATAAATGCTTATGAATTACAGCTACACGTCGGATGGCCAACCAACTGAACAATTTGGATCAAATGAGGTCAACTGAGCTGTATATACATGCCCGTGTATACAACTGTCGCTATTTTGAATTGTCTGACAACGGTAAACGGCAAATTGCGACGTAGAATGATAAGCTGAAGCAGGAAATAGAAACACGGATATTAATAATGCCGCCGTTGTACAGGTTATGACTCATTTGTAAGATGTGGGCACAATGCTTGCAGGTTGAAAGATATTCGACATTTCGAAATTGATTTGACTGTCGTGTGATTATTTGTCTTTATACTTGGTGATTGATAAAAAGTTACGCAGTTTAATGTATTGCTGTACTCTCTTACCCTAGATATGTTACTCGTAAAGTCTTATTATAAGTTTGCAGAGAGTTTCGGGGTATGTTTGCAGGAAGGGGGTTATAAGGCAATTTCATGTGACGTCACGTGATTTAATTTGCCCGGCATTGCTTGGAAGGACAAAACACGTCCGCGGTAAGCGTATTTGCAGCAGATGCACACGGTATCCCCACAAAAACTACTTTAACGTATACTGCGCGCGTTGCAAGAATACTCTTATAATGCGCGTGTTTATAAAAGAGACGTTTGCCCATCAAATGACGTCAGTGAAATTGCTTTACTAACAGTGGCGTAGCTTGACTTTTTTCAAGGGGGAAAGCACCCAAATTTTTCGATCTTTTGAAAGCTTGAACACTACTATAGTAGGGACTTGATTTAAGGGTTCTTTTTGAAAACAAATATTTGTTAATATGGAACTTGCATTGCAGAAAATTTTATAATCTGGATTTCCTGAAGGAAATTTGAAAATTTCGGGGGTTATTGAACTGTTGAATAATCGTCGTTACCTATATCTGAGATTGCATGGCGACTGAAGATCGGTATTGTTAAGATCTGCGATTGAGGTGACATTTAAAATGTTCCCGAAACTGTGTTGGCTTTTTAGACAAAATATTTCAAAATTAATAGCCTATTTGAAGAACATGAAAAAATTACCAGAATGATTCATGTGCGAACACTAATTGCAGTAGAGACCGCAATGTGGGGCGCACGAAGCGCGCGGAAATTTTGCTTTTTCCAAACAAATGATTACAAATATGGAGCTTTTTATTGGAAAAATTAGGAAATTTACGAAGGGAAAGTTGAAGAGACCGCTATGTAGTCGACTTGTGTTTCTTACGACAAATTTCCGAATTTTTGACTTTTCAGAGCGCAGTGAGGGGGATGGGTGGGTAATGAACCCTGCCCGTTGTCGTAAGCCACTGGCTATTGCTGGAGGTTTGGCGTTCCCAGACGGTGTCTATGAAATATTCTCCATCCAGAGGCACTACAGTTCATTTTCAGATGGTACAGAACATATTCGGTGGAAGGTTGGAAATGTAACTGGTTGAAGCCCAGTTGGTGCCCCTCACTCCTTTTGAATGCGAAGATGCTATCCGTATACGCTTGCTTCTACTCAGACGTACAGCGTCAAAGTCGATTCAGCTTTTTGATTTTGAGTTGTACGTGAGGAGAGGACTGTGGGGAGGCCGATTTTTTCTTTAATTTTAGTAAGGCATTCACAATTCGATTTTTAGGTCAGCAGGTCAATTCACTTGACATTCAATCAGAACCCCTTATTTTAAAAATTAAACACTTTAAGTGAAAAAAGGAACGAATAGCAAAATTGTCCAGTGCATAAACTGGTCCAATAAAATATTATATTTTGACCTGATTAAAAAATGACTAGACCTGATATCCAAATGATGTTACTCCGTTCATCATGTTTGGTCAAAACTTGCCGAATAAATAGCAAACAGTATTCCTACTTGTGTCTCATCTAAAATTTGTCAAGTACAAGTTTAGAGCTCCGGTGGGATTTTCAGTTGATGTTGGCAATGAGGAATTTTTGCAAGGTGGAGTAGTCAGTGGTCACGTCACAAGTAGTCAGTGGTCACGTCACAAGTTGTGGGGAATACAACTTCCGCGTCACTGGTATAGGTTTAAATTCATTGGAGTGTGTAAAGAAACGGAAAATGGACAAACAGCCCGGCACTTCCACCCGAAAAGCCCATCGGACCATACCTATTACCAGAAAATTTTAGAACTGTCCAGATTGGTCAAAACGACAATACTGTTCCTTGGTAGTTGCTCTGGTATGGCTGTGCTGTCCGGGAACCGCAACCAACTGACGTTACTGCAGGACAAAATGGCAATTTTAATATTATAACTAATGTTCTTTCCTGACTTCATTTCATAGCATACCCGCTTATGTCTAAGCATTTGTAAAGAACTCATTTCTGGAAGTAGTGAACGAGCTTCGTTCAGGGTGACATGTGACGATCATTTTCCAGTACATGCGTCGTCATGTGAACACAGGCGTCATACTCTAACGATTCAACGGAAATGCAGATGACATGTCAGTTATTAAGCAAACGAATAAATATTAAATGTATTTCTGATTCAGGTTGGGAAGATGAATATTAAGCTTAAAATATCACGAATTTGATTTTTCTGTAAAAAATAAAGGTTTAGCATAGTGGCGGAGATAGGGATTTCGGTCAGAGGGGCGAAAACGGTCTCAAGGGCGCTTCGAAGGAGTAAATACCCTGAGTTTCAGCACAACCAAAGCCTCGGCTTTCTAGCTTTTCAGACTTTCCAGTTGATTTTCCGCACCTGATAGAAGACTAGTTTGCCATTTCTCCTCAGCAAGTTTTTTCTATAAAAACATATTTAAATGGGCCTCGGCAGAGAAAAATTCGGGAGGGGGACAAAATTCTTTCAGGGGGGAAAGCAAACTTGCCACCATGATTTCGCGCAGAGCGCCAGAAAATTTTGGCCCAAAATGTCTCTCAGATCGCTGGAAATGGCATTTCTAAAGCTTATTTACCGCATATGAATAGGAAAACCACTGAGTGAACTGTAAGAAATGTTGATGAAAATTTTTCATCCTCTTTTTCTTTTTTTGTTTTCTTCCCTTTTTTCAGTTTTTTTTTTATTTTCCAGGGGAAGTTCCTCCTTGCCCCTACCTGCGCACGCCCATGTTTCTATCCCTCTCTTTCACATTCTAGTAAATATCAAGCAATCTTACAGGGGGAAAAGTTATGTAAATTAATCACTGTTAGGTGTACATTTTTACCACATGGAAATCAAAGTACACGAAGAAACATTAATTGACGTAATTTACATCATTTGACCACTCTGAAAAAGGCATTAATTAAATACTTTGAAAGAAGTAGCCAAGACAAAAGGTCTGCTTGGCTCTCTAGACACCGAATTTATAATAAATAAAAGTAGCCTGAACGTAGGCTAATTAGGTGCAATTTTCTGGCCTTTGAGACCACGAAATTACAGAAAGAAACATTTTCATGGGATTATCGTGCGGTGTCAGAAATAGTCATTTATCAGTATATCATGAGAATGGTCACTTTAAGAAAAGAAAAATGGAATCTGCTCATTAAAACTCTTAAACCTATACCACTGTGATAACGGTTTTATTTTGTTTAACCTGAATGTTCTCTTCAAATGATTTTGAAAAATGTTGTGGAAGCTATTTTGGTATTTTTATAAACCAGTTTTATTGTCTATGGTGACAATTATCCCCGACAATAGGAGGGCTATTTGCGCTGCAGTTATTGTTGCGCCCTTTGAAACATCTTTTCTTGACCTTGACCGGGAGGGTGAATTTAATGCCAGTCTGTGTATTTTGTGAGCTTATAATCACGCTCAATGAACTTAGCACAACGACAACATTCATTAGTACGTCTAAAGCATGATGATACGTTTCGCAAAACCTGTCCCTGTATTACAGAAGATGACGCTTTTCATCAGAATAAAGTGCAAACAGTACAGTTACTGGTGGCTGTTTGAGCATTTTGTCATCTGAGCCTTGAAACAACACTATTAAATTATATCGCCAAATTATTTCAATAATGGTGCAAGAATAAAGTATGTTAAAAACCTAAAAAGGGCGCCGGCAGACAATTTTGGTCCGTGGGGGGGGGGGGGAACCGCACCTCTGACCATACGGCAGCTCCGCCACTGGTTAAGCATTGTTTTCTTGTTTTTATAATTGATTTTTGTGTTCTACAGAAGGATTAAAACGCAGATTGTGTTAGAACCGTACGTACACAGGGAGTTGTTGAAGAAGGCAACATTTTGATTATTTAAGGAAGTATTCTGCATTTTTATCAAAAGTTGGCATAAAGTTACTATTTCAACTTCACACATTTTGAAGTCTATGCTAGTACAAGATCCACTGCATGCTTTCCACATTAATGTTTGTGACCAATTTTCTTTGCAGGGATCTCTTTCAAAGGAATTCTCCGGGTGAGATATCAGTCTTCTTATTCAACAATCTGATGAAATGTGAGTTGAAATATTTTCTCTTTCTGGTTGAAAGAATTGCCGTCTAGTCCTAGATCGACTAGATTGCTGGAACCAAAAATTCAAACTGAAAGACCTAACATGAATGGAAGAGCTTGAGTTAATAATGACAAAATTCCTTTTTTGAGGAATTGGGAGTGAGAATTTCAAATTTTGATAGATACATTTTTGGCTTTATACAGGGACATTCTTCAGATATAAATCAGAAATTGTTTGGCCAGTACCGGTCTCATGCTACGCAATCTGTGAGCAAATGTTAATTAAACATGGCGTTATAATACACACTGCCAGCAGTGAAGCTGGGTTCCTGTGATGATGTCATTCTTGGTTCAATGCATTTTACATCTTTTACGTTTTTCAGCTGTTGCGCTGAAAGTGGTTCCATTTTTTGTGGAGGTGTTAGAGATGACAAATAAAGTTGGGTAGTCTTACCTCAGGTTGTCGTGTTTTGTGTAACTCCGTCAATACCGTTGAAACAATATGGCGTCACAACGGAACCTCGTGTCCTCGGGATCTTGGCTGATAAAAAAGCAGCACTATGGCCCCACTCAACACTACATTCCCAGTAAAGTAATAAATGTCGAGCTGCCAGCTGCTACCCAACTCACGAGACTGTCCGTGTTAGTAGAACGAATAGGGTGCTTTTTACGTGCTTCGAAACGGACACGAGTAGTCGGTGACAGTAGCTCCGAGATTTCAAGTGGTAGACTTCTAGTAGAAATGTGCCTAGTTGGCTAAGTAAAAAATATCCACGAAGGTAGCTGGAGGCTTATGTTGTGGTTGACTAGAATAGTGGTCACTAGAGGTTGATGTTGAGGGCGCGAGAGCCAGAGTGGTTCTTGGGAAAGCATGCTGTCTGACGAGTTGGACTCCATCATGGAAACTCGATGCAGCTGATGGTGGTTGGTCAGTAGTCCTGACGTCATAAGGCTGCTCTCGGTAGCTAATGTATATGTATGAGTAAGTGTGTATGGTGCACTTAGAACATGTGTCCGAAGTGCTACAATTTCACTTGAGCATTTCTCTTTTGTGGGGCAGAATACTTTAAAATATGTGCCTTTTTTGTTGATAGATAGTGTCAGAGAATGACTCCAAATCGTTGTTATTGAGTAATATCATGGACTCTTTAAGCTGGATTTCGTACACACTGGTCTGCAGAAATAAGGCCTTACCAAATTATCAGCCATACCTCCTTGAAAAAAAAACTATTAAATACACGTAAACTCTTGTACTTTCGGCGGTTGTCACAGTGAATGAATTGCGTTTGTTCAAAGGATTGTTTAGAATGTAGGGTTCCTAACGGGGGAGGTACCACTTTTTGGGGCTTTTGAACAAAATCAATTGACAGAGGGGCGCTGTGCTAAAAAGGTTGGGAAACACTGGTTTAGATGAACGCCTATTCATGTTAAAGTGAAAAATACTTGCCATAAAAAATGCCAGCACACACGTATCTGTAGACTGTATATGGGCTGGTTTCATTGGCCATGCCCCTGGTCAAATATGGGGGAATATATCCACCACCTATCCCCAGATCTAACGCCCATCGTAGCTCTCAATATTTTGATGGTTTGCTCGAAAAAATGTTCAAATCAATTTGAATAAACAAATAACGAAATGATTAGAAAATTGGTAGATGAAACGTAGGCCTACCACTATCTTTCCTGGCATGGCGATTTTGGACACTGTATACACTCATACATCTAATCAGATCTAACCGTCTGCCCATCTTATTTGGCAATTAAAAAACTTAACAATATAACGTTTACTGCGCAGAAAATTTTGCTGTTCAAAGTTGTTCTGTCTATTCAAAGAACAAGGCACGTACTGCTTGGTTCTTTGTTTCATATCTATTTCCAGGCTGGGACAAGTAACATTCAACAAATTTTATTAGTGTGACAAAAAATAACGGTCGATTTAATTTTTGTTGTGGAATTGACAACATTGGCTCTCATTATAGTCTATTTCTTTGTGAAATCTTCCTTTCAGGTTTATTTTGAGATGCTGATGAAAATGATTTTTACGAGAACCACAAACTTAAAATAGTAGGCTTGGGTCTAACAATCAGTCAATTCCCAGAGGTGAGTGGATTTCTCTGGACCTTTGGGGGCGATGCGCACTGTTTAACAAGAAATTTCCTTACTGGCAAACGATGATAGTCTAATCCGTAACCCCAACAAAGAATACAATCGATACAATACAATGGCCACAACCAATCAAGAAGGTGTCCGGTCAACTCGGCCCCTGAGACAACTCGGGCCCGGACATCTCGGCCCCTGGACAACTCGGCCACCGAGACAACTCGGCCACTATTGACATGCTATATTAAGTGAACTTACCAATTAGGAGATTGCATTTTTGAGGAAATTTGCACAGCCTTACCTTCAGCTTTAAGACATTGCTTAAAGTAAACCTAATTTCGAAAATATAACTGAAAACTTTTGAAAATGTACACATGATTTCTTACTCTGCTTCTTGATTTTTGTAATAGTTTACAAGGGAAAAACTGCTTGGTTTCAAGTTACCTTGAATATAAAACAGTGATGCACTCCTAAGCAAGCCAGTACTTGTATTTCTAACGTTAATACTAATATTAATAAGGGTAGTGCTTATTCAATGGTGGCCGAGTTGACCAGGGACCGAGATGTCTCGGTGGCCGAGTTGTCCCAAGGGCCGAGTTGACCGTAAACCATCAAAAAACACCTTGTTAAACAATTCGCATCTACCCGTTTATCATATGATGTCATTGAGTACGCCCTCATTTGGAGGAATACTCGTCTAGATACAAGTTACCGTTGTAGACTATAGAGATGAATTCGAAATTACCATATCGATATTTACTGGGAATGGAAGCTGGAAGCAATAAAGAGGCAATTCAGTATTATCAAATCACCAATGCACAGCGGAGGAGTACTTTTAAGGCTTCGACTTGTGTAACGGTTCATGTAAAGCAAGTCGACCTTTTTTGAGGTACGATCCCAAATACATGAGCGAAACATTTTGTGACACTCTCGGAAACATTAGTTGAAATGCGCGGGAAAGCAGGATTTTGGAAAGAACATCCTGAGATTCAGAAAGGAAAAGGTGTGTTTTGGGAGCATTTGAATCCAAATTTGAATTTGCTGCCGAGATGAGAAAGAAATGAAAAAGTGACTATGGGCAATTTGCGATTTTCCTTGACTTGACATTTGATTACAAATTTAATTGGGTTGTAATACATTTTTGATAGTCCTAGAATTTTTCGGACTGGTGTCCAAGTTTCTCAATCGGGGTATAACAGTCTCATGTCCTGACCAGTCTCAACACCCCCTACATCAACAAGAACCATTTATACCTTTTTATTTTTTCTTTCCTTTTTCCTGTTTCATGGCCTTTGAATGTTTCCTCCACGGTGGGAGGGGGTTCTCAAGTAAGCCCAGAAGTTGAGAGATGAGAGGGATACGCTAGTTGAAAGGAACAATGGAAAAAACATTGGGGGACACTAGAGGAAATTCAGCTAATCCCTTCCGTCCCTCCTCATTTGTTATATGTCTTAAATTTTGTTATAATCATTTTTGCTAGGGGTCCTTCCAACGAGATTGACGAACAAACTTCCTCAACGGAGATGCAAGAGCGTCGTGGTGACGGCACCAGTATTTCAAAAGTGAGGGAGGGCAAATTTACATGGAAGGATAATGTTGCGGGAAATGATTTTCTCGCAAACCTCAAAACCCATCTCAAAGCGTGTGCTCTTGCGGGTGAAGTCCAGGGGCTGCCATCATGAAGGCCTCAAAAGGAGTCATGGGGCAAGTGTATGTCTTAGCATATCTCTTTGTGAATATTTACGTTAAGGACTTGTATATTTGATTCGAGAGGGGTGTCTGGGGGAAATGGCCTCGACTGGGAGAAATGGTCCTCATGGAGCCCCGAGGCACTGACCTTCCACTGCCACCACCAATGATTTTTGACAGGTGGCCTTTTTCTCAACTGAGATTTTAGTTGGGTGGCACCTTTTATAGCTGGGAGCAAAAGATTTATTTTGAAATTATCTTGGAGTACACCAAAGGAGAAGACTTATTTACAAAAAAAGGAATATTTCCAATCCGTCCACAAGACAGTTTCCAACTCTTGACGATTGTCTGGTCAATTTTTACTCTCTTGGGCAATTACTCCCGGTAAAATTTTTCCTTCCTTAAAATAGCGCCTACGACAATGACTCACTTGAATCCTACCCGGGATTATTTCCATTGTCCATGGACCTTTAATAGTTTTCTCATCTTTGAGAAAACTGTTGGTATTGAGACTGCGAATTTGTTGTCTGCTAACTTTAATATGTACAATTAATTGCAATGGGAAGAATGCAAAATCCCCTGTTTACTGAGCCATAATCCAACACATTTTATACAGGCCTATTAAATACTGATCAAACAAGGCAAGCTACATTTTAGGGAAACAAGATCAGGTGATGGGTCAGCTGGTTCAAATTTGTTTTTCGATAAGTCAGAGGGTGGACACAAGTTTAGTCGATTAGTGGACACAAGTAGCCGGAAATTTAAAATCTGAGTTGTTGGACAGAAGTTGCCACACAAGTTTCCACTTGTGTCTGCTCTGTACAAACAGTATAATGTGGTGTAATTTGGGTATCCGGTCATTCCTTTTTGCCTGCATAGAAACTTGCCATTTAGAAAAACAACTCATTTTCCAAACTCTAGTCATTCTTTTTTGTTATTTGGAAGTGAAACGGACTATGAACGTGGTCACATAAACGTGACATATTGCCACCCAAAGTTTTGGTGAGTGCCAGTGGCGTAGCCACGAGGATGGTTTTGGGGGTTAAAACCCCCCATTACCCAACCTTGAAATGCAAAAAAAAAAAAAAAACTAAAATAGCGGGTTTTTCTCTCTATCCTTTGACTTTTCCCTCATATCGTGCATCCCCTCCCCCAAGACATCAAGACCCTCCACATGACACAATCCTGGCTACACGCCTGGTGAGTACTATTTTAACCATATCATTGAAGATGCCTCCCATACCACATTCATACATGAACTATATAACGTGTGATGTAACAGCTTCTATACTTCAGCAAGTTATTCTGCTTTAGGAAGTGCATTCAAATCGTTTTTAGCAGACAATCAATGGTGTAGATTTTAAGATGATCGTGGACTGTTCAGTTCCAAATTTGCCGTTGAAAACGTGTTCCCGTGGTAGCATTTTGTCTGACGTCATCTGCATGCAAACCATTCTTGGCAAAAGAAATGCCTACAATAGCAAACGCTCTTTTACAAGATGTACATATTTTTGTGTTTGTATAAACTAAAAGGTCTTCAAACAATGTATTTGAATGTGACTCGTTGAACTTACACACTGTTGAATGTATATTTCTTTCCATCAGCTTTATACAGGTTCGATTTGAGATACGCCTACTCTAAGAAGTTCACTCTGAAAAAGAAGGCCTATTAAATAATCAAACACTCATTTTGTCCCACTTTTTAAACAGGTTTAAATTCTAAACATATTTAGCAATTCAATGTATTTAAAAGCGAAATTTTTAGGAATACTACGCATAGCATCAACTGAAACATGCTTATAAAGGGGGGGTCAAAAAATGTTTAGAAGAACGTTGAATTTCTACAAAGATCGTTTAAGTGTATTTAGTTGCAGTTTGGTTCTCTACAGCAAAAAAGTTTACTTTCTGTATGAAAAAATACAACAAGTCATTGATTTATCATTTTACCGCTTTTATTATTCGTGTTATTTTGTGTAAGTAACAATTTCTATTCAAGTAACATTTTATCAGGAATTCTGGTCCGCTTTCGTCCACCAGTACTCACTTAGAGCAACTCCACCTCACTCATAGATTCATCACTTGTTTGGAGAATGAAGAAATAAAGACTGCGTATGTTCCTTTCTAAATAACCTCCACAAAAGTTACCGCTGTTTGACATTACGTATCAGGCGCGGATCCAATGAGGACGCTACTTTCACGGCCTGCAGGCTACCTTTTTCGCCACATTAACAATAAAAGATAAGGCAAATTAGCAGTGTAACTCCCTCACACCCCCGCTTTCCCTTAGGTCATCCCCCCTCCCTATTTGGAATATCTGGATCCGCGCCTGCTTATAATAATAGTGGTTCTCTAAATCAATGAATGAATCACCTCAAAGCACTCTTGCATTAACATTATTTCAACTGACACTTCTTTCGAAATGCGGTTCAGGACATTGCACATTACCAACCAATGTTCATATCACAGTTTTCTTTATTCCACCCAAATTATGATGTATTTCTGGCACTTTCCAATCATTTAATTAGCTGCCCTCAAAGCGGGGGCAAGACTATTCCAAAAGTAGTTTTCATTCGCACGCAATGCACGTTGGGTAGGGAGTCCCACGGCTATCTCCTTGTATTCCAAATCGGGGATGGTGAAGAGTGGCCACGAGGGGACATCCACACCGTTTGGATCACTAGAAAGAGAAAGGCAATTCAATTTTGGTATCATCAAAATTAGCAACGACTTATCTGTAATATTATCAACTTCCAATAAATTACTCAAGTTAATTTTACTCATGTAAACCTACTTCTACGAATGTTTTGAACTGACAAGAATGCTTTTTAGTATCTCCTCTTTTGAATAATACTTTTATTGTACATTGTCGCATCGCATCATACATACGATATAGAACGCAAAAACGCCACGCTTATTTTCTTGTCTTAGCACATTTCGTTTTCTAAATTCTATAATTCTATTTTTTTCTTAAATTCTAAATTAAGTTTATAGTAGTTATATGCTTATTCATGTGTAGCGTTTACTGTCTTTCTATGGAACTCTTGTTTCCTTGTTTGCTTTTTTTTTTCTTTTAGGGTGTGGCACTTTACGATAGGCCCTGAAAGGTTTCTAAGTGAACTCCCTATCACACCTTTTGTTATTTATCTGCTATTGTTACTTGTAATTTTCTGTGTTGTAATAAACTACATAAATGCATGAGTGAATGATTGAATGAATGAAAATTCAGGTTTTCTGAGTTGTTGTCGCCAAAAGTTGCGACGTTGTCAAAACTCATTTTGTTGTCTTAATTTTAGTTAGTTGTTTTCCAAACTAATTTTGTTGACTGATTTCATGTTGTTGTCAAAACTTAAGTTGTTTTTTAAACTCATTTTGTTGTATAAACTTACGTTCTTGTTTTTCGGAGGCTCTGTAACAAATAAAAAACAGATAAAAAATATACCGCTATGCTCATTATGTACCAGACTTCTTAAATTTTTCGCGCGCTATACACGTATATCCCCGAGAAACTGCGTACGCACACATTGAGAACAGATTTGCGTATTTCATCTAATTAAGACGTTACTAGGGAAGCCAATGTCAAGGCCGTTCGGAAATTTGATGATGGTTTTTTTTTTTACTATAAAATCAAAAATGTTTATAGACAAATCCGATTAGCGCTTGTTTTTAGTGACTGTAGGCCGCCATTAGTGGAGTCCATCAGCCTAAAATCGTCTTTACTTATTGTTTACATGAATTTCAAACCCTCGTGTATAGTGAAATTGGAGAGTTCAAGATATAAATTGGTGTAAAACCATCCATGATAGAGATAAGCAAGGAAATCAAAAGATTTAAAGGTGAGGGACCACAGTTTTTGCCGACTGAAATCAGACCATCTCTTGCCGGATCTCTTGTCCGGATTCGTGTATAGCATTTTCTGTTCCTAGACCTAAGTTTGTCGCATTTCAAGGCACACATTCCTGCCTTTTTTGTATTTCCTATTTTCACTTGGAAGAAGACCTAAGAAAAAAATGCTCCGCATTTTGCAACTTCAAAGTTATTAGGAGTTTTTCCGAAGAAGACACTTCTACATAGCGTTTGAATGTTTTTTTTTTTACCTCCAATGGCGACTAATTTTCTACACAGGGACTTTTTTGTCTTAAGTACGACTTCGATGAATACGATGGTTATTAGTTTCGCGGAACAGCTCTATCACTAAGCAACTTCACACTGTTTACAGCCTTAACAAGGAACGTGCCCCTACGCACGTAGTAACTAACAATTTTATCAATTCTACTAGCCACAACGTGAATGTAAACCTTAATTTGAGATGCTTTGGGCACTTGCCAGATTTAGGCCGGAATGCGTCTGAGGACAGGGGGCGGCGCGGAGACCATGATCGAGGAGTGCCGGTTCTTGCCACGTGATGGGCCAGGGTACTTGAAAGGAACGACTCTCAACTGTGGCATTGGCCACATGGGCGATGGGGAGGAGGGGCTATGTCTTACCAGTGTTAGGAATCGCCCATTAATATTGATTCTACTTCAAATGAGGTCATGTTCTCCCTCCCCCAATATTGAAAATTAATTGCTTACTTGCTTAGGAATGTATCATAATTGATACATGTTACCTTTCAAATTTTAGGGGAAAGCAAGTACAGTGATACTGTGGCCCACACTTAATTCCTAATTTCCCTGAAAAGGGAATGTCGTTATTCCGCTTTCAGGATGTTTTCCTGCAGTGAATCTTGTTATGGAGCTATCAAAAGAGAACATCAAACCCTGGGGATAAAAAACCTTTTGTGGTGATCGAGGCCAACCACTGGCGTAGCTACAGGGGGCATGGGTGACTGCCCTCTAGTCTGAAAAGTGAAAAAAATGAGAAATTTGCCCTATGGGACATCAGTCAACTACAGTGCGGTTTTCCCAGATTTTCCATCATAAAATTTCGTATTCTCTCTAATAAAAGCTCCTTATTTGTAATTATTTGTTTAAAACTACAAAATCTTCCAAGCGCTTCCCGATTCCCCAAATTGCATTCTCTAGGCCATGTCTTAGAGTATATAATGAATCACATGAAAAATTACATTCACATTTTTAATTACACATTTTCAGTTTTCCTGATAAGAAGAAAACCATCATCAAATTTCCGTACGAACTTGACATTGGCTTCCCTCAAGTTACCGGTACTGTTCGCAAGATGCCACGTCTTTAATTAGATGAGTTTTGCATTACTAATGATTTGTACCTAACGTGTTCGTACGAAGTTGCGTGGGGACATACATGTAGCGAGCACGATAAATTGAAGACGTCTGGCTGCAATGGACAACACGTATTTTTGAAACAGCGCTACCGAAAAACTACAACGTTACTTTAGGTAACGTGAGTTTAGACAACAAAATGAGTTTGTACAACAACTAAAATTTCGACAAAAATGAAATCAGACATCAGATCAGTTTAGGCAACAACCTAGATTTCGATTACAGTATTTTGAGGTTAAAGTATGGACTGCTAAAAGAGATAGGCTACTAAAAGAGAGTAATAAAAATATTGTACTTGTAAGTCTTGTAGTATTGGGTTCTTGCCCAAGATTAGCCAAGTCACTGACCTTTCTACCCTGGCAATGGAACAATTGTATACCTTACCCTGTCTTTGCAAAGTTGGTCCAATATTTCATTATCTGAACACTCAGGGTTTTTTCGGCTGAGTTCAGATTCTTTGACTTCCAATTCTGAACTTCTTCCAAAAATGGCCACCCGAAAACAAATTGCAGTTCTTCACAATGAGTGGCCCCAAGCCAGCGTGGGCCAATCAGGTTAATTTGCCAGGCAGACACCGACGGTGCGTGAGTCATATGATAAGAATAGGCTTCAGTTGGCCCTCTCAGATTGGATGTCACGAAATAACGAAGGAAGGCATCTGTTGGAGCTACGAAGGTTTCGTCTGTAATCTGCGAGGAAAATTCACCGAAAGGAGTTTGAATTTTGAAAGAATTTGAAAGGTAACTTTTGATCCCGATAATGAAATCCGGACTTTGTATTGTTCCATGCAAATTCAACAAGTGAGTTCGGTTATTCGATTTGAGGGCACATGCACACAATCCCTCAAATCGTTGGGATAAACAAAACGCGTCCTCATCTAAAACACGTGTTCCAATATGTGAGTTTATTTGAAAATTACATGAAATCATTCTATCTTAATCCATCCGTATTTGAAGGGAGATCTTTGTTGATTTTTGCAGTTGTGGTATTCCTGTTATTAAAAGTCACACGAAAGAACATATATAGTTGCATGCCTTATCTAAATCGCAAGTGGCATACAACAACTGAATAATTGCAACATACCTCAGTAATAATTCTTCAATATGGGAGTCAAGTCCATATACCCCTCCAGCCCGTGCCATGAGCATCACAATGTAGAGCTGACCGTTTAGGTAGTCGAAGACTAATATACTTGAGTAAATGCTTTTAAGGAAATTACTCTTATGTTCCATTTCGAGTTAAAAGGACAACCGCTTAACAGGGATAATTTGCATACGTTGAAGTTTTCATGAAGTTGTGGATGACCAATGGAGGGTGTTTATTATTTAATAAGTTCTTAGTTACTTTGACTGAACTTGTGGTTTCTCTCAATTTTTTGAAGGTTTTGTTCAAGACTACGTCGTTGGCATAAGCTGTACAGTCTATGAAGAAATGTAATCCTTCAGAATTATACAGAAAAATCTACATGTAGAGAAAAGCCAACAACTTGTTGAGTCATATTTGACAGTTTGAGAACATATCGTGCGTCGTAATTAGTCCACGTACCTGTCCGTTAAAGGCTTCAAGGTAGTCGGCATCTGTATGATCTGCAGTTGACCAGTCCACGTACTGGTTACGAACACCGTCTTTCAGCAGGTCGTTGATATTTCCTGTCAAGTACTTGGGAAAGCTTGCCTCATATGAGTCTCGGTCCATCGAAGGAGGCTTAAAAGCACTGATGGCAGCTGCAGCACAGACAATTGTAAACAAGATTGACCCTTTAGGCTGCAGATTTTAAGTTACCTGTTTTTTGCTTTGTTTTAGTGGTTATACAAAATGTGAAATAATTCCATTTCCCTTTAATTACTGTCACCATTAATACATCGTACCAAATGCTTGTTCATCATGCATACTTGGCTCTCCACAAATACCCTTACGCTATTTTTGAACATAAAAAACGTTATTCAGCGTCGACGCCAAAATATCAAAATTGGGGGAGGGTGGAAAGTGGGGACAAAAATGTTGAGAAAATATTTCTTCGAGCAGTACGGACTGAACGCGAAGCTTGCGCTCCTGTCGGTATCCAGGGGGAAAGTCCGGGTGGGGGTCACATTGCGGGGAGAATATCCCGGAAGCTCTAAAATTTGTACATATTGCTGAGGGGAAAATTTAAGTCTCAGGAGAGGTTTGTTATATATTCGATCCATCTCTTAACTGACCTAACTCGAGGGCAGAGGGGGAGTTTGCCGCAACGGAACAATCTGACTGTAACCACCGTCGTCTATACAGTATAGAATAACGATAAAGAAGTGGAATGAAAATTATCGACCACATTCTTATATTTTAATGTTACAGTGCATATGGTATATGTACTCATTCATGTTTTCAAACAAGCAAATGACGTCTCGACTGATTGATAACAGTGCACTGAGGTGCATTTCCGTCACAGTGAAATGTAGATTTTTATTCGTCTTCATCCTGCGTGCAATCGCGATATCGCCATTCGCTACACGCGCAAAACCTAACGTGCCCTCGTAAGTTCCCGATCTCATGCTCTAAGCAGGGAGGTGTGATTAGCAAACCAGTGACGCAACCGTGAATGAGTCTATAAGCAGGGAGGTGTGATTAGGTGTAATCACACCTCCCTGCTATAAGTGGGTTCTGAAGGAAAACATTTTCAATTCAACAGATCGTTGTAGGTACATGAAACACTTGTGAGATAAAATAAACTTCGAATGACATCCTATTAGGTAAAATGTTCCCTTACAACTCATGCGAACAGGAACAGGGGCACTTCCCATGCACTTTCACAAGCGGGTGGTGGAAGATATGCTTTCTGCCCTCAGTTTTTCACGCTACTAAGAAAATGAAAGTGGGATTCCAACCCTGAATAAGAAGTATAAGTTGTGAATATGAATATAAGGTTGTACATCATCATTATGACCGAAAACAATATATCCTGTTTCTAGTATGTGGCAAGTTTTTGAAGGAAATTTCAAAGGGTAGAAAATCTTCTTTTCCTGATATTTGTCCGTAGAATATTGTAAGTTGCATTGGCTTAGTACACCTTCACACATCTTAATCCCCTGAATTGGACTGAATAAGTAGGGTACGGGAACTTCATCGTTGAGTAATCAAGTAAAGATGTTTAAGAGGAGGGGAATTTCCTTACAGACTCAGAGTATCACCGATCCTTCTTCTTTTACAAAATAATTGACAACAAGTGTCTAACCTGGAAACTCTGCCAATCCGAAAACCAACCCCTCGTCCTTATTAGTTCCAGCGATAATGTTAGTGTGTTTGAACTGACCGGTTTGCATCAGTGTCTCTGGATGGTCTGTCAGAAAAACTCCATCAATGACTGGAGCAGATAAGAATGTAAACTGAGGACGGTAAAAATAATAGGACATGTTTAATTACAATACAGTTTGCAAACTTTTATTATGCCAGATAAACTAGCTTGTCCATGTTGCATTCAAAAGGAATGGGATTTTTTCTGCTGGACCTTTAAGTCCAAACTCCCTCCCTCAACTATTCATCAAATATAACATAAACATCCTCATTTCGGAAAATTTGCAAGTTAATTCCTCTCAAGCTCAGATCTGAGTCTCTGTACAGTGTAAAATTATTTTATCGCTAGATAAATGCAAAGATATTGCACGATTGAGCAGTAAAGATTTTGGTTTGATAGAGTTTTACAGACTTTGGGGTTTCCATTATCATTACACAGCTTCCCTTGAACGATTGTCTAATGACTCTTGAATATTTTGCATCATATTGCCTCACTTTTAAACTTTCACCCCCCCCCCTCGTTTTCCCCCAATTCATGAAAAACGCCCTAAGTGCTTCAAATTAGTTGACCCACCTTTTTATGTTTGTTGAATTGAAGGAAAAAGTAGTCACTGACCCCATATTTATTTTCAAAAATTTGGTACGTCTTACAAATCCAATTATTTACCTCAAAAGTATTTTTCACATTGTTTTTGTATGAATGAGGTAAGCTAATGAGTCATTCTGCATATTGATTTTAACACAAAGGTAACAAAATTAGTGTCACGTGACTGTAAGTAGCCTTCCCGAATTAGAGGACTGGTAGGCTTACATTAATTCAAATTGAGGGGGTGGGGTAAGTGTGGGGTCGAGAGGGGACAACACTTTCAAGTTTAATTTATGGGGGATAGGTCATTGATTAGTACCCACTCATACTGGCTCGTTTCACCTTCTTTGTTTGCCAATAGGTCGCCTAAACTGTCAAAATATTTTGTTTTTCCCCTCTGTGATATTGATGGCTACTTTCGACTAATTGAACATGCCAGTTTTGTACTGAAGTTATTCATAGAATGAAAATGATAAATATGAATGAGTTATCAAAAGAAATAAACAGATAACACCAAATAATGAACAGCTGTCCTGGCTAAAATGACGAACTTGAAGATAAGTTTTCTACCAGGTGTTGAATTTCCCCAGAGTTGTGTCTAATACATTGAATCGGCAATGCATATAACTCAATACACCATGGCAAGCATGGTGTTGGCACTTTTTTTTCGGTAGAACTGATGTATGATACAACCGGCGGTACTCATTCAGACACTCAGGTTTGTATACATAGGATCCATTACACAAAAACATACGAATTTTTTATTCCACCCCTCCCCGTCAAGAGGGAAGGGGTTGAAGAGTACTTGTGAAGGTAGTAGGTGTTCGATGGTAGCTTGAATTAATATTTGCGTATTTTTATTGGGCTTATTTCCCCAAAGCCCATTCAGCGTTAAGTTGTGTATATAAGACGAAAGGTACTTCAGACCTCACTTATGGGATATTTTATGGTTGGAAAGGCAGGTACTAAAATGATGATCTCAGCCAAAAAGCCTAGGAAAAGCCTATGAAAATGTTATTAGAAATAACACCTCTCTGCGCCTGTACTCCGTAGAACACCGCCTGCAAAAAAGGACACTGCTTTAGTACCATATCAGTATACTGCAATAATCGTTTTAACCTTAAGTTTACAATTTTACATATGGAGACTGTTGCACTTTGTTTTGTTAAACAGGCTCGGCTAATTTTGATATTTTCCATCAACACAAGTGCATGGATACCGTTATAGCAACACATCCCTGGTTATAGCCAGAAAACTGGGGCAGCACATGTCATCGTCTCCACTATATTTTATAGGGACTTAGAATAGGAAATCGGTATAGGCTTGCTTAGGACTTGTGAATTTCTATCGTAGGAGAGGAGGGAGAAGGATGTTTGTGATGAGGAAACCGGCCCTTCCTTCACTTCCTAAACCACTGATCTAAAATGAAACATGTCAAAATAAATATTTTATACCCTTGGCATGAAAGGAATGATGTTTATTTGTTTTTCCAGCTGTTACATATAAAAATGAATTGAAATTTTTCATATACTGTCAGAGATTACCTGTAAGGCAGTGGTCAACAAATCCCAAGCCGTTTGATTTCGTAAACAAGTCATTAATTCTTCATGAGTACTGTAGACGCAATTTAAGTCATCTCCAAGTCGATGGGCCTCACCGATTGCTTGATTTAGATCGCCATTATAGGCAAATGGAGTCAACGCTGTTCCACTCTGTTCGTGTGATACAAATACCAAAATATATAAATAGTAGACTACGTTGAAAAACTCGATACTAATTGGTCAATTTTTTGTGGCGCCATAAATTTCAATATTTCCCTTCTGTTGTAAACTGTATGTTAATTTTTTTATCAGCGTTAGTTGAGTTTTGTAACGAAACGTATAATACCACAGTCAGTGCTACTTTATTGAGGGGGGCGTGGTTCTTGAATAGGAAAGACATGTAAGTTAAGTTCCACGGTATCAGGAAACGTGAGTAAGGTTTCTTAAATGTTAGAATATGTTAATGTATGTCATCGTAGCGCTTGGAGTAATCCGCACAGCTATTTGTCGTTTTGTTTATTTTAACTTTTCATGACATACAAAAAGCAAATTCTTAAGTTAACAAAAGGTGTGAAAGCCGAAACCTTAGTACACTGGGGAGAAACCAAACTTTAAACTGCTTCCCGAAGAAGATATTACGCTTGGTCTCTCCGAACGGCCCTTTGCCAGGGGATCGGGAGGACTTTGGAAAAAGTATATTGGGGAGATGGGAGGAAAAAGTAAATTGATGTTCTTTGGTGTGACATGAGAGAATTTTCCCATTTCCAATTTCCCACGCTCCATGTCAAAAATAAAATTTACCTTTGATTTCAGATATTTATGAATGAAACCGGATCTTATCAATTCCCTAGCTTACTTTCGATAGATAAGTCTCTGTTAAGCTATAGAATCATTACCAAAGCAGCACGGCGGATAAACGATGTGATATTCCGCTTGCAGAAATAGAGGTACTAGGGACATCTTCCCCTGTCCCCATCGACCCGCTCAGCAGGCTGTAAAGTTTATTCGTGTAGCGGTACTTACTTCCATTATAGCATACTGAAACAGATTTTCACTCAGTGGAGACAGCAAGTGAAGCCCGACACTGCATCCACCGGCACTCTGCCCGAAGATGGTGACACGTGAGGGATCACCACCAAAAGCTGAAAGATTTATCAGCAGAAAGATGAATCAGTGCCAGTAATACTTGATACATGAATTCTTTTGATTTTCAGTTACAACTTAAACCTGGAAATAGTTTAATATTCAATTACGGCACAAAGATGTCAAAACTGTGTGTGTGGGGGAGGGGGTAATAGAGGTGAATGAAAATGTGGGGATGGAACGGATCATGAAACCGACCGCGATCATTAGGGTCCAGCTCTAAGGCTTATTAAGTTTCAGGATAGGTATGTTGCTTTAGCAAATAGGGTACGGGGGTTTCACAAGGGGAAAATTCTCCCTCTGTGGGGTCCAGAGGGCCAAGCCCAGAAAACTCCGACGTTCTAGCATATGTATGGGTGATGAATTGGGTCTCAGGATAGGTACCACTTGCTTAAGCAGATAGGATCCAGGACACCATAGGGTACGGTGGTTCCCGTACCCCATGTTGTGCGCCATGGTGTGTGCCATGGGGATAAAGCCTCGGTGAAGATCCATGAGGCAGAGCCCCAGGAAGCTCCGAAATGGTGGGTGTAACATTATGTCTCAGAGGAAGTATAGTTACATTCAGTTAACAATTGGGGCATTCGGGAAGCAACTGTTCTCACTGCAAGGAGTTATCCGCTATGCCTCCCCCTTCACGTCCCCTGGTGCCTCCCTTTTCACATTACAAACAATATCATCAAATGCCAAAACTGTACCTTTGTAAGGTATGTAAGTGCATATTTTTTAAGACTGCCCTAGTTAAGTTCCTATAAGAAACTGTGGGCACAGGACTACTTATTTCGAAGTCAGAAGAAGCATACATCACAATGAGCTTCCACAGATTTCTTTTTACAGTGCTGCATTTTAGTTTGGAACTACATTATCGGACAGAAAACGATAATTTAAACTATTTATACATTACCAGCAATGTTGTCTTGTACCCACTGAAGTGCAGCCACTTGGTCATGCATTCCATAATTTCCAGGGCTGGCGGAGTCTCCTGCAAAGAATGGGGTGGATTAAAGGAATTCTTATGTTATTGCTGAATAGCATGTCACATGTTATGTTGAAAAGTGATGAAGGTATACCGGTAGCTCTGTAAGTATTCAAGTAAGTACACTCAGCAGGTAACACCGTCTAGATCATGATTCCACAATTTTCAGGGCGCCATAACACTTATCTTGGGGTCGCGAAATGGTTTCAAACTATTCGAAAATGACTTCCTAATGATCACATGAAAAGTAAGTATTCATTCTTCAACAATCCTGGGTAGAAACGGTAGAAGTCAACCAGGCATGAAGTGATCAGACGACCTTGTGAAATCAAATGCAATCATCAGTCCTAGAAACAGAAATTAAACCACGATTGTGAATTGTGATTCTTTTTTTTTTTTTGGGGGGGGGGGGGGTATTAATAGGGTAGTCATCTTATACAGTTACTTGAAATAAGGTCATCTCAAGAACTTAAAGGGTTAAGAACCCCTGGTCTAGGTACAAAGAGGGGTGTGATTACGAGGCACGATTGTACCTGTGCAAAAGCATTCTACCTGTGCTAGGAGCAAAAGTAAAAAATTTGCACAAGTTGGTCAAAAAGTCATTAAATTGTACCCATCCTGGGCATTGTGAACAACCCTGGGCATTATGGACGATCCTTGGCATTTTCTTTACAAAACAATTCTTTTCCGGTGATGTCACTTGAATTGTTGAAAGTTAACAGTTTCATCTAGAAATTTAACTAAGTTCGTAAGGTACTTGTAACATTGGACTTGCAACAACGAGCTAAAGGATATACTCCACCTGTGCTTAGAAAGCCAAGGACACCCAGTCTGTAGTTAACAGTCACAACAATGACGTCACCAGTCGCGGCTAAAGCATTCCCAATATAGGTGCTTTGATGCGACCATCCTACGTTGTACGCACCGCCATGTATAAACACCATCACAGCCGCTCCCCCAACAACCTAACGAACAAATTAAACTGTAAGAATCAATGAAAATTTACCTGTATATCATAATATTGATAAAGAAGTAAAAAAACAAAACGAAGCGAAGAGACCGAACGATTTGAAAATGCCGAAGTTATTTGTTAAAATAACGGTACTCGTGGCGCTCTACGAGTAAACGAATAAAATAGAGGGTATATAGGTAAATCATAATGACAAAAAATGATTTTTAGAACTTTTCGTTTTGGAAAGTGAAATATTCCATGTACACTGTTTGAAAGTTCATAGCAAATATCGAAATTATCGTTTTTATATATTTCCCTTTATACTTCATAGCCCGCTTGTTATAACGTAATTAAAGAATCGTCAACTTCAATTCCAAGACTTGGGCTCTCAATCCACCGTGTGCCTTATCCCTTTTTAAAAAGGACCCATGTAAAGTTGCACTGTAGTATAGATGAGTACCTACTATGTTTTTCAGATGGTATGAAATGCTTCATTAGTGTCTGCATTTCACTTTCACCCGATAACGTTCTTTTGGAGTTTTACATGAATCTGGCAATTGCAAACTTTGATCTCATTTATTCCTTGAAAGAAGAACTTTATTTTCATCTTGAGTATATGCAACATTTAAAATTTGCCCTCATTGAGTTAGACCTCACCCCCCCCCCCCCCCGTATGAAGTCCTGTCTAGATTCGCAAGAAACCTTAAAGGGCTAGAGCGGTTGACCCAAAGTTATTTTAAACCGACAGCTAAGTGTCATTAATTTCGTATTACTTCTCTCCAAAGTGTTTCAGGGCTTAAATATTATAGATCTAAAGTAAAGCAATGAGTAAATCGTAAATTTTACAAATCAGCGACTGGGAATAGTTTTGTCATCTGATTCTCAAGAGCCAATAAAATAGGATAAACATAGTAATACTATTTTGGACGTCTTCTCGTGCAGATCTTTCATCATTATTTTAAACTATACAAAACCTACATGACAAAGACCCATAAAGGTAGGACCAATAAGTCTATATCACGGACTCATATATATAGACAGAGCATGTAACGTATACGTCCTATCCATAGATTGTCTCCACCGTCTGGGACAAAAAGGCGCAAGATGGCCGCCGGGAAGCTATAAATCGTCTGATTTGACGACGACTCTGTCATATTTTAAACAAAAGTTAAATTTTTATGGGAAAAAATATCATATTCCTGTAATAGGTAGAGTAATTTGACCTTACTTTGCCACATTTCAAAAATATTTCATCTTTCTTGCAAGGTATGGTGATATACTTGAGCAAGTCCAAACTTTCACACAAAACAATAGCAGACGGCCATCTTGGTGCGCTTTTCCTCACACTACGATAGCGACAATCTAACGTGCAGTATTCTCTGTCCATGTATAGGAAGTCCGTAGTCTATATTCTTTGCAGAAATAGTATGTTTTCCACTTTTAAGAGGTACAGTAAGCTCTTAGGGAAAAGAGGGATGGCAAAGTTAGAGTTTTTTAACTGGTAGAACCAATTGAAAAAAAACTTTGCAAGTATATGATATTACTGTACTTGCTTCTCCTCATTACATCATAAGAGAATATTCTTTCTTTTTTTTTTTTGTTAGATTTGTAATCTCAGCATTATACTCTTTTACGGCTAAATTGATAACTACAAAAAAAGTGGAATCTACTCTGGCTCTTGGGTGCGATGCTCCGAATAAACAATGGACTAGGGAAAACAACCTAGTGGTCCACAAGGGGGGAAAATGCCATGGGCGCCGCTAAATTAAACAAGAAATTTATAAGTTGGGGCTACTAACACAATGAAACGTAGAGGTTGGGGATGCGAGAACGTATCTTTAGGGATGCTAAATATGACTGCACATGATAAGTTTTATCAAAAAGCCAACTGAATTATATTGAAGTTTCCTACCACGTCTTTCGGTGCGAACACGTTGAGATATAAACAATCCTCTTCATTTCCAGTTTTCGAAGGTAACGCCTGAGGACAGATTGGTCGGTAGTAGGTTGCATCCCATGTACCACTCCACGCTGACTTAGGTACTGGGTTAGCCCAACGCAGTTGGCCAACAGGAGGTTCGGCAAAGGGAATTCCACGGAAAATATTTATATCTTTGTCAACTAAGATAACTTCGTTTTCAGTAAATCGCTCTGTCACTCCAATTATTTGACCACCAGATATTTGGACCACCGGTCCACTCTGGCAGAGAGCAAGCGGGAGAAGAGAGATAATGAAAAATGTCCACCGTATGGCCATTTTGAGAGGCATACGAATTACGAATAACGTGACAGGCTTAAACAAGTAAATCTTGTACTTTCTGTCGGTGAAATGAAGCAATGGTAGCTTGGCAAAATGTATATAGTCAGATATATTGGTAATTATTAACCTAACACGACTATAAATAAATCTTAATAAACAACTTGACGCACAAGGTGATAAAAAATTTGAAATCGTGTGACATCCCTTCATGCGTAAGCGTACCAGGATTAGGCATACAGCCAGATACAAGCCACAATATCCAGCTTTAAAAGAGCAGTCATCCCAAATTGAAGAAGTGTAGTAGACTGTCCTATTTCATGATTGGCTCTTGAGAGTCATGTGACAATATTTTTTGTCCTCACATGTGAAATTTACTAAAAGTTACTGCCTGGTTTACATTGAATGTGCAATATTGAAGTCCTAAAATATGATAAAAGATACTTTGAAGAGAAATAAGAAGGAAATTGTGATATTTAGCTGCTGCCTAAAGTAAGTTTTTTTTTTTTTTTGGGGGGGGGGGCTGCTCTTGCCCTTTATAGGAGCTAGGATTACAAAGCTTGAAACCATTACCGCTACATTTCGGCAAATGATATAAAACGTTCAGGAATAGTACCAGTACGTAGGCCTATGTGTAGGGTTTTCATAGTAAATAAGATCCGAACCTTGAAAACATACGTATGATTGTACGAAATGTGGGAATTGAAATATACCTCTTTATGAATATTTATCACAAACCGTCAAACGGAATACGATAAACCATGTGTTGATATTAGCAAAACACTTACAAGTTGTAAACATGTAGGCGCATGGGCTTCGAGCCGCTTCATGCTTGTGGGTTGAATTTAGTCAATTCAGGGACCACCTGCCTGCTAAGTAACACTCTTCGGCTACTTCTTTTGTGGTCTTGGCTTCTTGTGTAACTATGGTCTTCCGTCAATTTTACCACAATGCAGTTACTTAGTAAGATGGAGTCGGTCCAGTTTTTAACTAATTGGTTTGTTTGTGGTCTTGGCTTCTTGTGTGATTACAGTCTTCCGTCAATTTTACCATAATGTAGTTATAAAGTTAGATGGAGTTTACGGTCCAGTTTCTTACCGATTGCTTTCAGTTGAGCCGGCCACGGCCCTTTTCCAGTTGTGGTTCACTGGCTTGTTTTCCCTACTTATGCTGATTTCCCCTACTTATGCTGAACACCAAGCAAATGCAATGGCAGTAAGGTTTCATTTTTAAAATCTTTGGTATAACCCGGCCAGACTCGAGTTCCCAACCTATCAACTGTAAGTCGTATGCTCAGTGCCCACTTGATCATATGTTACTTTGTCAGTCTATAGGAGTGTTTTTTGTAAGTTGGGGGAACTTTTCAAGGTGTGTAACAATCAAATTTTTTCCGATTGTTGAGTCTGAGTGTTGCTCATTTAGTAGGCTGTAAACCACAGTTTTAAGTCAGAAGGGGGAATATGGTGCATGGGGTTGATGGGACAACACAACAGGGCACATCGGGAGTGTTCCATAAACAAAGTATTAGCGAGCCCCGCATACTTAATGACTTAATGACGCATGCTTGGACAATGCTAATTCTCCCAACCTACTTACTTCTAAGATCTAGCCCCTCCCAAGGACATCCGATTAGCGCTTGTTTTTAGTAACTGTAGGCAGCCATTAGTGGGGTCCATCAGCCTTTAATCGTCTTCATTTATTGTCTATGTGAATTTCAAATCCTCATATTCAGTGAAGTTGAGAAAATCAAGATACACTTTAGTGTACAACCATCCATGGAGCAGGTAAGGAAGGAAATTTAAACATTAAAGGTGATGGACCCGAGTAATGGCCGACTAAAATCAAACCATCACAATCTGTCCGGATTCGTCTACATGAAACCCGTCATTATCCAACTCTAGTTTTGGCAAATTATGGTGAGCATAAATAAGCTCCCATTGTGCAACCAAACGCTGCCATTGTATGCTCTGTAATATGAGCTACACTGCACATTTTAAACTTTTATGTCAATCAAAGGAGCTGCAACAATTAAGAATTTTAGTAATCAAGGGTAAAATATAGTTTTGTGAGGGTGGGGGACTGTCTTTCAGATAAGAAACAATTAGACGAGCGGAAAAGGGAATTTAGGTAAAACTTTTCATGGTTTCATGTGAGGAAATATGAAATGCAAACGTTTGTCTGTGCTTATCGTTTGAGTCATGTAAGTAACACATTTGGCACAAACATGTCAACCGACAAGTGAAAGGAAGGGACAGACAACTCAAACATTCAATATTTGCCCTAAAAATAAAATGATCAAACCTTCGGTATTTATTCGACTAAACTACAGTGTAAAAAAGTACGCTTAATTTACAAAACAACAACAAAAAGAGATAAGTAACTGAGTAAGGATTGCATAAAAATCTTGGAAAGTTATTACCATAACTTTTCTGTATTCTTTATGTTTCTCTAATTTTTTGTTTCATAAATTTAGAGTGATTTTTCAACCAATTTTTTCAGTGTGTCCGTGGAAAGCAGAAGCTTGGGCTGAATTTCTCCATGCAACCTTACGCACTTATGTTCGCAAATTATGTCCAGGGAACTGCCATTGTCAATGGCAACTCCATGATCTGTCACTGCTCTGTTAATTGTACACATTTGTCGGGCGCAGGGAGGCAGAAGAAATCTGACGGGAAGGGAAACTGGAAAACTACACACTCCTGTCCTATAGAACAGGCTGTTAGCCCCCATTAAAATGTTTAATGTGCTGTATTAAGTCCTCAGTATTTGACGGGTTATATTTTAAGAGTTGAATATTGGGCGAAGGGCGCAAAAGGAAAATATGCGGGATGCAGAGGAAAATTTGAAATCACAGAAGACGTAAATGAACCGACAATCGAAGGAGATATTGTTTCTTGTTTTTTGCTTATAGATGTAAGAGGCCAACGTGGTTTGGCAAAATGGTGACAGGTAATCTGAGTGGATCGGCATGGTAAAGGTAGGGACTAAACATGGTGAGTATAATTATCCAATGAAGTGGTAGGGCACTATCCCTCATTTATCTGACGAAGTCAACATCCCCAAACAAGGAAGAAATAGTCGACTACAGAGAGATGTGTGGGTTATAGTAGCTATCAAAAGTGTGGGGGAGGGGGTAAACTGAAACTAAAGAAAATGCAGTGCAGGATAAACACTGAAGTTTTAGTACACATCTGGCTGCAAAATACATTTTTTACAATAGATAGGCCTTTCATTTGCCTTAGAAAGTACGGCACATGGACCTAGCTAAAGGCTCCTTAGCCACGGCGGACTGTGAGGTTTTAGTAAATCTCGCTGTCAAAAATGGAGTCTCGGAAAAAATAAAGTGTTGAGATGGGAAATCTGGTGGCAAAGGTTCTGATGGAAGGGAATGCCTTCTGCTGGGATTGGTAATTAAATGAGGTATTAGGACTCAGTTGCCAACCAATTGGTGTAAGTCGAACCGGCCACGAACTTTTCTCCGGTTGTGATTTAATGGCTTGTTTCTCCTACTTCATATGTTGAACACCAAACAGAATGGTAGAAGGTTCCTTTTTAAAGTTTTTGATATGACCAGGGTGTTGTCTAACAACTCCCTGGTATGACCCGGCCAGGAGCCGAACTCCAAACCTTCCGTCTGCAAGTCGTATACTCTAACCGTTTTTGACTATGCAGTCGGTCTGCCTCCTGATGGGACCACCGCTGGTGAAGGTATTGGAAAACTGCATTACAAAGGGAAATCAAGCATTTTCAAATATGTAAATACATTCATATCTAGGACTTCACTAATTGGATTTAAAAAAACGAACGAACACCCGGAATACACAATCGAAGGAACTGCAACTTTTTCAGGTTTCTCAAAGAGCACTGAAATTCTCCGAGTCATCAAAATAGTTGTTCAAGCTTGGTTGATTATTTAAACTAAAAACGTCATAAACTTTTTTCTTCTTCTTTCTTCCAGTCTCAAGAATAATTGTGTCTGACAGAAACGTGAAGTGAAAAGTAACAAAACGGGCAGAAAAAGCTGAGATTTTTCTAATGGAAAAAAAATGTAAACCTTGTGTCTGTTAGTTTCATGCAAGTAGTGTACTTTGAATTTCGCCCGCCTCTGTTCCTTTATTGGGCTAAATGTGATCTTCGTCATAACAATTTATTTACGTTTCGATAAATTCATCTCCCTAATTTTCCTTAACTGTAAAATAGGCCTACTATACAGAACAGGATTTCGTATTTTTTTTTTAATCTTTTCTTTGAGGAGTCGTCCTGCTAGGCGGGCCCGTCACCTAAAAGGTATTCCTGTGTACAAATTGCACCACGCCGAAATCATGGGGCACTTTTATAGACTGGCCAATGGTAAAATCACCTTACCTGTTACTATTTAGCGCCATTTCCAGTCCGTGTTGGCAATGCGTTATGGGTTTGAACTGACAGCATATCCGTTGCGGATCCCGGCGTGAGAAAACCAAACCTTGCATTGTATGGCTTAAGTCAAAGGGAATGCTCTAACTGTAGTATGAAACCCTCTTGGCTTCCAAAGCACTCTAGGCACTTAAAGCAGAATGCAGATCTTTCTTCTCCCGTGAACCCGAAAAAGAAAAAAAAAAAACAAACAAACAAACAAAAAAGAACAGAACAAAAAAAAAAAAAAAAACATGATTCTGGATTGTTTTTGTTTGTTCCATCTAATGAATTTTACTAGGTTTCAAGAAATTTCACGTAATTTTCTTTACTTCAAATGGCCCACCACCAAGTTACTTTTAAATGGACAAGTCGCACTATAGACACCTACATAGTTAACAGTTTTAAAATATCATATTACACAATTCATTAGACAGAACACTTTGCACTCTTTACCCAAGAACTAAATGATAGCTTATAGGCTCGAATTTAACCCATATCTCATGCCCTGATTAAATTAATCAGTAGCCGCCCTCAATGCGGGAGCAAGGTTGTTCCAGAAGTAATTATCATCCGCACGCAATGCACGCTGGGTAGGGAGTCCAATGGCTAGCTCCATGTACTCCAATTCGAGAATAGTGAAGGGCGGCCACGATGGAACATCCACGCCGTTTGGATTACTAGAAAGGAAGAATATTAGGAAATTTGCAAAACATTGAGGTGAACAATGATCGCTGGATGTACCACTGTTAAGTTCCAACAACTTAACGGAAGTAAAAACTTACTCATATACTTAAGTCTGTAGCATATGCTGTACAAGACTAACGACTTTGGCCCACATTGGACATTTGTTTGAAACGAAACGAAATTTTAAAAAAGGTTTCAATGGGGAAAATAAATAACTTGGTTTCACCTTTCACTTCCGCATAAATTTTGTAAAAAAAACGATGATGGCTAACATTTTCCCAAATGCCTTTCTCCCAAAAGCCCGCCCTATCTCCTGTTTTAGACGAATCCTGACAGCAAGAGATGGTCTCATTCATGAGGGGAAAGTATAGAGAGAAAAAAACGTTGTTTCAGGTGTTTTTTACATTGCAAGGTTGGGTCATGGGGGGTTCTTACCCCCGAACCACCCCCGTGGCTACGCCACTGAACATGACCTCCCAATAGTGCTCCTTAGACTATAGCGCTAGTAGTCCTATTGTTAAACAACATGCAGCAACGATTAGATTATTTTTCATTTTCTAGGTGGTTATATTGAAATCATTTTGCATTTAAACCTATTTCCAGCTGTTTCTAACAAGTTGATTTTAGTACGTTTTAGTTGCGCTCCCCAGAATGAAACATTCAGTCAATGGGCGCATGAACAAAATAATGAATGAATCCTCCATCCATTTATCCATCAATCAATTGATGAATGAATAAATGAATCAAGCTATACCACGTCAGCGTCTCACCACATTTCATGACATCGCAGTAGATACATTAGGCCTTTCCGCCATTTCCCGAGTTATATTAAAATAAATGTCTCCTTTCATCTACACAGACACAGATTCTCACATTATAAGAAAGGAGGTTCTGCAAGGACTTGTACAACCTCCTTGATATACGCACTTACTTATAAAACACTTTCCAGATTTATATAATGTATACGCGGCAAAATTTCGTACAGAATTTGCTTTGTACAAGTATTATTAAATAAATTGGTTGTTTTATACAATGGAATTAGCTCTTTTCGGGAGCAGAAATACTTCCGTTTAAAATTGTTTTCTTCCTTGGTTCTGTTAGGGAGTCGATAAGGCTGGGAAAGGTATATTAAATTAGTTGTGTATCAATACTCACCCAGTTTTTGCAAAATTGGTCCAAAACTTCATGACCTGAACGCTTAGGGTTTTTTCGGCTGAATTCAGATTCTTTGACTTCCATTCCTGAACTTCTGGCAAAAACGGCCACCCCAAAACAAATTGTAATTCTTCACAATGAGTGGCACCCATCCATCGTGGACCAATCAGGTTAATTTGCCAGGAGGACATGGACGGATCGTGAGTCATATGGTAGGAATAAGCCGAAACTGCATCTTTTGTACTGTTCTCAAAGTAACGAAGGAAGGCATCCGTTGGAGCTACGAAGGTTTCGTCTGTTACCTGCAAACGAAGCCAATCATTGAAAAACAAAGTACGAAAAACTTAAAGCTCTTAATTATTGTTAGTCATGGTTTTCTTCGAAATGGAAGGAGATTCTATCCAGGAGTCATTGTCCTTTGGAGAGACCGTCCGTTACGGGGACGTTGAGTGGTACTCAGTCTCATCAACAAACGAAATTGTGTGACTACACGTCATTGGCGTAGCCAAGGTGGGGGGGGGGGGTGGGGTTGAAACCCCCATGGCCCTAGCTGGAATAATATATAATGATAAAAAACACTACTCTTGAGAAAAATATGTTGACACGACTTTTCTTACTCCATTTCAAGCAACCCAAGCCTATATGCACTTGGTTGGAGTTGATGGAGAGCGGGAGTGAACGATAAGAGTTTAAAAGGCCTCTGTTACGGAGCTGGATGTCGCTTCATCATAGGCAATATAGGACAAAATTAAAAACATCGCACCCTTCCCACTAAAGCTACCCATCAAATGAAAGCCAAGGAGTTGGCCAACAATGGCTTTACAAATTCACCAAGGCATGACTGTTTGGATTTTTAGCTACAGGGGAAAAAAGTTTATGGGCTGTGCAACCACCCATAATAACTTTAAAATTATCTCCTTTTCACACCCAGTACTGAAATGGTCTAAATTACATCCAGTCCATTCCAATTTGACATCACTTACGCGTTAACATCTCCTCTTTCATATCCATAACAAATAAGTAGCAACTGATTGTTCTAATGTGAGCAATTTACATGCACTCAAAGAGGACCCACAATTGACGGTGTAGTTGGAACTACTTTTCCCGGGAAGGCCGTTCGGCTAATGGTGGTGCCGGGGTGCTTCCTGTATCAAGAATATACGAACTACACACGCACTTATGTATGTTCAGTACTGTATCAGGGACGGAGCCAGAGGGTGGGGGCAGAGGGAGAGACTGTTCCCAAAGTTCAATGTCGATTTTTCTCCTGTTTGAACTTTTTAGCATGTTCTAAATTCAAAGAAGAAAAAATCTGCATGATAATATGCTATATGATGATGATAAAAACTGGAAAAAATGGCACAAGATTTCATATGAGAGCCTTCAATTCTTCAAAAATTTCTCAAAGTGGAATGATTCCCCCTTCTCCTTAAACCCATTCACAAACGCACAAATTCCTGGCTAAGTCGCTGTGCTCTACAGCCAGCTATCCTTCCATTATGAACGTCAGCCACGGTGCAGAGTAAATTAACTGAAACGTTAGGTATACTCTCCATGTATTGGCAGTATTTCATTACCCCCCCCCCCCCCCACATGACAAAATCGCAGCTAGGCGCCAGCTACACATCACAACCACGGAGCCCCAGAAAACAATGACCATATCGAACGCCCCTGATTATGGATGGTAAGTACCAAGAGCTTTTGGTATTCCATTTCCTGCGGAGGGCCTAATGGGATGTCTTGAATAAGTGTTGTTGATGGTCATCTTAAATGGCATCCGTAGATCAATCAAATGTGCCTATTACACAGTAACAACATTGGTCCAGATTTCAGGATCATCTAATGATAAACGTTAGACATTTTTGACCCGGGGCATTTTGGACATTGTGGGCCGGGGGTTGAAGAATATGACCACGGTATTTCCTGCCTGTCGTAAGAGGCGACGAAACGGGAGGACTTGAAGAGTATGTGAACAGTATGACACTATATAACATATTCGTGTTGGTGTGCCGTTAAATATTATCTAACCAACTAGACATTTTGGGAAAGACCTTATGCATTGACGACACACTGAAGGCGGGGGGGGGGGGGGGGCGAAGCAATCCAACACGTGGCCGCACACATAAAAATTGGCCCTGCATGTGTATCAGACTATGCGAGTATTCGACTGATTGACAGATCAGTTGTCTGCATTTGCTGGTGCTGGTTCATTTTGCCCCCAAAGGAGGGCGTAATCTTTTGCTCTGTAACATCACATGAATAAGGTCTATAAGACTTGCAACTTAGCTTGTGTGCCTTCAGCAATTGAGTATTAGTCTTATTTGTTGAGGGAATTGGCTGAAAAGAGAGGTATATTCACTGAAATTTAAGCTAATGGACAACACTTTGTTGGGAGAATCAAACCTTTTGAGACCGGTGAAATTATCGCATCGAAGCATACCTTCATGCAGATAATGAATCTACATACCTGTCTGTTGAAGGCACCCAGATAGTCAGCGCCTGCTTGGTCTGCAGTCGACCAGTCCACGTACTGGTTACGTACACCGTCTTTTAGGAGATCATTAACGTTTCCTGTCAAATACCTCGGGAAACTCGCCTCGTACAAGTCTCGATCCATGGAAGGAGGGTTGAAAGCACTGAAAGCGGCTACAACATTAAATTAAAGTCAAAGTTTTTTTTTCAAATTTTTTCACAATTTTAATTCTCCAGAACAGTAGTAAATTGACTTCAAACTTCAGAGATGTCGGTGATTCGTAATCACGCGGTCTACCGTCGTGATTGGTTGCAAGTAGGTTGAGGATGTCTAGTCATGCATCTGGGTAGATTTTTTACCCGACAAATATTCAGAACGTTTCATTCCGTAGAAATTAACACAAAAAACGTTTCTTTTAACCTGAAAGACCTCTTGAATATTATCACATTCTGGTATAAGAACAATCAGTCTAGAAAAGGAAACGAGATGCTGGAACAAAATGATCTCTTTCAAAAAATTACTCTCTTTCAAAGTTGCCCCCTTTTAAAGAAGACTCTCTTTTAGTTGCCCCTTTTAATTAGCCATGTAGACTGACTTTAAATTATTCTTTCCTCTAATGACTATTCCAACTTTAAAAGTCTTTCCTTGCCAAAAGTAATCTTCTACACTCTAAAATCAAAAGAGTGTGAAAAGTGTGAATTCACTCCATTAGAGTAATAATTCACTCCAAGAAGATTGAAATTCACTCCAAAAAGTGAAATTCCCTTAAAACGAGCGAAGTTTCACTCTTGATGGAGTGCCCACAGTGATCACTCATAAAAAAAGAGTGATTATTGCAGGCACTCGTGGAAGAGTGAATTTTCCCTCTTCCTCCAGTGAATTTCACTCTTTTGGAGTGAGTTTCACTCCTCTTAAAGTGAATTACCACTCTAATGGAGTGAATTTACACTTTTCACTCTATCAAAGAGTGACTAAGTTCCCTCTTTTGATTTAAGAGTTCATGTTGGTTAGTTTCCTTTGTCATTCAGATCAGTGGGGTGATAAAAAAATATTTACTGCTACACACAAGGGGCTCAGCAAAATACCGCGTGGGACACTTTGCTCCGATACACTCTTAAAGGCATATTTTCATCATCCCAAACAGTTCCAATTCTCCCAACCTTCTTACTTCTAGCCTCTCCCACATTTATCTAAAACTCATCATCCAGACACAATCCTAGTTTATTGCTTCATGGCTTGTCCAAGTGGCCATACAAGTCCATAATGTGTAATCAAGACACTCTCAGTGCCCATGCTGTGTAATTTAGCTATGATGCATTGTTTGAATGTGATGCCAATCAAAGAGCTGTACCAATTGAGAGTTTTGATATGTATACTGAAACTATAGTTTGGGGTGACGAATGACTGCCTTTAAAGCGTGCTTAGGAATTAAACGCATTTTGCCTTCATTATGAAAACATGTCACAATGCAAAACACTTATGTGTAATTTGTGAACGTCATGTGTTCAATTCTTAACACTTTGTGTTTAATTTCTAAACTTGTTTAGAGTGAACAGTTGTTTCCAAAATGAAGGCAAGAAATTGTTTGGGAAAAGTTTAAATTCCTAAACACTTTTTTACAATGAAATTTATCACGTGTTCAAGCGTGTGTTGGTCAGACTTGCCCCTTTCGAGGCAGGTGATCTAAATGCCAAACATGACAATTGTTTTACTCTAGTGACACCGTTCTCATCGTTTCCGCTCGGACCTGAGCGTGCCTGGTTCAGTATGATGGATCTGGTTCAGTTCAGGTCTCCAAAAAGAGCGGAGGTGCTGCAATTCGATCTCTTCGGGACCTTGTTTTTTGGTTTTGTTGGGTGTAAATATCGTGTATATAATGCACATACCCTGTAAGTATAGCAAGCGGACCTCGGCCCGTAGTGCCCCTTAGGGTTGTGGACCTTCGGGGAAGTTATTGCTGGTGACAATGGTGGTGATGGTGGTTTTGTCTGGTGATTTAATGTTAAGGTTTTTACTGTTAGGTGATGGTGGTTTGGTCTGGTCTGGTGTTGTTTTTCTGTTTCGGGTGGCATGTGGCTGCTCAACAGCGGTGTTGGTGTTTTTTGTTTGTTTGCGAGGGTGGTCTTGGTGTTCACTGGTTTTTTGGTTCTTGGCCTTATGTTATTCGTTTAGCTAGTCTTGTCGTGCCCGTTTTTAGCACGTAAAAAGCAAACTTTCATCAAGTCTTTTAGCTATTTCACAGACATGTTTGTCAAAAAAGATTCAAGCATGTTTGACACTTGAGTCATCTGCATTGGAAGGCGAAAGTCCCACAAGAAAAAAAATTACTGGCACACTAAATTAGCTGAACAAAATGACAACCGATACATTTTGCTTAGCTAATTTTCCACTCGTGAGTGGCAGTTAAGCTGGATGAAATGGAGCATGTGAATATATAAGCCATAAGTTTCATTTTTTACTAGAAATCTGAAAGAATGCGTATGAAAATTGTTTCGATATGATTCAAGCAGACCCCCCCCCCCCCCCCAAGAACTTGTATCTTTCTTTTCGTTATGTTGGCTTGGTTTTTATATTTTACTTCCATATTTTTGCATACCCAGTACACTAAAATAACTGATTGTACTTATCGACTGTTGGACAACAACTGCTTTCTTCCTCTAACATGGGTACACGGCAAGTCCGAAAAACAGTCCTTCGTTTTCATTGGATCCTGCAATAATGTTGGTGTGTTTGAATTGACCGGTCTGCATTAGCTTTTCTGGATGGTCAGTGAGGAAAACGCCATCAATAACTGGGGCAGATAAGAATCCAAACTGGGTATGGTAGAAATTGGAAAAGATGAAGATTGGAAAACGTATTTTTCAGAAATATCGAGATTCTTGAAAGTAACACATGTGCGTAAGAACGTGACCCTATATCACGAGAAAAATTTTAAAAGCAGTTCATTGAGCTGTTTCTTGAAATAGTTTGCACACCTGAAGACGTTTACAACACATTCTTATGACCAAGAGTCATACTTAAAAGAATAGTGCAGAGCCACAATTTCTTTTGTGATATGTTAAAGCGGAACATATTTAGAGCATTCTGGTGAAAGTTTGGTTATTTCCCGTGTTTGATTCTCCAGATATTAGCAACTGAAGTTGACAAACTTTCGATAAAAAGTGAACTTGAAGCAAGCAGGTGTGATGTCTTTGATTCACATTGTTGATCAATGTTTTGTTTTCCTTTATTTTTCATTCTTTTAGCTTGACCTCGAATTGATTAAGGATGCTCTTTTGCCCTAAGGTATAGTAAGTTTTTTAAAATTCCATTATTCCGAATGCCCCTTTACTTATCAACATATTTTAGTTCAGTTGCATAAATTTTGTGGTAAATTATAAATAAAGACAAAATGTTGGGAAACAATATGAGTTCACGACATCACGTCTGTTTGCTTCAATTAAGTTCATTCTATGCAGAAATTTGCCATATTAAGATATATCGAAAATCAAACATCGGAAATGCTAAAAAAAATTCAACAGATTGGTCAGAATATGTCCCTCTATTACACATCAAAAGTAAATTTGGATCTTGACTATTCTTTTGAACGATTCCAAATCTAAGACACAAATAAGTGTCTCATGGGTGAGTGACTTACATATCAATTCGATATTTAAAAATTTGTGACCGGATACTATTTTTGAGATTATGTACATTTTTTGCAACTGTTGGATGGCAATGTGTAAGCAATCCCATCCCTTCGGTACATGCTATGTATATGAGCTGCTCTGCACAGTTTGAATTTGATGTCAATCAAAGAGCTGTACCAATTGAAAATTTCTGCAGAATACCGGTAAAATTTGTAGTAGTTGGGGTGACGAATGACAGCATTTAAGTATTAGGTTACAATTAATTCAGTATAAAACCAATGATTTTTTTAAAGTTGTGTGTCCTTCTATGCAATCTGGCGCCACCTTTGCTACCTTTTTAAGTAAAATGTGTGTTACGGAGGTACGTATTTTTAGGATTTAAAATTGGCATCCGTGAGGGGTGACCATCATCTCTCAATGGCCCTCCGACGTAGGTCACTGGATCAATTCAGGGCGGCCGTGGAATAGAGCCACTCAAATTGGTACCCTGCAAAATGGACTTCCTTAGATGCCCATATGTGAAAATTCTGTCAGTGTGTTCAACATTTTGGTAAAAACACTCATTTGTACCGAGAAACGAAGGCTGGTGCTAATGCAAATTTCCTTCTTTAGCCGATTAGAGTTTGCCATAGCCTACATTTATAATTCCCAGCAATTTGCTAGGTTGGCAACTGGGCCGTTAAACGCCATCTAGCTAACTAACTAACTAACCCAGCAATATGCATGTCTTAGGAAGCGTTTACTTTGTGTATACAGATTTAACTGTAAAATATCAACGGTAAAGCTGTTGGGTGGTAACCGTTTTGTAGTTTGAAATAATAATTGTAATGTTCTTTGTCTTGGGTGGATTAACCCATGTACTTATATAAATTATGATTTTTCAAGTATTGCCGGAAAAACAATTAATAAAGGCAAAGAAAAAACATTGCTCTAAAGGATGTCAGCTCTAATTTCAAAATACAATGTTCGTAGTAATCCACGGGAATCATCAATTGGTGCAGCTCTTTGATTGACAGATAGTTCACAAAATGCAGAGTACGGTAGCGTATATTACAAAAAATGTACCGTACTGAGTGTGTTTTGATTACACATTGGTGCATTGTATACTCACCCTAAAGTAAAATGAGATTATGTCTGGATGAGGGTGAGTTTTAGACCGTGTTCGGACAACTACCCCAGACAAATAAGCACTCGGACAGATACTAATGGACATGAGCCCCAGAACGCTTACCCACCCCTCAGTTAATAACCCCCGGATAATTACCTTCTAGACATTAATATACCCCTGGACAATCAAACCAACGGACAAAACCCACCCGAACAACTACTCACCCGGACAACTACTCCCGCGGACAAGTACCTCCCGGAAAAATACACCCGAAACTTTTTACTGGACAAATGCCGTTGTATCTCTGATAGTAAAATTTGGTCGGCCCAATGACGGTTCGCTGTCGGCAATCCTGGTGGCCGGCCAACGATTTGCCATATGACAAACCAGCGGTCGGCCGATGGCAGCAATGCCGATTGATCAAATAAATATGACATCATGCAAGTCTAGATTCAGTTGGCGGGCCTCCGACGGCACTCCGTAGGCAACTTAGCCACCCGCAGAATGCCGGACTTTGCTATCATGAGATAAAGGGTTAAGTTGCCAGTGGTTGTCGCCATTTATCAGAGCCCTTCGGGCAAATGCGAGAGCATTTTTATAAATGGGTCATGGGGCGTGGGTCAAACTGGTATCGCTAGGTAGTCGTGTGCTCGACCCTTGTAAATTCCCCACCCCACCCCTTCGAATTGACTCATACCAAACCAATTTAAATGCGATCTTCACTGACTTGGTGTACAGGAGAATTATTTTTTAAAAGTACTTCTAACTGTCTATAAATGCAGGCCTAAAATGAAAGGCCCTCATTTGGTATCGCAGCACTTCAACAATAGGGATGAATTTTACCTTGAAAGTAATTTATGCGTACATAGTTATAATATGGTTATGAAAGGCAATAAAATTTTAGGTTAGTAATTTAGTGTAATGGAGTTCAACGGCCCTTTTCCAACCCATTGGTTATTAAGTCGAGCCGACCACCTCCCTTTTTCCAGTTGTGCCCAGGGTTTACGCAAGGATATGTCCGACGGGGGCAGTATTTCGAGGCCGCGACAAAAGCGATGGGTTAGTCCCTGTAGGACGTGACTTGGCAAAGTTTGAGGCGCGCGTGGCTCGCCGAAAGTTTTTGAGTTATTTTTAACATATACAAAACTACGTTTTTAAGAAAATTTTTTGAAAGAAATGTGGCTTTTTGTTAGAAGCCTTAAAAAGTTGGGGTGTTCATTGAAGAATCTGTCTCTCTTATGAGCAAAATAAAAACGTTATATAGGCGACAGCTCAAATTCTTTTGGAGTTACGCATTTTATCGTACTAGGCCTACGTACCAGGCCTTCAGGCGAAACTGGAAGTTTGCCTAAAAACCTATTCCCTTGTTTGATGAAAGATTTGAAAATTACGAACTTATTAAATTGGAAAGATGTAGACTTAAATGAAAGAAAATTTGGTTCCTTGAAATGTGGGGCGATTGACAGAAGTTGACTTTGGTTTTTTTTTATTGTACGGAATATCCATTGAAATTGGAAAATTTTGCCATTTTAAACAAATGTTTAAAGATCGGAAGCTTACAATTGGAGAAACATCGTAAGTTTATAACAGATTTTGGAGTTCTCGTGGAAAAATCTGGCCTCCTTAAAGCGGCTCATTGGGTTGGTTCATGAAATTCAACATATTTTTCCAAACCTACTGAGTTGTTTTCTTCACATACCAATGACAAATGGTCTATATTAGACAGTCCCTATACACTACACACAAATAACTGTTTTATGCGTGAGTGTTGAACGGTTCAAGTCGGTTTTCAAAAATTCGTGACCATACACTTTTTCAAATTATGTACAAAACCGTTACAAGTCATGACACAACAAAAATCAGAATTTAAGCGTTTTCTGTGACTTTTGGACTTGAAACTCGACTTGTTGTGCTAACTATAGGCATTGTTATGTGATAGCGATCCTTTGAGACTCTCATTAAGTTATCGATATCAGCTCAATGAGCCTTTTTAACTGTATACGGAAAATAAAGTAGAGAGGCGATTTGTAGACTTGTTGGGGTTACTAAATATCATCATGCAGATTAAGGCACTCGGACCGTATTGGAAATTTTTCTGCTGAAAAGTTCAGCTAAGGCACGAATCCAAGGGAGGGGGAGGCTTTTACGGCCTCGTCCCCCTTTTACGTCACATCAACAATAACAAATACACTAAAATAAGCATAATGTTTATTGTTTATCTACAAGAATATTCACGGGGGCTATTTCAGCCCCCTCTTTGAAATGTCTGGATCCGTGCCTGCAGCTTCCCACATATTTGAAGTTTTTTATTTTATATGTTGGCATAGTCGTTCCGGGGCTTTCAGTTTCGGGCGGACGAAAGAATTTTACTTCGAAAATGTAATCCTGCCCGAAAGACTATTTAGGAGGAACACACAGAAATTTTTTAAAAATCGAACCCCTTAGTTAGCCGGAAATTGCATTTTCCAGATTTGTGCCTAGAAATGAAGAAGTTATAATTTTGAGCTTTTGAGCTTCCTTTGCCAAACGAAAAAATATGTTCAAGATAACCCATTCAGCAGCTTCGTATCAGTCCTTGTGGGTTTATATTATCATTATTTTCTATTATTTTAGGCCTTCCCGACGAACCGTTGACCTTCCCCGACGGGGGCAGTGTTCCCCGATTGAGGACCATTTTCCCCTTCCTCCCCGTCCATCCTGCTGGCGCCGCCCCTGGTTGTGCCTCACTGGATTTCTTTCCCTTACCCCGTTGCTTATGCGGATCATTTCCCACAACGACAGAAGGTTCCATGTTTAAAGTCTTTGGTATGACCCGGTCTGGGGTCGAGACCTCCCGCTTCCGAAGCGAATAATCTACCAGATGGCTACCCCGCGGTTCCTTAATAAAATGTTAGGAACCCCTGTCTAAATACGGTAGGTGTCTAAACCGATCACTGAAAAACGAGTGTGTAGTTACCCGCTATGTACCCAGACGTTCGTATGAAACTTTGAAATATTACTTTCAGAAACAAAATGTAATAGCATACAATTTTCTTACGTGAAAGAGTGATGCTTAAATTTGATGGTTCGATTGTGTCTAACAATCTCACTAAATTAAGTACAAACTTCAGACTGCAAAATACTCAGTGCAAAACTGCCGCAAGCAGCATTCATAACAAGCAATATTTATCACTCGCAATGAGACCCTTGAAATCAGGAGCGTTTAGCCAGGATTGTGTCATGGGGGTGGTGTCATTGGGATGGTGTCAAGGGGGTGGTGTCATGGGGGTGGTGTAATGGGAATGGTGTCATGGGGCTGGTGTCATGGGGGTGGTGTAATGGGAATGGTGTCATGGGGGTGGTGTCATGGAGGTGGTGTCATGGAGGTGGGTGGTGTTATGGGGGTGGGTGGGGCATGCGGGTGGGAAACAAAATGAGGGAAAAGTCTAAGGATAGAGAGAAAACTACGACTTAGGTTATTTTGCATTGTAAGGTTGGGTATGGGGGGGGGGTTCTGACCACCAACCACCCCCCCTAGCTACCCCACTGCTTGAAGTTGGAAACTTAGTTTTTAGTTTCCGTTGTTCAATTATTGTGGCGACTTGTCTCGAAAATGTGTCTGGAAGACACGCATATACACAACAATAATTTTGAAGCAACTCAAATTGGGTACATCTGAAGCAAACTGCCATGCAGCCGAAAAGTCAGGCCGATTTCATACATAGGCCGTTTTGTGGATAAGCAGTTTTTAACTGCTAGGCTATATCACTACTGGAGTCATTACGGTATACATAGAAGACTTAGTACATTCGGCAAATTTATACTTACGACATGCAAAATGTTCTATCAAGCAAAATGACAATTGACATGACAATTTGTGAATTTTAAGCAATTTGACAATGCTGTAGCGTTTTCTGTTTTCTTTTTCTAGGTAATTTCACCTCTTAATGAAGACATCGTGCTTAGCTTTCACATTTAAGGAAATGTTTGAAGTAAGCAAATCCTGTTCAGGACAAGATAAACGACACTATTGGCTTAGAAATTTCCCTTCAACATGACCCATTACATTGCAAGAAATGGCACAGTTGTTCAAAGACCTCCCAAGTATACGTTTTGCTTACCAGTTACAAAATTTCGATGGTTTGAAGGGGTCGGACCGGACGTATTCTAATACAGTGCTAGTAGCAGCAGGGTATGTGGCAGGGTATATTTGCGACGGTCGTTTTCTTTTTATCAGAGGTACTCTTCAGTGGGGGGGGGGGGGGGGGGTAATTTCCCGGGGGAAACTTGTCCCGGGTGTAATTGTCAGGTGTGCACTTATTCCAGGGGGTATTTGTCTTCGGCGATATCTGACCGGGGTACTTGTCCGGGGTACTTATCCTAGGACGTATGCGTCCTGGGGGTTGTCAGGTGGGTATTTGTCCGGGTGGTATTTGACTGAGAGTAATTTTCCGGGGTGGATGTCAGGGTGGGTAGTTTTCCGGGTAGTATTTGACCGGGGGTATTTGTCTGGGGATTAGTTGTCCAGCAGCAATTTAGACAGATGTGGGAGGGGCTTTACTAAGTTAGTTAGGAGAATTGGTACTGTTCGGGTGAGAGGACTAGGCCTTTAACGAAATATTAAAGAACATTCGCCACGGTGCACATGCCGTACCTCATGATTGTTATAAGGAAAATAATACAAGGGTTTTTCCCCGGGTATGACCCGTCCGTCTAGGAATTGAACTCCAAGCCTCCTATAACCACTTAACCATGCAGTGCGTTACCGCAAATAAGAAGCGGATTTTGCGCAATCGGATATCACAAGGTGTGTGCGGTTTAGTTGTAGCATGGTTAGTCTTGGTCAAGACCCTAATGCTTTTTCCAAAGTCCTTCCGACCCTCTGGCAAAGGGCCGTTCGGCAAAACCAAACGTGAAACTGCTTTCCGAAGAAGCTATACGTCCATTTAAGGACAACACTTGACCAACCTCATGGCTTTCAAACCATTTACATTATTGGTCAGTCATGCATGGTTCCATTCTAGACGGGATGAAAAGAACAGATACTACACATGATCTTAGCCAAAAGGCCGAGAAACCTGAACATCTATGTGATAGCTTAAGACCCTAATCCTACTTAATAATACTGTACAACATTTACTACTGTTTACCCTCAGAAATTCTTAGCTCTGTATTAGAAGCAACTCTCCCTGCAAAATGGTCAAGTTTAAAGCCCGCCATCTTTTTAGATTTTGGTGAGAAATAATGTGTAATAACGTCCTGACCAAGACTAGAGCATGATATGAAATAGGAGTTCATTGTGTTACTGTCTAAACTTTCTATACATTTAGAAAACAAAAAGGAAGATATACAAGAAAACCTGAAAATGTGTTGTCAATCTGTTCCAAAAAATTGACAGCACTTTTCTATACCAGTTTCAAATCCATTTTATTGTTTGTTCGGTAATTTTGCAACATGTATGTGCAACTTTGTACCGCACACGCTATGTATTTGTTGCAATAAGTTTAAAGGCCAAATCTAGTCACCCTAGACATTTGCAATCCTGTTACCTACTTTTGGTCAAGGCATCATAATACATGTTAAGTTTTCAGATTTTATAAACTGAAGGCGCTTGCCAATTAGACTGTAGCTGCTCCATGTTTCGTGCAGAACTATTACGTCATAGTATCGACAAAACTTTGGAAGACATGTAGAGGTCGTGTATACAGTACTAGTCTCCCTCACGGATTTTCAATTATTCTATGGTCTTGGGCAAGACTTACTTAAGCCCCTCCCACAACTGTCTAAAACTCATTCTCACCCAGAAAAAAATCTGAGTTTAGGATGGGGTGAGTATACAAGACCCAAATTGTTACCAGAACACTCTCAGTACGGTACAGGCTGGTAATATTAACTATACCCAGCAGGTATTTATATGCAAATATGAGAGTATACATAAATTACACCGCCTTTCTTGATTTATCTGGTGTAAGATTTTGACATAACACAAATTTCTACGGACCCCAATAATTGGAGAAAACTATTAGGCTACATTTAAATACTTAAATCGTAACTTTTAAACACGCATAGTAAATAACTAATGGTTAAAGGAACACAATCGAATCTAGGGAATTTGATGAAATTTTGACAGTTTGAACGTTACCTTTAAGGCAGTGGTCAATACGTCGTTAGTTGTATGTGATCGAAGACATGATAGGAGACCTTCGTGTGTTCCATGGATACAATTTAAGTCATTTCCAAGCCGGTAGGTATCACTAACTGCTCGTTGTACGTCGGTATTATAAGCAAATGGGGACAAGGAAACCCCACTCTGGAAGTAAGGAAATCGGGTGACACAATTTAAAATAATGAAAACCTTGATTCGAGTTAACGCTGAAGTTCAAAGCAGGGTGAAAAATTCAGAGGAGAGAATGCGGGTTTTGTTCAGAGCGTGGTACCCAACCGTCTATGGAGTAACAATTGCTCATGCTAGACTTTTATTCACACGGGGTTATCTTGTACGTTATAAACATTTTGATATTTCAATCATTTTATTTGTTTCCCAAAGTCATGGGCCACGTTACTTTTTAAAGATTAATGTAACGCAATGATGGAGTATTTGGCATGCTCTTTCACGATCTGGTGTCAGAATGACAAAAGGCTAGCATTTTGGAATTACTGTGTGACCAATTTCCAAGAAGGTCCATTTGCGACATTTCTTCATAACCCCTTGCGAAAAGAAAAAAAGAGTATGGCGTGGATGTACATTTATTCTTCAAAAGCGACATACCAAAGAGACATACCAAATTCTTCTGCTATTCATACATGTAAAGGCGGAGGTTGGTTCTTAAAGTGCGAGGTAGGTGTGTGTGTGTGGGGGGGGGGGGGGGTAGGGGTAGGGGAGGGGGATTACCTCATTCTCAAGAAAGAAAAAATAATAATAATGTGTGCAAAATCAGAGTCAATGCCCCTTGTCCCCAGGGATCGACGCATGTGCATGATGTGAATCATTATGAGCAAAATAAGTATTTAAATATTAAAAGATAAAAAAAAATAATTAGCATGCGTATATAGCATTGTAAATACTCTGAATAATGTTGAAAATTGTTAGTATTTTACCCCAGCAGTTAGTTAGTTAGTTGGATGTAGTTTTACGGCCGAGTGTCTAACCAGATGCGCACTGTTTAACAAGGTGCTTCTTGATTAGTTGTTGCCATTGTTTTGAATCGATTTTTTCTTTGTTTTTATGTAAAGCGCCTCAGAAAATATTTGGTTGTGAAGTGCGCTTTACTAAGTGTTATTAACATTACATTACATTACATTTGTTAGGGTTAGGGATTAGGTTAGAGATTAGGGCTATCGTTAGCTAGTTAGGAAATTTCTTGTTAAACAGTGCGCAGTGCGCATCGCCCCCCCCCCTTTTTCAGTAGTGGCTCACTGGCTTGTTTTCGCTACTCCATTGCTTATGCTGAACCCCAATCACAATGGCAGCGGGGTTCCCATCTTACAGCCTGTCAGGTCATTCGTCTACTATACACTCAACAAAGCGTTGGATAAAATGATTAACACAGTGGTCACGTATGTGGCAATACTGAAATTGGGTAAAACCCGTCCAAGTTAGGGATGAATTATGTAGTTAGATACCACTTTCTTGGGTAACCCATCGTTCTACTGACCAATTATTGGAAAAAATTACCCATATAGGGTATTGTCACATACGTGACCAGCGGCTGGTAAACATCTTACCCAACTGTTTTTAAAGTGTAATTAATGCTAACATCGATGTCTACAAAACCCAGATTCATACTTTATCATTTTTAATGTCCTGGTAGTTTTCGTATATGAGTCGATATGCATAGAAACAATTGGCGATTTACGTTACCATTTTTGAAATGAAAAGTCGAAAATAAGAATAAGCTGAATAAGCCAGTTTGTTTAAAGTGCTTTCACTGACGTCACAAGCAAAAAATAGTGTAGTACGCTAGCTGGTATAGTCAGCTAAAAAGCACCTAACGACCTACGTGTGACTATTGCAATAAAAAACTGCTATTTTTTGCCAGGCGGTGGGCGTGGCTAACCAATTGTCACGTGAAAACACTCTATTTGAAGTGACCTGGAGATATCTTAGTTTACCAACTCACTTCCATAATTCCATACTGGAAAAGATTTTGACTCAGTGGTGATAGCATATGGAAACCGACACTGCATCCACCTGCACTCTGCCCGAATATGGTGACGCGTGAGGGGTCACCACCAAAAGCTGAAAAATTTAAATTTGAGGGAAAACGAATTCACGGTACCTCTTCTACTAAACATTAACTTTTGTGTCAACTTCAAAAAGTCTTCATGAGCAAAATCTCTCTTTTTGTAAAGTAGCCTTTACAAATTGAATTAAAAAAAATACAAAGACTGTTGCTACACGTATATAGCTTATTTCTTTATTTACAAAATAAGCTGGAAAATTTCGATCTACATTTGTGAGGGTTGGGAAACGTATAAGCATGTACGTGGGTGTCTTGTCTAGGGATAAGTCGTTTTGAATGTCAAAACTAAGCTAAGTAATTTTATGCAAAACTTGTTTCTTTGATGTCCTGGTCAGTTGTGTGAATTTGAAATCGTCTCACACAATCCAACGGGTGCCCACCCGCTTGCCGTATACTAAGTTCTCACTGTATTGTTACCATTTTCAGCAAAAAAGAGGAAATAAAAAAGATCAGTTAATTATACATTACCAGCTATGTTGTTTTGTACCCACTCTAGTGCAGCTACCTGGTCATACATTCCGTAATTCCCGGGGGCGACCGAATCTCCTACAAGATAGATACGAATATGTAAAGTGTGCAACGGTTTAATTGACTTTAACACTGAAATATGAATATAGTAGAGCACAAGGACATCGAATAAAAATGTAGCTCACAGAACATGGGGATCTGGTGCTAGGACTTGGCACAGGTCCTCTTGACCACCTCTGACACTCTCGGGAGAAGGGCGAAGGCGAAGGCGAAAGCAGGAGAGGTACTTTTTCACGGGAATGATGTAAATAAAACCATAGTGAAAAAAGAGGATAAATTACTAACCTTTGAATGAGGTTTTACTTTCATCCCCATCCTGTGGTCTTAAAAACCTTTTATATTGATACAGTTTCAGAGTGACTCTTTTATATTCTGATTTTGAATTTTGTGTACTGGACTAGTGAAAACAATCAAACCTAGACACAGTTTTGAAGGGAGAGGGTGTATTTTAAGAGGAATTTGTTTGCGGCAATAGTTTCTCAAAAACTCCCAGAGGCAAAATGACGTTTTTAATGGGAGGCGACCTGCACACCCCATCATTTAGATATGGATCTGAAAAGTAAAAGTGTTAGCTCCACTACATCACTTTCACGCATGTAAGCCTATAAACCATAGTTACAAGTCTGTATACACATCTGGTGTCTGGTATGTGGTTGCTGAAGAATGCGAAAAGGCAAGGAAGATCTGCGTCATATCAGTTAGTCTCTGACAACTCCCTGGTCAAAGAGAACAGAAAAATGTGATGTTACACTGCACATTAAAGGATTACTTTACATGAATTCAATAGAAAAATCTAGTTTGAAGCAACTCTATGCTTCAAGTTTAAAAAATTAGCCCTCAGAAGGGTAGCGATGATTCAGAGAGTCCTAAGGCAAGAATGGGTTGGGTGACTCCCTGGCGATGGCAATTATTCACCGCGGGTGCCAGACCCGATGGGCGACCCCTCAAATTCCCCCACCAGGGATCTTCCCTAAAACACGAAAACACTTATAAATTCTCATGTAAGTAAGATATAGACGAAAAAAGTGGCGGCATTGCATTTGATGTTTATATTAACTATAACACACTTTTAAAAGCAACTAGATATATATCGCTACATTTTGAAGAGAAAGAATGAATGAATAGCCTTAGCTTGTATCATCCTACCTGTGGTAAGAAAGCCGAATACGCCTAACCGGTAGTTGGCAGCAACAACAATCACATCGCCTGTAGCAACCAGAGCGTTCCCAATAAAAGCGGTTTGATGCGCCCATCCCAAGTTGTACGCTCCACCGTCTCCGCCGTAAATAAATACCATAACCGCTACTCCGCCAGTAGGCGGATGGACATAAAAAACGGCAAAAAGGTTACATACATAAATTGAGGATTACTAGCTGACATCGGATTAATTTTTGCAAGATCGTGAATACTGGAGACAAAAACGGATATTTGGTGCCCGGTTCACTTCAACTTATCTTTCAAACATAATGGCATTCCAATTAGCACACTAATGACATTCCAATTGGGGATTTAGAAGTTGTAGTTACGTTGTTACATTGAACGTTTAAGACGCCGTAAAAGAGATAAAAGTTGCAACATTTTCAGAAATAACGTCGCTTTTCTTTCATAGGACAAAGTTCACGATGATGTGCCTAAAGGTGTCCTCTTTAATATTGCAGTTCCGCGGTCGTGCCTCTATAAGTACATCTGCCCGATTCGCACCATCTACCCATGTGCTCGTCACCAAGTCTAACATATTTAATTCTTCTATGAGTGTTACGTAATTATGGAGTAACTGCTATTTGTCTTTCCAACTAATCTACGTAACCATCCGTCCATGAGATTTCCCTTGGTCCCTTTATTAAATAGAACGAAGAAATAGTAAGAGGGCCACAGGGGGCAACTCTTAATCTGGTATAATATGTATATATATATATATATCTCCGACCAATCGACCACTAAGGATAGTTTTAATTTGATATTTTTATTTAAAGGGGCAAACCTCTCACCCCAAACTACAGTTTTGGTACGGGGATACCGAAATTCTCAATTGGCTCAGCTCTTTGATTGACAGCTAATTCAAACAATGCAGAGTACCAAAGTTTATATTACACAATATGAGCGGTACTGAGAGTGTTTTGGTTATGTAAATTGAGTTTTTCTACACTCACCTTGAAACAATAAACTGAGATTGTATCCGGATGAGGATGAATTTCAGACAATCATGGGAGGGCTTAAGTAAGAAGGTTAGGAGAATTGATACTATTTGGGGTGAGAGAACTTGGCCTTTAATCTTCATTTTTTGTCATTGCAGTATCTGAGCCTGCATGGTTCAATGATAGTATTGAATTGTCTTTGTCTGTTTAAGGATATGAGAGTTGTCACACTTCAAGACAAAACAAACGAGGAGGTAACATAATCATTTATGTTAAAACAACCTGCAATTAGAAAGATTGATATCTTCTGCTGTTGACAACAAATTGGAGGTGGTCCACAACGTAGAATAACAAGAAAAACGTGCGGATTGAGCTGTACATGTAAGTGTGGGGATTGGGGAATAAGTACGAAAGTAACTTCTCTCTGTTCTTATAAGACAGAAAAGGGCTATATCCCATTGATAAATAAACGTTAATTTGATGAACATACAAACCCATTGTTTATTGACATCAAGATATATCTGGAAGTTCCTGTTAAATTCAAGACACCTCTTTGATTGCGCAAAGTGGTACTACAGATGTCTATCTGGTCTAGCTGTCAAATGTTAAGCTGCGGGACATGTTGCAGTCATGTCTATTAAATTAAAGAGGAAGTTTAACTTAAAATATTTCAATGTAATTTGTAATTTTTACATGTGAAAGAAGAACCAAATCTGCACATTTTGGTGAAACAACCATTCAAAATCGGACATGTGTTTCTCAAGTTATCAGCAAATGAAGTTACTGGATTTGTGTTCCAAAGTGAGTTGATCGCAGAAGAAGTTTTAGTTTCCTCACATTGACAAAGAATACTTTGTTTCTTTTTTTTCATTCTGTATTCTTTTTTTTTCATTCTGCTTTGTTGATCTTGAAGTAAACGGGGATAGGACTTCTTTGTACGGGGATGCAAAGTTTGTACCGTTTCCATACCACTTAATTTTGAAAGCATGGAATAGCACGGAGAAAACAGTTGTAAAGTTTAAAGAAAAGCAAAGTACTGTTTATTTAGGTGAGGATGTGATGTCATCTATTGTTGCTATAAGTTCACTTTTTGTTGAAAATGTGACAAATTTACCCGATCATATTCTGCAGAATATAGGATTTCAATGCAAATTTCATGATCAGAATGCTTGGAATGAGTACTCCAACCCGATTTGAGCTTGGAATTCTTCCTATATATTTAAACACTTACTTCACGCTGGTATACTTAGTTATGATATCCTATTAATCCAATAGGAATGTCATAAATTATCGCTAAACGTTTAGTCCCAAAGGGAATTCAATTATCATTCTGTAGCTTAAACCATGTGTACAATGGAAGTCTATTTTGTCTGATGTTAATTGACAACTTGGAAATGTTTGCAAGCAATGCATCTTGGGAATGTATCAAAGGTGAAGATGTTCCTCAACCAGCATCTCGAATTTGTTCATTATTATGAATGCAGTCAATAACAACAGGAATACCACACTACGTCAAGCATGTGAGGATTGGCGAATCTGTTGCCATGGTACAGATGACTTTGTGACCTAGCCGGAAGTACCTCATTTCCCAACTTGTCTGTTGAGTTACAGGACGGATTGGAGTCACGGCTACTAAAAATTTACCCTGTTATACTTGAGTTCTTTTGAATCCAATGAGAATGAAATTAATGAAAACCTCTCGTTATTTCCCATCTTAGTATCGTTCTTAATATTTTTACTCATAAATATTGAATATTTAAGAAACTGCTTATCATTCACTCACAGTAAATTTCACTATTGAGGAGAAAACTATTGTCATGTGATTCCAAAAGCCCTTCATGAAAGAGAACAGTTCTTAGGCCTATACAAGAGTGTACTAAGTCAAGTTCAGGCGACTGCATTATACCTTAGGATAACACCAGATACTCATTGCATATTATAGAGACTAGGTTTTGCGGTTCTTACCTTTCGTTTAATATGAGATAAATGTGACTATGTAGTGCACGCAGAGGTCAATCAGTGGCGTAGTCAGGATGGGGGGGGGGGGGGCGAGTGCCCCCTGAAAAATTCGATAGGAAAAAGTCACGAAGAGAAAGGATATGTACCACCATCGCAACTTTCATTCCACCACGAACATCTTATTGAATCCCCTAGTGGTATGGTTAGACAAGCCAGGTTTTTCCATAATACGCCAGGGAAACGCCACCTGGAAATCCCTGGCCCATGAGTTGCAACTGCTGCAACTCCCTCTGCCTGGACGAAATGTCAAAATCTGGGAGGAAATATCCTGACCCTCCTCCATGACTGGCGAGACCGGACTACGCTACTGACGCCAATTATGTAAAAATCTCTCAACTTCCTTCAAGCCTTTCTCAAATGATCCTGGCTATACTACCGCAAACCGAAAACAATGTGTCAATAACTAATAAACTTGAAGTATACTTAAAGGCCAAGTTCTCTCACCCCAAACAGTACCAATTCTCCTAACCTTCTTACTTAGGCCCCTCCCACAATTGTCTGAAATTCACCCTCATCCAGATACAATCTCAGTTTATTGCTTCAAGGTGAGTATAGAAAAACTATGTATATAATCAAAACACCCTCAGTACAGTTCATGATGTGTAATATAAGCTTTGCTACTGTGCTTGGTTTGAATTAGCTGTCAATCAAAGAGCTAAGCCAATTGAGAATTTCGGTACACCCGTACCAAAACTGTAGTTTGGGGTGAAAGGATTTGCCCTTTAAAGATAGTCTACCACTGTGGTAAAATTGTAATGCAATATTAATATAGACAAATCCGGAGAGATTGTGATGGTCTGATTTTAGTCGGCCGCTACTGGGGTCTATCACCTTTAATCTTTAAATTTCCTTCCTTATCTGTTCCATGGATGGTTGTACACTTAAGTGTATCTTGATTTTCTCAACTTCACTGAGTATGGGGATTTGAAATTCACGTAGACAATAAATGAAGACGAATAAAGGCTGATGGACCCCACTAATGGCTGCCTACTTCTAAAAACAAGCGCTAATCGGATTCGTCTACATTACTTTTCAATGAACCGTTTTTTTTTTTTCAAAAAAAAAAGAAGAAGTAATTGTTAAGAATTGTGGAATACATCAGGTTTGTCGGTGATTGCATCGCTTGTAGCCTTCAATAGTATCGCTTGTAGCCTTCAATAGTATTTATTCTGACCAAAATGGCCCGTACCATCCCACAGTCCCTTATGATAGGTTGATTCCTATACTTGTTAGCAGTGGGTTTCACTGTGACACGTCATCTTTACAAGTCATCCTTGATTCTTTAATCAATCGGATGGTAAGTGATTGTTTGAATTAGTTCCACCAAAGTGTAGTTTGTTTTGTTTTGTTTTGTTTTCATTTGATCCTCCCTTGCGGGAACTCGGCAACGTAGTCATTTATGCAAGTCGATATTTGCTGGTTTTCTCCATGTTTAGAGTAATGCTAGCGCTCCATGCTCCAAGTGAAAATACAGATCCCTAATTAGAATAGTGTTGTAGGCTTTCCTGTGCTTTGAGTGGCTATTGAAACTCCTGTTACAATATTTCTGTAACTCAGTTGTTAATCTACGAGGAGTCACCGCTTGGTCTACCCTGAATATGCAATTTATTTATGTCGTAAAACATCATTAAAAATATTTGGAAGAGAAACAGGAGGGACGTTTTAAAATTTATAACAGATTTATAACTATTGTTTTAAATAGTTCTGGACGGCTAATATTGCCATTTAAAGACAAAATGTAGTGCTCCAAATTGCCTGAAAAATCAGTAAACTCTAACAAAAATTATCCTATTTTAATAGGAGTATCTGTGAAGATGTTTTTGAACATAAATATCTCAAAAAAGATGTAAACTAAGGAGTTCATCTCACTCTCATTATCCAAATGGAAATGTTTGCATTCTTCTCTCCCCCCTTTGAATCTATGTTGATAAGTTTAGGCAGAGACCCGACAAGGCGCTTCGTCACCGTCATTTAAGAGGCAAAACAATGAGGTACCCTGCACGCACGACTCTCGTGGTTGAACTTAGGCGAATTTTCCACATTCTTTAAACAGTTGGGTTAACTTCCTACCCATGGTTTGGCCCGTATGCCACCGCCTAAACTGTTGTGTAAGGAACTACCCAACTTAAGTCAAAAGGTACCGTATCCATATTGGGTAAATGGTCTCTAAGAAAAGGGTTAATTTGTAACCAAGGCAGGTAGTTGCCTACCCAACAACTTTAGAAGGTGACGCACAGACCTACATGGGTAAGAATTAGCCTACGTGGGGCAACTTAGCATTAGACCAATCAGAATTGGGTACTTGGATGACGTCAAAGAACCATGAATATTCACGTGTGTTGTCGTTGGTCTGTTCGTGTGTGGTTGTGGTTTCTGTTTGTAAATGATAGCAAATACTCTTTGCTACATTTGCTGTGTTGTACTCTGCTGATTGGCTCTCAGTTACCGTTCCGATTTCGGTTCTTGTGTTTCTTAGTGCTTGTTTCTATGTACTTTAAAGGTAAAGAGCAGTCCCCCGAAACTTACTTTGAAAAAAAAAAAGCTAAATAACACAATTTTCATCTTATTTCTCTTCAAAGTATCTTTCATTACATTTTATGACTTTACTATTGCATATTCAAGGTAAACCAAGCAGTTGTTTCTGGTAAATTTCAAATTTGAAGAGAAAAAATATTGTCACATGACTCCCAACAGCCAATCATGAAACTGGACACTCTACTACACTTCTTCAGTTTTCATATGTGAAAGAGCCTGAGGACATGCATATATTCCTCACATTGACAAGGAATGCCTTTTCATTTGTTTTAAGACTGTTGTATTGACCTTGAGGTTAACGGCAAATGACCTGCCTACGAGGAATGTAAACTTTGTGAAGTTGTCATGACACTTATGCAAAAACATTCTGATAGTATGGGATTGTTGAGGAGAAAATTGGTCACAACGTTGAAAAATTGTTCATTACTGTGAGCATAGAGGACTATCCTCCATCTTATATCATGCTGTATGATTCAATGCTACATTAGAAAAGCATAAAATACAAGAGTGTAGCCGACGTTAAAGGTAGGGAGCAGCCATCCCAAATTGAAAAAGTGTAGCAGACTGTCCAGTTTCATGATTGGCTGTTGGTAGTCAGGTGACAATGTTTTTTCTCTTCAAATGCGAAATTTACCAGAAATAACTGCTTGGTTTACCTTGAATGTGCAACAGTCAAGTCAAAATATAATAAAAGATACTTTGAAGAGAAATAAGATGAAATTTGTGTTATTTAGCTTTTTTTCAAAATAAGTTTGGGGGGACTGCTCTTTACCTTTAAGCTCGGTCGGATAACAACTATACTCCACTTTTGAAAAGCTTGTGAGAAATCAAATTTTGTAACCTCTTGATCCAGGCTATTTGCTGATTAAACTTACATACTTGTACATAGGTTTCGGGGCTGGGGGGGGGGGGGGTTGCAAACAGATACTTATCGCTTTCTGCAGTAACAGAATAACCTTGCATATGGTCATGGGAGCTAGGGGACTTAAGCCGTCAACCCCACTACCACATTTGAAAATCCTTGTCCATTTCAGTGCCGTCGGAAGGTATTTTCGATTGGGGGGGCTGACCCAGGCTGACTATCTAAGCGGAGCGCCACCATCGGTTGGCGCGGAGCGTACAGAAAATTTTGAAAAATCCCAACCCCTCAGACAGCTGGAAATGAATTTCCTGGGCTTGTTAATAATATCTAAGCAGTCCTTATTTTGACCTTTCGTTGTAATGAAATGCTCACTTCCCAAAAAAAAAAAAAAAAAAACTATATATGCCAAAATTATTGGGGGGGGGGGGGCTGCAGCCCCCCAGCCCCCCCCCCGCTTCCGACGGCCCTGCATTTCAAAACAGTGCCAAATCGTGTTAAGGCTGGTACATGGTGAAGACACGTATAGGACCTACGCTAAGAAAATTTTTCACAAGATTCTCTCTCCGATTTTTCCTCCCTCTACATTCAGTCCCTTGAACCACCATAATCGGTTGTCATGTAAATGCCACTTGAGTTCCCGAAAGGGGCCTCCCGATGTCCACTGCATGTGTGAAGTAGAACGGATGCTAATGCAGAGCATGTTTTACAAATCATTTGTATATGCTTGGAGTACCGGGTTGCTAGTTAATGTATTTTCATCTGAATAAAATTACAAAGTGAGCGAAGCGAGAGAAAATTTTGGGGTAGGCCCGCACAAAGAGAATAGTTATGTCATCAATAAAGTTAAACTGTATTATGGACCCGGTTAGCTCTTCAACTGAAACAACCGTAAATTGTATCGCGTATACGTCCATTATGTCCTATAGTCACAAACGTTTGCAGCGACTGTTATTGAAAATTTAATTTTGTATAGTAATAACGTCTAAGATCATAGATACATTGTGCGGACATGTAAATGGCAGACGGAGTCAGTCGTCAATACAGATCTGGTTATTATAGTGTTTTCACTTGAGGCAATTTTTCATGATAAAGAGACGAGGTTACATTTTGAAATAAATTTGTTGTATGAGTACTAGTTCAAAATCAAGTACCCCAGCCATCGTTTTATGGGCATGTTAGTCTAGTACTAATGCTAAAGGGGAGACTGTTACATGAAAACCCAACTGGCGATGTGCGGAAACTAACTCTGAGCGTCATGGGCTTAGCCAGGTACTTCTTGTGGAGGAGGGAGGGGAACCAATAATCCTCCCTATTCTTTAACATCATCCTGCCCCCCCTCGTTTAGGGGGGGGGGGAGCAGGATGATGTCTCCAAGGCCTTCTAAGATGCAAAATGGTGCTATATTTTGCTTCTTTTTATACTAGATCAATGGGTTGAAAATATCCTGATTCCGTTCAACCGTATTTTGAAGATTGTACAAATTTTTGCAGGAAAGTGCCCAGAGCACTAACACCTAGGCCATACAGTTACCCCCTGAAACTCATTTTTAATGGACTTTACAGTCCATTTTACTCCACACATAACATTGAAAGAATAACAAATATTAGAATGTGAATCCATAGACGTACGGGAGGAGTTAACGTTTGGGACAGAAGGTTTTCCTCCAAAAATGTGTAATTCTGCCCGAAAGATTATCTATGCGGAGCACCACCATTGGTTGGCGCGGAGCGTAGAGAAAATTTTGAAAATCGAAAGTCTTAAACAGCCAAATAGCATTTTTTTATGCTTAGAAGAAGGATCTGAGCAGTCGCTAATTGGATCAGAAAATTACCAGATAAAATATACCACTGCCATTGAATGAAATAAATGGTTGTGGAATATTTTCGGGGGAAAGTTATAAAACAGAAATGAAGACATGCAATGTATTTTACTCTGTTGCGATTCTTGACTAAATTCAATATTCAATGACTTGATAATATTGTGTGACTGCCCAAACTTCCACCTTTAAATGGTTTACCTCTATTAGTAACACCTTTTGAAAATAATTTCAGGTTACAAGGTCGGCTTAAATAAAATTTCATTTTGGGAAGAGCCGGAAGACATTCTCACATTGCATCATTGTAGGTATAGTATTGATATACAAATTAACCCGATTTTCATAACCATTGTCTGAATTTGGTTCTAGAGGCAGAACAGATGGCAAACTATTGGTCACTGCACCTGAACACCTTCCCGTCTGTCCGTTGAATGAATTTCGCAATTGAAAACTTCCCAGCATTTTTTCAACCCAAATATATTAAACCGGCTATGAAAAGTCCTTTTTTATTTTCGTCTCAAACCAGTGGCGTAACTAGGATTTTTTCCAGAGGGGGCAAAGGTATGAAATTTCCCTAAAACTTTTCCCGGTCAATGTGTATGTATTTCATATAAAACCTGCAAATACACAAGTATAACAACATTATCATGTCATTAGGTAATATTACCTGCATTTTAATCTTAAAGTATAACATAGAGCAATTGGAAATAACAACTCTTAGTATATTATTTTGGTCAACATTATAAAGTTTATTTGTATTTGCTAACGCAGTGGCGTTACCCAGGATTTCTCTGAAGGGGGGGGGGGGGCATGCAGTATGGTCTAAGGGGAAGGGTGTCCGGAATTTTTTTGACGTTTGCAAGGAGCCTAGATGCAAAATCGTGCAAGATTTTCGAATTTGACAGGAACAGTGTTAAAAGTTGAATCGTGGTGGTTCATGAGGATGAAACTGAAACTTTTGTGTCTTGACATGCATTCTTATGCCATGTATGCTCCCTTACGGAGTAAAACTTGTCATTAAATTTGCACACTTTTAGGAGTCAAAATAAAAGAGCATTGTTCGGTACAGGATTTGTGGATTTTCTTGGTCACAAAACGTTATTTTGTTATAAAGATTATCTAAGCGAAGCGCCACCATTGGTTGGCGCGGAGCGTAGAGAAAATTTGGAAAAATCAGACATCTTAGATGGCCGGAAATAGCATTTTCCAGACTTATACGAAGAATCTAACCTGTCGCTTTCTTCTTTTGTCGTTTGCAATAAAATGCTCACTTCAAAATATGTTCGCAAACTGCAAAGTGATCAGAGAGTTAAGAGCTAATTTGACCCCAAAAGTGTAAATTTGCCCACAAGACTGAGCGAAGCGCCACCAATAGTTGGTGCGCAGCGTAAAGAAAATTTTCGAAAAATCAGACCCCTCAGATGGTCAAAATAGCGTAGTCATGCTTGTAAAGAGAATCCAAACATGTTATCTTATTTATCGGTGCCACTAGAGGGATACAGAGTCTACCTTTTTAAGTAAAAATTGGAATTTGACAGAATTTGCCTAGGTCTATTTGTAGGAATTAAAAAATATTGGCATCACTGAAGGACCTTGCAGAGACAATCCTTCCCCTTTGAAAATTTTTGAAAAATTGGGTGTCCTTATTAGCAATATTGTGCCACATATGCTATCTTTTGGAGTAAAATCTGTGTTACTAAAGTTAGACTTCGTATTTTTAAGAACAAAGAAAAAATGGCATCTGTGAGGGTGCATGGCACAATGGTCTCCCTTTCGCACGCCACTAAGGAGGCACGCCGCTGAGGAGGCCTAATAGTGGCTCGATCACACAGGATATCCTGTTAGAACAACTATTTTGTTAAGTGCAGAAGGCTACAAGGTACTCATTGACCCGTTCATTCTTACACCCCAAGTGAGCAAAAAGCTATTTTCCCGAACTAGCCTGTAAGCCTTCATGGATTAGGCTAAGTAACAAAATCTAAATATGCCAATGGATCCCGTTCATTCTAATTTCTAGACTAACTTTAAGTTTATCGTTGGCCATGGATTGTTTCAGCTCATCCATCGATATGTACACAGAGTAAAACGGTATAGATAGTAGCTTGCAGAACAATATAATAACCTCGGGGTCTACGGTAGTGACTTGTTAGTTTTCACATCCTTTTACTGAATTCCCTAAGTGTACAACGCAGAGACTGTGTACAAGCGGATATAAGTTCGGGTTTACGGCCTTTCAGTGTTAGTTGTACTGTATCGGCTGTTGTTAAATACCTGAATAACGGCTTCCTGTGCACTGAAATGCACTGATCATAACCCCCGTGCGTTATGGCACGCCAAAAGGCTCACCAAATATGATGATGTTCTAAAAATATACATTCATGTACTAAAATTACACGTTCATGTACTAAAATTACACGTTCATGTACCAAATATATCGATCATGTACAAAGTTCATACGTTCATGTACTGATTTCATACGTTCATGTACTGATTTCTTACGATCATGTACTGACATTTAGTACATGATCGTATGAAATCAGTACATGAACGTATGAAATTTGTACATGATCGTAAGCAGTTGGTACATGAACGTGTACTTTTACTACATCAAATTCGGTGAGCCTTTTGGCGGACTTCTGGTACGCCGAAAGGCTCACTCTGTATGGCGTGCGGAAGAGACAATAATAACATGACGATCTTACGTTTTTACATGTACAACGTGTGTTTTAAGATGTACAACGTGTGATTTTACATGTACAACGTAACATTTAACATGATGAACTTATGGTTTTAGTACATGATGGTGTAAATTTACATCATGATCATATGAAGTTAGTACATCATCGTACATTTTTGGTACATGAACGTGTAATTTTAGTACATGAACGTGTAATTTTAGTACATGAACGTATATTTTTAGAACATCATCGTATTTGGTGAGCCTTTTGACGTGCCATATTGCGTATACAAGAGAACATTCAATCATTTCTGTGGAACGCGATTATGGCCGGTTCATGCGACACTGACGAAATCTGAGTTAATTTGTTGCCTGAAAAAACGAATTATGTATGAGAAAAGTCTCACAATTTCTTATTCTAGAAAAATTTTGAGAAATTTTTGTAAGAATAAGAAAATTCATCAAATTTCCCCATTTTCATCAAATTTCCCCCTTGCTTGCCCTCTGCTACTCCATTACTTATACTGAGAACCAAGCACAACAGCATATACTGCGTATAAGACACAGACGGATGTGTATGGCCAATCGAAACCTCGAATCATTTTCACACCTTAATGGACACCTTGTTTCAATTGTGGGTGTTTATCTCCTTCGTGTTACTTTTCATTATCATAAAAAATCACACTTGTGAAGCCAATGTTTCCCAGTTACAACCCCCAACTTCAGCAACTTATTCGATACCTCCCTCCTCTTGCCTTTTTTTTGCTCTCCTTTATTTTCTCAACGCCTCAAAATTTCTGTGGGGCTCTGCCCCCTGCCCCTGCTGGCTACTTTTGAGCGTTACCCTAGTCTTGACTGAAAATGTTTACTGCTAAAAGTAAATGGCAATAAAGTATACAGCTGGCTCAACTTTGAATGTGAGTCCTACAACTGCAGAATCCCATCAGTTTGCATTCTCACGAAGGGGTTATGAAAAGATATACACGACAAGGGACAGCTCTGTCTAGGGAGTCGCAACTCCCTGCTCTGTCTCATTTAGGATCCAGCAATCCAAAGCTACGCCAGAGATAACGGTTTTTCGAAAAAAATCTCCGAAGCAGGTTAAGGTTTTGACGCGCAAAGCGCATCGAAAAATTCAGAGTACTGTTAAAGAAATACCGGTACCAGTAATGAAAATATTTGGCTTATGTAAAGGAATTGGAAGAACGTTCCCTGTCCTGATATTATACAGTTCGAATTTTCCCATTGGAATTAACTAATTATCCCCCTCTCCGAAAGCGGTCTGGAGCTCTTCCTTTTGAGGATTCAAACTCTATTACGTTATTCACAAAATTATCCCGAGGGGCATTCAAACCCCCGTGTAGTCAGTGAAGTCTCTGTGCAAATATTGCCGACACCCCACACATTTTGACTTTTGACAGCTAAGAAAATTGAATTTTTGTTAAATATATAACGGTACTCAGTCCGGGTGAAAACCAAGTAACAAAATTTCGGGGATAATCCCTTTACACGACGTATCACAGAGACGCCGACTTGTTTTCTACACAACATAATTTTTGTGTCTGAATAAAAAATCTTCTAAACAGCAGCAAAAAGGAAATTTTTTATCCATGTTATGTATTTGTATGTATAGTTCGGTAGAATGACTTCCGCACGGACTTCTAAATTTTCTGTTTGCGAAACCAGGGAGTTGCCACTACTCCCTGCGAAAGTATGAATTTACTCATCAACATATTCGAAACTCGCATTTAAAGTTAAACCAAAATTGACTATTGAGAAAACGGCGCGTTTTTGTAATCAAACACAAAATGTTCCAGAAATTAACATACAGGTCACATCAATTGATAGTCTAGGCGTACTGATTAAAACAGAGAAGTAAATCAGCTACACAATTTTATTTTTGCCTCAAATATTCGGGGAGGGGAAGTTTGGTGTTATTTCCACCCGTCACAGTGTTGATATCTCTGGTTTTACAGCACTCTAAATAATATTTAAACGATTTCGTTTAAAAATTAGGATACTCACGAAAATGAGTATTTCTACTCGAAATAAGTGAGTACTTCAACTCAATTTGTGTAAAATTTTGCACAAATTCAGCAATTTCTGTAAAATTTTGCACAAATTCAGTTGAAGTACTCACTTAATTATTTCGAGTAGAAATACTCATCTTCGTGAGTATCCTAATTTTAAACAAAATCGTTTAAATATTTTAAGAGTGAGGCTATTCCTCCACCTACAGTACGAATAAGTTTATAACAGCGAAGTTATAGCTGACCATGTCTCGGTTTTACGTTGTAATTGGATGGTTACAAACAAACCCCAATTGAACACACATTCCCGAAATGTATGGGCGGCCATCAGGGCAAAAAAGACAACACCGCGAAACAGAAAAGACAAACGTCAAAAGGAAAAAAAAACAACGCCGGAAGGAACATTCAAACGTCTAAAGAAAAAGGAAAACGTCAAAACGAGAAAACAAACCCCGAAAGGAAAAGACGGAGACAAAAGGAAAAGTTAAAACCCAAAAGGAAAAGACTAACGTAAAAGTGGAAAACAACAAACGCCAAAAGGAGAAGACAACGCCGAGAGGAAAGGACAACGCCGAAAGAAAAGAACAACGCCGGAAGGAAAGGTCAAACGAAAGAAGGAAAAGACAAACAGGCAAAAAATGCAACAGAGCAAAGCGGGAAAGCGAACGCTAAAAGGAAAAGACAAAGTCAAAAGGAAAGGACAAGCACAGAAAGAAAAACACAAACGCCGAAAGGAAGGTACACAAGACAAAAGGAAATGACAACCGTGTAAAGAATAAGACCAAAGTCAAAGGAAAAGGCAAAAGTGAAGTGGAAACGATCGACTAATGTAATGTGACAATGACAACGAGCAAAGAAAAAGACAAAGTAACGTCAAAAGGACAAGACAACATCAAAAGGAATAGAGAAAGCGGGTACTAACCACGGACTTCCTATTATACAAAGCACAGAAAGACAATAAACACACCGAACAGTGTGACTGGCTAAGTCTTTCTTGAGATTTTCTTTTCGAGCGACTCAAACTTCTCCTTTAATATTTGTAGATTTTTTCATTGGCGTTTGCCTTTTTCTTTCGACGGTCGTCTTTTTTCCTTTTGACTTCAGAGGCGTACACAGGATTTCTATGAAAGGGGGGGGGCTTGCAGTATGAGTGATCGCTGGCCAAGAGGACGGGAACATTTTTGGCGTTTTCAAGGAGCTTTGCTCTGTTGTATTTTTTGCCTGTTTGTCTTTTCCTTCTTTCGTTTGACCTTTCCTTCCGGCGTTGTTCTTTTCTTTCGGCGTTGTCCTTTCCTTTCGGCGTTGTCTTCTCCTTTTGGCGTTTGTTGTTTTCCACTTTTACGTTAGTCTTTTCCTTTTGGGTTTTAACTTTTCCTTTTGTCTCTGTCTTTTCCTCTCGGGGTTTGCTTTCTCCTTTTGACGTTTGTCTTTTTCTTTAGACGTTTGATTGTTCCTTTCGGCGTTGTTTATTCCTTTTGACATTTGTCTTTTTCTGTTTCGCGGTGTTGTCTTTTTTGCCCTGATGGCCGCCCATAGAAATGGCCGTCAACTGAGCTCGACAGGGCTTATGTATGTTAGTATTAGAAAAGCGTTTACCTAGAGGGAAATTCCCTTCACATGAGCTCTCCTTTCACTCACGCGTTTGCCGCTCGTGAGCCAATCAGCAATCGCCAAGTTGGCAATTCTCTGTTTTGTTCTGTGAAAAATTTTGTCGTTTGTTAGGAATATTCTTGATAAATTGGGAATTATTTCTAAATTACGAATTCATAAGATATTTTTGTGTTAAAATAAATCCTTTTTTGTCCTTCGATGGGGCAACTCATGGATAACTCGTGTCATATAACACCTTTAATCATTACCAATTTCCAGAAGGGGTATGTTTTGAATGATGAATATGTATTTCACCTTTGACCCAACTATATCAGCGCTCGCTTTGCAGCTGCTCAGTAGTAATAAGTGTACCAATGGTAGCTATTTACAAGGTCGCCGTGAGAAGAAGATTTGCAATCATGAAATTAATTGTGGTGCTAAGTTTATTCCTCTCTGTGGTGTATTCCCAGATTCCAAAACGTCGATTCGAGTATAAGTATAGTTTCAAGGGACCACATCTAATGCAAAAGGATGGTTTAGTACCATTTTGGACTTATGGTGGTAGTAAGTATCTTTTCGTTTATATGGTATACGTGTAATACCTATAGGCTAGTAGCTACCAAATGACATGGACTGAGTTGATTGTGCATGCTTCGGTTCCCATATGTTAGGGCCTATGCTGCATTTCCAAATTATGTACACGAAATGTATTTTTTTTAAAGAAATGTGCAAGGAAATTTCTACTGGATCAAATAGAATTCCAATGCTTTAGCATGTATTTTGAAGTATAGTGAGATAGCCTATTGAACAATTTGAAGGAGGAGAGTACATTATTACCTAGCCTAGCCTAGGCCTAACTAGTGTTCACAGGCGTCCCTTGTGATGTTGTGTTGTAACTATAAGTTAGGCCTTCATCCTACACTGTTTACAATATTTTAGTGTATGGTGTATGCACAACATGGTAAGGGGTGCCTGTGGTTTAGGCTGTTATTAGTCACAGTATTATTTGTATGTAGCTTTCTGAGGCCAGGTCTAGGGTGGATTAGGGGGTTTTCAACCTACAGGGTATTTCAGACTGTCTAAGACATTTCTCCAAAAATGGTAAACATCTTGAAGAAACAACATTACCAAAGACTTTGCCAACAAGTGATTTAAACTTATGGCAATTGAAAATCACCCACCTTTTGACCAGAACTAACCATTTGAAACAAAACATCTGAATCCAAAAACCAAATGTAGGCTAGAGGCACTTGTTTTAAAATCATGTGTTCATACTGTACAATGGTCGTTAAGCCACATGACTTACTTCCACATATAGGCCTATCTGTACAAACACAAATTTTATTACTAAGTGGTCAGATTTGAGAAACTAAATAAAAATAGGTTGGTGTAATTTGTCATAACCAGAACTTCCCCCAAAATTGTCACTGCTTTCATTAGTGGGGAGGTTGAAAACCACCCTACACTTTTCAATGTCTAAGGATATTTTTTGATCACCTAGTTTTAAACCTGTGTAAAATCATTGAAAATACAGAAATTTGATCAGATTTAATTTTAAGTGGTTTAATTAATGGAATGGTCATTTACCAAATATAAAAGAGTTACCTCCATGAGTCACTTTAATCACAACATCTGGGTGATTACCTCCAAAAGGTGAAAACTAAAAAAGCAAAGGACATACATATAATGTGTACATGCACTGGAGGTGTTGACCAGTGGTAAGTTGGTTCAAAAACTTTGATTGATTTGAAAACCCCTTAAGTGGTTGAAAACCCTGCCAGTTTACCCTATAGCTTTGTCAAAATGTTTTTATTTTAGGCTAAAGGCCTAAGCCTAACATGTACACCAACAGTGGAGTACTTATAGAATACCCTGCACTTTTGAAGACCTGTGCATCTAGTGGAGTCTGAGTCACAGTTACAGAAACTTTGAAGTTATGTTTAGAAGTACAGTTGGAGTCGCAGTGACAGAAGCTTTCAAGATATAGGCCTATTTGAAAGTGGATTTGGAGTCACAGTGGCAGAAGCTTGAGATATGTTTGGAAGCGGAGTCTGAGTCGCAGGTACAGAAACTTTCAAGTTATGTTTAGAAGTACATTTGGAGTCACAGTGACAGAAGCTTTCAAGATATAGGCCTATTTGAAAGTGGATTTGGAGTCACAGTGGCAGAAGCTTGAGATGTGTTTGGAAGCATAGTCTGAGTTGCAGGTACAGAAACTTTCAAAATATGTGTAGAAGTACAGTCGGAGTCACAGTGACAGAAGCTTTCAAAATATAGGCCTATTTGAAAGCGGAGTTGGAGTCGCAGTGACAGAAGCTCTCAAAACATGTTTGGAAGTAGAGTCGGAGTTGCAGTCACAGATCTTAGCCCTTATAGTGGAAGGCAGCAACGGTCCAAGATATATTTGAAAGTGGAGTTGGAGTTGCGGTGGAAGTTAACAGCCCTATATTTTGAAGTGAAGTTGGAGTTGCAGTTGTAGAGGTTAGCCTAGTGGAAGACAGCAACTGTCAAGATGTATTTTATTTTAAAGTGGAGTTGGAGCCGCAGTGCAAGTTGGCTTGCTCCCTCAAATTCTTTGACCATGCTTGACTGCAATTCCCACTCCTTTTGATGAACAGACATTCTGGCACTGTCAAGATCTATTTTAAAATGGAGTCAGAGTCAGAGTTCTGTAGCGTGCAACACTGTACCTTTCTGCTTGAGTGATTGTGTAAAAGCATGTACATACAATAATGTCTTGAAGTACATGTGAGTTTGCAAAGCATCTCTTGACTTGCTATTTAACATTGAAGTATCCAATTTCTTTTTCAATATTCTGCTCTGTTTTCCTTTTCACAACTAGCCTAGAAAAGGCCTTGACCAAATTTTCCATGGTGAGAGGTACATGGATGGAAAATGTTGGGAAGCTGGGAAGTTCCATCCTTGGAAAACTTTGGCAACTGAAGGGAAATTTGTGTGTTTTGCACAATATAAAAAAGGTTGAGGAAAATGTATGTCAGCCTCCCTTTTTGGGAAATAAACATTTTTTCAGTCCTGTAGAGTTATGAGGCCTAGATGAGATGGAATCTGAAAGCCTTACCTCACAAGGCCAGGGTCAGAAAAATTGGCCATGTACTTGAAGCTGGAGGCCTGGAGGAAAAGCAGGCGTTACGACTGCCAAAACTGTCATTTGCTACTTTGCTTTATGGAATTATGCACCTAGATGTAATTGTACAGTATTACTGTACCACCTCACTGCTGCACTGTATTAAAGCAATTAGCTACGGGAAGAGCATTTGGTGTGAGTTACCTTGCCTAGGGATACCATGCAGTATACACAGTACATCTATTTAATTCCACTCCAGCTGAAGATGGTGTGGACTTGAACAGTTTCCAAAACCATAGACACAAAGACATTGCTGGTTCTTGGAATAACATGTTGCTGATACGTATCCAGAAATCATGGCCTAGACCTGCTTAGCCGTCTAGTTGACAAAAAGGTGATTTTCAATTATGGCTGGGCATTTTGTAAGTTTCCAGTCTCTGTTTTGAAATAGTTTAATATTTGAAGGCAACCCTAAATGCAAAAAAGCTAATGTCAAAGGAAAAGTACAGTAGGCCTATTATTCAATGTATTGAATTATTCAATTTACTGAACAAGCTTTATGGTCAACTTCGTGAAGGAAGAAATTACTGCAGTCCCCCAAACATTGTACACAGTACACAGGTGTCCAGTTGCAAAATAGGGGCAGGTGGCATCAACTCTATACAAAACTTGTTAACCTTTTCCATGACCATGAGTGAAGATTTTGAGCTGAAATTGTCATTATGGCTGATTGTTGATAGAACATTTTCATTTTTATAAACAATGTAAGGCTTATTCACAAGTACAGGTGCTGCAGTGACATTAGCTGCATTTAGCATCATGTAACAGCATTAAAGAAAACTTCCAGTATTAGTTATTACACTGTAAGTCTGGCTGGCTGTGCATTTTATTTCTGTATTCCACATATTTGGCCAGGTATGTTTGGTTTACAGTGCTCAGTATGATGAATCGATTAAGACAGCTGTTTTTGTTATTAAAAATGCACACTTTGTGTAATTAGTTTAATCAAACATGAGGGCTGTGCATACCTCATATATATATATATATGTATGCATACTCAATAAAATTGATTTGATTGTAGGTAACAGTTTGTTGAACTCTTGGATCAAAGGCAGTTCCCTGTGGGAGACAGTCATTACTTCATCTAGATATTATTCCTATTGTTTCTACACTTGTTGTGACATTTATAATTGCATTTTATTTTGTAATTTATACCCTCAAGTCTGATGAAAAATGTAAAGAAGTTTGCAGGTTGATACAAACTACATTTAACAAAGAATTTTACTTCTCTTTCAGATGCATTGCCAAGTGATGACAAGGTTCGCATAACACCATCTTTAAGAAGTAGAAAAGGTTTGTAATTCATGTTTTAATAGAAACAACAACTTGAAGATATACCCTTGTAATATCTCATACAGTCATACTGTGTTTCTGTTTGAGTGCGCCTTAATCTTCCCACTGGTTAGGCTGCTCTTTGACTGACATCAAATTAAAACAGTGCACAAATTGTATTACACCCAGTATGTACTTACGTACTGTATTAGTGCCTTGCATGCTTCCCAGGATATGCGGCTAAAGGAAAAAGGTAGTCACCTCAACTTGGGAGTTACTGCATAATCTTGGGAATATGCAAAAATGAAGTCCTAAAATATTATGAAAGATGCTTCAAAGAGTAATAAGAAGAAAAGAGTGAGATTTAGCTGTGGGTTCAAAATGAGTTTGGGGTGACTTTTCTTGCTTTTTAAAGACTGCCTCTCATGGAGCAAAAATTCTCATTTGATTCTTCTCTTTGGTTAACTTGAAATACAAAACATGTAGAGTTGTTCAAATTTCACAGCATGTACATGCACAGGAAGTGTTCTGATTACACACATGGGCTTCCTGTGCTCATCTGATTCAGAATCAGGATTGTGTCTGCACAAGGAGGACTGGACTAAGAAAGGCTAAAAAATCTTTTGAACAAATGTGAAAGTTTGCAAAATAGAGAGAGAAACCTAGGACTGAAGTTAACATTACTTATCATTTGCTTCACTGCTGCACTGTAAAAAGTGATACAGTTCTATAGTAGATTGCTTGATATTGGTTGGACTATGTGTTACTGTGTGGTTGGTGCTATTAAAGTTTTGTAAAAGAATGGGTACCTGCATAAATTCAGTGCATACTACTTGTGAGTAGAATGAGAAATACTGCCATGCTTGAATGATGCTGTAAGCCTATACATTTAAAACCACACTCTGCACTGCCTGGTCAAGTGGTCAGAGCATCTGACTTGCAGTCGGGGGATTTGGAGTCAAACTCTTCACCTTGGCTGGGTCATGCCAAAAACTTAAAAAATGGAACCTACTGTCACTGTTCTTGGTGCTCAGCACAGGCAATGGAGTGGAGAACAAATCAGTGAGCCACAACTGTAAAAACGGTTGTGGCCACTGGCCAACATTAACTAATTCGTTAGAAACTGAGTCCTAAAGCTCCATCCAACCAAATTTTACCATATTCCACACAAAGTGTTACTGGTCATTTAACTGAACACTACTACTACTACTAATAATAATAATACAGTTTTCACAGAGCGCCTTACACAAAGAGTCTCAAAGTGCTGCAGACTGCCCAACAGGGAGTCAGTATGAAATATAAACAAATGAGTTTTCAAATTAGTTTTAAATTGTACTGCCTGTCTGTAAGATTTATTTTATAGCACTTATAATATTGTTAGTTTAATTCGAGTGTTTCAAGTCAAACCTTGTTATAAATTGTTCCTGCCTCCTCCTACTATTGTTTCATGAGGGTAATGGCACTCACACTGCAAAAAAATAAACTGTGGTATTACAGTATTAACTGTACACAATAGTTTGTAGTGCGCTAATTTCAGGTTTCTAGTTAAGGTAATGTTTAACTACAGGCTGATCCTTACCTGGTAAAACAGCTGTGGGCTTGTTTTAGTGTCAACTTGATTCTTATCAGCCTTTCTTAGTGCAATAAGCCTACAGTATGTGCATTACCTGGTATCAATTTGATGCTCTTTACTCATAAATGGAACCCTTTGCCATTGTGCTAGGTGCTCAGCATAAGCAGTGGAGTAAGAAAAACAAGCCAGTGAGTCACAAGTGGAAAAAAATGCCATGGCTGGCTGAACTTGAACCGTTTGGTTGGAAACTGGGACATAAAACCCTGGCATCTAATTCATAGGTAATACCCCCACCCCGACCCCCACCTCCACCCCAACTTTATCTCTGTATCATAACATTGGTGAATGCTGGGCCAATGAGAGGTCATTTTACAGTCTGTATTTTCGTGTTTCTTCTGCTTTATGAATTATATTTTCAGGAAGCCCTACTTGACATTTTGCATTCAGTACATGTCATATAAAAAAAATTTACATCATAGAGTAGCCGGGCTATAAGGTTTGAGAAGTACAAAGTTTTAAAGTTTATTTTCAAATGTGGAAAATGAGTTTTGTGCCACAGTTTAATATGCATTTCTTGTACAACTCACATTTCCTGTTTTTGTTTCATTTTAAAGGGCCAAACCTCTCACCCCAAACTACAATTTTGGTATGGGGGTACAGAAATTCTTAATTGGTTCAGTTCTTTGATTGACAGCTAATTCCAAAAATGCAGAGTAACAAAGCTTTTATTATACAGCATAAACGGTACTGAGAATGTTTTAATAATGTAAATTGAGTTTTTCTTTACTCACCCTGAAGCAATAAACTGAGATTGTATCTGGATGAGCATGAATTTCAGACGATTGTGGGAGGGTCTTACAGTAAGTGCTGTAAGAAGGTTAGGAGAATTGGTGGTGTTTGGGGTGAGAGAACTGGGCCTTTGATGTTAAAATGTAAATCTGACCTGACCTTGAAAGTTAATTGTTCTACTGCAAAGCATGTTGTACAGAGAAGGCCTTTCCAGTCCAGTCTTCTTGTACCTGAATGAAAATATCACTTGTAACCAAAACAAAAAGTGCTGCTGGTGCTAAAATATACAAAGACAAAACTACAAAACCACAAAGCAATGTGTGCAAGTATAAAAATAATAAACAACAAGACCCAGTGACTGTCTAAAAAAAATAAGTCAGTGAACCTGTATGAAATTTGAGTAAATATAATGACATGACAAGTTATTGTGTAAACATTGTGCCATTTGAAGAAATAAAGTAACAGTACTCGACATAACTCAGGAATGTCCCATAAAGATACTGTAGGAGTAGGACTGTTTGGATTTATTTTTACATGATTTATTACATACAATTTTGAAATTAGACTTAAGGTTCACTTTAAATCTTGGTAAATTGGGGAAGAAATGTCCCTTGCAATCATCATTTTCCCAATTCTGTGGGGAAACATTCTACACCCAAGTTTCGTCGCTACCTACAGTACATGTGTGCTTATACAGTGCATAAGTATTGTACTGTAGATGTTGAAATTTTGCACATTTAAGCTTTAGTCTAATCAGAAAAGATTTGGCATCTCTACATATCTCTTATCAAAGTTGTTCTGATGAGCCTCTGTTCTAATATGTCTACACTGCTAGAACCTAACCCTTTAAGGGCAAGAGCAGTCTTCCCAAACTATTTGAAGCAACAGCTAAATCTCACTATTTTTATCTTATTTCTCTTCAAAGTACCTTCCATAATATTTATTCCATGTATTCCATATATTGCATATTCAAGGTGAACCAAGCAGTTACTGCTGTTAAGTTTCACATTTGAAGAGAAAAAATATCGCCAGGTGACCTTCATGAGCCAATCATTAAACAGGGCAGTCTACTACACTACTTCAAGTTGGGGTGACTGCTCTTGCCCTTTAAATACTGTACTGCAAGTCATATGAACTTGTTTCATATGCTGTAGGGTAGAAATATCAGAACAAAGAGACTGTGGTACAGTTACAGTCTTCCAGGAAGATATCACTTCAAGACTTCTTTTTGACTCAAAATAGTTTTCTGTAGCAACCTTTGGACACTGCATACAGGTGGAGCTAGTCTTATTCAAATGTTTTCCTACAGCAGGTACTGTACAGTAACTAGCCCTTTTTATGTTTAAACTTGCACCTTATCACAAGAACAGCTGCACAAATGGCATCTCCACTGATAAATTCACAATATGCAGTAGGGTTTAAATCTGAAAGCTTATCTCCAAATTAATGTAAATAAGCAGTTACAGATGCTGGGCAATAATCAAGATTATTACAAGTATCAGTGCATGTCAGAGTCCTGTTTTGCAAACTCCACATCCACCAATTGTCTGAGAAAGAAAAAGTTGTATGGTATTTGTAGTATACATAGTAACTCTACAAATGAGACAGTCCCTCCTCACTCCTTTGATTTCTGGTTTTCTTTAGGAAAAACTGATACTATAAGGCAGGCAGTTGCCAACTGCTGAACATTTCATGAAACATTTATAGAAAGTTGCCCCCACTTGATTATTATTGCCCTCTGTCTACCATATGTCTGTTCAGTCTGGAATTTCTACTCAGAATTCTTCATAAGGCCGAGCAGTGAAATGGTCAGAGAATGCCCCTAGGTCATAGGTCATAGGTCATACTTTTTACTCTTGCAACTTGAATTTTTCTTTAAGCCTTTCCAATCTTAAGTTTTTTGTTTTGTCAGGATACATTTGGGGGAAGAATCCAGTAGAGTTTGACAATTGGATTATTGAAGTAACATTTAAAGTGACTGGTCGAGGAAGGGTTGGTGCAGATGGCTTGGTAAGTACCCATTGTCATTTGCATACACTTGTACAGTATGGTAGTCTGCATTCAATGAGGGAGAGTTCTGTATTCTTATACTGTACAGTACATTATATAAATTATCCACCAATGATGACAAAAAAACATGAAAAGCACTGAACCCTGGAAGAGGACAGCAAAGGAAAAGAGAATGTACCCAGGCAACATAACAACATAAATTAGAAAAGACCACATATTGCCTGGCTAGAAAATAATGGAATATTGAAAGATGAGTTGTGAATAAATAATGCCCCCTCCCAACTCCCTACAAAATTTTCAATATTGCTCAGCTTGCTTTATATTGCAAGTGTAAAGCCTCACTTAAGGGAATTTGCAGTCCTTCTTAAATTGCAATTCCACTTTAGACACATTTATTTAAATTTTTGATACATGAATTTAATTTTTTTTTTTTTTTAATTTACATGGCTCACTGTAACCAGATACCTCGGGTGAAATATGTGCAAAAATGGTGCAGGACATACAGTAAGCAAGGTATTTGAGTTTGTGGCAAGCACAACTCTTTTGGAAAGATTATATAAACACCCCTACTTGAACTGTTTTAAGGCACCCTAGTCCAGTGATTTTTCCTTCAGGATAGTTAAAATGCCGCACAATTTTACCACTGTTGAAAGCTGCAAAAATCAATTCAGACATCTTAAAATTGACTCTCTGAAGAAGATTGTTGTTATTATTCCAATGGCTAATACAGCCTTATCAAAGAATTTGAAACATTTTTTAAGGGGGTGAAAAGGCCTTGGTGAAACATTCATTTGCAGGAGATGTGGAAAAAAGGATAAGAAATTTATGTGAAATGAAGCAAGTAGTTACTGTATAGGCAGGGCGAGAAATTACTGAACATTTCAATTTGCCAATGCAAACATGCAATCATGTAAGAAAGATTGTGATGGGCTGATCATGCCTTAGACTGATCGCAAACATCTTGTACCCATCAGTCACATCACACCATGATTAAAATGTTTTCCAGTATTTTTCTTAATCATGGCCTGAAAAAATAACCAGACAATTGATGTTGTTTCTGTGGCAGTCTTTGAAGCATTTTAGTTACTGTAAACGGAATCAAACAACACTTTTACATCCTGATAAAGAAATTTTACTGATGAAGAAATGGTTGTACAGTACCTCAGAAGCAAACTATAGTACTTTCTCTGGGTACACTTTGTACTGTGTAAATTACAGGTACTAACATTTTAGAGGAAGTATTCTTAGTAACCAAAATCAATCAAGAATGCCAAAAACACTTGTAAACTTGAAACCTGTGCATAAAAAGCCTCCAAACCCTAAACATTATATTGTAGTATCGCAAGCTTTAGGTGCTCAGGTTTTTCTTACAGTGCATTTTTCAGAGAAGCTTGACCTCAGCCATGTCACTAACATGTTAGTGTAGGCTACTGAAAAACCTTTCCTACACCAGGTGAGGAGTCTCTCTACTGTACAGACCAGGCTTCAGCATTCTGATATTTCATTTCAAGGTATTGACAACTGGATTGGGCAGATAATCTTGTCTGCAAGGTGGAAAAATGTTTTTATTCAGCCCGATTATGGCTATAGATATTTAATCAAGGATATGGGGACATGCTATTAGGGTGAAAGCCAGAGATCTTCAGTTTTGGATTGGGGCCCCCTTTATGACCCCTGGAAACTTAAAGCCGATGGAAGGATGAGGATGATTCATTTGCCAGCAGACAGTAGGTATTGTAGAGCCAGTTTGGAAGCTACCATAGGAGGTTCCTTATGAATAATTTTGGTTATTTTGAGCCTGGGCACTTTTGGCAACTGTAAGGAAATTTACTTTTTTTTTTCATAAAAACTAAAGAAATGGTAGAAGTTTGGACTTCTTCTCCAGTAAATAAAAGTTAGCCTGAGCACTTTTGGCAACTATAAGGAAATTTACCTCTTTTTTCATAAAAACTAAAGAAATGGTAGAAATTTAGACTTCTTTTCCAGTAAATAAAGATTAGCCGTAAAAACAATAAATGAATTTATGGGGAACTCACATGTAATGAGTACTCAGTGGTGCTGTATAAGTACTGAATAAGCCTACTTGAAAAATAAGTCTTTTAAAAGGGATTTAAATTGCTAGAGAGAAGTACATCTCCTGATAGATATGGACTGACAGTTTTAGAGCTTAGGGCCAGGTGATAGAAGGGCACAAAATCTTGCCATTTTATCAATCCTGGCAGTACCTCTGTTTTGAATCATGACAGGAATAAGTAAGACCAGGAAAGGGAAATTGAACATTTTATCTTTTTTTCTGTTCCTTGTATAATTTGTTTAATTTTGTCTGTATGGTTTAATGGCTTACAGAAGTTCAATACATTCAACAAGGAACCACAAAAGCCTTTTGGACTCATGTTCAGAGGAATGCTTTTGGTGCATAAGTGTACTCTTTGAATTCTTTCCTTTAAAGGTTTAACTTTATATCTGTTTGTTTTTGTTTTAAGGCAATATGGTATGCTGAGACACCAGGTGAAGAGGGGCCAGTTTATGGTAGCAAGGATAAATGGGTTGGTCTTGGAGTATTCTTTGATTCATTTGACAATGATAATCAACGAAATAACCCATATATCCTTGCGATGTATAACGATGGAACAAAAGAGTATGATCATGCAAATGACGGCCTCCTGCAACAACTAGGGGGTTGTATGCGAGATTTCAGAAACAAACCTTATGCTGTAAGGGCAAAAATTGAATACTACAAGAACACCATTACGGTAAGTGAATGGAATATTCCAGTTCTTCCTTGATGTACTTTTGAAAAGTTAGTGAACATTAGAATTGTTAAATTGAAGTGGTCAATTATTTTGTTCTGATTCTTGTATAAATATTTTTTGAAAATTGTGTTAAAGGGAACGTTAAAGCACAAAATTAATTTTCGTATGTGAAAGAGGAACCAAATCTAAACAATGTGGTGAAATTTACATTCAGATTGGACATGTATTTCTTGAGATATCATTCCATGAAGTTACTAGATGTTGTGTTCCTGAGGGTGCTTTTACACTTGATCCGGGTCTGATCGCCCGTATCAGCGTATCAAATTACGTGTATGGCTTGATCCTGGTGCATTTACACTTGTCTCGTACTCTGATCCTCCTCTATGCTTAAGCGGAAGTCGCATTATGAAAAACAGGCACACGTGTGTGCGCACCAAGTGTAAACAAAAAATAGACCCTGTTCATGTACCATGCATACCGTGCCTTGCCTCACCCTTGATCGGGCGAGCATTTACCCTACAGATTTGATCGCCTGCACAGGGTCTGATCCTCCCCCCCTTACTAGGATCAAAATCGGGCGATCAGATCCGGATCTGATCTGCATTTACACTACAAATTTGATCTCGAGCAGTGGATCAGACCCTGCACAGGCGATCAGATCCGGATCAAGTGTAAACGCACACTTAGTCTGCTTGAGTGCAGCAGAGGTTATATCACTTCCTTGCATTTGCAAGGAATGCTTTGTTTTTCACACTGTTGTGTTGACCTTGAAGTTAATAGAAATAGGACCTGAGGGGAACGCAAAGTACTGTAGGTAAAGTTCTCTTGCCACCTATGCTACCACATTCTGATAATGTGGGATTGTTGAGGAGAAAATTGGAAGTAAAGTTTAGAGACAAACAAAAGACTGTCCATTAATGCCAGGATATGATGCCATATGTGCTTGCTTCAAGTTCGCTTTTTCTTGAAAATGTGACAACTTTACTTGCCCATACCTTGAGAACCAGACATTGGATTTCAATGAAAGTTTCACCAAAATGCTATGAATATTAAAGTACCCCTTTAACATATCAAAACTTGATAGGACCTTAAACCCTTCTTTTAAAGGCAATCGTAGCAGATGGATTCAATATGCCACTTATGTGTGAAAAGACGTCTTGTCTAATGGTTTTTGTGCTTCATATGCCAAGGTTCTTACAGGTTTTAGGAAAGTCAGGGAAAACTGAAATCTGAATTTCCAGTCCCTGAAAGTCAGGGGAAATGAGCATTTTTTAAAAAGATCATGGAAAAGTCAGGGGATTTTATGAAATGGCTCATGTATTGTTCCTATTTTCTCAATGTTCAGATCAATTATTTGTGTAAAAAAGATGAAAAAATAGGATCGCACTCATTTTAAGTGTTTTGAAAATATCAGTTTCGGCCCTTGAGAGTCATGGAAAAGTCTATGGAAGGGCCAGCATTCAGTTGTTCAAAGGCATTGTCAAGTTAGTTTGGTCATGATACATGTTTGAAATGGTCTTGAATGTTTTTTGTTTTTAAATTGCAGGCTGTTACTTGTGATAGACTTTGAAGGAATACTGTTTTCTATTTCAGGTCTACTTCCACAATGGTATGTCAAACAATGAACACTCATATGAATTATGCATGAGAGCTGAGAATGTGGTGCTACCCAAGAAAGGATACTTCGGTGTGTCTGCTGCCACCGGTGGCTTAGCAGGTGAGTTTCCCTTCTACACTGTACCTTGTATTTTAACATGAAACAAGTTGGTGAGAATTATACGCTAGAACGCTTTGTGAGTTACATAGAGATTGTCATTTTAGGGCTGTGATGGCGTAATAAAGTCAAGAATCATTTAAGTGCAAAAGATTACCATCATTTATTAATTAATATCATTTTTCATGTCTTTAGAAATTTAGCTCTAAATAGTGAAATGGACCTGCCTACAGCACAACTTAAAGTATGAATCATCTATTGGTACAGTTCTTATGGCTCTACACTTGAAACACCATTGGATACAAAAGTATATGCATGTAATTTGTTAGGTGGGTTTTACCAACACACCAACACCTATGTGGTACATGGTGTCTCCAAGAATAGAAAAAGCTATAATGCAGACAGAGGCAAATTACCTTAAAAAAGTATGGATCAATTTCCACAAAGATTGCAAAATGCAAATGAGGGATTCATGTCAGAAATTTCTATAAAGGTTACTTTCCTTGAGAAAGCCAAGAATAAGGGCAAAATCTGTCTGCTCAAACAAAGTTTTAAGGTCAAGCACAGTGTATTTTTTGGGAATATGGGAGTAGTCATAATATGTGCATGTAGCTGCGAATAATGTTTCAATACAAGTGATTTAATAGGTCAATGGATAGTAAACTTGGGGTGTGTAATAATGACGTAGCAGAAAACAGTAGTGGGGGTCTTTGACTAGCTTAAAAGTAGTGAGCAGAAGGAGGGGTTTGCAAAAGACACCAGCTGGGATGAATTGCAACGGTATTTTACTAACTTTTTATTGACATCTGTGATTATGAAGTGATTTACCAGTGTGATCACAGGCCTAGTCAAGTTATGATGGAATTACAATATAGAATCTTGGTTGTATGCAAAATTAATTTGAAAACCTGTCCTTTTAATTTTACATTTTACTTTATTAATATTATGTAAAGTGCATCTTAAACATTCTAATGCACCATGCAAGACAATTTCATGTCAATAATAACAACAGGAAGGACATTTTTATATGTATGCTAAAAGATTTTATGTTTGACGGAAACCCAATAATAGTGCTTGTTTCACTCTTTATGAAACTTTTAAGGGTAGGGTTAGGTAAGATGGAGTCTTGGGGCCAGTTTATAACCAATTGGTTTAAGTCGGGCTGGCCACAGCCTTCTTTTCCTTTTATTTAAGGGAGGTAAAAGCAGAACCATTAAAACAACTTTTCGATATTTTTCCCTCAGATGATCATGATGTCCTTAAGTTCTTAACTCACAGTCTAGATGCAGAGAAGAGCAAGCTTCCAGAGGGAGATGTAAGTCACTCATTTCATTATAATATCTTGGCAGAAAGATGAATCCGGGCAGTCCAGTGATGGTCTGATTTTAGTCGGACATAACTGGGGTCTATTACCTCTAATCTTTCAATTTCCTTGTTTCCCTGTATCATGGATGGGTTGTTCACTGAATTGTATCTTGATTCCCTCAATTTCACTGAATATGAGGGTTTTAAATTCATGCAGACAGTAAATGAAGATGATTTAAGGCTTATGGATGCCACAAATGGCTGCCTACATTCACTAAACACAAGTGCTGATTGGATTCATCTATTGTTGTTTAGATGATGTGTTTTGCTTTGATTCAGATTTTAGGAACGACAGTACAACCCCTATCTTTATGGTAGGTTAAATTTTCACAGGTGTAAAGAAGATAAAATGTTCATCTTTCATCTCATGAAGCTGAATATCACACTAAGTGTTTTCTTGAGACCTTGAGAGGAGCAGATTGTTCAGAAACCCCAACTTATTACCTTTTTTTTGACAGTAGAAGGGTTGAAGGGAGGAGTAGGAAGATCAATGGTGAATAAGTAAACTTTAAAAATGCTCTTAAGTTTAGTGGTGATAAGGTACTTTACTTTCAGTCCTGACAAACTTGCTTATGATATTTTCATTAAACCTGTTCAGATAACCGCACTTCATAACTTAGAAGATTTAAATTATGTAAACATATATAAACTGGTAGAAGTGCAAAGTAAAGACAGACAGAACTTCTTTATTGAGTCAAATATATTCTATGCAACCGCACCACTACTTCTCACATGATAGAAGACTCCTGCACTCCGTGAAACTATCAAAATCACAAAGAAATACAAAAATATATCAGTATAAATATATAAAGGTTGTTCACTTTTTGTAAATAATTTTGAATATTTTCACACAAACATTAAATTGCACAACTATTTTACTGCACAAATAATATAAACTTACAGGGCAGGACAGGGCAAGGAGTTGTTGCACAAACCATCGCTCAGCACCATTCTGCAAATTGCTAAAAATTCAAACATGTGTTGAACAACCCCAATGTAGTTCTCTCTGCTCTACTATGCATACCTCTTTGGCCCTTTAGAGCAGCTTCAGCCCTAGGATAGTAATACATGTTTCCATCCCCACGTGTACAAACATACAATTATAATACGAGCACCTTGTTTTGCAAATTACTTCAGAGAGATGCTTCTTCGTCAGGTGCAAACCTTTTAGAAGATATAATACGAGCATCTCCCTTGCAAGTTGTTTTAGAGAGATGCTACCCACGCCACCTGCAAACCTTGAATATTCATATATGAATGCCCTGCATGCTTTACTGAGCAGGATGCAGGTGGACCAAAATATAACAAAACAAGAATTACATAACTGTTTTGAAGTGTCACAAAACAATAGAAACACTTAGACTTGAAAACAACTCATGATATATTCACCACAGAGAAGATTAATATGAAATTCAAATTACTATTGACTCCCCCCCCCTCCCCCTAGGAATTTTGATGTTAAAAACATTAGTAATGCTTGAAAATTATGTACCATATCTTGTATTTAGGAAATATATTACGGACTGTGTAAAGCCAGCCAGATAGTAATGCAAAATCATTCTAAAATATCTGAAGGAAACTTTGTAGTATTTGACTGTGGTCTACCTAAAAGGGATTTTTTACGGTAAAATATGTCTGTCTAAGTATCAGAGCTTTCCTCAATCAGATCGTCTCTTTGAATATGCCAGTGGTAATATGCACAAATAAGGGAGTTTTTATTCATGGAATTATGGGGCACAAGCAATGTTTCTGGCAAAGGGTGAAGGGAGGATTTGTACCCCCTTTCCAAAGGTTTCCAAAAGAAGGTTGATAAAATCCCCTCTTTTTATCCATAAAAATTAATCAATTGTCAATATATTGGCTTGTTTCTTAAAAAGCAGACACTTTTTCTGCAATGTTTGAACTTACAAAAATTAATGGCCTTTGAAACCGTTCAAATTGTACCTTTGAGAGGTCTCAAAGCGAGCTTTTGTCCCCCTGAACCCACTTTTCACTTAAGGGCAGCATCAATTTGAGCTTGGGGTTTAGCAGTCATTAATGCCCCCCCCCTTTTTGTGTTTCTGGTGGAAGCCCTGGGCTCAATGCAGGATAAACACACTGAGCTCAGCATGTACAGTAGTGTACAGTGTAACCTAGTTTTTGTGCAGGAGGTGTTTATAGCATGAAGCACAAATCTGTGTCTTAGCTCAACCAAACGGAAATAGGGATCTCAGTCCTACTTTATGGCACATTGAAGTGCAAATTTTATACACAACAAAGACAATGCAAAAACACTCTTAGATTTCTGCTTATGGATAGGTTAAAAAACAATGATTTGACTGTGTTACAGGTTTACTCAAATTTCGGAAGATATGTTTTTTACAGTAGGTATGGAAATGGTTTGTTTATCTTAAAACTTTAGATCTTAGTTAGTTGTAGTTTTTATGGCCCAGTTTCCAAACTATTGGTTAAAGTTAAGCCAGCCACAGTCTTTTTTCCATTTGTGGCTCACTGGTTTGTTTTCCCTACTCCATTGCTTATGCAGAGCATCTCCCAAAATTTAGGATAAACTGTATGCACATGTACATAGTTTCCAACTTGCCGATTGGTCTGTATTAACATTGTTTGCTCAGAATATTTGGTTTAGTTTTAAGTAGCAAAGACACAGATGAGTTTCACGGTTTCAGCATTAATTTCTTGTTTCTCTCTTCCAGTCTGGCACAGGTCATATTACAGAGGAAGAAGTCGACAAATTTAACAAGGAATTTGATGAATATTATGAAAAATTACAGAAACAGAAAGAAGCGTAAGTTGAATAAAACCATTTGAAGGCCAAATCTTCTCTTCCCCAGACAGTTCTCATCTTCCACTGACCTATTTAAGCCTGTTTAAAACTCATCCTCATCCAGACACAATCTCAGTTTATTGCTTCAGGAAACAATTTGATTTTGGCAGTTCCAGTGGCACCTTATCAAAAACTATTTACATCACAACACGAGCACAATCTCTAAAGACGTGAGTCTACAATCCTGGAAAAAATTATTGGGACACTTACTGACCTGTCACATATTTCAGCATGTTTTTGTTATGTTTATTCCATGTTGAGAAGTAGATTTTTTTGTCCAGGGTTGTCTGAATGCCTGTACAAAGGTATGGGTGAAGTCTCGTTTTCACTTTTAGGCCACATAAAATAAAGTATATGTTTACCGTCCCCACCTGAAACCTTTTTAAATTTTGAACAGGAAAAATATCACAAATTGCTGCATGTAAAGTACTTCTTTGATCACTCACCTTATTTCCTTATTCAGGAAAATGCAGGATAGACAGTAAAGGCAGTCAAGCTTTCTTAGTACAGAACTAGAAAATTACCATCTTTACCAAGACAACTGGCCATGTTTTCATCTCAGAATTATCATAGCTTACACTAATATGCCCTCACACTGGTACATATATGAATACTTTGTATGGGCAGCTCTGCAGGGAAATTTTCCACTTAATAGCCTATACTTCAATGTCCTATTTTATGTATACGACATTCCTTCTCCTCGGAAAGTAAACAGTTGTTTTCTTTGCCGTATATCTCACACCGTGGACCCTCTCTAACCCTTCCCTTTTCCCCATCCCTCACACACCTTGACAGTAAATGCTTCTACTGCTTCCCCAGCAAAGGAAAAACCATATTTGTACGCCACATGGTGCGAGATGACATTCTCAATAAAATTAAGCATTCCTGGGTTATATTCTTTGTAAAAAATAAGAAAGTTGCATAACTCCCATGTTTTGTACCCTTTGCCTAGAAATTTATTGAATATACGTAGAATACTTTCTTTTCAATTATTTGCCCTCTCTCTTCACTCCTGTCCTCTTTCAACCCATCCAACTCCGAGGGTTGTTATTTGCCATGTTCTTCTGCCCAATACCTTTGTACAGGCCTTCAGACAATCAAGGACAACAAAATGTTGGGACACTTACTGACCTCTCACATATTTTCAGCATGTTTTCCCAGCCCGCCTTATTCAATGTTGAGAAAAAGGTCGAGTGTGCATTGTGCTAAAGCACACAACTTTTATTCACCCTTGAAACCAACATTGAGATAGGGTGCAGGGGATTTGTCCCAGATTTTTCTGTCCAGAATTGTAGGACTAGGTCCAAGCATGCTAAATTCAAAAACCATGCCCCAGCTAAGATATTTTGTTGCACTTGTGATGAAGTCTGCCCCCTTTGACTTAAGCCTGTGTAACATTTACTGTCTTTTTTTTTTTGCACATCTCTGAAGGTTCCACTTACAATTTCGGCTGTCTAAACCATTTTGACCATCCTCAAAGACACTGAGGCAGGAGGAACCCTCTTAGAAAAAATTTCACATATCAATTTCTCAGTTCCCTAATTATTAGCAGCTGTATTCAGATTGGAAGGTCGTACATGAACTTGGGTAACAAGTTGTGGAAAACGTGTTTTTTTTTAACTTGATCTCATTTTTTTTCTTTTTAAGATATCGTGAAAAACATCCAGAAATAAAAGATGACTATGATGAAGATGACTTCGTAAGAACTTTTTAACAAATATTATCTTTGTCAATAATTCTGACTGTTCTCAGGAGTGCTTTCACATTATGCCTCTTCCACTGCTGGGCAAAAATTCTCTGTGTTTTAGTGTAACAGTCACACATAGGTCGTCAACAGCTGCTTCTCAGCTAGCTACAGAAGTTAGTGTATTACAGTATTCTTGGTATATCGAATGTGAGACCAGTGAAAACACTCAGAGCTTGCTTTCCTTTGCTTTTAAAAAGAGCTTTTATTACTCTTAATATTTTATATCTTTCCAAATGTGAATTAAGTTTGTAGTTTCAGCAAGTCTGATATCAGAGTTAGGCTAGACATAAAAAGCATTAAAAATGACATCTACTGTGTGTTAACTTTATGGTGGGGTGTGAAGCAGGACTGCCATTTGGCCATTTTGATCAAGTATTGGCAGTTTTTCGTCTGTAAAATGGTCATCTGTATATTAAACTTGGCCATCCATGTATAGAAAATAGTCATTTAAGTATTAAAAATGGTCGATTGGCTGTGAAAATCTTCTTCCCTGTAGTGATGTAGGTTCATAGGCAAATCTTGAATTTGGCGAATTTTTAGAGATTACTTTCAGAAAGAGTGAATTTTGTTCAAATGGTAGTCCATGTGTTGGGGGAACAGCTGAACATTGTGTTAGTTTCCAGTAATACATTATCATGACCAATTGAAAGCCTTTAGAAAAAACGAGCACTGGTTCCCTTTCAAATATTGTAGGGATGTGTTCACTTCATTCCCATGTGAGGTTGTGTTAGTTTATTTCAGTTTAGTATCAGTTGGTCAAGAAGGATTGGAAAGGATTTTTTTTCAGATTTCAGTGACTTTAGTATACATTGTAGCATTATTGATTTCTTCATGAATTTTGTTTTCAGCTATACATATGTTGTGGGAAGAATATTTTCAAGAAAAATAAGCGCTATAAGAGTCCAATTTTGTTCCTTCTGAGGAATTTTCATCCGCTTAAATCTGTTATTAAATGTTGTTTTATATCATTAAATGGATTACGGTGTTCTTAGAAATATTCGTTCATTGTTCAATGTTTGTGGTTACAAGATTTCATTGATTCAAAGTGCCAGGTTATCGTCTATGGTTGGCCAAAGAGGACATCATTCCCTAATTTAATATCCATATTAAATCTATATAATGTCCATATTATATTGATTTTATGTCCGTATTAAATCGATTTTATGTCCATATTAAATCGATTTCATGTCCATATTAATTTGGACCAATCAGTTCTGTTGTTTTAATGCCCATATAAAATTGCATTAATGTGGACATAGAATGGAATTGATGTGGAGATTAAATCCAATACATGCACATTAAATTGAATAAATTTTCACACTCGTTCATTTACTAATTGTGTATTACTACTGTATCTTTTATTGTTATATGATGCAGTGGATTATGTAAAGAACTTTTCATAAAACCATTGTACTCTTTCTGTTATTTTAATTCATTGCTTTGTTTTTCTTTTCTATACAGTTTGAAGATGAATATACAAGAGATCTCAAAGTTATTTTTGAAGGCCAAACAAGTATATTTAAAAGTATAAGGTGAGTTCATGGTAAGACCACTATTCAGACTTAAGATATAGACACACTTTTTGGATTAAAAAGATCCATATTTTGCAGATATCATGTAATGTATGTGGCCACCCTCACAAACAAACACATACAGTACCTCAGATATACTATAGATTGTAGGTAAAATCACATTCTTTAAAGGTCCCCATATAGCCCTGTAACTAATGCCCTGTCCACACTATGCGACGCGACTTATGCAAGTAGACTGTCTTGTCGTGGTGAGCGACTGAGGACTTACTAGTTATAAGAACATACTGTCCGCATTATGCAGCAAGTCGCAAGTCCATAAAGCAATTCACCAAAATTCTAACGTTTAACATACTCTTCATTTGTTACGCTGGAGAGCGAGGAATGTGCTCTGTCCATTTAGATTAACCCTACCTACTTCACAGACTTCATTCCAGAAGTCTGTCATTGTTGGCAGATGCAAGTTTCAGTTTCATGCGAACGAAAATGTTGCATGTCGCATGAAACTGTGTTGCGTGTCTGCTTGAAAGTAGTTGCAAAGCATTACACACTTTGCAACGCCTCTGAACAATCTCGTTGCAATTTGTTGCATTGCATCGAGTCGCATAGTATGGACAGAGCTTTACAATGTTAGCACTCACGTTTTTCAGGGTGAGCTTGGTTTGTTGGTGTTTTAAGTCTCAATAACTGGTCAAGTAGTTAGAGCATCCGACTTGCAGTGTGGAGGTTAGAATTTTGAGTCCTGGCCGGGTCATACTGTCCCGCCGGGTCATACTGAAGACTTTAAAAATGCCATTGAGTTTGGTTCTCAGCATTAGCAATGGAGCATGGAAAATAAGCCAGTGAGTCACAACTGGATAAAAAGGCCGAGGCCTACTCGACTTGAACTGATTGGTTGGAAATTGGACCATAAAACTCTATTTAACTAACTCAGTTTCTGACCCACAAATAAGCCAGTTTGGTAATACATTTTGGTGGTTATGCACATGTGCACATTGTCCAAATCATTGGGATAAACAAACCAATCTCCCACCTGCAACATGTATTCCAAACTTTGAGTTTACATGAAAATTTGGTGAAATCATTCTTTCTTAATCCATTCATAATATAACGAGGGATCTCAAGTGCAGTTTTTCACAGTGGATTGTGTCTAAAGTGTCTTTAAATGTAAAAATTTGCATTTTAATCTGCGGTTAAGTTGGACTGAAGCCCCTATTTTTGTGCGAGTTGGCTAGAAACTTACATAGTGTTGTATGAAGGTATTGGCAAAAACAATGGAAAGCTATGGACTGAGCTCTGTCATGCAGCAAGGAATTAACCAACTGTCTTATTGAATCTGGCAGCTTCCGCAGCCTTTTATCTGGTTGTGTGGCACTGGATTATTTAACTCCATTTCTTATGTGGAGCAACACACACAGTGATAGCAGATCCCATATTTACAGTCTTTAGTATGACTCTGTCTGGAAATGAAACCTCATGGACCTCCTGGGTGAGAAGTGAGATGCCCTACCACTAGATCAAACATCAGCTCTTTGGTCCAGGATGGGACCTGAATTAAGGGGTTTTTTTTTTTTCTTTTTTTTTTGCAAGGACAAATTTTAACTGGGTTGATTTTTTGAGGTTAGAACCCAAGTGCATACCTGTGTTTGGTCTTAATATAAGTCTGTCATGGTAAAAATAATACTATAGTACAATAATACCTCACCATTTAGTAAGTCTTTCATGGTAATTAATGACCTTATTGATAACTTTTAACATAATCATCAGTTACTGCTCTGGTAGTCAATGTGTCATGTTATCACAGCTGTTCATAGTATCATCCATTACTGATCTGATAGTCTTGTGGCCCTAATATAGCTGTTCACAGTAACATCAATTACTCTGGTAGCCTTTTTGGCCCGATTAATAGCTGTTCACAGTAACATCAGTTACTGCTCTGGAAGTCTTGTGGCCCTATTTATAGCTGTTCACAGTAACATGAGTATCATTATGTTTAATCTCTAGCTATAGGAGACTGGTGACTGAGTGATACCCTACAGTATTCTTCTCAAGTGTGAAATGTGCATATGATTTGCTTTAGTAATTCTTAGTTTTTTTATTCTTACCTGTTTCTATTTACAGAGACTTAGAACGTAAATTGGATGAAATAGTTGGTCGCCAGGAGCGTACAATATCTGCTATCTCTAACATCCAAGGAGATGGTAAAAGTGCAACAGGGGGTGCTCCTAGTGGGGGCAGTTCTGGTGGCACAGGAAATGTGATGGCAAGACATGAAGTAGACACATTATTGAACACTCAGAATGAAATAACAAGAAAAGTTAGAGAATTATCGTAAGTATAATATATCTGCCACCAAAATTAGCTAAATACATAATATATTTGCCACAAGCCAATAGCCAACTCAATTTTGCTTCTGCATGTTTTGCAAGTGTTCTAATGCAACAGTTGGAGTGTCTCATTATTTGCATAATTGCATATGATGATGTTTAGTTAGCAAGGACCTTAAGAGGACATACTGTACTAGTTTTACATAAAAACACACAATGATAAATAATTAAATGTAAGGCTCTACGGTAGCTCAGTTTTCAAGAAGTAAGTTTTGTGCAGGGAGGAAATCGAGTCTTTGTTGCGAAAGAATAATTTTTTCACAGAAACACTCCAAATTGAAGTGATGCAACTTGGATGATACCTTCAATTTTAATATTTGAAGGCAACTAAGTTGATGCTGGAATGACTGGTGTTTCAATGATTATAGTTAGTTTCTATGCCATGTTGGTCCACTTAAAATGCAACGTGTCCCTTTAAAGGCAGCCATTTAACTTTTGTCTTGAAGAACAGCCAAAGATGGAACATTTCTTAAGAGTTTGAAGATACTAAAAATAGGAGCTGTTTCTTTTGCATTGCAAAATTCACTACAAGGCAAAGTTTACATGAGGATCAAGAAGTTTCTTCCCTTTTTAGGAGTTTTTGGTGTCTTTTACCTAACCAGGTAGTGAGAATTGTGTACCTGGCTCTGAATATTGCTACCTGACTCAGTTCTACATGCTCAAGTCATGTAGCATTTTTTTTTTTAAATGATAGGAAAATAAATATTTGTAAAGTGGTATTGGCTTCCTGGTTAAATCTTTATGTTACAATATTTATTTCGCCGACTTTTGACAGATAATAGGGAGTATTATAAAATGTTGTATGTGTATTTTTCTATGACTTTGTGTTTAATTAATAGCTGTCAATTAGTCTGTGTCAAACATTGACCACATTAATTGTTTTGTTCCTTCTCATTTCCAGGGGTGTCATTGGAGAGGTGCAACAGAAAACAGCAGTAATATATACAAGGGGAGATTCTGGGGGTGGGGGTAATGCTGCCCCTGGAGGCTATCTAGATCATGAAATAAAAGATACTCTAAAGCAGCTTAATGATGATCTTAGAAAAATGTCATCTCAGCCTAAGGTAAATAAATGATAAATCTGAAAAAATTGGCAATTTTATTGTATATGTGTACTTGATTGTGGAAAAAATCATGAATATGCATGTGTTTGTCTATCAATGGATATCCTCTTAGTGTGCAAACATGAATATTTAGAGAGATGTGCATATCTGGATTTGGATTTAGGTGTATGTTACATTTATGCTTATGGATGTTCATTAGGTATATTTGCATTGTGTGATCATTTGACAACAAATGTAGTTTCAACTTTTTGTGGTATCAGAACTGAAATCTTACTTGACATTTATCAAATAATGGTCATTATTAAAAAACAAGTAATATTTAAGTAAATTTTTATTGTTGTTGTTAGGATTGGTTGCCTTTTTAACTTCTCAAAATTATTTATTTTAGACCAAAGAATACAGTTCTTGGTGTTTCATGATACTTCGATGCTTGTTCATACCCTTTGCAGTGGCATTTGGCCAAGAACCTTTTGCATGCACAAATATACAGCTATGTGTAGGAAAGTGTTCACACTTCAACTTTTGCAGAATAAAAGTCAAAGTTATGTAGATGTTAGTGTGTAATGTTTGTTTTGTCAGTAAAAATGATTCCTTCTTAAACAGTATTTCATTTGTACTCTTTATAACAGGCCATTGCTGGTGACTGTCCAGAACCTACTTGCCTAACACCAATCACATTTATTGTATTTGCAATTATCCAGACAGCAATATTTTTATTTTATTTCATGTACAGGTAAGTAAAACTTAAAAGTTTGTTCATTTTTTTATGACTTAACTCTCTCTTGTGGGGTGCTTTAACTAACTTATTAATTTTACACTGGCATATTGTGGACAGTCAAATAAATCTAGTGAAGTCATCGCTTTCATAGGTACCTTTCAAAATAACCAATGTGAACTTTTTTCAGAAAATGGAGGACTTCCCTTTGAAATAGTAATGATAGGACTTCAGTAGATGATTCATTTGAGGCATTGACAACATGGTCCCATTTTCCAAATACCAACAATAAGGATTGTGGGCTTGTTAGTTAGGAGTTTTAGGGCCCAGTTTCCAACCTATTGGTTCAAGTCGAGCCAGCCACAGCCTTTTTCCCAGTTGTGACTCATTGGCTTGTTTTCTCTACTCCATTGCTTATGTGGAGCATCACACAGAATTGCAGCAGGTTCAATTAGAGTTTTTGGTATGACTCGACCTGGGCATCGAACCCATGTCTCTAGACCTGGGAATCGAACCCAGGTCTTCGGCATGTTAGGTAGATGCTCTACCGTTAGACCAAACACTCTGTCTGGATTGGTATAGAGGTAGGATTGTGGGATAGAGATTTGTTAATTGTCAGTTTACTGAAGCAAAAACTGATGTACACCAAAACTGAATCCCATAATCTTTCCAACATTCCATTTGGCAAAGAGTCTTTTGTTATTGACTTCAAAGGAGGCAGTGTTGTTCTAAAGTCTCATGATCTTGAGTCAAGATGACCCTTGTTGCTAGGTGTTAATATGGAAATCACATTGAATCACAGGCAACCAGGTGAGGAGAATAATGGCTGTCTCCAACATGTTAAGCCAGGGGTGACATCAGGATTTCAAAAGTGGGGGGAGTGGGGGGGGGGGGGGCAAAGTGAGGGCACAAGAAATAGTTTTGGGGGAAAATGCCAACTTCACACAAAGTGCAGGCCACAGGGGTAGGGTCCAGTTAAAACCCTGGTGGAGGTGCAGGGGGCAAAGCTGCCAGAAGCTCCAGGGTTTTAGCAAATGATATTCGGAAACCCTGGAGCTTCTGGCTCGCTGAGTCAAAATTTTGCCTTGAGACACTAGGTATATTCTTGTTCATAATCCATCATCCAGTGCAATGATTTCAATGATTTTAATGAATTAGCTATCCTGTTGTGGCCATATACATATATGTACACATGATAGTGTAACTGTTCCAAATGTTAAGTGTCTATGTGTGATGACTGTAGAGAGTGTAGCAGTTTTGATCTGAGGCTAGTGGGCCATTGGTAAGCGTAGAAATAGTCACTACATAAGCTTGTTCTGCACTAAAGAGTTTTAATGACAGGAAGTTATATAAAATTGTTTTACTTTGAAAACTGTGGGAATAGTTCAACCTCTTTGAACAATCATATCTTAATCAATTTTCTTGGAAAACTCATGTCAAGCCATTGTACTTTGGGAGCTGAATGGGGGAGGGAGGACAGGGGGCAAAGGTTCTGACTGGGGGGCAAATGTCCCCTTTTCCCCCTGCTGGTGCCACCACTGAGTGGAGCCTAATCGAATATTCATTTTGACTAAATCAACTTGAGTCTAAGTATTTTGTACTGATAGTCAAACCTCACTCTCTTAGATAATAAATTGAGAAGCACTTCCAGAGGTTACCAAAATAATTTGATTGCAGATACAATGTTGTCAAAGTCATTTAGTTTATCTCCAAAATATAGTCATAACCAAGTCTTTCAAAGTTTTGACGCAGGATCAATTGATAAGTAACATTTGTAAAATTTGGTATCATTGTGAGAAAACTATCATTGTGTTACATCTGCCAACTAACTGCTGCTTAATTTATGTTTGCATAGGTCAGGCAATATTGAACCAGCACATTATGTGTGGTTTCTTTAGTTGAGTAATCACTTTTTAGGTGCTATTAATGGGACTTTCAAAGAGGTATCAGACAACTGGGAGATTTGTCAGGATAATTTAATCCGTGGTATAGTTACCTCACGTCTTTTAGCTGAATGACATCAGGTATTTAGTGTAAAAACCAGATTTGGAGTATCAGTAACAGGTATCTAATGAACCATATGTTAAGTCACTGAATGACTGAATGACTGAAGGTGAAGTCTTGAGTCAAGTTAAACCTCTAGGTTTCAAGATTTATCCTACAGTTTGTCTTTTGAGCTTCAAGGTTCAGAGACTGGAAGTGGTCCAGATTTTTTGCAAGTAATATTGTTATAAAAGTAATTGAAATGTATGAGAAACCTCATTTAAGTTACATAGTCCCTGATTTGACCTCCAGTCCACACTGTCATTGGAGTATCTAGTCTGAGGCCATTCTTTGTTTGTCTGTGCTTCATACAGTTTTTTTTAGTTTAGGAATACACTGAATGAATTGTCAGAAAATTGAGTCAACTTCAGAGCAGGACTTTAAAAATGAACTGCACAAGCAAAATCAAGTGAAGATTTGTAATACAGTGTATTGCAATATGACCAACTTAAACTTCCATTTTTTCCTTCTTAAAGTTTAAGTTTAGAAAACTTATTTTATATGAAGTTGATACCTTCTGATTGGTAGGCCGTTTTACTGTTTTCTGCTCTACAGTTTCCCAGGAAAACCTGTCAGATCTCATCCGTCCATCTGAACAAGATTAAGAGTATATTTTCCAAGTTGTGTACTTTTTAAGGGACTGATTGTTTTACTTGCATGATACATGGGTGATACATCAAAATTTAATCTGCTCTCCTCAATTTTTCATTACTCATGTGCCTCAGCAGCATCTGTTTATAACTTTGCATGAATTTTAAAACCTCCTTGATACTATATTAAAGTATCTTCCACTGTTCAACTCACATTTCATTTCTAATAGCTCCAGCTAATTGTGCATTTTTCATTTCTCAGAGTCAATGGCTTTTGAAAATTAAACTGGCATTGTAAAGGTCCCCTCCTGTGAAGCAAAACATAGCTCCTAGCTGTGAGGTGTGCATGATGTTATATCTTGACTGACACATGATGAGTGTTTGTAACAAGAAACTAAAAATGACAAATTTCTGAAAGAGTGGCCTCATGTTGTTTAAGTTTTTTTTAGCTTGACACACAAGTATGTATTGTACATGACTCTTGGAAGGAGGGTTTGTATTTAAGAATGCCCAGCAAAAGTCAACACCCAATGAAGTTTAACAATACAAGTCAGAAGCAGCAATCTCCAAGTTTGCTTCCTGTTTAATGAAATTAGGTAAAGGGGATGGAAAAAAGATGACAAAAGTGCAAATGATTGTGAAAAGGCATCATTTGCCTGCAGAGAATATTTACATGTGCGATAGGTAAGTTGTGAGGAAAAACTAAAGGTTCCCATATTGCTTTAAAATTAGAAAGTCAATCTCCTCAAAGTATCATGGGCTGTTGTTCTGTTTTTGTTGCAGGAGCTCTCAAGAAGCAGCAGCCAAGAAGTTCTATTAATGATTCCTCTGCCATATTTAGTTGATTATTCAGGTTGAAAAACATGGCACACAATGGCCATTTGTAAGTGAGTGGAGCTCCAAGAATGGACCTCAGGTACACACCCAAAAGAGATTTTTGAAGATTTCCCCTGGAGTTGGTCAATTATCTTGCAAAGAGAAAAGAGAATATAAACTGGGATAAATCTAGCTGTGGTTTAGTGCTGGATATTTTTCACAGTATTTTGACAGAGGAATCATCGAAGCTTCGCCCCATACTAACAGACTGGAGTAATCTGCTGTGAGAATAAGTGGCCAGGTTTCCTAGTATAAATATTTTGCAGTATATGAAAATGCACTAACAAGGAAGTGAATAGAACTTGTGCATATGATGTCACAGATCAGGAAGTATGCCCTCCTTTGGGGGCAAAACAAACCAACACCCACAAATGCAGACAGCTGACCTCTCAATCAGTTGAATACACGCATAGTCTGCTACACGTGCAGGGCAAATTCTTTTGTGTGCCGCCTCATGTTCCATTGTTTTGCCCCCACGGATGTCATCAGTGTGTCATCAATGCACAAGGTCTTGTCTTGTCGCATGAAACGGGACAAGATAGTCCGGTGTGGTCATAGGCTTTGTGATAATGTAAGAGGGGGTTTGTGTCTTTTACGCTTGGGAATTTACTTTTCATTTGTTGGTCCATCATTGGCTTTATATACAGGGTGTTTTTGTAATCTTTAGTGTTTTTATTTTGGGGTATTTAACTGTGGAAATGGCTGCTTCTACCATCTTCTGCTGCATGTGAAAAAGGAAGATATACTATTAGATATAGCCTGTGCTGCTTCTACAAAGGGGGGATATGCTGTTAGATATAGCCTCTGCTGCTTCTAAAGAAAGGGAGATATGCTGTTAGATATAACCTCTTCTGCTTCTGAAAAAAGGGGAGATGTGCTATTAGATTTAACTTTTGCTGCTTCTATGAAGGGGAGATATACTAATAGATATAACCTCTGCTGCTTCTACAAAAGGAAGATATACCAAATATGCTAAAATATACAAACAGTCTTTCTGATATAGTGTAAGATCCCAACAGTTTGGCCCTTTTGTGATGCAAAATGGGTAGGTCTGGTAATATTGCAGCACTTTGTCTGGTTCTGGTAGAATACTACAAACAAATCTCTGCCAACAGGATATGCCGTTGTAGATGTGAAACGGCTAGCGGACAAAACAAATTGTCTTTTACAGCAAATATGAACATACAGAATGACTGTCCCATAAGTGAGAGGTCAAGTTCAATTACCCCACTTAATGAGTTAAAATGGTAAAGGACACGGAATTTACTTTATTATCTAAAGCAGATTTTGATTCAAGCATGGTACCTCTCGTGCTACAGTGAATCATACTTTTATGCAAAGCGTACACTTTCTTTAGGAGGTTACGCATTTGAGTTATAACATGCATCAAAAAGAAAGTATGAAAATAGCTTTGAAAATCACCTAAGAGGGAAACTCAAGAAGCAAACAGATATGAGGAGTGTCACTTTTAGGCAATCCATTTTGTGCCTAACTTTATACACTGTTGTGTGCATTGTACTCATTTAGTATTCTTTACATCATGTAAATCATGGATCGGCACTCTAGCTTGCATACTTGTAGTGAGTATGTACTCATACTCACCCATAGACACACTGTATTGTATGTATGCACTCATACTTCTGCTCATTCTCGCATAATTGTAGTGACCATATACTCATACTTACCCTTTGGCACATTGTATTGTATGTATACACTCTTACTTCTGCTCATACTCGCATACTTGTAAGTTGTAGTGAGTACATACTCCCAAAATTTGGAAGTTTGAAGGTATCACTGCTTATGCAAGATTTTATGCTTTTCTCATGTAAAAAAAAATTGAAAAATGTGTGCTTGCAGCATCACTTGCTCTTAAAATGTATTACTCATACTGCTAGCATGCTAGCTTGAAATATTTCTGTGACTAGCAGCTTGGGGGATGAACAAAGAATTTCCAAAAGAGAGAGAATTTCTGGATCCAGTTTGCGTAAGTGGAGAATCTTGAAGTTTAACTCAGGGTATGAGTCAATTAGAGGGTGTTATAAAAGCCAGATGTTAGAGAGTGAATCACTTTAAAAAGTACAAATATGGTTTAATACAAGATATATAAGATTTTCTTGTCAGTATTGCTGATATTTTAATTGATGAGTAGTATTGAATGTCCATGACAGGTGTGATTACACGTCAGTGTGGAAGGTGGAGCGATGGGGAATTTAATTTTAAACAAGGCTGGAAATGTCTAAACTGCATAGAGTAAAGTCAAGTAAGTTCGCTGTTGTGTATTTTGTTGGTATTTATAGGTTTGCAACAGTATGAGAAACTGAAAGCAGCAAATTGTTCTCCTTAAAATTATGATCATATTAAGTTTTTGCTGAGACCAAGAATTTGTTTAAAAATATTTGCAGAATATAGTAGAATGGATTTTGTTCACGGAATTGCCTACAGGTGGAAAAAACCATGGTTTTGTTTTTCGATGTTTCACCCGCCACAAAATGTTATCAGTTGACCATACTAATTCAGTATTTACTGACTCATAAATTCCGTATGTGAGAAATTTTATGAGTGTCCATATTAACCCGACCTAAATTTAGTGAGTGTCCATATTAACCCGACCTTAGAATAAGTTGGTTTGGTCTTTATATTAAGCAAATTGTTAGACGTTTTTAATAGTATGTTGATAATATTTACCCCAAAATGTTAAGTTAGTGAATTGCATGCACCTTGAATGAATGTATGGTTGTATTAAACAGTATTTTACAGATGTTTTAATGTAGACAAAAGAGCAGTTAGTTATATTAAGATTATTTTTAATTTCAAGAACAAGTATTTTTTGTGTAAAGATCAGCTGGAAGGTGATTATCAAGAAAGGTGCTGTCTTTAACCCACAAAAGAATAGTTTAATTTGTTTGGGGTGTCATTAAGGTGATATGTTATTCATTTTGTAAATTGCTTTATCTAATACCTCTGCAAAGTTTTGCAGAACATAATCATGCAAGTTATTTATATTCAAGTCATATGCAAAAAATATCACTGAAGTATGAAATCTTTGTTTTAAAATTTGATAAAGAGGGATAGAATAATAGAATTTGAAGAAATTAAAGTCATTTTAGAAGAAAACAAAATGATAGGAAATCTGTGGAAATGTTTTGTCCTACATTAGGTAATTAAACATATTTTAACCTCTTCTCACAGTTTTGCTGCAAAACCATAATCTGCTATTGCTCTGTACATATGCTTTTACTGCAAAACAATTGTACTGTTGTGTCCTGGAATAGTTCCTTGTAAGTCTATGGTGTGTTGGCCTAATTGTAATTTGGACATGGAGTGGGTTTGAAAAGGAGATATGTTTACATATGTACACCCTTTTGGGCTATAGTGAATGTTAATATGGCGGTCTCCATACAAAAACTTATTATTTTGCGGAAGGCGTACACAAATACTGTGTGTATGTATTGTGTAGTTCAGTGCGTACATGTAGTTCAGTATTGGGGTATGGTATGGACCCCTCCCATAGCAAAAGGGTTAATTTGTAATATTTGGAATACATGCATATTAACATGTAAACTCATGATATACTTGTCCAGTGTGCAATGTCAGCAATACTCCCAGCATATCCAAGTATGGGTGTTTTACAAATAGAACTTAAAGCTTTAGCAGACCAGCTTTTTGCATCCTAGTTTTTGTTATTGTTACACAAAGGTGGCTGACAATTTCTGTGAAAGGTTTTCTTTTTCTTTTAATTCTTTATCAGAATAATTCTGTTCTGTAAACTCGCATCTGTTTTTGTGTTTTGCTTGCCTAAAGAATGTCAACTCACTCTTGTCATCGAGTACAAAATTTTTCCTTTGGAAGAAAAGGATGTGAAATGTTTGTTTCATAACTTTTGTATAAAGTTATTGTGCCATTATGTACAATTTGTTACATTGAAAGTGACATTCAGAAGAGAAGATCTTTCTCCTGGTTTCGGGAAAAAAACTTTTTTTTCGTGATGTTACAAAGAAAAGACTTGTTCCAATGCCTTAGGGAGCAGGATGATGAATAGCTGAGCTGTTCCATAGGGACTATTGGTACTGATGGACTGCTCTTGTATGTAGACGACCTAAGTGTAAACTAATAATTTTTGAATGAATGCGATTCAAATCACCAGGACATATCCACCCTTGATCACATGACTGCATCCAGAAGCCATAGGGGTAGTGTTGTGTGTGTGTGTGGGGAGGCATACTTCCTTCAATTCTTGCAGGGAAACATATTTTTTGTAATGGTATTCCTCTCCCAGAATGTCAACCAATCAGGTCATGCCTCCGCCTTTTGATCCAGCTCAGGTCTCAACCCTAGCCATGGCTCTTTTGGTGGTCAGAAAAGGGTGGGACATAATTCTGGAGTGATAGTTAATGAAAAAGCATTATACATATGTGTTATGTTATTTGGGGAGACATTCTGATAACGCATCCATACGTAGTGAAAAATATTGTATTGTACTAGTTTATAGAAACCATACAATTAGGTCATCATATGCAAGGGCATTACAATTTGGGGGAAGAAAAGAGTGCATTTTCAGATTTCTAGTACATTCCAAGTTTGTCTTGTCTTATGTGCTCGGTGGATATTTTTAGATTTATGTCATATACCATTTTTCTATTCCTTAAGATTTTTGTGCATGGTAAATCAAGTTTCAACCTTCTTTTCTTCCATCAATATAAATATTGATTTTGTTCGTAAGTATGAAAGTTGAAATGGTTTATCCATAATTTAATTGTTTTTATATAGTTGCTGCATTGCATTCATATTTTTCTTGTTTGGGGCGGGGTTTTTTTTGGTTGGTGGGGCAGGGAAAGCATGACAGCTGGTGCATAGTACGGAGAATTTTTCCGTCTTACAGTTTGGTATTATCTTATATTTTGTATTATACAACAAGTAAATGCAAATAAATACTAAACTGGAGTTAACAAATGGATGTTATTTTAGTATGATGTACTGTTCATCCCTGAATCTGTGGTGCTTGGATTTCAGTACTTTGATACCCTCCCTAAACTTTTGGCTTGGAATGCCTAGCATGTTCAACCTTTTACGCAGTGACTCCTTAATATTACAAGACATGCTTAGTAATGACTCCTTAATATTACAAGACATGCTTAGAAATGACTCCATAATATTACAAGACATGCTTAGTAATGACTCCTTAATATTACAAGACATGCTCAGAAATGACTCCTTAATATTACAAGACATGCTTAGTTGTCCTATCAACCATTGAAATAGCAATTGACCTGTCAGTTGTCTTCAAATTTCCTAATAATTATGGATGGACCAGTCAGTTATAAATGATCCCCTTCAGCATTGGCTGATACTTAATGCTATTGTAACTTTCCATTATTTAGTGTTGCATATGGTATGAGAATTTTTTACTAATTGAGTTACTTTTGAATGCAGGTGCCAATATTTTACAATGACAAGAGAGTAGCTGTTGCCATGCTCTGTTTCCTATTGTTAGTTCAATAAATGTATCTTCTCAAGTGTCTGTCAGTATTGGACGTTACAGAGAATGAAACATATTAGAGATATACAGTATTCTTGCGTTGCCAGTACAAGTTTTACAGCATGTATACATGTGGATTGATGGGAATTAATGACATTACCCAACACAAATGTGTCATAGTGTTAACTGTTTAAGTAGCTAGGTTGGCAGTTTATAATCTATCTTCCAAGTTTCAAGTTCTGGCATTACATTACATCTTGAGTCAGTAGGGGAATAATGTGGACATATTCTGCAACCCCTAGCCCACAGATTTTAAACCAATGAGTTATCAAAAATCATAGAAAGAATCAACAATAAGCAGGAAGTTATGTAAAAAAAAAAAAAACAATCATTACTTCAGTAAATACAAGTATGTTAATTGGTTATGTTTATGTAACAGCTTTTGTCATTTATTCATTAATATTTATGGTTAGTTATCATGAATATTTATGATGTTATAATCATAAGTATTTATGTCTCTGCCATTATGCTATTGTCTGGGTTCTGTCCTGTTATATTTGCAATCCTAGGTCAGGTCTGTGGTTCAGCTCTATTCTATATTTATTTCAAGACTCTTTGTTTCGACCTTTTGCTCTTCTTCTTCTTCTTGTGTCTTTTGTTGGTTTGTGGGAAATATGAATGTCACAATTTGTCATCTTAAAATAAAATCATTATGACAACCATTTTAAAAGCTAAGAGTCTGGAGTATTTTATATCTTTGCTGCTTTTATTTAAAATAGATATCCACAAGATGCAGTGTGGCTCCTGTTCATACACAGCATGTACCAAGTCTTTTTGAGTAAACATTAGGGTCTTGTATGCTCAGTGTATGCCAGCTATTCATGGAGTTCCTTTAATTCATGATTCATTGCTCAAAATTTTTGTTTTTTTACAAAAACAAAAAATTTAAGCTCATTAATCATAAGGTTTGCTATTCATAATAAAAAGGGTTCCCTATTCATAAACAACAAAGGTATGTGATTCATGGACTTTTTTCTGGTTAACAACTACCACTGTAATAAGGAAAACAACACAACAGCTATATGTTTTTATCATTCTATTTACATCACAAACAGCTTGGGTGAAATCTTAAAGATGTTCAATTTTTACAAAGTCATTAGTCAGATCAATGCAATGGGACAAAGGGGTTGTAAGATATGATTTAATGGCATAGTTTCTGATTGATTGGTTTAAGTCAGGTGAGTACCATCTATTCTTCCAGTTGTGGATCACAGGCTTTTTTCCCTGACTCTAATGCTTAATGGCAAAATGGCAGTTGGTTCCATTTTGAAAGTCTATGGTATGACCTGGTCAGGAGTTGGGAACTCCATATTCCACAGCTGCAAAGTTGGATGCTATTATGAAGGGTAGAAAAGGTCACTAAACAAACAGGAATCATAATCCACAAGTTTGCTACAGTTTAATCACATTTCACAGCATTACAAACTGCTTCCATAGGATCTGATACATGCAAATATTCTACCTTTTTTGAATGCAGGCAAACCGAAAATTTGGGACTGTCACTGAGGAGTCTGGACAATCACTAAGGATATTATGACAGCCACCCTGTAGAATAGTGATACTGGTCAAACTGACTCAAATGAGTACAAAGTTGGTGTTAAATGTGATAAATATATCAAGGAGCCATGCAGTTGCACAAAACCATTGCAGCCATTGGGCTGCTATATATACATGCTTTTGAATTTTCGTTGCAATATTTTATGAGGATGGAGTGCAGTAATTACTGTCTTCTGTAATTTTATGCCAAGGTTTTCAGCACCTACCTCTCAGCCTCATAAAATGTCACAACATTTCTCTCAAAGCATTACAACTATGCTCTTACTGCTGGCATGACATCTGAAACAGAGATGACCAATTAGCGGCCAATTCTAATCTTACTTTACCTGAGCCTTTTAAACTCAGTATTTAATGATCAAGTCAGCAGGTCTATAATAAAAAGAGTCCAATTTTAGAGCATAGTATATGGCACACTGATGTCCAAGTTAACCATCTATAATCTAACTTAAAGACAAAGATATAGCAGCAGTGAAAGTAAAACACACTCAAATCAAGTACATAGACAGGAAAACCAATAACCACCTTGGTAAATGACTGCCATGCCATCTTGCTAAAGTGCAGTGTACTAAAGAATGATACTCTGTGAACCACCTCAACAGAAAATTTTAAAGTTAATTAGGAACGGTATTCCATTTTCACTCTGACCACAACAAATTTGAAAAAGCCACTTTACCACCCAGGGAGTATATTAAGATTTTCACATTTTAAGAGGAACACTCTCATGAGTATTTATCATATAAATCGAATATAATTCTATGGAGTACTGTATAAACCTTTGACATTGTCTTCCTTCAAAGAAACAGATATGGTGTATTTATAAATCAAATTTACTGAATATTTCAAACATGTAACTGCTTTAATGCCCAGAAAAAAATCCACTAGGAATTCTTGGTCGATGTTAACATTCATTAGTACATTGCAAAGCTGTTTAATATGGGTCACAACAGCAAGACCCCAAAATATTTTTAAGAGGCATTTTCCTGCTTTGTTAAGCCTATATTCAGCGATTGGGGTGGAAAGGGTTTACACTGGTCCTCGATAACACTTAAAGGAAAATACTGAGTTTGTTTTGCAAGAAAAATTCATCCTTTTAAAACTAATATTTATTGACACAGGTTGATAGATTATCAAAAATAAGGCAGTATGGTAGCCTTCTTTTGAAGAAATAAGTTTCCCACAGATAAAAATTCAGTTGTCTGTTGTTCAAGAATAATTTGTTCACCCAAACTTTCAACATTTCAAATGATGCAGTGTCCATGGCTCTTCTTGCGCATAGTATTTTAAAGAGTAGCTATTGCTGGGGTTTAGGATTATGACTGAAATGTTGGATAGTGTCTGAGCCATTCTCTTTGTACTCCTTGTTCGAGCATTTTAAACACATAATTTCCCTTTAAGATGAGTGAGACAACTGATGTCTGCAGGTTGCATGGGAATAAAATAAATACCGATCTGGTAGAAAGTGATATTTATGCAATTAATTTCTATTTTTTAGTAAAGGAAGGAAACACATGAAGTAGCATGTGTGAAGTAAATACAACACAAGAGAACATGATACAAAAATGAGTATGCGTAGAAACAATGAAACTACTATGTACAATAGAAAAATGAAGTAATGCTACAGTACCATGCATTCAGATGGTATAAAAATATTACGTTAAAGGTGGGTCACAATTTAATTTATTTACATATTTTGATGTATAAAAAAGAATGATGACTGTCAGCTATGTGAGTTTGACAGCCATAAAATAAAACATTAATTTTTTGGCTACAAGCATGCAGATCCAGTTTTTATTTCAGATGATGTTGTGACTTGTGTCACATTTAATGCATTAAACAACACTAGAGAGAGGAAAATATTAATATTTCTGCATTTGGAACAGAAATGCAGCTGAAATTTATGAGAATTACAAGAGATTTCTTTCTCTTTTCAAACATTTTCAGAAGTACCAATTGTGCTACTTCGAGTTATTCTTCCATATTTTTAGTTGATATAAATCTTGATGGTGTAAGCATTACTGTTCTTCCTTTGTCTCTACAAACGTTAGTTCGCCAATATTCAGCACCCTCACTTTACAATGAGACACTTTGGTAACAGACAAAACGCAGGGTTGAAAAGTTTAATGACCAAAATAAAAATCATACTACGCCTTTGCTAGACACATACTTCACTCTTTACCAACTTTTGGTGAAAAATGAATGAAATCAATCCTACAAAAAACACCAACCAGAATATGAAAGCTTGCATGCAAGAAGAAACTCATTTTCTGACCAATCCCCCCGGCCTCTTCCTCAAAGTAAGAGGGGATAAGAGAAACCAAGAAGAGAACAAAGCAAGAAATGTAGCGTTGCATGTAGAAATTATTTAGAAATGTATGATACACAATATGCAGCATGAAAGAAGTATAAGACATCCTTAATATTTGTCATTGGAAAGTTCTTTATAATTTAACTGCCGAAAAGCCGAAGTCCACCAAAAGTCACCCAGTGTCTGGGTCAAAATGTTTAGTTTGTTTTCAATATTACAAATGTCAACTTATCATTTCATAGAACCAATTTCCATACCAGCCATAAATAAAAACAATCCCAGGCATACTATTTCTACTCCAGAAGATTGAATGTTCCAAAGAAACTTTCATTGCTGATGATTTTTTCCAAACAGTACTAATCAAAATCTTCTCTTACTATAAACTTAACCAGAAAGCCAAAAGGCTTAGCAATTCCTTGCCATCAAATACCTTACCTGCTTTCAAACTGACAGTGTTTGATAGAGTTTTTTTACATTTTAGGCACAGAATTTTTGCAATTTTACCCCTGGTGACCTCAAATGACCTTTGACCTCTACGGAAAACAATAGGCTTCTTTCTCGCAACATGACAAATCTATATACCAAATATGAAGAGTATCGGTCACTCATATCTGAAGATACAATGTTTACAAGCCATTTTCTAAGTTTTTGCAATTTTACTGCTGGTGACCTCAAATGACCTTTTACCTCTACCAAAAACAAAAGGCTTCTTTCTCTCAACATGGCAAATCTATATACCAAATATAGAGAGTATTGGTCACTCCTATCTGAAGATACCATGTTTACAACCCATTTTCAGCGTTTTTGCAATTTTACCGCTGGTGACCTCAAATGACCTTTGACCTCAACCAAAAACAATAGGATTCTTCCTCTCAACATGACAAAACCATATACCACATATGAAGAGTACTGGTCACTCCTATCTGGAGATATCGTGTTTACAAGCCATTTTAGGTGTTTTCGCAATTTTACGGCTGGTGACCTCAAATGACCTTTGACCTCTACCAAAAACAATAGGGTTCTTCCTCTCAACATGACAAACCTATATACCAAGTACGAAAAGTGTCGGTCACTCCTATCTGAAGAAACCGTGTTTACAAGCCACTTTTGGTGTTTTCGCAATTTTACCGCTGGTGACCTCCAATGACCTTTGACCTCTACCAAAAACAATATGGTTCTTCCTCTCAACATGACAAATCTATACACCAAATATGAAAAGTGTCGGACATTCCTACCTTAAGATATCGTGTTTACAAGCAAGTGTCACAAACACACACACACATACACACCCACACACAGGGCATGCCCGTATTCAATGCCTTACAGGGTATACACAACTGTTCCCCATAAGGAAATGGTCGGAATTCCCCTTTAGCTGTTTAAGTCACGCGGCACGTGAATGCGGTGAGTGAGGGCGGGCTCTTGCATATCATGTGACAGAACTCATTGCAGTGTCCGAATTTTCGGGTAGCTACGCCAGTTACAAGCTCCGCGTGAGCGAGGAAAGAGGTGCGAGGCTTCAGCTCTCGTGAGCGGCCTGTATCCGGCAGGGTATCGTTTACAGGCTCACACATACACACACACACACACACATCACCATTGCATAGATTCCTTGCCTGCCTATGGCAAGGAATCACAGAGCACCTTGAAAAAGAAATGATGAAAAAAGATACATTTTCACAGATTTTTGTATCAAACATTTAAATTAATAGACAAACATAAACAAAGACAATACACATTTAACAAAACTTCAGACAATGCATTTTTATGGCATCATTGTGTTACAACTCATCAAAAATACAAGAAGTTGAGACAACAGCAACCAACCACGAACTACTGCTGACATTTGTAACACACAGGCATTGCACTTTCTTATCAGATGTAACTGTAGGGGGTGCATGCTGGCTGTGTAACTGCACAAACACTGTTATAAATACAAATTCTCATCCATTTATCCATATGTGTTCCCCATCTGTTCCTCATCTGAGCTAGGAGACTGAGTGGTCACAAATATCATAGTCCTATTTGGCCCACAGCCTTCTACTTACCTTGCGAAGGGTACAAGGAATGCATTTTATGTATACAATTCATTCCTAGTAAAAATCATAGCATACAACAAATTGGAGTTAGAGGGTTATTTTTCCCTCAATGCCCATGTGACTACAATCCAATGTAAGTTGACATATCAACTGTACAAAGGTACAGGACAGTCCATGAAAATAGTGATGACTGAAAATAATATGCTTATCAACATATCATTCAGTATGGGCCAAATTTGTGTCAACAGGTATGTATGATGCAATTTTTAGAGTAACTGTTTGACACAGGTTGAAGTGTTTGACACACATTGTAGTAGAAATAAACTTTACACTCAACACTGCAGATTGAAAATGTCTTAAATTTGAATTTGAACTTAATTACTTTGTATGTTTTAAAGCAATGACACCCCTTCACTTCAAATATTACATGATTCATCAATAGTCATGACCCCAATCTATCTATGAAAAATACTCCTCATATCCCTGGATGATAGACAGTAATGTGATTAGACCAAAAACAATACAAATTACATCACACTCTTAAATCCTATGGACAACTAATACTTCATGGCAGTGTTAGTGTTTTTCAAACTGGCAGTATGTCAAAATCACACATCTTCACATCCACAGATGGCAGCTGTTTTATAGGAAAAAATCCTCAAAAATTCCAGCTACTCTGTCCCACCTTTTTGCCGGAATGACCAGCATGGTACTTTTCCCAATATTATTTATGCAAACAGCCTAATATTGGGGTTCCTCATGAGCATTACACCCTAGAGCTGATAATACTCCAGCTTAAACACAGCTGATGGGACCCTCCCATCAATTCTTCCTGCTGTCATTCGGCGCTCAGTCCATGGGCCTCGGCTCCATCAATGGCATAGTGTGAAGGACCTCATCCAGAAGCTGTAGGGCTCTGTGAAGGTGAATTTCAATCCAGCAAGGGGTCTCCTTTATGCTATGTCTGGGGTAATCTGGACCCCACCCCTTCACAAAACTCATCCTCAGTATACAAAGGCGGCGTAGATCATCCACCCCAATCCCAGCAGCGGCAGAATAACCTGATATGTATATGAGAAGAGATACTAAGGATAATATCTTCATAACCTTTAGTTATAAACTCTTGAACAAGTTAAGAAGTTTAATCATCAGCTCTCATGACGCTACAAATAAATAGCAAGTTTTAGCCATCTCTAGTTGACCACTCTTAATCCAGAAACTATCACAGAACTTCCTGTTCGGGTGTATTGAGATCAATAAAGTTTAAGGGGTTTGAGCCCTTTTAAAGACTGTTTGGTCAATAGAGCAAGTTTGTGTGTAAAAGGGATTAACTGATGCAATTATAGAGATAAGCTTCACCTGGGAAAAAGCCTTTTACTTGGGTTATATTGGCTAAAATTTCCAGTTCAATTCTAGCAGCATGTATCATACATATCAAGTAAAACAACATGTTTATCTATAAGGATATAAAGTTCACTTGAATGAATTTTGGCTATAGTTTGCAAAATGCTTTACTTTTGTTACTTATTTCCATTCAAATCTTTGGGTTGCCATATCAGGGCCACATTTTGTGGAGTGTCATATTAGTGACTACATCATAACTGATCTGTGGCCGTGGCCGGCTTGACTTGAACCAATTGTTTGGAAACTGGGCCATTAAACTCCATCTAACCTAACCTAACATAACTGATCAAACTTTAGACCTGTACCACTCATTCTATACACCAGGGATCCTAAACCAGTGAGTCAGGCACTTCAATTTTGTTATCATTACAGGATTTATCATAATTTCTTTCTTACTTGCCATGTGGACTAGCAAGAAAAACTTCGGGTAGTCTTTAGATGTTTAACACTGATCTGAATTTTTGGTTAGAAGAAATCAAGATATTTCGAACAGATAGACTAATGTTGTACCAGAATTGTGCTCCTACACACATTTGGCAAGGTTGGCCACTGCTCATTTCAAATCCTGCTTGATGGTACATCTGAGTGACAAATGATGATCTAAATTATATGTAAAACTATTATGCTGAAGAGAATGGCAATACAAGAACAGAACCAAAGCAAATTGAACTGACGGTCAAAAATGAGACAAGTCCCCAAGTATAATGCCATGTGCACACATGTATAGCCTCATCTCTCCAGACTTCATGTTTACATAGGCTTATATAAGTATGTATGGTTGGTTATACAAGTCCATCTTGCTGTTGGTGTACTGCAAGCTATCAATATTAGCAGCAAATCCTTGCAAGCTTCAAACATAGTGACACTTTCAAGAAACCTTTTTTTTCTTTGTAAACTTTTTTTCACAGTAAATTTGTTGACTTTGACAGGTGTTGGTCAGAACCCAAACTATACAAAAATGATCGACTTACGGACTGCTGGTGCAATGCCCCCAACTGATGATGGTCCAGGGACCTGACCAGCTACTGCTGCTGCTTGGGCAGCAGCAGCTGCCTGGGCTGTTGCCGCTTGAGATCTCATCTGGGCGTGGCACTGACGCAAATCAAAGACCTAGAAAAAAGAGCAACAAATATATTGACCTCTACCATACTTATGCAATCAATAACAAGAGCACCAATCTTGAAGGAGTTAATCCCTTCAACTAAAGGTCCCTAGGCTGTTTTTACTTTTACAATATGACATAAATCATCTCAAATCCTGAATGCCCTGAAGGCAGTTTTCAGATTCAGAAAAAATGACCAGTGCGACCTTTAGTACATTTTGAGCATAGCACTAAAGGCACAACTAACTACAAGTACCATTATAGTAAACCATCAACATTGCACAAGAAAGTTTGTAGGAATTTGAAGGCATTTTTTCAGGTACCATGATTCATACAGTAAGGTCCACAAGGGACCTTGAAACGTAACTTCCAGAATAATATAAACAGATCACTAGCCAAGCATCACGGTTAAAGTTACAGTGAGATGGAGTTTTATGGCCCAGTTTCGAACCTATTGGTTCAAGTCCAGACGACCACAGTCTTTTTTTTCCAGTTGTGGCTCACTGGCTTGTTTTCCCTATTGAATTGCTTATGCGGGGCATCATGTACAATGGCAGTAGGTTCCATTTTTAGAGTCTTTGGTATGACTCAACCTGGGAACACAGGGTCTTACCAAACATCACTACATCAAGCCCATAAATCTTTAAACATTAACTGAAGCAATGTTATATATTTTCACACAATGGACTCTCAGGTCCATTTTAGGACTTGGTTCCAAAATTCCCTCAAAGGATCCTCTAACAGAGTATCATTACATAACAAACCATCAATTTTTACAAGACAACTGGTGAAAGGAGAGGCATTGTGTAGAATTTCATGCAAAGGGCCATACAACCCACAAAGGACCTTTGGAGAGAACTTCCAGATCAACACAGATCATTGACCAAGCATCACTACATCATGCTCTCAACTCTGCTAACATTAATTGAAGGACAGTGGTACATATTTTGCAATATTTCAAAAAAGGGTACCAAGGGCCCATGTTGTGCCTTGGATTCAAAATAACACTTGAGAACTTTAACTAAATATCCCAAAATCTATAGATATCCCCCCCCCCCCCCCCCCCCTATTCAATGCCATCATGTCCAAGTTTCAAACAAATCCCAACATCAACTGAAGGAAAGTGTAATACATTTTGCATACTTTCATAAAATAACATCCAAAGCCCACATATCGGGCCTTGAATCCATTATTTGTGAACACCCTGAAAGTACCTTTTGATTGATTACCATTATGACAAATCATCAACAGTTTATAAGAGGACTGTGTGGCCCATCTTGGGTCTCAGATCCAAAATTCCTGAAAACCCCAAAGGAACCACTACAAGAACATCATTATGGCAAACCATCAAAATAGGGACCAGAATCTGTATGAAAAGAGACATTTTATAGAACTCCATAAATGGGCCAAAGGACTCATATGTGACCTTGGACCAAAAATCCTGAGCACCCTGTATTGCCCATTACCCCAAGGTACATTGTGTCCAAGTTTTAAATGAATACATGAAACCATGTAGGAGGACAGGCATTTTGAACAACTGTTAACAGACTGACAGATAGGCAGATATGGATAGATGCCACAACAGCTCACACCAGCTTGGCTGGTATAAGCTAGTAAGGGCTGTACAGACCTTCTGTTGGTGACAAGAATCAACTTGACTTAAAATGATAGGTACGTAGGAAGCAATCTGAAATAAAGCTGAAATTTGCAAGTCTCTTGGCCAATTTGCACATTGCTGAGGCAGTCAGTCACATCCTTGCAACAGGCATGTCCTCACACATGTCCACAATGCCAAACTCAGGCTTGTCAACATTTGAAAGCTGAAAATCTTACTCTACTTTTATGAAGTAAAAGTGTATGCCAGCCTAGGGGAGGGGTCAAAGGGGATGGGCTGTCCCCCTCCCCTTTGGAAAATTTTTGGCAATGCAGTATGGTGCAACATTTGGTGCTGGATTTGAATGAAATTTATCTTCAAAAAAATCAAATTTTCTAAGAAGGGTTCTATTTTTCTTGCTTGGTGAAAACTGAAATAGCCTACAGAGTATAGGCTAGGCCTAGTGTCACTGATATTATCCAGCTGCAATGACCCCGCAGGATTTCACAGAGCTCCAATGGTAGCAGTGATTAATCCTGATGTCGTTATTTAAAAGATTTTCCCACAACTTGCAAGTCTTATTTTGTTCTCTCGCCTATCTGTCAGATACAGTATCCTAACATGCAATACGTATTACACAAATGCCCACTAAGGCCTAAGGTTAAGTTTATTGCTACAGTTAACCCTGCCTGAATGCATGGGGCTGGAAACGTTTTTAGGCCTAATTTTAGTTAAAACTTGGAAGTCCCATATATCACAAAAATTGCTTTCAGGCCTTTAACAAAATGAGGAGAAAATGTAGGATGGTCAGTATCGGCCACTATGATGATCAAGGCCTACCTTTTGTTGATCTTCAGATCCTGGATCAAATGCCTGTCTAGGCTAGACCATAACATTAGATGTTCAGCCACTAAAAACATCACAGCTAGCTAGCTAGCTAATTTTGTGGCAGTGCCAGGACTGCCTGCCAGGCAATGTACTTCTTACGGCCAAACCTTCCTGACACTTGGCCAAATCCAAGGTCTGGCCATCCATTCTTACCAAGAAGGATTTTCAACGGCCAAATAACCAATCTTTTATGCCAAAGTGTCAAACTTCAAATTTGAAGCTTATGATATCTGGCAGCAAGACAGCCTCGAGACTTCAGTGCAATTCATGTGGTATTCAACTGTGCATGTAATAAATGGGCATAATACGTGACTATGGGGTGGCACGGTTTAGTTCATGGCACGAGTGGCCGTATGTAGACGTACTTATGTATGTAGATAGAAAGCAAAGCACACACTACTTTTGTCACACTGATTGATTCTACTTTTTGCACGTTCATTTCACACTTAAAATGGCCAGGCGCACACACACACAATGTAGAAAATTGCTTGCGTATGTATTACAGCAGAATTTTCAAAAATCGTACTGTTCCAATTTTTGGCCTCCAGAAAACCCCCAAAACGGAACAAATATGATAAAATTTTAATTTGCTGGCAAGCCTGCAAATTAATTGTAAATAGACTTCTTCGGGACCTGCCTTTCCTATCATGACATCATCTAGATTTTTCTGGCCATCGTAATCTTAAATCATCATTGAGTACTAGTATGTCCATCATCATTGCAAGTGACTACCACAATCTCCTAAATAACCCAACTGCATGGTCAAGTGGTTAAAGCATCAGACTTGTAGTTGGGAGGTCTGGAGTCCTAGCCAGGTCATACTGAATACTTTAAGCACAAGCAACAGAGTAGGGGAAACAAGCCAGTGAGCCACAACTGGGAAAAAAGGTCATGGCCAGCTCAACTTAAACCAATTGGTTACAAAATGAGCTGTAAAACTCCATTTAACTTAACCTAACTTACATAAACCATTGCTACCATTCAAAGGAAGACAAAAAGTTTCAAGGAAACACCAGCACTTACCTTGATAAATGCTCCAGGGTATACCTTATGTACAGCATCACCAGGGGCTCTACCTGCTTCCCTATCCAGATAGTAGCTTTGTACAAAGACAGCATGGTCACTGAGACACTTGACCCATACATCACCCTCTCCTTCTATATTCAACTCAACACCTTTGCCAATGTGAAGTCTGTGTGAAAGCAGGAAAGAGAAACATGTAATTAGAGTTTGTCATTAATAGACACTCATGTATACTTTTATCAAGTTAGGTTCTAGTCAATCTGCTTACAGGTCACACAACCTTCTTGGTTAGTACAGTGGTTAGTACTGTGCTTGTACTACAGCAATGGTAGGTTAGTTAGATGTTTTGTAGCCCAGCTTCCAACCAACTGGTTAAAGTCAAGCCAGCCACACCCCTTTTTCCCAGTTGTGGCCCACTGGCTTGTTTTTCTTGCTCCATTGCTTATGCTGAACACCAAGAATGATGACAGTAAGTTCCATTTTTAAAGTCTTCAGTATGACCCAGCCAGGAATGAAACTCCCAACCTCCGCAATGTAGGATACACTAATTGATTTACGAATAAATAGATTTAGGACAGCAGCTGTTTTTCCTTTAGCTGACTGATGTCTACATATGCTATTCAACTTCAGTGACATGCTGTGATGTTTCTTCTTGAGAAAGCAACATAGACACCCCACTAGATCAAAGATGGTGTGGGGTGTAACTGATATCTTGTAACATGTAACAACTTGTAACATGTCACACGAATTTAAAGCAGCCATTCACTAATAAGGATACCTGGGTATACTACACTATATAAGCACTACTTCATGAACAACCTACCTTGCTCTTTCACTAGCCTCTACACGATGAACATTAGACAGCTGGCCGAGACAAAATCTGTCCATACCAGAAGGATCCACATAACCATCCACAGTAACAGAGGTACACTGTGCTGGCACCTTGAATATTTCACCAACTTGAGTGTCCAATTCAAAGTATGCAATGGAACACCAATATTCTGGAGCTAAAAGGAACAAACAAGGGGGAACTTATACAATTACATAACTTTTTATCAAAGGAATAGAAAATCTTTTTTTTTAACTCCTTTTACTGGATCTCTGTATTCTTGAATCAAAATAACAGTGCTATTTGGCACAAATCAAACAGTATGTATATATGTACATTACAACATAAACATTACCTGCAAAATTCTTTAAGGTGGTGTTACAATCATACAGATTGAGATCAATTTAATTTTAATACATTATACAAAAAAAAATACAAAATTGCAAAATACAAATTTAATGCTAGGGTACAAGGCTCAATGATTCAAAAATTTATTCCGTAAAAAAATTAGGACAGGACGCAAAAGCCTCTATTAAGGCCGCAATTCTCATATAACTTTTCTTTACACTTTTCCTGTGCTGTTCTACTTTAAGAACAAATTTAAATTTGTAATAAAATTCATCAACATCTGGTCGTTTCTTTTGACGTTTGCAATCGAAAATGAACTGTTTCATATAGAGAGCTAAAAAGTTGTAATTTGTATGGGTGATTTACATTGCTATAACTGAAGAAGAAGTCACGCTTAGAGAATACAAACTGATTACAAAGGATCAACCTTTCCACCTCTAAAATAAACTCTGAAGTAAAACTACAAGCCCAAAATAAATGTTCAATTCTCTCTTCTTCCACTCCACAGAACGTACATGAAGAAGATTCAGTTTTTCCCATTAAAGAAAGAAAGAAGTCTATTGGTCGGCAATATCCTAAGCAATGGAGCATGAAATGCAAAAGGTTCCATCAAGCTTTCTGTCCTTGTTTACTTTGAAAAGCAGTATGCTCAAATTCTTGGTTCTTCAACCCTGAGTGTATTTTCAAACCCATCATATTTTTGGACCAAGAATTTGTGACTAATTTCCGATTCAATGGAGCTTTTTACTAAAGTAATAAACTACATTTGGCTGACAGTTGTTGGTTCATGAAATGTACTTAAGTTCTACAAATTTTGCAACATAATGCACTCTGCTCTGCCTCCTCATTTACATTGCCAAATTTGGAGTAAAGATGATTTATTTTACTACACAAGAAGTACATCAAAAACATCACTTTCATCTGCTTGAGAATTACTGCCAGGGTGTCAGAGAATAAGCTGTCAATGTTCAACCAGTCAGAATGCAGGATTCTCAATACCCAGTGTCTAGTGGTGGTAGAATGTACAATAAATAGTCTGTTGAGGAATGTGTCTTGCTTTTCTTACCTGGTTGATTTGACAAGGGGGCAGAATTCATGTTATCTCCACTGATGGGAGCTGATGGCCAAAAGTTGCTTTGGGAGTTGACATTTTGTCCCCTGTTATTGGCCATATTCTGTTCGTATGACATTGTATTGCTACCTGTCCATCTTGCTGTGCTGGCCGCTGCTGTAAAAGTCAAACAAATAATTTTTTTGCAATATGCATGTAGAGAATTGGTTGAAATCCTCACATGTGATCAAAAGGAATGCATAGGTAATAAAAATTACACACATTTGATTCATAATTGATGTCAACTAAAAATGCAATTGCTATCTCTTCATTTTAACGTAAAATCTGACGACAATTTTGAGTGTTGAATTCCTTACAAAACATGAAATCTAATATCGAAACTTACACCTGCCAATTTGTCCATTATTGAGTGAGCTGTCACCTGACTGCTGGTTGGGAGGTGGTCTCTGGTGGGCTGGAGGGGGCTGAGATTGAGTTGGAGCTTTCAAAGATAAAAGTGCAAGAAAATAATTACTGTAAAATCTTCTTAAGTGCTGCACAGCTCAAAAAAATGTTCCAAACTTAATGAAAACATAAAGATGTTGGTGAAAAAAAAAACAACTATGCTGCAACTAACTATTCTATGTACAGTAAGGCTACCATGACATTCAGTTTTTGAGAAATGATTCAATAGAACATTATCAACCTTGTGTAACCTCAAACCTAATGAACCCTCAATTTTTAAATACAACACAATTGTCGTCGACTAGAAAAATAGTCAATCCTTCATCAAGTCTCTTTTCAACAATGATCATTTCCACAGAAAAATGATGGCATTTAGAGAATTGAAAAGGCATTTTAAGATCCCAACTCTCTGATTAGGGTCATTTAAAGAACCATTGGACCCAAAGTGCATGTCCTTAAATAAGCATAATAAACCCTTGCAGTTGAGCAACACCTGTCATGGTAGCACATTTCCTGAACATAATTCAATCCATTCCCCCCCCCCCCCCCCCCCCAACAACTGAAAGAAAAACACACTGGGCACTGCTAGATGAAACCAGTAGCTTAAAAAGTTGAAGCCAAAAACAATATCCAACCTAACCTGTACAAAACCATAGAATAAAATCTAGAGTTGTTGTTATAGCAGTGTCAGCAAAGCTATGGATGGAGTTTAAGAAAAGGTCTTTAAGCAATACCATGATAATCTACACCAGTGGTTCTCAAAGTGGTCCCTACCGCCCCCTGGAGGGTGTTGAAAAGTTTCAAGGGAGTGCTGAGGAGTTTGAGAGCAATAGGGGGGCATTGGCATTGGGGTCCCTGGAGGTTCTCATATATTCATGCTATTAAGGAACCAAGGAGGTTGCAGAGTGGTTGACACAGACTGTCTTTTCCGAAAGGTTTAGGAACTACTGAGCAAAATTTACCCAATATAACACTTAATTGGGTCATTTTGGTGCTGGAAATTGAAAGTCGAAAGCTGAAAGTCAAAGACTTATATAAATATGATGACATGTTGGGTGGGAGGGGGTGTTGGATCAGTCATGAATCCCTTATGGGGTGTTATTTTGAAAAAGTTTGAGAACCACTGATCTACACACTTAAAAATCCTTACAAATTTCAAATGCAGCATGCAATTATTTAAGGTTGTTGCAGCTTTTTTTTTTAATGAAATATCATTCACAAAGTGAATTTTTTTTCCAAAAAAAAGATTTAGCTAATGATTCTACAAGTTAATAATAAGGTAGTGTTAGGTGAATGCTGCAGTGCTACACCATCTGCTGCAAAATATCTCAGTACCAAAACTCTGGCATTGTGTAAAAAGATGCAAAAACAAAAAAAGCCTCCACCTCATAAAATATCACATTTGGGTATTGAAGAAAGAGATTTGATAAATTCAAAGACAACAGGGCAACCTAGAACATGACACTGAACATGAGAAGGTCCTTGGTAGGACTTTTAAAATGGGGGGTTGGGGAGGGACTTGAACCTCTTTGCACTTAATTTGAAACTAAACTGGAACTGAACTATTTTTGGAAACTTATTTGGACTTTAACTTTATCTAGATGACACTATATAACACATTTATCATAGTGTGTCATTATATCCCATCTAATTGAAAATGAGAAAATAGCTAACCTTGTGCAGGTTGGACCTGGCTGACTGGAACAGGCTGGACTTGAGGTTGGCCCTGTGGTTGAGAGGGTGCGACAGGCCTTGGAGCTCCAGAGGTACCAGAAGTACTGGGACCAGAGGACCCAAATGTTTGTTGGATCGGAGTGTTTTGCAAATCATAAGGAGGTTGAGTTTGGATGGTTGATGGTGCTGGAAGCTGATTTCCAGTTCCTGCAAGTTCAGTATACTACCATTATTTCAAAATAATACTTTGCAATATGTTCAACTTGGGTAATCAGTTACCTGGGTGAACGTGTGGTACTTTATAAATTCAACTATAGTACATGCTTTAATCAAGGCTCCTGTACTTTCTGAGAAATCAATTTTCAAAACATTTCCATGATCAACAGTCCCAGAACCAACCAAGGATTTCTATGACCTTCCCCTCTGAACTTCTTCCACAAAATAATACTCAATTTGTTGTGAGGAGAGCAATACCTTTCTGTAATATAAGTGAGAATACATTTTGATAATATCAACCAATTGGAAGTGAGAATGAAAAATGTCACTTTGTGAAAAGCTCCCTGACTTTTCCAGAACTTCACAAAATTTTCTCTGAATTTCAAAGTGTCTCCCTCTAATTTAAAATGTTTTCCAAATTTCCATAACTTTTCCAGGCTCTCAATATAAATCATTGGAACCCCATTTAAAAAAAAGGTGGACCACTCATTTATCCCCACAGGTCAGTTTCAACTTTGGTCAAGACTCAAAGGACATTAGCCATACAGGGTAGGCGTCAAACCCAAACATATGATACCAAAAAATTTTCATTGACATTTATGATAAAGAATAAGACCTTTGTCATAAACATATCCCTACCTCTAATACTTCAAATTTGCACAATAATTTACAAACAGTTAAGTTCTGAAGAACTGGTTTTTAATCCCCCTTGCATGCACCTTCAAGTAAATGAGGTGTTTTTACACTAGGATAAAGCACAAGTGTAACATATTTAGTGCACATTTCAAAAGAAAGCTGTTACACTATGCTTTAAGTACTAAAGACTTTCACTAGAGCTGTATGCTGCTGAATCTCAATTCTCAATACCTATTCAAGTAAACATGTGATCAATGGTAATATTAAAGCAGTGGAAATAACTATGTAATTTAAGTTTTGAAAGATACAACAGAAAGGAAAAAACCTCTTTTTCGTGATCAGGTACAGTATCATGCATGAAAATGAAATAGGAGACAAACTTCCCAGTCATGACAATCTTTCATACAACACAATTAGGTTTGCTATTGTAATGTGGTCATTCAAATATTTACAACTGAGATTTATAGTATTCTGATACTGTACACTTTATGCTCAAAATTAAAATGATTATACCTAACAAATTTTACCATGATACTGTTACAGTAAGTGATAAATATAATCATTTCATGTTACGAACATTGGAACTACTAATCAGACGCAGTTATTCAGCTTCACAAAGCCACTTAGACATGGTCTAACCACTTGACCATGATGTCCATCAATATGTTGGTAAAACCACTTCATAAGACTTGCATAAGCAATGGGCTGCAGTGACCCTGTTTTCTTTGGCACAACTGGTTGACCACTTTACCAACTTACTAGATTATCAAGTTCAACTTCTGACTAGTCAATAGTTGTACCATGGTGCACAGGCTAGCTACACTATTTTATGATGCTCTAAAATCTCTCTAGCATGGGGATGCTAAAATGATACTCAGAAGCTACAGCTAGCAAATGGCTAGTTTGACGAAAAAATGGAACCTGCTGCCATTGTGCAGAAGCAATGGAGTAGGGACAAAAAGCCAGAGCCACAATTGGAAAAAAAGGCTATGACTGGCCTTACTCAACCCAACTGGTTAGGAAACTGAGCCGTAAAACCACATGTAATGAACTGAGCCTTGATATTTTATACCAAAGCATAATTTTGTTTCCATGTAGGGATATGTAAGAGTGGAGATGGGAAGGGAAGGGGTAATAACAATAAAAGAGAAGACAGGGAAAGATATGTAAGAGTAGAGACATGAGGGGGGGGGAGAGGGGTGGATAATGACAGTGGAAGCGAGAGAGAGAGAGAGAGAGAGGGATTCATGGAAACTTACCAGGATCTGGTAGCATTCTGGCATAACTTGTCAAACCTGGATGAGATGGCCGTAAGCTTTGTTGACCAACAGTCTGAACAACACCATTGCTTGTTCCTGTAGCCAAAAAACAATTGTATAAAGTGTGAAGTATAAATCAAAAATTTAACCCAAGCCAGGTTTAACTTTTTACAAGATGGTTGAAAGGATGCTTCCTCAAACTGATGTGTTACAAAATCACCCAATTCTCATGCTACATCATGTACTCAAATAATATTAATTAGTCTCCACACATTTCAAACTCTAACCTTACAAGATCTCTTTGATCCTAACTTAACCTTGAGACATGATGTTAGACATGGTATACAATTTACCTTTATACTATTCAAACTTGACATGCTAAATAAAAGTTTCCTACTGTAGCTAGAAAATTATCAATGCTCAAAGGGTTTAAAAGGGAATTGCATGTTTTTAAAGAAATTTATACTTGTAGGTTTATGGGTCTATCATCAAGATTCTAAGGATGCCATCTTCATGCCATCAAATTTCTTAATATTATTGTAGCCCCATGGTTAAATCAGGGCTCTGTTATAATAGACAGTCCCCTCCATGGTGCTATATTTGTGTAAATATTCCAGGCTGATGCTTGTAGCAAGTCTCAGGAAAGTGGCTTGGAGTGTGGGTAGAAGTCACTGACATACAGTTTTAAATAAAAGGTTGTTTTCACCTGTTGTGTGTAGGCTGAACCCTAATTTAGTCCTAGTTAAGACATTCCTTTACTGAAACTCTTCTTTTATGTACTTGATGGATTTTTGACAAGTGTTTAGCCATGGGATCACCTCAAAGAGTTCCCTAATGGAAATGGGCAAGATGTTGCTCATCTCATGTGTATTCTTTAGACCAGAGTTAATGTATTTCATTGTTATAGTTAGTGCTCTCCTTGACCACTGGGTGGCTAGGTTGGACCCAAAACAGAATCTTGACCCTTTGTTTTTCTTTATTTTTGAGGAGCCAGTTTGTCTGGACTCGGGAATGCAGGAATGCCAAGTTTTTAGCAACTTTTCCCCAAAAAGAATGATCATGTGATTTTGGACCACGACTAATTAATATTTAACATTTAGTAATTGACCAATGTTGAGAGTTCATGAATAATTGAGTATGCCTAGTTAGGCCAATGAGAAAAGTGTAAGGAAGTATTATGGGATAGATGAGACCATGTGCTGCAGTGGCCGTTTCAAGTATAAGAGAGGGGCGCAGCCCTTGTAGGTGCACTCTCTCGCACTCACTCTCTCTCAGCCACCCTTAGGCTCATCACCTCTACTGGTTAGGTCTTAATTTTTCATAGCAAAGTTAGCAAAATTATCTGCTTTATCGAGAGTCCTTTGCAAAATCCAAATTGATAGTTTTGAAGTTAATTGCTAAAAGTTTTCCTGATTCCCCATCTCCAACCGAAGTCTGGTTTACCCAGAGTATTTTAGTATCTAAATTATTGCTCCTGTAATTAAGCCGAGCAAATTAAATGGACAGACAAGCTGAATCAAATTATTGGAAAAAGAAGCTCCTTCTGGAGAGTCTCGAGGAAGGGCCAAGCTGTGCCTTCAGAAATTTAACTGTAGCTGAATTTCTACAAAGTAATTGTATCTGTCCGCCTTAAAAAGGTGTGTCCAACCTGTATCCTGTTTTAACTATAGCCAAATTCAGTCATTAAATTTGAGAGCTGCCCAAATATTTTGTGTTGGATCCTTCAGATGAGACATCGTGTTGCAACTCCTTTTATTTGTGTCGGATCTTAACTGTAAGTACTGTTCCATTATTTCGCCCCACAACCTGGTAAATTGATGTCCTCGGACTACGGCATATACTTAGACGTCGTCCTGAAATTAGCAAACTAGCTTGATGTACCACAGTTGGAGAGTATCCTGGCTGGCAACTGTGCACACTTTTTTGTAATATCAACTAAGTGTAGTTACGGCGCCCTAAGTTAATTTAAGTTACCTGTTCAGCCATTGACAATTGAGTGTTGACATAGTCCCTTGCAGTTAATTATCTTAAGTATACATATTTTGGTATCATATGCTGGTGTATTAGCTTGAACCTTGATTGGCATTGAATATTTTATTGTTAAAGTATTATATGTGTATATGCCACTGTCAATCTTTTATGCCACATATTGATTTATGAGGGTCTGAGAGACAATTGACCCTACCATTTAATACAGACTCTACCATTTAGTCACCTTAAATCTTGTTTCCTGGTCTTTTTGAGTCCTGTGTCATACCCCTTGAGAGTTCCTTGACAGCATTATTTTTGAAGCCCTTCACAGATTTTGGATGTCAAATCCTGTCTTGATGATCTAGGCCTGTGCAATCCCTTTGCTAATAAATTCTGTTGCAACTGAAGTAGTACACTTTTGTACCACAACACACTCTGGTTACATTATGCTAGTCTGTCATTCCTTTCAAATTTTTCTAAATTACACACATTAACGATACAATAGCTCTGAAACCATCATATGCATACAAACACATTTCTCTATTTAAACAGCAGCACAGTATCTGACTCATGCTTTAGCTTCTTTTACACATCAAATCAATCTTTCATAATAATTTCAAGAAAAGAGGGAAACAGATGATCCCCCTCAGGGCTTTTTGATATGACCTAGATTGGAAAACATTAAATTGATGCAAAAATGCACCCACCCCTGAATAAATTATTTATGGTACACTGAATACAGTCACAGGATGTCTAAAATTACACAAAATCTGATACTGTATCAGATCAGTGAAGACCGACAATTAAACAATCACTTCCATTCTCTCTGTTTCATAAAGTAAGTCATCTGTGGGACTGTGGGATGATTTTTCAGAGAGGGTAGAGCTATCGTATTACTCTGGACTTCATGATAATTAGTTTGAAAAAAGTCCCCTTTTTACAAAAGCACATGTTCTGTGCTTGAAAGATGGTTATCTTACACAGGCATGGATAAAAGAAATTGAAAGCTACAAGGATCATTCATTTACAGGGAAATTTTGGTAATTGGAAGGGACTTTCCCTTTTCAATACATGAAAATACACACTCCCTTTCCGAGGAATGAACATTTCTTCGAGCCCTGAACACAGTTGTTGGGCCCGCCCTGCCTTATTTCCAGATAAATGAAGCAAAATAGGCAGACACCTCAGTCAATCATTGTAAATATGCACACATCATGGTAAACTGGTGAGAATGTAATTACTGCAATAGAGCTGGGGGTTTTGCCATTAACTCCAGAATCACAACATGGATACTCCTTACAATGCATAAAAAGTTGCTTAATGATTTACTAGCATGACAATGCTATATTTGGCACTAGTGAAAACTACTATCTCAAAGATGGTCAATTATGGCTCAATGTTAAATGTGTTGCCAAATAAGTGAAACCATGCACATACACAGGTCATGTCCTTCATACATTGTATTTAGTGTAATAAGGGCCTTTGTGGCCTGGTTGTGAGTACACAGCTAAACACATAGTCCTAGCAGGTCACACATTTTTTGACATTAATGATGTACCCTTAAACTAGACATGAAATCGGCCTCAGTTTTAAATTAATAAATTCAGTCACTTGTTACAAGTATACCTAAAATTCTCCAGTTACCATCTCCCTAAGTTCATACTGTATGTCCAACAGTTCAGTTGACATTATTTGGTATGTGCATCAAATACAATTTTACCTCATGTGTGGTTGTATAAAAATATCACAAAGGACACTACACCTAGGACCTTGTGCAATGAAAGTGTAAAATCTTTCCATTTTCAGGGACAGAATAGTGTTTTGATTAACCAGTCATTAACCACTGTGCTATTTGTATGCACAAATCAGCCATTCATGCACTCCCTCTCCACGGACACTCTGAGGAAATGACAGGCTTCACTATTAAAAGCTTTTACCTCCTGCAAAATATCACAACCATTAAAAGTGCTCACTTAAATTCAAGAATTTTTTTCTGACCTTCAAATCTTGAAGAGACAAACCAAGTAAAGTAGATGACACATGGATAATAATACAACACAGACTATGTAATTAATACAGAAAGTAGCCACACCTTAAAATGGCTCATTTACGTTTCCTCTGCCATTGTCACGCAATCCACACATTTTTCAACTGTGGGGTTTTTTTTTTAAGTAACATAACTCTCCCATTTCAACATCTATTGCATTTATTTTAAAATACGAAAAGTAACACATCTGAAGCTGAACAGTTCTAACAAGATGTATAGAACAATTCTTGTATAAAAACACTGCTGTTCATTTAATGTATCAGATGTTCAATTCCATAAAAAAACAACATCAAATAACCTCACTACAATGTGAGGTGAGACAATGTTCTGTAATAGGCCTACAACCGAAGAGGTGTGCACTGGCTGCACATACAAGTTATGAGGATTACAGTATGGCAGTAAATACTGCAGTACCTTCAGGAATGAAGAACTGGTCATGAAATTTGATACTGGGTGTTAAGCTGTAATCGAGGAATTACAAAAAGTGTAAAGCCTGGCTGATAATGAAAGGTGACCAAAAGAAAACTTGATGATGTCCAACAGAAAGCCCAACAGCCTAATTGTTTCTTGCCAAATGGAAAATTTGAGAAATTTTACTTTTTGACCTCTGTAAACCTTGATGATGGTCTTGGGAATTCTTGAGGAATTTCACTTGTTATTATTCTTATGGAGAAAAAAATGGTTGTCCATCCAACAACAGACAACCAACTTTTCACATTTGGGTGGTTGTCTGGAATTTTAGTTGTCTTGGACAACGGAACAACCATGAAATCGAGCCCTGACTCAGTATCCTACAATCTTTTGCAATGTGCTAAATAAAAGACCATCAGTTGTCAACATAAGAAAATCAACTTGCTTTCAGCTAATTCAATACAATACCTGACTTTTTCAACTTAAATCATCATACATCAGACTTGGTTTTTGTGTCGGGGAAAACTGAACAAAAACACACCTGAATTTCAACAATCAAACAACAGACAAGGTACAAGTTTGATATACACAATTGTTTTGTGGATATGGCAAGTATATGCTAAAAATGTTTCCAACTACCAAATTTCACTAAAAATAGTGAAATGGTGGCCCAATTAAGAACAAAAATAAAATTTTCTGAAAATCAAAGCTGACATAAAGGATTTTCAAATGTATTGTTTTTGTTGATGGCATGTTACTATGGCAAAAGACAACACACACCAACATTCCATCCCACAATTCTTTTGCAATAGCTGTTTGGTAAGAGGGTCTATGGGAAGTTTTAAAAGAGGCAAGACCAACTCTGCCCTCTATTCCAAGTGAAGAAAAGCCTATGCTGTAGCGTACCAGCAATAATGTGATTGGCCAACTAACCAGAATGCAAAAATGCATTGAGGTTTTGATGATACATTAATGTACCATTTCAAATTTGACATCATGCACCATTAACTTCTCAGTCAAATGTTTAAAAAGCATGTTCAAAAAATAATTTTGTTAATCCACATGCCCTTTTGACCTCCACAAAAGCCATACATAGAGAGATAGACAGGCATCTTGAGATACTGCATTAACAAGATTTTCAGACTTTGACCCCGGTGACCCCAGATGACATTTGACCTCCGCCAAAAATGATAAGGACCATCTCCTGACCATAACACATCAACACACCACATATCAAATCTACCCGAGCTTCCTATCTTGAGATATCGTGTTAACGAGATTTTCAGACTTTGACCCCTGGTGACCCCAGATGACCTTTGACCTCCCCCCCAAAATTATAGGGACCATCTAATGACCATGGGCAACATCATACTAAATATGAAATCTACCCAAGCTTCCTACCTTGAATTGTCTTGTTAACGAGATTTTCAGACTTTGACCTCTGGTGACCCCAGATGACCTTTGACCTCCCCCCAAAATAATAGGGACCATCTCCTGACCATAACGCATCAACATACCAAATATGAAATTTACCCAAGCTTCCTATCTTGAGATGTCTTGTTAACAAGATTTTCAGACTTTGATCCCTGGTGACCCCAGATGACCTTTGACCAATGCCAAAAATGATAGGGACCATCTCCTGATCATAACACATCAACTTACCAAATATGAAATCTACCCAAGCTTCCTACATTGAGATGTCTTATTAACAAGACTTTCAGACTTTGATCCCTGGTGACCCCAGATGACCTTTGACCTCTGCCAAAAACATCATCATATAATATATGAAATATCATATTCCTGCAATAAGTGAAGTGATTTTGACCTTACCTTGCCATATTTAAAAAATATTTCAACTTTCTTGCAAAATACATTGATATACTTAACCCTTTACCGTTGTGCTCCGATCGGGGCATATTTGCGCGGCTCGGGAGTGGGCGGAAAAGCGGACGTAGCACGCCCCGCACCAGCTTCCGTAGGCCATTGACCCTGTGACCTTAAACTATTGTCTCTCTCGTTGTTGTGGCCGAAGTTTCGGGTAGCTACTCGCAGTTTCGAGCTCTGCGTGAAACAGTAAAGATGGGTGACAGCCGAGCTCTCCGCATGGGTCCAAAAGGACCCAAACAACGGTAAAGGGTTAAATTAAGCCCGTGGAGTGTGTTTGCTGCAAAGCTGATATATGCCACTGTCTCTGCGTGTGTGCACAGCCGACCGAGTGGTGCAGATATATTTTAGATTAACCCTTTACCGTTGTGCTCCGATCAGGGCATATTTGCGCGGCTCGGGAGTGGGCGGAAAAGCGGACGTAGCACGCCCCGCACCAGCTTCCGTAGGCCATTGACCCAGTGACCTTAAACTATTGTCTCTCTCGTTGTTGTGGCCGAATTTTCCGGTTGCTACTCGCAGTTTCGAGCTCCCAGTGAAACAGTAAAGATGGGTGACAGCCGAGCTCTCCGCATGGGTCCAAAAGGATCCAAACAACGGTAAAGGGTTAAGCAAGTCCAAACTTTCACACAAAAGCATAGCAGACGGCCATCTTGGTGCTTTTTTTCTCACAGGTACGGAAGTGACAATGTACCATGTAGAATGCTCTGTCCATGCATAAGAAGTCCAGGTGCAACATTACGTAAAATGTTGCATGAGAATTTTTTTCACAGCAATTAATCCATTTGAAAAAATACTGTACAAGGGTTCTTTCAATGTACAATAAGCTCTATTTTGAAAAAAAAAAGTGACAAAAGATGGAATAGTTACCTGGATGAGGGCTGAGAGTCAGTCCCGATAAATCTGTAAAGGGTGAAAATAATTTTTTACATACAACACAATAGCAGAGTATTAACAGCAATGTAGAGTATACTTAGCAGAGTAAACAACATTATACAGTATACTTACTGAGATACTTGTTTTAATCATGAGTGCTGTCAGACCAGATGAAACCAAACTTTGTTTTACAATTAAAACATTAAAGCCAAATCATAGATCCAAAAATGTTAAATTAGAAATCACCTTCTACAGTATAACATTACAGTAGCAGAGACTTATTTAGAATAGTGATAGCTAAAATGTTGTTTGTCAAAGAGTTGACCAGTAAACTGTGATGCATTCATTCATGTTTTATAAAAAAAGGACACCATCAACTGCAGGTGATCAATGATCATCACATATAAATGTGAAGTGAAAAAATGTCATTGAATTGGAAAGATGAAGGCAGCCAAAGAAAGGTGAAATATTTACAAGGACTTGGGAAGAAACAGTGAATGGTGCAGAACGTGAGATACAGAGATCCTGAAAGCCAGACATTTGAGTCAACCGTAAATGACTGGCTTAAAATGATACGAGCTGCAACACCCACTCTATTGGCTAATTGTACACTTATTGTAGATAGATTACCCAACTTTATGAACTTTGCAAGTTGTTTTCGTGAATAGGTTAGTTAGTTAGATGAAGCATTATGGCCCAGTTTCCAACCTATTGGTTCAAGTCGAGCCGGCAACGGCATTTTTTCCAGTTGTGGCTCACTGGCTTGTTTTCCCTACTCCATTGCTTATGCGGAGCATCACCCACAACAGCAATAGGTTCCTTTTTTAGAGCCTTTGGTATGACTCGACCTGGGAATAGAACCTGGGGCCTTCTGTGCAAGAGGCGGATGCTCTTACTGTTAGACCAAAGCCGTGGTCTAAATACTGCTTAGGAAGGTTTGTAAATGCAGTTCGTAAGTGTTTCAACTTAAGCAGCATCTGACACAAATTTCAGACGATCCCTGCCCTCTAAAAGTCCGACTAAACATATGTTAGGTAATCAGCATCGGTCTGATTATTCCATAATTGGTAAATAATTGGCACTGGTAAAATTCTGCCATTCAAACAATCATTACCACCAATTATTTGCCAACTGGAAAAAGGGGTTCAAATATGCTTAGAACTTGCTCTTGGTTTCCTTAAAATTCTCATGAACACTCAATCCTTTAACTTCCCCCCAACAAAACAAGATGCACTGATAATCACAAATGTAGAAATTTTACCACTGTTGGTTGTTTACCCCTGTAGCGTTACCTGGAATTAGATTTAAAATTGCGTTCAGGGTGTATTCATTGCAGTCTTGCAGAAAGCACCGCAAAAGTTGCTGTACAAACTGTTCTGCACAAAAACACATAGTACAGACTATGAGCTGCAGTGTTTGGCCATTTTTTCAAGTCCCCAAACTTACCATGTACATCTGTGCACATTTTGTACATGCACCACCAAAAATCTTGCAAAGTTCGGTGGTTATAATCCTGCATAAATTAAGCCATTCCTTCCATAATATTCTTTGTAGTAGGACTTATGCAATGTTGTCATTTGACTTCACTGCAAATGAAAACAGTAATGCACAAGGTCTCACGTAATTAGCTTCTTGGCCCACGCATGCAGTAGACTTGAGTGCGTGTCTGTTTTTACAGCCAGACAAGGCATCAAATTCCGCTTGTTAACATCATATGTATACAATCCATTGCAAAATTTTAACTTGCCCCTGCATCATGATTGGTTCAATTGTGTTGATTCAAGCCAGCCAATCACAACTTGTGCCATCGCCTATGTGATTTAGTGTGTGAAAATACTATATCTCGAGACGAATTCCCCATTGAGTTTGTGATACAACAACTGCACTTCCCATGCTTATGTAGCCGGCTAGAGCAGCTGGCGAACCCCATGCTCAATTCACCAAGTTACAGCATCACAAATCTCTGGGTATGTGGATTTTGGGGGATCTGACTTACATGGATTTCAGTTGTGTATTCTTTTTATACAGGACATAAGCTTTGGACAAGTACTGCTAAAAATATACACGGATATTTATATTGGGTAGGAACCATAAGATACGTTAATTGGGTGCAATAAATTTGCTGCCCAGAACCACAAACTTATTTCTTATCATGACTAAGTACTTCTACATGGGGTTGGTTGAAGCTGGAAAGTACAGAACATTAATGCAACTACAACAAAGTACAGTAAAATAATCAAAATGTTCCAACACGATTGGGGGATGAAAACTGGACAGAGCATGATGTTGGCCTAGGAACTAAATTATCAAAGGGCTTGTGATATCGACTTCAAAAAATCCTACCGTATTAATGGTTGACTTGTATCTCCACTTTTGAGGTGAAGATGTTAGGCCTACAAAAATGATATCCCCTTCATGATTCGGACAAAACTATTACCAATATTTTCTAACCTGAACTGGTTATGGTAATACATTAGGTACAAAGCAAGTTGTGTGTACTACAGCACGAAACACATAACTTCCCTCTTTCTAATAATTGGTAATCCCCATCTGTACAATTGTTAAATTAAATAATCGGTAACCAGTCATTACAGATTATAGCATAATCTGTCAAACACTAGCTTTCTGAAATCTGAACACTAGAGAATGAGAAACAAAACTGTTAACCTTAAGATCACTTGTGGAACACCTTGAGAGAGTCTCTTAAAGCCCCTTTCTCCCCCTTCCCCAGCCCCAAAAGAAAAATAAAACTTTAACAAAAACTTACCAATACCTGGAGAAACAATCCTCTCATAATGATAAGCATTGACACACACACTGTCACATTTCAAATCAAATGCAAACTGGCAGAATTTCAGGTGTTTGAGTTCATTTTTGTGCAAATCTGGCCATCTCCAAATACGAGCATAGATTACGTGAGGGAAACCTTTTCTTCCTGCAACCTGTGGATGGAGGAGAGATGCCCTCAAGATAGAGTCCATGATGAAGTGATGATGTGTAAAAAAGAAACATCAGAATTTAAGTAGAATTTGAAAGCAAAATCAATTAAGTTTGAAGGATATTTGTTCTCAGCAACAACTGAGTTTATGGCATCAGATGGCATTTCGTGGAAACAGACCAGGTTGAAGGACAAGTCAACAATTAAAAGACTTGTTTTCCTGTTTGTCCAAAAATGATGGAGGGGGTGACTGTAGTAACTAGTAGTAAGTACTGTACATGCAAAACTTTTGACAAACAGCAGAATGATATTAGCTTTGAACCTTAAAATAATTGCAGACATTAAACAGTTAACAATAAAATAACAAGTGGTATTATAAGTGTAGTGACCTACGTGCAGCCAAACACCGATTGATTTTAATCAGAAGTTCAACAAACAAGGTGTCATTCATTAAAAAACATCACTCTACTCTCATCACCAGGTATACTGCCATTGTGCATGATGCTCGGCATAAGCAATGGAATAGGGACAAAAAGTCAGTAAGCCACAACTGGAAAAAAGGCTGTGGCCGGCTCGACTTGAACCAATGGGTTGAAAACTGGGCTGTAAAACTCTTTCTAACTAACCAAATAACCCAATGCCAGGCAGGACTAGTTTGGATTGTAGGTGGATTGTTTTATTTTTATTATTGCATAAATAACCCCTCCCAGGTGATGTTTTTCTTCCCATGACAATTTTTTCAATGAAGAAAATTTGATCTCTGACATCATTTGCCATGGTTTTTGCATAAATATATTGTCCCAAATCACTCAGACCAAATTCCCAAATCAAAGGTCCCTTTCGTACTTGCGTCTGACTAGGCAAACAAGAAGCTGAATACACACAATATATGGCATAAATTGGGTCCAGGATGAACACACTGAAAATTGATTTGAAATAATAAAATATGAAAAACTCTGGGTTATGGATGTTTTCAGAAGTCAGTGATGAGAATCAAGTTATTTTTTAAGTGGCCTCACCCAAAAGAAATGGAAGATCAGTCCATTAAATTTAAACATCTTTTACTGTTCTCAAGTCAAACTATTACATCACAGTTTGATGATTCCTACATTTACTCAATGGCTACTCCCCTCTCCAAAACAGTGATGTGGCAGTTTGACCCAGTGTAATCCCAAATGACCCTTGGCTTCTGCCAAAATCAATGCTAGGGTCCTTCCTCCCATTATAATGTATCAACATACCACCTTTGAAATAAATCCAACACCTTGAGATATTGTGTAAACAAGGTTTTCATAGTTTGACTCCCAGTGACCACAGATGACCTTTCACCTCTACCAAAATCTTTAACACATGTACCAATTATGGAAACAATCCAAAAATCCTATTTTGAGATATCTAAGCTTTCTTGCTGTGATCCCCATGACCCCAGGTGACCTTGACTTCCACCAAAAACAATGGCATTCATCCTCTCAGCATGGGGCATCTTTGTACCAAGTTTGAGAACTGTCAGAGCTTCCCTTCTCAGGTCAGCTTGTAAACAAGAAAAGTGTCACAAACAGATGCTTACATACAGCACACACAAGTTGATTTTACATACAATCTGAGGTCCTCATTGTGTTTTCTAGTATTTTTTCTTCTTTAGCCCTAACCTTAACAATAGACTTTCCTATTGTTCGACTAAAGAGAACTCAAGAACTTTTTTTTGTTTCTATCTCACAACATGAAATCCATTAGTAAGGTCTTCAGTCTGAATTCAAAACAAGTGCATATGTACACACAAACAAACATACACACATACCATCATGACAGCTTACAGTAATATTATGCAGAATTCTCTCTTCATTGAAACCAATCAAACCACTCTAGGTGCAGGCTACATGATATGCACTACTCTGCATTTTTTAAATTTGATGTCAAACAAAGAGCTTTGCCAACTAAGAACTGTGCAATACTGTAGCTTGGGTAAAATTGAAGATTGGGGTGATGAGTGACTGGCTTTAGGTTCTCAGCTTACCTGTAACCTTCCATCTAAAGTTCTTTGTATTGTAACACATTTACTTGGGTGGGCACCATTTGTGGTTATCGCAGTAATAAGACTGTCCAATTCATCTCGCTTTTCTTTCAGTTTTTTCACCAAGCTTTCAATAGCTCGTTTTGCAAATGTTTCAGACTCCCCTCCTTGCCGGTGACACATCAGACTGTGGACAATGCTAAGACATGCATCAGCACTTGTAGGGGCTGTAGCAAGTTGCGTAGACATGTTGTGGCCCGAACACTGCTATTCAATATCAACTATTTTACAAAAAAAAATCTCTCAACAAAATAGTCCTTCCACGTCCAAGTGGGTTTTGAAGAAAAGTTTGCACTAAGTAGCAAATAGGTACATTTAAACCTTTGAAACCAAAATCTTTTATGGATCTCCCGGAAAACAACAGCTCTACATGTCTATTTTCTTATACACATTCTCATACACAGAAGGATTGGTAGTTTCTACATGAAGCTTTTCTCATCTAAACCATGCTGCACTGAGTTTTAACAGATTACATAATAGGATCTGCAAGAAAAGAAAAATGCCAAAAGAATAATTAAAAATACTTCATAAAAAATCATAAAAAAATGTTCAGCAAAGAACTGCTGATGACATGGCAAAAGAGGTATAAAAGGAAAATATTATAGCACAGTTTACGTTCCAATTCAATATTTAATCTTTCTACCTGACAATGCATAAACATGATAAAAATTTTAAGGGAAAAAGAAATTCTGCTTCCTTGAGAGGTAAAGTACAATAAAGTGACAAATTATAAATAACTTGTATACTGTAGTAGCAAACAGCTTCATTGTATTTTATTCCTTTCCATGGCTCAAATGGGAGTAGTCCCACCATAGTATGACTTAAAGCAGGACTGTTAAGTCCTATTTAGATTTAGGGCAAATGTCAATAATATGTTTGCTTTCTTTGGACTAGTTTTTCATTTTTAGAACTAATACACCAAGTTTTAAACATGCTTTCCAAACTTTTAAAACCTGAGGTGGGAAACTATTGCTGTAGGATGAAACTTGACAGTACCACAGACATCCAAATAAAAAAATTGACAAATACATAATCCATCATAACATGTACAGCATCTATACATCTTTTCTCCTAGAAGACATTTTCCAAAAGCAAAATTCTTGAATTTCTTTTTCAGGAGGTGAAAGCTGCATTTTAATAGCATGTTACTTCAGGAGGATATTAATTTTCAAAGTAGTGCAATTTTACATTATTCAACATTGCATTCAATTTATTTAGTATTTTGATGTGGCGGCATGGCGCCAGTAAATATTAAAGGTAAATGTTGCGTTTAAGGTGTTCCAGCATAGCATTGACAGTGAGTACAGTAGTTCTGGTCATTTTCAAATGATTCCTTCTCAACAATAAACCCCAGCGATAGTTTCATCTCCTACAAATATTATACACAAGAAGAGATATTGAAGTTGCATCTTTTGAAATGTTGAAAGTTTGGGTGCAAACAAATTATTCTTGAACAATGAAGAACTGAATTTCTACCTGAGGGAAACTTATTTCTTGAAAAGAATGCTACCATACTAGCTTATTTGTAATTATTTATCACTCTTTGCCAATAAATATTGGTTTTAAAAGGATGAAATTTCCTTGTGAAGCAAATGCAATATTTTCCTTTAAGGAATATTGTTCGCTATACCCAACATATTTGAGAGGGTAATGTGAGATTCTGTAGGAAAAGGGTATTCAAACATTCTAACTATATCAAATTTCAAGAACAAACAGAGCATTCATTTATAAAGAAAAACAAAAGGAATCTGATACAATGTGCCCATGTTACACAACTTTCTGTTGCTTTGTTGAAAAGTGGGGATTATTTTTTTAACCAAAATAATTAATCTTTAAAGTGAGATATCTTGAGTTACGAATACAGTATTGCCACAGGATGTTGAGGACATGATGTGGAATATTTTTGTCTTTCTTGCATGACCCAATGAAAAGCCACTGGAATATCCTTTTATCCTTAACAAAAAGTAAGGGCCAAAACACACAAAAGGGGCAATAAGGACATCACCACCATCCTATGTGCTATCCACCCTCCCTTACTCAATGTTGCAGCAGCCAAAGGTGTTTGACCACCTCCACACTGACACAGAAAGAAGGATTACAGTACTGTAGTTCAATGCCTTTTTTGTCAAAGATTGAAGTCTACCAGGATTGAAGTCTACCATGCATGTCTGGCTGGTTTTGTTTCGGTTTTATTGAATGTACAGAGAGTGGTATAAAAGTAGACCTGTGGCAAGCAGTGTACCATGGCAGTTGTCACTTCAATGATTACATGTGAGAAGAAACGATGCAATCAAGCATACAGTTAATACAAACTTACAAAGTAGCTGGTCAAAGTATTCAATGTAATGTGTTTCCTAGCACAGGATTCAAGATCACTCGTCACACTACTTATAGCATTGGAACTACTGTATTAGCTATGATTACACTAGGTATTTTTTTTGCTCTTCTCCATGCACCGGTATTGTTATGTTCAAAACAAAATCTGGAAGTTATTGAAAGATTGTCCATCATTTTCTCTCTGTTGGTGCTTGTTGACCCTGTTTGGTTAATTGTGCATTTAGAGGGCGCTTGCCACTCATATATTCGTCTCCACTCTGCTACAATAGCCTACTAGTAAACAACACAGTATAAAATTTGTGAAAAAATAGTTTGGTTGCGATTTTTTACCAAAAAAAAAAAAAGAAAAAACAGTGGGGTTGCAAATAATAACTGATCTGTCTGCCAAAGTGTGTTCTAGCAGTGAGGCAATGATATCACTATTTATTTCAAGGGAAAAACTGTTTGTTTTACAGAAAATATTCAAATTTTCAAAACCAATATTATTCCGCACAGAATGATAGCTTTGTCAAAATTTGAAGTATTGTATTATTCTTTTCTCAAAAATAGAAATTCAGTTACTTGTTTCTCAAGAACACTCAGTTCACCCTGACTACATAAGTTCTATAAAGCAACTTCTACAACTGAACAATTTTTTGAATAAATGAAATTATTGTTGGTGTTAGTGGTGATACTTACTAAACTGGTTTAATCATAAATGCAATACTTACTTTTAAGCTACTCAGCTGTAATTAATATGAATACTGAGAGATATCTTGGGGTCAGCTGTAATTAATGTGAATAGTACTGAGATATATCATGGGGTCAGGACAGCAGTTTTAGGTGATGGAATTTTTCATGTCACATTCTTCATTATTGTCCCTGAACAATTGAAGCGGCTTGAATTTTTTACTGTTTTCTGATCTGAATTTGTCCCAATTTAGCAAAATTATTGCAATTAAATAAATCTATTCCATATCTTATACTGAAAATTATGTTGATATTGAGAATCTGGGTGATGATGAATGCTTTGATAAAAAGTAACTGCTTTGAAATTCAGACCTATCTGAAAATGCCCATTAGATTCATTTCTGTCTGACTCCATGTATGTTTTATAAGTGTGAAAAAAGCATGCAAGTAAGAGCAACCAGGGGGTAACTGGCATAGATCCATAAACAATGAAATATGGAGAGTACAGTACTGTATATCTGCTGATATGACAGACAGCCAGCTTAATACAAATAGGTACAGTAGCTTCATATTAAAAACTTGTCACAAGGGAGTGAGTTCTCCCTCATGGTGGCAAGCATGGATTTACAGTACAGTCCTCCTCTGTAACATCTGAATACTTGCAACAAGGCTCAGTATTATGGAGATAGTATATATTACTACCAATGGGTAAATTACAGTTCTTGGAATAACACATTATCAACACTCCACTAGATATAAAACAAAGCCTAGCAGGATTATACAAAAGATAATCTTCTTTGTTAGCTTTTCCTTTGTGCTGATAAAGGATTATTTAACCAACAAAAGTTGTAATTGAAAGGCATCCAATCCTATTCTTTTTTGGGGTAAAGTATGGTTTTTTTTTTTTGGAGTTTAACAGTGTTTGCTGATATGACAGAGAGCCAACTCAATACACATAGGTAGCTTCATGATTACAAAGTTCTTGTCACAAAGGAGTTCTCCCTCCTGGCAGCAAGTGTGGATTTACAGTCCTCCTTGGCAACATCTAAATGCTTGAAATAAGGTGCAGTATTATGTAGATAGTAAATCACCAGCAATGGTAAAATTGCAATTCCTGGAATAACACATAATCTACACTCTACTACAGGTGTAGCTAAGCTAAGCTGTGTAGGGTCATATAAAAGATCTTCTTTGTTAGTTTTTCCTTTGTGCTGATAAAGGATTATTTAACCAACAAAAGTTGTTCAAATTCAAAGAGAGCCAAATTCAAATATCTTTGTTATTGAAAAACATCCTATCATCATTCTTCTTTAATGTAAAGTGTGCTATTATTTTGGTAATGGTTTCCAAAGATCACAGTATCACCAAATCTGAATACCATCACTTTTTGGTTAAGAGTCAAAAACATTCCACAGGATTTAAATGAAAGCAAACAAAATGCTCAGTAAATAATTGTTACAGCTTCTGGTATTTATAGGGAAATATAAATTCCTTTAAAATTTGGGAGGAAGAAGCCAGAGTTAAATAATTAATCAATGTTGAAAGTTAATGCAAGGATATTTAAGCATTGTGGTGAGAGAAGAAACTATCACAGCTAAGGTCTGAAAGCTTAGCATGCTCCTAGTTCCACATTTTGAGAAGCTAGAGACATCTCTGACCTGTCCATTGGATAACTGCCAGCCTAGCTGTAGGGGAGTGGTATAAGGAAGGGGGGGTGTCTTCCTCACCTTTTTAAAGTCTTTCAATTTAAGAAAGGTCAACATGTAAAATGGTATACACTTTTTTGTTTTGTAAATTAGTCAAAATAATCCTGTATTAAAGTTGCTTCCAAAAATATCTGCGCTGATACTTACAAACTTGTAATTTAAACATCTACAAAAATAATACAACAGCAATCATGTGTTGTTTCAGTAATTTCTGATGCAGCACAGTTCAGGTATTACAAATTAAAGTACAATTCCTTCTGAAATGGAATCACAAATTTTCTGTATCAGACATTTTTTGCATACATCTTAAAGGAATTACCACAAAATGAGTGAAAATTGAATAAAATATGCTTGGTGCAAAGGTGAAATTTTTGCATATGACAGGAAGGTTAGGATTAAGTCAGCCCCCAAAATTTTGTTCATGGGGTTGAAATTTTTGAGACAATTCCCAACCCCTGTAAAAACCCACAACACAGGCATTTATGTTTGGTTTTGCAAGTTGTGTCACACCATTTGTACTCAACTGCTCACATTTGAAAATTAAGGTGTACCGGATCTGGAATTTTAAGATCCGGCCAGATCGATTTTACCAGACAGTACCAACTATCAGGCCAGATTAAATCCGGCCGTTAATGACACACCAACAACACATGGCTATTGTGTCAAGTAAAAGGTGCAGTACCATGTTAAGTTCAAATTTGTTTTCAGATACAGTTTACGTTTGGTTTTAAACATGACTCAGTTTCAAGTCCATTTACAAGTGCTATTCATACTATTATGACAAAGGAACCAACCCTAGAGGCCACTCAAAATGATAATTCACGAAACACTTACAATATGAGAAAAACTTTTCATGGTCCAATACAAATACTGAGGTGGGATCATCATTTTTGTCAATGATCATCATTTTCACAAACGATAAAGCACATTCCCTTCCCATTCCATCCAGGAGATGGGAGGTACTGTAAAAGCATGTTGACTCTTGATTTTGACCTCCATGAATGAAGAAACCATAATTCAAGTGGTCTATAACTTGTACTATACAGCTTTGCTTTTTTTTTCCAGACTTGGCATGAATTTACATCAATTGCTTTAAAAATATGTGTTGTTCAATTTAGTAATTTACCTTCAGATCAAAGATATCATCACCACTGGTACAGGACAAGGGGAGCACGACCCCTCAAAAATTTAGACTGACGGCATGTTCAAGTGGCTACAGCATCAGACTTGCAATTGGTAGGTTAGGAGTTCCAGTCCTGGCAAGGTCATGCAGTACCAAAGACTTTAAAAACGAAACCTTTTTTGTTTGGTGATCAGCATAGAGCAATGGAATAGGAAAAACAAGCCAGTGAGCCACAACTTGAAAAAAATCTGTGGCTAGCTTCACTTGAACCAATTGGTTGGAAAATGGGCAGTAAAACTCAATCTAACCTAAAATAACCTCACAAATTTAGTCATTTTTGCCTCCCCAAGTTTGGAATAGTTTTGAAGCTAACCAACTTAGAGTGGATAGGGCCTGAGCCACTATGTAACACAAAGTAATTAAGAGTTGGTCTCTGACACTTTTTTTTTACTGTAATACACACAGGGAATGTGCACAAGTTTTCTGCAACACTGAAACACGGTTGTCTGTAGTGAAATAATATTATGTTAAATAATGTGGCATACTGTATACTGCAGGTTTGCGTACTGCAAAAACAGGTCATTGCCAAAGATGCCAATTTAATTTTTAATTTTCTTTTCTACATTACAGCAGGTACAGTGCTACTGAAAAGTAAAGTAGCCTACACAGTCCCCTGCCAACTTATTTTGAAGCAACAGCTAAATGTCATAATTTTCCTCTTCTTTCTCATCACAGTATCTTTCATAATATGTTACTGCTTTAATATTGTATACATTCAATGTAAAACAAAGAAGTTACTTCTAAAATTTCACATTTGATGAGGAAAAATGTAGTCAAGTGACTATAGTGTAGCCAATCATGAAACAAGACAGTCTACTACTGTACACTACTTCAAATTGAGGTGACTGCTCATGCCCTTTAACATTTCTGTTGCTAAAATACTGTAAATAAAATTTGGCTGTCATACCCTTTAGCTTTATGGGGATAATGTCTATACCCTCTGGCTTTAGCATTGGTCCCCTATCTTAGAGTAGTGGACCAGCTCAACTTTCATGAGATAATCATGATTTACCCTCCCAACCCTTGTGACAACCAGGGCTGGTATAAACAAATTACTTTTACCATAGAAACCTATCACCTAAAATTATATTGTACTTACTCTACTTAGGCTATTTCTAATGGTTCAAAAAATTCGGTTCTGGCTGGATTTTTAAAAAAGTTCGGCAGAAACCAGAACTGGCACCGAATAATTTTTCAGTATCTGGCCGGACTGGATTTTCCCTACACTCCTATTGAAAATGTCTGATACCTGCTGCCAATGTTACCCTTGTTGTAACAGTCAACTTGGTAAGCATGCCTTGCTCATGACAGACAGCTGAATGCACTGTGATGTATTAACTGGAAATTCAGAAATTTTGGATAGAAATCCAAATAGGCCTACTTTTCACCCGAGCCTTCTTGAGTGGAATACATAACTTTGTAACATCAGAAACAGTACTGCTGAAAAATGTCAAGCATCAGCAGGAACTAAGTGAGACAAATGTGCAACCCAATCTATGCTGAGCTCCTCTTTTATACGACTAAAGTTAGCTTAAGTCAAGAACAGTTTTGTCACTACTTGGAGGTTTACTGGAACAACATATGTCAAAACTAATAAGATCATGGTCACTACATCCAACCTTACCACCACTAATCACATTTCTGACCAATTTTCATCAGTACTTAACACCAAATGTAAACAATTATCCTCATGAGTGGGAAACAGAACATGCTGAGTGAGGAAAAAATCAGACACCGCCCCAAGAAACTCCCTCCCATGTGGCCCGCTAGTGCATAAATGCCAATCAATATCAGGAAAGTTGAAATCCCCAAACACAACCGCCCTCTTAGAAGAAAGATTCTTCAAACTTTGAAGCAAATTCTGATTATTATCTGCACCAGAGTTAGGTGAATGGTAAACGATGCCAACAACCACAGGAGTACCTGGGCCATTGAATGAACTACGTTTAGTCACGAACTTCCAATTTTTTACATATAAGTTGTCCAGGGTCTATAGGAAGGCATATGCTGAATGTGTGAATAATTGTGCACAGCAACTGAATATCGTATACCTGAGCGTAAGTACATATTAGTCTAGTAAAGTCTACAGTGAGAATGCTGCTTGGAAAGATGTCGGCATGGCTGTGACGAGTGTCACACTGAATAGTAAAAGACGACAATGAAGTCTGAAACTTAAAGGAAAAGTTGACAAAATCTCCACTTGACAAAAGTGCCATAGATATCCCATTCCATTCCTTTTCGCCCCACAAAAAGATGTTTTCTGCTAAAAATAAAAGGGTTGGAAAACACCGTTTTTGAGTGGCGGAAAGTAACCAGGGTGGAAACTAACATAATCTAGTAATGGCAGTAGGCCTATGTACCTACAGTCCCACACAAAACAAATGAAACAAAATCGTTGGTACGGTAACAAAATGCACTCACACTCTCAAACTTCTCTTGAAATCCCCCTTCCCCACTTTCAATGTTGTGTCCTAGCTGATAGTTGAAATGTTGTAGCCATTATCGAAAGGGGGATCGGGGAAGGTGATTTGTTTCATTTACTTTTGTCGGGGATTGTCTCTGGTACATATGGCTATCATAGAGAGTATATGGGAAGCCAGTAAAGTTTAATTGCACTTGCTGCAAAAAACGGAGAAAGGGGTGGGGCAAGATTAATAATTGCGGTGTGTCAATCTTGCATTGTAGTTTCCAAAGAAAGGCTCTAAAAAATATTTTTATGGGGGGCGGGGGGGTTCCAGCTCTTTCCATCACATGTGATTTAAATATTAAAGGCCACACCCACAATGACAAAATTATTGAACCTATGACAAGAAGAATATTAAAGAAAACTTATTCATGCTGAAGGTACATGTTTGGAACATTTAATTTGTATTTGGTCTCAAGGTACCATAAGGGATGGGGAATGAGGCTGCAGTGAGGAGAGGGGTGTTCATTTGGGGTGATTGACTTGCTACAAAATGAGGGCGGGACAGGTTAATACAAGAGTTGTGAAGACAGAGCTGCCAATCAATGCATTGTAAACAAATTTCTCAGGTTCTTGGAGTAAAGTACAATATGTTATTATTTTCATTTGTCGGGTGGAGTAGCTGGTGGAGTATTCTTTTTTGTCTTGACATTTTTGGCCGAATCATAATGCATGACACATTTTTAGAATGGAAGTTACTCTTTCAAGAAAAGCCAGTTATTTTACCTTATGTACATTTATTTGAAATAGATTTAAGTTTGCTTAGATTGGCATCTCTATACATGACCTGCTGGTTACTGAACTTTATGTTTTACCATTCTCCTTCGTTTTTTTCTCAGGAGTCTTACAAAAATAAGACTACTGAATTTACACAATAACTCTTCTTTACAAGAAGAACATGCTTGCGTGGTCATTTCATGAAATATGAAAGGCATATTTGAATAAGGGCACGTGGTAAAGGTTAACTGAAATGATTGGAAAAGATCTGAAGTCATCTGAGCTATTTTCTGTACTGGACAGTAAAGTAAAACCCTCCATTGAAAGCAATGCTGTTTGTACGATGAAAAAAAGGTAAAGGAAAAGCAATGTATGCATGGAATTCCGCAAGACTGAGGGTGTCTCAAATGATGAGCACACAAAAAACAAGAGCAAAATAAAAACAAAAAACAAAAACCTGCCGACTTATGAGATGTCCCAAGTCATTTTAATCAGGGCTAAAGACAATTGGAGATGCAAGCATTTGCCAAAACATTGATATCCTTCAGGTTACTAAATTTACCTCAATAACTTTCAGATATTTTGTACCTATATCATTATGCATCTTTTAGGTAATATTTTATGTGGTTGTTCTGTAAACAAACTTGTTTCAAATATGGCCAATGAACCCAAAACATTATAGATTGGCCGACATGAACAAGTAAACCAGATATGGAATGACTGTATATCCCTCTTAGGCCTATGCTTGGACGAGGGAAGTTAAAAATGCATTTTACCATTTATGATACTCAGTTGTACCTTTCCAGTAATTGTACATCTCCGTTGACACCTGTTGAAGATGAATTCTACAACAAGTTCCTTGCCCCCCCCCCCACACACACACTCTTCAAACGAAGTTTCCATTTGCCCGCTTTTTGCTTTCACGACGATATTCACCGTCACGCATGTGTCTTTCCCAGCAAATGTTTTTACAGGCATTCAGACAATCCCTGACAAAACAAATGAAACAAAATCATTGGTATGGTAACGAAATGCACTCACACTCTCAAACTTCCCTTGAAACCCCCCTTCCCCATTTCAATGTTGTGTCCAAGCTTATAGTTGAAAGGTTGTAGCCAACATTGAAAGGGGGATCGGGGAAGGTGATTTGTTTCATTTACTTTTGTCGGGGATTGTTGCCTAGGCCTAGGCTATGCATTGTGTAGCAGAATGAGCAGTTGGCTGTACTGTGTGATATGAATCACCAAATTTGTAGTCATTGGTAAGCTGAATTATTTGTTAGGCTAATTTGTGTGGGTACCTTGCTAACTTAAGTTAGGCCTAGGCTAGACCGGTTACAGTTAGTTTCGGCCCTCACTACTTTCCGCCCCTCAAAAACGGTGTTTTCGGCCCCTTTTATTTTTAGCAGAAAACATCTTTTTGGGAGGTGGAAAGTAATGGAATGGAATGTGATATCAGTGGTACTTTCGTCAAATGAAGATTCCATCAACTTTTTCTTAAAGTTTCAAACTTCATCGATGTCTTTTACTATTCAATGCAACACCCGTTACTGCCATTTTGAGGTTTTTCCAATCAACATTCTCACTGTAGACTTTGGTATACTTATACGTACTTACATACAGGTATATGGTATTCAGTGCTGTTCACACATTCAGCATAAGTCTACCTATAGACCTTAATCAAGGACTGTTTGCTAAAGCATCTCTTAGATAATGGGTTACTCAATCTAACTCAGCATGGTTTCCTACCCAGTAGATCTTGTATTACAAATTTGCTAAGCTTTCTTGAGGATGTTTCTTTGTCTCTCAATTCAGTTTCCAGTGTGGACGTCATTTACCTTGACTTCCAAAAAGCTTTTGACAAAGTACCTCTAGGTAGACTCATGGTAAAATTGCATAGGTTAGGCATCATAGGCAAGTGCGCTCAGTGGATCAATTCGTGGCTCAATGGTAGGTCTCAGAGAGCTGTTGTCAATGGAAATTTTTCTTCCTGGAAAGAAGTCTCAAGTGGTGTACCACAAAGTTCTGTTCTTGGCCCACTTCTTTTCTTAATTTTCATAAATGATAGCTCTATCACTTCCAGTATAAGTAAGTTTGCTGATGATACAAAGCTCTATAGGAAGGTTGGAGGAAAGGATGATTCTTTACTGCTTCAGAAAGATCTGGATAGGTTATTTTCATGGTCTCAGACTTGGCAAATGTCTTTTAATGCTGATAAGTGCAAAGTCCTCCACTTTGGTTCTAAGAATCCCCACCTTGATTATACTATGAATGGTACTAATTTGAACAAAGTGACTTCTGAGAAAGACCTTGGTATAGTTATTACAGGAGATTTACGTTAAAGTCATCTAGGCAGTGTGCAGCTACTGCTGCAAGGGCAAATAGGGTGCTTGGGTTGATCAGGAGGAATTTTAAGAGTTTTAGTAAAGAAATTGTGCTAAATTTGTATAAGCAGCTGGTTCAACCCATCTCGACTATGCTGCACAGGCCTGGAGTCCCTTCTTTGAAAAGGACAAATTGCTTTTAGAGCAAGTTCAGAAGAGAGCTACCCGACTCATACCTGAGGTTAAAAATCTACCTTATTCCCAAAGGCTTAAGCTGCTCGGGCTTACCACTTTGGAGCTGAGAAGGATTAGGGGGGACATGCTCCAGGTATACAAATTTCTATCTGAAGGGAATCCTTTGTTAGCTTGCAGTTATTTAAAGGTCCAGAATAATCCTCGGGTTAGAGGCCATTGCAAAAAGCTTGAAAAGTCTTTTGCTAGACTTGACATTAGGAAGTTCAGTTTCTCTCATAGGGTTGTTAGTGAGTGGAATAGCCTGCCTGAGTGGGTTGTTAACTCCACATCAGTGCACCTTTTTAAGGTTAGTATTGACAAGTTTTTCCATGACTGTGGTAGAATCTAATCTTTCTGGGCTCTTTAGGTGTTGGTGGTTTGCTTTGTTTTGGGGGTTTTTTGGATTACAGGGCATCTTATGGGGCCTTTACAGCCCCCCTTTGCCCTTTAACCTGTTATGTTATGTTAAGCGTACTACTTATGCGTAAAAAAATACAAGTCCGTGACTAGACTTGACGTTTAGAAAAGAGGTGGTAAAATTCAATCTTTCGATGATTTTTAATAAGGATACTGAACAAGTTTTAGGCCTAGGCCTAGGCTTAGGCTAGGCCTAGCCATAAATTTCATTGTTGCCTTGTAGTAGTTGTACTTGGATTTGAAATTTGAAGTTAACAGTTACTTTTATCACATGTTAGTTCAAACATTACTTTCCGCCCAAAGGTTTTTAGGGGTGGAAAGCAACGGGGGGGGGAAACTATCGAGGGCGGAAACTAACGGACCCCGGCTAGGCCTAGGCTAAGTCTTCTTAGGGCCTTCTTCAGAGATTTGAAATGTGTGTTTTTTTAAAGGGCTGGGCAGGTCAGTGGGTTTGGGTGTTCAACTTCAATGGCTGATCACTTGGAAGGTATGTGCCTCTAGTAAAATGCTACGCTACCAATTATCCTTGGCCTAAGCTAGGCCTAGGCCCTAATTATAGCCTAGGTTAGGTCTTGACATAGCCCAGGGATTTTTGGTCAAACTGTTACTGTTAGAGTTAGCCTAGGCCTAACATTAGGTCTCGGCTAACTGTTAACGTTAATTCGTGCACTGCTTGGCGTACGATATTGATATGATAAATTAACGTTAGTCTTACGTTAGGCACTGGCCTAAACATTACACAAGTTACACTGCATTACGAAAGCGATTGGCGAATTTTGGTGACTCACTCTTCAAAATTTATTTAGTTGCAGAAGTCGCAATGATTATAGTAATTCAACACACCGCTGAACTTTTCCTCTGTTATTTTAGGACTTATCACGTCACAAAGTGGGTGGAAGCTCAACTGGAATTTTCGTAAATCAGCATTCAGTAACTGTGTAGGCTAGGCTTAAGTTTCAGCTAGCTAAGTCCTGTGTACATGCCCAATAATATGGAACGCGAAACATGTAAACTTATCATATAACATGACAAGCACGGAGAGAACGCAGTCTGCGGAAATGAAATTGCCTTACGCCCTCTCATTACATATGTAGCCTGAACAGTTGGGAATGCTGTATCACACTCCAAGTTGTGCAAAGATTCTTGGTGTCCAAACGCGAGAATGACCCAGTTGTGCATATTTTTGCTCATTACTTCTTTTTAGAGGGAAAGGGCAGTCACCCAACTTGAATTCATCACCATCATCGTCATCATCAAGACGTTGGTGTCCATAGGTCATTTCATCGCAAGCAATAGTTCCTTAGGCTCGTATGGTTATTATTAACTATTAAATTAGGAAGTATTTCTGTAGTCAGAGAATTATTACGGAATGGAATAATTTGCCAAAGGAAGCCGTAACTGCCACGGCAGTCAATGGATTAAAAAATGTAATCTTTATAAGCAGTTAGTTAAGCCACATCTTGATTATGCTGTGCAGGCATGGAACCCTTTTTATGAAAAGGACAAGTTTCTTTTAGAGCAGGTTCAGAGGAGGGCCACACGGCTTATTCACAATGTGCGTAATCTCCCTTATCATGATAGGTTCAAATCGAAGCAGGCCAAGTCGTCCCCAAACCAACTCGTCCCCAATATGAAAAATGTTGTGATTTTTATGGCGCGAGAAAGGGGAATATTACCAACCAAACATAATCAAAACTGAAATATTTATGTGACAAAACACGATATTTATTTAGTAGCTTCAAATATTAGGCCTATATTTGTAAAACAAATTTGCAATAAAAATACAATTGTAGAAAGAGTATGTTCTTAACAAGATATATATATTTGCAATTAAATATATTCCCAACAAAAATATATGTTTGCTCTAAAATATATATTTAGAAGAATATTTATTTCCAACACTTGAAATATATTAGTAAAGAAAAATTATGTTTACACCAAAATATATTTGCAAGAAAATATATCTTTCTTGAAAAAGTTACCATGTTCGCCACAAAATTATATTTGCAACAAAAATATTCTTCCAACCAGAAATATATTTTCAAGAAAAAGAAATAAGTTTGCAATATAAATGTATCTGCAAGAAACATTACTTTTGCCAACACATTTATTTGCATGACTAGTTATATTTTCCAAACTAAACATATGTCCCCATCAGTTGTGTTTAAAATATATGTTATCAAACTCCAAAAATATATAGGCCTATGTTATTTGTTATGATGGGCAGACAAATTGCGACAATAAAGTTATCATGCTCTTTTTTAAACCACTTGTCATTCTCTATATATGCATAAATCACGGCTTCAAAAATTAAAAAAATTTATGTTTCACGAAATCTCCCTTTTAACTAGCAAAAGGGAGGAAAAAATATTGAATCAACAAACCAAAAACAAATGCAAAGTCGGTGTTAGCTGGTCTCTTGAAATGAGATAATTTTATTTTCCACCAATTTTTCACTAATTTCTCATATTGGGGCCGACTTGGCTTGGGGACGACTTGGCTTGGGGACGAGTTGGTTTGGGGACGAGTTGGTTTGGGGACGAGTTGGTTTGGGGACGAGTTGGTTTGGGGACGACTTGGCTTGGGGACGACTTGACTTGGGGACGAGTTGGCTTGGGGACGAGTTGGTTGGGGACGAGTTAGTCTGGGGACGACTTGGCCCGAAAGCGTTCAATTGTCTAGTACTTACTTCTCTCGAGTTAAGAAGGGTTAGGGGGATATGTTGCAGGTTTTCAAGTTCCTTTCTGGCAATGATTCTCTGTCTAACTGTAACTACTTAGAGGTTTGTGCTGATTCCCGTGTTCGTGGCCATAATGAGAAGCTGGTGAAATGTTTCTCTAGACTTGACATCAGAAAGTTCAGCTTCTCTCATAGGGTTGTCAATGAGTGTAACAGTCTCCCTGAGTGGGTTGTTAATTCCACTTTAGTCAATTGCTTCAAGGTTAACATCGACAAGTATTACCGTGACAGAGGCAGGATCTGATTGTATTGGGTTTGTTTAGTTTTTGTTTTGGATTAGGTGTTGGTTTGGGTCTGTTCTATAGGGCATCTTATGGGGTTTTTACCCTCCTTTGCCCTTTAACCTGTTATGCTATGCTATGCTATGCTATGCTATGTTATGTTATGTTATGTTATGTTATGTTATGTTATGATATGTTATGTTATGTTATGTTATGTTAAGTTATGTTATGTTATGTTATGTTATGTTATGTTATGTTATGTTATGTTATGTTATGTTATGTTATGTTATGTTATGTTATGTTACGTTACGTTACGTTACGTTATGTTATGTTATGTTATGATCCTATTCTACGGAAAAGACGGGGGCTCTACATATGCCAAAAACGGTTGTCTGCCCCAGTTTTTACGACCCCATCGGCAGTTACTGCCGGTGGGCTCCGGTGCATGAGTTACGGTGAGTTAACCTAATGAAGCCTTGAAATTGAACTTGTAGACCTTCCAAACTTTGTCAAAATTCGACTTGAACCCGATTAGATGACAGGTGCATTCACGGCATGTGCAGGGAGGGAGTTCCAAACATCAATATGTCAGCTAGGCTGGTTCCATCATTAAAGATGGCTACTTTCTGGGCCCAATTTGGGACCATTCGTGTTTGTCAGGTGTTTCCACGCGGGGCTCAACTGGGCTAGCCTTTACCATCTGAAGCCGGCTGGAATAATTTGTTGAATTTCATGAACATCAATGAGACGCTTTAACTATACCATTGACAGCTGGAACTATGTAACAAGGAATTCCTTGATTGACTGTTGTCATTAAAATGAATTAATTGCATTTTTTGTTACAGTCAGGGGTTACAACAGGCATTAGTGCTTTCTATCATTAGCCAGGTAAAAAAATTCCTAGTTAAACAGTGCGCATAGACCAACCATGGATGTCACTCACAGCATCAGTTTACAACTAGTTTCATAAGAAACAATCAAATGTATACTGGTATGTGATTCGGTTTCCCTAACCGATACCGGTATGATTCAACAGAAGCAGTGGCGTATCCAACGGGGGGCAGGGAGGGCAAGTTGCCCCCCCCCCCGGGAAATATTTTGGGGAAATTTGTGGAATTTGGGGAAATTTCAAGTGGACGAAATAATAGGGAAATTTCCCATTTCTTTAAAGTTTTCCACTATAAGTAATCGTGAAACATTTATCATGCATAACTCGAATTTCCATGCAATGTGTTTCCCCAGATCTCATCTGTGTCACTGCAGCATGAAGCGCGCTTGACTCGCGTTCGGCAGAAATGCCCTCTCTGCAGCAGCGTGAATATTCTCTGGAACACGTGCAGGGTATATTGTTCAGTTCATCGTATACTTCGTAACATTGACAGGCTAAAAGACCAGAGCATAGGATACCGTCATCAAGCTGGTTCCCTATGAATTGTTGAGCTAACTTATGTTCATTAACTTGATGCACTATAGGATAATACGTTGCTAATAAATAGTAACATAATCATAGCCTCATGAACGAAATATTCCCTCATTTAATCATCGAAATTTCCGTTTGTTTTCGTTCCACAACCACTATATTTATATTCAATTTAAGGCTGTCAGCAATACATACCGGTAGGCCCTAGAGTTTCCAATTTTTTCTTTATATATACATATATTGTGAAAAAATTGTCTCCTTAAACGTTTTCCAGGACAAGAAAAATATGGCACTCTGAGCACGCAGTAATGAGACATAGGGAGTGTCATTTCTTGCGATCTAGGTGCGTTTTTAGCGAAATTTTCCCTGGCAGGGACGCTCCGCGCGAACCGATGGTCGCGCTCCGCGTATCACTCTCATCTGTCACTAGTTGACAACCCCCTGGTTAAGTTTAGGCGAGGTTTAACAGCCCAGTTCAAAACGTATTGGCTGACAGCGTCCTGGGTCAAGTTTAAGCATTTAATGGCCTCTCATCCTGAGCTAGTATCGGGTAGGTTGTAGACTGATCTTACTTTGTGTTTAAACGAAATGGTCGAAATGTTATACGAATGTGTGATGTGCGCCTGTCGAAATTTCTGATTAGAAATTATTTATGCAGACTGTGTACCGAGACATTTTCAGTTTCCTTAAAGGGCCAAACCTCTCTTCCCAAACTACAGTTTTGGTACCCGGGTACCGAAATTCTCAATTGGCTCAGCTCTTTGACGGACAGCTACTTCAAACAATTCAAAGTGCCAAAGCTTATATTATACACTACGTACGGTACTGAGAGTGTCTTGATTATATAAATTGAGTATTTCTTTACTCGCCCTGAAGCAATAAACTGAGATTGTGTCTGGATGAGGATGAATTTCAGACAATTGTGGGAGGGGCTTCAGTAAGAAGGTTAGGAGAATTGGTACTGTCTGGGGTAAGAAACAGGGCCTTTAAATGCATTTGCCAATTTCAGCATGCCACACTGGTCATTCACTAAAGATTTCAGATTTCATTAAAACATAGTAGGGACGATTCCTCTTCCTCGAATACCTAAATGTTGTACTCCTTCATAACTACACCATGCTGCCCTACGTACTTAAACAATCGACGTAATCATAGAGACCGATGAGTAATGTGAGTATGTTTGATATGCAAGTGAAAAAAGAATATCAATGAGAAGGCTAGCGCGCGGAACGCGCGAAAAATTTGGGGATTTGCAAAATAAACATGAGGAATTATTAATAAAGAGAAAATCGATTGTAATCGGTAGAAGACACTTTTCATAACCTACATGTATAGACATTTTGGTAATACCTAACTTTTGATTTCAGGTCACAAAAAGTGTGTGTGTGCGTGGGGGGGGGGGGGGGGGAGATGAGGGCTTTTAGGTTAATGTCTTCTCTACTCAAAAAGTGGCCCCCAAATCGTTGCTCATGAGGCATTTAAAGTAATTCCGAATGTTTTGACCACTCTATAGACAAATATTCAAGATCAAGGGCTCATACTGGAGGAAAATTAGGAATTAATAAAATAAAATTTAGAAAAACAGCACTGTAGTTGACCGTTGTCCCTTGATACTCAGTGATTACATACCGGTAAGTTATATTTCTGGTTTTTCCCAAACCGCTTTGATTTGTTTTAGATGATAGTTTAAAGGCTTTTAGCTTCTTTTCAATTCGATGTCAAAAACGATGGTTCTCCCCGTCCAATGAAACTAAATCTTAGAATGTCTTAATGAAAGATATATAAATTCTTAAATCACGTGAAATTATTTGACCAATGACACTCAGCAAGAAAATGGCAAGTTTTGTTTCCTGCTGAACGAAAACACCCCAAAATCTGTGTTCCAACAGGACAATCATAAAATCACCTCTTTTTTTTTAATGGAAGTTGACAAAAGTGTAAAGACTTCTTTTCAAGATGTGAAAATGAGATTTATAACAGTTTAAAGGGAACTATTTAAGGTAATAAAATGTATTTATTTGCTATTATTTTTGTAAGGAGTGTTTAGTTCGAAGTGCCGTTCGAAAGAGTAATTATAGGCGTATATGAATTGATTTCTTTCAAAATCTTTAGCAAGCTGCCAAAGTTTTCGAGCTTCAGAGCTGAAACGTTAACTTTTTTTACTGTCGTCTCAAAAACATTGGGATGATTGTTCAACTCGAGTGCGAGGCCAGAATGTAGAAATGGGGGGGGGGGGGGCAAACTAAGGACAATGTCGGGGTTTTGAGGAGGAAATTTTCCGACGTAGCGCGAAACCGAGCCCAAAGCGCCCGTTTTCTGGGTTGGAGGGTCCAGGAGGCGAAGCTCCCGGAAGATCTGAGGCTTAAGCATATCCCTGGATGGAAAATTAAGTCTCGCGACAGGTACATTATTTACTCTTTCGGTTAGTCCAACTCCTAACTGACTTAACTGGGGGAGGGAAGAGGGAAGATGGCAAGTGTGGGAGGCAATGACAAAATCTGGGAGGGGATGCTCCCTTGCCCCCTCCCCTTGTAGCGTCGCAAATGCTCGCAAAATTTCGTCACTTTCCCCCCAATCGCCACAATTTACACCGAATGCGTGCTCAAATTGCTCTGGCAAGAGGAATGGGGACTTCTTTCGTAATATTAAGATGATCCCAACGGCTTTTAAGCTTAGTATAGGTTGGTACGAGGTGTTTTTCGTCTGAGTGATAGATCTCCTTTGATCATATTTTTACCATAGCATAAATGGCTTTCAAACTACGAGAATTTTCGAAATCTTACCCAAACCTCCTAAATTCTCACTCAGGGCTCTGCAATTTCCAGCCCCTACTTCAGGGGCGTGCACAGTAGGGGGCCGGGGTCCCCACCTCTGTATGTATGTAGTCGAGGGAAACAACCCAGTCGGGGGAATTTACACGGGAGCAATTCCGTTTGAATTGATCTCCATCTCCATATCAGTCGGGGGGATGGACATACTGCCCCCACCTCAAAAAACCTACACACGCCACTGCCCTTCTTCAATGTTTCCCTCATAAGACATGTATGAATACCTTCCGATAATAACTCCCTGGAAACACACCAGTTAAATTTGTTCGCATCAACAGGACTGAATTCTCAATGGCTCAATGGCAAATGGACTTTGGTGGCCTGGAGACTTAAGGCCGCCTAAATGAATATCTTGAATGTGTCCTGTGTCCGTGGAAGTGGTATGTTTCACGGCGTGCTTGGAGCACATTCGTCACGGTTTGCACTACATGTCTTGGGTCATTGTCCTACGTGGGTATTAAAGGGCAAAAACAGTAGTCTTTAACTTATTTTTAAGCAACAGCTAATTCCCACGATTTTCTTCTCATTTCTCTTCAAGACTTCAAAGTATCTTTAACAATATTTTAGGATCTCAATATTGCATATTCAAGGTAAACCAAGCAGAGACTTTTAGTAAATTTCACATCTGAGAAAAAAATACTGTAACATGACCCTGAATGGCCAATCATGACACAGGAGAGTGTACTACACTACTTCAAATTGGGGCGACTGCTCCTGCCCTTAAGGTTATATCTTTCATTACATCCACGTTGCCAAAGCATGATACCACCGAACACAAACAAAACGATGTTGAAGGGGAGGTTATGAACTTAGTGATGTCACTAGTGCTTGCTAAAAGTCTACTTTGTATCGGAAATGTGGTAACCTCTGCTAAATTCCAAAGAACCGCAAACGGAACCAAATGCAAATTTCACTGAAATGTTTAGAACAAATATTCATTTAATATACTTCTTTTCATGTCTTTGTCAGGGGGTATTCCCCATGCATGATCGTTTTATTTTAAACACTAACGCATTAAATTACACAGTCGGCGGATGTGTAGCTGTGTAGGCCCATTCGTGCTTTTTCTGCACCTATATACTGCATTCTCTAAAACATGTGCGTCAAAATTGCTATCATGGGGAACTCTTCATCACTGCTTCGGCTCCCCGCGTCGAGACGACGTGTTGCAAACGAGGGAATTCCCTGCGATGTTGCAATAAGTCACATTTAACCTGTATATCCATACGAACGACCTTGAAGATAAAACATGCAAGAGGCGTATGTAAACTGAATTGAATATTCAAGCTCGTCTTGTTTCGTTGTTAGAGAAAATCCAAATTTGAGTTTGTTTCAACCAGAAGAGGACTTGCCATTGCACTGTGTTCTTGAATGAATTCTTACAGGAATATTTTAAAATATGCTAAGCGAGTGAAGTCAGATTGGTATGTTTTTCTTAAGTTTTTTCTGTTTTTATTCCTTTTAGTTACAGAATCCATTTTAGCCATGACATTTACAAGGAGTAACGTAAATTTATAAAAATGATCGTTTCTAATAGAGCCAAATCTTTAAAAACGGTCTATTAAAAACAACATTTAAAGCCTGCTTGCACAATTTCATAAGATTAATGGGTGAGAACATTCCAAGCACGTTAAAAGAAAACGCCGAAGTACACAAATCTTTAGCCATGGAACAGAGTCGGTGGGCCTCCAAATACTTCATTCCACTGCCTCTGTCGACATTCTAACACATCTCGCCCCATGGAAAATATTACTCCCTAGAAGTAACCCCCTCTTTCTGTATCTCATGCAGTGTATGTGGCCAACCTGCCTCGCCGGCGTGCATGTATGGTATTTTTCTATTTTACATCATCACATTATTCCCCAACATAAAGCACTGCATGGAAAACGCATCTCATGTTGTATGATGCATTATCAGGGAACGAATTGGAATATTTTCAAAAAATAAGGAGCTTTTATGGTCCATGTATAGGTGCACGTATTGTTTACAATTATTTAGGAAGCATACACGGGTCTCTCATTTCGTCACTCTCCCCTATGTCTTCCTTTCTGACTTTGATGTCTTTGCGGTATCCATTAGCCTCAAAGTATATTCAATCTTACACTGCCGGCTACAATTCTATGTGTGGAATAGCAAATTCCAGGAAGAGTAGGAAAAGGTCTCTTGGAAAATTTTGTAAAAATATTGGATTACCCATAACCCAAATGATCATATTGTTCCAATAAATTAAGCCATTGAAATGAATGCCTGTAAACGAAAAGGGAAGCCTCATAGGTTTCACACTAACTGGGGTATAATGTCATGGTATCATGAAAAACACATACACTCTGAAAAGGTGTTTAGGAATTAAATGCTTTTCTCTAAACACTTTTTGTCCCCATTTTTTAAACATGTTTAGATGCTAAATACGAGTGTCTTATTCCTTAACATTTCGTTTAAATAACGGGTTTAATTGCTAAACACATTGTGTTTGATGGCTAAACATGTATAAAATTCAAACGAGTGTACAAAGTGAAAATTGTAGGTAAAATAAGTGTTTAACTGCTAAACACGTTTTAGAAAAAAACAGCTTGACAGATCTTGCATCGAAGACACATATTTTTTGGTGGGGTGTGACTGCGGGGTTGGCAAACTTTTCACCAGCCTACAATGTAATGAGTTCTGCGATAGATGTTTTGTGGACATTGGTCTTGTAGAAATGTAGCATTCGGAGAAGATGTTGGATATTTTCACGTACATACCTTAGCAACTGAGCTACAAATACCGTACCTGATGTTACAAGGTATCAGTTTCATGCTCAAAAGTGATCAGCCAATACATGTATCCACATCTCCCTAAAGACGTTATTGCTTGCATTGGTAGCAGGGAATGCTTAGTGCGGACACATTTCTGAAGTGCGCGGGGGGGGGGGGGGGGGAACAATAAAAGTGGTCTATTATCATGAATGGTCAATTATTCCACGGGTGAAAAAATAAAAATGAAGAGATCTGGTCTGAGGACTACCGCAGACTTTAGAAACGTAACCCCTTGCCATTGAACTTGGTGCTCAGCATAAGCAATGTAGTAGGGAAAACAACTGGAAAAATGCCATGGCCGGCTCGACTTGAAGCAATTGGTTGGAAACTGGGCCGTAAAACTCTATCTATCTAACTTACCTTGAGATATCATGTAAAACAAGATTTACAGACTTTGACCCGTGGTGACCCGACATGAAATTTGACCTCCAACAAAAATGATAGTGTCCTTTGACCTCTGGTTTTTTCTCTCAACATGAAAAATTTACACTCTTAAAAATTTGGGGTAAAATATTACCCAACAAGTGCCCAACGTTAGTGCTATAGTTCACCGCACCAACATTCGCCAAAAATAGCCATTATTGTTGGGCACTATTTCCAACCAACAGTTGGGTATAATTTTTGACCAACAAAAAGGTACTTTTTTACCCAACAGCAGGTGTATGTATTACCCAACAAATTGAGTTGTTTGGTTTTCCATGTAATCACACATATAATTGTATAATTTAGACAAGAAGGAAATTCAAGAAAGTACCCTTAAACTTACACCGTTTGCCCTCCAGGACGGTGGTTGGGGGCACCAGTGATAATGCACTTGGTTAATAAACACTGAAGTGTGAAGTTTGAAGTAATAATCCCAATCGTGAACTTTGCATTTCTTGTCCCATTGATTACGTAGTAGTGACAACTTTTTTTCGTATACGACCACTGCTCTTTAAGTAATTTCGTCAAGATTTTTACAGCTATTCTACCGCTAGCTTTATTCCAAGCTTATTCAACCATGAAATCTTAGTTAACCACTTTTTTTAACATAATTATAATTATCTGTAAAACTTAACTAATTAATCCTTTATTAATCATCTGATTGGTCAATTACATTTTACCCCAATGTTGGGTACTTTAAAACTCGGCCCAACACCTTTTTACCAACACTTGGATTTTATCCAACCTTAATTTACCCAACAAATATCGGTAGATTGGTTACCTATTTTGGGGGGCAATAATTTGTCCATGTTGAGCACTTTGGACTTTGCCCAAAGCTTTTTACCCAAGTGCTTTAGTGTGTTGGTCAGCTTGGCACTTCAAGTTGGGACATTTCTTGGTATTCACCTCACAGAAATGACCGAGAAACATTTAAAACGTTACCCTGAGAAATACACGTTAGCTAGCGTACACCTGTAAAAGTATTCATGAAGAATACTTTATCCACCTAAAATAAGCTTTATCGCCACCATCTCTTCCGCCATTGTTGTCGTTTTTCTCGGACCAGTGAAACTTTCCTACCACTAGCAGAATTACGCATGCTCATTTCGCATACGTCATGGACATTTGCCCAACTAATTGGCAATGACCTTACACGTGCCCAACCATCGCTGTGTTGCCCAACTTTAGAAAAAAATGTTCAACCTTTTCCAGACTAGCTGTGAGTGCCCAACCCGTTTTGCCCAGAATTTTTAACAGTGTTCATACCAAATATGAAAAGTGCCGTTCATTTCTAACTCAAGATAGCGATTATACGGTTTGTGGGCATTTTCCCGCAGGAACTTCGATGACCTTTGACCTATGTCAGAAATAAGGTTCTCCCTCTTACCGTGACAAATGAACACACTAAATATGAAGAGAATCGATCATTCCGATCTTGCTATATCGCGATTACAAGTTTTTGGACTTTGACCTTTGATGACAGTAAATGATATTTGACCTATACCCAAAACTGGTTGTTTCCCCTCAACATGAAGAATGCACATACCAGAAATGAAGTGTCGGTCATTTCTAACTTGAGATATCACAATTACATGATTTTGGACATTGACCTCTCGTAGCCTCGAAAGACCTTTGACCTATGCCAAAAACAGTAGGGATCTTACCTTCAACATGATATATCTACATACTGAAAGTGAAAAGTGCAGGTCATTTTTATCTCGAGATATCGCGACCACAAGGTTTTGGACTTTGACCTCTGGTGACCTCGAATGAACTTTGACCTCTCCCCAAAACGATAGGCTTCTTCTTCTCAACTTGAAAAATGTACACACACCTACACACACACACACACCCACTCACGAAATCACTATCGCATAGATTCCTTGCCTGCCTTAAGGTCTCACTACTCCATTAGAGTAGTGTTCTAGAGCGACAAAAAGAAGTAGTCCTTTTAGCTCTGGTTTTGACCAAATTTTGTCAAGATAACCTGCCAGCTGGGTGATGAAAGTCCATGAATATGAAAGAGTACTTGCCAGAGTGTGGATGTTGAAAATTTGGGTAAGAATGGTGGTGATTTTCACTGTTTAAAAAATTGTTGCCAAATGGCGGAGATTTTCTGTTTTTGTGAAGAGGCTAGGGGTGGGTGTACCCTACAAAAACTCTAAGTTCTTCTAGCTCAAAATCTAAACGGTCATGGTATGGAAATTTTGTAGTACCATGATGGGCAAACTTGTCAACTATCAAGTGATGGGTGTGTTGAAATAGCTGTGAACTTTGACAAGGTTGCAGCGGCCTCGAAAGGGAGCTAATTTAACGTGTAAGTCAATGGGGAAATTATTGGGGGTGTGAGACCTTTAGTCCTTGGTCAAGACGTCAGCGCATGTTCATTTCTTCAGATTTGTCAATTAGACTGTACCTGCTCGATGGTTGGGAAGACAAGTAGAGGGCGTGTTTACAGCGGAGCGTACAGAAACGCGACCGCTCAGATAGCCGGAAATTGCATTTGCCAGGCTTAGTAAGAAGAATTTAAGCAGTCGTTATTTCAGGCTTTCCTTTGCAAAAAAATCTTCATTTTAATAAAAAGAAAATCAAATTGCAAAATGATCAGAAAATTACCCCAAAAATGTACTGGCTCCTTTACAGAACGATGTGACATTTTATCATTTTCTTTGTCGCAAAGTAAAATCTCCGTTAAAAAGAATAGATCAAAACCAAATTTTTGTTTAATATGTTAAAGAAGAACATATTGTAAGCACTCTGGTGAAGTTTTCATTCATTTCTCATGTTCGGTTCTTGAGATATTGGCAACTGAAGTTGACACATTTTCTACAAAAGGTAAACTTAAAACCAAGCAGGTGCTATGTCATGTACTCATATTGATGGTCAATGTTTCGTTTTGTTTTTATGTTTTGATCCTGCTGTTTGATCTTGAACTGATTAGGGATGCTATCTTGTCCTTAAGGCAAATTAGGTTTTTAAACTTCCATTGCTCGGGATGCACTTATGGTTACAACATATCACAGTTAAATTGTATAAATATGGTGTTAAATTTTAGAGAAAACAACTAAACATTTCCATCAATGTGAATACATGACATCACGTCTACTTGTTGCAAGTTCACTCTTTGTAGAAAATATGTCAACTTCAATTCTAATATCTCGAGAACCAAACATGGGAAATGAGTAAATATTTCTCCAGTAAGCTATACCTAGAACATGTTCCTCTTCAAAATATCAAGCATAAATTTGTTCTGGACTTTTTTTGTTTCAAGGAGCTGCATGCACACCGTTGGAAATAAATTGAAATCATAACTTTTCGAATCATATTAACTCATATGACCAGTGGTCGAATGAGCCTGTAAACCTGAACCGGTAACACAGAAGCATTGGTAGGGCTACCAACCCCAATAACAGTACTGATTCATTACTGCTATTGGGGCTGGTAGAGCTATCAACGCTTCTTGGTGGCCGGTACTGGGCTAAAATTTCAGGATACAATTACGAACTATAGACGAATCCGATTAGCGCTTATTTTTAGTGACTGTAGGTCGCCATAAGTGGGATCCATCAGCCTAAAACCGTCTTTATTTAGTGCTTGCATGAATTTCGAACCCTCATACTTAGTGAACTTGGAGAATTTAAGATACAAATTGGTGTACAACCATCCATGATGGAGGTAAGCAAGGAAATCGAAAGATTAAAAGGTGATGGACCCCAGTTATATTATATGGCCGACTAAAATCAGACCATCTCTTGCTGTCCGGATTCGTGTATATCCTTGACAATTACGCATTAGTTTATACTTTATTACCAATATATGATATTTGTATGAGATAGAAGGCTGGGATAGTTTGCCCAGATTAAGAAAAAGGCTACTTTTTTATTCCTGTCATATTGAAAAACGTTATTTTTGGAAAATTGAAGACCATGCTTTGGAAATGTTTGGGGGGGGGGCAAGGCCCCCCTCCCTGTGCCCCTTTGGCGAGCCGCTAATGGCACTGTATGGAAAGCATGAGGATAGACGACCTTTGGTATGCATTAGTTTTCTTTTTTTATGTTACTCAATGAGTTATTTACATGGGCGTCAGCAAAAATTTTTGCAAGGGGGGGGGGGGGTGGAAGGTCATTCATGGATGATTGAATTGTGTACACTATCTAAGCGGATCGCCACCATAGGTTGGCGCGGAGCGTACAAGAAAATTTTGGGCCTTACAAACCCTCTAGATGGCCGGAAACGACACTTGGCGAGTGTCATAGCTGCATGTACCCATCCGTGAAACAGGGATTTCATGTCTGTAATTTTTAGATTTTTAGAATTTTCAATTTAAAAAATTGTTGAAGGGAAATCTGCCTTTCGGTCACGGCCTCGTACGCCTATGCACGATAAAACTTACAACTATCAAACAGCCTTTGTATGCCTATATCTGTTACCCAATTATGAACCATACCCCCCTCCCCCCCCCCCCATATTAACCTTGCATATCCCAGTTACATCCGCGCGTCGCCACTTGAGATCAGCACGTGACCAAACCAAGACCAACGCATTCATCAATAGTCGGATGCCATATGCACACTATACATGCATCACAACTAGTACAATTTTGGCATAGTTTTTACAATTACAAATTTCCAATAGATATCACAAATGATGGTCCCCAAATTACGATTTCACTGTTCAGCATTCCATCTCCATCTCCCCATTCCATTTCCGCATACTTCAGTAGAAACTGACGCTGTGAGTGAATATATTCTTTTTTATTTCAAATTTTGAATTAATTTTTTCACAAGTTTGATTTTCCAGGGGGGGGGGCAAGTGCCCCCCTCCCGGACGCCCATGGTTATTTACCTTTGCACTCTAAAATCCGAACATGAATGTGGTAAAAATATTGACTTGATATCCTGTTTTAAAATGGACCTATCATCCTAATCATTTCTGAACCGAATTTGTTCACACGATTGACCAAATTTCTGTTCCATTCCCTCTCGATTTTGCCCAGACATGTTTAAGATCGAGTGCATATAATATTTTGTACAGATGGTGAAGTAGTACAGTATATGTCAATTCTGTAGAAAAATCAAGATAGTGCAGCTGCGTTTTCCTCTACATAATAGGCTATATAATACAAATTACCACGTCCGGGCACATAATTATTGAGAGGGGGGGGGGGGGGGATTCAATCTCTCTCGAAACTTCTTCTTCTGCCACAATCCCATATTATTACAATATGATTGCATAAGTGTCATAAAAACTTTATAAAATATGAATTCCCCACAGGGAGGTCCTATAACCCCCCCCCCCCCCATCGTAACTTCAAGGTTAAGGCCTAAACGCAACAGTCTGGAAGAACAAAGTGAAACAACGTTGTCAATGTGAGGAAGTGATATAACCTTTGCTGACATCAAAATGCCATCCTTTAATTTGAAACACAAATCGCATGACTTCATTTACCTATCTCGAGAAAATACATGTCTAGTTTGAATGGAAGTTTCACCACAGTGTGAAGATTTAGGTCCTCAGCTTCATGTATGAAAATTAATTTTTTTTTTCTTTGCTCTGGCAAACTTCCCTTTTAAGGTATGCTTGTCCAAACAATTTTTAAATACAGTAAGTGACCAACATATTGTCAACTTACTAAAACTTAGCTAACATTACAAAAGTATGACAGGATACATTTTTTCAAAATGGAGTAACCAAACTGTATACTTCTGCGCACTCGTTTACTGTTATACAAACTCTACAATACATGTTTACCTTATCATGCTTGGCTTAAACATCTTGGGCTTATCACTTTGAAGCTGAGAAGGATTAGGGGGTACATGCTCCAGGTTTACAAGTTTCTTTCTGAAGGGAATCCCCTTTTGACTTGTAGTTATTTAAGGGTTCAGTAGTAGTAATAAAAGTTTTGCGAGGCTTGACATTAGGAAGTTTTGTTTCTCCCATACAGTTGTCAAAGAGTGGAATTGTCTGCCAGACTGGGTTTTTTAACTCCCCGTCAGTTCACTGCTTTAAGGTTAACATTGACAAGTTCTTCAATGACTGTGGTAGAATCTGATTGTTTTGGGCTGTTCAACGTCTAGGTTTGGTGGTTTGACTTCTGATTAGGGTTTGGACTTCAGGGCATGTTATGGGGCCTTGGCCCTCCTTTGCCCTTCAACCTGTTATGTCATGTTAACCAACCCATTAAGGTGTGTGCATGGTGGGGTGGCCCACGCAGCGGACTCTAAATACTGACGCCCTTTAGAGGTAAGGAGCAGTCCCCCCAAACTTATTTTGAAGAAAAAGCTAAATAACACAATTTTCATCTTATTTCTCTTCAACCTATCTTTCATTACATTTTATTACTTTACTATTGCATATTCAAGGTAAACCAAGCAGTTATTTTCTGGTAATTAAGTTTCACATTTGAAGAGAAAAACATTGTCACATGACTCCCAACAACCAAGCATGAAACTGGACAGTCTACTACACTTCTTCAATTTGGGATGACTGCTCCTGCCCTTTAAGTACGCAACCAAACCTGCTCAGTATCAGCCTGCTACGTAGATAGGGGAGCAGCAACACATCGTAGTTTGATGAGAACGCGACATTTTCAAATCTTTCCTTATAAATGAAACCTGCGTTGTAATTACGCCTTTACCGTACTAGGCCCCGGATTTTTCAAGCTTAACGAGTGACTGTTGTAACTATTTTAACGCTAAAGAAGTTGCAATAAAATAGACATGCTTTCACTGGATTTTTAACATGTGGATTTGTCACGACCAAGTTACCTTGACTATGATACTTTTCTACGTTCGGGCAGGCTGAATAATTGCAAGAATTCCGATATTCGGCATTGTGTTGCGAAAGTTGTGAAGCAAAGCTCACGAATAATAGCTTCAAGGGCAAGAACATTTCCCCGACTTGAAGTAGTGTAGTAGACTGTACGGTTTAACATAACATAACATAAAGGTTAAAGGGCAAAGGGGGGGGGGGGCTGTAAAGGCCCCATAAGATTCCCTGTAATCCAAAAAAAAAAAAAAAAAACCAAACCAAAGCAAACCACCAACACCTAAAGAGCCCAGAAAGATTAGATTCTACCACAGTCATGGAAAAACTTGTCAATATTAACCTTAAAACGGTGCACTGATGTGGAGTTAACAACCCACTCAGGCAGGCTATTCCACTCACTAACAACCCTATGAGAGAAACTGAACTTCCTAATGTCAAGTCTAGCAAAAGACTTTTCAAGCTTTTTGCAATGGCCTCTAACCCGAGGATTACTTTGGACCTTTAAATAACTGCAAGCTAACAAAGGATTCCCTTCAGATAGAAATTTGTATACCTGGAGCATGTCCCCCTAATCCTTCTCAGCTCCAAAGTGGTAAGCCCAAGCAGCTTAATCCTTTGGGAATAAGGTAGATTTTTAACCTCAGGTATGAGTCGGGTAGCTCTCTTCTGAACTTGCTCTAAAAGCAATTTGTCCTTTTCAAAGAAGGAACTCCAGGCCTGTGCAGCATAGTCGAGATGGGGTCGAACCTGCAGCTGCTTAGAAACATCCTCAAGAAAGCTTAGCAAATTTGTAACACAAGATCTACTGGGTAGGAAACCATGCTGAGTTAGACTGAGTAACCCATTATCTGAAAGATGCTTTAGAAACAGTCCTTGATTAAGGATTCCATAATTTTGCACACAACACTAGTTAAACTGACTGGCCTGTAACTACAAGGTGAACTCCGATCCCCCTTTTTAAAAATTGGAGTGACATTAGCAACCCGCCAGTCAGTAGGAACAAAATTTGAGTCAAGACATTTCTGGAAAATAATTGATAGTGGAACTGATAAAACCTCAGAGCATTCATGAAGGATGGCGGGATGGATCCCATCCTGCCCAGGAGCCTTACTCGTCTTTAAACTCTTTAATTTTTTCAGAACCAGCTCCTCAGAGAACACAATGTCACTTAATGAAGAAGGGATATCAGAACCCCTAAAATCCCCATGACAGATGACTCCTTGGTAAAAACAGATACAAAATAATCATTTAACAAATTGGCCATATCCTGATGATCACTAACTAATGAACCATTCACATCATGAAGTGGCCCAACCCCATCCTTGACATGCTGCTTAGACCTAACATAGGCATGGAAAGATTTTGGGTTAATCTTAACCTCACTGGCCAACTTTTTTCAAACTTAGCTTTAGTGTCCTTAACCAAATTTTTAAGTAAGATCTGTTGACTCTTGTAGGCACTTAAGTCATCAGAATCCTTGCTGGCCTTATAACGTCGCCAACATTTACGTTTCTTCCTAGTTGCCCTGAGTACCTCCCTAGAAATCCAAATAGGCCTAGTTTTCACCCGAGCCTTCTTGAGTGGAATACATAACTTTGTAATATCAGAAACAGTACTGCTTCAGCAGGACCTACATGAGACAAATAGGCAACCCAATCTATGCTAAAGCTCCTCTTTTGCATGACTAAAATTAGCTTTACTGAAGTCAAGAACAGTTTTGTCACTACTTGGAGGTTTACTGAAACAACAAATGTCAAAACTAATAAGGTCATGGTCACTACATCCAACCTTACCACCACTCCTCAGATTTCTAACCAGATTTTCATCAGTACTTAACACCAAATCTAAACAATTATCCTCACGAGTGGGAAACAGAACATGCTGAGTGAGGAAACAATCAGACACCACCCCAAGAAACTCCCTCCCATGTGGCCCGCTAGTGCATAAATTCCAATCAATATCAGGAAAGTTGAAATCCCCAAACACAACCGCCCTCTTAGAAGAAAGATTCTTGATTGGCTCTTGAGAGTCATCTGGCACTAAGTTGAAGATTTTTTTTAATTTGAAATTTACCAGCCTACTAGTCTTGTCGATCTGTTTCATCAAAATTTTACCGCGATCAAGGTTCCGTTTTGGGGGCATTACTGGCACGTTTATAGTTTTACGATTTTTAAAGGCATATTTTCATCACCCCAGACAGTTCCAATTCTCCCAACCTACTCACTTCTAGCCCCTCCCACATTTATCTAAAACTCATCTTTATCCAGACACAATCCTTGTTTATTGCTTCATGGCTTGTCCCAGTGGGCATACGAGTCCATAATGTGTAATCAAGATACTCTCAGTGCCAATGCTGTGAAATTTAGAGATGATGCATTGTTTGAATGCGATGCCAATCAAAGAGCTGTACCAATTGAGAGTTTTGATATATGAATACTGAAACTGTAGTTTAGGGTGACGAATGACTGCCTTTAAATCATGCCAATTTTAAAACCTTGATTGGCTGTCAGAATTTTTTTCCGAATTTCCGCCCGAGTTTAGATCAAATGATCTTGCAACGTCGGTAATTACTGCTACCACATAGGCCTTTGCATTCGTTACTTACACCTTGACCTAGCCCGTAGCTAGGCTACTTTCTGATAATATATTGACATATTGCCATAACACAAAGGTTGTTTTCCTGCAAACAGACTGAAAACCATAGTCTTATTTCGCGAAAGCTGCTTAATATAAGCAGTTTTAAAAAGCCTACAAACTAGGATTCCACTTTTGGTTATGACAGGCACCATGTCGATGATGATGCACATTATTGCATTCTGTATTACGTCATGGATAAAAATAACACATAGCATCCACTTCCACTTTAAAGAAAAATTTAGGTTTAAAAATAATGTAAAGGAAGAAAAAAACGTACTTTGGCTTAAAAATAAAGTATTTGCATCTCATTTAATTACAATATCAATTTTTTTTGTGCAAAATGAAATTTTATGAAGTAAATTTCAGTGGCATTTAAAAGCCATAGTGTAAATTTATTGTTTAAAAAAGGAAATTTTTATCTAATATGTGGAATTACTGTTAGGCTGTATTTTTTGACCTAATTTAGTTGTGCAACGCCATCATAAACTGTCAAAGTCCGTAGTGAAAACAAAACCAGAGTGCGAACGAAAAAAGGCGAAAAGTAGGCTCTGTTAACCTCTGGGTGGAAGAAAAGTATCAATCCCTGTCAGAGGAATATTGAAGATGTTCGTATTTTGTTAATTTTGAATTAAGTAAAGTGAAATTGACTCGTACTGGTAAGTAATAAGAAGTGTAGTCTAACGTTAGCCTTTCTGTTTTCATCAAGGAAATGGCATCAGTTTGGCCTAGCCTTACTGTAAGTGCTATATGTTAGGCTAGGCTAGGCCTAGCCCTTGAAAAGGGCTATGTGTTCTTTACATGGCCTAGGCTAGACTCATTCCTCGCACAACATAGCCCTTGCGCGGATAACGTTATTAAACTTACCCAGGTACTAATTTAGAATCAGTGCCCAAAAATGACATTTTAAACAACTCCCAACTTAAAAGAGAGCGCTGAAACTCTATTTTTTTTTTCAAAGAGAAAAACAAAGTTAGGCCTAGGGCTAGGCCTATTTTTTTATTTTCCAGTACAATGCGTTTCTTTTTTTTTTCTCCACTCGAGAAGAGCAGTATGGTGAAATTGCTGTGGAGAGAAGTGAATGGTTAGTGCTGTGGAAGAAAGAAAAGCAATGGTTAAACATGGATTCGAACCCCTGACATACCCCAGGTATACACAGCATAGGCTAGCATATAGACCAGAGCGCTTGCCGACTGTGCTACGAATGCAGTTGCCGGTGGAGGGTCTTCAAATAATATAAGTACTGTCTAATAGTACCACATATATACGTATGTGTACCTATACACATACATATATACAAGCATATACGTACCCCTAGAGCCAAGTACACATACATACGTAGGTGCATATATTTAAACGTACAACGATGTATTCCCACGTGTGCATACACCTACATATAGCCCACCCTAACCCTCTACCTATGCATACATATGCGTATGCATGTACGTACACGTATATTTGTATGTGTATTATATCCCTAACCCTAACTAGGGTTGTCGCACTAAAAATATGACTACACGAAAACACTAACTTCAAGAATTTGACTGATTCACATTGTTAAGTACCCTTTTCTAAGCAACCATGCCAAATTTTATCAAAATCCGACCAGTACTTTTCAAAATATAGCTGATTTTATGTCTCCATAATCCTTACGATTTCTCCAAATCGCCGTATGCTTAAGTGTTACGATCTGCCTGCAAAAGTTGGTCAAAAACAACATCGTAAGTTCGTAACTGCTCACTCAGACGCTTTGATTATTCATCACTGTGTTACGTACACCAGATGTGCCGACGTGAATATGCAATGTTACTGGGCAAGACACTCAGTGATCACGCATCCGTGTCATGATAGCTTGCGTTCTGTGTACGTAACATGCATTAACAAGTCGCACATAGCCTGCTTACACACAGTCTATGCTATAGCAATCCGTACACGTGCTTATGCACACGTACACAAGTACGTAATTTACTAACCTTACTTCAGTATTGCACGTACAGGTATATACAATGCAGTACTGTATGTAAGCATATTGGCGGGAAATCCCTTGTTGCTAAGCTGGACAATGGGCTCATACATAAACATATCAATGTCAGCTCAGTACAAAAGATGTAGGCGGGGATCAATGCGCTGTTTCATTAAAATCGAGCGTGCATCAAGGCTGAGCAAAAAATCATTTTTTTTTTCTTCGGAAATGGAAAGATCATAAAAAACACTACAAAATGATACCTGGAAGCAATTGCGGATTTTTCTGGAACCCATTGTAATCATGTCACCAATGTTTTAAGCCCAAAAATAGTAAAGAAATATTATTTTTGGCGATTGCTTCCCTCCATTATAATGTAGAGTTCCTTTTCTTCTTTCTAACGATATATGGGTTGTAGGGGTCAAAGGTTCAGCCCCAATGCACGATCAGGTCAAAGATGGCCGTGTGTGGCATTTTACGTGTGACCAAAACACACTTTTGACTATCACCGTTGCAACGATGCTTCAAAGGGATCGTTAGAAACTGTAACATATCTTTTCTTCTTTTTGTTTTAAAGCTTATTTGGTGAAATATTATAGTAGAAATATGTCTTTGGTGTACTTATTTTACAGTGTAGGCAAAATTTCGACAATTTTGGGTGTCGTAAATTCAGTTTTTTAACACACTGTTTTAGGGACTTCGTGTTTGGGTGTGAGTAGTTGCGCGACAATGTTAGAGAAAAATTCTGTGTGCGTGCGACAACCCTGCCCTAACCTTAACCCTAACCCTAACCCTATTACTATGCGTACGTATCCACATATGATGTAAGTTCCGGACCCTAATTCTAAATTAGAGCCCTCACCCACTAGCCAGGACGTCACCAGACTGTCTCCTCTTGCCTTCCCGCACAATATGATATTCTCACCAAACTTCACACAAAGGCTAGGCCCTAGCCTAGCCCTCGAACAGGGCTGTGTGTTTGTTAGCTACATATCCTAGCCTAGGCTCGTTCCTCTCACAACACAGCCCTTGCACTGATACACTTCACAACCGTAGTCACTTGCCAGGACGCCCCTGGAACCTTTACCTCTTGCGTCCCCAAATAACAAAATATTCTCACCAAACTTCACACAGATGATCTCTGGCACTGCATTTACCTTCCCACAAAAGATGTTCATCAAAGAATGGCATAATTTTCCTGACAATTTTGACCGTAACAGTAAGTCAATGTGTCATGTTTTCAAGCTCGCGACAACTGTTCTCAGTAGAGGTCAAAGGTCACGCTTGGCAAACTTAGCGAAACAGGATGCTCCACCTCTTCTTCTTCTTCAAGACGATGAGACATCCAAAAGGACATTTATACACCGTGCGCGTGCGGTGTGATCAGTCAGGCCCTCAAAGAGTTTGTAATGAAATCCACTGGCTTTGGGTGACTTATGGCCCCCGCAATAAGACTCTCTGGGAGGTTATTCCAATCCCGAGTAGTATTAGGGACAAAACTGTACTTAAAACAATTAGTCCTAGCAGAAAGGGGGGGCGAAAGTGCAAAGCATGATGGTACAAGAACAACGCATAGGTTTACAAAGATTAGACAGAGGGATGTTAGCTTGACCATAAATACCTTTGGCAAAAATTTTAAGTCTGCAACGTCTCCAGCGGTCAGACAGTGTATCTAGACCTAGATCTTTGAGGAGTGCGGTCATAGAGCCAACTTCTCGGGAGTACTCGCTAGCTATAGACCTGGCAGATCTTTTTTGTACTCCCTCCAATCTATCTTGGAGAGAAATCTGATGTGGATCCCAGACGGAACAAGCATACTCCAACAAGGGCCTTAGTAAACCTTTATAGGCAGCCAATTTGACATCTTTGGAACAAAATGAGAGGTTCCTGCGTGATAGGCCTAAGATCTTATTTCCCTTATTACAAACAAGTTGGATATGTTTGCCCCAGCTGAGATTCTTAGTGATAGACACCCCCAGATACTTAATTGAATGAACCCTCGTCAGATTAGCCCCATTAAGAGTATAATTATAGATTATTGGGTTATGCTTCCTAGTAACAGACATAACATTACACTTAGCCGCGTGGAATCTCATACCCCAAGTTTTGGCCTACTGGCCCAAGTTTATGATGTCCTTCTGTAACTCACTGCAGTCACTGGGATTATTGATGACTCTATAGCAAACTCTGGGTCATTCCATGCCAAATTACCCAATTTGCAAACAAGTTTAACATGAACCCTCTTGGACTTTGCTGAAAATTTATCTGAATGTTCCCTGAATGGTTGATACCTGCAACTGTACTTGTCTTGTACAGTAGAACAAACAACTTTTCAAAGTTTCTTCCAAGTTAAGACTATTAAGAAGTTAATGCTACTTTATTATTGTTAAAAAGTATATACAGTTTTAGGAAATAACCAGTTTACTTCACTCTTTTGACTTCATCAGTGTACAATATGTGTCCTGAAGAGTATGCAATGAGTATGACAAGAGACCCCGAAATTCTTCAAAATGAGTAATTTTTTCCTTTTAGCTAACCATGAAGGATTTGAGACACAAAATCAAACCTCAGCTCAATTCTAGGTCAGATACCATTCTTCCTATGATGTAAGTTTCAATACCCTGGGAAGTGGTCCACATGGTCAACCATTCAGCCAAAGAGAGCCCGTTACAGCAGATTTGTCTGTGGGGCCCACTTTGAACCCAGGTTATATCCTTGTTAATTGGTTTATTAGTCTGTGCATCATTTGCCATGTAGACCCATACCCAGATAATACATACATGCAATTTCAATGTTCTCTGACCCATGGTGTGGGTGCTGGGCCCGCTCAAAAATGAAAAAAAAAATTGTGTCCGCCAAAGAACATTCATGCTTTGAGGTACCTATAACTTTAAAATAAAAGCAGATACACTGTTTCTATTTGTAGATTCTGAAAATATGGGCAAAAGTCACCCAGAATACTGATTTTCAGCTTTCTACCTCCTTCCAATAAAACGTTATGGGTCTTTGAAAACGCCACAAATCACACCGAAGACACTTCACGCCAAAATAAGGGGGACCTTTGACAGTTTCTGTGTGTTCATTTGGAACATTAAGGAACATTCGGATGAATTTTCAGAAAAATCTGAGAGGGTCCACATTGGAGCCCTGGGTGATTTGGCACGGAATGACCTACCTGCGTAGCTGTCTTCATGATACCACCTTTGATTTCGGTGAAAATACAGAAGTGTATATTATTCGGAATACCGCATAGACTCAAGTGACTACGGTTGTGGAGTGTATCTGCAAAAGGGCTGTGTTGTGAGACAAACAAACACACAGCCCTGTTCGAGGGCTAGCTAGGCCCTAGGCCTAGCCTAACTCATAAGATCACTGGCACAGTAGGCCTAGGCTATTTACCCTTACGTAAAAGTTGTTCACAAAGTTTCATCAAAGACTGACCGAATTTTCACTGTCAATTTTGACCATTAAGGTAACTGAATAATTCAATACACCATGATTTTGCATTCTGGACAACTGTTCTCAGCAGAGGTCAAAGGTTACAACTTGAAAACTTGTCAAAACTTGATACAACACTGCCTAAACCTCTCCACCAGTCTGCTCATTTCATGCGCTCCAACACGAAGATTTTTGGCATGTGCACCGACTTCTTCTTGGCGTAGGCTAGGCCAGTCACAGTTAGTTTCCGCCCTGGCTACTTTCCGCCCCTGAAAAACAGTGTCTTCTGCCCCTTTTACTTCTAGCAGAAAACATCTTTTAGGGAGGCAGAAAGGTATGGAATGGAATGTGATATCAGTGGTGCTTTTGTCAAATGAAGATTCCATCAACTTTTCCTTTAAGTTTCAAACTTCATCGATCAATGCACCATGATTTTGCATTCTGGACAACTGTTCTCAGCAGAGGTCAAAGGTCACAACGCAAAAACTTGTCAAAACTTGGTACTTTACCTGCGTAGACCTCTTCATCAGTCTGCTCATTTCATGCACTCCAACACAAAGACTTCTTGTTGACAGAGGCATATCGGCGGGCAAGGTGTACTCCTGGTGCGCTGGTTAATTCCCATTGTATGATAAACATACAGTATACTGTGCTACACAGTACTTGCATTGCCAATGAACTTCAGCTGGATTTTATAGCAATTGAACAAAGACATCTCCCACATAGTCTCAGTGACAAGTGTGTCAAAAGTCATGAAGGCATACAGATCAGGGTTTTCCCTGGGTTTAGAATTGAACGTCGCGCATCTTCTGCGTCTATAGTTGGATAGCCGGCCTGGGGGAGGGGTATAAGGGGAGTATGCAAGTCGCTAGACGCAAAATGGTGACACTTTTAAGGCAAATTAGTCAGCACAATTTCTGTAAGTCGATGCAAAAATATTAGCACTGAAACTCACATTCGTACAAATTTTCACGAACGGGATATCGAACGGGATATCATTTTTGTAGGCGTAATAATTTCACTTCAAAAGTGGGGATACAAATCAACTGTTAATACAGTAGATTTGTTTGTAGTCGATGTCACATGTCCTTTAATAATGTAGTTCTTAGGCCAACATCATGCTCGTTCTATTTTTCATCCCCCAATCATGTCGAAATATTTGCATTCTTTTACTGGGTTGTAGTTGCGTTAATGTTCTATAGCTACTCTCCTGCTTTAACGAAGCCCATGAAGAGCAATCATTCATGATAATCTTAGCAGTTCTGGGAAGCAAAACAATTGCACCCGATTAGCGTATCTCATGGTTCCTTTCGGATATTAATATCCCGGTATATTTTAAGCAGTTCTTGTCCAAAACTTACGTCTTGTTTGAAAAGAATCTGCAATCTGAATGCACGTAAGTCACATCCCCGAAAAATCCACCGTTATTTCGTGGTGAATTTGGCACGGGGCTCGCCCTGCTTCGCTAGCCGGCTATATAATAAGCATGGGAAGTGTGATCGTCGTAACACAAACTCAATGGGAAAACTTGTCTCGAGACCGAGTATTTTCACACACTAAATCACATAGGCGAAGGCGCGAGTTGTGATTGGCTGGCTAGAATTAACGCAATTGAGCCAATCACGATGCAGGGACCAATTTAAATTTTGAAATGGATCGTATGCATATGATGTCACCAAGCAAAACATGACGTCTTGTTTGGCGGAAAAAACGGACTCGCACAAAAGTCTACTGCATGCATGGGCCAAGAATTTTGCTGCATGAGACCACGTGCATCACTGTTTTCGTTTGCAATGACGTCGTATGACAACATTGCATAAGTCCTACTGTAAATTACATTACGGAAGGAATGCTAGAAATGACTTAATTTATGCAAGATAATAGCTACCGAACTTGCACCAGATTCTAGGAGCTACGTGTACAAAACGTGCACAGACATGTACAGTATGCTTAGCTTGGGGATTTGAAAAAAGGCGCAACACTGCAGCTCGATAGTCTGTACAATGTGTTTTGTGCAGAACAGTTTGTACAGCAACACACGCGGCGCTTTCCGCGAGAAAGCAAGGAAGATCCATTGAAATGCAATTCTAAATCTAATTGCATGATATACTACAGGGTTATAGCGGAAAATATCAAATGATAACTTCTATGGCAGGGATAAAATTTTACTTTTGTGATTATCAATGCATCCCATTTTGGCGGCAAGCTAAAGGATGAATTTTACGAAAGTAAGGGCAAGTTTCAAGTATATTTTAGGCCCTTCTTCAGTTTGCAAAATAATCGGTGGTAAAGATCAAATGAATGCCAGAATTCATAAGAGCAATAGTACGTGGCTGCAAGCAATCACAGATTGTGTGCGTACCGATTTTTTTTATGGAAACATGTTGGGAAAACAAGGGTTCTATGACATCATACACATAAGGTCCATTGCACTTATTTTAAGTTACCCCTACGTAAGAAACATCGTGATTGGTTCTTTATTGCTTTTAATCAGCCAATCATACTCGCGACATTGTCAGTGCAGTTTTACTGTGTAGGAATAACGTGTAGAAACCAACCGTCTTCGCATAGAATTCTAATACTCCCAATGCATTTGTGCTACGATCAAATTTCCCAAACTTTTGTTGTACATAGTCGAGCAAAACAGTTCAGAAATGGAGTATTTACTTGGGGGTTAAGACTGCAGTGTACGCTCGCACAACTTCATTTTACGAATTTCTGAATTGTGGCGTAAGTTTTAAGAACGAAGTAACAGGAAATATGTTAGATTAAAGAAGTAAAGAGACAATGACATGACAATGACATTGACAATTTTCCAAATCTGAGACATTAGCCCCGCCTCTAACATGCAAAAACAGGCGTTTGTGTTTTAGTCGTGCAAGTCGTGTTGTGCCCCGTAGCTACTGCGCTCCGGAGTGAGCACAACAGTTTCCTGATACGAGCCTACGAGGGCAAGTGCAGGCTAGTTAATAATACTGTGTTGTATACTTGTACAGTAGTAGGCCCTATGGGATATACATAAAGAGCTCCGACTCGCATGCAGTTGTATTTATATGGAAGTTAAAAAAGTTAGTTGCAGTTTTACAAATAAGTCAATGATGTTGTTGTTAATTGTATTACCAACAAAAGCAAACGTTGACAGCTACAAAGAAGGAAAATTATGGAGGCTAGCTGGCACCAATTTTGAACATCGCGGCCGTTTTTTGAACGTCGCGGCCTCCTTGATTTTGAAGCTTGAATGTCGCGGGGCGCGACGTTCGAAAGGCCCAGGGAAAACCCTGCAGATGAGCCGCTTTGGCTTTATCTCTAGAGTCTTAAGGTGCTACTTGAGTACCATAGATTACAGAGCTTTTAATTTTCTTTTTATTTCAACGTATGACTAAGAAATAACTGTTATAGCTGGCAAATTGTATTTTGCATTTGCCGTTGGGGACAACCAAGTTTTGGGGAGGACAATGAAATTTCTAATGCAGGTTGTCCTCTGGACAACCTGATATTTGCTAAAGGATCATCCGTTTTGTTATGTGGGGAGGAAAGAGATGACGGTCCGCAGGCTTGGCTAATGGGTACATTAATAAATGTTATCAGCGCAAGGGCTGTGTTGTGAAGGAATGAGTCTAGGCCATGTAACAAATGCACAGCCCTTTTCGAGCTAGGGCTAGCCTAGGCCTGTTTATCAGCTCAACCCACTAACAGTGGGTAGAGCTTATGTTATACTGTATATGGGGTCAAAATGTCTGTCTCTCACTTTAAAAAGTTTCACTGCCTTCAAATCTGGTCAGATTTGTCTGATTTTTCCAGTGGAGGATTGGCATAAGCATGGCAACAGGTCTATCGTTTTTGGAGTGGTTTTGTGTAAAGAGTTTGGAGAAATCATTACTTTGCTGTATTTTCCCCTCAAATATCTCAGACTGTTACATAATCAAGATAGCCTGCAAAGCAGTCATTTATTTGTCAGCAAATTACTTATCCTTCAGTAATTTTGATATCTATTACCAAGGAGCTGCTATGACACAGGTCTCTCTTTGCTGTGTGAGGACACTTCCACAGTGTGTGGCCACTGTAGTGCTCTTTGGCTCGTCACCAAGTTTGTTTATCTGGTCAAGCTGGAGTAAAAGTGGTTGTATGATACTTGTTACAATTTGGAATAATGTCAACTTGAATGGACCAGAAGTACTCCCATGAATGGACACAAATCAGCAGTATCAGCCTTCAGATGAATGGTGCATTGAAGTTTCTTCCAGTACTTCACTTTTTGTGTACAAACATCCCAGAGGGGTGAACTTGGGAGGTGGAAGGAAGAGGAAAACATGGAAATGGTGGGAAGGGAGAGAGGGACTGAGGAAGGAGGGAGAATTGAGAGGGGGGGAGAAAAATATTTGGGTATCTTATCTGTCCTTATTGCTTATCCCACTGTCTTGCACAAACTGGTCATTTGTAGTATGACTTGTTGTACGTTTCTAATTCCTGCCTCCATAGTCAGCACTATCGTAAAGGGTACCTCAAGTTAAAAAAAAAAAAAAGACCATAAATCTTTGTATGTATAACAGCATGAAAAATATGTGCTTACAGACCAATCTCATCTTCATAGGGCATTCCTGAGCTGAGATATAAAATATTGAAGTTTATTTACTCACTTAAAAATGGTACGTTGGACAATAATTTGGGATGTCATTGTTAAACTGTAAGTTAAAATTACTATCTTTGTCTTTCTGTTTTTCTGCACCTTATACCAAGAGGTGTGATAGCACTCCTACTGTGGTATGCAGTAATGTTATTAATTTAGTCCCCTCTGTACAACATGCCATGGAAGTTAACAGGAGTGTTCAGGTCATACAAATATTTTTTAACTTTCAAAGGAAACAAAATATCTTTTGTGAGTTTTACAACTAGAAAGTCACAGCTCACAGTATTGAGCAATAGATCAATTTGTTTCAAGTGAATAAGCTTTGAACATTTTATGTCTCAGCTCAGTAATGTCCTGGGAGCTGGACTGATAGCATTCACTTTTCATGCTCTTTAATATATTTTTGAGTGAAATATTTGACTTAAGGGTACACTGTTAGAGGATGAACCAGCTATGTAGAGATTTATCCCTGAAACAGTTCAACTGCTAAGTGAACAGTGTTCACATGCTGGTCTGCCCACCTGGAGTTGTCTGAGTATGTGTTAAGTGTACACAATAAATTTATTCAAGATAAATTTAAAATAAAAGAAAAAAAAAATGCTGATAACATAAGAAGGGTTGAGCGACAGTAGCTTTGCTACTCTGGCTTACTGTATCATCATTTTGTATGATGGGTTGACCGTCGAGTGGGAGTGTAAAAATCTTGAAATGACAGTTTCTCATAGATGCGCATTCGATAGTACACTGAGTATATATTCTGTAAATGATTATGCACGTGTCAGCCCACAGCGCCCCAGGCTTCGATAAATTCATTTCTTATTACTTGTCCATGGGGCTAGGGATTCCCAAAGTCTACTTGTCTGCATGAATATGCACTGAGTCCATTATCTAATTATCTAGTACTAGCCATTGAATTCCTATGTGAAGAAGACTTCTGTGCTGCTTGCCCAGCGGGCTATAATATTGAGCAGTTCACTTGTCCGAGTAATTTTTTACTTGTCCCGGACTGTTAGGCGGGGGATTTGTCGAAGCCTGCAGCTCCCCCTTAAAATGTTTTATACACACCATGTAGTAGGTCTAGGTAAGTCACACATCTTCCAGCTCAGAAGTTTAAGTTAGGGGTTGGACAAATGCGCAAATTTGCACACAAAAAAACGCACCATGATTTGGGGAAAAAACGCAAAAAAGCACAATTGTAATTGCCAAAAAGCACAGACTCATAATCTTGTGACTGAACCTGTTATTTGCTTAAATTGTAACGTTGCTAGTTTAAACATAGTTTCAATGCCAGTACAAAAGTTCTGTTTTGATTTAATTTTGGAATGTTTTCACGGACAATGAAAAAAGATCTGTCCATTCCTTGCTCCCTATTTGGACTTTTTGAAGCCAAACTTGGACTTGGCAACCGTGAAACGGAATATAAATTTTACGTTTCTATCTAGTTGATATCATATGACATTATGTAACACATTTTTGTCAGTGGGTCGTTAAATCTCATCTAACTAACCATTCTTTTTCAGTGTAGTAAGGAGAAAATGGAAGCTGATGTTTTGAAATATTGTGTAAATTGTATCAAAAGAGTACAGAAGTTGCTGTTGACTTACTTTACTACTTATGTTCTGTGCAACGTATATATGTCAGATACCAAATCCTCTAAATCAGCTGATATAAATGCCAAATAATAAATTTTGTTATAGTACTGAGCAGGAAACAATTTATCCTGTATTACATTGCCATAATTTGCTACCAAAACTGGCCAAATTGCTACCTAAATGCCAAAATGTATACCTCTTTTTTGTGTGCATAACTGTTGTGCTTGCAATGATTTCATACTAAAGAACAAAAATTCTCAGAACTGCTATGCAAAATTTTATCCTAAATTATTCCATGTCTAACTGTAGATGAAACCATGTTCTAATTTGCCATTTTATTTGGCTTGACTATCAATTTATTAGCTAGATTTAGCACTTTATGTTACTTAAAGCATTTTTTTATGTACAACGTTGAAATATAGACCTAATACTGACATTGAACACAGATTATTACTCCAACACTAAATCGTGTGTACTGAATGCTGAATAGAGGGCAGCATTTGTTTATTGTATTGGTACTTCAAACATCATCATACAATATTAACTGAGCAAAGTACAGTTTACACTATTTGGATTTGTTTCCAGAAGGTGCCAAACTGTGTGTAATCAAACAACAAAAGGAAGCAGAACATTTCTTTGTTCGTGCCTATGTGTGTTGCTTGTGTGGGAGTCTGGTGTTAACCAGTTTGGTGTTCACCCACATAAGAGTGTGTCATTGAGTTCACATAAAGTAAAGATATACTTGTGTACTTTAACCCTTTTATTATTCCAGATTGTACTGTTGTGTATTGTCTGCAAAAATGTCCATGACAAGCTTACCCTAAATAGTATCTTACAAACCTTTAAGAGGGGTGTGATGTTCCATTGGTCCTCATTTAGTCCAAGAAAGCACACAACTTGTGCAATCTTTTTTTACTTTATAGTGCAATATTTTATAAACATTTAAACCGTTTTCTACTTTTTGGGAAGAATACGAGTTGATAGTGATTTTTTTGTTTTGTATACAGTGCTATACACCACAGAAGTCTTTGTATTTAATATTTATTTGATATTTAACTTCTGAAGAGGACATCATTTTGAGGTGATACAAAAAGTGTTGCTGGAGTTTACCATAAGAAAAAATTTGCTTCTATTTATTCCCCACAAAGAAAACATAAAAATGACGGATACTCATCACAGCAGTGAGGAGGAAGATTTCTGTCGGATCTCTGATGGTGGACACTCAGATCATGAGCAGGAAGATCAACAACCAAAGGTAGAAAAAGATGTTTCATCGGAGATGGCAGAAGTGAAGGATCCAGAAATCTCCGAATACTGTCAGGTGGTGTTCCAAAATGTATCAGAAAGTTATAAACCAGGTAATTGTATAGGAGTCAAATTTCAATGGTTTTAAATTAATTTATTTTACTTTGATGTGATGTTGTAGATACCATCCATTCAATTGGGACTGGAGGAACTTCAACTCAAAAATGCAATTTTGCATGCAGTGCGTGAAGGGCTCAAAATAAAAAAGGTTGAACATCTTCAGGAAAGTTTACTACCAGCCTGAATCATTTGAAATTAAGTGTGAATGACTGTTTGATGTTGTTTGCGGTTGTTCTAGTACTATATGTATTAGTAGCAGATCATGCAGTACACTGCACAAGGTCACTGTAAAATCAGTCATAACAACAAGGTTAAAGGGCCAAACTCAGTTTGACACAAATGCTCAGGGCTGGAAAATATCTTTATTTCCTAGGAAGGGAATAGAATTTTCCACAATTCTCACTACATTTTCATATAGAGAAGAGGGAAATTTTCCTCCAGCTGCCCAAATTTCTTGGAAAGGAGCCTCCCAGTTTTCCAACTTTTTCCAACCATGCTTGAAATGCTTATTCCCACTTATTTCATACAACTTTCCTTCCAAGTATTTCAGGAGTTTACATATTGCATATCTAAAGTACATCAATGAATTACTCTTCATAAATTTCACAGGTCAGAGAGAATAATTTTTTCACATGATTGGCAAGAGTTACTCATAGAAACAACTGTAATGACTGTTCTTGCCCTTTAATTCAATACTGGATCAGTATCCAGTTGAAATAACCATAAGAATCTACAGTATGCATGGTTCATGAATAAGTGCCGTGATTGAGTACTAACTTGTGCCGTATCCATTGCAAAAAATTAAATTGATGAGTGACCTCAGTACACATCCATATAATCTTTAGAAAATGTTATGTGCACATTTATAGCGACTTGATTTGGATGCAACAAAATTTAACCTAAATGGTAAATACTAGATCCTTGCCTGACAATCTGGTACACTTGTTATTCACCCTGGAATTTCTTGCACATGGGATTTAAGTGTAAAATAAATATTCTCAGTCTCAAGTGACCTAACTCCATACATATTTTTTCTTTTCTCTCAATTCAGGCAAACACTTAGAGTGCTACTACACCCTATCACCAGTCCTGGTTCCATCATCACGAGACTACATTGGTGTGTTCAAAGTTGGTTGGAACTCAGTCCGCAGTTACTATACTTTTGAGTATGCTCCCATGCCAAAGAACTGGACTGCTGATCAAGAATACAAACAATGCGTCATTTTCAACAGTGAGTATTAAATTGTCAATAGTTCAGCTAGCATTGACTAGCGAGGCCATCATGGCTCTTTGTTTTTCAGTGTACAGTGCTTCTACAGCACCTGTTAAGTACCCTGTGTGACTGTGGTTATTATGTGGTTGCACATGTGTTGCAGTCATTGAAAACATAGGAAGGTTGTTTTCACTCGCTTAGCTTCTGCCTCTCACACCGAAGGCTCTGGTTCTACTTCCAGGTGGAGTCATACCAAAGACTCTACAAATGGAACCTACTGCCGTTGTGTCATATTGTGTGTGATGCTCCTTGTAAGAAATGGAGTAGGCAAAACAACCCACAGACTCTGAGCTTGTTTTGACTCTTTTAAAAGAAAGGTATTACCACACTGCTGTGAAAGCTGGGATAAATAAGAATATGGATGCTTGATGAAACTTAACTACATAATTCTCCCTGTTCAAATCATGAATATATTATTGGGCTTTCAAACAAAACACTCAGTTTCAAAAAACAATTTCTAAATATTTAGGTATTGATATTTGAAGCTTATGATTTTGAAGGACTTGAAGTTTCTTTGGGCAGTTCAGGGAGTGTTTACAAACTTGTTACAAACCATAATTTGTAGGTTGACAGGATAGTTCTGGTAGTCTTATTTAAAGAATAGCATGACACAATACTTTTGTTCTTGTGTGATGTCATCAGTCCAACCCTTCCCACGAGTTCAATGAAATATATGAAAACATTATTTGTAATTTGGAAACAGAGCCCCATTAATTTTAGTCTTCTTAATTTGCATGTTATTCCTTTTTCTTTCATCACCACCAGGGTTGTCACCATGTCAGGCAGCACCGGGTGGTGCTACCTGGCTCTCAAAATCTCCACCCGGTACTTGCCATCAATATCAGCATCACCGCCCGGCACAAATTCCTTACCCTAACTGGACAAAATTCTTAGATTTCTTTAGAACTGAGAGATAATTCCTCGTTGTTTTGTAAGCACTCTCCAATCTGCAAAAATTTTTCCAAGAGGAGGTGGGACAGTGACTCCCCTTAGACTGCTCCCTTAGGACAGTGACCACAAATTACCCAGCTCTAAAAATGGTTTAGTGAAAACCCTGATCACCACCATCATGGATCTTTAACTTTTTTTAATCTTTCCATCAGGTTATTACTTACCCAAGGAAGAAGACGGTGAGTTTTATCAGTTCTGCTACATCGATTCTACTGGTAAGATGCGTGGTGCCAGTACCCCTTTCCAGTTTTTGAAGACACCAATGGAGGACTTTTTTGAAGTTCCAGACGAAAGTCTAGATATTTTGATGATTCAGAGCAAGCAGACCCATAACAGCGAACTCATAGAGAAGCTGACTACAGAAAGAGACAGCATTGCAGCTGAGAAATCACAGATGGAGAAAGAGAAGAACCAATTAGTTGGCAAGGTGGAAGAAATAGAGGCAGCACTTACAGTGAAAGAAGATGATGTCAAGGAACTTACAGAGAAAGTTAAAGTAAATCTGAAAGTTTTAAAAGAATAGTCCAAATCCAACTTTATTTTTGATTTGTTAATGGGGAACTTTAAGCACAATGGCTGAATTTTCATTCAATTCTTATTCCTGTGTAATTGATATTTTGTTATGCTAAAAATTTATAGCATAAGTAGGGAGAAAGTAAGCCAGTGAGTCACAACTGGAAAACACTTTAGCTGGCAATTAAACCGAGCAGTTAAACCTCACGTACCTTACAAACTCCAAAATTTAAATGCATGTGTATCAGAAGTCTTGTGCATAACTCTTGAAGTACATTCTGTTGGGAGGAGTTATCTTAACATTAGACAAATGACCAAACCCAATTAATACTGGTCTATAACAATAACTTGAAATAAAGAAAACATCATTCGTCCTGACAATCAATGTTTAGTTTGTATGTTCAATTATACACACTGTGTTCAATGCTAAGCATGTTTTCTTCTTCTCATTTATAGGTTTTGGAAGAAAGTAACAAGCAGATTCCCATACTGGAAGGCAAGCTGAGTGCTGTCGAGAAAGAACTGAATGATTTGAGGGCTGAGAAGAAACGTTATGAAGAATCTTTACAACAAACTACAGAAGCGTTTCTTGAGGTTCAAGATAATATCACACAGTTGGAGAATGAGAAGACCAGTTTGAAGAAAGAGTTGGAAAGACTCTTGAAAGAGAGAGATGAGTTTAAGGTAAGGTTGTGAAGGGCACAGGGATTAAGCCTCCCTCCCCCTCAGTGTGTCAAGCTTGTCAGGATGGATACATTGTTTGGCAGCTTGTAGTTGTTTTATGCATCTAGGATCATGCACTGCCATTTCAACTGCAGTTAGAAAGACTAAGTTAATAAGCTTCGTAAAGTATTGTAACAATTCAAAGTGGCTGAACCCCAAAGCACGAAACAGAAATCACAGCTGTGGCTTTTATAATTGTATTTACAAATCTTCACAATGTTTTATTTTCTGTTCCCGTCTTTTTTGAACAAAATAACTTACATTCACACTTAGTATGTCTGTGCTGCATTGTTTTTTCCTTGTACAAAACCTGTGGTACAGCCTGCTGCATTGAAGTCTGACTTAAACAATGAAACTAACTATATTAGAACCACCGACTTATATACATGGACTTAGCATGTAACGTGTACGTCCTATCTGTAGCTGGTCGCCACTGACTGGGACAAAAGAGTGCACCAAGGTGGCCACCTTGAACCTATAAATCATCTGATTTGATGACGACTCTGCTATATTTTAAACAAAAGTTAAACGTGAATGAAAAAAAATATCATATTGCTGCAATAGTTGAAGTGATTTAGACCTTACCTTGCCATATTACAAAAGTATTCCAACTTTCTTGCAAAATATGGGGATATACTTGAGCAAGGCCATACTTTCACACAAAAGCATAGCAGACGGCCATCTTGGTGCACTTTTTCTCACATGTACGGTAGCGACAATGTACCGTGCATTATCCTCTGTCCATGTATAGGAAGTCTGTGATTAGAACCTACAAATGTTGCTGTTGCTATTAATATTATGTCTGGCTGTTTAACTGATGTTAATGCTACAATTGTCTATCTTTTAGGGACAGTTTGCCTCCAGTGAAAAAGAAAATGAGACTCTGAGAAATGAGATCGATTGCCTTAAACAGCAACTTATGGAAGCCAATGAACGAAACCAGGTCATCTTGGCAAAAGAGGGCGCTCTTAAGGAAGAAAAGCAGAAGGTTGAGCAACAATTGTTGGTTGCTTCCAGTGATCAGGTAAATGAGTGACAGTCTTGAGCAGTAATATATAATGGGATTTACTCCATGTGCTACTGAATATTTGCAGTTCACCTAACAGCATTAATTGATGCAATGATGTGAAGATGTCATCCTAATGGTTTTAAGAGGGATGATTATCAGTTTATCTAATCATTCATCATTGTAGGATCATAGAAAGATGCTGGAAGTCAGAGTGGTGGAGTTGGAGAGTAGTCTCGCTAGATCTGAAGAAGCTCACAGGAAACTAACAGAGCAAATGAAGGCTATGGGTGATGTCCATGCAAAACTCACCAATGACTATGAGGTAAATCAGTATGCTTAAAGGTATAGCTTGTTTAGTGGAATTTGCTCAAAGGGAAGAACCTTACATCTTGAGATTTGTAGATCAGACTTTTGATGGGTAACGTTTGGCCAAAACATTGCAAGTGTGATTCAAATGTTTTTGAAGAGAGTCCTGCCTAGCTTAGTATGTTTCCCTTAGGTTTGTAAAATGATAGTAGTTTAAGCCAATGAACCACAACTGAAAAAAGTCTTGGCTTGCCTAAAGCCAGCTTGTTAGAAACTGGGCAGTAAAACTCAGTTTAACCAAGTATGGGGTAATCAGTATATGCCTGTTCTTTTTACCTCATGGGCACATTATTTGAAAAAAAGAACTCTCTGTCACTAGTGGACATTGATGATGAATTTGCCAGTGAATCCTCCATTGAACCAACTTGCTCTCTCAGCTTTATTTGACTGACATAAAGTAAAATCAGTTTATAGTATGTCCTTTCGTATCAAGGTTTTGTATGTGTTTGCCTCTTATTCTCTGTCCATCTACCCAGTATCTTAAATTATGTCAGTGTTGTGTACATTGTTAGTATTTGCCAAAATAAATTGACATTGATTACTGTTTACCTTGCTTGACAGCAATCTAGGATGGAGTGTGATGAGCTAAAGACAAGACTTACTCGCCAAGGTGAAGAATTCCTTAACAAACAGAAGAAGATGGAGAAACTGATGTCGTTGGAGAAACATAAAGCAAGTGAAAGAGAAGTCAATCTTACTACTCATGTACAGGCTTTGAAAGATGCAATACAGAAACTGGCTAAGGTGAGGCATATTTGATTCCTTGATGTAGTCAAAGGAATCTATGTGATGGTGATGTCGTGTGTGTATGTGTGTGTGGGTGTGTGTAAGTGTATGTGACTCTTGAGATTGTGAACATGATGTCTCAAGAAGGGTTAGTGTGACTGATCTCATATTTGGTTTTGTGGGTTGGCCATATTAAGCAGGTAATTCCTATTGTTTTTGGTGAAGATCAAAGGTCATTTGAGGCCACCAGACTTCAAAATATCAAAACCTTGTCAACACCATATTTTAAGAAGGGTAAGTGTGACTAATTTTATATTTGATGTGTGGGTTAGTTAAACTTAGTAGATGATCTCTATTGTTTTTGGTGGGAATCAAAGGTTGCTTGGGGTCACCAGGGTTCAGAAGGTAAAAACCTCGAAAACACAAAATCTCAAAAAAGTAACAGTGGTATCTCATACTTAGCCTGTCCATTTGTCATAATTAGATGATGAACCCTGTTGGTTTTGATGGAGGTTAAGGGTTATTTAGTGTCAGCAGAGGTCAGAAGGTCAAAACTTTGTAAACACCGTATCTCAAGAAGGGTAGCTGTGGGGGTCCTTTACTTCATTGCCCATATTTAGTAGATGAATCCTATGATATGTGGTGGAGATCAGACATCATTAAGGACCTCTGGAGGTCAGAAAATTAGCATGATATCTAAAGAAGGGTAAGACTCTCATACTTAGCATATCCATTGCCCATATTTTTTTGATGAATGCTATCATTAAATTGGTGGAGGTCAAAGGTTACTTGGGATCATCAGAGGTCAGAACTCACAAAATTGTACACATGATATCAACTTTGAGAGGTCTCACATGTTATAGCAAGTGCATTGTGGTGTATTGCTCATATTGAGAAAATGAACCCAATTATTTTTGATAATGTATGAAACACTGTTAAATTGAAAAACATATCCTTCAGCCTAAACATCTTGGCTTCCTGATTGTTTAAGTAGTTAAAAGCCAAACTTCAAATTGGTTTTTCCCTCTATCTATTCTGTACATCATTCAATGGGTAGTAAGTATGCATTAAATTTAAAGACATTGTGTATGGTTAGAACAAAGAAATGGATGTAATTCTCACACAATATATGTACAAAGCATCATTGTAGTTTATTGTTTTTCCTTGGAGGTTGACTTTTAGAGTAAATATAATTGCTCCATGGCTATTGAAAACCTAAATTGAAAAAAAAATAAATTCCTCCAATGTAGGAGGATGAAGGTTTCTTTTGCAATAGTAGTTTCATACTTCATGAACAGAATGAGAAAATAACAAGCGTGAATTAACTTGTTACCATGGCCAAAAATTATTTCTTGCTCTGAAACTTACAAATTTGTATAATTTTTTTTGTTTCTGTGTCATCTCAGTCTTTGTGAAGCATTTTACTGTGAAATTAAAAATAGATAAGTTGCCATAAAGCTGACTGCTACAAATTTTTGAGAATTTGAGACCAGGCAAAATACTGAATTGTAAAAAAAAAAATAGAAAAAATTGGGTATGGAAAAGTGGTTTAATGTTTACTTAATTTTTTAAAGTAAAGGAATGAAAGGAGAAAAACTTATTCTTGTAGGAAGAAGAAAGAAGAGAAAGTTAAAGTTGTTTGAATCAAGTTGGGAAATCTCAGAAGAAGAATTTTTGGATTATAGGATACCATTGCAATTCATTAGTGTGTAAATAAGGACTTTGATCATACATTCTGTAAATGCCTAAGATGTAACCTGTTTTGCCCTTGTGTTTACTCTTAAATGTCAACTCTGGTATGCTGTGTTTCTGTCTTGTGCTGGTTGACATGGAAGGTTTTTCAATCTTGTATGTTTTGCAAAATAATGCTTTAGACCAGCTTTTCCCCCCTCCATAATTTTTTTTGGGAAAATATAGTACTTTGGTATCTTTTACACAAACACTGTTATGTTCTTTATGTTTAGTACTGCAATTTGTTAATTTAAAAGTTGTTTCACTAGAGCACTGTGTCTATAAATATAGTTACTTTCTGTGTTTACACAGGAGAAAGAAAGCTTGACTCAGGGAAAAATGGGTTCTGAGGAAGCATCTCACATTGCTGTGAAGAGTTTCAAAGACAAAATGCAGAAAGCTCAGCGTCGGGCAGAAGATGAAAGCCACAAAAGATTAGAAGTGCAAAAAGATCTGGTGAGTTGAAACAGCTTTTGCAATATTTGTTATATTAATGAACATTATCCTGTCCATGCTCTATAGAATGTTTTATAGCATACAAATGAGGCACTCAACTACCCAGGATAACACTATCTTGAATATGTTCATCAAAGTATAGAAATGGAACCTTATTTAATTATGTGTGTATTAATTATTTAAATTAATCTTTGTTTGGCTGAATTTTTATATCAAAGAGCTGCATGGTTTTGTACATACTTCATGTTCATGGGGCATTTAATACAGGGAACAACTTTGCTGACAGATAGCAATGTCAGTGTATCACCAAACCCATGTTGCAAATGAAAACCCTTACTGTGAGGATTTTTCATGGACTGATTCCCCCTCCCCCCCTTCCTGTTGGCATGGCATTGTAGAAGATCTCCATGGTATTTTCTGCCAGTCATTAGAGGCTACTAAATGGAAGGATTTACACACCATACAACCATATTTGAAAGTATATTTTAACTTGTAGTTGACACTATGTAACATATTCTTGTTGGTGTTTTGTTAAATCTCATCTATCTAATGGTCGGTTGTTGGTAATAGCTACATTATGGAACTTGGAGCAAGTTGGAGGTATACTGTAGATGTTGAAAATGATTCAGAAAGAAATTTGCATGTGTTGTTATGTGTATGAGATTGGTAGGGTTTGTTTGTTTTCCAATATTAAGTCATAAGTAAGTGTGGAAAATTCTTCTCTTTGCTATGTTGTATTAGTGATTCTGCAACTGGTTTGTGTGTAAAATTGAATGTGGTAAAACACTGGTAGTGGTATGTATGCACTGTGATTGCATAAAATCTCCAGAAAATGCTGGCAATACTTGAGTCTAAATTATCATGTATTGAACTGTATGTAGTTCTTACATACCATTTATGACTCGCAGAGTGGACAGGATCAAATAGTCTCATTGGTCAAGCATTGCTCATGGGTCAGTCAGGGATCTAGCCAGGAGGGAGCATAGGGACCATCTGCTCCCACCCCCTGCCCCCTCCCCCCAGTGTTGAATATTTTTTAGTTTTTGTGTGATATTTTTTTACATATTCTTAAATTTTAACAGGAAAAACTCTTCTGAAAATATCATGATGTATGATAATGGTTAAAGCATTGCATCAGATTGATCTAAGTTTCTGCATTTGTTCAGTAAAGGGGAGGAGCCCTCTCCTCTAGTCACAAAATCTGCTCCCCCTTGCAAATTCCTGGCTATGTTACTAAGGTAATAGGTTCACTACCTCTGGTCTTAATGAATTACTGGAATACACTGAAATATTGCATAGAAAATGACAATTGTTTGTCCTTTCAGCTTGAGTTGAAGGAAGCATACAAAAATGATAAGGAAGACCTGGAGAAGCAAGTAACGTATTATAAAACACGTTTGGAGGAGGCTGAGGAAAACACTCGGCAAATAGCCCATGATAATGGCAAGGAAATGGACAGTTTGAAGGTGAGGTTGGAGATGGCCAAGGAAGAGTACAAGATTCTTTATAAAGAGCTACGAAGTCTGGAAGGCAAGGATCGCAGTGGTTCAAATAAAGATGCTAAAGAAGGGACATCCCCTGTCAAAGAAAAACTGTTGGGAACAAATTCTGTCGTAGAAGGTGAGCATAGTGTTGATTGTCGTATCATTACTGATAGTCCATTGCAATTAGAAATTTCAGTATCTGGACATTGCATTCTAAATGACAGGCAGAGAGGCAGACAGGCAGGACAGACAGCTAGATAAATTGTATTTTCCATTGGAATAAATGGAAAACCCATTTCTGTCGACAGGGGGAACATCAGATGGGGTGAAAATGTAACAAAACATGAAAATGTAAACAGACAAAATTGAAAACATACAATATACAAGAAATACTCAGCAACATTTGTGGAAAAAGGAACATACAACTGTAATATAAAGTGCAAAGGTGGAAATTTGATGAGCTTAAAAAACACATTAAAAAATAGTAGGGTAGGTTTTCTCTTTGGTCAATTATTCTATCTCACACAATGGGTAGCATTCAGGAAATACCTGAAAGTGGGCCACTGACTACAGCCTCATTGTGCTTCTGACTTTCGTTGATGCAACATTAACTCCTTCAGCCTATAGTTAGGTGAGTGTAGATACTACATGTGCTTTTCAATTAAGTCAACAGCACTTGTAAGACATAATTGGCCTCTCGTTGAATAGAATTACTATTAGGAGTAGACACAATTGTAAGTACTCCTACACTCTAGTTTAGGCTTAATAGCCTGAGTATATTTTGGGTTGTAATATTTAAAGTAAACATGGAGGAACAAACTTGACTGTGAGAAGGTTTCGACTCTTCACCGACTGAGCCGGGTTAGATGTTACAGGCAGATTAAAAATATGAATGCTCTGACCAAGAATTCATCTTATATGCAGCGCTTTATTATGATTGTAATAAAATACAAAAAAATCATGAATTTATAAAAGTACAATTTTCAGGCCTGACAAATCTTGAAGGTTTATGGAGTTTTGAGGGGTTTGTATAGAAGTGTTGAAACTTTTGTGGCATAGTGAAAAAATTATATTTATAAACTCCTGAAGAAGCATAAGATTTTCTTCTTGCAAAACAATGTCCCATTTGCCAATATGTATAATTTCTCCAATGTTTTGTGATATTAAAGAATATAAAAATGACTGAAGTGAAAAAGCAATTTGCAAATGGGATAAAGAATATATATGTTATGTCAAAGATTGTTATTGCCTTTTGTAGAAAAAGTGCTGTCGACCTCCATTCCCGAAGAAGCTGGTGAGGCTACGTATGATTCGAGGGACATGACCCTGAACATGGAGGAGATGAACAAACAGGTGATGCAGTTGACCCAGGAATTACAGAAGAGAAAGGATAGAGTCAATCATTATCAGACACAGTATGAGGTTAGTTTTGGGCATAGGCGTATGTGGGTACAATTTTTTGTAGCAGGGCATGAGCAAGTTTTGCGCAAACAATGGCATCATTTGTCGTGTTTTGCCCAAATGGACCAATGGTTTTTTGCAGGAATAGGGAGGGCACTTAGAGGGCAAGTGCCCTCCTATGGTTTTGGGTAATTTGCTCATTATATTTTGCTGCATACATGCAAGTAGAATGTAGACATTAAATTTCATTAAATGGAATGCGGAAATAAACTTTCAACATCTTCAACAATACCCTATTTAGAAGGAGGGGGGGATTAACATATTGTCCCACTATGGTCAATTTATTTTTTGTATGAATTTTGCACAAGAAGCACACCAAAGGAAAGGGGGGGGGGATTTCTTGAAACAGTGGTTTATAATATCATATTTTTATACGTTTTCAATGACAGTCTTCAAATGTTTTCAAACATTTTGCTATCATAAGCTATTTGTTACCTGTCTTTCACACACTACAGTTTTACAGGGCCTTTTCTCTTTTGGATCAAAATTTCTTGACATGCCTCTGAGTTGAATAATGTTCAACTTTGTATTATATTTATGAAGTGTACATGGCCTTTAATTGTATGTATCAGGAAGTGAAGGAAATGAAAAGAAAATCCTTTCATAATGTTGGGAGATAAATCTCATATAAGAAAGTTCAGTAATTCATATCTGCATTGAATTGTGGGACACATCATGGGATATACAAACAAAATATAATGTGCAAAGTTCCTTTGTTTTCAGCAGTACTTGCATACAACTTTATTTAAGTGTCTACCCAAATCAAATGAAAGTAGGTAGGTGTCTAAGTCCTACTTGACAGCAGATTAGGATGCAAATTTTTTGGGACACATCATGGGATATACAAACAAAATATAGTGTGCAAAGTTCCTTTGTTTTCAGCAGTACTTGCATACAACTTTATTTAAGTGTCTACCCAAATCAAATGAAAGTAGGTAGGTGTCTAAGTCATACTTGACAGCAGATTAGGATGCAAATTTTTTGGGACACATCATGGGATATACAAACAAAATATAGTGTGCAAAGTTCCTTTGTTTTCAGCAGTACTTGCATACAACTTTATTTAAGTGTCTACCCAAATCAAATGAAAGTAGGTAGGTGTCTAAGTCCTACTTGACAGCAGATTAGGATGCAAATTTTTTGGGACACATCATGGGATATACAAACAAAATATAGTGTGCAAAGTTCCTTTGTTTTCAGCAGTACTTGCATACAACTTTATTTAAGTGTCTACCCAAATCAAATGAAAGTAGGTAGGTGTCTAAGTCCTACTTGACAGCAGATTAGGATGCAAATTTTTTGGGACACATCATGGGATATACAAACAAAATATAGTGTGCAAAGTTCCTTTGTTTTCAGCAGTACTTGCATACAACTTTATTTAAGTGTCTACCCAAATCAAATGAAAGTAGGTAGGTGTCTAAGTAGGTGTCTAAATTTTTACTCCCAAAAGACACTTAAGACACAATCCACAGCTTTAAACCACACTTGAGATCTCTCCTCATGTAATAGATAGGTTAAGAAGGAATGACTTCACAAAATGTTCATTCAAAGTCAGATTTTGGAATAAAGTGTTGTAGGTGCATGATTGGTTTTCTTTATCCTGATGATTTGGAGGATGTGGGCAGGTGCATAGCCACCAAAAGGAATTACTGCACTTGCACATTGGAAGTCAACTTAAGATAGAAGTGTGATGCCCTTGTATGTTGAAACTCAACTTTGGGGTTTTGTTTTACAGAAAGAACGAATAAGGAGAAAGGAAGTTGAAAATCGTTACAGGGAGATGCAAGAAAATAAGAGACAGAAAGAGGAAGAGATGACAAAAAAGATTCGAGAAAAGCAGGTTGGTTGACTTTCATTATCAGTCTATCTGTAGCTGTCAATCCTGTTTCTTGTATTTTGTGCGAGTATACATTAAGATGGCCTCACAGGTGTATTTTGTTAGAGAATGTTAAAAAGATATTGAGCTATCCATTTACAAAATAAGAGCAATATCTGTCCATGTTTGTAGTGGTGTAGGTAGGGGAGAGGGGACATTGATAAAAATTCTCTGTACTTATTCTACTTATTTCTGGAAACAAAAAGTGTCTTTCAAAATTTGTAACCAACAGCAAGGCTTCTACAACACATCTGTTTGTTTGGCAATACTTTTGTCAAGGCATAAAATTTTTTAATTTTTTGCTACCCATTTGTTTGACATAAACCAGTTAACTAACTGTGGAAGTAAATTAGTAAAACCTAAATTAAACTAGGGATTAATTTTCACAAAATGTCTTTTTCCTATCTGTCCCAATACCTGATCAAATAACACTGCAAGGGCTATGTTTTGTCTTCAATGGACATTCTTTACTCCAGTTGATATTGATAAAGTCAAACTGAAAGAAACCACATACACGAAATGTTAGTCTGCATTGAGATTACACACAATGCGTGTTTGGTCTGAAGGTAAGAGCATCCACCTCTCACCTGGAAGGCCCCCGGTTCTATTCCCAGTTCCAGTCACACCAAAGACTCTAAAATTGGAACCTACTGCCGTTGTGCGTGATGCTCCGCATAAGCATCAAAGTAGGGAAATTTAGCCAGTGAGCCACAACTGGAAAAAAGGCCGTGACTGGCTAGACTTGAACCAATAGGTTGGAAACTGGGCCATGAAACTCCATCTAACTAACTAACTAACATGCATTTAGATAACACACAGTTCAGCAGTTTAAAACACTTCCTGGTTCCATGTCCTTGATCTACATCTCAACATGAAGAGATTGGTATCCCTCGTTTTCGAAAGTGAATAGCCTGTAGGGCTAATGACATTCGTGATGAATGCCAAATGGTCTGAAATGGTTGTATGTTTGATTAGCTGGTCATTATCTGACATGTTTCACTGGACCAACATGTCCATCTTAAGCAGTAGTATTGCATTAGTAGGCAGCGGGCCTTACACGAAAAAGTGCTTTCGTTTTTAACTTTCGTGACGCACATCTGAGGGTCGGCATAAAAATTACCCACGAAGGACAATTTTAACCTTTTGAACATAATATCAATTACCACAAGCGAACGAGTTGGCCTACGAAGAGAAATTTGAGGGTAAATTGTTGGCTTTTTGTGGCCAACATTCATTGTACATACTAGTTCCACGAATTTTCTGACACGTACAAAATCTGTACAATGCCGGGCGCGTGCACAGTGGTCAGTGAAATTGATAGGGATAAACTTTTATGTCAATTAATTGACGGGAGGGGGAAAGTAGGGGTGTAGGACGATTTTCCCCTCATCTGAGGAAAGGTTGAATAAATCAGGAACAAAAACGAGAAAGGATAGCGAAGGGATAGCGAAGAAGGAAAATGAAATAGGACAAAACAAGAATTAGAAATCTATTTCACTCCTACTTAACAAGAATTAGAATTTGGAATAGAAAAGAGGAAGAAAATAAACACACATAACATGAAAAAAAAAAACAAGAAACAGAGAGAAGAGATGCGTTCAGTAAGGATACCAATAGATGATTCACATGATATTGTTCAGTCAAGTCTGGTTTGCAGTTGAGTTATGAGAGAGCATATAACCGACGGCATGGTCAAGTGGTTAAAGCATCTGACTAGTCAGGCACAGATAAACGGGTGGGGGATTACCGCCCCATCCCTCCCTTTTTCGCCATATCAACAATAAAACATATGGAAAATTAGCAGTGGAGCTCCCTCTCACCCCTTTTTTCTCTTAGGTCAGCCCCCCTTTTTTTAATGTGCGGATCCGCGCCTGGACTAGCTTGCAGTTGGGAGGTCGGGAGTTCGAGTATTGGCCGGGTCATTTTAATTACTGAAGCCTGTAAAAAACACCTGCCATTGCTTGTTGCTCAGCATAGAGCAATTGAGTAGGAAAAACAATCCAGTTAGTCACAAGTGGAAAAGCTAGTCCGCGGCTGCTCGACATAAACCAGTTGGTTAGAAACTGGCCATATGGGCCGTCACGTAAAAACTCCGTCCATCTAACTTGAGAGGATAGGACTAAATGGACAGGCCTTACAGCCAAGCAGAACTTAATTCCCATTGAGATCTCTTGTCCAAATCAACCAAAAGGCTCCAACGGTTTCCAAATGGTACAGTAGAGGGTTTTCAAAAGGGTAGGTTTATGAAAAGGGTAATTTTATAATTCCCTTTGAGTTTTGACCAATTTCCATCATCTACAGAAGGGACTGCCCAAATGCAAAGGGTATCTACAAAAGGTATCACTTGAAACCCTTTGGGTTCAAAGGGTTTAACCCAAAAGAGTTCCAAATGGAGTTTTCAGCTGGGCTGCCAAAAAACTTTGGCTATGCCTAAAGCTGTAAAGTATAATCTCTTCTACACTGTTAAAAATTTCTCTGTAAATTTACATAATTTTTATGGCAAATTTTTTTCCAACCAAATAATGTTTTTTTTACAGCCAGACTGTAATCATGAAAAAACATTAAGTGTTTGTTTTTTCTTTACAGTTTTTGCATGTAAATTAGTTTACAAATGTCTACTGTAAAATCGAATTACAGAATTGTTCTGTTTTTTTTTTACCTTAATTTGATGTGAATTTACAGTCTACTGTTTTCATTCTCGGCGTTTTAATATTTATTATAATATCGCTCTTTTTCCTTTCATATGTTATTACGTAACATACACTTCACTATTACGTAGATCAGGTATTTGCTTATCAACGTAATGTGTCGTTACGAAGTTGTTTTCAATCAAAACACAATGAGGATGCTTTGTTGTCATATTGTTGTCAAGTAGACTGCTATCTCTAGGAACTTTGTAATTGGAAAGTCACATTTTTTGTACAATATAATAATTGTTTTTAAAATAAATATGACAAAGAATGCAAATACATTGGTTGCAAACATTTCCAGACAAGGTAAACAATAAGTTTATCACTTCCTGATTAAAAAACGCCAAAAAAGATATTATTCAAAGCAACAGCAATCCTTTTGTTAGGAAAATGCCTACAAAATAAGCTCCACCCATTTATGCAGAATGAGATATACGTCATAAAGTGGTAAATTTACAGACTCTTTCAAGTAAATTTGTGAAACGTTTTTAATTCGATCAAGTACATGAGCGCCTGTGGCGATGAGTTGACATCAGTATACCAATTGTCAGTGCTCTGAAATTAGGGCCTTACAATTTCTTTTTACTTAAAAATGTGTGACAAAACACCAGTTGTATGATATTTATAACTAAGAACGTAATAACTAAGTATGCTTTTATAATAAATGTAAGTTAATTTTCAAATAGGGCCATAAATTTGCCAAAAATGTTTTCTTTTTCAACTGAAACTTCGCAGAACGATGCATGTTATATATTGAAAATTTTCTGGCTATTTCTTATTTGTTTGTTTGTTTGGGCTTATTTTTGTTTCTTTTTCAGCTTAAAAACAAAATGAATGTTTGTTAAATGACAGTACATTTTTGTGAAATCAGAAAAATACAAAATACTGTTAAAATTTCTGTAAATTTACAGAAAAAGTTTTACAAAGCAGTAAAGTTTGGTTAAAAAAGCAGACAGAAATGGTTTTTCAAATAAACAGAAAATACATGTTAAACAACCTTTTTTTATTGTAGCAATACAAAGTGTCTGTAAAGATACAGAAAATCTCTATTAAAAGTAAAATACAAAAAGTTTAAGTTAAAAAAAGTCTGTAAATTTACAGAAATTTTTAACAGTGTAGTGAGCATACGGTACACCTGCATAATTTTGAACCAGCGTCGAAATTCCATGAAGCCTTAGTCGTTCACTCCAAGTATATAAGTTCAAACTATATGATCTATCATCAAAGAACCAATCTCAAATTTCCCTGGTAGCATTCCCATATGGCCCCTTATCGACAAACATATGGGGCCCATATACCTTTTGCACCCAAAACCCATATGGGCCAGCCCAGGAAGCCCATATGATGCACATGGGATAGTGCTATAGGACTCATTTGGGCAATTGCCCCATATGGGCCCAGTACTATCCCATAAGGGCATACCGGGCTGGCCCATATGGGCCCCATATGGGTCTTGGGTGCAAAATAATATGGGACCCATATGGTTTTACTATGTGGGGCCCACATGGGAATGCTACCTGGGTTCCTGCGAGAAACTTAGCATCATGTAGTAGAACTGATCGCAAGCATCTCTGCCAGGAAAAAAAGGGAACCGATCGTGGAATAAAGTTTACAAAATGTGAAAATACCGACCGGGGGTGAGAGCTGTATGAATACATTATCTTCTGTCAGGTGTAGAGAGGCCCAAGATTCCTAGAGATATAATCACAACCTTACAACCAGTGTTTCGAACCTGCCACTTATTCATATGCTTGATATTTTGCATGTAGGCTATTTTATAGGTGAACATTCCATTTGGAACCCTTTGAGCGCAATTGTTTTGAATTGGTAGGTCTACCTTTCGAAAAGTAAAAAGAAAAAAACTTTTTCAAGCATAGGAGTAGGAAGTGGGGGCAGTGGGAGAAAGCCCCCCCCCCCAGGGAAAAATGAGGGGCGGAAGCATGCTTCCGCTTCCTCACTTCCCGTGTCAGAAACCCCTTCTTTAATTTTTCTAATCTCAAAAAACAGCGAAATTTCCGGCGTTTGCGCGCTGCATTTTGCAACATAAAGTGCACTAGTTCTCACTAACAGATCAGTTTGGTAAATTTTTCTGAGCTCTGGACATATCAAAATCGGATAGTTACCATTTGTGTGACACCACATCATTAAGAGACACCGGCAGCTATGTTGCTATTTTTGTGACCTGTCTTTCATAAAATTCCAATTTTTCTACAATTAAAATTCTTGATTTTAAAATATTTTGTCTAAAAGGACAACAAATTTGGGAAACTTTTGAAATGTCATCGGGGTCTGCGGGTCACGATTTTTCAAAATTTTGTATACTCTCCGCGCCAATTGAAGATAGTCTTTCCAGAAAGGTTTCATATTCCAGGCAGGGAAGCTTTGACCTACCGTACACACCGCATGCGGAACAGCGCTTGCAGTGACCTTGCCGCACCGCACCAAGTTCAAACGAGTTTCAAGGATTGATTTGTATCTGACTAGTGACGGAATCGAATTCAGTCATAATTCAGATACCAAATGATCTTGAACAAAGGAAGTCGGTCCAACTTTAGTAAAGTTATGCTCAACTGAAACTAAAATTAAAAATGCGGAAATAGAATGTAAATTTTTTTCAAGTTGATATATTTGAAAAAACATATCAGGTACCGTCATTTAAAAAAAAAATACACAAAGGCGTACGGGAAGAGGCGGATCCTGTTTGCCGTGAACTGAATATTTTTCAAGTCCTACTTTGCCCGGCCCCATGTCAACACGGTCCGCTGCAGGCCGAACTGACTAGCTACTACAGGCTACCCCCTTGCCCTAAAATACATTTAAGTGTCAATGCCCTGAAATAAGCACTTCCCCTGCTCTGGGAGGAGTGCAGGGCCTCTATCCCCACCTGAAAGGTCTACGCCTATAGCATGAAAGATGCCAAGGTCTGCTTGCGCTTTTCTATTGAAAAACCAGCCCCTGTCTAAAGCTATCGGCCATGTCATGACACCCAGTCTCCAGGGGCAGGAATTTCTGATGAGATTTTCCGCCAGAAAGATCAAAATTTTAATACATGGCTACTTCGTCGAGTGTCGAATTAAGCAGTTCACCGGGAAAGGACTGATCGCTGTCACAAAACGTGGTCAGTGTACTGTATTCAGTTTGGCACTATTCTGAGCTCGGAGGCTCATATCGGGGCGAGAAAATTTAGTACACGAATTCCGATATTTTTCGGAAGGGAAACCGTTCCCAGCCACTAGTAACAGTTCGACTACCAAATTTTAAGTAAGTTTGTAGCGGTTTAGGATTTTTAGATAGCATGTAAGTTACTGCTAAGCCGAATTAAAGCTACAACTATTCCCTAATAACTTGAGAATCAACACACCCCCAGATGCCTGTGCCAATTAGAACCTATTACACGAAATACAGCTTGGTGACATTCTCGCCCGTTTTCGTATTGTTAACCTTCCAGATTTCGTCGTTCCTCGATACAAAAATGATACTTGATGGGTTGAAGGGTATTATTCTTTTTTTAAGAGATCGGAGTGACGCAGATTATACAATTTGGATCGGTATCCAGCTCGAATTACTCATTCGCAGTTAACGTTACGCGTGAAACCGACGTAGCAGGGACATATACAGCTCCTCGTTCGCGAAAAAGTGTCCTTTTTCTTTCCACATCTTTTTACCGTTTTTAATCCCACCTACCAAAAAAAGCATTAAAATTTGTTTATGTTTTCATAAATTTAACATTAAAGCCCATTTCAGATAATTAAAGTGCCTTTAGAACATGATTAGAGGCTGCAGCTGTAGTGTTAGCACTGTTTGAGGAAAAGTTTACTTAAAAAGTGGAAGTTGTGTGTCTATCTCACCTTCGCCAGATTTTGAATTTAAAGGGATATTTTTACTTATTTTTCTTGATCCATAGGCCAAACGGATCGCTTGTGGTAATTGCACGGGCTATTGTTTCATCTTTTCCCATCGATTCATATTTTTTTCAATCAGACCCTCCGAAGTGCGTCACGAAGTAACACGAAAAAGCAGGACAGATTTTGGTCTATAGTGCATGACAGATAAATCCATGTTATTCAGGAAACTAATTAAGTTAATGCTTGATTACCAGTGTTTGTAAGTCATGTAAAATGACTGGAAGGTAAATCTACCATCATATTAATATCTGAATAAATATAGAGGAAGCATGTTCTTGTTTTCTTTCTAGGATGAATTGGCCAGCTGGAAAGATAAGTTCAACAAGATGCATGATGACTACCTTAGAGTCAAACATGCAAATGAGAGTTTCAGGTTTGACATGCAATTGACTAAGTCACCTGACACCAAGCCATCAGTCCCTGTGCCTCAACCAAGAAGTTATGAAGTTGCACCATCCTTTAAGCCACGCCCGCCACCCTTGAAGTATCCAAACCCTTATGCGAGCTCGTCAAGTGATGAGTCTTTGAAAGTTGTTTCACCGCCTGGAAAATATGTGGCTCCTCCAAGAGGAAGTCTTGAGGCATCAGCAGCAGAAACTGAGAGCCAAGCAGGATTTTCATCTTTTAATTTGAAACGTCCTCCTGGCAAACTACCAGAGCCTTTGACACCACAAAAAACTCCCACAGCAATAGTAGCTGCTGTGAAAGCATCAATAGCAGACAAACAAGATGGAGAGACTGGTAAGAAGCCATCTGCTCCTCCCATGGTGCCAACAGAAGATGATGAAGATATTTATGGAGCTGGCAGTGATGATGGAAACTTGGCTGACATGCTCCCTCGTGATATTGCAGCTGATGGAATAGCTGAAGTTCGAGACAGGTGATTATTCTGTGTGATTGTTTTTAGTTACAGGAGAGGTTGTGTGCACTTGTAGTGTGGAATTCATTGCGATTGCATGGCAAATATAGCTATAAATCTGAAGGGGTTAAGATTGGGTTCCTGAAAGTTACCAAATGGCTCTCTGTTGTTCGTCATTGGCTGGGTTATGTGGTTGTGATTAGTAAATGAAATAGAAATGAAAATGTTTTCATATTTGTGAGAACAAAACTGCCTATTGTGATACTTGTCAGCCTTTACTTTGAAGAAATGTTTCACTATTATTTTAATTGTTTGCAGGTGTTCCAGTCCAACAGTGTATCATGATGCACCAGAATACCCTGCATCCAGGGACCAAACATGTCCAAACTGTCAAATGGTATTTCCCCCAAGTTGTACTGATGAGGACTTGGCCAAGCACATGCAATCTCATTTTACTTGGGAATGCCCAGAGTGTAAGATGCTGCTAGCCAGGGATGATGATAGAGTTATTGCAGCTCACCAAGAAAGATGTTTCAGGAACCAGGAACCAAGTCAGAAATGTCCAGTATGTTCTAAAATCTTCAGTGACCTGACACCAGGAAAATTTCAAGAACATGTTTACGGACACTTTGATGATCAAAATTAGTGACATGCTTGGAATCCTATGTAAATTAATTTTTTGGTGAGATCTTTAAATAGATTCAGCTGTTTCAACGTGGTCTTTGCATATTCCACTTCTTTTCTTGTGCTGTCGCTCCTTTTATTCATGTTCTGTTCTGCCTGAGTTAACCCAGAAATTTCTTATTTCAAGAACGTTCATAACAATGATCCTCTGTCATTTAAATTTTCATCCCTCTGAAAGTTTGAACTAAATTTGAGTAAGCATCTATTTGGGTAGGTTGCATTGTTGACATAATTATTTGTACTGATGGGCATTACCCACCAATACATGGGTAGCCTATGAATTTGAGAGAATTACTTGATAAGTGGAACAAGTTACTGCTATATAAGCTATGTCTATTAAATTGATAGAGGAAGAGGATGCCACCAGCCTTCCATTTTGCATCCCAAACAATACAAAACTATTTAGTTGGGCTTTTGTTTTTCTCTGTGCATTTTATTGTCTGTTTAACAATAAACAGACAATAAAGGTACAATAGTCTTGTCAACTGTACATAAATGCATTTAGTACAAGTTTAATGGAACTTGGTAAACATTAAAATGTAGATTGGAAAATGTTCCATAGAAAATAAAAATTGCAACAAAATATGATATTCCAGCAACAGATGAGCTTGTATTGGTTTGCAAGCTGAATATACCAATAAGTCACCAGGATGTTACGGTTTAATAGTGTAAAAATTTTCCTTTAATCAGGTGGTTTGGGCTTTTAAGTCCACCTTTATGGCAATCCATCGTACACATTGCATGTATTTGTATATCAAGACAGCTTAAATGTGGTGAGTGAAATAGATACACATTTCAGCAAATCCAACTTATAACTGCTTAGTGCATAGTATCGATGCTCTTTCATATTTTCCATCAAATGTAGACAATATCCATTCAAATTTTACTTAAAAAATTGTATAAAATTATGTATATGTATGATGTATATGAACACAAAAATAAAAACTTAAACCAAGTACAATAAGAGTTGCTGGCTAGTGAAAGCAACTCAGATTAATTATGAAAAGTTGAGTCATCGTTGCATTGGTGAAGTGGAATGATCAAAGCTTTACAGCACGCCTTGTGGACTGGGGGTTTTAGAACACACCTACGGTATCTCCCACCTATCGTAAGAAGCGATTAAAGGGAAAGACTTGAATTATACATGAGCTGAATTTGAAACCAAGCCTGAATTGTATTTGATTTAGACTTTCCCTATTATATAACACATTTGTGTTGGTGTGTCATTAAATCTCATCTATCCATAGCTTTATGGCTGTAAGTCAAAAAAGTTATTTCTTGTCCAACATTTAGCTATTTTGTAGTGATTGCCTTTTCACTGAAAATGCTTCACCAGCTTCATTATTAATTTTAATGTTATGTCACCTCAAACTGTGATATAGGAGGTATAGCTACAGTGAATCTAGAAAAGAGTTCATTGGCAGCTTGTCTTTTAAATTGACCAATGCATTGTCTATGAAGCTTATGAGGAGGGCTAGCGGATATCCTGTGTGATATAGTATTTGACAACTCACATTCCCATTGAAAGGTGAAAATAATTCAAGAAAAAAAAAGCAAGCAAGCATTTACTCTTCTTAAAGAGCAAGTGTGTCCTTCAAATTCTTTTTTGGCCAAGCACATGTATAGTACATATGCTGATATTTTTTAAATCCACACAGGTTAAAAGTGTGTGATATGATTAATATTTTTACTTATTGTGATCAATGCTTTGATCTCAAAATTTTGTTTTGATTTTACAATGTGTATTTGAAAGTTGAATATTTGTTGTCACTTTTTGCTTTGTCAAGTATTGCTGAATCCATTTATTTGAACAAATCTCTTTCAGTTAAAGACCTTCAATACACACAGTCTTTTTATTCTGTCAGCAGTTCTTTGTGTATAAAAAACTGGTTCTAATAACAAGGTTTGGTCACAAAAAGTGGTATGATTACAATGATTTCATTACTGTGATCAAATATAATCAAGTTTTATTTAGAAATTGACTTTATATGATCATCTTATTGTGCATTTAGACAGACTTCATGGGAAATTGGACGTCTTCATTTTTTTTAGATGGGAAATGTCATGTTTGTTTAGTTGACATGTCTGACATAAAAATAATTATAAATTCTAGTGGTTAAAGGTAATTTTCAAACTTATTTTTGATAACTTCTAATGAATCTTAATATATTTTCTTTGTGTGTGGAAATTAAAGTTCTGTAATAGCCATTCATTTTGCTGGGATAAATAGGTTATTTTAAAGGCAATGAGTGAATAGTTGTACAAGAGGATTTGGTGTACAGTGGCAAGGAAGTTGGTATTTTTCCAGAAACCCTCAATACTTAGGTTTTGTTGTCCATAACTGTCATACATCAGGTCAGCCTACAGTCTGTGTTTCTTGTCTGAAGAATGTCGTTTGCTGTGTAAAATCTGCCACACTGCTGTAATAAACACACCAACATAAATGGTTCTGCTTATGAGATGGGCTGAAAAGGGAGTTTGTGGTTGAAATGGAAAGAGTATACATTATGTATGATTGAAAGATGTGAAAATAAATCATGTTATGTCTAAAAATGGAATTGATCTTCTTTTTTGAATCTGTGTAATTAAAGTCCCGTAAAATCACTTCCAACAGGTTACAGGGATGTCTGATATATGGGGAAGTACAAGAGATAACTTATAGCTGACACATTCTAGGAAACTAGATGAGGATCCATTTCTGACCTTTCCATTGCTGGATTGCTGGCCTGGGAGAGGGGTATAAGGGGAGGTGTTAACCCCCTCTCTTTTTTGGGAATGGTGGCACTTTTTTTTTTAAATAAGCCAACACAATTTCTTTAAGTTGCCATGAAAAATATCCATCTTGATAATGGCAGACTTGCAAAATATAAACTTCTACAAATGATAGCAATCATTGTTTATTGCTACCCTTCATTTTTGATGCAGGATATTTGCATGGGCAACATTGTGCTGCTAAGTAGTATACCAAGGAAATCAAGCGAGTATTAAATTCACACAGACACAGCATCACACATTTTTCATAATGGGAATTTCTCAGGAATAAGTTCTTATACAACCAGAATGCAAAAATGCATTGAGGTTTCGATGATACATACATGCTCTTTTCAATAAAATGCTACATTTCTTGTAACAACTGGTGACCCAAAATAGCCTTTGTCTCCACCTGTAAGTGACTGGTTTTTCTTTCATACTGTGCCTTAAGATATTCTGCAAACAAGGTTTTCAGAGTTTGATGCCAGGTGATACCAGATGACCATTGACCTCCACCAAAAACAACAGGTACAGTACTTTCAACTCACCATAACACATCCACATACTAATTGGGAAATCCATCCAAGTTTCCTACCTTGAGATATCCTATTTTGACAAGTTTTTCAAAGTTTGACCGATCATGACCCCAGATGTCCTTTCACCTCCACAAAAAATAACCTTATACAGACCATCTTCTCACCATATTTCATTTACATACTAATTTTGAAATCCATCCACCTTTCATACCTTGAGCTATCCTAAACAAGGTTTTCTGAGTTTGACCCCTATGACCCCAAATGACCTTTGACCTCTACCAAAATCAATAGGGTTCTTCCTCCCATCATAACGCATCAACGTATCAAGTTTGAAATCAATCCAAGCTTCCTACCTTGAGATATAGTGTAAACAAGAAGTTCGGAGTTTGACCCCATGTGACCCCAAATGACCTTTGACCTCCACCAAAATTTATTGGGTTATTTCTTACATCATAACGCATCAACATATCAAGTTTGAAATGAATCAGTTTCCTACCTTGAGATATAGTGTAAACCAGGATTTCGGGGTGTGACCCCAAATGACCTTTGACCTCCACGAAAATAAATCGGGTTCTTTCTTACATCATAACGCATCAGCCTATCAAGATTGAAATGAGTCCAAGTTTCCTACCATAATGTATCATGTAAACAAGGATTTTCAGGTTTTGACCCCATGTGACCCCAAATGACCTTTGACCTTCACGAAAATAAATTGGGTTCTTTCTTACATCATAACGCATCAGTCTATCAAGATTGAAATGAATCCAAGTTTCTTACCATAATGTATCACGTAAACAAGGATTTCAGGTTTTGACCCCATGTGACCCCAAATGACCTTTGACCTCCACGAAAATACATCGGGTTCTATCTTAGATCATAACGCATCAACATATCAGGTATGAAATTGATTCAAGTTTTCTACCATGAGATATCGTGTAAACAAGGATTTCGGGGTTTGACCCCACGTGACCCCAAATGACCTTTGACCTCCACCAAAATCAATAGGGTTCTTCCTTACATCATAACGCATCAACATATTAAGTTTGAAATTAATCCAAGTTTCCTGTCTTGAGATATTGTGTAAACAAGGATTTTGGTTTTTGACCCCCTGTGACCCCAGATGACCTTTGACCTCAACCAAAATAAATAGGGTTCTTCCTCTCAGTATGGGGTATCTGTGTACCAAGTTTGAGAACTGTCAGATCTTCCCTTCTCAAGATATCGTGTAAACAAGCAAAGTGTCACAAACACACACACATACACACACACACATACACACATACATACACACACACGCCATCATGAATGCATAGGTTTCTCTTTTCATCGAAACCAAAAATGTGTATAACTGCCATGAGTTGAGTGTATGATGAATGTGATGTTTATGTAGCTTTGATGTTGCAAAGGTAGTCATGTATATTTGCATAGGATAGACTAATAGAGTGGTTATTATAAAGTAAGCCCAAACATTTTTTTCATTCGTGGGAATGAAATTTCTGAGAAAGTTCTGGACTGTAACCTGCAAAACAGGCATCTGCTTTTGTAAGTTGAATCACACAGCCATTACTCAGCCTACTCACAGAACATTTTGTAACACCTGCTATGAAGGCTAGCTACTGTATGCTGCAAAGTCACCACAAGATACATGAAATATAACAGGCAGCTGAATGCAGTGTCATGTAATTCGCTAAATTTGCGGTTTGGGTGGGAGGTATGGTTTTGTTTTATGACTCTGTATAATGGATATTTGGAATGTTTTCAAAAGGGTTTGGCTGGTCAGCAGGTTTTGGTGATCAAATGTGGGTCAAACCTGTGAAATGCAGGATGTTTTTGAGGTATGAATAACTTGAGTGGTGATGCTGCAGTATTTAAAAGCTTTCCTATAAATGGAATGAAGAGTTATATTGAGGCAATGATACATATGATAGGCTGGGCAAAGGAACTTCTGCATCTCAAGACAATGGCTGGGCAAACATCTGAAGCAGTGGGTCAGACCAGATGAGATAAACCTCACAGTTACTTTGTGTTTGATTAAATGGGATAGATAGAGTGAAGGTTCCCAAACCAGAGAAATGACACAGGGAGGTCTGAGATTTTGACCACACTGAGCTTTGTGGGAACTGGGATTACAAAAAGAGTGGGCTGTTTATACAGAGCTGTGTTTTCTTCTTCACTTCCTTTTGCCTACTTATCAGCTAAAATATTCCAACAAGGTCAAAATTAAGAAACTATTAATCTGCATTTTTTCTTCTTCTCTACAGTGTAATACTATATACTTGGCTTCAAGATATGATCAAAGAAACAATGAGAATGTGCTACAAAATTTAAGCTACAACAAGTGATGGCTATAGTGTGACAGTATCTCAACATAGGGTGAGATAATAAGCAATACATAGGAATGTATCAAACAGGCAGAGGTGGCTATGGTAAAGGCAAGAACAATCACTCCAACTTAAAGTAGTGCAGTATACTGTTCCATCATTGGCTCCTGAGAATCATGTGACAATATTTTTTCTCCTCAAATGTGAAATTAACCATAAGTGCTTGGTTTACCTTGGATATGCAAAACCAAAGTCCTAAAATATTAAGAAAGATACTTTGAAGAGCAGTTAGATAAAAATTGTGATATTTAGCTGTTACTTCAAGAAAGGTTTGGGGAGACTGCTCATGCCCTTTAAAGTGTAAAATTAATGAAATTAAATGACCGAACCTGCTAGTTGTACATATTACTGTCAAGGAAACAAACAAACCAAAAATGAAAGGAAGTAACAAAATAGTACTGACTTGAAGTCATTAACAATATATATTTGCAAAGATAAAATAGTGTATTTGTTATGGATGGAAAACAAATATCAAGGTCTTTTAGATATGTTATCAAGGTGCACAAATGAATACATTACACTTAATGCTACCTGTAGCTGTGAGGCAAAGAGAAAAATTTCCTAATGAGATTACTGCTTAATTTAAGGATATAAAATGAACATTCATAAAAACCTGCATCAGTCCTAAATAATTCTTGCACATCATTTTGCCACTTTTAGTTCAACCCTTGCATACATCATTTTTATCCCCAGAATTTGCCTGTCTTCTTTTCAATTAACCACCATTTGTGGAGGCCATTCATGGCCATGACTTACTTTCCTGAATTAATTACTCATGAGATTTCTTTTACTAATTTTACATTTCTTGTAAAAATGTGTTTAGCCTTCCAAGGTTGTACCAAAGCCTGACTGAGCTGTACCCAGTTTTGGGTTACCTACGAATTTGTTTAGAAAAGTTCTCCGAATGGGATAATGAGCTTGCAATGTTAACCTGCATCCATTCAAATTATCCTCATTTGTGATTCAGGTATTCTCATACATTAGACATATTGGTTACCCAATATAGATGCTACTCATTCTAAAAACCTTACTTGATCAAAGATGACTAACAGATGAAACAAGTACCATTTACTGACCACTCTCCCCTCAAATTTCTAAAACCATTTAAAATAAAAATGTTATTATCCTTTTACTTTTATTTATTCACAGCCTTCACAACATGAGAAAAGACCACAGAGGGTAAGGGGGAATTCCCCTTGCCTGTGTTGGTATCCTTCACACTCCCCCATTCTAATACTGGTAGCCTCTCTAGCTGCTTATAATATGGGTTGAATGACATATTCCCTTATCAGCCATGTTCAGGTTTCTAGCTAGAGGATCCTAAGTGGCATTTGTAATGCTTTATCAGCATAGTGTGCAAAAACCAATGTGGGTTGTTTCTGTCCCTTGTGACCTTTATTTTACATACTTTTTATAGATACAATACTCTCCGGGAGAGCAGGAACATTTCAGAAGTCTTTTCCACAACATAAGGGATGATCCTGATAAATCAAAGCTTCATTTTGCATCACATGACCAGCTAATAATGTAGACTGTTTTACGTTCCACCAAGATAAATTTCCCAAAATCTTGTTTTGGAATTTTTTACTGGATTTTGGGCGGAACAGTAGCCTAGGGATTTGATCGCTCTTAATGCCGGTTAGCAAGTATCAGCCCCATTGATCATCTTCCATCCCCAGCCATCATGGCTAGCAACCTGACAATCCTGCTCCTCCCATAAAGTTATGATGACACGCCTCCAACAAAATCTTTTCTGACTTTTCAGTTGGAGACAATAAAATTGCAGTGAAAGATTGTTCAAATTGTTCAAAATCTTTTACTTTTGTCAGGATTGACCTCTTCAACAGTTTGATGGCTTCCCAGTGTAACATTGTTCATGTAAAACAAAATGATGTGAATAGTTGCATATCATTAGTGTTTCCTTTGGCGCTTTACAAAGCATCCCTTAATTACTCATCAAATAGTTAGTCAGTATGGTGGATGATTTTTGTCACTTTTAACAACACAAATTCAATTTCGATATTGATTCCCTTGTGTATACTAAAGAAACCCGTACTGCTGGTGTTAAGGTTGAAAATGCAAAACACAATATTAGCCATCTGTCCCAAATCCATTTTTTGATGTTGAAAATTTACATACCTAAATCATGTTTATTCATTATATGAGTGTGAAATGAAATAATTCTGTAAAATGGCCAACACAAAATGGATTTTGCTTCAAGTAGTGGTAACTTTCCATATTTTAATGCTTTTTACATCAAATATCAATTGGTGTCATTTTTATGCCACCAAATATTTACATTATGAAACAAGCTGTACAAAGTAATTGATCTGAAGCAGCCATAACACAACATCCTACCTCCAACTGACGACCTTTTATTTTTGAAGATATATGACATGCTGTAAAAATTTTCTGAGGAAAGACATTGAGTTCTAACTTTTCTGATGAGAACTGAAATAACACTGCTTCTAAAAACAAGAAACTATCAAGCATCACACTCAATAGAGGTACAATCTACTACTACAACTTCAACTTCTGGCACTTGAAATGTTGAACGGCTCAAGTCACTTCCAACACTTTTCATGCCCCAAAACTGAAATTCTCAGGATGTTTGAAATGAGTTACGCTCTATTCTAAGTTCTAATGGCCAGTCTAGCTTTTTCTAGAATGTCCTTCCTCATCCGTGGGTAGTCAGAGTGTTGGGCCAGGACCTTGTGACAAATGTCTATTGCATCAACATATCGTTTGGCCTTCATGTAGTTGAAAGCAAGCTTGTAACCTGAAATACAATTTAAGAGAAGTAGCAGTAAAAATAAAATATCTGAGTTAGAAATAGAATGCTAACTGCATCCCCTTTTATATAAGGTCAGGGAGGGATGCTCTGATTTTATGGACAGTTACTATATCACAACCATTGATCAAAGAGAGTGTAACTTTACAAAATCATTGCAGCATGTCAGCCACAAGAACTCACATTGAAACTTACCAAACTTTTGTAAGGATGATTACATCTGATCGTCTCAAGACCAATCTTTTAAAGGAGAAATGGAGTCACCCTAACTTGAGTGAGTATAGTAGACTGTCCTGTTTTATGATTGGCTCTTGAAAATCATGTGACAATACTTTCTCTCCTTAATTGTGAAAGTTTTTAAGAGTAATTGTTTGGTTCATGATAAATAGCAATATTGAACTTCTAAACTATTATGAAAGATTGAGGAAAATGACAAGAAGCTGTTCGAGGCTTCAAAAATAAGTTTGGGATGATGGCTCTTGCCCTTTAAAATGGTTAATCCCATCAGCACATCCTATTGGAAGTTATTGAGACTAACCTGACAAGAAGTTGTTCTCTGATTAATTGCTGCAGCTTTTTTCATTAGCCCTAATCGTGTGAGCAGCAACATATGTTGCTACAAGTGAAATATTTAATCTGCTATACACTAACCAAAACTATGTCCCCTATTTGCTTCCTTAGCCCAAGTGATGTAGAAGCTGGTGCTCCACAACAATTGCAGTAATTTTCCCTTGGGTGTATGTAACTAAAACAACTTTTGTTAGGCAAAATTGACGAGCACTCACAACTAAATCCAACATGTTAAGGATTAAATATGTACAATCCACCTCAAGAAACTGCCTGCCGTAACTCTTTTCCTTTGAAGTTTTGAACCTGTCCAAATGCCTGTCTCAGAAATAAGAATGCCTTAGGAGTGATTCTTGGCAGAAAAATACCAAAATCAACAAATTCTGACATGATAATCTCTCAGATCCTGTTGAAATATTTTTTAAAGCTAAAACCTCACCAATTGTTGGACTTGTCTGGTTGCTGTACAGCCAGGCCTTCTCATAATTGGAGGCAGCATCTTGGTAAGATTGTTCCTTCTCCATAATAAACCCAAGGTATTCATATGCCTTACAACTTGACTATTACAGGGAGAAAAGAGCAAAACAGTAGAAGTATTCAATTATGGTATTTTGAGATTTTCAATCACAAAATATAAGAGCAAGCTTCACTTCTACATTGGTACAATAAACTTAACATGAATCAAGAATTTCACTCTTGAAAAGGGCAAATTGACTTGCAAATCACTTTAACTGATGGTACCAGTCTGATTAATAAGTTATCTTTGGCCACTACCCCTTCAAGTTTGTTTGTCCATGGATAAAGGGAACAGTTGCCAGCCTATTGGTTCAAGTCCAGTTGGCCACTGTCTTTTCTCCAGTTGTGGCTCACTGGCTTGTTTTCCCCAATCCACTGCCTATGCATATATCACACACAATGGCAGTAGGTTTCATTTTTTAATAGAGTATTTGGTATGACTTGACTTGGGAAATGAACTCAGGCCTTCCGCGTGAGAGGCAGATGCTCTTCCGTTAGACCAAACTCTCCGCCTCTGATACCTGTGGAGAGACCAACAGGCTACTTTGTTCCCTTTGCGTCATTACATCATGAGATGAACTGACATTATTGTCAAAATAATTTTTGATAAGCATTAAAGCTACCACAATTATTGCAAGGACTATTGCAGGATAACCTTTAAATGTTTTCACAGAGAATAACTCTGCACAATCATTTTCCTTGTGCCGATTCTGCTACGTAATAAATACCTGGTTATGCTGTAGACACTTTTTCAGCAATTCAGTGGCCATGTCATATTTTCCAGAGCTGATATAAATATCTGATAGGAGTAGCCAGCTCTTCTCAAACTCCTCCGCATCCTGGTGAAACAATGAAACAAGTGTAATGGGGTCAATCTGATTCCTCCCAAGCAACGTTTCCATCATGTTTAGTGGGGTCATTCTCATTCTTCAAATTAATGCCACTTAGTGTGGATGGGTTTGATCTGATTCCCCAAACACAATGCAAACAGTTTGATGGGTTTGATTTGATTCCCCAAACACAATGCAAACAGTTTGATGGGGTTGATCTGATTCCCCAAACACAATGCAAACAGTTTGATGGGGTTGATCTGATTCCCATGGGGTCAATCTGATTCCTCACAAACAATGAAGCAAGTTTGATGAGGTTAATTTGATCTCCCAGTAACAATGTCAAAACTTTGATGGGATCAAGTAAATCTGATTCCTTGTAAAAAATTGTTGCATCAAGTTGCAACTATGGTGGATCTGATTCCCTCAAAACAAACAACTTTAAGTGGCAGGTTTTTAAATGCTTTCTTAAGTTGAATACATTTTGGCCTAAAAAACATTTTCTTAGAAGATGAAGTAATCTATCTCCCATGGCTTATCTTACACTCAACCTATCTCTATTTATTTTTCTCCCAATTAAAGATAGATGTAACCAGCTAATTGATGAATGGAATTAACATTTTAGTTAGATAAAAACTTTGCAAACATCATACTCAACCTATTTACCGATTGGATCAGTGCTTGTGTTTAGTGACTCTAGGCAGCCTTTAGTGGGGTCCATCAACCTTAAATCATCTTCATTTATTGTCAACATGAATTTCAAATCCTCATATTCAGTGGAATAGGAGGAATTCAGAAACAATTTGGGGTACAAACCATCCATGATACAGGTAAGCAAGGAAATTGAAAGATTCAAAGATGATAAACACCAGTCATGGCCAACTCAAATCAGACCATCACTTGCTGTCGGATTTTTCTATATGTATGATTGATCGCCAAATGCTGAAAAATCAGAACTTATTCAATTATGAAAAGGTTGAAATTTTCAGTCCACACATTAACGTAAAGAAACTTAAAAAAAGGAGCAATAAATGACTATAAATGCTCTCTTGGTATAAAACTTACATTCGGATTCCACTCCATCTTGGCAATTCGTTTGAGTTGATTTCTTGCTCTAGGAGTCTGTTTCATCATCATGTATGCTGTGGCAACACCAAGTAAGGCTGGGACACTCTCTGTTTGCTGATGGGGTAAAATAAAAGATATGTACTACATGAAGTCTCATTCCACACTCGCAATGAAAAGAAAACTGTGATGGATTTGCAGGTAAATCATCACAAGGCAGTTTTGTACTTGTTTTGTCTTTTGTACACGAGTAACTCAATCCTACAAACAGCTGTTACTTTCTTAACCCTTTTCCGCTGTTTGGGTCCTTTTGGATCCATACCGAGAGCGCGGCTGTCATCCATCTTTACTGTGTCACACAGAGCTCAAAACTGCGAGTAGCTACTCGAAAATTCGGCCACAACAGCGAGAGAGACAATAGTTTAAGGTCACGGGGTCAGTAGCCTACGGCAGCTGACGCGGGGCGTGCTACATCTGCTTTTCTGCCCACTCCCGAGGCGCGCAAATATGCCCTGATTGGAGCACAGCGGTAAAGGTTAAAGTTGTTCCCAGCCTTCTTAATTCCTTTTGAAATTGTTCACTGTATCTTTTCATTAAGAAAATAACTGAAATAAATGTCACACAAAGTAAGTCAACCAAATTTTGTTGATGTAATGCTCTACTACTTCAGACAATGAATTTTATTGGAAAAGATTCGGGCTCACAAAAGAGGTATTACAGGGGAGGCCTATGGACCATTTTTGTTTACATTTTTAGGGGATGGGGGGGGTGGTGAGATAGATGGGAAACAGAAGGAGAAATGATCAATTTCAACTAACATTGGGTACTTGTCAAAAGCAGGTTTTGATGTCAGCCAATGTAAGTTTTTGGGAAATAACACAAGTTTGTTGATTGTGTGGATAGTCCAAGAAGTATGTCATATTTCTCCTAACACCCATTTATATAATGTGCAACTTCCAGGCTTCTAGGCAACAGATGTTGTGTTATAACACAATGAGTTCAAACACAAAGCAGGTCCTATTTCTTTCTTACAATGTTTAGTAGTAGAAATTGTCAATCTACAGAAATAAACAAATCCAAAAGATGATAGGGTCATACATCACACATTCTTCCTTATCGCAGACCCCCCCCCTTCTTGGCTTGGGTTGTAGAATATGCCCATGGTATTCCCTACTTGTCGTAAGAGGCAAACTAAAGGGGAGGAATTGAGTCATATTTGCACTGTGTGTGAAACCAAACTTGAACGGTTTTTGAAACTGTATACTGTTTTATCAAGCTGACACTGTACAACACATTTATGCCGATATGTTGTAAGATACCACCTAACTAACTTATTCTTACCTCAGCTGTAGCCATTTCCATAAAACCAGACAGGGCTTTCTCTATGTTTGATTTGGACTTGGATGCCATCAGAGCATAGTTTTCAAGAATCTTCAGTTTTGCAAAATTCTTTTCAGCATTTATTTCCTGAATCAGAATAAAAAAGAACTTACTTTAAGGAGGTTGAAGAAAAGGGAGGAAAGGTTTTTCAAAAATGTTTAGAGTCATCAGCAAACTACAGCCATGTAATGGTATGACAAAATGTCTTCAATGCCGCAGTCTTTTGTCACAACTCTGAAAGGTCAAAAGAGGCATCACAGTTTGAAACACTGTATTTGGGTGTAAATTCAAATTAAAAAAAAAAAATGATACATCTACAAGAATGTATAGTCCCATATGAAGCACTGGAATTCAATTTAGTGTATGAAATCTTTCGGGTGGTGTTGACTGAAGTTCACTTAAAACTGTTTTCCCATGCATGTTGTACTAATTGTTATGCATGATGAGTAATTTTATTAAAATAAACAGTATATAACAAACACACATTGTCATACCAACTGCCATTCTGATGAAAAATAATTGGACAAAATGTGTAATTGGTAAAGGTGTTTAACAATAATGCACTGAGGAAGCAGTGATTGCATAGTACTGGAAACTTTTACACATACTGATAACTCAACAAAAAAATTCAACACACTTATATTTTGTTAAAGAGAAGGTAGACCAGAATGCAAAAATGCATTGAGGTTTCGATGATACATACATGCTCTTTTCAATAAAATGCTACATTTCTTGTAACAACTGGTGACCCAAAATAGCCTTTGTCTCCACCTGTAAGTGACTGGTTTTTCTTTCATACTGTGCCTTAAGATATTCTGCAAACAAGGTTTTCAGAGTTTGATGCCAGGTGATACCAGATGACCATTGACCTCCACCAAAAACAACAGGTACAGTACTTTCAACTCACCATAACACATCCACATACTAATTGGGAAATCCATCCAAGTTTCCTACCTGGAGATATCCCATTTTGACAAGTTTTTCAAAGTTTGACTGATCATGACCCCAGATATCCTTTCACATCCACAAAAAATAACCTTATACAGACCATCTTCTCACCATAATTCATTTACATACTAATTTTGAAATCCATCCACCTTTCATACCTTGAGCTATCCTAAACAAGGTTTTCTGAGTTTGACCCCTATGACCCCAAATGACCTTTGACCTCTACCAAAATCAATAGGGTTCTTCCTCCCATCATAACGCATCAACATATCAAGTTTGAAATCAATCCAAGCTTCCTACCTTGAGATATAGTGTAAACCAGGATTTCGGGGTGTGACCCCATGTGACCCCAAATGACCTTTGACCTCCACGAAAATAAATCGGGTTCTTTCTTACATCATAATGCATCAGCCTATCAAGATTGAAATGAATCCAAGTTTCCTACCATAATGTATCATGTAAACAAGGATTTCAGGTTTTGACCCCACGTGACCCCAAATGAACTTTGACCTCCACCAAAATCAATAGGGTTCTTCCTTACATCATAACGCATCAACATATCAAGTATGAAATTGATCCAAGTTTCCTACCATGAGATATCGTGTAAACAAGGATTTCAGGGTTTGACCCCACGTGACCCCAAATGACCTTTGACCTCCACCAAAATCAATAGGGTTCTTCCTGACATCATAACGCATCAACGTATCAAGTTTGAAATTTATCCAATTTTCCTACCATGAGATATAGTGTAAACAAGGATTTCGCGGTTTGACCCCCTGTGACCCCAAATGACCTTTGACCTCCACCAAAATCAATAGGGTTCTTCCTTACATCATAACGCATCAACGTACAAAGTTTGAAATTAGTCCAATTTTCCCACCATGAGATATCGTGTAAACAAGTATTTCGGGGTTTGACCCCCTGTGACCCCAAATGACCTTTGACCTCCACCAAAATCAATAGGGTTCTTCCTTATATCATAACGCATCAACGTTTCAACTTTAAAATTAATCCAAGTTTCCTATCTTGAGATATCGTGTAAACAAGGATTTCGGGGTTTGACCCCCTGTGACCCCAGATGACCTTTGACCTCCACCACAATCAATAGGGTTCTTCCTCTCAGTATGGGGTATCTGTGTACCAAGTTTGAGAATTGTCAGATCTTCCCTTCTCAAGATATCGTGTAAACAAGCAAAGTGTCACAAACACACACACACACGCACATACATACACACGCACATACACACATACATACACACACACGCCATCATGAATGCATAGGTTTCTCTTTTCATCGAAACCAAAAATTCAGGGACAATTCTTTTACTGATTAAATTAACTTTTATACACTAGAAACTACCTATTCTTGCCTACTATTCAAATAACTAGCATGTGTGGAAAGACCAGCAATCCTTGAGGCTAATTGCAGAAAATTCTACATTAGGGGGAATAATTTGGGCATGTGGAAGGAATTTGTGTTGCTTGTATAGAAATGGACATTTTTTCAGTCCTGGTATCTAGACACCCTTATTGAGTATTACTTTCACCTCATTCAAGCTGAAGCCTTTGCATTCACATGCTGAAAGCTGAGTGATCTCAACTAGTGTCCATCCCTCTGTAAGACACCCACATGAGATTGCAACAAAATAGAACTATACATCTCTGATACATACGAATGGCATCATTTCTGTTCAGATATTCAGATCCTCTTTTTGGAAGCAATCTGTGTATCTATTCCTAAACAGGGCTATACCATGTGGGATGAGGGAGCAAACCCCCTGATATTTTCAAATTGTTAATACAACAAGTCCCAAAGTGATGGTGGTGTTGTACATTGGCAATGATTGAGCTGCCTACCCTAATGTTTAGGGGTGTAAGGGGTCCCCCCCTTTACAAGAAAAGGAGGGTAAAAACCCCTTTTTCATTTCCATATAAGTCACAAAACCGTAAGAATCTGGGTTTCATCATTAAGCACATGCTATCATTCCACCAATGTTTGAATGAACATAAATAAATAGCCTTTAAAACAGATCGCACCTTACAGAGGCTTTGAAGTAAGCTTTTGCCCCCCCCGAACCCAATTGTAACTTTGACCAAGGGCAAAATCAATTGGGACTTTGGACTTGCCAGCTAAAATTCCCCAACTTTTTGAGTTTTTGGCAGAGTACCTGCCCCCTAGAGTTTCTGCACAGGCTATGGCCCGTCTAATCCAGTTTGACTTGGTAACTACCAAATGTGATTGATTGATTCCTAGTGACACTTTAACCCTTTTTTAAGTAACTAAAGACTTCCTTTACATCACCCACACAAAAACTAAACTTTGCCATGACAGGACATTTCAGAATGTTTTTAACTGTTGCACAGTCAACTGCACAAATTTTCCTGCAGCTCAGGGATTAAAATAAATGCTATTCTGTTATTGATAGTGGTTCATTTCTACAGAGAAATAAAATGAAACAAAATTTTTTAAGAAATGACGAAAGCTAAGGACAAATTTATCACACCAGATCCTCCCCTTTTTAAGGTCTAGTCAGAAAGTCGTAATTTTTCAGCAGGACTGATTCTAATGTAAAATGATAATTCAAATGTTTTATAGCCTCTGGACTCAAAGAGCCACAAACTGAAATTTACACCTAGAAATGGTGTCCCTCTGGCTAGCATTGTACTCCTAGTCCTAGGTCCACAAAAACAATACATACTTACTTTCAACAATTTTTCTGCTGTCCTAACAGCTGACTGTTCAGTTTCCACCTTTTCAGCTGCTGAACTGAAATTAGAATCAAGATTCATACTTGAAATGTCTCTGACTTATATGATACATGTTTTTAAGGTTGTTTCCTTCAATAATCAACAAAAGTATGACTTTTTGAAAATAAAATAATATTTCAATCTGACATAACAAAGGAGTAAGCACAAAACTTATCTTTGTGGTGTACTATAAGATTACGTTCTTTATCTGAGAAAAACTAGACATTACCAAAGATCTGTGAAATTAAATACACCAGAGGTTTTAGCACTTTTACGAGCCTTCACCACATCCTTGTTAGTTAGGGTAGCCACTCTCTAAATTGAATATCTATTTACATTATTCCAATCGCTAAGAGCTTTTCCACTCATTTGTAGAGAAGAATTAATTTTCAGGATGTTTAAAACTTTAAGCTATCTCTTAAGTCGACAAATATTTGACCAGAGGCCACAGTCAGCTCACTTCCATTGTCAATATTCTCAAAAGCCATTTTTGTTGCATTGGTCAATCCTTTGGGCAAAGAAAAACATGTTAATATATATTTGAGTATATCCTGAATATAGACTAACTTTGCCAAATCTGCTAGATCTAAATATTGACGATGCAACCATGCTTATCAAGAATAACTTCTGCAGTCAATTTGGGCCTAGTCAAACTCATCTCTTTTCTCCATGACGACTTCCTTTTTGTTTCGTTTCTTTGGCATGTGCCCCACCTAGTTTGGCTGAACTATGCGCAAGGTGGAAAACCATGAAGGATTTTAAAATTCATGCAATCGAATGGTCACTGCCATTTTCCAGTTGTAAATGCGGAGCACCACACAAAGCAAAAGAAGGTTCTGTTCTGAAAGTCTTTCATAGCACAAATCAGTCCTGGGGCCCGTTCCACAAAGAGTTACGCACGGTCTTAAGTATGATTTACTGTTGGCTCAAGTATGGTGAATCAAACTTAAGATTGTGCGTAACTCTTTGTGGAACGGTCCCCTGGGAATCAAACCCCAAGCCTCCTTGGTGACAGTTAAGACTTAGTCTGGGACTCATTGCTTCCAGGGTGTTAGAAAATGTGTAGTGAATTAGATAAGGTTCTAACCAACTGGTTTAAGTTTTTTTCCAGTTGTGGCTCACTAGATCTGTCATTACGAGAGAAGTTTCAAATCTTCATCTATTGCATACTTACACAGAGTCAATATTGCCTGTGTCAAAGGTTTCTCCCCCAACAGTATCATTATCAGGATTGATGCAAATAGTAATCATATTTTCCCTGGCTCTGTCTCCCCAGTCACTGTCTTTACGAGCCATGTTGAAATGATTGACTGCTACACCAGTGTTACCAATGTACCTGAAAAGAAAGAAAACGAACAAAAAAAACTAGGAAGGGCTGAAATTTAGAACTTGCCCTATTGAGTATAGAGGCTTTGCAATTACGTCACGGAACCGCCATGTTGGAGGACATTCATGCCAAATACACGTGGCTTTGTGCCGAACGCACTGCACAGTGTGCACTGTGATATGCACAGTGTGTACAAATTCAATGAGCACACGCGTCCCGTATGGTTTACTACGTAGTTACATGTACTCCAACATGGCCGCCGAAGAGTATTATGACGTCATGTGAAAAGCCTCTATAGTCTGTTGTTGGTAAAATTTACAATGGGCTACCACTTTCTTTCTTTGTAGTTGATGAGCTCACTACATCAAAGAGAAAGTATATTAGAAAACTGCGGGAAAAAAGTTCATTTCTCAGAAGGGGGAAACAATTTCCCACAATTCTCCCAGAACTCTCATGAACCAAGAAGGTGAATCTTTGCTCAAAAAGTCCAAACTTCCCTCCAGGTCACTAAATTTCCTGGAAAGGAGCCTTCCCATGTCCTAAATTTTTCAACCAATGCTTTTTAAAAGCAGTTCTGAGACAATTACATGTACTACCATTCATCATTGATCCATACAAAGAAAAGAACAATACAGAATAAAAATAAATGTTTATTTTCTATGGCACAGATCATCAAATACAATAGCTCAGCTTTCATTTTTCACTTTCATTCGGACAATGACATTTTATTTTTGGACAACCTGAATTTGATTCTAGTTTGTCTAATGGACAGCTTGAAAACTTCCTTAAAAATAAATAAGAACCAATACCTAAGTGCATACACCAGGTTTGGCACTGATTGATAGACAAATGTGAAAAGTTTTTCACAAACTTACAACTGAAAGTTCAGCCTTTTTACTTGAATAAGATAACTACTCTTGAGATGCAAGGACAATAATTTTATGGCAGGATGTTAAAAGAGACTCTTGATTTCAGGAATATAATGTCCAACATGCAAAGATGCAAACATGTGTCATAGACACATAGTGATAACATGTTTCAAATGAAACACGCCATTAATGATCCCCAGACAGGGTGGAATAGATTTCTGTGTTTCAATCTCTTTTTTTTTTGATCTCCAACTGGTTATTCAACCACACATTTTAAACACTAACCCCAGTGTTACGTACAAGACCTAGCTACAGGAACAAAGACTGTAAATAAAGGTCTCCAGGATAAGGATATTAAAACACCTTATTTTACACAAATCCAAATTTTGGGGCAAATAATGGTAATAGCATTATACAAAAAACATAGTGGTTAGCATCTCTGAACATGAAGCAAGATAGTATGATCATGTACGAGAATGTAGTGAATCAAAGTTTCCAGACTAAATATTTGAATTTCAAGGACTTAAGGACTAAACAAACATTCCACAATTCTTCAGATAATCCCAGGTCTCTACTTTATGGGTACCATGGATCATATTTCCATTTTAATTTTTTTTTCCAAAGACTGGTTTTCAACTAACGTATAGGCCACTATACTTCACAGACTGAGATCAACCATCTAGAACTGTCACATACAATGCTTACCACTCATACAGTCCTTTAAAATAACTCCAAACACTGGGTTTTAACTAACATATAGGCCACTATACTTCACAGACTGAGATCAACCATCTAGAACTGTCACACAAAATGCTTACCACTCATATAGTCCTTTACAATAACTCAGACCAGGGTCCATTGCTGCACGAGCTGAGCTCTTTTCAGCCTCTTCAAGGAAACCAGGGACCTCCAGCAGTTTACCAGCTCTTCGTAAGAGATCTATTAGCCTAGCAAGAGCTTCAAAGTTATCTGAAAAACAGGCATATTATCCAGAAATTATTAAGAGTTCGAAAAGAGCAGCACAGGGAAACCAAAGAACAACTTTGTTAGGTTTTGTTGCCAGACACTCAAAGTATTACCAAGTTACCAACAAAGTAGTTTGGTTTGTAGGAATTAACACCTCAATTTCTAACCTTTTGGTTTACCTCGTGGTTTAAGTCTATTTCAGTAAACATGTTTAAGTATTTCACATTAAGTGAATAAATTTCAAAATATTATACCTCAAAAACGGAACAAGTTGTGACAATTAGAGCAAGACGAATGATATTCATTATAATACCTCTGAACCTTTAGGTACACATTTTGGTTCCCAAATCTGTGTGTGAGAACCTGCATAATGCATATCTTTTGAAACCAGCTGTTAAATCTTCATACAACATCACCTTGTTTTCTTCTTCCTCTCCTTTGAACCAGTCTTTTCATAAATACAACCAATTAACTGACACAACATCTTGTGTGAATAATTACAGAAAAGTGGAGACGGTATTAATGTGCTGGTAATCCTCAGGCTGGTATTATTACTAGCTTCAGAAATCTGCTCCTTAGTGAAATTTTTTTAGATGATTAAGTATCAATTTTTGGGTTTGATACATAAATAATATAAAAAAATAATTTAAGCCACCTGTGCATAAAATGTTAAAGACAGTTACCTGGATTTTGCTGCAGTAGTTGCTGGAAATGAAACATAGCTTCATCGTAATTTCCTTTTCGGAACATTAAGTCAGCCATCATCTATTAAGGATAAAATATATCACATGTACCAATAAACAATTTAGAACAATGATGTGTATTCTGGTCTGAGGATAAAAATGACCTTAAATTGATTTTAAACTATTACTAAAAATATTTTTCCTTGGTTTTGCTGTTTGAGGTATGACACATACCAACCAACAAAAAATGGATTGCTCTAACTTTTGATTTCCCAGTGTGAGCCACTGGAAAAGTATATGAAAGTATCAAGAAATCTGTCAAATCCATCATAGAAAAATATACGTGAAATTGTCTTGTCTTGTCTGTCCTCAGAAAAAAAGTCTGTTCCTTTGCCAAAAAAGCAAGATTCTGATTTCAAATGTTACTTCTTTTGCTTTCTTTATGAACAAGGTATCTTTTAGAAATGTTGAAAAATCCTACAGGATCTGATGGATTGCAGTCATAATGGTTGATAGTGATCATACTTTATATGTTCCATTCTGTTTAGTTTATTCAACTTTGTCTTTGGATTCAGAGTCAGTTATGTAAATTGCTTCTCCCCATCCAAACACAAAGAAGAAGAACTAGAACATAATTTTCTACTACAGGTCAATTTAAGGACATGGAAGGATCATGTCTAACACAGTTCATTGCAAGCCATCATTTTTCAGATGATGTTTTGTTCATTAGGGAAGCTCTAAATGTTGCCACCTTATAATGCAGCTAAGTTCATTCAAATCCACCGATCATTCTTGAATATCACAATTTTAAGATCATTTGTATTTTTTTTCTCACCATAGTAGCAGCATCTGAATCTTTCCCTGACTGTAACAGTTTGACAAGTTGATGCTGACACTGGTCTAGTTCTCCCTGTGATAAATAAAGTCTGGACAATTCCAGCATTGCCTTGCTATCATCTTCTGAATAAACCAATGCTTCCTTGTAAAACTTGGCTGCTTTCTCAGAGTCATTCTGAGATGCACAGTGTTCAGCTATCTGTGAGCAAATACTAAATATGGGAAGCAAATTGAAATCCGAATGTTAGATTCCAGACATGGGAGAAAATGGAAGTTATAGCCTCTTTCTTAATGATGGCTGGCTTCTTTGTTGTTGGCCATTGTTAAGCAGATAACTGTAAGAAGGTACTGATGTAATATCTAAAGGACAACTTATTTCGAAGTACTCTTAACATTTACTAAAATGTTCATGAACATGGTTCTGGTATTTTTTCTAGCAATAAGCCTACTATTTCATCGCATTGTTTCTTTGTCTGATTTTGACTCCTTACTTAGAGTGGTCATATTACGTACATAAAATAAATAGGGTTTTACACCTCATCTTTCAACCTAGTGGTTTAATCTGTGGTGCCCATTTGTTCCAGGTGGAAGTACTAGATTGTTTCACCTACACCATTGCTTTGCAGAGCATTTTCAAAACAGCAATAGGTTCCATTTTTTAGAGAAATGATCCTTTTTTTGCATGCATTTTTTGTGATTCAGATTTGGAAAGTTTAAGACAAATAAATAAAAACAAGGAGGGCATCTTTATGAAAAAAATCTCTGCTGATGAATAATGACAAATTGATTCAATAAATGTTAATCTATGGTTCAAGTTAAAGTTTTTATAAAAAAAATGAAACAAAATGGAAGGAATGTTAAAGTTTTCTGGCTCTTTGACAATATTTCTATTAAAGTATCAGACATAACACATCTGGTAGACAGCTTTATCAACAGTTACATTTCAGACACATTCACTATTATTTTCATCAGTGTTTTCAATCTTACCTAGCTGCTAATATCTTCTGAGCTTGAACTGACTCTGGTTGTTCCATCTGAACTCTCTTCAAAACTCTGTATGGAGACAAGGAACAAAAGCATAAACATTACGCTATTAAGAAAGAACAAAGAACAATATTAAACTGTCTCTTTGATGATTGGATGTGATAGATGTTATTAAAAGACTATACTGATGACTTCGTTCCAGAGCTTCAGTTAATAACATCATGATTGACTTCCTTCATCAGGTGATATTACTTGTGGACTGGGTGTTGTAGAATATGTCCACAGTATTCCCTGCCTATCACAAGAGGTCAACGAAGGGACAACTTCAACTCTATTTGCACCATTTCTTAAATCAAACTTGATCTTGAACTACTTTTTTTATCTACCTGAATCTATATAAACCATTCATGTTGGTGTGTTGCTAAATCTCATCTAATCTTGAATCCTGAGCTGAATGATGACTTGATTCAATACATAAAGTTACTGACTTCTCTGATCGATTTCATTCAATAGCTTAAAGGCACTATAACACAGGTACTGCACACAAAAATTTATTTTTAAACATAGCAACAGATACATGCATAAAGAATTCTATCATTAGCTTGTGATTTGTGTGCTGGAAGAGACATGTAACATTTTCTGTTTTTTCCAACCATGCAAATTTTTAAGACTTTAATCTTCCACAAACACCAAATTTCTTGTCATTTTGTTGTTATCTTTTAACCTGAACTGCTTCATAGCCACTGAAAAGATATAAAAGCACAATAAACAATAGACCTTATGCTTTGACAACACAGTGACATCATCCTAGTGCGAAAAACAATGAAACATGGTGGCACCCATAAGAATACCCCTGATAGGTGTAGCAGATGAAGTGCATATTAGACTGGCTGACAAATCAGCTGTCTGCATTTGCCTATGTTGGATTGTTTTGCCCCAAAGTAGGGCGTACTTTTTGCACTATGACATCGTATGCATAAGGTATATGGTGATGATAGTGAAAGTGATTGTTGTTGTACATTTTACAATAACAAACTGTGATGCAAAGTTGAGATTCTGTGACATACCTTGCTTGTAAGTCTCTCGCTTTGGAGAGAGCTAACATTGCATCTTCCATTTTGTTGGCCTTTATGTGAACTTTGGCTAATAGGTTGTTTAACTTTGTGTGTTCCATGAGGGAAGGCAAATCAGTTCCTGAAGGCAATAGAAAAAGGTTGATTTTGTGAAGAAAGAATTCATATGCCCCCAATGCATAGATGCAGAAAGTGGTGGAAAAGGTTTGGGATGAATGGGGGAAGGGTAAGAGGCTTGCCCTCCCAAAGTCAATAAGAAGGACAAGAAGTTAGTTGGATAGATGGAGTTTTACAGTCCAATTTCAAACCAACTGGTTTAATTCTGGCTGGCCACTGCCTTTTTTCCAGTTGTGGCTTACTGGCCTGTTTTCCCTGTTCTGTTGTTTATACTGAGCACCAAGCACAATGGCAGTGGGTTCTATTTTTAAAGTCTTCGGGGTGACCCAGCCAGGACTGAAACTCCTCACCTCCTGATTGTGAGTCAGATACTCTAACCTCTTGACCATGCAGCCAAGATGGTCAAGAAGCCACACACTACTCTTTATGAAAACTCTCCATAATCACACTGTTCAGGTTCTTGACTTCTTAAATTTTACATCAGTCATAAATATTTGGGTGTTATGAGGTCTAATAAGTTAAATATTACTAATACACATCTTGAAATATGATATCATTTAAATATTGAACACAGTAAGGTCATGTGTTGCCTGGAGTACCCAAACTGAATAAAGCCAAGATTTCACTGTCAGTATTAAGGAACTAGTCATGGTTTGCAGCAATAATCTTCTATCAAACAGTCATTTTTTTCTCCATACATAAAGCATTACAACTTGTCTTACCAGGATTTTGTTCTAATGCCAGCTGTAGATGTTTTTCTGCTTTCTCATACTGTCTCAACTTCAAGAGTAATTCTCCCAGATCCAAACGAAGTATACTTTGACCTCCTGTTTTAAGTGCAGCCTCATAGTATGCAATTGCCTGTAGGAACAAAAAGAGTAAAGCTTACTCAGCATTTCAGATTTAAAGAAAATTAAAAAAAGTGTTTTTTTTATGAAACAGAAGCTAAGCAGAGACAAGGTACTATTCAACCTTCATTCATGTATATTTTCATTGATAAACACATTTTATCACGGGATTTCATATATATATAACAAGCTGTTTCTGTCTGACAAATTTCCAGCTTTCAAGTTCAGACACCCATACCACCATTCAAAAAAACATAAGTGCACGGACAAAATCTGACCTGAACCACAAAAAAAAAAACATACAAGAAAAAATAAATAAATAAAAACAAAGAAAGTGAAATCACAGAAGTAAATAAAAAAGGCCTTTGAGATGTCATTAATGGAGACTGATTCTTTGCAAGAATTTTCAACATATGCCTCAACTGTTTCATGTGTAAAATATAAAGGTCAAAGAGTCATGACATCAATTTTATTCATACCAACACTCCCAATCACATAGTCACAGCCTGAGTAACATTGCACTTAGCCTACTGCAATGCTCTCTTTACATATCTCTCATCTGTTGACATTTGTCAATTTCAGTGAAGGGATTCATCTTTGTTTTAGATTGGTTTACTAAGCCTACCTCAATGTTGACCAATCTGCCAGACCTTGTGCATTGATGATGCAATGACATCATCCTTTGGGCAGAGCAATGAACCCCCTGGCTGCTTGCACAAGAATTTGACCTTCACCTGTAGCAGACTATGCACATATTCAACTGATTGACAAATAATCTGTTTGCATTTGTCTGTGTTTTCCCATTGGAGGGCATACTTTCCACTCTGTGACATCATATGTACAAGGTCTACTGGCTTACTCTTTCCAAACACCTCACTTGAAAGGTTTTGCTTTGTTTGTTCAAATAAGATCAAACTTGATCATAATTCTATGACTGTTTCCAAAAATATATAACCACCAGCAAACTAAGATCATCCAGTAATTCCACACTTCTCATAGCTAGTTAGTTAGATAAGATTTTATGCCTCAGATTTTAACCAATTGCATTAAGTAGTGGGGGGGGGGGTTGCCTTTTATCTACATGTGGTCACCACTGCCTTGTTTTCCCTACTCCTTTGCTTATGTAAAGCACCAAAAAATGGAATGGCAGCACATTTCATTTTTTAAGTCTTCAGTGCAACCCAGCCAGGAATTGAACTCCTCCACTCGCCTCATAATCCCCACACAAATAATACCCTTTTTTCAATAATCTTTCTCAAATTGTTGCTGCCAAAGTTTGGAATATGTCACCAAGTATGATTATATCTGCCTCATCAACAAAAACTTCAAGAAAATATTGAAATTCTACCCATTTTAATGTTACATCCAATTTTCCTGTTCCTAAATGCTGAATGCTATGGTACTTTTCATTTAAAGGATTGCACTTTTGTTATTTCATACCAAAAGTGATGAAAAATAGATGCCTCATAATTTTAATTGACTGTTTTACTTATTTTCTTTACACAAGGCCACTACTGACAGCACAGGGAGAAGAAAGGACGACATGAAAAAGTTGATAAAAATAGCAGGATTTTCAAGGTCCATAAAAGCCATTCAAAGGTTTCTCAAAACAAAAAAGGGAAAGCAGGATTGTAAACAATCTCATGGACAAACTAGAGGCTGGCTCAACAGATCACATTAAAATCTTTCCTGTTAAGAGTGGCGGCAGCTACAGCTTGTTTCTGGCTGCTAATTACATTGAGGAACAATTTGATTTTGCTATTTGTAAAATTCTAGGAAGTTTTAAAAGAAAAAAAAAAGGAATCCTGTCTTAACCATCATATTGTTTTTTTCTGGAGACACTTACCTTGCCGTACTGATGAGTCTTTACATATGCTTGACCAATCTTACTGGCCAGAGCACTGTCTTTAGGATTTTTCTTCAGGGCCTGCTCATAAATTGAAATGGCTTTTTCAGTCTCTTGAATATTCATGTATGCATCACCCAATAGGAGGGATGTCTCTGTGCTAGGATGCTTATCACACAGCTCTCTGTTGGGTACAATATTTGAAATGAACAGCTAAATGAAATTATTCTGCAGGAACAAAATTACAGTGTTTATAATTTAACTTGACATTTTTTACAGCAATGATATCCTTCAAATAAAAAGAGTGCTTGCTAATTGTAATCCATACCTGCATTTGTTAGCCTCAAAATGTTGGCTAAATGAAGTTGACACCGGTGATAAAATATTTCAATTTTGTAAGGACTTTGTAGTAACAAATACATAATGAACTTGCCAAACCAAACTGTGACATTGTTCTCTAAATTCATTTACTAAAAATCTTTTTAGTAAATCTACAACAGTGTGAAGTGCATAAATACAGGTCACATAAATTTTTATTGTGAACCTTTTAAAGTTCATGGGAGCTTTTACAATGTGTTTGACTTCATGGAGAAGTTCATAGCTTGTCTTTATGTATAGTCCCTCAGACTATTAGAATCCTTTGAGGATTCCTTACACTGACTAGTCAAATCAACCAGTTCTACCCTTTCCACTTATTTAATAGCTAATTTTAGAAATTTCATCCATCCTATGTTACACCTACAGCAGACATTTGAAACTAGTTTTGCAACCAGCAGTTTTTTCAAGATTGATAGCAATCATTCATAACAAGGATTCTAGAGATAAAATCTCCTCTAAAATAGCCTCAAGAACTACCCGAGACCATATCAATGAAAACATTTGTTTAAAAAATCAATGCTTTGTAAATCTTTATGATTTAACACACATGTGCACTTTCAAAGTTTTTTCCACTGTGTTTTGAAAATTGTCATAATATCAACAGCATTACATCGTTCATTACAAAAGTTGTATACAAAACAATTTTAACATTATCACGATGAGTGATTCAAAAGACTAGAATTAAATAACAACAAAATGTCTTCATTCAAAGTTGTCATATGCAAGAGACCTCTTTTAACAAAATTTTCCTTACAGTTTAATCAGCTTCAGTGCGACATTATTGCAAATGTATAAAGTGATAATTTACTGCATAATCATTGTTACAAAACATACAAAATAACCCTAAAAGTGGTTAAACTATTTACCTGATACACGCAATGTATAGTCTTCTGTCTTTCCGATGATTCAAATATATATCTCCCATCTTTATTCTTGCTTGTACAAAATAACTATGACAAGAGCAAAAGATGTTATTCATTTTGCAGAAGAATATTAATCACAATTAATTGCTTTCGATGTACCATTACATTCAGTCCACATTAAAGAGAAGGGGTCCCCCAAACCCCAAACAATTCAAAAGTACCATTGTCCAGTGATGTACATCAACTCCTCCTCCTTGATAATACATCCTAGAAGATAAGGTGTGTAGGTGCCCCTTCCACCCTTCAGATTCATTCCTGGTTATGTGTCTACACATAACAATAAACAGGAAACCTGTCAAATACATGTTAGGTACAAAAATATAACAAACTATATACAAAATATTTTTTAATAAACTGCAAGTTGAGTTACAGAACATCTACTTGCAAAGATTGCACAAATAAAAATAAATAAAAAAATCCAATTACTTTCACATTTTTTTTTTAACCAAATTCAAACCAGTGCACAATACAGTAGTCAGTGTTTAGTCAGTTTTACTAAGACACCTGTTGCATTCATGAAGTATTTCAATTGGAAGTGCAACAACAATTACTGTACCTGTAATAAATGTACACTCTTTAGCACTAACTTTTAAGCATAGGCATATGGGGATAATTTTTGTGGGGAGGGCAAGAGCAACTTTTGCCCGAATAATGGCATTTTTTATATGTTTTGCCCAAATGGACCAACTGTTTTTGCCCGAATTGTGCGAGTGTCCCCCTGAACCCCTGCCTGGTAAGCCCATGTTTTAAGGAAAATTCTATCATTTCATGATAGTTATATACACAGTCCTATAATATGCTCAATACAATTATTGCTCCCTGTGGGCTAAAGGCTGTAGGAAAATATGTCCATAGTATTCCCCACCTGTCATAACAAACAACTGAAGGGGAAGGGACCTGAACCATATTTGAAACTGTATTTGAACTTGCTTAATGTAGCTGAGACTAATATCATACATTCCTCTTGGTAAGTCATTAAATCCCACCAACCACTAAATAGTGGGTATGGGGATGGGGTGAATCGGTGTGGTTGATCTTCCTTACCTTTGCTCTGGCGTTACATTCCTGAGCATGGTCAGAGCTTGTTCAATGTCTCCCCTGTGTAAAGCCAACTCAGCATTGGATATTGTAATCCTTATTTCCTCCGATGTTCCTGCAAACTCGTGTATTGCATCCTGCATTATCTTAGCAGCCTCATGCTGTACAACAGAGCAAAGTCAAATTCAGGTACATTACTAATATTTACTATTTAAGGTTTTTTTTTCATGTAATTCATCATAAAAAAGGAGTAGGTGACTTCTGATGTCTTATAAAACAACATTCTATTCAAAATACCAACTTTAAACCAAAAGCCAACATTGCATTGGAACTCTTTTATAGCTCCAAAAAAAGTGTCCAAAACTATGAAAGTTTACAATATTTTTTTTCAGCAATTTACTCTTTTTTTCAAGAATTTGTTCTGTTTGTAATGTTGAGCCTAAATGGGCATTGATGTTCACTAACTTTTGCTACTATAGTTAATAGCTTCTATAAAAGTAAAACTGTAAATTTTGTCATATTGAATGTCGAGTCATGCAAGTGTAATCGCACACCACCGCTTGTCTCAAATCACTGAGAGAAGTGCTCCTTTTTTTTTGAAAACCGGGTAAAAGAAGAATGGTACCTCAAATCAATCTATTTAATTTTAATAAAACAACACACCTACTACTCTTCAGTATAATTTGTAGCACACCGGCAAAATCTACAACCCAAGGAGTTTATATCATACATTGTCTTGGATATATAAACAAAGGATTGAGCAACAACATGAACAAAAGAATGAATAAATGAATGAAAAATTGGCAATACCTGTGCATCTGTTGCTCTGTATGCTTCAGCAAGTTCAAGATACACCGATGCTCTATCAGTTACAGATACACTCATGCCACCTTTATTTCTCCTAGCGGCAGAACCAGCTAAAGGAAAAGAAACACTTACAACAAGTTTGGAAATAACGTTTCACATGTCACAATAAATATCTTATTGAAAGAAGTAAATTTTATCCAAATTGATCCAGATCTCTCACAGAGTGCTTTTAAATTAATAACTATGTAGTGCCAAGTTTTTTTTTTTTATAAAAAATTGGGATCCATGCTCACCATAAATTATCATGAATATGCACTATATGAATCAAATATAAGTTCAAAATCTCAAGTCAACATATATTATGAGAAGGTTATCTGTAATCATAATTTGTAAATTCAAAACACAGTTTATAATCAAGAGTGTCCTCCAGCAGGCAGCAATTAGCTTCCACTCTAGATCACTTAAATCTTCAAGGGGAACACCTGCAGGGTCTTTACTGATGCCCAAATGGTGTGTGCTCTCATATGAAATCCCCTGGATGAAGATAAAATTAAATTATGACTGAAAGTCAAGTAAGGGCAGAGGCTTAAAATTTAGAACAAATTATTCTTTTTATCAGGCAAGATAGTAGAGGGTTACTGGGTAATTGTTTTTCCCAACTCCATTGCTAATGAGGAGCATCATGCACAATGGCAGTTGTTTCCATTTATGTAAGTCTATATTATGCCTTGATCTGGGAATTGAACAGGACCATCCTGGTGAAAGGCTGGTGCTCTACAACTAGACCAGATACCTAGTCATACCAACTAAGGATGTAGTTTTCCCCTTTTAAGTGATATCCCTTGAATTAATTCATATCATGACTTGCTACGTTTAGAGGTTACTGCTATAAATCACTTACCCCTTTTCTTTACTCCTGATAAATTCATTGCTGTCTGCAGTGTCTTTACACACTCATCTAACTGTCCCATCTTCTTCTGGGCCCTGGCCCTTATCAGGTGATAGAGTGGCATCTCTCGTACCTGAGAAGAACCAATGAATAAGTTAAGACATGCTTTGAGAGCCAAGAGGTTCTGATAGGGTCCCTACTTCTAGTAAAAGTAAAAAATTTTTCTGAATAATCAAATGAACCAATCTAGACCACTTGCATCTCAGAATATACACTCCACAGAGGTGAGTGAAACATCTGGTGCTAAATTTAAAAAATGTGCAATCAGAAACATCTGTTTCTGTTTGAATCTTTAAAAAATTACAGGCCAGATTTTTAGATGTCACAACTAGTTCTAGTGCCCTTCATGTGCACCAGTTTTTACGCAAATTGTAGCCAGTAATATAGTGTCCTATTCAACTGACTCTATTTTCCTTCTTTAACCAAACCAGAAAGACTGCATTTGACCAATTTTGGCAATTACTCTGGCATGTTAAAAAATATGAAAACCAAAATCTTAATGAAAAAAATCAGTTAACATTCTCAAAATTGTGATGCATATATGTAATATTCATAATGCTAACCTATTGATCTATTTGTTTTTAGTTTGTATAAGAATCGAACAAAGCAAAGTGTACAAACTGCTTCCAAACTTTGATCAACTTTTTAAGAAGTCATTTCCTTTTCCAGGTTCATTAAACTGAATATGTAAAGCTACTCTTGTTACAAAAATATGTCTACCCAAGATATAAATTTGTTAAAATCTTGGATAGACTTTTTAACTGTTGAAAACTTTAATCTTTTTTATATTTGTATGCTGGAATGAAAATTTTGTCTATCCTAACATATTTTTCCCTTTTGTATCAAATTAAAATACATTGGCAAAGAGAGCATAAATACAAAGATTAACAAAGCTTAACTACCTCTTGGAAATTGCACCTAAAATAGATTTTTAAATTTAGCCATGGGTAACAATATACACCACTACAAAGGAATCTTAGATTTACAAACGTATAGTTTCTCTAAGAAGATTCTGCTCTGATTTCAAATGAATAAACTTGCTTGTTTTTTAAATTTATTTTAATTACCTACAAAGAACGTTTTGCAGTTAAAATTAGAAATGTCCAATGGTAGGCTGATACAACTATTGACTCCAGGAGCACTCTAGAGATTTATGTCAAACAAGCCAGTATTTCAAATTTTCTGATATTTAAGTGTAAGACCACCCACACAGTTACATCAATCCAAGAGTATTTAAAATTCAGTTTAAACCTAGCAATGAGGTCTGGTTACAAGGAGCTTTGATAACTTTTAAATTTGAAATTAGAACACGCAGTTGTACATAATGCAAAATAGATTTTCATATCCTGTAGAGATTGTAATTATTACTGATGTAATAATCTAAAATTAGAATCAATCTCTTTGTCCCCCCAGAATGAGGTTATTGAAACTTGAAACACACTGTACAGGTTACAAACACAAAACATGAATTCATTTCAATTTTGATTTACAAGTTTGTTGCACATTTATGAAAGTTATATGTTGGGCAAGACATTTCATGTAAACTGGGTATGCCATGAAACAAATAATCTCAACATAATGCGCAGAAAACATATGTTTGACATTTTCTTTATTGCCTTTGACTTTTTTCAATTTTTGATATTGAAGAAGTCAAGTTACTGTTTTTGTTTTCTGACATCCCCAATTGCAAATTAAATCCTAAAAAAAATTCCACTTTTTGGAGGTTTCCAAACAACCCTTCACATTTAACATCTCAAAGCTCCTGCCTCCACCAATAATGTGCTTGATTTAGGAAGTCCTTCTTCCATCCTCTTTTTGGCTACACGAGACAGTTCAGTCCCCCCCTCTTCTTCTTCCCCTCTACAATATTGGTTCAACAAGAGCACACAGAATGGGCCTTATTATCCCTTTCCTTTTCCCGTACCATTTTATGACTATCACTTTCTAACAATTGGTTACAAAGTTGGGCCAGGAGGGCCTTTTATCCAGTTGTGTCACACTGGCTTGTTTTCCCTTGTGTCACTGCTAATGCTCAGCATCAAGTGCAATGGCAGTAGGTTCCATTTTCAAAGTCTTGAGTATGGCCCAGCCAGGAGCTGAACACTAGACCTCCTGGCTCACTTGCCCACCTGACTATGCAGATGGTTGGTATTGAGTGAAAGCTTCATGACCACAATGCTAACATCAGGAGGTAACTATCTGTACAAAAGAATATACAGAACATTCTTCCATGAATTCTACAAAATTACCTCAAAGTTGTAGCTGAGTCCCATCTCTAAAGACTGCTGTGATTGTTGAAAATTACCTTGATGAAGGTGAATCTGGCAAAATGATGTATAAAACAAGATATATCAAAAGAAATTTAAAAGGAATGAACACCTGATTAAAATGCAAGGTTTAAATCTTTTGTTTTAGAATATGCTTGAAAACAAAGACCATACTTTACTTAACAATGAAATGCCTTCTGTAATTTTCTAGTTGAGGTATTTTCTCTCATATTTTGCATGACTGTAGATCTGTAAAAACTTTATCAAACACACTCTTTAATTGACCCACTTGCCATCTCCACAGCATACTTTGAAAAACATAAAAAACTTATTCAAGGCATAAAATATAATACATAATTTTACTTATAAATGGTAAGATAGTCTTTGAACCCTGCCATGATTAATACTTTGTATAACATCACAAATATTATAGAAAAAAACGTTTCTCACAGACATGAAGTAAGTTTTGTTGCCCAAGAATAATTTGTTTATCAGAACTATAAAATATTTAAATAATGCAATTTTCATATCTATTTTTTTTAATGTACAATACAGAGATGGTACTATTGCTGGTGTCTATTGATGAGAATGCAAATATGTCAACTACAAAGGATTTTGGGATACAATTTTTGGATGAATAATGAATTTTGCATCTCTTTTTGTAACTTTCTACTTTCAGTGAGAAATCAAGCTTATAGTAAAAAGATTCTACAAGTAAGTTTTCATATTATCTTGAACAGCAATACATAAAATATGTCAAATGCAATATGAAATGAGCTAAGGTACTAGCATTTACTTGTAGAGGGAGATAGTTGACAGCTAGGGCCATAGTTCTCTCATTTTGCCAATCATAGGTAGAATAACACAAATACTCAGTGACACTTGTAAACATACACTCAACAAACTAACTATATTCTAATTGTACTGTTTGGGCTAACTCAAATACTCGGCTGCTAAATGCAACTTGATCGACAAAACAAATGTTGTAGATTAAAAACGTACTGAAATAATATGAGCTGGTGTGATTAGTCAATGACTTTGTGCATGTCAGTGACATGGTATATAGTGAACATCACAGCAGAGAATGACTTTGTGCATGTCAGTGACATGGTATAGTGTGTGTCACAGCAGAGAATGACTTTGTGCATGATAACGACATGGTATATAGTGTACATCACAGCAGAGAATGACTTTGTGCATGTCACTGACATGGTATATAGTGTGCGTCACAGCAGAGAATGACTTGTGCATGTCAGTGACATGGTATATAGTGTACATCACAGCAGAGAATGACTTTGTGCATGTCAGTGACATGGTTTATAGTGTGCGTCACAGCAGAGAATGACTTTGTGCATGTCACTGACATGGTATATAGTGTGCGTCACAGCAGAGAATGACTTGTGCATGTCAGTGACATGGTATATAGTGTACATCACAGCAGAGAATGACTTTGTGCATGTCAGTGACATGGTTTATAGTGTGCGTCACAGCAGAGAATGACTTTGTGCATGTCAGTGACATGGTATATAGTGTACATCACAGCAGAGAATGACTTTGTGCATGTCAGTGACATGGTATATAGTGTACATCACAGCAGAGAATGACTTTGTGCATGTCAGTGACATGGTATATAGTGTGTGTCACAGCAGAGAATGACTTTGTGCATGACAGTGACATGGTATGTAGTGTACATCACAGCAGAGAACGACTTTGTGCATGTCAGTGACATGGTATATCGTGTGCGTCACAGCAGAGAATGACTTTGTGAATAACAGTGACATGGTATATAGTGTACATCACACCAGAGAATGACTTTGTGCATGTCAGTGGCATGGTATATAGTGTACATCACAGCAGAGAATGACTTTGTGCATGTCAGTGACATGGTGTATAGTGTACATCACAGCAGAGAAAGAGAGAGATGCAGAAATAAACGTATTATAGAATATACATTTACAACCACAAGTAACAGTGTACTAGGCAGAATGAGCAATTAAACAAGATTTGTTTTTTGGCTGGTTTAAACTGTTATAGTTTAAGTAGTTAGTTATTTAGTTAGTTAGATGGAATTTTTACAGCCCAATATCCAACCTATTGGTTCAAGTTGAGCCAGCCACAGCCTATTTTCCAGTTGTGGTTCACTGGCTTGTTTCCCCTACTCCATTGTTTATGAGGAATATCACACACAATGGCACTAGGTTCCATTTTTAGAGTCTTTGGTATGACTCAACCTTGGAATTGAACGCGGGCCTTCCACGTGAGAGGGGAATGTTCTACCACTAAACCAAACACCCCGTCAATAGTTTAAGTAGAAGGAGGAACTACAAAAGAACTGATATAATGCTAACTGTCTGGGACAATAAAACTGGGTCTTTAAAAGAATTGTTTTGTGGGTTCACAAACATCTTTCAAATGTCACTATGGAGAAATCCCAGAAACATAGGAGCATAAACATCACTTGTGTCACTACTCTGCCATAAAAACCCAACATCCCCAGTCTGGGTCCCACAGCGTAAGCTTCCAGCATGTATGAGAACACGTTAGGGAAAAGCAGTGACCAAAACTGAATTAGTATACCCAGAAAACATCATTCATAAATGTCTGTTTTCATTTATATGCCAACTATTTGATTAACTGATGCAAAATAATTCCTTTAAAAAGTTAAATTAATGTACTAAAGTATTATGTCCAGTGTGAACATACAAAGAATCAAATATCTCTATCAAATTCAACTACTTTGACAAAAGAGTTTGTATCAACTTCTCATTCCCTTTAGGATAAGGGCCCGACCTTACAGACTCCCGGTACCCCTAACTTGTTGCATTACCTCCAAGTACCCCCTTGTCCATTACAAGAAAATTGAAAAGAAAACACTGATATAATTTCATGAATATTTTGACATCACAAAGGGGGTACAGTCAAATTTTATGTCTAACTAGTTGAATATATTTTGACATCATGAAGGGACGTACAGACATTTTTCATGTGAAAGTTGTTGCAATAGTAGAAACTGTTTTCGAACAGTTATCCTTAAAATGTTGCCACATTTATTGGTTATGTAACATTACTTTTTTAAAATTGTGTAAGAGGCTTCTCAGGTACTCTCTGTGGTGCTTGCAGGTAACCTCATGTGTCTTTATTTGGGAACCATGCCTTTATGAAGATACTGACAAAGTGAAGCAGATAAATTACCTGGGCCATCAAAAGGTGTGCATCCGCAAACTGTGGTTTAGCATCTAGACATTTCTGCAGACTGGTTTGAGCTTGGTCCACACTGCCCATGAGGTACCTAACTTTCCCCAGGAGATAGAAGGAGTCTACCAGTCCAGGGACTGCCTTTGTAATTGGATCCAACACTGCATTACACCTCTGTAAGACTGGACTCACTGGCTGTCCAGATGCTTGTGGCTATCGGACAAAAAGTTGAAGCATTTTTTACTGCTGCAATGTTAAATACAAATATTTTAGGGAACAGAAAAAAAAATCTGAGAATAATACTGTTTGGGGTGCAAACATTTTATAAGCCATGAACAATAAACCACTTTTTTCAGATGTAGAATGGTATGCCATGAAAGGTTAAATAATGAAAAACCATACATTAGCATAGGATATTGCCAGAATGGGGGTTTAATGCATCTAGCAATACAATGAACTCCCAAGAGTGCATTATCTTGTGCTAGTTCACAGTCCACAGTTGTATTAGTCTTGTTCATTCATACACATCAATATTTTGATTAACAAAAATGAATTTCATTTGTAAATAATTGGATTAAAACAGCAAAACCCTGGGTAAAATGGAGAGGATTGATCCTGATTTTATCTAAGGATATCATAAAGTCACCTGAAAGTAATGGATCAATTGATTTGGAGGATTATTGCTAAGTAGGAATGAATTTAGAATGAGGTAGCTGGGGTGACATTTTTTATGTAATAAGTTTCTCACAAATCTGTGGTGTGAGATACATATTACCTTAAAGATAAATATATATGAACAAATATGGCCTAGAATGAAAATAGTCATTATCAGTTTTAACACATTTAGTCTCATCAGTAAACTCAACGAAAGTTCTATGTCCCCCTAATATTTTATGTTACACAGGTTTGTTGGTTAGATGGGGTTTAAAGGCATGCCAACATGAATGTGTCATAGAGTGTCACCAAGGAAGGAAAAGTTGCAATGTTGAGGCAAAACTACCTAAAAAAGTAAAAAGTAAAGTAAAGAGATTGAAGGGGAGGGGTCAATTTCTACTAAAAAGATAGCAAAGTGGGAGTCATATCAGAAATTTCTATAAGTTTTCTTTCTTTGAGATGTCGCACCATTTGAAATTTTGTCCAACAAACTATTCTTCCCTAAAAAATAACTCAACCTCACTCTGTGAGAATCCTATCACATGAAAAAAAAACACATCTACAGCGCTGTTAGATTTTGAAAACTAAAATACCAAAATTCTGTATCAGTAAGTAACAGAGACCTGATGATTTCCTGTACCACATAATGCAATGTTTCTCTTCAACTTCAAAATATTATGATTGCAATGTGACATTTTTCTCCTGAGCTGCCCCAAGCACATAATTTTAAAATTCCCTACAGTTTGTCAGTTTGACCAACTCTTCCTTCATAAGTGTCATCACAATACAACTTTGTTTTGAACTTTTTCCAGTTTGCCTCATAGGAACAGCCAATCATCCAAAGAGTACACTGACAACAAAAAGATATGACACATGGACCACTTCCTCTTTTGACAGAATAAACCTTCCTAGTTTTTTATATTTCCAGGATGGTAGGAAACCTTTCTCTTGAAAAATGATACATAGTTTATTGTGCATTTAATATTCATGGACAAATTGATGATGAAATGTTGAAACAAAATCATAATTCTGAGATGAAGACTATTACTGCCTTTCACTTCCATAGTAATTTCTGCTTCAGAGACTATCACTGTTGTTACGTGGACATCACATGTCATTTAGTGTGACACTAATTTGTATTTCCTGTCACTACTATACTATGATACATCCCTACTAAAAGCACAGTTTGGGGACGAATAAGAAAGGTTGGGTGACATGAAGATCTCTACCAAAGTGGACTTGATGTAAGTAAGTGTGTTAAATACTTTATATCCCTCCAGTGTGAATATTATACTTATGCTTGACTTTGCATATAATGACAATGACTCCAAGAGATGACATTTTGAAAGAGGATTTGATACTCAAATTGAACTTGCCAAAACTGCAGAAGAGGGCACAATCAAAAGGTCACAGTCCCTTAATATTATCCAATGACAAAAAAAGAAAAAAAAAGTATTGACAACAACAATAACCAGAATGCAGAAATGCACTGTGGTTTCAGTGTTACATATTTACCAAATTGTACCATGATGCCCAACTTCTTTCCGTCACTGGTCAATTTGACCCCTGGTGACCCCAGATGACATTCTACCTCCACCAAAAACAAAAATATTATTTTACTACCCCAGAGCATCTATGTACTAAGCATAAAATCTTTCAAAAGGTTCTTTCCATGAAAGGTCAAGTCAAAAGGTTTTCAGAGTGTGACCCCAGATTGACCACTGACCTGCAGCAAAACTAATATGGCTCTTCTTTTTGACGTAGAAAATTCACACTAACTATGAAATCTATTAACACTTAGCACCTTGAGATATTATATTCAACAAGGTTTTCAGAGTTTGACCCTTGGTGTCCCCAGATGACTTGTGACCTCCACCAAAATCAATAATGTCCTTCCTTTCGATAGGAAATTTGAGAACTGCCAGTTTTCCTTTTTGAAATATTATTATGTTAACAAGAAAAGTGTCACAACAGAAACACACACATTTACACACACTGTCACAAATGCATAAATTTTCAATTACAACCTAAACAAGGATTTAGACCCTACAGTAATAAGTTTCTCAAACACATTCAAACTTCACAGAATTTAGGCTAAAAGCATTAATGGGGTTCAAGGAAGTTATTTACTTGTCACTGTCAACAGAGCACCATACTGATTTATTGTACACAGACCACACTCTTCCTTTGAAGGGACTTCCAAAACTTGTCCCATCAAAATTTTACATTCCTCCATTTACTAGATATTATCCTTCAAACCTTGAAAGTTCAACTGACCTAGCTCTGAACTTTACTTTGACTTTCCCTATTTTTCTCATTTCTCTAAGAATGACTCCTTATCAAACAAGGTAAAAACCATCACAAACCTCAGTGGGTGCATAGCGAAGGTAATCTTGGACAATCTCAAGGACAAAATCAGGATTCATTTGAGTAAAGTAAGCAATCCCCAGAGGCAATCCCTTCAAAGATGCAAAATGAACTTGGCTGGCTTCGTTAAGAAGTTCCACTATTTCTTCCATTGGCTTGTTCTTCTTTATCCCCAGGAGAGCCTTCAGGTAGAGGATCTCCTGAAAACAAAGACAAGCCACGAAACATGACTTTCACACTTTCTTGATCAGGAGGAGAGACAGATTATTATCACGGATAATGCTACTATAACACCCCAGCTTAATTTATACCATCTGAACGTGTTAATAGCGCTGTCACAGACTTTCAACCATTCAAACATGCAGTAACCATGACAACCAAGGTCTATCGGGAGAGCAGCAATGAGACAGATGAATGAAACTGTTGTTAAGTTCAGTAAATTTTGCTTCCTACCAGGTGGATTCCAAAAATGTATGCTAATTTGAGGTGATATAATCAATTGTAATCATATCAAGCTATATATGCCTAATTTGTACCCAACAGCACGTAATGGCCTTGAAAAAATAACCCCAAGTTTGACACAAAGTACAACTGTGTCTGGCAGCCAATCACAAGGTTAAACCTTTGGTGACTTAAAAATATTAATATTTGATAAAAAACATCACAAACATGGCACACACAATCTATGATGATAGAATTTTGAGAGGAATAATTATTAGCAGAACATAAACATCATCTAAATATGCAATCCTTTAAAACTGAAGGAATACTACTTCCAAAGCTGTTTTCAATAAAGGATTTGTCCATTGAAACTTATTTTAAGGAAAAATTAGTTGACATGTTGGCAAGCTCTAGGTGAGATTTTATTGGCAGTGATAGTTCTTCTGAAAAAATTATCATTAAGCTGAAAAGAAAAGATTGATAATATTGGCAGGTGGAAAAAAAGAGATAACCTAACTTTCAATCAATGAGCAAAAATGAGATATTATATTATATAACTAAAATTTTGATGAGCTAGTTAGATGGAGTTTTACCGCCCAGTTTCCAACCTATCGGTTCAAGTCGAGCCAACCACAGCCTTTGCTTATGCGGTGCATCACGCACAACAAGGATTTTCAATACTGAAATAAAAGTCCAGTCCTTTTCCAGAATTTTTTTACTTTTTCCTACAAATGACAATTGCAATACCATCACAACACAAACACAGAGTATAGTCAGGTAAAGGCATTTGTTCTGTGGGTGCTGTCAATGATAAGGAAATTAAGGTGGCACCTTCACTATAACTCTACCAACAATGTCATTTTATCTTCTAATACAATTCCAAAGATGATAAGACTCACCGATGATTTCCCAATTGATTCTTGGATTTCACCAAGAAATTCTAAGTGTTGCTCTGCATCTTCTACATTGCCATCCAGAAGCTGACATCGAATCATTCCTGTCAGAGAAATTTGATATTTTCTTTAAAACAGAAGAATATAAAAGACCAAGGAAATTTTGTGATCTTTTATGTAGGGAAAAGATAATAAATAATTTGGAACAGTAGATCCAAAGACAGCAGATCTAGGGGTAGTACTACTAAAACTATTGCAGTTGTCCCAGACACACTGTTTTTTACATGTAAATACAAACGTAATACAACTTTTAATGAAAAGTGACATCATACTGTAAAGCTTTTCTCCCTCTTGTAAACCCTTTGCCAGCTAAGCACGTACATTTACGTGTTCTAAATATTTCCGTAGTCCCCTAAGCATGTACATTCACATGTTCTAAATATTTCTGTAGTCCGCTATGTACATTAACGTGCTTTTGCAACTCATTTTTAAAAGGCTCAGCCCTTCACGAAAATATCACAAAAACCCTCAATTAACCTACCATATGAAAGCTAAGAAAATAAGCTTGTTAATGGTGGCACTATTACACAACAGTTGACTGTATAGGGTACATTTGCTTTTAAAAGAAAATGGCAGAGCCCGCAAAATGAGTGCAGAAGTTCAAAGATTAGTAAAATTTCCTGGAGACTCCGGAGATGAAGAGGGAGATGAAAGTGAGGAAGTGTGTTATTTGTCAGGTATATTCCTGGAAGATTTGGAGGAAGTTGAAGATCAAAATACAGATAATCACACCAGTTTCAAAGTCTACCAACTACTACACTACAGCATATCATTCCAACAACAATGTTCTGTATACGGAAATTGCTTCAGCGCCAAACATATGCACACACAATATAGCATTAGCTGGCAAATGGCTAAAAGTATCTTGAGACCCGAGACTAAAGGGGGGCATTACAGGGTTAAAGAAGGAACAAATATTATATCGAGGACCTTACTCATTTTTCAGTGGATAATAAAAATGTGAAATTCCAACCATTTACTAACCCCCCTTAAATGACTGGGGTCTCTCAATGTAATCATATCTAGTTTCTTTGCAATGCATCAAAGTACTGTTAAGGGGAGGGAAAAAAAATTGTATAGCTTAGGGTTAATAATGACAGGAAATTCTAATCATGTAATTAGGGAGTAAAAAGGAATGCCATTTCATCTTTTCACCACTGGTCCATGCTATTCAAACAGAAGTCAGGTGCTCCTCTTCCCCCAACAAAGATCAGAATGCCAAAATGCATTAAGGTTTAAATGATTCTAAATAATCCCATGTTAGCCATCTCAATTCTGTTAATGGTCAAATGCAATTTTAATGTGTTTACAAGATACAGTTTTAATTCCTTTCATGATCACAGATAACCATCATGCATCTTCTTACTAACTATATCATTCATCCAAACTTCCTTCCTCAAAATATTGTGTTATAACCAGGGTTTCTTAGTCTGACACCATTTCAACGTATTAAACATTTAGTATGCTTTACTCAGTTTGATGATATTTTCCTGCTCACTGCATATTCTGTACTTTCCATCTACTTTACCTACTGACCTAGGACGTTCTTCTTAAAGTTGACATCCAATCAAATTTTAATTACAGTAAGGTGACAAAGTGAACTGGAAGTCATTTAACGTCGAGTGGTCTCTCTTCACATACTCCTTAAGTCAACTAGTTTTTAATATACAAACTGCATACTACACTCAAGGCATGCCATGTTGTTACACTTTAAAATCTCAAATCAGTTGTCAGTTTAGAGACTGGTATGTAGGGGAATTCTGATTAAAACATTCAACTGGATTTCATTGCAGAGAGCATGAAGGAATGCGACAATAGAAAGTAAGTTTGTAAGAGATAAAACTTGTGCATGATTGAAAAGAGCAATGGTGTAATTACCATTCCATGAATAAAACCTTCGATTGTTCGTTATGTTATCCCATACATTTCTAAACCTCTCTGTTATATCTTTAACTTATCTTTCCGAGAGGGGAAATTTCCAGATGATCTAAAAATAGCCAAGGTAATACCTGTATATAAAAAAGGTGTCAAAAATCATTTTGTTAACTATTGACCGATCTCAGTTTTGCCTTGTTTCTCAAAGATATTAGAGAAACTAATGTTCAACAGAGTTCAAACATTTTTTGCTAAACATAAACTTATATCTGATAATCAGTATGGTTTTCGTCCTGGTCGCTCTACTGAGCTTGCCCTTATAGACGCTACCGAAAAATTGTATCGAGCTATTGAAAACAAGCAAACTTCACTGGGAATTTTTTTGGACCTTTCTTAGGCATTTGATACGATTAATCACGACATACTCCTTAAAAAACTCTCACACTATGGCCTCAGAGGTAAACCTCTTAGCTGGCTTAAGAGCTACCTGACAAGTCGAAAACAATTTACTTCATTCAATGGTATAAATTCAGAAATGAATGACATTACATGTGGTGTCCCACAAGGCTCCATACTAGGGCCTCTTCTCTTCATTATTTATGTTAATGATCTGAATGATATTTGTAAGAATGCGTCACTTGTTTTGTTTGCAGACGACACGAATATTTTTTTTGCAGTGATAATCTACAGCAACTTGAAAAGACTGTCTGTTATGAACTCTCAATTTTCTGTGACTGGTTTGCCTGTAATAAACTATCCCTCAATCTGTCCAAGACTAACTATATTGTGTTTAACAGTTCATCATGCATGAGGGATGAGACTTTTAATATTGTTGTAAATGGTCAAACACTTCAACGGGTCAATAATACTAAGTTCTTGGGTGTGATTGTTGACTCAAAACTAAGTTGGGTAGACCACATTTCTTACATCTCGTCACAGGTTGCAAAGGGCATTAATATTATTGGAAGATTGAAGTATATTGTCCCTAAGAATGTTTTGCGAATGATTTATCTATCTTTAATCTATCCACACTTAACTTATTGCTCATCAATTTGGTCTTGTGCTAGCTCCTGTCATATTCAACGTTTGTTTATTTTGCAGAAGAGAGCCGTTAGACACATTTCTATGGCTGGATCTAAAGATCCAACCAGCCCTATTTTTAAGTCCTTGTATCTATTGAAATTGCATGACATACTAGATCTTGGGGTTTTGTGCTTTACATATAGGTTTTTGGGTAATCTTTTACCAAATAATTTTGCGAATTTTTTTGAGCAAAATAGGTTGAAACATGATTACAACACCGTCATGCTCATTTGTTAAGAAACCCTCTCACCCTTTCTCGTTTTTCACAAAGATCTCTACGTTACCGAGCAGTAAGGGCCTGGAACTTCTTACCGGACACTATGATTTCTCGTCCAAGTTTACAATCATTTAGGAAAAACGTCGTTACTTATTATATAACATTAGGCATAAGGTTGCCTCTATACAATTTATACCCGACACCCCACTTTTTGTTCAAAAAGTGATGTTACAGCAAGGTCAACCCGACTTCCTATTATCAGCTTTCTGTCAATAGTAGCTGCCATGTCCAGCACTATGTAAACAAAGAGTCCCATTGAAAACCTCATTCATAAAGGCAGAGACCATTTATTCCATGCAAGCCAAGTTTGCAACCAGAGCTGCCTCAGCAGATCAGGACAATAGGCTTATCTCTTTGGACACATGTAAGCTGGTTGTGCAGCCACTGAAGCATGATGAATTGTGTAAACAAACATTGCCCTGACTGCAAAGAGGTAGCTTATGCCTAATGAGCAAGTATTAATTAATTAGTTACATTGCCCTATTCAACGTCTCTACAGTGCTAATTCAGGTGCGGTTCCGAAAATTAACTTATCAAGTGGCATGTATGCAACTATAGGTTGGGGTGGGTGGTGGAGGTGGGTGGTGGGCTCTTTTTGGGCATGGGTTTTTTGCAGGCTTTTGGGATGGTATAAAATTATCTTTGTTTTCGTTGTCTTTCGTGCAGTTATTGTGCCTTCGTCTTCCTTGTTTGTTTGCTCAGGGAGTAAGCTCCCGACAAGCCCCTAGGGGTTTTTTAGCTTACTTCCTTCACATCATGTATTTGGATTTTTGAATTTGAAATTATTCTGTACAATACCCAAATAACATGTTGTGGAAACAAATAAATGAAACGAATGAAATGAAACGAAAACCAGAATGCAAAAATGCATTGAGGTTTCGATGATAAATAAATGTACTGTTTCAAATTTGCCATCATGCACCATTATCTTCTCACTCAAATGTTATACTAGCATGTTCAAAAGATAATTTTGTCATTCCATATGCCACTTTGACCTCAACAAAAGCAATACATAGATAGTTAGTTAGATAGATTAGATAGATACGATAGATACGATAGATACGATAGATTAGATAGATTAGATAGATAAGATAGATTAGATAGATTAGATAGATTAGATAGATTAGATAAATTAGATAGAATAGATAGAATAGATAGAATAGATGAGATAGATAGATAGATAGATACACAGACAGACAGATAGACAGACAGACAGACAGACAGACAGACAGACATCTTGAGATATCCCTTACACAAGATTTTCAGACTTTGACCCTGGTGACCCCAGATGACCTTTGACCTTTGCAAAAAACAATAGGGACCATCTCCTGACCATAACGCATCAACATACTAAGTATGAAATCTACCCAAGCTTCCTATCTTCAGATATTGTGTTAACGAGATTTTCAGACTTCGACCCTGGTGACCCCAGATGACCTTTGACCTTTGCCAAAAATTATAGGGACCATCTCCTGACCATAACGCATCAACATACTAAGTATGAAATCTACCCAAGCTTCCGATATTGAGATATCATGTTAACGAGATTTTCAGAATTTGACCCCTGGTGACCCCAGATGACCTTTGACCTCCGCCAAAAATTATAGGGATCCTCTCATGACCATAAGGCATCAACATACCATATATGTAATCTACCCAAGCTTCCTACCTTGGGATATCATGTTAATGAGACTTTCAGACTTTGATCCCAAATGACCTTTGACCTCTGCCAAAAACAATAGGGTTCTTCTTTTCAATATGACGCATCTATGTACCAAGTTTGAAAACTGTCAGACATGCCTATCTTGAGATATCTTGTTAACGAGCAAAGTTTAACAAACACACACACATACTCACACACATGCAGAACGTGAATGCTGCGAGCGAGGGCAGGCTCTTGCACATCACGGGACAGAGCTCATTGCAGTGTCCGAATTTTCGGGTAGCTACGCCAGTTATTAGCTCTGTGTAAGCAAGGGAAGATGTGCGAGGCTTTAGCTCTCGTGAGCAGCCTGTACCAGGCAAGGTACCGTTTACAGGCTCACACACGCATATAAATTGGCGTGTACACACTACAAGTACAGCACATACCTGCATTCAATGCCTGACAGGGTACACAAAACTGTTCCCTGTAAGGAAATGGACGGAATTCCCCTTTAGCCGTTTAAGTCATGCAGCATGTGAATGCTGCGAGCGAGGGCAGGCTCTTGCATATCACGTGACAGAGCTCATTGCAGTGTCCAAATTTTCGGGTAGCTACGCCAGTTACGAGCTCTGCGTGAGAGAGGAAAGACGTGTGAGGCTTTAGCTCTTGTGAGCGGCCTGTACCCCGGAAGGTATCGTTTACAGGCTAACACACTTGCACATACACACATACATACAAACACACGCCATTGTGAATGTTTAGGTTTCTCTTTCATCGAAACCAACAAAAGGGGTATGGAAGCTTCTTAAACCTGCACACAGCACACCATTGTAATCACCAAATAAAATTAACTGTTGAAGAAGCTCATTTTCTGAATTTTATACCAAGTCACAGAAAGTAGGAAGCAGCAGTGTAACAAGGCACATCCATCTCAACAACCTTCCAGCATTGGCCTTTATCTCAGGACCACACAGCCCTTATCTCAGGACCAATGCCTTTGTAAAGTGTGGTACTGTACATGGAAATGTGTTTTCAATCTTCAATTTCTATAAGAAATAATTTTCCAATAAAAAAGTGGTGAACAAAAATTCTGATCAAAATTAAAAAAATCTTTCATTTGGTACCAAAAATATGGTATAATCATTACCCTTAATAGACTTCATGGACAGAACCAAGTCTTAGCTGAAACCCTTTGTAGCAACCAGCTATATTGTGCATATGCCATATGTGTAGCTTATTAGTTAGCACCTGGCCTAGTCTCAGACTCTCAGTGCATTCTCTCTTGGAATACTTCAAAAGCAACATACACTCTACTATGCATCATATAATAGATCCAATTATGTCATACATGATAGACGTTGTTTTCAGAGTGGTGGTGCCACGTATAAAGTAATTTCCTTTAACCATCCAGTGTGGTTGTTGCTGAATGACAGAGATGGCATTTTGTCAGAACCATTGAACCCCTACTATTATTCATGGGTATTGGGATAGGCGAGATGCTTTCCACGTGCTATGCACATGGGTAACGGTTATACCATGAAATGTATGAATAGATATCCTGAACCTTCAAGACCAACCAAAAATGTTTATTACAATAATTTTGACATCATTCAATACTGTTTATCACGAAGACTCTCAGTGTTACTTGAAAAGGCCTTTACTACTTTTTGATTGTACATGGGGCCCCAAATTCAATCTGTTCATAACAGAGAGAGTAGAGGTGGCCCATAACATAAACACCTTTCTTATATCTTTGCAGCTTGTTATGTGTAAATACTGGTTGAATCATGGTCAATTGTGTCAAGTGACTTTTCTTGTATTGACACTGTGTAAGCTTCTGAGATTTGGGTGCTTTTATACTGCAATAATATCTATTTCTATGAATTTTCAGATATCTTCTATGGAATTTTCATTGAATTTTGTGCCAGCATTTGCCTTTCATGCTGTTTAACAAGCACTGCACAAGTTGCTGTCAGCCAGTGTGGGCTGATGTGGCTATAACCCTGCTGCATGTCAACAGAGGCCTCACAACAGCCTGAACATATGAAATCCTGCACAAGTCACAATGTAGGGATACACCTGTTCTGCCCAGACACTACTGTAAGTTTGGGCAAAAGCATAAGTAACCTTTAAGAGCTACAACACCGTCTGATTCAGTGTTATACTTATCTGGCCTACTGCTATCACAAGGAAACAGTCAGCCAGCCATTACACCAAGTACAGATGTTGTTGTGGTCATTAAAAGTCACAAATAGCCACTGCTCTGTCATTGACATCAAATTTTGAATATTAAAAAATATGCAGTGTGGCTCACATTTCACCTGATTCTGGGAGGAAGAGTTACACATTAGGGTCATGTATGCTAACCACCATATGTCCTTAAACAATGAACTAAGTTTGTGTCAGCAGAAGGGTGAAGAGATTTGTAGAATTATGGGAGTGGTTGTAGTTGTTACTGTCTGGGATGAGAAGACTTCCCTTTCACTTGGGATATGTTTTCCAGAAGAACTACACAGTCTAATGCATGTCACAAGCAGTTTATTCAGCCCCCTATAGTCTCAACCAAGGATGTGCCTTTCAGAGTGGCCACTAAGTATATGACAGTGATACATCTCGTGGGGGCATCAGGATTTCAAAAGTGGGAGGGAAACTGAAGGCAAAGGAAAATGTTGGGGGGGGGGGACTTAAAAGACCAAATGCAACTTCTTGTGGATGGGCTCTAACGGGTCTGTCTTATGGCCACTATTGGGGTCAAAGGAGAAAATGACCTTAAAGCTGTAAGGTTTTAGCATATCTCTGGGTAAAAATTAAGTACAAAGATAGGTACATTTGGTTCAGGATGGGTAGGCTGTGATGGTAGAGGGTCAAAGGGCAAATTCCCACCACCCCACCCACTGGATACACTTATCTGGCAGGCCACTCTTACTTTACCTGGAACATACCTGTGAGTGCTACCACACTGGTCTCATCTAACTTCATTGCATTCTTGTAACATTTAAAGGCATCTCTGGTCCTTCCTTGCAGCAGCAACTGGTACCCTGCTTCGGTAGGGTATTCAGCAGACTGAGAGTTTATCTCCATAGACCTTTCCACCATTGTAAATGTTTGCTGCAAGACTTGAGGGTTTCTGCCACACTGAATGAATATGAGAGAAAAGGGAAAAAGATATCTTACTTCCTTGTCACTGTAGGGTGACTAAAATACTACAAAAATGAGTACAAAGTCAGCATTTTCGAATCTTGCTTAACTTTTGTTTCTAGCTATCCAATTTATACAGTAGATTACTCCTATTCTCTTATAAAACAAACCCAGAACCACTAACAACAGTTACGATCTCAAGTCGTTGTAGAACACCCCAATACAAGTCACCTTTCTTTCCTTCACCTATACTTGACTGGAATAAACTGTCTGAGGAGATAGTCAATCTGCAGGCCCTGAACACTTACAGATGTCGCCTAGCATCTAAGTTGATCACTCTCTTTCTTTCCCACTCTGCTATGTTTTCGACTCATGGGATTCTGCAGCAATACTGATAATAACAATGATGCCACGAGTGTACAAAATTACATACTCATTGTAAGCCATTTTGTTTTGATGTTTCACAACAAATCCTGAGGTCATTGAAAGCAAGCAACTTAATCCAAATTTCATGCAGTACACCCAAATGACATAAGAATAATACAAAACAGAATACCAAAAGGAAAGTAACAATTTTTAAAGGGGAAGATTAAAAAGGAAAAAATTTAATTTTTATATGTACAAGAGAATCCAAATATTTTTCAAAATATCAGCAAAAGTAATGACTAGTGTTCCAAAGTGAGCTTGATGGCAGCAGAGGTTATATCACTTCCTCATATTGATAAGGAACTCTTGCTTCAATTCATTTTTTCAGACTGCTGTGTTGACCTTGAAGTTAGTAGGAATAAAAACTCCCTATGTGAAATGCAAAGTTTGTAAAATTCTCATGGCACTTATGCAATCATATTGTGATAATTTTGGATGGTTGAGGAGAAAACTGGCTGTTAATTTAAAAGAAACACAAAAGACTGTCCATGAATGTGGGGATATGATGTCATATGTGCTTGCTTCAAGTTCACTTTTGGTTAGAGATGTGACAACTTTACCTGCTCATATCTTCCAAACCACAAATTGAACTTAATGCAGATGTCTAGATAAGTAACCCTCCAACATATCAAAACTTGATGTGATCTTAATCATTTCTTTTAAAAGTAATCAAGTTATGCAGCTGTTGAAATGAGATGCTACAGTTTAAATGATAAAACAGCAAGTACCATTTGTTTCATTTTCATGGTGACCACTCACTTATACACAGTGAATACTCATAAAGTACTAGCATGCAAGATGTTGTAACTAGCCTATGACACAAAGTAATTGAATGGTAAGGGACCAAATGTTCTTTTCTCTCTGACACCACCTTGTTTCCTTGAAGTTTTAGTGCTCAAGATTGTTTTCTTAATTTCCTTCAATTTTCTACAATATTTTTCATGATTTTGTCCAGTGAATGCCATTTCGTTACTTTACAAAACTACGACATAAATCTCTTCAATTGGTAAAAAATAAAAATGATGGAAAATCTTAATACTTTAATGTTGTCCTTAATGTTATAATTAGAGTAAGAATGGTTGCAACTGATCCCATATCTTCATCATCCTCATGCAACAAAAATTTCGCCAACACATACTTCAAGAACAGTTTTTTATGTGATTAATTAGGTGTTCTTAAGGGTTTCACAATGTTCCACTTAATGATACAGTGATGTGTGTAATATTCTATTAGTAATACTCTATTAGTGTTGTTCTTTCTTCATTACGTGTTTTCCTTTTTCAGGGAGTAGATCTACTCGTTATGGCTTAAAGGCTTTTTAGACCACTTTCTTTCTCTTTTGTTCATTACCTAGGTTCCTGTAAAAAAAAGTTTTCTGCTGTATCTTGTATTTCATATTGAAAAGAGAAAAAAAAGATAGACGGACCTAAATGAAACGAAAAGAAATCTAAACCTATATACTTTCGGAATATTGATACAATAAAAAATTTCATACCAATCTGGCAAAAGTTTGACAATAATCATGATACACATCTGCATTTTGAGGCTCGAAGCGATCAAGCATCTGAATTAATTCTCCCAATTTAGCAGCTGCCTAAAAAATAAAAAAGAGAAGAGAAAATTAATTACAACTGTAAATATTTACAAATGTTCTTCTAATAAATTCTAATAAACTTTATCTGTATTCCAGTCTACCATTTCCTGATCTTTTATGATACTTGGTAATAAGTATTCCTGCTTTCTTTTGAAAAAAGACATGTTTTTTTTAAGTTTGTATACAGCACTTTTGTAAAATGTCCAAAAGTAAATAAATTTTTCAAAGACAACTGACTACTTTTATATCAAACTCATTTTTTCCCTTAATTTAATGATTTATTAAAATTTTCAGAATGGTAAGTTTCCAAATCTTTTACAGTGCTTATCAATCACAAGGTAAATCCATTTGTTACCTTAAAGACAGATATTTGTCACCTCAGAAATTCCAATTAATTCTCCCAACCTACTTACTTCCTCAGACAGTTGTCTTAAACTCCTAGTTTAGACACACTCCTTGTGCACTCACTCTCTGTGCATGCTGTGCATTTTTTTTTTTAATTTGATGTCAATCAAAGATCAAAACCAATTGAGAATTTTGCCCACTTCCAACTCAAACTCTAGTATGGATGATCAGTGACTCTAAGTCTTTTTGAAAGGACAATCATATGTAACACATTCTATGAAACTTCTGTGAGCTCCCTTCGTTAGACTCTTACAGTTTTGGGAATGAAATTAAAAAAATCTGAAATTTCTTCCAAAATTTGGGAGACAGAGCTTTGAATGTAACTCTAACTTCCCATATGAATACTTAGTTACCATGAAAAAGACATCCTAAACCTCCCACTAATTACAACTGACTATTATTCAATTCATCAAACCTATTTGTCAATCTCATGAGAATTCTACTTTCTACAACAGTTAAGTAATATTAATACAAAAGCTTGAACATTGAATGTTCCATTCCCAAAGAGAAATGAGGTTGCAAATCTGTTTAGGACTTCTTGAATGCAACATGAATTTACAAGGATATCTTGTATACTGTGCTCTTTTAAAATTCTGAACAAGTCTTCTCTAATTAGAATAATGGAATTTTGTAAAAGGTAAAAACCAAATAAAAAAGAGACCAGCATCCACTTTGCCATATGTCCAACTAAATGGAAAAGTAGTTTTACCTTCAAACAAAATACAGAATTTTCCAAAGCCTTACTTTATACTTTAGATAGAGACTTTCAAAAAGTTAACTAAGGCCTCAAAGAGTTTCAAGTGCAATTTACCAATCCCTTGATGTGTAAGGCAACAAGATTTTGGAGGTCACATTATAAACAACACAAAGTTTCCTCGCTTGGATTCACTTAGGACATGATCAACCTCACAGTGCTGAGCATGCGCTTTCTAATGAACAAACACATGTATACCTCATCATAGCTACCATCCCGACACATAAGATGCAAAATCTCCATTCGAACAGCTTCCAAACAATAACTATCTTGTGAGAGGGCTCTGAGGATTGAAAAGCAAGATTACACCATGACCATGTTTTAAAATAAGCAGTTAGTAATATCTGGATGTGAAAAGGTTTATAAACTACAATTTTTGACAGTTACCATGGCAAAAGATTACTCTACAAAATTAAGGATACAGTAATGAACACCAGCTTTGGCATGATGGCTTATATTTTGTAATGTCTTATTACAAAATGCAATTTCTGAACGAAAGCAAAATAAAAGCCAGATTTAAAAAAAGAAACCAAACAGTATTCTCCTAAATTTATTTTTAATGACTTAAAAAAAAGTACTCTGTAAACTGAATCTGTATCAATTACTGTATATAGCACACTGTTTCTATGAACATGATGATAGTTAAAAAAAAAATTCGATGGACTTAAAAAATGCTCAACAAGACAGACGTGTTCAAAAGAGGGCAACTAGGATGATCCCATCTGTTAAGGACACACTTCATACAGAAAGGTCTAGGAAACTTGAACTCTTAAGTGTTGTAGATTTCTACAGGTCAAGAATTGCCCCTTACAGATTTTGACAGAAATTAAGCAGCCTTTATTTACTTACATTTCCCATCAACAGTTCTTATCTCTATTATGCCAATTATCCTTTCCTGCAATAAATCTCTGTACACAGATAAGCAGTGCATGTCCACATAGCTTACTTACCCAAGGTGCAAATCCAATGGAAACATTCTGCTGTAAACCCGACACAAGGCCCACAAATCGGGTTTTTTAAAAATGTTCCTTTCTTTAATGGGTCTTTTCATGGCATGTAGGTGATATAATTGCAGTTCTTATATTTATTCTAGGTGTGCATGACAAAAACATTACGTGTATTTTTTTTTTTCAAATTAAGTGCAACTACTCATATCCAGGGTGCCCCCTTGTGGGCTGGGGGGGTTGTAGAATATGCCCACACTATTTCCCATCTAATATATATGGCAACCAAGGGGAAGGACTTGCACCACACTTGACCTGCATTTAAAAGTGAACCTGAACCATATTTGAATCATTTTGAACTCCCTTACTTTATCTGGTTGACACTACATACCACATTAGTGTTTGTGTGTCATTTAATCTCGTCTAACTCACACCCATGACCAGCCATTGTTCGATTCTACATAGAGAGCCTTGAAAACTTTACATGAGGCAATTAAGCTTTGTTAGCAGAGTTGTCTATAAGTCTTTAATAGTCTCTCTGAGAGTTTAGACAAAGCCATCATTGTTGTACATTGTAAGCAGGCTATAGACAGTTTTTAGCTGGACAGGAGCCATGTACAATTACAAAGGAATGTTTTGCAAAACAGGGGTTTGGCAATTTTTGTGGTACAGTTACAGACAATGAGGTTATGAAGATGCAGACATTAGAGGTTGACAGGCAGAGCAGCATCAGTTTAGGTTCCTATGGTATAAAAAGAATATGTTCTCCATTTCTAAGTGCATCTGCCTTTTTGAATTGCAACTCTAAATACTGAACCAGTTGCCATAGCAACTAAACAAACCTTTGTGCTGTCTCCATGGTTTGCTCCCAATCTTGTAAGGCCAACTGAAGTCTCATTTTCTCTACCAGGGCTGGCATGAATCCAGGGTAGGCTACAACCACTTCATTAATCACCTCTAAGGAACCTGAATAATTGTGTCGAATACTGAACAAACGAGCTTTGCCCATCATGCCCTGGAGTTGTTTGGGAGATTTGCTATGGGAAGAGATGATATACCGTTTTTAAAATTCTTAACCACATAAAGATTTCATTGATTTAATAATGTAAGAATCATATCAACATATTGGATACTAGCATGCCATAACTTAAAGTTGGAATGGTAAGCTTTATGAGCTTTTAACAACTCAATTTTACTGGGGAGTTAAATGATGACGATATTCTACCGCATTTGTGCCATCTAGATAGTTACTCTAGACTATCTTCAGAATGAGAAGTTGACACTTCTAAAATACAAACACCTTTAAATCTTCTTCTGTATAAGCAGCTCATAAAATTGAATTAAAAATGACACTATGATAACAGTAATTCAACATGCACGAAATACTCCTAAAATTCAAAGTGATCTTACTCTACAACTTGGGAAAAGATGACTCTAGAACAATTTAATTATGTGAGTATACTTCCCTAATTGTGTTCATAAATGTCAAAAAGGCTTTGAAGAGGGTGATGTCAAAGGCCACCCAAAATTAACATTTGACTACAATCTATACTAAAGTACATTTTTTTAGATTTCATACTGTAACTACAATAAAATGTTCTTTTGTTTATTCCTTCTTTATTATTTCCCTTTCTTTTTTTTTTTTACTTCTGCAAAGAAAATCATACTGACCAGCAGCGATTCCACCAGAAACACAAAAGAGGTGGGTGGGTGGGGGGGAGGTTTATAACTGCTTAAGCCCAAGTCTAAGTCAAGTCAATTTGAAGGGTTTTAAGGCCAAAAGTAAGTTCAAACATTGCGGCCAAAGTGTCCTCTTTGTAAGTAAGACACCAAAATATTGATAATTTTCTAATTGTTATGGAAATGAAATGGGGAGACTTCACCTACCTTCTAGAAAAGGGGAAGGGCAAATCCCCTTTTCCCCTCTGGTGGAAACCCTGACATAATTAACTCACCCTGAAATAAATAATCATCTACAAAAAGTATACACACATGCACACACACAAGAGAAAGTGCCCTTGTGTTATTGTGAAGTAGGTCAAGCATTGATGCAAATGATAAATTTAGAACAAAATAAGTGTTTAACATAGCCCCATCTGTATTGTTGACAGAGCAAAAGTGGTACTTAATAATTCATTTAATAGTCATGTCACACCACTAAATTGTGTAATAAAAAAGGTGACTGCATTCACACATTTAAATAAATGGATGTCTTACTTTAACACCTCCTCAAAGTACTTTGACGCTTTCTTTACGTATGCCTCTCGTCCACATGTCATATCTATCCAAGCTCGTAACACTAAGCTCTGTAGGGATCAAGATGGCTATCATTTAGTCTTGAAGATATTCATGCTTCAATGAATTCTGAAATAAAGGCTTCATAACATATGCTTGTTATAGATAATATAGCCTCAAGGAATGGAAAAAATTTGAAAAACACAACTGCAAAAGAGAATTTGAGAGCTGCAAAATAAATTGAAGCTTTTCTTCATGAGTTCATACTTGAAAACTAAACATATTCCTTGTAAAAATTGCCATGGCTAAAGATGTAATATATTTATAAATTGTTCAAATTTTTGTAACAGCTGAAATTGGTTTAACTATCCAAGATTAAGAAGCCCGGCAAGGATAGCATGGCAAAGACATAAATGATGAATTGCTCATCTTTTGTTTGTCTTAACCAGAGCAATTTACCAACAGCCAAAATTGAGAAGTTGCTCTTCATTTGTCTTTCAGACAATCAGAACATTTTACCAACAACCAAATTTTGTCCCCCTATGACCTAAAATGCTAAAACTAAGACCAGAGTACACTAACCCCAGCCCAGTGCAATGAATGAATAATGTATTAGCAGGCAGCATATATATCAGACATTACTATGACATGTCTTTACTGAAACCTACACACTTGTATTTGTTCTTTCAAATTTTAACACCCAAGTATGCCTTGATACTAAGACCAATGAATTTTGAACTGCATTAACAATGATATCACAGTGGGTCCTGCTACAGTGTAAATCAGTGCTCCTCCCCTGTGGAAAGCAGAGTATTGCTTCAAATGAAACAATTGGACAACAAATACCAACTGAAATAAGGGGAGACCAATACAGCACTTCATTTTTATGTGCACATCTGACACACCATTTCTGAAAACTTGAAAGGTTTGATAACTGTCAGGAACAAAGAAACATTTTTGGAATTTAACAGAAACAGGGGCCCCACTGAGTTACAGACCACTCCCCACAGGTCTTCAATGGGGACCACTGACTGTAGTAGGAAAGATATGTTTCAATGTTACACAACTTAAAAGTGATCATTTTCAAGCTTCAACTAAAAATGCCCACAGTCCCTTCAGTTTCAATAATTGTTTAAAAATACCTAAAAATTGTCTTATTCTCCTCTGATACCATATTATGTGAACACTACATGCTTGTATAAAACATTGTAACAATGCATACATTTATTTTAACATTTGTAGCAGTGACTGACACATGTGTCTTCTATCAAAAGATGACATTGCTTTGATGTCTCCTTCCATTAATCACTGAAGCAAATCACCCACACTATCATCAATAGTCAACGAAACTTGATAAATTCTCTGGTGAATTGTCCAAATTTACAATTTTCAAATGCCAATACCATTACAGCTTGATTATGTTACATGTCTTACTGCCAATAAGCAAGTCACCGACAAATGTTAGGACTACATTATCAATTATACAAACATTCTTCTGTATTCATCACCACAGAGACTGGTTAACAGTGCCTGACTCTTTATGGATTGGTGGTGTCACAACTAAAATATTTAAACATAAGACAACCATCATTATCCAATATTCCTGAATGTGATAACTAATACTGGTACTGTGTGCACAATATTTAGTTTCTTCAAACCTTATACAAAACAACAGCGCATTTGGGAAGTCAAAAAGCGTTTCCACACAATGCACCAGAGAAAATCTGAAACTGTATAACACTGTTACACGGTTGGATGACACTTAAATTCAATCCCAAGGCCCTATCAGATTAAAGGAAGTGGCTTCAGTGATATCAAGTTATATGCTTGAGTAACATTAGCCTTGTAATGTGAAAGATAGATAAACACACAAACCAACCTGCGATTTACCTGTAATAGCAGTTTGTCCTTCTGGCTCAATGAAAAATAAATCTGTCACATCAAGATGACAAACTACAGCTTAACAATTCTTATGTGTCAATAGTGACAAAATTTGCCAAGTTTTGAAACCTGGGGATTATGAAACTTGACCTCTAACCAGACATAGCGACAAAATCAGAATTTTGACTGTCAATTCTGATGGCAACGTCCAAAAGTTTAATTTAAAACCAGATGATACCAATCATGGAGACGGCTTTTTACAGCTTTGCTTAAATCTTTTGACAGAAATTTTGTTTGAAATTTGAAGCTCTGATTCAGCTTAATATTGACAAAATGGCCAATGTAAAAATGTGTCCAGTGCTACCCAGGTTCCTTGTTGTTGTTTTGTGTGAGTAAATGGAAGAATTTGATAGGTTTGTTAGTTAGATGGAGTTTTATGGCCCAGTTTCCAACCCATTACTTCATGTTGAGCCGGTTAAAGCCTTCTATTAGCTGTAGTTCACTGGCTTATTTTCCCTACTCCATTGCTTATGCGGAGTATCACACATAACGGCAGCAGGTTCCTTTTTTAGAGTCTTTGGTGTGACTGGACCTGGGAAGCAAACCCAGGCCTTCCGTGTAAGGGGCTGATGCTCTTACTGTTAGACCAAACATTCAGTAGAAAGAGTTCCCCTTGTTGCTGCACTGGTCCCAACTCTTGTATATGATTTTTGCTTCGATCTTTTTAAATAGTTTATCCAAGCAATACTCCATCTTTTTTTTTTTCTTGAGAACATTTACTCTATGAGACTGAGAAGGCCTACTCTCAGAGAAAGTAGCAGGAAATTAGAAACAAAAGTTCACTTACTGTGTGCCACTTTCAGATGTCAAAGAACAAAAAGCAACCATGTTAACTGTATCCTGCCCAATATGACACTTCTGCTACAGGGAGACAGAGGGAGAACTACACATCTCCATTATGTAATATAGAGCTTACAACTGTGAGTAGCTACAGTACCCCAAAATTTGGTCACAACAAGGACAGATACCGCTGTGTACTGTCATGTTGTTAAGAGTCTACAGATTTTAATTAAGGGTGCATTATTTCTGCTGTTTCGCCGACCCTTGATACACACAAACATCATCATTTACACGAGGTGGAGACTTCTATAAAATATACTGTGATGTGAAGCCCAGCACATGTACAGTTTCTGTATAGCATGTGAAACAAGAAAGAGTGCTTCCTGTACTGTACAGTAATAGGCTGACAAAGCACTGTGAACATGATCTTGTAGAGTATTACATACTATGGGCTTAAAGGCATGTTCTGGAGACAAAATTCATTAACTTCAAAATAAGCAAAAAAAACTTCTCTTTCAGAAGGTGAAAACGGCATCTCGATAGCTTATAGCATTGGGGAGATACAAATATTTAAAGTAATGCAAATTTTTCTTGGGATTTGATGCATCATGGGAAATCTGTGATGTCATTGTGGCACATTAATATAACATTGCATTCAATTTATTTATTATTATAATGCAGCTGCAGGCAATATTAAGCAATGTTGTTTGTTGTACTCTATGTATGGTGAAGGGTAAAGCTAGATCTACAGGAAAAGATATCCAAACATTCCAACAGTGTCAAATTTCAAGGACAAACAGGACCCTCCATTACAAAAAAAAAAAAAAAAAGGAATTTGAAGCAATGTGCCCACATTACATAACTTTTTGTGGTTTTGTTGAAAATCAGAAGTATTTTTTAACTAAAATAACCAATCTTTGAAGTGAGATACCTTGAGTTAGGAAAATGGTATTGTGATAGGGTTTGAAGGACATGGTGTGGAATATTTGTGTTTTTCTGACAAGACAGAGGCGAAAACCCACCAGAACATGCCTTTAATAATACATTTGAAAAGGCTTAAGAATTTTCCAAGCTGACCCCCCATCCTAAAAGAGGGTCTAAACTCAAGTCAAATTTGATATGTTAGAGAAGTACTTATACTAAGCAATATGATGAATCTTCCACTGAAATCAGGATGGGTGTTCCCAAGATATCAGTAGTTTAAGTTGTAACATTAAGTATCACATGATTTGACAGTGTTTGAAAATGTGTGCAACCAATTTTCTCAATTAGGTAAATGTGATTGTAACAGATGCATGGTAACTTTTTACTTCACATTCTTCATGGGGAGGTCCTATTCCTATTGTTTTTAATGTGTTTTGTGGAACAGACTGAAAAATAAAAGAAAGAAAGCATTCTTTAGCAAAGTGAGGAAATTATATAACCTACTCATGCTTCAAGCTGTCTTTAGGTGACAAATAGTAATAATAGTCTGGCAGCCCAGTGCCTTGGAGGTAGATGAACTAGGTACCAATAACGAAGTATATCAGGATGAAGCGAGTCACCTGGGATGTTCAGATATGTGAGTTTGCCGTGCACCATCCAAGGAAACTTCTACATTAACCTTCCTTTCCTATAAATATTTTACTTTCTGTGACTGCAGTGATAAACTTTTGGGTTTCATTTTAACTTATTTCACTTCATTTAATGTGATTTAAGTACTTAGCCAAAATTTGACTTTCCAGATATTGACATAAAAAGTCGTTGTTTTGAAGTTTAAGTCCTTATTAAGACCTGAAAGTCACAAATATGACATATGCATTAAATTAGTGACCTACAATTAAGTTCAAATTTACTTAAAAGGCTGACATTGTAATCTGGTTACTATTCCTAAGATTTCATTATTTAACTTAAAGTTCCGCAAATTCCACTTTTGATCTTTACTCTTTACATATTAAAATTAAAATAGTATTCTGAAGGTTCATTATTTTAACTTTAGGTTCCTTCTGTGGTGATTGTAACCATTACAGTCTCTTGTATCTCTATGGTAACTTTGGACCTGAAGTGGCATAATCTTAGGAATACATTTCACAATATCGACAAAAAGGTCAAGCTATCAAATTCGTTTGTAACACTTTGACTTGGAAAGTCACCAATTTGAATTTCAAGGTTGTGAATATTTCATTTCATTTCATTTATTTGTTTTTCCACAATAAGCGATAGTAATAGGTACAATACACAGAAACAAAAGTAGAATGTTACATGAAATCAAAATATTGTGAAGGGAAGCACTCTAAAAAACCCATGTTTGTCGAGAAGAGTGCTCCCAGGAAACAGAAAAAGAAACAAAAAAGAACAATGATAGTACAAACTAAAAAAGTATATGAGGGCAGGATATAACAAAACAAAGAGAAAACACATAAAAGAAGAATACCTGTCCAAAGTCACACCCTTAATCCCTCCCTAGATACAATCCAATCTACCTCACCCTCACCCTTGCCCCAAATACCTTACAAGTGCCCCAACCTTCCCACACACATTACATTTCACACACTACATTACCCTGACCTCATACATTACATTACATTACACCCCCCCCCAATTACATGCCTCTTGAAGAGGAGAAAGATCCAAAGTGAATGGTTAAAGGGAAACTACAATTAAAGTTAAGAACAAGCAAGTACTGTAGTATAATCAGTTAATATTGATTGATAAGAAATCTGCCTAGGTTATATCTAAAAGAGGATACAGAGTGCTTGATTATTAGATGATTGGGTAAAGAATTCCAAATTTTGATAGCACGAAAACATATATTGACATTCAAATTCAAATAACAACCTATTAAGTTAGAGTAATGAGATCAATAATCATTCTGAAAGGATTTTTCTACAGATGACTTAAGAAGCCACAGGAACAAGATTTTTTAAGTCATAATATTATGAAGTTAACTTAAAATTCAGTATATTATAACTAAGACAGGAATACTTCTTGTGTCAAAATAATGAGTGTTAAAACATAAATAATGACATAACAAGCACCTTGAATCTATACTTACTATATAAAAGGTAAGGAATCATGCTCAAGTCAAGTAATAAAATGTTAGTAACCACACTTGCTGTAAAGGCATAATTACGAAAATTCAGGTCTTTAGTATAGTTAAATGTTGACAATACATTGCTGGGTTCACATTGTATTTGTCGAGCCCATAGATGTTTCTTCCTCAATAAAGTAACAGTAAGGACAAATTCGGTCTCTAATATAGTTACGGTGACACAGAAATGGCTAACAAGACATTTTTAGATTCAAAAGGCATTTAATGTGCTCTAGGGATTGTTTCAGAACATGTTTCTATCTGCCCGTAATATTTTAACAGTATTAAACCACCTACCATCAGGATGCCATATTTTGGAGGGCGATTTGGATTTTACCAATTGAGTTAACTAGCTCATTTCCATATGTGGGCCTATGCTTATTGTAGAAATTATACTTTACGGAATAATAATAAGAAAAGTAGTACTGTAATAAAACCCTTCCTTTCAGCAAATTTTATGGTTCTCTGGAAGCGTTCACCTCTGTGTATTTATCTCTAGCCCATATAACAGTCAAAGATTAACGGATATACTTCAGTCTTCTATAGTAAATAAGCTAATCTACCTCAAACATGGTCAAATGCAGTGATGAAAAGATTGAAACTAACATTGCCACATGTATTACTGTTCAGAAAATAAGAAAAGGCCACCATTTTGAAATTCAAAAAAGTGACTTCACATGACAGGGTACAGTAATTAATGAAGTCCGACTATTTCAAATCCATCACACCAAAATAGACCTAGTTAAATAATTGAAAAATCTGGCGTTTGGAGAAGGGTCGTTTCAACAATCTGTCAAATTTGTACTCTTGTGGCTTTTTCTACTCCTTAAATAAGTGCATTGACCTGAGACCGCCATCTTGGAACAGAAGCCATGTACTCAAAAAAAAATGGCTGCACTTTAGAATGTATCTCCAGTACTGGTAAAAGTTACACGGTTAATGTAAAATATACCCCTTGTAAATACAATGAAAGTTTCTGGAAACCATCGCAATGGAATATTAATGTGGTTAGGCTAGTACTGACCCTATTATGAACTAATGCCATGGGAACATGGGTAAAAGTTAATTGACCTATTGCCACCATCTTAAAATCGATATAATTTGTTCCTGCAACAAAGTTTAGACATGCTATAGATTGCATTTATTGCACCATGTGGCAGGTGGTTATTGCTTTCTTCAGTGATATGGAATTTCCACACAAATATAGAAATGAGGAGGAATAGTAAGAAGTGCATTGACCTTAGCCACCATCTTGGCACGGAAACAATGTACATAAAGAGATAGTGGATTTAATAAATACTGTATACTATTCATGTCAGATTTATCTTGTAATTGCCCATATTTTGTCCAAACACTACGAATGTATCTGAAAGCCGTACGTCGAAGTGAGCAATGCAATTGGTTTAGCTAGTAATGTCCCGATAGGATAACTTTCGAGGTAAGGGGTAGGGTGATGGAGTGATGGGAGTGCCTAAATCAATTGACCGTTGAGTACCACCTAAGAATAGATCCAAAATGTACTTAACGAAGTTTAGGACTGCTGAAAATTGCATCCAAGTGCACAAAAAATGGGTGGTCATTTCTTTCTTGATCGAAAATTCTGAATCAAAGACATATAAGGAGAAAATAGTACATTGACCCCAAGCCGCCATCTTGGTTTACAAGCTATGTGTATAAAAAAGAGTGCCCTTGTCCTGGGTTATATCTTCTGGTGCCATTTGATCAAATATCGCAGTTGTTCTAAGCGAAAATGAGCATTAAATAATGGAATTCAAGAAAAATGGGCCAAAAGTGCATTGACCGATGGCGGCCATCTAGGATTTGATACAAGATGTCTGAAAATCAACACAATCATGTTATCTTGTAATCACAGTCCTGAATGTTATGTTTAAAATCCAAAGTGTACAATTTTGGTTTTATTTGGGCCTTATCAGTTGTAATACTTGAGCTGATGCGAAGTGAGAACAGAGGGAAATACTATTTTAGGTACAAAATTGTATTTCATGAAATTTCAAATTGTTAACTTTGAAAGACTGTAACTTTCGTTTCTAAAAAGCAATAACCTTGTTATTATGACACAATAGTACCTATGTATAGGAAACATTTTTAGGAAAGTTTCAATATATTTTCTTAAGATTTGTAGAAAATATGAAGAAATATGTAAATTAATGTAATCTAAATTTCAGGAAAAATTGGCTAAAAATTACACATTTTCCCCCAAAATGATATTCAATTCTGCATACTACCCATCACATATGGTATCATTTGATAGGAAATTTAATTATCTTTCATATGACACCTTAAACGTTTTGATAGTAGGTTCTATCAAAGTTTTATTACCAAACAAAATGATGCCTACTAAAACATGGCTGCCATTTTGAAAAATGGCGGCAAGAACTACTAGCAATGGTTGGTGCACGGCAGACTCACATATCTGAACATCCCAGGTGACTCGCTTCATGCTAATGTACTTCGTTATTGGTACCTAGTTCATCTACCCCCAGGGCACTGGGCTGCATCCAAGTGAAATTCCCTTTTTTTTAGCCGATACCTCTTATTGCAACAGCCTACATCCCCTACCAATCCAAATGATACACAGCTTACCTCCACAGACCCTTGACTCATCTTCATTGACCTGTCAACATATTCTCTTGCTTTGTCATGTCTCCCAGAATGCCAAAGAAATAATGCAGCAAAGAACAGAGCCTTCAAAGACAAAAAAAAAACTACCCAATGCAAGGTGAATTCATTACTTTTATCAAATACATGCACGTACATCTGTTTCATTTTGTATGCTATATTGAAAATCATCATTAAGGTTTTGGAGTTCAATCTCCCAACAGAAGGACAAAGTTAGATTCTCTGAACCTAAAATAAGACCTGAACAATTTTACTTTGTTTCAAAATTTTGTGCTTTCATTTTAGTGTTCACATGGCAGAGGCATGGTTACTAGTACATTAGCACTTAACAACAGTGGAGGTTTTGTTTGATTCAAGTAACTTCACATTTCTGCTGCACAATTTGTTGTAAATCTGAATGGAAGCCCATACACTAACAGTGATATCGTAACTACGGCAACAACATATAACTCAGCAGCAGCCTACAGTACCTTTACACTTGAAGTGATATCATACCCTAACAATTGAAGCAACATGTATCTCAGCAGCTTTACTGGCCTACAGTCCATATACAATTAAAGTGATATCGTAACAATGACAGCAACATGTAACTCAGCAGCAGCTTTATTGGCCTACAGTCCCCTGTACACTTCCAGTGATGTCATGACTATGTAGTAACATATGTGTCAGCAGCTTTTTTGGCCTACAGTCCTCTGTACACTTCCAGTGATGTCATGACTATGTAGTAACATATATGTCAGCAGCTTTATTGGCCTACAGTCCTCTGTACACTTCCAGTGATGTCACGACTATGTAGTAACATATATGTCAGCACCTTTATTGGCCTACAGTCCCCTGTACACTTTCAGTGATGTCATGACTATGTAGCAACAAGTATGTCAGCAGCTTTACTAGCCTACAGTCCCTTGTACACTTCCAGTGATTTCATGACTATGTAGCAACATATATGTCAGCAGCTTTATTGGCCTACAGTCCCCTGTACACTTCCAGTGATGTCATGACTATGTAGCAACAAGTATGTCAGCAGCTTTACTAGCCTACAGTCCCTTGTACACTTCCAGTGATTTCACGACTATGTAGCAACATATATGTCAGCAGCTTTATTGGCCTACAGTCCCCTGTACACTTCCAGTGATGTCATGACTATGTAGCAACAAGTATGTCAGCAGCTTTACTAGCCTACAGTCCCTTGTACACTTCCAGTGATTTCATGACTATGTAGCAACATATATGTCAGCAGCTTTATTTGCCTACAGTCCCCTGTACACTTTCAGTGATGTCATGACTATGTAGCAACATGTACCTCAGCAGCTTTACTGGCCTACAGTCCATATACACTTAAAGAGATATCGTAACAATGACAGCATCATGTAACTCAGCAGCAGCTTTATTGGCCTACAGTCCCTTGTAAACTTCCAGTGATGTCATGACCATGTAGCAACATGTAACTCAGCAGCTTTACTGGCCTACAGTCCATATACACTTAAAAAGATATCGTAACAATGACAGCAGCATGTAACTCAGCAGCAGCTTCATTGGCCTACAGTCCCTTGTACACTTCCAGTGATGTGATGACCATGTAGCAACATAGCTTTACTTGCCTACAGTTCCCTGTATACTTCCAGTGATGTCATGACTATGTAGCAACATGTATGTCAGCAGCTTTACTGGCCTACAGTCCCTTGTACACTTCCAGTGATGTCATGACTATGTAGCAAGATTTATGTCAGCAGCTTTATTGGCCTACAGTCCCTTAACCCTGAAGTGATATCATAACAACTACAGCAACATGTATCTCAGTAGCTTTACTGGCCCAAAGTATATACTTGAAGTGATATCATAACTACTGTATGACAGCAAAGCATCTCAGTAGCTTCACTGGCCTACAGTCCCTATACTCTTGCAGTGACGTTATAACTATGACAGCAAGATATATCTCAGCAGCTTTACTGGCCTAAAGGTGACATCCACTTTAGTCACTTTTCTGTATTCGAGGTGACAAACTGAAAGTATATAAATATGCCCCCAAAGCCTTAGAACAGTGCTGGCATTTTGAAAGCAGTCTTGGCCTAATTCTAGTATTCTTTTAAACATTCTGCATGCCTTTAAGCTGTTTGCAGGGATGAACAAAACCTGTCGGGAAAGCTTGTACAGAAAAAGGACATTCTTGCTGCAACTCATCATAATCCCTTTTGGGAACCAAATTTTATCCCAAAAATGTTTTCGAGGAGGAAGTGCGGGGGAGGGGGGCAGGAAATTTCCATTCCAGATTTTGAAACCAATCCTGAACTGCCATGTAGTTGACGGGAAAATGAATTAGCCTTATGGGTGACTTTATTTTTAGCATTCAATTACACCTGATTTCATACCATCTTCTTTTCTCCAATATATGCAAATGATGTCTCTTTAATGGTCAAGAGCAGTCCCCACCCACAAATTAATTTTTAAGCAACAGCTACATATGGCAATTTTCTTCTTATTTCTCATCAAACCAATTTCATAATATTTTATGACTTCAATAAATTCAGGGTAAACCAAACATTTCTTTGAGAAGAAAAATTTTGGTACGTACATGACTCTCAACAGCCAATCATGAACTACTGTAGGACAATCATACACTACTTCAACCTGGGGGTGACTGCTTTTGCCCATTAACATGTGGAATTCTTGTCAATCAGAGAAACCTCTTACAATAGGGTATCATGATAGTGACAACAAATTGGTCTAACCTTGTCATTGGCTGACTTCCTCTCTTCCTTGAGTTTTGTATCAAGCTCTTGTATTGCCTCTCGATCTGTTTGATGTATGAAAAGAATGTCAATGAGTGATGACTTCTGGAAGTTTTAAAGTGATATTTAAAATTTTACTTTTTAAAGATAGGAGTCTAACAGGCTGACACAGTAAAGTGTTCTTTCAGTTGATGACAGCATCTTGCAACAAGTGTAAAGGTTGCTTTAAGGGAAACCTAATCAAACTTTAAAGAAATGATTTTCTTTAAAAGTCTGTGGAAATGTGAATGTCACACTTTCTTAATTCAATCACTAATATTTTAGTTAAACAGACTTAAACAGAAAAGAAGGTTCAGTCATACAACATAATATTATGTATCTATGAATAAGGACAGTATTAAATACTTCTGCTAACTGAGACTGAAGAAATTGTTTAATTAAATTTACTTTCAAAATAAAAAATTCATGGAAGAAAAATCTAAACCAGTAGCATATTCATTAAATCCTTAGTGTGGTTCTCAAGTAATTATCAGATGAAGTACATGTATTACTCTGCACACCCAACAACTAGTTAAAGCAATTACAGTTATGTCATCTTCTATAAACTGCAAAGAACAATGCCTTTTCTGTGTTTTTAAATGACAAAAGCAGTTACAAAATACTTGTTTTGAAAAAATGTTTAGCTAAATCTTACAAACTTTTATTTACTTCTTTTGCAAGTTTTTGTCAAGAAACTTCAGGATTTGAATTTAGCATTACATTTAAGGTAAACTGAGCAGTTACGATACTCAAGTGAATTTCATTTCACAATCAAGGAAAAATGATGATGCATGATTCTCAAGGGCCAATCATGGAAGAGGATAGTTTACTACACTAATTCAAGGCCACAAAGGCTTGTCAATGTCAAAGAGAATATCTTGGCTTTTTCTGTGACCAAGAAGAAAATAGTCTATTCTGAAAGGTTTAACAAATGAATACTTTTTTAACATAAACCATGGAGGTCTTGTTCAGGTGAACTGGGGGTCTTGCTCAGACTAACTGGGGGTCTTGTTTAGGCTAATTGGCAAAACAAACAATGGTATTGATTGCTTCATACCTCTCAAAATATAACTATGTGGCAACTCCTTCGTCAGAAGAACCAATTAATGATTAAAATAGCTTACCTTGACTTTTGGACTTTTTATGTGCATAAATGAGAGCCATAGTGGCACACAAATGAATGGTTTCGTTTTCTCGAATAGCTTCAAGCTCTCGGATTGCTTCAGATGCACTTCCTAGAAAAACATATTCAAAGCAAGGGATAAAAAAGTCTCAGTGAAAATGTTAACTGAATGAAATGAATGATAATGTCTTAGGCCAGAGTCATTTATCCTACCAGCAGTTATGGCCAAGTCACTTTCTTTGCCCACCTGCCCTTACTGGTCGGTTTGAAAAATGACTCTCCCCTTAAATCTTTGTACTGTACCAAAGATTGATGATCAAGGCAAGTTAGTTTTGAATTGGAAACAAGTGAAAAGGGCCCCTTGTACAATATCTATAAGGACAGTCTGGCTACTGTACAGTATCTCCTTATTGATTTAAAGCAACATGTGCAATAAAAACTGATTATGTGTAGTTTAAAATAAAGTTCTCCAGGAAAGAACATCTCCTGTGTGATTGTGAAGTGAAAAGCATGTATGGCACATTTATGCATACAGCATGTCTTCTAAACTGATAGCATTTCACATAGTTAGGTTTTAAACAGATAAGCTCTGTTCTAATCCAGAATGGTAAGAACTGGTAAAAAATCTCTGAAAACTGGTAAATACTGGTGAAAACTGCCTAAATGGGAAAAAACATCCATGCAAGAGTCAGGCAATGTTAGCCTATATTGGAAACTTACAAACTAACACATTACCAATGGAACAAATGATATTATGGTATCTAGCCCAGATACTGCACGTACTGGATGGGCAAGTAAAATGAATGGTCAATACTACCAATGTATACAGAACAAAAAAAAAAAAAAATCATTCACAAACAAATCATTAGTTTCACAATTCCAGTTTGATTTCTGAGATACGTATGGTCACTTTTTTACTGTATATATCATGAATCATTCCCCTAAGTCATTTGTGTAACTAATGTACACTATGGGGAATAACTAATGGGATTTTTTTGCTGCTGATTTGATGGCCAATGTTTGGGTCACAACGTTACCTGATATTCAATCTGTTGTTTTTGCTATAAAAATAACAACTCCTTCTTACAAAACTTGTGAAAATTACCAGGTGTTTTAGCACATACAGGGCATACTGTACTTAAGACTGCACTTATTATCCTGCAGTAGCACTGTACTTGTAGTACTGTACAGCAGCTAATTTAGCAGGAGTGTCATTTCACTTGTTTGTAACATGAATTTTGGCAAGTCTGGCTACATGCATATGAAGCTCACTTCACTTAAGACACAATTTCACTCACAAATTTACCTCTTCTCTTCTTTGAAAAAAATATTTTAAGGATAAACATAATCACCATTTCAGTTGTGAACTGTTAATAGCTTGGTGTGCCCCTGTTTTCATTCAAAATCCTGCTCAAACTACCAGTGTTCAAGTTCTGTTAATTCTACCAACATTCCAAGAGGTTCCCTCATATGGCAAATCATACTGTAGCTGGCTGAAAAGCCCCTGCCGGATGACTTACTTGCACATGACAGTTGGGTTGAAACACTGTTTATTTTTGCCCGGCAGTGGGCATTGCTTACAAATTGTAATGCAACATGAAAGCAATTTATACAGTACCTGTACTTGAGGATTTAAAGAGTACCTCAAGTCAAAAAATTAAAAAATATATATTGACCAGCATGAAAAATGAATTCTAACAGTAAAACTCCCATCTTCATAAGAGATCCTTGAGCCAAGATAGAAAATGTTGAAATTTACAGTATTCACTTAAAACAATTGTCAATTATGCAATCATTTGAAAAAAAATATATATATTGAACAGCATGAAAAATGAATTCTGTCAGTCCAACTCCCATCTTCATAAGAGATCCTTGAGCCAAGATAGAAAATGTTGAAATTTACAGTATTCACATAAAACAATTGTCAATTATGCAATCATTTGAAAAACAATATATGTTGAACACCATGAAAAATGAATTCTGCCAGTCCAACTCCCATCTTCATAAGAGGGGGCTTAATCAAATTACAAAACCCCATAACAGTAAGCAGGGAGTTGTGAACTCCCTGCAGTAACAGTGCTGTATAGCACCTTGGCTCAGCCTCTAGGTGCAGTAACTTTCAGAAAAATAAAGAAATACAAAGATTGCAATATACTGTAAGTAGTACAACAATGACATCACAAGTTAATGTGCCATCTTAATTTGAACTAATAAACTTCAACATTTTATACCTCAGCTCAAGAATGTCCTATGAAGATGGGAGTTGGGACTGTTCCGAATTCACTTTTCATGCTGTTTAATATATATTTTTAAATTTTTTGACTTGAGGTAGGTACTTTTTAAAGAAGCAATGTCATGATCATAGATGTAACTCCTATCACTTTGGACAATCTTCACTGGGAAAGGAAGGAAAATTGCCACAAAAAAGCAAAATTTTCTTGCATGCACATGTAAAAGTGGTATTGTTAAACTACAGAGTGACCCCCTGTGTAGTGCCCGTGACCCCTGTCAGAATTCGTTGCTATGGGCCTGCACCTACAGTAGGCCTATGAATTATTTTCAAACAGAAATGACTTCAGTTGACTTAAGCAAATATTTGACTTGACTTAGCTGGAAGAAACAGCTGGCTTGACTTGAAGGAAGCAATGTTAGAAATGAATTGATTTGACTTGCTACTTCCATATTCCATCGAACTTGGCATGTGACTTGACCCATGGGTGGCAAGATACAACACTGGCAGTTTATTAATCATATTCACGTGATTGACTGGCAAATAACAGCTACACAGTCTCAGCCCTACAGGAAAATAGCGCACAGACATTCAAGGCAATTCAGTATGAACTGAGAAGTCCTTCTGCTTTGTAAATAATGGTCAATTTATGAAGAGACAGTTACAGGAAATACAGTGAGTGTTTAACCTGTATTCTAGCATGACCAAACAAAATGGTTGCCTGTAACTATATGGCCCCTTAGGGATTGAGATGAAACTTTGGAATGAAGTAATTGTGCACAATTACTGTCAAACATCTTAAGCATTGCCCAAAATGGATTTATGTACCCTCAAGTATTTCAAGTAGGCCTATTACGTTATTAATACTGTTTCTAACTTTCACACTTCACAGGACCTCTGCTGTCTTGTCAGTTCATACCACTTTTTTGTGATAATTTCTTCATAAGTCAAGAATGTCAAACAGCAATTAACAAATGTTTTCTTGTTTACTTTTCTGGATGATTTGGTCTCTATGCAATGCTGCATAACCTTTCAGATCTGCAGAGAAATCTCCCTTAATTAAACATGGCAAGATATATGGTGTCCTTTTCTAAACACTTTAAGGACCTTTACAAGAGATCTACATTACAGATTAAAACTAGACGGTTTGTACTAGCAGGTATTATGTACGGATTGAAGCCACAGAAGATTGTGCATGCAGAGATTTGGAAAAGCAGAAAATATAAGTTCTGCTTGAATTACATGTCTCCATCGAATAAGCAAATGGACCACCATGCTCACTTCCCAAGGCAAACATGTCATGCCAGAAATTCAACTCAATGCATTGTGTAAGAAAAGTCAAGCAGGCCACATGCAGTTGTCAGATCTTCCTGCGGAAGAATTGAACATCAGCATGTGCGCAACCTGAGCTGAATCGTACCGTTGGGTTTTAGTGATTAACTATTGGGTATAACAAGTGGAGAATTTTGATGGTGTGGTCATAGACCTATTTCCAAAAAGCAATTATAATGAATTGTGGGATATAGTTTTGGGTGTGCATCAATTTTCACCACATTAAAATGCCATTGACATACAGTAAATGACAAACACCAAAACTCCATCCCACAATCCTTTGTAATTGCTATTTGGAAATAGGCCTATGGAGTCAGGACTGGTGGAAATCCGCATACGTACAATGTCTTTTAAGTTTGAGAGGGGAAAGCACCTACAGTAGCCTGGTAAACATACTGTAAGCTTGAAGATTCCAAAAAATGTAGGATTTAGATTTAATCAACTTTTGGTAAATTGTTTAGCATTAGAAAAATTAAAAACTTGTCTCAACAATATTTTTGATCATAACAATAAACCACTGGATTAATATTAAAATGCACAGCCATTAAGTATTTTCTGTGAGATGGTTATAATTCAGTGTTCAAAATCCTCTTTCTCACATATGTGTACAGCTGTAATTGTAGGCTATACTGGTCAACACGTTTCTGTTAAAATGTGCTTCAGCAATTTATACCACGCTATATTAGCAGCTAAGAAAATGCCAAAATCATCTCTTATGCCTCGGTAGCATGTTCAGTATGCCAATACATTCATGTTGGACATACATTTACTGAGCCACTACTTACTCTAAGTAGTTGAAAAAACATGTATCAACATGAGCAATCCCTACAGTCAAAGCTGTGGGATTTGACTGATAACAAAAAATGCACTTGATATATAATAATGAATATGAAAAAAGGGAAGACTGCCCAACTTACTGTACAGAACATAAAATCTATGATACTTGCATCATCAGCTCTTTTTGTAAGACTCACAAAATCTTCAAGCCTTACTATTTACAGTGTAATTAAAACTCTGAAATATTGATTTCCATAAACAAAGAATCATGAATTGCAAATTGTGTAAAAACTCTAAGGCAGAGTCACTTATCCAACTGACAGCTATTGGCAAATCACTTTTATTTCCTGTTCCCATACTAGCTGTTTGATCAATGACTCTCCCCTTAACATGTGTCCACAACAAAATTAGGGTCATCATTTAACACCACATTCTTATCTTTACTGATCAGAACAGATGTTACAAGCACATATAAATGACTTATGGAAACATTGATTTACTTTGCTGGTATAGACACAAGACCATGTGGTTATCACCTACAGTACTAGCCCTAGATCATTTTAACATGTCCAACATGTATGAAACTGAACTTGATGGCACTTGAATTAAGAAGTATGGAGATTAATGTCTTGGATTACTTGTTCTGTTCCTCATGAGCAAGGGTCCAGAGAAATGTCCTCTACTTAAAAAATATCCACACTTTAAAAAATATACCTGAATTTAAGAATTTCCCATGACATTTAGAATAAAGTTGCAAAAATCAGTAAGTACAGGTAGTAATTCAGGCTCATGTCATGACTTGTAATTACTGTACATCATCTGGTATCAGATAATGTGATATCCTGGTGCCCATGAACGATGCGTGTAGGCCAACAGCAAATCCTTATAACTAATCTGCATTTACAGCACTATTAGTCAAGACCATCACCAAATCTCTATTTCTTCTGTGATTGCACATGTACGGTACTGTACCAATGATGTACGGTAGGGACAGTGTCAGTTGTTTGTTTTAATGCACAGGTACCTCATCCCAGACAAAGCATTTATGTATCTGTCTTTAAAAACTCTTTCCACACCATTTTGCTTCAGTGAATGAATGTCTACAAACACCAGAAAAGAAGTTGCTTTCCTGTTTGCCTTTCACACCTCGCAAACAGTGGCAAATCTGACCTGTATTAAATTCTGTATTTGTTTACATCTTCCACTAGCTGTCTCTTATCAAGCTTGTGGTTTCTTGGAGCATGCTTGAGTGAGATAAGCAGGAGGTTGGGTGAAATTTGAATACCCCACCAAACCTTACTTTTGGTGGGGACTTGGTGGAATATCTAATAGGGTGAGAAAAGCATTATGAAACTTCTATTCAAATCAGATGCATTTCTCCAGAAATCAACAATTGAAGTTACTGTATACTAGATTTGTGTTCCAAAGTTTTATGGTGGCAAATGTTATATCATTTCCTCACATTGATAAGGAATGCTTTGTTCTGATCTTTGTTTTACCCAAACACAGTAAAAAGGATTTGATGTGAGTGGTAGTGAGCAATCTCATTCACATGCCTAAAAATTTGAGGCCTGGCAACAATGCCCAGGTTTTAGAACATTAACTACTAAAACCCATATGAAACGCATTTTATTATCATATACTAAAACCCATATGAAACGCATTTAATTATCAAAAGGAGCAAAGTTCTACTACAGTACCACTACTGTACAAGTCTGGTTGTATGCAACCATGTTTATAAGCAGACCTAAAGGTTGATTTTCCGAAAAAAAAAAAAGAAAAAAAAAAGGGAAATGGAGAAGACACTACAATTTTCTACCTCAAAAAGATCCTTGAGTAACTCGATTCATGCAAATCAAAAGCAGAGCTACTGTATATAGACTGTTGTATGGTAGACTTTAACCAAGGCTACAGTTCTTTTCTTGCAAATTATACAAATGAACACCTTGATAGTCAGTAAAATAACCGTGTATAACATTATTAAAGTACTGTTTGCCAGTTCACAGAAAGGCACACATAAGCTATAAAACATAACAAATATTAATCAGCTGTACTGTGCCTTGCTATGCAATCAATATGAATACTTTATTTTGGAATTATTTTACAAATTTGCATACTGTTATCGCTCCAAAACTTAATTTACAGCTACATTAAAGTATCATACTGTTCTACAGAAAGTTCATTTCATTAAAGCTTATTTATTTTCAAAGATGCAAGTTCTAGCGATACTCTCTTAGAAAGGGTTAATGGAGGCTTCAGAATACAGCGATGAGTTTTAAACATGTGGAATTTGTCTATTTGCTGAAATGCCAGGCAATTTGTTTCACATCACTGCTGGTTTATGCATTAACTTCCAACTATGAAGAAATAAAAGTGTCACTTGTGTCTTGAATACTGTATACAACTATTTATTTTCATCAAATGAACGGAAAAAAGATAAATAATGGTACTAATGTTTTTCTGCAACAGCTATAGATTATATAAAAATGATGATTAGCAATTCAATACAATGTTTCTAATTCCAATTGAAAGCTATTAAAACATAACATTGAGATGACAACACTACAAGTGCACTTTATCGTGGCACTGGAAATAAACAGAGGGAAGCGAATTGCTTCTGTCATGTGTAAAAGTAACCTCTTAGGGTACATTTATGACCAAGGTTACAATTTTCATTCATGTAGAAGATTTTGTCAGTTGCAATGTAAAGGTTGCTCTTCTGGAAACAATTCTCCTCCACTAGTAACATATCTTGTGTGTAAACAGCATTTTGCATTAGAATATTCATGAGGTCTTCCAAAAAAAAAGTTTGTGAGTTTTAGTTTTTCAAAGAATTCAAGCTGAACAATGGAATCCGAGGAACACATTCACCACTGTGCCACTGAATGACAAAATACAATAGCACAACTTAAAGTCCAATATTGTAAGTTTAAGTATGACCAGGTTTCAATGACATGCACCCATTGGAAAAGTCCAAAATTATTGAGAACACTGCTGGATCACACAATCTATCCCTTATATTATACAAGTAAATCTAAAACTGAATGGAGGTAGTTGAAAGATTTTGAGAGGTTGCAAAGTATAATGCCTTACCTACTGTATATGAAAAAATAATGAGCATGTGCTTTTTGCTTTGATGATATTTTGAAAGATGTCAATGTGGCTTGAAGATTTCATAGGTTACCAAAAAAACTTACTGGGCTACAGAGAGACATTTTATAAATGTTCAACTTGTATTTACAGTAGGCCATTTTGGGGGAGAATTTGCATCTACTGTATTTTGCCCCCTCTTTCAATGTTAATCATTAAATGTGGTGAAAATAAGCATTGGATTTTTTAGATTTTTTAGATTTTTTTTTTCTATCCACAAATAGTAATTACTGATATGGACAAAAAATGATTACTTATGTGCAACCTTGCATTGTTCTATTACTCAGTCTATTTGACCAGTACACTAAGTGGAGTGTTACCATTGGTTGCGAGAAGAGCAGAAATTTTGAGAAATTTCAGACAGCTGGAAATTTAGCTTTCCCAAAGACAAGAAAGAAATTAACAACTTGCTACGTGATCAGAAAGCTATGCAATAGTAGTGCAGAATTGCTAATGTTTTTGACTCTGTTGTGACTCTTGGCTGAATTCAATTGCAAGGCCCACTGGGTTGTTGGAATTTTATATGGGTCTGGCTGACTTCCACACTATAAATGATGTACTGTAACTTCTAAAGTCCTTTAGAAAATATGTCCATGTTAGAAGGTGGGTTAAAATGAATTTTTAGGCAGACGTGGAAGGAAGACATATACTTAGGAAACAGCCCACCCAATTTTCATTTACATTGCCCAAATTTAACTGTCATGCAAGACAGATGGCAAACTGCCGGACACTACATGTACCTGATTGCCTGTCTGTCCATCTGTCTGAGTTTTTTGGCAATTGAAAACACCCCGAACTTTGTTTAACAATCTCCTGAATATTTACTATTTAAAGCAAAGTTTTTGAAAGACAACAGTGCAGAGTGGAGCTGAGAAAATTTTTTTTCATGTGCTGCAAATCTTTGCATTCACTTTTATTTTACATGATAATTTTACTTTGAATATGTACAGCATATTTTGTTTTGGGAAAATGCTTTGAGAGGGTTTAGATAATTGGCCATTGATATTGTGTTGTGCAGGATTCAAAAACAGGTTGAGGAATGATTGTTACTTTGAAGCCTTATGCTTCTTGAATGTGACTAAATCTCTTTGATTTTTCATAAAAATGATAAAGCCTGTGATATTCTTTTTATTTGGGGGGCAAATGTTTGGAAGAATTCTGACGTTTGACTGTTTCCAGCATTGACTATGAAGTAAAGCTCAAGAATAATAGCTCTTTTGGGGCTCTCTGAATGTGTACTGTAGCTAATTTTTGTAATCTTGTTAATTTTTGCATGCAAGGTTTCAACACAACCATGTCCCTTTTTGGGAACATCCTGTCTAAGATTTTGAGCATACTCAGAGTTGGAGTTTTCCGTGTAATTAAATCATGATAATTTTTTTAACCAAAATGGCTACCAGAATATTTCCAAGACTCCTGCCAAACTTTAAATTTTGGAAATGAAATTTTTAGAGGTTGGGTAGGAGCCTATCTGCCCCAGGCTCCTGCCTTGTATGCCTACACATTACACTATGTACAGCAAGTTGTTCCAGCATGATTATAACAAAAGGTAGGGTATATTTAAAGTGCTTGCCACATGCAACTAAGAGGCTAAGGTTTCCTTTGCTTACAGTCTTTGCTTACCTTCTAGCATCAGTCCATAAGCTTTGAAAAAAACTAATACAGGATCCCTTCCGTACTTTCTAATGGCATCCACTGCACTAGACTGCATATGATGGTACAACTTCTCTTGACAGTAGAAGTTGAGCAATGCCTAAAATAATAAAACCAAAGTTAAAAATTGGATCACATAAGGTACATGGGAGGTTAGGTAAGATAGGATTTCACACCTCAGCTTACAGTGAAACCTCCTGATTTAATCAAGTGGTGTCCACTTCCTTTCTTAAGATGTTGGGCAATGGATTGTTATTCCTACTCCATTGCTTACAGCATGCCCCAGAATGGTAGTAAATTGGCTCCCTTTTTTCTTTGGTATGACTCAGCCTATAGCAGTAATCAGTCTACAAATGTATCATTTGGAATCGGGTGCTTTACCAACTAGACCACACTAACTGCTTCTTATCTCAGAATTATGGTTTACAATTTAAGATCCTGAGCATTAGGTATGAGTTCCAAAAACGTAAAAAGCAGTGCAGTTTGATTTTAATCATGTTGATCAAAATCCTGAAAAACCATGATTTTAACTGAAACCAGAAAGTCACATCAAAAGGGTTAGTAATTCCTTGGCTCTGAAATGTATGTCTATTTTTTTTTCAATTTGACAGTGTTTCTTTAATGATCATGTACATGTATCATGTGCAACATCAATCATGTAGGCTATGCAACATTTTACTGTACCTCTGTTGAGATCCAATGACCTTTGAACTCAGCCAAAACTGATAGCATTTCTCCATCTACTTAATATGGGCAATGTGCATGTTAAGTGTGAGATCACTGTTACCCATCTTTAGATATGTTTATAAGGTTTGATCTTCTGACCGTCTTTGGTGACACCAAATGACCTGTGACTTCAACCAAACCCAGTAGCATTCATCTACTGTGTATGACCACATTCCCTCACAGTTATCCATATTGAGATACCATGTTTACAAGAAATTCTCAAGGCATTAAATACCATTTGACCTCTGGTGACCCTGAATGATGTTTGACCTCCACTAACAATGGAAGGGTCCATCTGGGCAGCATACAGGTACAGTGTGAGATCCCACACTGTTATCCTCCTTAAGATATCATGTTTACAACATTTTGACCAACTGACCTCTGGTGACTCCATACATGACCAATGTACACGATAAGTATGAGATCACACACAGTTATCTGACTTGAGATTTGACCTCTGGTGACCTCAATGAGCTTTGACCTATACCAAAATAGATAGAGATCATCAGCCAATATGGCTAACCCACATACCAAATATTGTAATAGTCACATTTACCATTTTTTACTGGGCTTTAACATTTTTACCTCCCATGACATCAAATGACATTTGACCTCCAACAAAACAATATGGATCATGTACTCAATCTCAATATTGTCAACCCATATAGGAGGTTATTTACACTTTATACCCTTCTTAAGATATCATGTTTCTAACCAATTTCTAAGGAATTTACCATTAAGCCTCTCATGAATCCAAGTGACCGTTGACATCCACCAAAAACAATATGAATCATCTACTTAATATGGCCAATCCACACACTAGATATATCATTAGTCACGCTTACCTTTCTTATTAGATATAGTGTTTACAAGCAAAAGTGTCACATACACACACAACATCACCATTGCATAGATTCCTTGCCTGCCTTTGGCAAGGAATCAAAAGTCATGATTTAAATAAAAAAATCTGACTTAAATTGATTTTTTTTTATTTAAATTATGATTTGTTGAAAAATAAAATAAAAAATCAACAACCCTACAACAAAGCCTGGCATTTACAGTACTGCATTGGATACTGTGTTTAACTCTCTGGGCTTAAAACAAATTGACAAAGAAACCATCAAGAGAAAATGAGGGTCTAGTTACTTTGACAAGCTATGACAAACTTTTGGGAAGAATAGATTACATGCAAAATGAAAGGATTGAGTGTTCAAAGCTTTAATGGATTGCAAGTTACTTTTCCACTAATTAGAAGGATGCATACAGTCTCGTACAGTTATAATTGTACTTAAATAGCAAGATTCAATAATAAATGCTGTATGAGAAGGGGACTTCACACTGACAAATTGCAATAGAAAAGTTCTAATTCCATTTTACAAATGTAATTTCTATTATCTAGACGGCTCTTCACGTATTACATGGAATATTCCCAACAGCATTTATCAAGTTAAGTTGTAAATAGTTGTTATGGGAAAATTGGTATTTTAAACTTTCAACCCCATATAAATGGCTAGATATCAGGGAAAGAATTCAACATGGATTTTTGCAATTCCATTTGAAAATTGGGACATAATTCAACAGATACATGTATGAGACATCCCTGGGCTACTTGTCCTCCAGGCTACAATATAATATACAATAAAATACACAGTGCTATTTTACCTGCCCGGACTGTTGGACAGGGGGATTTTCGAATCCTGACATAAAAGCTCAGGAGGTTATTCATTACTTAATATTACCCTCTCAATTTCAAAATATGAAACACTGATAATCTACTCGAATTATAAGCAAATGAAAGACAAATAAAACTACTGCTGATCACATAAAGTACAGAAATCAAGAATCATAGGCAGTAAAACAAATTTAAAAAGTTCATTCCTTACCATAGTGGTTTCATCTTCTGCAGCCATTTTGTCAATGGATGCTTTAACCTCCTATGGAGCCTGTGGATAAAAAAGTACGAGCTTTATAATGTTTATTAAAATGAGATTTGTGCATACCATGTGCTTATTAACAGGAATACACAATTGTCCCACATACAGTTCCTAAATGGAAGGGTGTGGTCCCTCTACTCTACAGCAAGTTTACGCAGAAACTGTCCCGTTACTTGGGTTGGTTCCTTTCAAGTCCATTCCCACTAGGGCTGTGCATTTTCGGTTAATTCACTATCCGTTTAACCGATTTTATTAACCGACGGTTAACCGTTTAACCGAAAATGACGTAATGTTCACACAACAACAAAAAGTCAACATTTCCAAAGAGCGCCGTCACTTTTGTACAGGAAAGTGCAAGTCTAAAATGTCGCCGTAAGTCATGTTCGCACATGTAAGTGTGTTGCAAAAATGTTATTTTGCGCTGAGTTTATATCATCTTTTCACAGTAAAAACCCATCCCGCATTTACTGAAGCTTCCTTCAGACCACGTGCACTTTTTAACATTCCACCAACTGTTGTATTCCCGCCTGACCCTATGTTATTTTGTCAGTTATTTCATGAAACACTCCCACACCGCTGTTTTGATGCAGCTTGCTTGCGATGCAGTGTTCAATACATGTACAGCGCTCACGCGTGTCGTAGTAGCGATCTGTACAATTGCACTGTAAACGGCCCACCAGCCGCGAACAGCACAACCAAGCCCTATTTTCCTGCATAAATTAAGGAATTCCCAGCATTCCTAGCGTAAAGTTATTTTCAGTAGGACTTACGGAATGTTATCATATGACGTCGTTACGAACGTAAACAATTACGCACGTGGTCCCATGCATGCAGTAGACTTGCGTGCGTATCCGTTTTGACCATTAAACAAGGGACCATGTTTTTTTGCTCGGTGACATCATATGCACACGATCTATTGCAAAATTTGAATTGCCTCTGCATTGTGATTGGTTCAAATGCGTTGATTCTAAGCCAGCCAATCACAACTCGCGCCATCGCCTATGGGATTTAGTGTGTGAAAATACCAGACCTCCGAACGAATTTCCCCATTGAGTTTGCGTTATGACGATCGCACTTCGGAGGCTTACATAGCCCGCCTGTGCAGCCAGCCAAGCCCCGTGCTAAATTCACCAAGAAACGGCAGCACAAATCTCTGCGTACTTGGATTTTTTCGGGGGTCTGACTTAAGTGCATTTCATTTGCTGATTATTTTGAAACAAGACGGTAAGGTTTGGACAAGAAGTGGCAAAATTACGGGGATATTTATATCAGAAAGAAACCATAAGATAACGTTAATCGAGTCCATTTTTTTGCTGTCCAAGACCGCTAAAAGTTAGATCGTTATTTTTACGTGCATCGTAGGGTTGACTTCTAGAGTACAGTACATTATCGCAACTACAACCCAGTCGGTTCAAAGAACTGCGTATGCTTATTCATAAAAGTCAACATGGAATGTTCCATTTTATATGATATTGGGCAAACAACAAAATGGCGGGAATTATCTCGTGCTAACGATCGTATTTTTACAGGTTAAATTTTTCCCAAATACTGCTACTAACAATGAAAAATAATGAAATTTACGGAGGTGTAGCATGATACAATATTTCGATTAGCTACAGTGGGAAGACTTATTCAAATATACCTTTGTGCCCTAATCATGGTCTCGCGGAGGTTTTATTGCCATAGAAATACAGGGTTTGTTAACCTTTGTTACAGCTCCCTGCTTGTCTTGTGGCTTTCTTTTCGCTTGGTAACCTCTGAAACATGCCGCTAATTTCTAAAGTTGTGCTTGGGTGTTGCTATTGAAGGGATTAGGAGACGAGCACACGAAGTTCTGCCAACGAAAGTAACAATGGGTGCGCCACTTGTCACTCATCATAATGTACTTAATTCGGGGAGCTGCCGCGGAATTAATCCGTTCAATCGAACGGCCGATTTTAAAACTCTTTTTACAGTTATTGTTCGAGCGATAATTTGTGAGAAACTGACAATGTTTGTTGCGCGATGTTTGTGTAACAGTTTACCAACAAAGCCACCCCGCGGCGACTGAGTTATTGGCAATACAAAAACGGTTAATCTATGAAGAGGAATGACGCACGAGTAACCGACGAGTCGGTCGGTTAACCGGTTAACCGATTAACCGTCACAGCCCTAATTCCCACTGTCATCTCCAACCCCATTTTAATTGAAGAGCAAACTGACCTGCAAACATATAATTGGTATATTCTGTAATTAACGCCCCCCCTCAAAATTTTTAACATCTGCGTAGGACAAGGCCTACCGCACTACCTGCCCAAACCACAGATTAAGCTAGTGTTTGACTGGTTATGCACAATCAGTATTTAATTTAACAATCGGCACGATGCCGATTACCGATTTTTAAAAAGAGGGAAGACACGTGTTTGTCCCTTAAGTACGCGCCCCTTGCTTTGTGCCTATCGTTCAAGTTGGAAAATATTGGGAATAGTTCTGTTTGCTTCCCGAATGAAATATCATTCTTGGAGGCCTAATATTTTCTTTTCAAATGTGGAGATATAAACCAATCGTTAATACAGTAGGATTGTTTTCAGTCGATGTCACATACCCTTTGATAATTTAGTTCTTATGCAAACATCATGCTCTGTTTAGTTTTCATCCCCCAATCATGTTGGAACATTTGCAGTATTTTACTGTACTGGGTTGTAGTTGCGTTAATGTACTGTAGAATCCCGCTTTAATGAGGTCATGTAGAAATGCGGAATCATAATAATCTTAGCGGTTCTGGGGCAGCAAAACAATTGCATCCGATTAACGTATCCTATGGTTCCTTTTCGATATTAATATCCCCGTAAATTTTTAGCAGTTCTTGTCCAAAACTTCCTTCTTGTTTGAAAATAATCTGCAATTGAAATGCACGCAAGTGAGATCTCCAAAAAATCCACGTACCCAGAGATTTGTGATGTTGTTTCTTGGTGAATTTAGCACGGGGCTCGCCCGGCTGCGCTAGCCGATTATATCAGCATAGGAAATGGGATCGTCGTAACACATAAAACTCAATAGAAAAATTCGTCTTGAGGCCTAGTATTTTCACACTAAATCACATAGGCGATGGCCCGAGTTGTGATTGGCTGGCTAGAATCAATGCATTTGAACCAATCACGATGCAGGGGCAATTTAAATTTTGCAAAGGATTGTATTCATATGATGTCAACGAGCAAAACATGATACCTTGTTTTGGCGGTAAAAACGGACACGCACGTAAGTCTACTGCATGCGTGGGGGAAGAAGTCGGCTGCATGAGACCAAGTGCATCACTGTTTTCCTTTGCAATGACATTCACATTTCAAAAGTCCTCCTGTAAATAACATTAACTCCGTAGTAAGGAGTGACTGACGTTACAAGGAACGGATTATACGGTCACTTTCAGTGACTAACACTACCTAACTTAGGGTTACTGGAAAGTGCACATAGGCCTAGCCTAAGTTGAGCCTACCTTATGCCTAGGCTATAACTAAAGAAGCTCTTTGAAAGAGGGGACCACCAAAACTAAAAGTGCAACTGGTGAGCTACAACTGAGTGATACACAAAGCCATGTACTGTAACGTTAGACTTTCAATACCTGAATACTGACATAGCCTAACTAGGCTAGTACCGTTGCAGTTAACTGTCACTGTCACTGTGTCAGACTGTACCACTGTAGTGTAGGCTAACGTTATTCTTGGCCATAGGATCCTTTATCATATGAACTTAATCCAGTCGAAAAAACATTTTCTTTTGCAATAGTCTAGGCCTATATCAAAAATCACCTCTTAAAGAGTTATATGAAATAAATAAAGCAAATTTCTTCGGTCGTTTTCCTGCATTTTTTACAAGTCAAACGCTGCAGTTAAAAATATACTCACTTGGAAGTTGAACTTTTCGCCGAATAGGATTGGTATGTTGTGTAGCAACTGAGAACGCTTGTACTGCTTCCGGGTCACTTCTGTGGAACGCAGGTTGGAATGAACAACATGTAACTCGCTGATTCACATCCGTGGCTGATATGGATCTTGAACACAGGACAGGGCCGTCGGGACCAATGTGTCTCACCCCAAAAAATCGTCAGAGTGAAGATAGTTGGAAAATCCGAACTTCCAGTAGGTTTTTTCTTTTCATTCTCGCTCTAGCACGCCTTTTCCAACTAGGCCTATATCGAATTTTCCAATGAAGTGCAGTAGACTTTTCTCACTTAAAGGAATGTTAAGGTTGTCACGGTACTAAGTTTTGATATATTAGAGGGGTACTTATTATAAGCATTTGGTGATATTTGCATTGAAATTCGATGTGTGGTTCTCAGGAAATGAGCACGTAAAGTTCAAGTTGTCACATTTTCAACAAACAATCAACTTGAGGCAAGCACATGACACATAAGACATCAGATCCCCACATTGGTGGACAGTCCTCAACAGTATCAAAATGCGATTACATGAGTGGCATGAGAACTTTTCCAAACTTTGCAATTCCCATGTGGAGGTCACATTCTTATTAACGTCAAGGTCAAGGCAACAGTCTGGAAAAACAAAGTGAAACAAAGCATTTCTTGACAATGTCAGTCTCTGCTGACCGGGCCAATCTCTTAGTATTTTTGTAGATATAGGGTGAGATGGGGTAAGATGGGTTTTCGAAAAAGAATCAATTTCGGAACATGTTCTCTCACAAATGGTTATCAAATTAACGGAATTTTACACGCTCCGCGAGCTTCGGATACTAAGAGGAGTTTTTAAAGGTCGATTTATAACCAATTAGTTAATATTAAGTCGAGCCGGTTATATTACAGCCTTTTCCCGCGTGCTTTCGACCTTAGCCTTCTTATGTTTTCATCGCGGACCACAGTGGAAATAATTCTGCTTGTCAGACTTTTCTGTGTCATTCCTGCACATGTCCCATCTTATTCTGTTATTTTTGCTGTCCTTCCTTGTCTGTCTTTGATGTTTTTGTTGTGCAAACGAATTTAAATCAAATCAATATTCTCTCTGGTATTACAACTCACGCAGAGCCATAGCGGCAAAAGTCAATAATTTTACGATTTGCAGATATTTATGGAATTTAACTGTCTCCATGAAGGTTCTGAAACTGACAACTTTCTGCTATTGGTGAGCGAGTAAAGATTGATGGTCATGCGTGAAGTAAAAATTTCCAATGGGAAGGGTGTCCATGGAGAGTTTCCCCTCCCCTTGACCCCTGCCTATGACAGTGATCTACCAGTCATTGCGTACCTCCATGTTGAACCTATACACATGCAACAGGGATAGGTCAGGTGGGGGAAATACAGACATGATCCCAATATTGGTTGACTGACAGACTTTAAATCTGTTGATTAAGTCTACCTAGGGGTAGTTACTCTCAGGTACATGTTCTCAAGAACAAGCGAAGCCGGAGGGAGGCACTGTTTTACCATCCCCAGATTTTTTTGTTCCTTTCAATACGGTGTTAAATATTTAATGCAAATTTGAATTTTAAGGTAGCTTTCGGTGGAAAAATAAACAGGGAAGGTGAAAACAACTCCCCTCAGGCGCCTAGCCAGGATTGTCATGGGGGGCAGGTGTCATGTGGGGCACGACAGGAGGAAAAGTCAAAGGATAGAGAGAAAAACCCGCTATTTTAGGTGTTTTCGCATTGCAAGGTTGGGTCATGGAGGGTTCTACTCCCCCCCCCCCCCGTGGCTACGCCACTACCTTCTCGTGAGCCCCAGGTCCTTGGAATAGGGAGAGACTGCTCAAAATTTTTTGAAAGATCTGAATTTCGGGATGAGGTTTAAAATCATATGCCTCAAACAACCTATCACGCTTTTAATCACTTAAAACTGTTAAGGGTGACTGAATTTTTCCAGAATTTGCTCGAAAAATAAAAGAGCATTTTAGTAACCAGGTAACTGTAACATTTTCATGAAACATTCCAAAACAAAATGAATTTTGGCCACACATTCTAGGAACCTATAAAATCAATTATACGTACTTTACTTTCACTTCAGAGTGTGAACATGATTTTGCCCTTCATGGTAGAAAGTAATATCGTTCTGACGGAAGCCGAAAAAGTTTTTGGGATAATTTTAATTTTTAACCAGGAATGTGTTACAACTGCCTGATGAAGATTTCACTTGCAGACAGGCGAGTACTCAGGTGTATGAAGAGCCCAAAGAATTGGCAGGTTTTCTTGTCGTTTTGCAATTTCTTCATTTCTTTCTGAGGTGAACATTTTATCGAAAACGAAATTTTACAGTAACGACTGCTTAGAGTTATCATCTGCCTGGAGTTACTGGCAAGTGTGGAAAATACTATTTCGAGAATTCCAACAAGGTGAAATTTTTTTAGATTTTTGTACGCTCTGCGCCAATTACTATCGTGGCGCTCCGATTAGATTTTCAAGGCAATATAATTGCATATTTTTGGCAGAGAATCGACTGCCTATAAATTACAGCATAGTTGTTCTTAACTTTGCTGCCGTGAAAATTCAAGAAGATGATTATTTGCAATTGTTTTTACGACCAGTGCACCTGCACGTATTTTTCGTCAAAGCCAATCCTTCATTTTATAATCCCATTCCTTAAAAAAGTAAAGGTTCAATTTATCTCTTTAAGACTGGTATCGGTACCAATATTTCACCAAATTTGATATAAATTTTTGCCGGTGGGGGGTTGACTTATACAAGCCTTGGAAATGTCATTTCCGGCTATCTGTGGGTAGCGATTTTTCAAACTTTTCTGTACACTCCGCATCAACCAATAGTGGCACTCCGGTAAAATTGCAGTGTTCCTCGTCTTCAAAAATTTACCCGGCAAGATATGTCTTGCTCATATACCAGCCTAGGTAATGAGTTTTCCTGTTTTTTAGGGGTCGCGATTTTCAGATTTTTCTGCACGCTCCGAACCAATATGTTGTGTTTAAAGGTACCCACAATGGAACACTTTTTTGATTGGACATAAATCTTTTGCGCTTGAATATTATCAATCGACCCCAAATTTACATAATTAAGAGGATAAATACTTGTAGCCACGACTTTATTCACACGGTTGAACTTGTTTCTAGAAGCTGTATTGTCATCTAAGTATCGGAAGAAGAGAAGTTGATTTTATTTGGATCTATATGTTTGCCCCCTTCCGTGCTTTGTCTGGCCACTGGCCTAATGGGACGACTGCATGGTCTTCGCCTGGGAGTACAGACGAAACTGAAAAATCTTTCCTCTCTCAAAATAGCCCATGCTTTATTTTTACCATATAGTAATGTTGAAGAAAGAATCCTCCGAAATACGGGAAAATGAAAAGAGCTAGTTAGAACATTGCATTTTCGTGTTTCCCAAGAATTAAAACTACAACATTTATGAAACCTTTTCAGCGTTAAATTAATCCATTAGTTTGAAATTGTGGGCGTGCTAGAGAGAACTGAAGATGAATGCGAGCTGTTTTTTGAATCCACAGAAAAAATTGGTACAGACCCTACTGCTCGTTAAAATTTTAGTGTTAGCGTCCCCATCCTTTCCCAAACAGAAAAGAAGTGTTTTAGGTATACATGTTTATGGTAGTATTTTAGGTATTAGAGTTTTCTCCTGTAGATTAATGTTTACCAATTCCTCCTAATTATACCCAGTTACTTTCACATCCAAGTAATTCGGAAACAAATTACCGTCACTAAGGTGCACGGTTCGGTTACTTTCATCCTGAAGGGTCACGTTTTATTCAAGCTTATCAGTTATAAGAATACCTCCATTGATATGAGGTTTTGTTGAAATTGTCAACCATCACTGTGTTAAGTCGGTACCGTTATTTTGCATGACCATAAATGGTTATCTTTGCCTACTTAAGTGGGTGTAGGAATCGTTTAAAACCAGGCCAGGGGTGGCGTCAGGGGGGGGGGGGAAATGTAATCCTGCCCGAAAGACTAGAGCGGGTGCCACCATCAATTTGCGTGGAACGTACAGGAAATTTTGAAAAATTTATTATCACCAGACATCCGGAAATGGAATTTCCCTGGCTCGAAATTACAGACAAATCCGCGCTATTTGGCTTCAGTTTCGTTTGCAATAAAATTTTCACTTCATAGAAAACTCAGCAACGTGCTAAGTGATAGAAAATTACCATGATAAAATATACTTCTCTCATTAGATTTTGAAGCTATCAATGGATAACAACCCCTTATAATGTCCCAACCGAAGAATGATTTGTAAGCATACATTTTTCTGTTAAGTAATCTGTTTGACCAAAACACTAACTAAGTGAAGCGCCACAATTGGATGGCGCGGAAAGTACAGAAATTTTTTAAAAAGTTGACCCCCAAACTGCAGGAAATGGCATCTTCCAGACTTGTAACTAGAAATGAAGCAGTCGTTATTTTGAGCTTTCCTTTGCAATAACAGTTTCACTTCAAAAGCAAACAAAACTACTTGCTGAGTGATCAGAAAATTACCAGATGCAATAAAAAGAAATATCTGTCTGTTCACGGGAAAACTATACATCTATGAAGGTGTTATCTTATAAGACCTCCCTGCTAATGTTTTGACTCTGACGCTACTTTTTTGTATTGAATTACAATGTCAACTGGATTGAAGAAATTTCCTATGCCACTGTCCGAACTCCCGACTAGGAATGATTTTACTTCCAACATCACTGAAAATATGTTGGCTGTCGGGCAGATGTTCCATACCTGGGCAGCCTCCTTCATCGGTGAAATCCCAGAGCCCTTTTCAGCCTTTTCCCGAATAATTTCCTATTTCGGGCAAAATTTTTGCAAGACTATAGTATGAAGTCTGGAAGTGGGGCTGAGGAAATATTTTCCATAAACCGTCCGAATGTGTTGAAATCTTTGTAATCTTTTTATATTTTACAAAATATATCTTTGCATATAGCGTTTTTCATGTAAAGTTTGTCGAAATTTGGGGACATTCTCTGTTCCCCGTTTCGTACGCCTCAGTATACTGAAAGAATTTTTGGCAGAAAATTTGAAAGGAAAAAAAAAATTATTTGCAAAGGAGAATGGCAGAATTGGAGTATTTAGCATTAAGGATCAATCTGCCAAAAATAAAGACGCAAGTTGGTTTCATATTTTGGCGTACGGGGAAAACGGAATTTTTTACGATTTTCAAACTGATTGGAAATCTGGAGCTAAAGTTGAGAAAAATTTGGATTTTTGTGAGGAAAATTTGTTAAAGTTTCCTTGAAGAATGTGGTCTTCTAGTAAGTAAAATCAAGAAGATCGTCGGGGAGGGGGACTGAAGTTTATCGGGCTTATATTTTTTATCCTCTCTGGGTGGGGGCAGCCTTCCCCGGCAGGGGGCGGCATTGCCCCGTCCCCTTGGTTTCACCCTTGCAAGGGACAATACAATCACCGGTACTTTCGTTGTTAAACGGCACCAAAGGTTGTTTCGTTAACATTCTGTCACAGACACCCAATTTTGTGGAAATTCCTTATAAAACACAGTTTGTTACGGTCGTCGCACGCGTTAAAGGTAGTGTGAAATGACAAAATTGGGGGGTTGAACTATTCCAGGTCCCAAGCTCGGACGTGCATTTCGCTTCCGGTTTCGGGAAAGCTACAGATTATTGAAGCCCTGATCCTCTCACCGCCAACAGTTCCAACTCTCACAACCTTCTTACTTAAGCCCCTCCCATATTTGTTTAAAATTCATCCTCATCCAGACACAACCAAATAGTTTTTTTTTGCTTCAAGGTGAGTATACAAAACACTCTGTGTAAAGTTCAGGGTGTGTCATATGAGCTATGGTACTTTACATTATCATTGAACTAGCTGTCAATCAAAGAGCTGAGCCAACTGAGAATTTCAATAAGCCGCTATCAAAATTGTAGTTTGGGTGAGAGGATTGACCCTTTACATTAATAGAAATTTGCGGACTAAATCAGGAGGAAAACTAATGAAAATGCATATTAGAGTTCTCAGTGATAGACAAAATCTTATGCTCTACTTGTCCAAGGGTGATGTTTTGCGCCTCTGTGGCTGCCGCCCTTCCGGTTACCCTCCCTCAGTTGGTTTTTCGTAGCGATGAGCTGAATTTCGTCCGCTCCGCGGGCTAAGGGTAAGGGTTCAGTCAAACACTGGCGAAAACGCTAGGAAACAGCTTCACAAGCGGGGATCAAAAAGTTGCAACGACACAGCCTGGTAGAACTGAGTTGTGGTATCCCGTTATAAACAAAATACAAGGTTAGGATATGTATCCCATAATCTGCGTGATATATGGCATAAAGTCCTTAACGTTGGCATTGTTGTCCCATTTACACGTGAAACCCAAAATGCCATTTTCCAATATTTTTACTTTTGTGATGCAATTTGGCTTTACAGTGTATTTACTGAGGAGTAATATTATCTTTCAGTTGACATTATGACATATAACTTCTTTTGCCTTTCGTTTTTAATGCAATATCCAGTTTTCACCCAAATTTCATAAATTGGGCCCCTTATGGAATGACCGACCCATCTGACAGCCTCTGATAACTCATCGGAGATTTTTATGTTGTTGAAATCTTTGTTGCGGTTTAGTACGCCTTTTACATGCAGCGCGTTTCCGCGATTGTCTCGCCACACAATAAGGCGTGTCCGCGCGTGGTTTTGTTGGATCGAAAATTTGGGTATTCGATGTAAAAACATTAAAAACCGAGAACAAAGATGCAGTTCCCACCGAAATCCATCATTAAATGACCAATTTAAACGGCAATCTTGATTTGCGCATTGAGTCATTAAAAGACATTAGCGCGATATGCCAACCTGGTAGTGCCATGAGAGGGAAGTGCCATATAGGGTTAATGTTATCCTTTAGTTTTTACAATCTTTATTTCAAGGACAGTTGTAACATTAATTTGTCCTAATGCTTTCATTTTGGAAGTTTAAATTGTGTCCTTGAAATTCATTACTACCAATGCTCTTTCGGGGCACCCTTGGACAAGGTGCGCATATATTTAATGTCCCAGTTCAGTTCCGTTTAAGTGCCCGAAGAGAGTGGACGTTCCCGACCCCCGCCGGGCTCGTTCGAGCTCTTTGGGAAGTTTTGATTTCGTTACTTGTAAATAGTTGTACATATTGTGGATAAACTGTAAATAGTGACTTTAATGAAACGTGCCCCTCCCCCACGTCCCCCCGCGCTGTTGTTGCCTTCGGGCGTGTTTGTGGCCTTCTGGTGTATTTGTTGCCGTTAGGCGTGTTTTTTTCCTTTGGGTGTGTTCTTTGGGTGTGTGCTGGTTTGAGTTTGTGTTGTTGGTCGTTGAAGGTGGTTTCTGTTGGTGGTAACGGTCTCAAAGAAGCTGTAATCGGGCTGGAATGGCCTCGCTGGTCGAGGGATTCAAGCTGGTGTTCTGGGCAGTGTTCATGGTCTTGTTTTGTTTGTACGGCTGTTGACTCGGTTTCGGTTTTTCGGTTGCTGGCCATATGAAGTGATCCTTTCGCCGGTCTGGTCGTGTCCGTTTAGCACGTAAAAAGCAGTAGCAGGCAAGTTTTGGTTTCGCCGAACGGCCCTTTGCAAGGGGGCCGGGAGGACTTTAGAAAAAGTGTCTAGCATGTCGACCTTTAGGTTAAGATCAGGTGTAGTATCTGTTCTTTTCATCCAGTCTAGAATGGAGCTACACATGACAGACGAATAATGCAAATGGTCTGAAGGCCGTGAGGTTGGTCACGTATTATCCTTCGGTGGACGTAATGGCTTCTTCGGGAAGCAGTGAAAGTTTTGGTTTCGCCGAACAACTCTTTGCCAGAGGGTCGGGAGGACTTTAGGAAAAGGCTAGCATGTCGGCCTCTCAGCCTTTTGGCTAGGATCATGTGTAGTATCTGTTCTTTTCATCAAGTCTAGAATGGATCCATCATTACAGATTAATGTTGAAAATGGTCTAAGGGCAATGAGGTTTGTCACGCATTGTCCATCAGTGGACGTAATAGCTTCTTCGGGAAGCAGATTAAAGTTTGGTTTTGCCGAACGGCCCCTTGCCAGAGGGTCGGAAGGACTTCAGAAAAAGTGGTTAGTATGTCGGTAGCTTTTAAAACTTGTAGAAGGTCACTTCTCTGTAACATTTCAGAGGTGGTACTATATCCAATTCCTGAGTCAGGTGCAATCGATAAATTAACCGTAATTGGTGATATTCTGGCCAATTAGTCAGTTGGGTGATTTTCAGATTACTACATGTTGGGTAAAATAATTGCTCAACAGTTGGTCAAAGCAATTACCCAACCGGGATTGGTCAATGTTTGACTAACAGTTGGTTGGACACATAGGTAACCAGTGTTGGTCAAATGTTGGTCAAAAATTTTGCTCAACCTTTTTAAGAGTGTTGTCAGGAAAGTAGATACGATAATATGTGTAGTCCCAACTCTGGGCAGCGTTAAAATTGCTCGAGCATGGAGCAGAGTTGCCCAATCGGCGATTGCAGCCTGAAGTACCGACGGGGGTGACGCAGGATTGTCGAGAACAAAGGTTCCTGAACTTCCTGTTCGCATTTTGGCTTTTACTAGTTGTGACAACTTTGGGGCTTCAAATGTGTGGTGTTGATTGCTTTTGGTAGGCCTATTGATATACAGTAATGGTTGGCTATGCGTTTACTTGATCGGAAAGGGGTGGCACTTCGTTCGTATCGAGTGAGTACCGGAACTTCACCTTCACAACAACAATATATGAATTGCTGATGTCATAAAGACATGCAGAGATTTTTCGTTTTTGATACTAGACTTGTTAGATGGATTCTTTTCTGAATGACGAAACCTAGACTTATATCTGACACGTATACCTTGTAGAATATCCCGTCAACTATTTGAAGGGAGAGCAGAACGGCAAATTGAATAATCTACCTCTTAACAGGAGCTCCTGTGAACGTTTGTATCCAGCATAAGCTATGTCCTCCAAACGTAGGGGGTCTAAGACTATTCGTAACCAGCCTCTTGACCTTTAGACATAAATATCAATAGTCTATTCTTGAGACGGTGCTCGCCGCAGGATGTTTGACTCACTAACCAATATGGTTCAATGAGTGACGACTCGCTAAGGGGTTAGGGGTCAGTGGAGGAGGAAGAGAACTCAGTCAGAGGGGGCAGGAATGGCCTGTATGGGCGCTTCAAAGTTTTGAGGGGACGAATATTTGGTCAAAGGGAGGGGGGGGGGAGAGGCTGCAGGGGCGCTTTTATGTAGGTACATACACATGCCTCAATACGGCAACAAAGAGTAAAAAGGGCGCTGACAGGCAATTTGAGTTGGTCAAGGGGGACGACCTCCCCCTCTGACTATATGGTAGCTCCGCCACTGTTAGGGGTCAGAGTTATTGCTATTGTTGGGGTTGGGGTTGGGGTAAGGTGTTATGGGTTAAGGGTTAGAGATAACCCTTACCCTAATTCTGAGCCTCAATTTATGATTTTTTTTGTTTCTATTGTGCAACGTCAGCCTCCTATCATGCCTGGCCTCGTTCTCTACCCTGGCTGAAAAGAACAAATTAAATAAAAATCCATTCAAGCGATTTGGTACTCATATTCACCATGTATTTTGACCAGATGTGATACATATAGCACCAACATGAGCGAATTTATGTAAAATACGCACATCCTTGCAGGTTATCTTCAACAAGATCACTGTGATGACAGTTGGAATTGTATTGAGTGCATCCCATCATCTCTCACGATGCTAACATCACGTGGAATAAACATTGATCCTGCGAAATATACCAGATTCCAAATTTTGTGGAAAAACCTAAAAAATACTGTGAAATGGGGTTATATTTGCTTACACGTAACTTATTAGAGCGTGTAGTCAAGGCCAAACCACATTGGAACGGTGTTCCGGTAAATTTTAATTACAACGTCTGCTGTTTACGTAAGAAGCAAGTCTAATTAGTCAAGTTTTGTCATAAGCAAAGATTTTATTGTCAATCAATGAGAGAATTAGATATTAATCTCCGTTGAGTCGCTGCAACATTTTAGGTAATGTAAGAAGCAGGTTTACCTTCCAGATACACGGCTCGTTTTACTATACAGATTAACATTGTGAATCAGTTCGTTTAGGGTAAGGGGAACGCAAGAAGCTAGTATCGGTCTCGCTCTATATGTATTCTAAAAGTCCAACTTCAGTTATCCTTTATGAGGAAGTGCGTTATTAGATGAAAACATAAAGCGATCACAATCGGTGCTAAAACTAGAAAGTTGTCTCAACAACTTTCAGCTTTAAGTGTACCTCAGGTCTAAAATATCAAAAACATATAAATCACGATGCATGACAAGTCTATTCACATGGTTCAACTTCCCCATCTTCACAGGGCATTCCAATACTGAGATATAATGTTGAAGTTTATTCCCTCAATTGAAAAATGGTAGATTGCACAATCATTTATGATGTCATTGTTGAACTACTCAAATTAAAATCTTTGTATTTCTTTGTTTTTTGAAAAGCTACACTGCATCCCGAACCAAATTAAATGTCATCGAGTGGGTTTTGAGTTAACCTGACTTTACAAGTCCTGCCTGTATAGAACCCCGTACAGAATACTACGCAAGAAAACAGTAATTGCTCAAGGCCATGTAACCCTTGTTTTATTTTCAAAGGAAAACAAATCACGTAAATGTGAGTTGTAAAACAATAAAGTCACATTTTGCTGCGAAATGGGCAAGATTTCAACATTTAAAGAGCCAAACCTCTCACCCCAAATTACAATTTTGGTGCTGGGTACCGAAATTCTCAATTGGTTCAGCTCTTTGATTGACAGCTAATTCAAACAATGCAGAGTGCCAAAGCTTATATTACACAGCATGAACGGTACTGAGAGTATTTTGATTATATAAATTGAGTTTTTCTTTACTCACCCTGAAGCAGTGAACTGAGATTGTATCTGGATGAGGATGAATTTCAGACAATTGTGGTAGGGGCTTCAGTAAGAAGGTTAGGAGAATTGGTACTGTTTGGGGTGAGAGAACTGGGTCTTCAATATCTCAGCAATGGAACCAGCTATGACAATAGAAACTTGATCGATAAGTTTCCTTTTGCAACCTCTAATCTTTAAAATTCTAGACTTCATGTATACATTTATATAACGTTTCGCGCGGTTACCGAAACAAGTCATATTTCTACATATGTTCATTCGAGAGCCTTAGGGATCATTTTTCATGTTTTAGATAAAGGCATATCTCAAAGCATTGAATGCGACCACAAGTTTTATCACTCGATACTTCAGTTTTGTCTATGTTTGGACTGTGGTGTTACATGTTCAAGAGAGCGGTGTCATTAGCGGAATGTGTTAAGTCCACAGCTATTAAGGCATTAGGCGGTCATACCAAAAATGCTCAGGAAAATCAACAAGCTTAGCAAGTCTCTCTTTAGTGCTCACGAGAACATCTGTAGATGTTTTTTAAACAATGAGTTGCTCTCGCTTTGAAAAAAATAAGTAACTAAAAATTGTTTCATGTTTGAAATGAACCATGTAAGAAATACGATAAGGGGTACGCGCAATCCAACGGGGGGGGGGGGGAGCTGCATTCTTACCTCAAAATAAATGTATAGGGTAGAATTTTACAGTGCTACTGCACTCGAATTCCATCAAGTAAAGGCGAATGCGTTGTGCGTTGAAATACCTGGCATCTTTTAGGTTAGTTAAGGTCACCGTTAAAGTATGATTAATTCTGCCTTTCATACCACCCCGACGTCAGGGAGCAGGTAGCGACAAAAGTGGCTCCACGAAGTTGCCAACCAGCTGACCGGGAGCGAGAACGTTCATCTTATTAGAATATTCATATAATTGTGAATTCTAAGCCAATGGGGAGCACTAATGAAAAAAAAAAACTTCGGTTATGATTAAAACAACGTACCTTTTCGTTAAACTTCATTTTAACGGAGACGTTTAGCACATAAAATGATCATGCATACGCTTCAAACCTATCTGAATACCTCGCGTTAGCATTATCGTGGATAACTCTTGAAAATTTTTGGGATACAGCTTTTCAAAATAATAAAAGCAATACGCACATTGGTATCGGTATAAATATCAATCTCGACAATTTAGAACAAATGGTCATATGTGTAAGACAAAATTAGTGTGTGGCTTCTGTTCTGTTCAGCCAGTATAGAGCAGGACCACACATGTTTGCCCTTTTAGAGGGCGTACTTGTCCTTTTGGGACGTTTAGCTCCTTAAGGGAGCAGAACTTCTCCGGGAGTAAATGTTTGATTTTCGCCCCTTGGCTCTTCGCCAGAGAGTCGAGGGGACTTTTAGAAAAAACAAAATTAGTGATATCTTCTCCTGACGTCGAGGGATATGAAGAAGGGTTATTCTGACTACTTTTGGCGTCAATTAGCTATGACAGCAGAGAGGTGTTGATAACATAATCCCTTATGAGATTATGTGACCTTTTATTATAAAGTACACGAAACTACACCAATGTTTTATTTTTTGTCTTCTTATGTGCAAAGACTAAGGATTAATCCTTAAGAAAGAGGTAAATGAGGGGTGCGGATCTTATCGTTTGTATTGAGGAGGGTAATATTTATCAGATGATGGTTTTATTGCATCAATATTGTTAACTTGTTAGTCTATTCTGTCTGGATGACTGAAAAATATGTGTAATTGTCATTATGTGAAAAATTATGTATACTCTAATTGTGTTGTAATTAGCTGAACCAATATGTAAATAATTGTAAATATTTTCATCACCTTGTATATATACTGCATTCAGTTTAAATAAAGTTACTCCTTCAAGGAAAAAAATAAAAAGGAATGATAGATCACCTGCCAGGTAATAATGCCTTATGGTAAGTAGTATTTTACTTAAAAATGGAAGCCCAAAGAAAGACATTCAGTTATTTCTCGCTCAACAATAATTTATTTGTCCAGACTTTCAAACATTCAAGCTATTAAACTCCAGGAATTGTTGTCATCTTACCCAGTATATTGCCCCTGTGGGTTCGGGATTGGAAAATACGTCCACGGTATTTCCTGCTTGTCGTAAGAGGCGACTAAAGGGAAACCAATCTTGGACCTGAACCATAGTTGAAAATTAATTTAAACTTTGAACTTTTTATCGAGTTGACTGACACTATTTAACACAGTCGTGTTGGCTGACTGACTGACTGGCTTATTTACTTACTTACTTACTTACTTACTTACTTACTTACTTACTTACTTACTTACTTACTTACTTACTTACTTACTTACTTACTTACTTACTTACTTACTTACTTACTTACTTACTTACTTACTTACTTACTTACTTACTTACTTACTTACTTACTTACTTACTTACTTACTTTACTTACTTACTTACTTACTTACTTACTTACTTACTTACTTACTTACTTACTTACTTACTTACTTACTTACTTACTTACTTACTTACTTACTTACTTACTTACTTACTTACTTACTTACTTTCTTACTTACTTACTTACTTACTTACTTACTTACTTACTTACTTACTTACTTACTTACTTACTTACTTACTTTACTTCCTTTATGTCACAAATCGTTCCTTTTTGGGGCTTATCCTTCACCCAGGTATCACTGTGCTTTCTAGTCAACTCCACTTCCCTGACCAGTCACCCCACCTTTAAACAGTGTATTAGACTGTCCTGTTTCATGATTGGTTCTTGAGGATCATTTAACAATATTTTTTTCCCTCAACTGTGACACGTACTAACTTACTAAGGGTAACTGCTTTGTTTACTTAGATATGCGATAATGAAGTCCTAAAATATTATGAAAGATACTTTGAAGAGAATAAAAAGAAAATTGTGAAATTAACCTGCTGCTTCAAAAATTATTTTGGAACAACAACTTTTTTTTCTGAATTTTTCTTTTTTTCTAGGTCTTTGACTAATTCATTTTTCTTTTCTAAGTAGTATCTTTCATTACTTTTCGTAACATAAATTTTGCCCATTCAACGTAAACCAAACAATAACGTTAATCGTATAGTAACGTTCACAATCTAGGTTAAAATCACGTTGTCACGCAATTTTCGAAAGTCATATACCAAAAAAAAAAAAAAAATAGTATGCATGACTGCACTTGCTCTTTCAATACGATCCCGGCGAAAAGCTAAATGAGCTGGAGTCCGAGTTGCGGAACGTTGTAACCATGGAATTCACAGTGAGTTAGTGATAGGGGAAGGAGTGAGGTTTTTCTTACGTGTGAGAGCATGTTATTGAGGTTTGTTAGCTAGCCGGATAGTTAGCCTGCCAATCATTCGGACAGTCATCTAGAAGACTGGTAAGAGGGTTGATGGGTCCATTGTCCCGTCTGTGCACCATACATCTTTTAGTCGGTCCGTAATCATTCAGTCCGTCTGTCCAATAGTTGTTCGTCTAGGTTTATTTTTCATAATGTGTTCAAATGTGTTCTCCGATAAATAGAGTAAAGAGTACACTTGCTCTCTCTCTTTTCATAGGTGATGTTCAAAAAAGGGAAAAGAAAACCGGCTTCTTTTTAAAACCTTTGAGTGGAAACCGTTCCAATAGAGCGAAGTTAAGGACCACGCTAAACTTAAAAAAGAGTTATTTTTACTCTTGTAGAGGTTCAACCATAAGCCCGGTCACACTTCAACGAATTCGGATTGGAGTTTTACCCAAATTTTTTGAGACATTTCACCATCTCTGGTTAGAAGGAACCCCAATTTTGCCAACCTGTTTAAATATGTAATTTGTTTCTGAAGCCTACGAAAATTAAATTTATACATATTATTTCGTGACGTTCTTAGCGGACCACTCGTGTCCAGTACAAGCTCTCTGTCGGTTTTACGTCACTAAAAAAATCACGTAACTTTATTTTCATTTTCATAAACACCTGGTGTAAATCATATGTTTACACTAGTTGGCAAAGTTTTGGCTTTTTCCGACCAGAGACGGAGAAATTTTTAACAAAAATCGTACTAACTTCGGATAGGAATCCGATCCTAATTCATTGTTGTGTGACTATAGCTTTTATTTTAAACCGTACCCTAATTTCACCATTTTGGATTTAGAAAGTACCACTAAAGACTTCTGTTCCCAGAGGAGTCATACCAGCCGAATGGACTACGTCTAGCTTATCATGATCGAGCAACCTCCTGGTACTGAGAGTTCCGACGTGTTAGATATGTCTTGCGTGGCTCCATTCTTGTCTGTCTGATGTCTTTTAATCAATCGGTTGGAAAGTGGGCCGTAAAACTACATCTAACTTAACCTAACCTTATTTGATGGAACAGGTTCTTGATGCCCCTTGATCTTTGCTGAAACTTATCTAACAGCAGACTAGGCGAGAGGGATTGGCAACCCCATAAGACAGGTTTCGAGGCCACATAGGCACCTGTCTGAAAATCATCACATTACTGAAATGACATTAAATTAGAACAAATCACACGAAAACTTTTGTTTGTATTAAAAAAATCTAGGCTGAACGTAATATAAACTAAACACCACAAGACTGCCATGCTTACAGAATTTGTCATTAGATAAGTACTAACTACCTGTGCGAAGGAGGTATGACCTCAGTGGGTTGTGACGTTACACCTCTGCAGAGATACAACTGTGAAATAGGCCTACCTAGGCCTATCATTAAACTAGCACACCGCAGCTTACCCTATACTGAGAAAAATTCGTAAAGCAGAGGGATTCCCTGCTATTCCCGCCGTAAATTCCATCAGTGATACTCAACTTCACTGGTCAGGATAAATGAACAGAGGTTAAATAAATAAGACAAGGGTAAAAAACTGTGATTGCTGTTTCTGCAATGGCATTGACAACTTGAAAGCATTTGGGATTACAACAGAAAGTGCATTGATTCTGGGCGGCCCGAACTAATTTCGTCGCAGGAATTGATTTGCTTACCATTCCTTGAACTGTAAATCTGTCTTATACTCTATCACAGAACAAGATCAAACTGAATTGCTTTTGTAACGCTTACTATATCAACAGTGTGATAAAATATCAAAACACCACAATTCTTGTAGTGAAAAAGCGACAAATAGGTTGTTTTTTCTTCCCTTCGACGTCAGCAAAATTTGATATGTATTTTGTCACCATCTATTGCTAAGTTTGAGAAATAGATCAATCTCGCCGATTTACAGAATCTGCGGTTAGTTTCAAGATCGATAACTTCTAGCTTGCACTTTGCCCATTCGTTGACGCTGACGATATGTTATTTAAGGAAAGTTAGTTTTGCGACTAATTGCATTTGCCGTCACAGAATAAGAAGCACCCCCTGAAGACATATTTAAGTCTAAATTTGCATTTGGGATGGATATAGGAGCTAAAATTGGTTCACAAATTCGTTTGATACATACTTGACTTTGAAAGTCAGGGTCAAACATAGGTTTGTCTATTCATGCTTACTAAACTTGCACGTATAAATCAAAGGCAAACCGATGGATTTCTTTGGCCCCGCAAGTGATTACAAAACTGACTGATATTATTCTCCTCATTTTAAAAAGCTGGCTGTATTTCAGAGTTTGAACATTCTCGCCTAATAGGCATGGCTGCAGGGCAGAAGATGTTGGTTTCCGTCAATTCGCTTCGTATAACACAAAATTCCAAACAAAACTTTTAAAATCCAATACGATGTACCATTTTATACCTTTGTCGGGGCTACCGATAAGGAGAAACGTTAAATGTAGAAACACAGTGCTGTTTAGTTCTAATCTTCCCAATGTGCAGATTAGCAATCATTTAAAGGTTAATATGAATTTCATGCTATTGGCATTACATATGCGAAGTAGAATTCAATTATAAAACCTACAAGCACTATCGATCAGGATAAATTATCAGAATATTTTATGTTGTTCTCAAAACGGTTCAGACTTAAAGCGAAATTTGAAGAATAATTCGGCTTATTTTCGGACCTTAAAAATTGCCATCAGTGAGAGTGCTTTGGGGAGACAATCCCTTCCGTTTGAAAATTTTTGAGCAAATTGGTGTCCTAACATGCAATTTGGTGCCACATATGTTACACTTTGAAGTAAAATTTTGCGTTATTTAATCACGTAATTTAAGGATATGAAATAATGACATCCGTGAAGGAGCCATGGCCCAATCACCCCGCCCCGGCGTACGTCACTGATACTAAGATGGTTGAGACTAGCTTGGAACAGATGAAGTTTGACATTGTTCTAAAATCCATGGATTTAGGTTGAAATGGTTACAAATTTGGCAACGAGATCTACCTCAGTGTGTAGTACCCGGATGGTCTAGGTTTGGTACAGACAAACAGCTGGTGTAAGGGGGGGGGGTGTTTCTTGTCTAGGACACGGCACGGATGGAGTGATCGCTCATTCTTTAGGTTCTTTCATTCATTCCAGAAAGTTAAATACGATGGAGAAGACCCTAACAACAGCGCCATCATTACCTGATTAGAGGCTTTCATGGTTTTTATGTTAATTAATTATATTATATTTTTAGTCACTAATTGTAGAAGTTTTACAATATTCTCATCGCTTACATAATAGAAGGTAGCGTTTCCGAGAGTGGCGCATGCAGTATTTTAGACCATGGGCTGAAAATTGTGGAAATATCTAAGCGGGCGTCATTTGTTGGCGCGGAGCGAAAGAAAATCTTGGCCGGAAATGCTTCCCAGATCGCTAGAAATGACATGTTACAGGTGTATTTACTGTAAATATCAATAAATAATAATAAAGAAAATATTAGGAGTTAAAGAGTATAGTTAAAGTTAACACTGAAAAATATTGGAAATTTGCTGGGAGGGGACAATGATAAATCTGCTTCTTAATCTCCTAATTACACGTCTCATGAATTGGTTGAGCGAGCAACTGTTGAATTGCATGTAATGTTCAGACCAGAAAAGATAATTATAGAAAGTTACTTCGGACAATTTAGCAGAATTGTAAAGCCCAAAACATTGAAATAACACATGAAGGTCTGAGATTTTGACCACACAATAACCACACAACACATCATGAGACCGGGAGTTAAATAAAGGGCCTACCGTGATTACTCTGCTCTTGTCATCCCTTTATTTTGAAAGCTCATTGGGCAAAATACGGAAACAAAGTCAAGTTTAAAAGCTCTAATTTACCATTTTTTCTATGACAAACTACTTGCTTTCACGAAAGGGTCAGACACAGTCACACAGAGATTGGTTGCGGCTGGTAACCGACCAGTATATGATATCATCTAATTACATGCTATGTAGTGCATATCGAAATAAACACCTGGCGATAATTCCTGTGAATGTTTCAAGCCCCTTAACCATGCCTCCTTCTTGGACTCGGAACTTGTTTCTGCATATTGCAATTTACTAATTGGGGAGTGGGGTGGTTGACGCACCCAATATATATGTTAAAATTGACCCTGTTGTGGTTTACTGATATAAGTTTTAATATTCGAATCCGCTCTCCTTAGACATTACTTTTGAATGAAACTTAAAGATTATGAAAGACAGTTTCGTTTTTATTTCAAAAAAGCAAGTTTACGCTGTTTTACAAGTAGTCTGAGCGTTTTTGCTGCGTCTAAATTATCTTTTTACATTCTGAAAATCGGTATAACCAACTCTATTACTTTATTTTAAAGATATTTAAAGGAGTTAATCTCTCCCGATTGATGTGGTATAAAATAAATGTAGAAACGTGATACATAACTATGCTTGCTTTCATGTGACTACGTTTGACTGCAAAATACCACAAAGCAAGTTAAACGTTTTTTTTTTAAATTACAGTATCGTGTCCTTAAAGAATATTTGCTGAGGTACTTTTTAAATTTATTTGTTGTAAACCTTATTTACTGAATATCCCACAGACGGCAAGATATGGCCGCGTTTTGCCAGTCTGTCTTAAGAAGCGAATCTTAGGGAAGAGAGGAAAGGACTTGCATCACATATGAACTGTATTTGAAAACTTTAACTCGGTTACGTCACTGAAATCCCGTCGTGTCGTGTTTTAAGAAGTACCTTTAAGTTAATGCTAATCCATGCTTTAAGCAGGGAGCTCTTCCAGTTCCCTGCTTTAAGGCTGATCAAATCTGCTTCAGGCATTAGATTGTTCACGGCTTCGCGAGTACGTCGCTTCATTTAAATGGAACTGAAGCTAAAGCTTTGGGTCAAAGTATTAGTTCCATGATGAGGCCGGATTCTATATAGATTAGATTAGATGGAGTTTTATGGCCCAGTTTCCAACCAATTGGTTCAAATCGAGGCGGTCACGGGCCTTTTCCCAGTTGTGACTCACTGACTCACTGTTTTTCCTTATTCCATTGCTTATACCGAGCACCAAGGACGATGGCATTAGGTTCCGTTTTTATAGTCTTTGGTATGACCCGGCCAGGACTCGAACTCCCGACCTCCCGTCTGATGCTCTAACTTCTTCACCATACAGCCGGTTCTCTACAAAATTTACGATTTCGTGATATGTTTTGATGAATGTTGCTAGGCTTTTAAACGTTCATTTCGCGTACGTCTTGTATAATTATGTGGATCTTATTTTGTAACAAGGAGTGTATCTTTCTCAAACAGACAAGAAATTCGTTTAGTTTCGGGAGAGTTTTTTCATTTGAAAATTAGTGGTCCAAAGACCACTTCAAACCAAATAGTATCCCAGAGAGAATTGTGCTCCCTAACAGAGCAACGTCCCGAAGTGAGAACTTAAGATTGGTTATACAAAACCCCTTATCCTCAAGTTTTCTGCATCGTATGGCATTCTCATGCGTGACAGGACTGTAGACTGTTTAAAGGGCCAATCCTCTCACCCCAAACTAAACTTCTTGTAGGGGGGTACAGAAACTCTCCATTGGCCCAGCTTTTTGATTAACTAATCATTCAAACAATGCAGATTACCAAAGCTTATGTTACACAGCATGAACTGTACTGAGAGTGTTTTGATTATACACACAGAGCTTTTCTATGCTCCCCCAGAAGTAATAAACTGAGATTGTGACTGGATAAGGATGAATTTCAGACAATTGTGGGAGGGGCTTAAGTAAGAAGGTTAAGAGAATTGGTACTGTTTGGGGTGAGAGAACTGGGCCTTTAAAGGGAATAGATGTTACACATGACATTAACCCAATTGCTATAAGAGGATATGGAAAAGAAAAGTTATCACAACAAATTGAACATGAATTTAGGCTACTTAGTATGCCAATTTTGAAGGCTACAAGTAAACCTACTGAAAGGGTCTGAACGCAGCATACCCATTTAATGATGTTAATATGAAAATGAATAATATTAAGGAATCTTATCGGCATTGATTCACTTCGTGCCTAAGTTCATGTTCGAAAGGAATCGGATATGCTTAGATAAGAATGTATATATTCACACAAACGATAACAAAAACTAATATTGGTATAACAAATAACTGGAAATACTCTTAACGTACTCGAAATATAATGACTAGATGTTGAGAAATAGACAAATTCATTAAAAGTCCTGTATAGTGGAAATACAGGGAGTTTTCGTCAACCAATACCTAAACTCGTGAGGTCTGGTGTCATTTTCATGAGGTGTTTGTGAGAGTATCCTAGAGTAAGGTAGATATTACAATCTTTTCATTTTACCTCTGGTGAAACCTGAGAAAGGAACAATTGCTTCCTCAACTGTAAGTGTAATATAAAGTACATTAGATAGTTTCTGCTCATGGATTGATTTGATAAATCAGGTGAAAGTTGCCAGAGGGTACACTGAATAAGTTGCATGATAAAGTCAAGGAATTCCATCTGTGTCTTGGTTCAGGAATATACGTCAAACCAGGAATTGTTAGAAACTCTCCGGTGAAAATAAGAATGGGGACTGGTTAATCGAACGATGTATTTAGATTTATACAACCAACCTTGGAAGTTGAATGATTTACAAACGACTGTATGAAGACGTCTAACTACTTCAGAAGATAAGATGAAATAATCCTTTTATGTCTGGCTTTTGCAAGACCCTCATTACTGTTAGGAACCTAAAAAGTGTGTTAGAGTTTTTTCACTTTACCAAAGTACTCACGTGGGTAATAGGTTATCATTGCAGGTTTCTTCAGTTTGTAGATATGGAGAGTTGTCCATTATTTCGATTTTCTGTGGAGTAACTTTTGCTTGGTTTGGTTCATCCAGTTCCCTCTTCCAAAATCTTCTCGATTCATGGAAAAGAGCCACAGACTGGCATCCAATCGAAGCATTTTTGCTCCCTAGCTTCGACTTTGTTTGCTTTTTTCAGTTTGATAAAAATTTATGAGATAGAATTTATCGAAAGGTTTGGTTGAAGCCCTATAGAGAGATATTAATTCGTTGCTTGGAACTAATATTAATACAAAGAAGACACCGAAGAGATTAATAGACATATCTGCCAGAGCATTGCAATTTAATAAAACGCAGTTATGTAATCTATATCTGTTCAATCAACGTAAATAGTTTTTTATGGAGATATCCATGATCAAATTCGTAAATTACAATTTCAAAACGTTATACAGAACAGGATAAAAGAAAATGTTTAATAAAACATAACACAAAGAAGTAATTTGAAATAATTTGCGTACACTATATTTCTTGTATTTATAGTCCATTTGAAGAAAATTTTATAAGGAAAAAAAGGTATTTGTAGTGAAAACAAACAAAAACTGTATTTCAGATTATGGTCGGTTCAGTTGGGTGTTAAAGAAAAAACTTTCAGGCCTCAAAAGAAACATTATCATTTACGAATATTAATTAGTGCTTTAACACAGTAATTACCAATTGCGATGACTATTTCTTTTCTTGTTTAGACGTTAAAAGATAATACGTTTTGCTTTAATCATTGGAGCATAAAAATCGAAGTGGTTTGAAAATTTCCCATTGGTTTTAGCTGAATACCACAAATTCATTATCATAACCTGTTTGGAATATGAATTATTATTCAGTTTCATGGATACTACAATTAAAGAACAAAACTCAAAGCACATGTTGTCACAAAGCGGAAGGTATGCCGTCATGTGGGAGTACACATGATACATAACACAACAAATTTATTTGTTGACCAATCGGATACGCGGGTAGTCTGCTACAATTTTACCACTGTCTTAATGTTTTTTCCTCAAAACATCACGTCAGTGTGACGTCGATGCATGAGGTCTATAAGTGGTTTCAAGTACTGAGAAGACTATCGGGACATTAATCTACTCTCTGAAATCAAAAGAGTGAACTTAGTCACTCTTTATTAGTGTGAAAAGTTAGGATTCACTCCATTAGAATGAAAGTTCACCCCACGAAGAGTGAAAATTCTCTCATCCACGAGTGCCTGCAATAATCACTCTTTTTTAAGATTTATCACAGTAGACACTCGATGAAAAGGAGGCTTCGCTCTTTTGCACAGATGCTCACTCTTTTTTCGGAGAATTTTACTCTAGTGGAGTGAATTATATTTCCACCCTATAAAACAGTTCACAGTACACTCTTTTGATTCTCGAGAGTAGCATCATTTGTGACACATACATAAAAACATCACTGTTAGCCTTCATCTTAGGTGAAGAAAATTGGCCTGTTGGAAACTGAAAAAATGCCTACCGTTTAATCATTCGTTACTATGAAAGCAACGCTCGTGTAATGCGTCGTTCAAGTAGTTACTTACGAAAATAGTCAATCTATTCTTACCAATTAAGAGTTACATTATTGCAAAACGATCATTACTTGGTTCAGAGATTATTTGGGTCCATGTGAGGTAAACGCAGTAAGTTCGAAGAGCATGCAGGAAAACGATAGACTAGCCAATTGCAGGTAAGGATTTGAAGAGACAATTGTCGGGAGAGAGGGGAATAAATTGGCTAAAGAGTATTTTCTGAGTACTGTTTGTGGTTTTACTACTACTAACTCTTATATCCTGGCAACATATTTTTAAAACCAACAATAAACACTATGATATAGAATTACATTTAAGTGGTCATTTAATGCCCTTTACGCATACTTCCTTTTTCAAAATCAATTAAAAACTAATAATCTATATTAACTCAAACAGAGTTTAAGGACTTCATAAGTTTTTATCGATGACACAAATGAATATTCTAATGATTAATATCAAATATGCAGTACAGCAGTGACCAAAAGTTTCCTTACACACTTAATAAATGGTTGTGTATTACGTTAAGAATGCATGCATTGGTCATCCATAGAACTAAAACCCAGAGTTTCAATTTTTCTTGTTGCAAGTCTTATTACGTGTGATTTAAATTTAAGGTTGCTCATAGTTTTTAATACATATACACTTATAAACATAACCGCAACCTACTACAAACGCTACACTACTTTTGCTTAAAAGGAAAGACCTACACATAAATTCTTTTAGAGAGATAAATCAGGCCCGGATCCAAGGTGTGTCTGTGGGGAGGGGGGGGGGGGCTTTTAAGGCCTCAGACCTCCCCTTTTCACCACATCAACAATAAAACATACGGGAAATTGGCTGAAACCCCCTCACACCACTGCTTTCTCTTAGGTCAGCCCCCCTCTTCAGAATGTCTGGATCCGCACCTGTAAATCTAAGGAACAAACAGTTTTACCACGAATTAGTTACTTACGTAGGCTATATCAAGCAGAATTCAACCTCACAAATTATGGAGTAATGGAAAACGATATCTAGTACGTTTCCCTCTATTAGATACTATAAGGGGTCATCATATTGACATTTGAAGGTTGGCATACAAAACAGATGCGTTTTTATTTGATGAGCGTTTACAGCATTTAACTTGTAATGACACCAGCTGTGAAAGGTGACAACTCAATACAATGAGTACAATTTGCATGCTTCATTTAATCATTTAATGTGTGTAAAACAGAAGATTATGCGGGCAATAATTAGTTCTGTAATTAAAACGTCCGTCTGGTCTTTTGCAAACTTTTCTATTCGAAACGTTTACATAGCTCAAATCATTTGCATTCATATAAGTATATGTAATATTAATTACAACCGGTACATGAAATTCATGCTGGTAAAAATACATTTGTAACCACTGACCTGATATTTATATATGTGCTTTAAACAACAAGTCGTAAAATATTTATGTAGTGCAGTGAGTGTTATGTTAATTCCTGCTGAAAAAAAAAACTAATAAAGAAAAAGGAACAAATGTATTAAAGCTAAAGATACAATGTTTCAATGCTCCCGGTATAACACGCAACATGCCGTGAGCATGTTTATATAATTTTGAAGTCCTCCCTAATCTCTGGTGAAAAGCCGATGCATTTTTCATGCTTCGAGACGGAAAAGAACGGAACAAAGTTCAAAATAAAACCAAGGACAACTCTTAACTGACCATCCTCATATATAGGATATATATAGGGGGCGGTGGTCTCAGTCCCCTTTGACGCCACCCTTGGAGAAGTGTATTAAAACTAATTCCTTTCATGTAGTTGGGTGAATACTTATTTTACGTTGGATGGCTTATCAAGTAAGTCACTAAAAATAAAACTTTGGAAAAATTAGTAAATGAGAGATATTACTTTTCATGTTTATAGAACCCTCATGGATAACTCCAGTTTAACGATTTTACCCCACGTACGGTGGATGAATAAACAACATGCTACTATGTATATTTTACTTGCAATTAACAATAAATATGTTTACTTGGTAAATAATTGAACGCTCTTAATGAACTTTTAAACAAGTCACAAAATTGATCCATACTCTGTGACGTCAAGAAGGGATTTTTCTATAATTATTTCAGATTCAAGCTTAGTTACGCATGTCCTTTAAACCATTATAGTAAGTAACGGACGGGGAGGCCAATCCTGTGAAACTCACATTCACTAAATAGAAATAGGCAGAACTCTAATATGTGAGGTACAGGATTAAGACCGCTTTCACACTTGAGAGCTTATCTCGAGGGGGATCAGATCCGGATCAGATCCTCCCCTCGAGATCAAGAGTTTTGCTTTCACACTTGATCCCCCTCGGTGAATCAAGCCCCGATCAAGCGATCAACAAACAGGAAGTGACGCAATGATCCCGCCTTATCCTCGTTATCCCGCCATTGCTCTAACTTACTTTCATTCGTTTCCCGCGAAATGCAAGACACAGATTGGAAATATCGAAACCTTTACGGAGATAAAAGAGAAGCAAAGGGATAGCTTTTTTCTAAAACACAGTCGGGAAAACTCTCGAGTGAAAATTATTCTTTGAAACTGGAGAAAGACTCTCAAAGTTAAAGCCAATCACTAACGTCAAATAGAGTAGCCTATATAGTAGGCCTTTGTAGTATGGGTATATACACTGTGTGCACTGCATGCAGTGCAGGCCAGCTGTACATACCGCAGCGCTGCTGTGCAGAGCAACGTTCGTGTAAGTTGAAACGGGAAGTTACGTCATAGGTCATGTTGATCTCGGGTCACCTTGATCCTCCGAGCTTTCACACACGGTTTTTTGATCCCCTGCGCGAGATCTGATCTGCCCCGGTGGGTGGATCAAAATCTCCGGATCTATTCCTGGGTGCGAGAGCTTTCACACTACAAAGTTGATCTCGAGGGGTGGATCTGATCCCCTGCTTGAGATCAGGTGTGAAAGCGATCTAAAATACAAGCTGATACAATCATTTCACTAACTGTCGTGTTTCACTTGAACGTCGTGTTGAGGACACTATGATCTGGAATGTTTTGCACGCTATACAAGTAACTTAAAGTGCACGGGCATTACGTAATTTGAACACGCCACCATTGGTCAAATAATAAAAGCTATGCATTTTTTCGCATATTTCAACACCTTTAGTAGCTAGCTGCCTTCCGTTAGAATAAAGGTGAATTTTGTCTTTGGAGGCCTCTCGTATTTATCATTTATGTTAAAAGGGACCACACAGTGACGTATGGGACCACACAGTGACGTGAGGGACCACACAGTCACGTGTAGTGTTCATCGTTCATATATATGTAGATTCATCTACTGAGCTCAGCAAAGTCATTAATGTGGAAAACCTCTACACATAACAAACATGCAATTTGGCCTACAAAGTTGATTTTCAACTAGAGAACGTTGGACGGTATCCCTACACACTCAAAGTCATATTAACATAAGGAAGTGGATATTTTCGCGTAGTAGAAAATTGAGCTGCTTACAGTTTGGTAGCTAGTTAACTGGTGTGCATGCCCGTAGCTTACATTGCACATATTCTGAATGAAATATTGCTCGATATCGTACAACCGCAGATTTCATGAAACTAGAAAGAAACGAATGGATCAGTTCTGAGTAGATTTACCATAAATATCCACGGAGTGACAGCAGGAGAAAGTGCAATTGGCCTGTTCGGTATAGTTAAAATTCTCACGATAATGGACAAGTTGGGAATGTTGGAACTTCCGGTAGGTCAAAGGCCAATGAACATGTGCGCGTTTTACACATACGTAAAGATATATCTGCCTACGGCGGGCGAACGTTCTCTCTCTCTCTCCCTGTTATGCATTGTCTTCAGTAAAATTCCTCTGAATTCCAAACTACCATTAAGACTAAAGGTACGCTTTACAATTTCCCAATTGGTCTATAAACATTGTGCAGAAAAGAGGCTGGCAACTGGCTTTTTGTAGCACTGTAGGTCCGAACAGTCCACAGTTATTGCTGAAATCCCCCTGCCAACACAGCATTACTCCAAGTGTGCCGTAGACATTGCATCTCCTTGTTGGGGCCTTACAATGATGACGGATTCCCGACATGTCCTACTACGATATCTTCCCCTCACTTCGAAGTGGAAAAGATTGAATTAAATTTTAAATAGTTCAGGTTGCATTACTTGACCCTACCACATGATCACGTGCTGTTTTATAAGACATCATGGAACATTTCTTCCTTTGTCATGCTGTCTCTACGACGTGAGTTTGAGTTCGGAGGTGGGGAAGGGGAGCATCTTGAAGCGGAAGGGATTCAGCTGCTGTTTATCGATATGATAAATTCTCCTCCATAAGTGTACGTAATATCCGAATAAAATGTTCATTTCGTGCTTCGTGTTCCAGACCCAGTTGGGAAAGCAAATCTGTATAAAAGTGGAAGAATGAATAGTCTTAAACGATTTTATTTGTGAACCAAAATTACGCACTCTATTGTATAATAGCGACTTTTCGATTCGGGACGGTACAGCAACAGGAAGGTGGGTACGGTTTACACACGCGCAGGCGGCGTTCCGTCTTGGCTGTTGGGGTGTTTCGGTCCTGAAGACGACGGTACGAGGGAAATTACCATGAAATCCAATGTACCGTCCTGTTTCTAAACCGAACCTCAAATCGGCCGACGATTGTTCTGAAAACCAACAAGACGGCGTGATGTTCGCTTCTGCTCATGCGCAGTCTAGTTTTTTGCTGCGTGTTCCGTCCCGTCTTTGTCTACCGTAGTGAAATCGAAAAGTCTGTATTATATAAATTGATAAATGGGGACGCAATGAGATTGGAGGGGTCGAATGGAGAACAAACCAATATTGCATGACCAGTGGGAACCATGCTTGAAAACATGACTCTGACAAAATATGATAATCGAAAATTACAGAAGAAGAACCGGAGAACAGGGTAAAATTGTAAATCAGTTTAAGCCTCTACCCTTCAATTTTGTGGTGATCATATGTTGGTACAGTTTTCAGGAGCTATTGGTCAAACCTTTTTTACAGGTGCAAATTTTGAAAAAAAAAAAAAAAAAAAAAACACATCTTAGATCAGTGGAGTGTACAGTGCTTTCAGAATGTAATGCTGTATACTGGTATATATCTGTACCTAGATATTTTCCAATTGCAATAAGTAACTATTTTAGAAGCACATCGGACCATGTGTGCATGCACCATCTCGTATAATTTGACTTTATTTCTGTAGGTTATTACCAAATTAATAAAACACCCATGACCTTGGCTATGATGGGAATAAAAAGAAACACACGAAGACAAAGTTTTTAGAAAGGACATACCTTATGTCTTTAGCTAAAGGATATAAATACGTAGTCTAAGTTATGCTGTAATCTTATACATTTAAGAAAAACAAAAGGGCTCTGCGGCACTGAGCCCCCATTACATAACGTTGTGTTGCTTTGTTGAAAAGTGGAGGTATATTTGTTAAGAAAGACATAACCAATCTTTAGGGTTAGACATCTTGAGTTAGGAAAAGCGTTTGGCGACAGGATTTGGAGGAAACGGTCTGAAATATTTCTGTCTTTCTTACGACACCCCTATTGAAAAGCCAGTAGAATCTTCCTTTAAAAGATATATTTGGTTATCTATTCTAAGATTAGGCAAATTTAAATACCATTCTATGTATTTTTTGTTGAAACACCAATTCAACTACATCAACTACATCCTAGTTATTTATAGGAATGCACGCTCTGAATGTAATACATTATCTATATAAATATTATCTACAAGAAATAGTATGTTTAAAGTACAATTAATCGTGCAAAATAAATTTGCCAGTACTCCAAAATCAAAACTGCGGTTATAGAAGAGCGACGTCCAGTTTTTATTATTTACATTACACGATGTGACGACGAATATGCCGTGTAAGGAACGCCGTTATTTTGGTACCAAAGACTCTAAAAATGGCACCTACTGCTGTTGTTCGTGATGCTCCACATTAGCAATGGAGTAGGGGAAAACAAGCCCTCAAGGTACTACTGGAAAAAAGCCATGGCTTGCTCAGTTTGAATCAATAGGTTAGAAATGCTTCCGTAAAACTAACCAACTAATTCTTTTCTCTCGTTTGATGCAATGTTCGTTATTCCAGTATTCCAGATCTACTTTTAGTTAAAATATTTGTTTTCCGAATGGGTTTCGTTTAGCCTAGGGACCAAACTGTGGATTATTGCGTTGTGTCAGTATTGCTTTTATCAAAACTTATAGTTATCTGTTGATAACGAATAAGTTAGTTTCTACTCAGGTGATTAATTTGGTCTTCATTTTCAAAATAGTCAGTGTCAACTTTCAGCAGGTCTCTCCATGCAAAATTATAACAGTCCACCCTCTTTCCAAATCACAAATTCGTGAAATGACTTCATGTTTATTAATTAGAAGTAGAAAGCAGTAATTGTTTTTCAAAATGGACAAAAAAGGGAAAAGAAGATATTTGTAATGGCACTATTGTTCTACCTCTTCATCATCTGATCATGTAGTGCGTTATTTCACAAACAGCCAAAACATATTTTAACATATGTTAAAGTTAAAATTTGATTTAATTTTGATACGTTTCATAAAAATAACAATGTAAAAACAAATTTATTTGACTCAAAAAACAGATTAGGGTCATCCGAAAAAAGAAATTTTGCTAGCAAAGCCAGGAAACACGCTAGATAAAATATACAAACAAAACAGTATACGCAATAAGAAAATTTAGGACAAACGTAAACAAACTAAATGATAAGTCTACGGACTACGTTAAACCGTTGATACCTTATACCCTTGTAAAAAGGACTTTAGAAGTTCCCTCCCCCCAATGAATTTGGTGTGAACCTGATTCCCGTGAGCGTTTTGTTAGTGTTGGATATGTAAAAAAAAAACATCAATAAATTTGCGGGTATGGGTGGGGAAAACTTCAAATTTTAGTAAAGAAATTTCTGCAAACAGCTACTGCTCTGACCTTTACTTCATTACGGAATCCTTATTACTATTTGGGACATGTGTACTCTAGAAATAGGAGAGTGAAAGTTGTAAGTTTACTTCAAAAGAGCGAAAATTCATCCCAAAAGAGCGAATTTTCACTCTTGATTTTTGCCCTCAGGAACCACTGTTTTTAAAGAGTGATCCCCTATAGCATTTGTTAAAGGGTGACTTTTTACTCCTCTTAGAAGGAATTTCACTCTTTTGGAGTGAGTTTCACTATCCTTGGAGTGAATTTACACTTTTCACTCTATTAAAGAGTGACTTGCTTCACTCTTTTTTCCCCTTAAAGTGTACTTTGTATCATTTGTTAGTTTTTATTCCTTTGATTAATGAGTACTGCAAGTTTCTACTGAAATTTTGAATCTGCACTTAAAAAAAATCTTTTGATATGTCTTTAAACGAATAATTTAATCTCTGCTTATTCGGTACCCCAAAATCTAGAAACTATCATCGGGAATTTATAAAACCTACCTTCAGTGGCGTAGTCGCGGGGGGGGGGGTGGTGGGGGGTTAGAAAGAACACCCCATGACCCAACCTTGCAATGCAAAAAACACCTAAAATAGCGGTTTTTCTTCTATTTCTTTAAGACTTTCCCTCATGTCAAGCCCCAACCGCCCCCTCCCCCAAGACACAATCCTGGCTACTCGCCTGCTTATATTTTCTCTGACTATTATGTAGAAATGATAAATAATGATAACATTTCTAAAGGAGTATTTGTTACTCCAAACACATATTACGTGTGATCTAAAAAAAGTCAAAGATTCAAGATTTAGTGTGTCACTGACGATACCTAGGAAAATCAATACTGATTGAATTTAACGATCTTAGCAGCGGGGCATACCTCGAAAGAAACCAGGAAGAAACTGCCCATGACTTCCATCACCTTTGAAACATTCGACCACAGTGAAACTTACATAGATTAGATAATATTGATTCTGATCAGTGATAAAACAGATAATTTAGGGTTCTTATGGAGGATCAGGAATGCCAATTTTTCTGGAAAGCTTGGTTTGTGTTACTAAAAGCAACACTGCAACTATTTATTTAATCTGCATTTCACCAACGTCATTTTACCTTTAATGAAAATTGCACATATGCATTTTCTTAAAAGTTTTTTTTTACACGTTGTAACTTTATTACGGATAACAGAGAACGCCATGATTCAGGGAGGCATAGACCCACCACAGGATTTCTTTAGGGGAATTAGGCTTCAGCAGTGATGAAGGGACAAGGAACAGCTGGGACATTAAGTTATTATCAATAAATTTTAAATTTACTCTGAATAGCATATGACTGTGAAATGATTAAACATTAGTGTGCATTTCCTTTAGTATAGGAGATCAAAAGGAACTATTTTTCCCTTCCCACTTGCAGGACCTGGGAATGAGATAATAGGTAAATTAAACCCTGCACAAGGATGAAAATACGAAGTTATTTATCGTATCGACAAGCATTTTGTTTGGAAGAGATACTGACCTTGATTGTAGTTCGGTCTATCATCGTTAAAGGGAAGGAATTCTTCATCTTCCTCTCCAAATAAATTGCTTAATTGGACTGGGTTCGAAATTTGATTGTCCAGCCATTTTGGTTGAGTAAATTGTGATCTGTCGTAATCATTGACTTCTTTTCCTGTGTTGTCGTTTGAAAAATAGCCGCGTTTCCCGGGATGGAGCAAGCACAACTTTGGGTGACGACCCTCGCACGCCTTTTTAGCGTGGCAAACATATTGTAGCATGACAAGGCACAGAAGAAACGCCGTGGCGACTGCAGGGAGAAGGAAAGAGGATTAAGAAATTAATATTCATATCTTTTAAACTAGTAAAACAGAGTTTAGACAAAGTCGGACAGCTGATTTTAGTCGACCATAACTGGAGTCTATCACCTTTTAATCTTTCAATTTCTTTGCTTAACTGTGTCATGGGTGGTTGTATACTGAATTGCATCTTCATTCCCTCAATTTCACTGTAAATGAGGGTTTGAAGTCACATTTCGACAATAAATGGAGACGGTTTAAGGCTGATGGACCCCACTTATGGCTGCCTACAGCCACTAAACACTAGCGCTGATCGGAGTCGTCTATAGACTCATTCACGCTTACGTCGCTGGTTGGCACTAGTTGGCATGTAACATGTGCAGGAACATGTGCATGTTCGTTCGAATTTAGACAAATTAGAATATCCATTTCCTTGTGACGAAATGTACGCGTATCTCATCAACTCAAAGTAGCCGTGACCTCATTTTTTTGTTAATATAAATGAATCTATTATATCTTCCAGACATACACATTTAGTAGATATCACAGAGGCAGGGCGTCAGCTGCGGAAAAGGTAGTTGAAGGGGGGGGGGGGGCTGAAATTCACGACAATTTTGAATTTTCTAGATGGAAGATAAGATATGTTTGGATAACTGTATAAAATGATTGGTCGCCCCCGTGACTATGGGTTTGCCTAGAAAAACAAATTATTCATACTAACTCAAGGTGTCGTAAATAAATAAGGTACACCCAAAACAGTTTTTTAAACAATTAGGAAAATATATTAAATATTACTTTGTACAGTGATTGTCTCCAGGTCGCTTTTTATGAAATTATGAATAGGTTTTGGAAGCACATGGGACTATTTCCGGCAAGAGAAGTCGTCCAAATTTTGCTTTAGACCCTATTATACCGTACAAAAAACCTTGTCCGTCCGCATTTTGCAAAACCAATCAAACGGCTTCATTAACGCGCCAATATTTTGGGTAACAAATGTACTTACAAACGTCATAAATGTCCCTTCTGATAATCAGAACTTCCAAAAAGGGAAATGACTTTTCCTTACTCAAGGTCACATATAACATGAGAAGAACTTGGTTGAGAACAGCGTCCTATACCCTTACAAAACTTTGCCGCGTTTTTGGATCATTTTTTAGATCAAATTTTGGGTGACTCTATATGACCTAGAAGTGCTTTGTGGGACCCGGAGAGTATATAGAAAAGTTTCATGTTACCGCGGTCTCCCCCTACTCCTCAATATACCACATTCCCATTCTTCTGACACGAAATGCAACGTAGGTTCATTTAATCACAATCCTTATTCGACCTTGAAGTGTTTTAAAAATCATATTCCGCCAAATTTAATCCAGCGGTGATTACTCCTGCCGCTGTGTCTACTAAAGGAAGAATGAATAAAACTGCCTATGGTTCAATTTAAAACTGCTTTTGGCCGTCCTACCAATCAACCTGCTCTATTTCTTGAACTGCTGGCAATTAGAGTAACAAAATCTCATGCACTGAAGTGGCATTTACCATTACAACGCGTTTGTTTGCCGAGGTTTTAAATTGACTGTACAATTGTTTGCATAAAATGTTACAGGCAATTTGGGTATGGCCTATTAACCGACTTTTGGGGACAGTGGGACCAAGATTGCCACGAGAGGGAAATTCCAAACCAGTGGTACTAAGATTAAAATTTCACGTACAGAACATTTGTCAGAAAATTTAAAATTGAAATAGCAGTATGAAACATTGTGAAAACGTCATATGTGAGTATATTTTTAAAGAAAGCTTCTCTCAGAAAGAAATCCATTTGCTGTTGCCAAAGACTTATTTGTTGGCCTCAAGTGCCAAATAAATGTACATAGCAAAATACTCGTGGACCTGATTCATATTTTAATGCGAGATATTTTTGGGAAGCAAAGCCAGACATGCCGCGAGAGACTAAATGATTTATGACACAAATGTTTCTTGGTATATAGACATGTTGATTTAATGTGAGTAGCTTCTGTCTTTCGGTACTTGTTTTGCAATACTTAAGTCTTGCGAAAAGACCATTTCCGGGGAAGTCGTAATTGAGGGAGAAGGTGAGTTTTCCACCAAAAAGTACTTTCAGAAGACAAAGTTAAATAGGCCAACCTACTTCAAACAGTCGACGACGATGATGTCACATTGGTGCGTATAAAGCGTTTTAAGAGTTTCATCTAAATGCGCCTGAAAATCGACACATTATTCCTTCAGGGCCAGGTTAGACTATACTGATCTACCAACATTTGTCAGCCCTTAGCACTTATCCTGCAGACTAAGATGGGATCGTATTAGCGGTCTCAGTATGAAACTGGATATATAGAAGAGCCTAATACATCGTAATCTTATCGGATTCAATTTACCGTGAGGAGAGAAACCATTTAATGAGTGACGGTTACATCTCGAGTTAGTCTACTCTTTCTCCTAATCCTTGCAAATAATACGTGATATGAAATCAAACCGCGATCTTCTGAAATAAGTGTTCGGTGCAAGGAAAGTTTTAAAATATATCGTCACTTACTGTAGCTGCTGTAGTGGCAATTATATGTCATGGACAGGGAATATCATTAAAGGCTTATTTATATTTACCTATAGCGATTGTTTTGCTTTACAATGATAGATTAAGATCAAAGATAGATAAAACAATCTCAGTATGTTTTTCGTTCTCAAAGTTCTTCAATGCTAGTCCATTCCCTCATTATCTATGGAACGTTTATGATGCGGAGCGTTGCATGATGTTCTGCGATTCTTTTGCTAATTATTTTATAAGCTATAGGTTAATAACCACCTTGTTTACAGCTTTGTGCGAACATTTTAGAGTAGGAAATATATGTTTAATTGCTCACGTGAAGGAATATATGTCATGTAGTCATTGTTCCTAATTGTTTTCACTTTTCGGTTGAATTATGGCTGATTTCTCTCTATGACTTGCAGACGGAGCTAAAAACAGGTGGCTCGTCAATATACGTTAATAAGACGTTGTTTTAAGCAACAAGTTACTTTTAAAGTAGGTGTTGCTACTGGACTCCTGTTTCTAATACCACGTTCACGCAATAAACGAATCCGGAGAGCAAGTGATGGTCTGATTTCAGTCGGCCATACCTGGGGTCCATCACCTTTTAATCTTTCGATTTCCTTGCTTACCTCTATCATGGATTGTTGTACACTACATTGTATTGTAATTCCTTTAACTTCACTGGATGTGCGGGTTTGAAACTCATGTAGACGATATATAAAGGCGATTCAGGGCTGATGGACCCCACTAATGGCTGCCCACAGTCACTGAAAACAAGCTTTCATCGGATTCGTCTATAGTATATAACACCATAGATGGTTACACCCCTCTGATAAAACCAAGTCTACTTATTTCACAACAGTCAACGAGACCAATTTCTTCCATATAGAAACTATGTGTCCATCATCTCGTAATGTTTCCAATAAAATAATAATAAACTCACCCAAAAAATACAGCAAATTATGCATTAATATAAATCATGAAAAATCTCTACATTCTTTCGTCCTCAAGAAGGATATGGGTGAATTTGAAGAACTTACAACTCTGGCTATTCAATGGAACTTTTGTGTCTAATTGATGAAAAGATTTGGACTGATTTACCTTAAATGTAGTCTGATATTCTTCAATCGGAAAGAAGTAATAGACCTTGTGCATTAACCACACGTTGACGTCATTCGAGGGGGCAAAACACGATGGAACGCGTGACCACACGCATAAGAATTAGCCCCGCATGTGTCATAGAAATCCTTAGCTTAGGATTTCTCTGGCACATGAAGCAAACTATCTGCGTATTCTACTATTTGACAAATCAGCTGTCTGCATTCGTCTGTGTTAGTTTGTTTTGCCCTAAAGTAGGGCGTGCTTTTAGCTCTTTGACATCATATGCACAAGGTCTATGAGTATTCTTTCAAATCCGAAAAGGCAAAATTTTCTTCTATTTAATCATATATCTGAAAAACTTTTGACGAAAATTCTGTTTCCTTTTTTTTACGTATCTTTAATCTCGTGCATCGGAGCCCTATTGCACCTAATGCATGATTTACAAAGGTCTTGGGCGTAGTACAAGAGGTTAATTCTTTAATCTAGAGTTCCTGAGTAGGTTGTTATTGCAATTGTTTTATGTATTGTATAATGCCCAGGAAGCCGTAATATACTTTATCCAAAATTTAGGCAAAACAAGTTTTTTTAAAAGGAAGGACATTTTTTCTAATCCCATTTCACCTGGATTTTTATGAACCTAAACATTACTTGAAATATAAATATTAATGACAAGCTTTCATGGGTATAAGTCGAAGGACACTTGGGTTAACTAGGATCATACTGGTTGTATTTCGAATCCTAAATCTCTCTCGTATTTGATTAATGCTGAAGGAACAGTAAAGTTTAATATTAATAATTAAACGACCATACTCTTCATAACAAAGTCACGTGTCAGCAACACATCAAATAAGTCATACCTAAGGTGTTTATCAAATACTTTTCGATACTGTTGATACTTCTAAGTGTGAATCATATAATGAACATCCCATTTTTTAAGTCGTTATGACATTGACGGAGAAGTCTTTTGACAATTTCATTGTACGACTCACCATTTTCAGGATTTATTTAAAACGCTAATGGCCGCAACGTGCACAATAGCTAGAAATAACGTAGAAATATTTCTACACGCCACTTATTATTAACCGAATTGACGAACATTGAGAAGCATTTTATTTATATAAATCCGTATAGAAAAGGCTATCAAGACGCTATATTTGAAGAAGGGAAAACAGGTCATGAGAAGCATTTTATTTATATAAATCCGTATAGAAAAGGCTATCAAGACGCTATATTTGAAGAAGGGAAAACAGGTCAGTGAGTCATAACTGGAAAAAAGGCCATGGCCGGCTCGACTTAAACCAATATGTTGGAGACTGGGCCATAGAACTCTAACTAACTAACTAACTAACTAACTAACTAACTAACTAACTAACTAACTAACTAACTAACTAACTAACTAACTAACTAACTAACTAACTAACTAACTAACTAACTAACTAACTAACTAACTAACTAACTAACTAACTAACTAACTAACTAACTAACTAACTAACTAACTAACTAACTAACTAACTAACTAACTAACTAACTAACTAACTAACTAACTAACTAACTAACTAACTAACTAACTAACTAACTAACTAACTAACTAACTAACCGACCGACCGACCGACTAACTAACTACTAACCAGCTAACTAACTAACCAACTAACCAACTAACTAACTAACTAACTAACTAACTAACTAACTAACTAACTAACTAACTAACTAACTAACTAACTAACTAACTAACTAACTAACTAACTAACTAACTAACTAACTAACTAACTAACTAACTAACTAACTAACTAATTAACTAACTAACTAACTAACTAACTAACTAACTAACTAACTAACTAACTGACTAACTAACTAGCTAGCTAACTAGCTAGTAGCTATATTTGAGAGAGTGATTAATAACTATTTCCATTCATAAAGCCAGAAAGCGAGCTCAAGACCACATCCATAACAATACACGGAAGAGAAAAGTCAGCGCAAGTTAATAGTCCAACCACACACTCAAGGTGAACTTTTAAACTATTGCTAACGTTCAAAAAGACTCCTCGGTAGGACGTTGCATGCAGTTGTGGAGTTTGCATGAACGTGGGAAAAATGGGGTAACCTTTTGCCATAACTACCTCCGGGGCACCCTTGGGCCAGGTGTTCCTGTATATTTGCCCAGTGCTTTTTAAGTGTTGTTGCCTTCGGGCATGTTGTTGCCTTAGGGGGTGGTGTTTCCTTTGGGCGTGGGTGTGGCCTTTGGGGTGTTGCTTCCGAGCATGGGGTGAACTTTAAGAGTGGTGTGGGATGTTCTTGGTTTTTGTTACTTGGGGCGGTGTGGGTAAATTGGCGGGTTGTTTGGGTGTTGGGGTGGGGTCGGTGCGTCTGTTCCGTTTGTGACAAACCTTTTTGTTCCATGTTTGTGTGCGGGTGGTTGATGGTTAGCGTTTGTATTTTTGTCCGGTCGGTTTGAGTTGTCTGTGTGTTACAACGTGCCTGTTTCTATGTACGTTTTAAAAAGAAAAATCTTCAAAAAGACTTCAATCATACAGTGGTAATTTTTTTGTGGGATGGGGCAAGAGCACTGTGCAAGGATAAAGTCACCATTTATCATGTTTTGAGTATGTTTTGCCCGGACCAACTGCTTTTGCCAGAATTGGGAGGGCGACTGCCCCCTGCACCCCCGCCTTGTACGCATGGGACTAAAACTTCTAGTTAATCCTTTGTAATTGGTATGTTACATTTCTTCAACATTTAAACTATAAAAAATTTAACTTGCAACTGACATTGCAGCAAAATGACGACTTTTTGCCAAGATTGAGGTCCACACGCAATCGATGTAAAGAGGGAAAGCTTGTAGAAACGTACCTTCCAATAGTCAAAGTTTTTCTAAAATTTGGGAAATATTTTATACAAAATAATCTGGTTTTGGAAGGTCTGATTTGTACGATTTGTACCAAAGATGTGTAAGCTTAGCAGGGATCCTCCACAATTCCATGACGTGACTCTATTGAACAGTTCAAAATTAATATCTCTGTATGCCTGCGTGACACGGACTTCCTATACATGGACAGAGCATACTGCACGGTAAATTGTCGCTACCGTACGTGTGAGAAAAAGCGCATCAAGATGGTCGTCTCCTATGATTTTGTGTAAAAATTTGAACTTGCTCAGGTCAGTTCCCAGATTTTGCAAGAAAGTTGAAACACTTTCAAACTATGGCAAGCTAAGCTAAGTCAAAATCACTTAACGTATTGCAGGAATATGATATTCTTTCCCATTCAAGTTTAACTTTTGCTCAAAATATAAAAGAGTCGTCGTCAAATCAGACGATTTATAGCTTCACGGTGGCCATCTCGGTGCGCCTTTTTTGTCCCAGACGGTGGCGACGATCTACGGATAGGACGTACGTGTTACATGCTCTGTCAATGTATATAAGCCCGTGGTGCGTGACCTTTCTGTTCGCGTCAACTGGTAAGAAAAGATCTGAGCGCTGCCCAGATCGCCCGCATAGCATATACTGCTAAACGTGTGTCTACATCCCGCAATCAGCTGTACTCTCGTAAAACCGTTATTTTTGACCTTTGACCTAATGCAGTTGCGGAATACTGACCCTTGAAAAAACTTCGAATTCGTCTCTTGAAGGTGATACTTTGCTACCCTACATTCTACCTCTCCTTCACACTCCACTTCGGAATCCCATGAGATTGCACAATCGTGTGAAGTTTCGGTAGAATCTCAATCAAACTTCAACTTAGGTTTCGTTTAATTTTAGGATTTTACATGTGAATCAAATAGCAAAGAGGATTATTTAACGAACCTAATATTCTTTAGGAACAGAGCTTTCTTTGTATAGTGTCCGTTTTAGTTTTACAATGTGGACCCTTTTCTAAATAGCAATTTCAAGGATTGTGGGACATCTTCTAGGTGCTTTGTTGACCATAAAAATGAATTGAAAAAAAGACGTGTTCTAATAGTTAAAGCCCTACAATCATCTGTAACCGCTATAGACCGTGTGCACATAAAATAACAGAGCGGAAAGTACCCCCCCCCCCTTTGGGGGTAAAAAAACCCCAACACAGACAAATTCATACAGCGGATTTGTCAACCAATCGAATACGCGCATTCTACGCTACACGTAATCAGGTAAAGGGCGAATTCTCGTGCGTATGGCCACGTGCTTCATTGTTCTGCTCAAAGAATGACGTCAGTATGTAGTCACTGGAAAAGGTCTATTTGAAAAAGGGTCTATGGCGCAGAGCCAGTGTAATGAAAAATTTCTTTTCCTTATATCTGCAACGTGGAAAAATCTTTCAGATGGCACACAAATTCATCTACAAAGTAATTAATGTATCAACAATTTCATTTTGGTTCAACACATTTTTTAAGTTTTGCTTGGTACAGTCTTACAATCGTATCTCGAGACATGAATAGGCCTATCGTGCCTTACATCTTTTGACCAGGTATGGTCAAGATTGAGACATGGGCAAAGGTTAAGATAAAATATTGTTATGCCTGATATTGTGTTACTAACAGGGTGCCTAAACGAACTCAATTGTCAAAAGGTTATCGCGAGTTCTCCTACAATTGTGTACGTCTACGTCTGACTAATGCTCAGGTTTTAAGTACATATTCAATGCATCTAAAGTTGTTGCACACATTAATGTACGCTTTTCACTGATATAGTCCCACTTTTTAACGTGCAAATATCTTCACCGTGCGTAGAGGTATCACAATGACATTACTTATGGTATTGCCTTGTTTAGAATGTGTTCAGAAAGGGGTGTAACAGAAATGCTTTCCACTTCTGCAAAATGTGACTTTGTTTAATGCTCACTACATCTAAAAAAGAGAAAGGGCAACAGAAACTTAATCATTTACGAGACTGGTCCGCTTTTATGAAACGTGACCTTTCCGTACATCACGTTCAAGTCACATAACATGCAAATGTATGATATAACCCAAACCTCGTGATCTATTAATGTAAATGTTGTGAAAGTAATCCCTCTGGTATATTTTATTAGTATTTTTACCTCCTCACAGTTTCGGTACAAAAGTAATTTCTAGAGGAGTTTTGATCAAAATGTTTCTCATGTGTTTAATCATTTCAGGTTCTCGGTTCCAATTATTCAAATGAACTTGTTTATCTGTATCTAAGGAACCAACTCCAAACAGCGGATCACCGTGACTGTTGGCTATTCAGTGATTACTATGCACCACTAGGCAATTTTGACAATATATGCAAATATTCCGCAATTTAGCATCAAGGGAATATTTGATGACGTTGTTAAGCCAATTTCGTTTAGTTTGATGGTCTTTCAAGTGGTCAAATCGCTCCCAAGTACTCCAGAGAAATTACTTCCGGTAAATGACTCAAAGGTGGAGAACATCTTTCTTGTGGCAGAATTTCGAGTGTTAGTGATGTTTACAATTAAGAATTATGTGAACACAAAATATCTTGGATCATCTTCTTAAAGGACCTTATAGTAGAGTTCAATAAATGAGTGCTATTTTAATGCTTTTCAGCAGGCCTTAGCTTTTTAGGAATGTAATAAACGTTGATCAAGGAACTATTATTTTGAAGTCACTTAAAGGTGATTATTTGTTTCAGAAATTAATAAAATGTTTGAAAGAGAAGGTTTAAAATACCAAAACTTTTTTACTTTGGAATTTTTGTTGGGTGATCAAGTGTAATTTCAGAATCTCCAGCTGATATTCTCAAATGACAGCTCTTAGGGTCTTCTGTGGCTCATTACGTGTAAATGGCCAACGGAGGAGTAAAGGTACCCAACGTGAGAATTCCTAATGCACAAGAAAGCATACGTAGGAAGTTTTTAAATCCCTACGGCACACCTTTACGAAATCTATCTTGAATTGGAACCACTGTTTACTCTGACTTGTCGAATGTCTTTCTCTTCGAAAGGTAGTATGTCCCTCGAGTTAACGCTTGGCATTTCTTCGGGAAAGCTCCCAATCAATAAAATTAATGATTATATAGAAACGCACTGTTTGCAATTGTTCAATTTACCATGAGTAAAAATTTGTACATAAGTTGGTTGCAAAACTGCACAGAGCCTCGGCATTGAATCGGCATTGGCAGGACATGATTTTCTCGCAAAGCTGAATCCAATTTTGGTTTACAAAGCCAAAAATTGCCCGAAAGCTTCTGAATGTTTGCAATTCGTGACAAAATGTGAGACGAAACAAAGCAGCTTGTCATTTTAGGTCCGTTGTACTTTTCTTTTCAAAGCCCAAGGGATAAAATATTGTTACTCTGAAATCATTTCTGATATTGACTATGTGTTCTTTTCAAACTTTTATTGAATTTGTAATACTACCTAAAGGAAATTAAAAGAATCTTCAAATTGGTACCAAGCTTTAAATATGGTTTACATCAGAGTAAACAGAAAGTTTGTGGAATTTGAAATAAAACAGGCTCTTAAGACTATGGCGATACAATAGTACCTTCAAATAATGCAAACTAACGCAATGAATGGATGAAGTCATAATTTACATTGCATAATTAGTTACCTCTATGTGAATGTCACGTTTTTGATTACTTATTGTTTACATTTAATAACGATGTAACTCCCTTCAGGATAAAACTTTGTTACGAAGCACGTGGTGTCTTTAATTAGTAGATCGTATTTTTTCCCATGTGCTTCATTATCCAAATCGGATACAACCATTTCCTGTTTTTAGGGATGTCTTTACTGAGTTTAGTTAAACGTATCAGGTAATTGATATATCATTGACATTGAAACGACGCTGTTGTTCTAGAATATCTGACTATATCGATTGCTCAAATTAGGGAAAACAGATTGTTTGTCTCTAAGACTCGTTGGAACCAATTCCAATGATATTAAAGTACATAATTTTATGAAACCTTTAAGTAATATCTTTGTCAAATCTGCTTTGAAGTTTATTAATGTTAAGAAATTTAATGTAAAGCTATTACAATCATTACAACTTACCCATTACCGCTTAATGACCTTATGTTTGTGGGTTTTTCAAAACTTCCAAACTCTTTGGGCAAGTTACTTGAGAATTGATAATATATATTTAGTAGGTACCATATACAGTTATAATAAAGTTCAGAACCAACAGCAGCAAAAAAAAAAAAAAAAATAAAAAAAAAAAATAAAAATTTCCATTTAATTACATCAGTATGAGGAATGATTAATTGATTACATATTAATAAAAGATATGATTATAATTTAGAAACATTATATTTTCCTGAGAGGTTCAAATATAGTCGAATATAAATGGCTCAACCACTTCTAACTCACTGGGCGTGTATTTGGTTTGAAGAAAACATTTCGGTAATTTATTGGTCAAGCTTTGTCCAAATAAATGGAAGAAACGTCCTTTCTATGTAGTCGTACCTTATCACTAGTCAAATTCGAGACAATAATGTTCAACAGCTGGACGCACGTCTTCCTTACCACTTGTTGGACGCTCAATTGCAAAGCAACATGTTTGCAAAAAAAAAAAAAAAAAAAAAAATCTTGGCTGAAGGATCGACCTTAGACTCCTAACTCGATTTGCTTCATAAAGAAATTGTAAAAACAGCCTTACGGACTGACGGACTGCCACATCTTTGTATGAGCTTGGACACGTCTCGCTGGGGGCTTAATGGCAATCCAATGAAAATCGGGGTATTTTCTTTCACGTCCGATGGGACATACTAGCAGACTTCGTAAATTTTATTCAACATCTTATCAGAGAGCTCTTTAATATTATTACCGTCAAATGCTAGGGTCATCTTTCAGTAGAAACGCTTACTTTCGCCCCTTGGCTTTCACCAGAGAGGAGGTGGGGAGTTAGAGAACTTACCAACGCATTTTTTCGCAACCTTTTGCTGGTTTTAAGTGCATTAATGTAGTTACAAAACGTCGTTCAAAGTTTCCTTAGTTAAAACCTGATTGTAAGGACTTTACAGGTTAAGGTGACAGACTTACAGATACAAATTAGAATAAGGCAGTGACGTAGCTTCGGGGGGGTTCCCCTGGCTCTGAATAGTGAGAAATTCGGAAATTTGTCCTATATGGCTGTAGTCAGCTACAGTGTGGTGTTCCGGACTATCATTTCATGAAATTCCGAATTCTCTTCAAAAAACCTCCATTTTTGTAATTATATGTTTCAAATATGCGACACTTTCCGCGTGCTTTGGGCGCCACCGCAACTTACAGTTTCTAAAGTAGTAGTTTGGTACACTTTTCCGAACTATGGTAATAACAAAATCACCAAATCAGCAAGTGACACCGTCAACTACAGTGCTATTATCATGAATTTTTCTTCTATAAAACTCCAAATTTTCTCCAGTATAAGCTCTTTACTTTTAAAATGTCGTCAGAGAGCCTGAATTTGTAGGCCTCAGATAACACTGTGCACTAACAACGATCTTTGTTTGACGTGGAATTTAACATTTGCCATTAAAAAATAAAGATTGTTCAGAAATTCTCGAACTTTTCACATTTCCTTGTCCATAGTCAGGCGTGGATCCAGACATTCCAAAAGGGGGGAGGGGGGACTTACCTAAGAGAAAACAGGGGTGTGAGGGAGTTGCACTGCTCATTTCCCATAATTTTGTTTTATATTGTTGATTTGGCAAAAAGGGAGGGCTGAGGCCGCAAGCCCCCCCCCCCTGGACTGGCGCCTGATAGTTTGAAATATTTGGTTAAAGAAAGTTCTTAAATGTATTTTCTTTATTTGTTTTACAATGTGTTTTACGTAATTGGATGTTTATTGTATGTTTGCAACTTTAAGATTAGATGTTTATTGTATGTTTGCACTTTTGAGGAAGGGTAACGTTTGACTAGAAAAATGCGCTCACCTCCTTTGAAATGTATCTAACCTTTATCTAGCATTGAATGACGTAATAGGTATATAATAAGTTTTAAATGAGAGAAACAACGTAAGGAAGAGGAGAAAGGGTTTAGTCACAGAAGAAGGCCATACGTTTGGGGAAGTCAGTTAGATAAGGTTTAAAGGGCCAATCCTCTCACCCCAAACTACAATTCTTGTAGGAGTTTACATAAATTCTCAATTGGCTCAGCTCTTTGATTGACAGCTAATTCAAACAATGCAGATTGACGAAGCTCATATTACACACCATGAACTGTACTAGGAGCGATTTGATTACATTGAGCTGTCCTATGCTCACCCATACCGCGTGTTTGGTCTAACGGTAAGGTCATCCGTCTCTTATGCGACACGCCCAGGTCGAGTCATACCAGAGACACTAAAAATGGAACCTACTGCCGTTGTTGCATAATGCTCCGTTCAAACAATGTGGAGTAGGGAAAAAAGCCAGTCAGCCACAACTGGAAAGAAGGCCGTGGCCGGCTCAGCTTGAATCAATAGGTTGGAAACTAGGCAGTAAAACTCCATATAGTTAACTTTCTATACACACCCTGAAACCGCAATAAACTGAGATTGCGTCTGGATGAGGATGAATCTTAGTCAGTTGTGGAAGGGCTTAAAAAAAGAAGGCTAGGAGAATTGGAACTGTTTGGGAAAATTGGACCTGTTTGGGAAAATTGGAACTGTTTGGGGCGATGAGAGGATCGGGCCTTTAAAGCATAAATCCCACTCAAAAAAACTAAGTGGGAACAGGAAACCAGACTTTAAACAGAAAACGGTGGCAAATTACCACTGATGTAATAAAAGACTGATCCCAGTAAATATAAGATTTTCTTATGAACGTTGGATTTTCTCTGAATCTTATAAGTATTTTGATCGACTTATATTGAAGTGTCTTTCTGTCAATTTGAAGTTATTTTACCACGTTACCAAGTTATTTTTACCATTTTTTGCATCCAGAAATCTAGTAGTAGGCGTGATCAAGATAAAACTAGTTGTACACAGCAAGCTTCATAAAGGAGTAAATAATGTTTTTAGAAACATACATACATTTAAAAAAATACATGTCAAACAAGATACTTTCAAGAAGTATGAAGACGTTGGTTTAAGGTTTAAGTTATACTTTACTTCAGCAATGGCAAACTTGTTGTTGGAACCTTTAATTTGTCCATGGTGTACATAGAAAAATGATGTTTTAGTAGGAAACACGACTTAAATACCTTTCCTTGTCCGATATAAAGCTACAAAAACAGAATACATTCTCAAAATGAGTATTCAAAACTTTCAGTATCAATTTCGGTGTTATAAATTATGAATTTTCAATGGTGTGGACACTTTTTGGCCGTAAGTCTTTATTTCGGTATAATTCAAGACATTTTAGATGTATTTGTCAAAGTGAAACATTTTTAAAGACCAAATCTGTATCTGAAAGTACGATTGGGGAAGCTTTATCCATTGAGGACTCATTTTATGAAGTTCTTCGACTGTAAAATGACTACACTCTAAAAGCGTACTTTGAGTTCTGTGTGCTATATTTGGTCTGTCAAATTGAAGAAACCCATGAGGGAGTTTCATGCACTCTACGCAGGAAAGATGAAACTTAAAAGCATGTCCTCCTGTGCTCGTGTCAGATTCCACATTAATAGATGGACTGACTTCCATTGGCTTTTAGAATTACCTGCGTAGTGATTATCCAACATTTGTTGGAAGGGTATTACAATTTTTTTAACAGTAATGGCTATGAAAGTTCTATCAACGTAGCACATCTTGAAAAATATCGGGACAAATTTCACCTCTCCAAGTAATGTAAAGAAATGCATAATAATACACACAGTGTGATTGTGTGTTAGATGTTTAATTGTTTCTCAGGTAAATTTTACTTGGAAATTTACTTGAGAAATCTGTTAAGGGCAATCCATAGGTAAAATTGCCTTGCCATATACGTATTGCCGAGATAAACAAAGTTATATACTGAAATACTTGACGTATTAGTATTAAATTGCACGTATGTGTTTCATTATAGTAAATAACCCGTTAACTCAACCTGCGTATGGTGTCCAGGCTATGGTCAGTAACTTTTGAAAACAATTTACCGGTAAGTTGTTTTATAAAATCATTTACAAAAAATGTTGAACAAGGCGAGATAAAGGAAAGAAGCTAGGTAGAACACAGTCATTATTTCTAAAACACAATATCAATCGAAGTGTAATATCATTGTCTTTGTTGTTAGCGAAAGTGATATCATGACAGGCTGTTACGAGAAGTTTGCCAAGGTTCGAAAAGTTATGATTCCTGTTTTCAATGAGAATGTTTAACTATGTTAGCAAGTATATAAACAAATGTTGAACTTACGTCGATTTGTTTGACGTACACAAGCAATCCAAAGATTGGAGACAGGAAACGGTTATTTTAAATGGGCGGTTTTAGTAAGCGAGATGCTGAAATCATCCGGTCGACGAACCTAACAGTTTAATTTTGCGTGCTCCATCGGCATCAAGGAATGGAAAAGTTACAAAGTTCATCAAATACGCACGTACAGATTTGGCATTATCACGTAAACACTCGATAAATAAACGGAAGGGAGAATTTAATACTTCTCTGCTAAATCATGCAATTGTGTTGTTTCGATGGAAATATATTGCTGATTGTTAAACTATCTTTTAAGACACTCCTTAATTCAAGTGACTATTTGAAACGTAAAGAAAAATTATGTTCATGCTCTCTTTTACTTTCAGAGGAAAGGAAATTGCTAATACATGAAACTAAATATTACAAATATTATCCCTGTTACAATATACAGATTTCTGAATTATTTTAAATAAAATTTTGTAATATTATGACTGTTGTGGTGAGAGTAAGTTTGTTTAATTTTTTCATCCAGATAGAGAACTGCCGCATCACGTCCTGTGTCAGATTGAAACAGCCATACAATATATTGGAAATATACACTACTGCAAAAGGTCTTATTCATATGATGTACCACAGAGGCAAAAATTCGCCCTCCTTTGGGGGTAAAACAATCCAATACCGACAAATGCAGACAACTGAGACAACTGAATTACTGACCAGAAGAATGGGTGCTTTGTCTTCTACACTGCTACACGTGCGGCGCAAATTCTGCTGAGTGCGGCCACGTGTTCCATTATTTTGCGTCAAGGATGACGTCACTGTGTCGTCAATGCGTAAGTTCTACATAAGATAGTCAAGGATGCGTAGAGTAATTTTCCAATTTTTGGCTGGTTTCTCCACCCATCAATGCATATATTGTATGTATTTTTTTATATAGTTTGGACAGTTAATTTTCGAAGACACCTACGCTGGCATTCAATCTCACGAAAGTAATTGTATTACTAAAAACGCTTGTTATTTAAGTCGGATTGTATGTACTACCCAAAAAGAATAAAGAAATTACCCAATTTTCCTAAGAATGGTTGTGCATTCAATTGTAAAAATATGTGTGAATGAATTGTAGAATTTATAAGAATATATACTTCAGAAGATGGAAACTCAAGCCTATTGATTTAACTATCATTGCCATAGCTTGTGACGTTGATGAGATAACGAATACGTTATTGAAATTTATTCACTTAATTTGAAATAGCTTTTTGTACAACCAAAAAACAATTGAGAAATTACCCAATTTTCTACGAATGATTTGGCCTCCAATTGCAAAAATAATAAAGTGTAACTATAGTGTAGAATTCACAAGAATATGCATTTCAGAAGAGGGAACCAGCTTTTACTTTGCTGCTGTTGTCTGGTCCTTCAAAATATAATGCCTCCCTGTATTCTTGCGTAGCATGTTGCAGAGAGAGAGAGAGATGTGTTTATGTTCAAGCAACCGTACGTTAAAAAATGATTAAATTTCGGCTCAAGGTTTTCGTGAAACAAAGATAATTGGTTACCTGAAAAGTACAAGAGTGACATAATAATCACTATTAATCAGGCCTTGAAGGGCAGTTGTTTAACGACACTAAGGGACCACAAATGTGGGGAAAGCCATTGGCTTTCCCTCAACAATTTGGATCAAATTTGTTATTTCTTGTAAGATCAGTTCAAATGCGAAAACCGTAGAATATTCTTGGATGAAAAACCCACTCTACTTTGACTCGGCCAGGAATCGAACTCCAGACACCCCAGTTCATTGCCTTAAATGCCATAGCTATTTACTTTTATTGGTAGGCGAACCCACTGGTTCACCCATGTGATCTCAGCAATCTTTACAATGCCACCACCTGTATCCGCTTGCCTGCGGCACCGGTCAACATCACAAATAATTGCGCAAATCTTCCCCTGTCAATAGAGCGAATAAAGTTCATTTTTCCTCAGCGTTTGTCCTGTGAAAGGAGGAGATGGACTGTATGGATTATTTTTTCCCACGTTTGTTGAATGCAATTGATTGACTATAAAATGCAGGTTATGAAGTGCCAAACTGTGTCTTTTAGCTATTACATAATATTCATCGTTAATAATGAAACATTAGGTTCCATAGGCAGGTCCTCAATATTATTGGTACAAGGGCATTGGAATGCGGCTTAAATCCCAAGAGAAGTATTTTACTGGTGTTGTGGTCAGTAAACGTAAGCCCTACCTATCCTTGTTGAGGTTTTAAAATCTGTGTTTGACACATTAGGTCAGGGAGTTGCTAGAGTCTATAGTAACTTCCTGGTTAGAAGATTTCTATCCTACGTGCACGGTGTCTGGAATCTGAAAATTTTCTTCTTCGACGAATTCTGACAGGTATAGAGGGCCTCCTAGAGTCTTTGCTAAACACATGTGATGATGCAAAAATAACTCCAGTGTATTCGACTGTTGCCGATACCAAATCTTAAAGATTGAGTTAATCATAAACGTAAGCTTTAAATTTGGGTTACACAGCTCCAGGGAGAAACACTTTTCGTGAGCAATTTTCCTAAAGGCACCACTCTGAAGTTCACGTGGAAAAGGGAAACATTTCAGGCCTCGGGTGTGTGTGCAAAAAGGCAAGTAGTAATCAGTGGGAACAGATGAAATCAACGACCGACTGTCAATAAAAGTCTACACAGTAAGCACATATATCCATTTGGAACATACGTAAAATGTTTATCAGCTAATCGGTATCTGATCTTAGTACAACGAGAGTTAAGAGTAGGTTAGGCATCGTTCTCAAGTGATTACAGTTTTTTGAGGAGAACAGTAGGGGGCTCATCAGTAGGGGGCTCATCAGTAGGGGGCTCATCAGTAGGGGGCTCATCAGTAGGGGCTCATCAGTAGGGGCTCATCAGTAGGGGCTCATCAGTAGGGGGCTCATCAGTAGGGGGCTTATTCGACCGACTGACCTTTTGCGAGGATTGGTAGTAGTAAGAATAAGAAGATGTACATACACTGCAGGTTTAAGGTGTACCCCAAGTAAAAAAAAAATTAAAAATATGTATTAAAACATGAAGAATGAATTCTAACAGTCTATGCCTTATCTTCGTAAGACATTCTTGGGCCGAGATATAAAATGTTGAAGGCAATTCACTCAAATTAAAATGGTACATTGTGCAATAATTTGTGATGTCATTCTTGTACTACTCAAAACTACAATCTTTGCACTTCTTTGTTTTTCTGAAAGTTACTGCACCTGGTACCAAGGTGTGGTAGCACTCCTACTCGTATAGAGTGATGTAATTGGTGAAACCCTCTCTGTGTTCCTGGTCGAAAAACATTTAATTTTAAAGGAAAACAAAGCAGATAATTTGAGTTGTGCAGCAAGAAAGTCACAAATTACTACACGATGGATCAATTCGTTTGAAGTGAATAAATTTCACTATTTCGTATCCTGGCTTATCTCGGCTCAAGAATGTCCAATGAAAATGAATGGAAGTTGGACTGTTACAATTCATTTTTCATGCAGAAATGCCTTCTCGCGCTTGCTTGATCTGCTTATCACGGTTTGCCTGAGAATTATTAATTAAGGTGCATTGGCGCCAAAGTAAAAATTTGCTCCATTTTGCGGGCGGGACGCATTTTTTAGTTTAAATAAGAACCATTTTTGGAACTTTGCTGTGTCAAAGTTCCTCCTATTTACCTACGATGAAAAATGTCGGTCCCCAACTCCAGCAACAAATTTCGGCTTTGGCGAAACGCACTTTAACACCATACCTCGATGACCGAGAGAAAACCAAATTGAAAACAGTTTATTTGAATGCACCTCACAGAGTATAGGAGCATACGATATATATGACATAAACAGTCTCAGGAACACAACCTATCTGGTCGTACCCCTTGCAATGCTAACGCGCTATAGTCGAATTGAATGAAAAAGTACTTGGGTTTCCACCAAGTGCAGCTGTGTAGTCGATTCTTATAAAATCCAATTTGTGTCAAATTCCAATGAAGTGAAGAAGTAACCCACTTGCATGAATTTAGTTGGAAAGATGATAAAGTGTCCTCCCTTTGATACTTGCATTGGTAATACGGTTAAAGACTTAAAAATTATAATCAGAAGCCTAATAAGGAAATAAGCTGTCTGTTCCCTTGGTACCAACCATTAAAGTGTGCGATGAAAAGAGAAAAAATAACAAAGGAGATTCTAAGCTCACAATCTGTTCAGAGCCCCGTTTTTCTAGAATAAAGCCATTTTCTATTACATTCAACCTATGTAACATCCGTGATTTAACATCCAACAAAAGAAAATACCGAAATCTTGAAACAAGCCCCCCCCCCAATACATTCAGATTGGACAATCACATTCACAGGTAACTGCAGGTATTCAGCAAAACAGAGTATTTTGTGGGTCAGCACCGACGGAGGTAGGATTTTTGTATGGGTGATCAACTGCAGGTCCTAATCTCCGGTCTATGAGACAAGTATGAGGAACCAGTATACCTTCTTGAATATTTAAGTAGCATTTAACATCATTTGAATCAATTCTTTTGTTCCTTTAAAATATTTAAAAGAGCAGTCCAAAACCAAATTCACCTTTGATATGTAAAAGAAGAATATATTCTAAGAATTCTGGTGAAAGTTTTATTCATTTCCCATGTTCTGTTCTCGAGATATTAGCAATTGAAGTTGACACATTTTCTATAAAAAGTGAACTTGAAGCAAGCATGTGTAATGACATGGATTCAAATTGTTGTGGCCAGTTTTTTGTTTTTCTTTATTTTTAATCTTGTTTATTGACCTTGAATTAATTAGGATGCTATCTTGTCCCTAAGGCTTCTAAAGTTACCAAAATTCCATTTCTCAAGATGCACCTATGGTATCAATAAAACAGAGTTAAAGGAGACAAAGTATTTGAAAAAAATCGAAAACAAAACCTGGGTATTGGGGCCGACAAGTAACCAATCATGATGATGCGAGCTAAGTACAGAACATAATATCATACCTTTCAAACATTCCTACAGTGAAAACACATCCATACATTTAGTGGACCTGGTGTTTTAAAACAAAATGTCTTACATATATCATAGGCCATAACAATTCTGCCCATGGGCACTGATTTTCGTACAACGTCCAGAATAACGGTTGGACTTTTAAAGCCCAAGCTTGTGGATTACTAACCTGTACGCTATTCGCAGGTGTTGTATCGAATTTTTTAATATGTGGTCATATTTTTTGAGACAAAAGAGATATTGAAATTTTTTTTTCGTAAACCTATCAACGATTTCAAAGGTACGGTAATATTTGTTTAACTATAAACCAAAACTGTAATGACTGACGTTTTCACTACAGAAATACACCCTGTCACTCACCAGTGATTAATTGCCATCTATAATAGCAAGGTATTGGTGTAATAAAAGTGATATAACCCGAAATGACTGTTTGAAGTCTGCATCACGTCTTCCACACTTTGTTCCCATTGTATTCTGATAGAAGTAATCACTGACTACCATCGGTGTATAGAGAGTAAATATTTGATCTATTTCGAGCTGAGTATTGAGTTTCCATATAATTTGACTTTAAAAGGCAGATTTTCTGTGAAAAACAGCGTCTTAGAGTGGTGAGATGTAAAGTAAACAGTTTGAAGACACTGAGATCTCAGTATCGCCCGATTAATGTAGATCTCATGAGTAAAGAACAAGGTAATCAGATAAATTTCAATACTTAGTGGAAGCACTGAAGTGTTTACTATCTGAGGCAGTGACTTTTGCTTTGCTCTAGAACTAGATTCTACAGTAGATCGCATTTCAAAATTTATTCTATCGATCCAATTTAGTTTGTTCTACATAATGAACCATCATAATTAAACTAAAACTTTTCATTTAACCTAAAAAGGACCAAATTACGTTAGAAAAGCCTGTCATCATTTAACCCTTCCTTCAAAGTATACTTTACCCTTTGACGAAGTTTTTTCGTTGTTGTTATAACTGTATTATCAAATGGTAACGTAAGCGAAGTTGGACTCTATTCGATTCTTAATAGTGTTCTGTTGGTCGTTTCTACAGAGAAATTTTGGTTTGTTCCCTTCAGTGCTCTCTGTCTGACCAATTTCTGTCAAACTAGTCAAAACACAAGCCAATGGCGGGACAAGAAATCCCGTACTTTTCGACAACCTGTCGATATGTCTACAGGTAAAGCCTTAAGTTAATTGAGGCCTAATGCAAATTAAGTCACAATAAATGTGTTACCATTACAAAACCTGCGTAGTGGAAAGCTTCTATGCGTTACAAGTACCACTTAATAAAGTGTACCATCTTAAGTCCAATATTTTCCAAAATATGTTGAAAAGCTGGAAAGTTAATCCAATTGCTGCTCCAATCTTGCCTTAGGACAATCCCGACATGGAATTTTAAATACTGCGGCTATAGGTAGCTCAATAACCGTCCTCTTCTGGTACTACTTAAAGGGCCAATGCAGTCACCCCAATTTCAACAAGGATAGTAGTCTTTACTAGTTTGTAAATGGCTCTCGACATTCACGTGACAATGTGTTTTTCATTGAATTGTGAAATTATACAATTAATAGTATCTTGATTAACCTTGAATGTTGAATGTTTAAACCTTAAAATATCCCCAAAACTTCTTGGAAGAAAACTGACAGAAAAATAGCAAAATATAGTAGTTGTTTCAAAATAATTTTTTGGGGACTCATCTTGACCTTTAAATTAACACAATGCAGTTTTTGATTTTTGTTTTCCCAAAGCTTCTCTTTGTCAAAAGGTGATCACTGACAAACTGTTGTAAAATGACCTCACACTATGTAGGACCTTCATATACAAGTCATTCATTGTACCAGCAGGCCTATACTTGTTTATGTCACCCAACAGGTGTAATTTTAAAAGAGAATTAAGGCAGGTACTGTTGTACAAGAAAGGTGTCATGCGCAAATTATTGACTATTTCCAATTTATGAATAAAAATTCAGAACCTTAGAACTTCTAACTCAACAATAAAATAAGCTGTGAAAATGGGACTTCGTTGTAGAAGTCCATTTTCAACTTCTAAATTTTGCATTCCTGCATGATAATAGAATATTCGTACCCTTTAATTTAAACAAGCTAAATAAATGCCTTTACCAAAGGATTGTAAAAAGTATACTGCTTCCTAACGACCACCATCTATAAACGATAGAAACTGAAAGTGAGGAAATAGTGTCTACGATGTAAAATTTCAACAATCCTCCATTATTTTGATGACAACAAATCTGCAAACGAACCCTCTTTGTAAAAAATTGAGAAAATGATATAATAAATAAAAGAGAAAGGACATCAAAAGTCAGTTCATAGATCACTAACCGGTACTTGTTATTGAAATTTCTTTAAAATTTTGGTGAAAAGTTCAATTTTGTACCTCGTTGAAGATGGTCAAAGGTCAAAGTGCTTTGTCATAATCAACCAGATGAGGCATTGAATGAAGAGAGGCAGCCAATGAAAAGGAGCGAGAACTTGGAGTGCATTTATTTGGACTAGTGAAGAACAACTTCAATTATGCAAATTAATGGAGCATTGCGAATATAAAGTAATGGCAATAAGATATAAAAAATAAGGAATTAATGCAAAGGGTTTTGTTAAGAGCAATTACAATAGTGGTATAAGAAGAATTTTTGCCATATGTGATACATCCTTCTAAGCCCCCAACAGCAACGGGCCCTATATACGTATATGCATAAAATGATGGCTACATTCTTTAAATTTCCCCTGAGAACACAGGGTGTTGCGGAATGTGAAAAGCTACCCGATACACCAGTTCATAGTTGCTCCAAGGAGCAGCAGTGCGCAATAGGGCAAAGGGTAATACTTTAATGTGTTTACAGCTGACGGGCGGGCGGAATGTAAAAAACAACCGTATACATAATAATTAAGGACGTGTAACCGAAAATTCCATTGTGAGCAGCGATCAGAGTGTGCGAATTTTTAAACTGTTGAAACGCGTTGTATACGCGTGTCTAACATATTTCTCCATGTAAAGATAGTCTGATAGTTCAGTAAACTATATGTTATATAGCTCACTGAGATAGTTCCCACTGACGTCACAAATATGCGCTGGCAACCGCCATGTTTAAGGACAAGCATGTACGTTTACACCGAGGTTTCCCTCAAACATGTCTGGAATATTCCACGTGGAAAGCGTCTATGCCGTCACGTGAGAACTATCTATACTCCGGCTTAATTGACTTCTGTCAGTGGCGGAGGAAGGAAATCCAGTCAGAGGGGACAAGAATGGCCTGTAAGGGGCGCTTCAAAGTTTGTTTGGCAAGAATATTTGGTCAGATGGAGCGAAAAATAGGCTGTAGGGGCGCTTTTATGTAGGTAGATACATATGCCCCAATACGGTAAAAAGAGTAAAAAGGGCGCTGACAGGCAATTTGAGTCCGTCAAGGGGGGCAACCGCCCCCTTCGAATATATGGTAGCTTCTCCACTGACTTCTGTAAGCTTGGAAAACTCGTTGATTTTCCATAGTAAGAGCTTAATAATGTAAACGCGTGTAAAATTTGCTAATTGTGAAGATACCATATAGAACATGACGGTAAAAAACTTAACTCAAGAACGTCAACAACTAAGAAAAAAATAGGAATGGGGCTACCTCTTTGGCTACCTCTACCCTGACTAACATTTTCAGGGACGTGGTGGGGGACTTACTCTTGACGAAAATGATTTCGGGAGCTAGGACCAAAAGTAAGGCATCATGGGACCGTTTAACGTTGGAAATGGACTTAAAAATTCATTAACTCGAGAGTGGTGTTACTAAATTATCAATTCTACTAGCTATGATAGGGTCTCATATGATATTCCTTATTGGCGAAAAAGTGTGTATGTCTGTTCGGTTTGGGAAGTTTTTTCTTTCACCTGGTGACGGCCTTCGTGGTACTTTATTATTGCTGAACTTAAATTTACGACCAATAGACCTTTTTCCAAATAGCAATTACAATGGATTGTGGGATAGAGTTTTGATGTGTGTCATTTTTTTGCCACAGTAAAATGTCATTGACAATGACGACACACACCAAAACTCCATCCCAAAATTCTTTGTAATTGCTATTTGGAAACAGGTCTATAGCAAACAATTACATAGACAAAAACCTAGCAATGATCTGATCTTAGACAAGAAGCCGACCTGAATTAAACTCGAGATACAAAGCTTAAGTCCATCTTTCCTTAGACTGACAGATGCCTGACAAAAATTCATCATCTTTAAGCAGACAATAGATTGAATTAATTTCGATCTGAGACTATTCTGGTCATTGAAGATTCGATTTATCGGAAAATTAGCAGTTAAATTTCTTTGGTCTTAGTGGAAGTTATTGATTAAGCAGCTGTTGCTATTACAGGCTATTAAAATTCTACTATAAGACTAAGGACATACCATTGTAAATAAAACAGGACCAACGCTCATTTTGCTCCTTATTTCGGGTGACCATAAAAGTTTGTCCCTTCTCTTGTGTTACAGTGTTTTTGTGCATGCACGTAGGGGAAACAGTGACCGTATATACTCAGTGAAAGTTGAGCAAAGTTCATTTGTTACATGTAGACGGATAGACAGGATTTTATCATGTGGGCCGAGGGTGGGCGCTTGGAGTGTGACATGGGGAGGGTTTCCCTGTAGGCAAATGTAGGCATTACGTCACCAGGTGCAAAATATGCAATACTTATGCTTCGAACATTTTAGAGTTTGTAGTGATCCCCCTTTGACGTTTTTGCCTTCTTCATACTTGGTCATGGATTTCAACCCCAGTTCGAAAATTTTAGACAAAAAATTTACGATTAATACACCTGAGATTAAAAGAAATACAAAATATCTTCATCGAGTGATGTGTGCACCATCGAAGAGTATTCATACCGAATAGTCTCGTGTACTAGTGTTTGTACATGGGTTTGACAGTGATAGTGTTAGTAACTGCATGGTTTGTTGGGTAGGCAACATAGACAAAACACAATTGAAAGTCATCGATGACATCATTAGGCTTTCAGGGAAGATTATTAATAATAAACAGTTATCTACAGTTAACTAGGTCTATGATTCCCGGGTCAGGCACAAGTTAAGGTCATTGTGGAGTGACAAATATCATCCTCTATTTGAACGACTGAATTGCCGGCTTATCCAACATAGTGGTAGACTTAGACCCATTCATTCTATTACAAACCGGCATCCTTCATCTTTCATCGACTCGGCTATTACTTTATACAACCTGGATTTTAATAGGTAGTTTTTACTCTTTTTTACCTTGCATATTTTGGTTATTCCTTCCTTGCTCTTGTCTGTTTTTGTCTGTCACTTTTGTACTTTTATACAGTGAAATTTACTGTGTTTCTTGGAATTTCTTGTTTTATTTGCTGGTATCATTTTACTGCAGACAAGAAATTTCCTCTTTTGAGGATTTTAATAAAGTATACCTATCTATATCTATCTAACTTTTGCATTGCTTCTGTTAAGGGATTTTGTTTGTTTCTGGTGTTTTTGCTACATTACTTGTGTTAGCGTTTTGATAGCGTTTGTTACTAGTTTTTTACAACACTTGTGATAGTGTGTATGATTTAAGCTTTTGATATCGTGCTAGTTACGTGTGTTTGTATTAGTATTTCTGTTAATGCTTTTTCTATATCGTTTGTGCTGGTGATAGTGTTTTTGATAGTTTTAGTGGTTTTGCATCGAGTAATTGTGATAGTGATAGTGGTAATTTTTATACCTTTGGTAGTGTTAGTATTTGTGCAAGCATTTTCGTTAGTGTTTATATTCGTGCTCTATCTTAGTATTTTATCAGTTCTGGTAATAATCTTGTGTAGGTTTGAAAGGGTTGAGAGGCTCGTCATTTTATTTCGGGATGTCAACGTCACTTCCAAATCAGGTAATGTATAAAACACATTTGATATTACATTTCTCCTTGTTTTCTACCGAGAGGAGCGGACTCGGTTTGTCAGTTCAGATTTATATATCCCCCACAGTCTACTACGCAGGCAACGTGTTCTCAGGAATGACTTTTCTGTGGTCTTGTGGGACACTGACAAGCCGTAACTTACACCATTTTCAATATCTTCAAAATTTAACGTTTAACCTTTATATGGAATCGGAGGTGGGTGAGGGGTTACAATCTTACTGAGTCTCTGTGTACACCACTGGTTGAGAATACGGTGTCAACGTTTTATAATGACTGCAGGTACATGCAATCATAAATAATTCATCAGGGTCAAATGAGGTCTTCAGTACTGAGTCTATAAATATTTGATCACTCAGTTTAGAACGAAAACTTCATACCCCGAAATTTCGCAAAGTATACTCTAAGTCTATCTATTCCTATTCATCGAGAACATGCTTTTTGCATTTTTACATCCCAATCAACGCCAATAATTATTAATGCAGAGTATTATTATAATATTCATGTAATGATAACATTTAAATTTCCACAGAGCTTTTCCTTCTAAACTTGCATTTTGGTTAGGAAGTGACCCTTTGGCGTGTGAGCGATGAAACCCCAGCCAATAAAATGAGACAGTATGACGGTTTTACCGTGTTTCTAGAATATGCCTTCAAGGGTATGGGAAGAAAGCGAATGAAGCAAAAGGTGTTGCATCTGCTTCTAGAACTATTAGACAAAGTAATAGTTACTGCCTTGAGCTAGTTTTATGCTTTTCTTGTCTGAATGGTGGCAAGAAAATATCAGGAGGTTGTCAATATAATTAAATAAGAAACATAAAACCTGTGCGTAATGATGTAGCACACATAGTGCGACTCTACTATATTCTAATTTAGGTTAGATGATCTTTGGGGGAGTAGACGTAGTTAATCATTAACTGTCTGTTTTAAATATAAACTCGGAAACAATAGTAAGTAGTGACAACGGGAAAATCTTTAGCGGCGTCGGACTTTTTTTTTAAAGCTGTCATTTCTGTGAAGGAAAAGAGGATACAAAGGCTGCATCAAATATTAAGAAATATTTGAGTCTGACAGTTATGGTTGATTCAGTGACATGATGCAAAACAAATAAATATACCGGAAGGAAAAATCGGTTTAATAAAAGGACATTGGGTAAAGTATTTAAAGGCATATTCACTAAGGTCTTGCAAGATAAACAAATATACTCCACACAAGGTCCCCCGAAAACCTGTCGTAACACCCCTTTCCTTAAGCTCAACCAAATTCTCTTCAAAGATGGCCATTGTTAAAAATACCCACACTTTTGAACAAAGCCATAGAAATATAGGTAATGTGGCCATATCTGGTTTCATTTCTCTACGTTTTCGTTGTAATTTACTTGCTCTGTGTGTTCTTAAAATTTGGCACTGCTGGAATGTTTGAGTGTCACGTCGTGTATATCTAACATTACCCTACACAATGTGCGGGGTAGGAAGAACAATGCTGCACCGACATCAAAAATGTAAATAAATCAATAGCAATGTCAAATTATTTTATACCGCGATGACAGCACAGATTTCCCATCATGCACTAAATGTCAAGAAAAATTGCATTGCCTTAAAAAGTAGTATCTTATGAACGCTACATGCAATTGAGATGCAGTTTTTTCACCTTTTGAAAGAAAAATTTTCCCTCTTATTTTGAAGACATGAATTTTGTTTGAGTTAAATCCCTATAAAATGAAATAAATAGATAACTAGGTTAAAGTCAGTTTCAATTAAGGGTTTGATTTAATTAAATTTGGTGTAAGTCGAATGATCACACAATTTCTTACTTTCTTAATAACTGCAAAATTGCCACGATGAACTGTACTTTAAATTGAAAAAAAAAATTAAAGTGTACCTCAATTTAAGTAGTCCATTGCGCAACAATATGTGACTTTCTTGTTGTAAAACTCGCATTATATCCGTTGTTTCCCTTTAAAATTAGAAATGATTTTAAGACCTTTAACACTTCCTATTTGCTTACATAGCATGTTGCACGGAAAGGGCTTAATCAATTAAATCACCCCATAAGTGTAAGCGTGCTGTCACACCTTGACACAAGGTGCACTAACTTTCAGAAAAACGAAGATTGTAATTTGAGTAATATATTCATTCACGTTAATATTGATCAAAAATTCCTGTGCAATATTCCGTTTTAATTTGGTTAAACGAACGTTAATATTTTGTATCTCTGTTCAAAAATGTCCTTTGAAGATGGTAGTTGGACTGTTAGAATTCATTTTTCATGACATTTGATATATTGTTTTACATTTTTGAATTAAGGTACACTTTAAAGCGCCCTCACTATATTTTGTATGAGGTGGAGCGTAAGGGTTTCTCACGTTCCAAATGATACGAACCGCTGTGTTTGCTATTCGATAATGTAGGTGTCAATGAAGTACACGTTTGTAAAATTTTTTGGTAGCTCTAAAGTTCTGAGAAGGTGAGACCAAAGCTGATAATTTAAAAAAATAACGCTCTACATATTACTAAAGTCGTGGAATAACGTATCAATTTTTTTATGCATTTTTCAAGGAACGTTTGATATTACTGAAAACATGCGCCAAGCCAGGATTGTGCCACGGGGGGGGTGTCATGGGGGTTTGGGCATAGTATGAGGAAAAGTCTAAGAAAAGAGCGAAAAAACCGCTATTTAAAGTGCTTTTTGCATTGCAAGGTTAAGTCATGGGGGATTCTAACCCCCCTGGCTACACCACTGATTGAAAATGACAGATGTCGGCAGCTGAGTTTATTCAACATGATAAACGTATTCCTTTAAATCATGAACTTAATTCGTTTTCATGCTGATAAGCAGTTTATTCCACAGTTCAAAGTATGAAAATTTGAGGGAAGAAAAAATGGTATAAGCTGATAAACTCCCAGGCCCGCAGTATGCGCCTCTGCCGCCAAGACGGGGGAGGGGTTGGGGGTGCGCATACTGCTATATGCATAAGATACAACATTACATCACCTGAGGTAGCATATCTGAGCTAGTTTGAATTGACTTTTTCCTGTTTGTTTACAGGGCACACCACTCTACAAATAAATATAGTTTAACTAAATTTCCCTGTGGGGGGGTCAAAATATGATTGGGAAAACGCACTTAATCTTACCGATGCACATGGGCGTCCGAAGGTAAGGGCAAGGTGGGGGGGACTTGCCCCCCTGGAAAATAAAAAAATTGAAAGAACGTATAAAAATCAAAGCAAAAACCTGAACAAAACTTGTTTTCAAGTTTCTATGCCAAAAAAAGGCTTAGGAAATGCCATTTCCGGCGATCTGGGAGGCATTTTGGACTGAACTTTTCGCACGTATCATGTCAATTCATGGTGACTCGGAGGTTTTGCCCCCGTCTAGAAGTTTTGCCCCAGCTGACTTTTTTTCTGCGGACGCCCATGCCCATGCACAGCTTTGCAACGTCACTGGAGATGCTTAATAATATTTATTGCAATGGGTGTCAGTCATAACACATATGCATGGATATTTTAGTTACAACTTGTAGAATACTGTTGATGGAAATGATACATGAGTCTTTATCTAATTATGAGGTGAAATTAACTTTAAAATTTCTTCTATCTCTCTGTGGAGCATTGAATCCAGCAGCAAGGAAAGCTTTTTATGCAAATGTATTTATAACGTATCTGAGATTAAAAAGCATTTTAGTTAATGTGTGTGTGTGTGTGTGTGTGTGAAAAAGGGGAGGGTTTGTGTGTTAAAAAAGGGGGAGGTTGTGTGTGTGAAAATAGGGTGAGGGGGTATGACATGGGGTATAAGCCACAACCACTCTGAAATTCATCCTGACCGTCATTTTCTGTTTTTTTTTTATTAAAGACATCACGATAGGGCATACAAAAAATCCACCATTTCCTTTATATTTAAGGAAACTCCATACGAGATTGGTTGACAGTGTTTTTAAAACAGTATACAACAGAACAGAATTCTTCTGAAGCAACGGGAGACCAACCCTGAGTTTTTTAACTTAGGAATAGCTATTTTCGATTTGTAGTTTTGGAAGTACAACACTTTTTGAAAGTTTTTTTCAAACTTGTAACGGTTCAGCATTTGGCAAATCTACATTTTTTCGAAAGACCAATTCCCTTCAGGTCTATGACCAAGCATACGGCAATACGTGAAAATGTTGCCACGTTTTAGCAGCCATATGAATATCGCATAGGAACCCAATTTTGCCAAGAATTGTAAAGGAAGAAATAGCAATTAAATGAACTTTCTGCGGTCATTACCATAGTCTCAAAGAAAATACCTACCCAAGTGGGCTTTTCTTTCTCCTAAAGGACGTATTACCACTAAAATGATGTAAGTACCATGCTATGTAAGTTCTTTACCGGACGCACTTGTATATTCTAACAATAATCAACCTTTTTTTCTGAAACGTTCCCCAGGAAAGTAATAAAAGTCATCGTTGGGTAGATACAAGTGTAAAAGTATCCAGAAAGATACAGGTACAATTTCATGGTTCTCTTGAGATACTATCGCATGTAAGCCCATCAGATCATAGTGACAGATAGCCGAGTGGTTAAAGGGTCATTTCTGTGTTCAATCGTTTATGAATGAGGTATGTTTGTTTTCGGCTAACATATGAGAAGCACGGGCGTATGCTCTCCGAATATTTCTCGTATGTCACGATTTTTGGTTCATTTCAAAGACAATTGTAACATTTTTATGCTTGAAAAAATTTCAGTCTTATTGTTAAAGGCCAAATTTTCTTACCCCAGACATTTCAAGTTCTCGTAATTTACCGTACTTACTTGAACCCCTTCAACAATTGACTGTCTAAAACCTATCCTCATGCTCACACGATCTCATTTTATTGCTTCAGGATGAGTATACAATACCCAATGTGTAATCAGAACACACTCAGTTCAGTGCATGCCGCGCTGTGAAATATGACCTGCAGTATCTGCAAATTTAAATTTGCTTTCAATCAAGGAGTTGTGCCAAGTTGAGAGCTTCTGTAGACTACAACCACGGATTTCCTATACATGGACAGAGCATACTGCACAGTGGATTGTCACTACCGTTGTGTGAGAAAATGCGCACCAAGATGGCTGTCTGCTATCGTTTTGTGTGAAAGTTTAGACTTGCTCAAGTATATCACCATATTTTGCAAGAGAGTTGAAATATTTCTGAAATTTGGCTAGGTAAGGTTAAAATCACTTCACGTATAGTAGGAACATGATATCGCTTCCCATTCAAGATTAACTTTTGTTTAAAATAGTACAGAGTCGTTTTCAAATCAGACGATTTATAGCTTCATGGAGGCCATTTTGGTGCGCCTTTTCTGTCCCAGTCGGTGGCGACCATCGACGGAGAGGACGTACACGTTACATGCTCTGTCCATGTATATAAGTCCGTGACTACAACGAAAATTGCAGTTTGGGAGAGAATAATTACAGAATTATACCAGTATTCGCTTTTACGTGTATACATGCCACCACTAAGAGACAGCTGACTGGAAACACAAATTAGTGACACTGTTTGCACACTTTAGTTACGCATGTGTATGACTAATTTTTCTGACATCTGACTATTTTCACAGTAATTCGCTAGGCATTATGAGTTAAAGCTTAGATAAATCAATTAGTCAAATATTAGTTAAAAATTGTTGACTGACGCGGTTAAAGTCGATTCAGACACAAGTTCAGCTGATTTCTGTTTACAGCATTAAATCTTTCCAGGCAAACTACAACTTAAATGTGTGATTAACATAGCTAAAAATTCTCCCACGTACAAAAGTAAACGCTTCGAGGTTTTATGAAAAAGAACAATAAAATGTCTCATTAATATTGCAAACATAATTTAAGTCAAAATTACAAGATCTTTCGCACCTTCACCAACAGGTTATTTCTACTTTAGTTTGGCTATTAGTTAGTCTGGAATTCTTGTTTCACTTCATTATTCTGAGAGGGTGTTTAGTAATCGTTATAGCGTCTATTCTCACTTTCATGTTCACACATGCCAGTTACAAACTTACCTTTCCATGTAAATGAAATACGAAGGGCAAACACTGATACATTTGTCATAGTACGTATGCTTTAGCTTTAGTGTAGGCTTATATATATTTTTTTACCTGAGAGGTGTTATTTTTGAAAAACAAATGCCTACTTCAGTGCAAAATTTGCAGTATGATTAGCAGGAAGAAGTCTCCATAGCGTAAGTCGTTGCCTTAGTAACTAAACGGGGTCTTCTTACACGAGTAAAAAATATCCTTTGTTACATGATTTTCTGGGTGATGAAGCTGAAAAATCCAGGGTTCTTTACGATCAGACTGTCGGACAGAAACTGACCCAAAATATTTGAATAAAATTGAAAAACAAGAAAATCTATGTGGTGCATCATTGCTTTGGTAAATATTAATATGAAGGAAATATCACCAAGTAAAAAAAAAACACTTGGACTTCCTGATGCTCTGAGACAGCACTGCAGTAGACCGTCTAAAATGACGTCACGTAATGTTGCTTTCAGGAAAGCAATGAAGCAGGTGGCAAGCAAGCAGTAGGTATCTTTCAATGAGTGTTGAAGACTTTCACATGTATTTCACTGGTTGGTGTAACATGCAATAATACACTGGTATTCTTCCACACAATGGAGCAGTGCTTGCTCTGTGAAGTCATATGCACACTTTCTATAGCAGGGATCGAAACCCCGATCAAGATGATTTTTTTCATGTGATTCAACACTTTTTATTATTTATAAAAAAAAAAAAAACTCAAAACCACCTTTTTGAGTAGCATTGATTTGAAAAAGGCCGGGTGGGGAAGGTGTATATCTGCGAAAAGTGGGACAGAAAACCTATTATAGCATCTTGGGACCGGGTGGGTCCTCCAGTGTGTTTTTTCAAGGTTCCAAAATTTCGATTTCCACTTTTTTGAGTAGGTGCTTTTGGCGGCCAAACTTTCTGTTTACGCTCCCTATCAATTGATGGTGGAAACTTCGTCACCTCATTGCTAAGTATGGCGGGACCACTTTGACAAGTGGGCCACCATGCAATTCCATATTTCACATATGGACCGCGGATAAAGAGTGGTTTTCAATCCCTTGTCTATAGAGTGCAAGGGTTAGGAACTTCGGAGTGTGAATTACCCCTGTCCTCCTCTGTGATCCATTGTCCAACAGTAGTTTTGAATTATTTAATAATCTAACAGAACATAGGGTCTCAGCTTTTAAACATTTCCTCAGAAATATTCTTAAATATTTCCTTGTACTGACCAAATGTTCAATTTAAAAAAGTGTGGTTTTACACTGGAATGATTTTCTTAATGTCCTGAAATGTTCCAAGATATGTCAAAAAGTTCTAGAAAAAATTGTAAAACTTAAAAAAAGAAATTCTAACTCTTTTAAAACTTTTTAATTCATACTAAAAAGTTACAATAACATCGTTTTTCAATGTTCGTAGATTTAAAACGACTGTTTAAAATTTCGACTCTAGATGTTCTAACTCAAATAGATCCTTCAATTTATTTAAATCGTACCTAATTATGAAATGCGTTAAATGTTACAAGGGAGGGATGACGGCGATATTCATACACTAATGATTCGAAAGTTCTTGAGAGCGGATAGTGCCCCGTGGTAACGAAGCCGTTTGTATGGGATCAGGTGACGGACGTGCATCTTAGTCCCATAGGAAAACTTAAGTTGATTAATCCCCACCTATCGAAGGGCTTTAGTTTTTTCTCTAATCTGCTGAATTTTACAACTTTTCAATGAAACTACGCTGTCTTAATCATTTGTCAAATATTTTTAAAGTTAGCCAACTGTGAAAGTGTTTGACCACGTTTTACGTATCTTTTAAGGATGCCATTGAATTACATTGTCTTTGTAAAGTTGTCGAAACCACATACTAAATTATTCATTTCCTCCTTGGAAACGAACTGTTACAATTCATATTTGGTGAGTAAGTGTTCATTTTCGGTCATGTCAGTGAACCGTGTTGTGACGTCATAAAGTAAAGGTATCATTTCATATTATAACCAAATATGACACCTGTCCTCAATTTTAATTTATTTCTCGATCAGCTACATTGGTTTTCTTTTAAGGAGAAGAAAATATCAAGTAGTCGAAGCAAGGGACGCTTTGCTGTCCTCTTAATTTGTGAAATGCATGCAAATATTACAGAAGGCTAAATGCACTACATGTGCTTTTCAGCAGCAGTGTAACTTCGAGCGATGTTGGTCAGCAATAACTAAAATGTATCGTAAAGTTAAAGAATAAAGGTGTTATCCTCCCTTTGAAAACTGAAAAATTGAGAACGTTTATATTTATATTAACATTTTTTTTTCTATTCCTAAATTTATTTTAAAATATGAGCGTCCATATGATGAGTGGTGTGGGTTCAAAGATTTTTGACCTTTCATCATATTGATTTCACAGGAATATTTGAAGTTATGTGGTTTCCTTATGATATTTTTGCACAAGACAATTACTTCCTTTGTATAAAAGCTATAGAACTTAATAAAAGTTTTACCATTTATAGCCATCTGAAATATGAAATATGTTAATTTTCGTTAAATTCAAAAGCTCCGTTCATTCCACGGAACGATTACTCTCAAAGTTTGTCGTGTGAGAAGAAATACGTTTAAATACCGGCATAAATCAGTTACGAATTTTTCATTGCAAATTTCTTAATATTCACGCTATACGACTATTTAATATTTCACGAGAAATGACCTAAGACTCCATCTATCCTTAATCTCCTTTCGGAATTATCCGAAAACTTAATTCTAGTCATCAGGTCATTCTCCATATCAACTGTGCAAAATTTGTATATTCTTCCCGAATGAATGCTTTACAGAAATAAATCACATAACTAAGCCTCATAAAAAACTGACCTTTCTCCATTTATTTAGTTATGTTGTAATCTGTAAAAGGCATATCTATAGAGAAGTATTTAATATTGACATGTTAACTGACTAATACAAAGGGTCTTTTATGTCTTTTTCAATTCCAATTTTATGTTATGGAATAATTTAACGAATAAAACTATCTACAGTGAAATCAATGCTGGAGATTTAAATTTTTAGAAATTAAACTACAAGAAAATAGAATAGAGGAAAAGTAACATTTAGGAAGAAAATGAGAAGAAAAGTGAATGAAGAGAAAGAAAAGGAGAGAAAAAGAAATACGAAAAGAAAAAGGAAAGAATAAAGACCAAAATAATACAGGATTTTGACATAGACCTATTGTTCAGACTGGCGCCGAGGAAAAGGATCTACAGATGATTTTCTCAAGTTTTACTAACATGCATCAGAGTGTTATATTTGAGTACATTTGTGTATATTTGAGTATTTGAGGATATTTGAGTATTTGAGGATATGCAGCAAAAGTTGTACCACATTTTAAACAAATAAGGTTTTTGTTCTTTGCATTAAGAAGTAGAGGGGGACATATCGACACATGCCAACACATTTCTACATGGCTTGTATAAAATCCCCACCCCCACGAATGTGTAAAAAAGGTTTTGCTTTTCATGCTGCGAGAATTGAATAGCATGACATTTTATCCAATATTACTCGAGTGAAGCGTGAAGCTTATCTCTATAATTACAAACATGCTACCTCTATTGAAAAAAAAAGTCTCTAAAGGCATCAGACCCATTTAACCCCCTCAACTGATCTCAAGATACCTGAACAGGAAGTTACCTGATAGATCCTGGATAACGAGTGGCCAAGTGGAGATGGCCAAAGCTTACTGGTTGTTTCTAGCATCATGCAGCTTTTTTAAGGCTATGCCTAATTATGCATGATTTATGGAAACAATCTTTAGTTAAGTAACTTAAGCTCATATGTGATTTCGTTCCACTTCATGTGTGCATACATGATTATTATACGTACGATTTTTCCTGCATACATACAAAGTACCGTAATAAATAACTAGTTTTGGGACAACCTTTATCTCCCGAAGGTTTCTATTAACTACAGAGGTTTCCCTAAATGACTAAATTTAATACATTTAGCACAGGACGGATAAACAATTTTTTAAACTCCTAGCTGTTCCTTTCTGAGCGATCGTTGCCTGAAAATTATCTCTTTATTGTTACATGAAGACCTCGGCTTCTAAAACTGGAAAGTTGATAAATCGATAAACTATTTAAATCGAAATTGACTTTGAATAAGTCTATATCCACGAAGATACAATAATTGTATCGATGTCTCTTCGAGACAACAGACGTTGGCATTTTTCAAGCTTAATGAAGCAAACTATTTGTTATAAAACGATTGGTTAATATGAACTAACAAAAGATGGGTAATCTTCAGTGTTGTAATCGAGTCACTTGATGTCGAGTCACGAGTCACCTCGAGTCACAAGGTGTCGAGTCTCGGGTCACGTCGAGTCTTTAGCAATTCTAGTCGAGTCGAGTCATGTCAAGTCTTCCCTCAGCTCGAGTCGAGTCATTTCGAGTCTTTCGAAAGCTTGAGTGGTCTTGTGACTCGAGTCACCTTAGTAATAATGTGTTTATTTTCTTTGAGTCACTTCAAGTCACCTGATCTCTTACATGTTGTGTTGGCATCGAGTCCATGGTACGTGATGGGTTAATCTTTTGCAAATGCAGTCCTTTGCAAAGCGAATGCACACTTTTGTTGGAGGAGGGGGCATAGGCGTACGAGGGTAATTTTCTATGAGGGGGCAAGAGTATGTTTTGCCCCAATGTCACTGTTTATCATGCTTTGCCCATGTTTTGCCCAAATAGACCAACTCCTTTCACCCGAATTGGGAGGGCGAGTGCCCCCCCCTGTAACCCCGCATCGTGCGCCTATGGGGGAGGGGTTAAGAAGGTGACTGATGTCCACTCCTGTACTTTCAAGTGAAATTTGACTTCACAACCCTAAATGTGAAGATTGGAATACACACATTTTCTGTAAGTTAGTACTATATTAACCTTTACACATTGAGCAATGACATAATTCATCTAATAATATGTTTGTCATTCAAGAACACTCAGATATAATCAAGTACCTATTAAACTCCTACACTACACTATCAAGCCTTCATTGAGTCTCAAGCCATACATGTACAACACAAACTAGGCAATATATGCTTCCGCACATAACCTCATCATATAGACCAACGATACACCCTATTAATTAATCTTGCTGCGAACATATAAACACCATTGCTACCAGTTACACGACACTAAGGCCCCAATGTTACGTAAAAAAGTGATAATTATAAAAGGCCTAGGCCTAAACTGCGATTCATCAGAAGCCACAGGTCACACAGGTGTCCCCGTAAACAAACTGTTTTCGTTAATCAAAATCCTCGATACCAATAACAGATATTACCAACTAAATAGGACTACATTGAAATGAAATTTTGTTCGTCACACCTTCAGCTACTTCAAGTCAAAATACCACATATTAGTACAGAGGCGAGGGAAATCAGTCATCTATCTGTGGAGCGTAGTATACTAGGCTAGACACTGAGGTCTAGGCCTAGGGAAATCGTAATGTTTACACTGGCACAGTACCACTAGTACTACACATACAGGGTACTCAGCTTCGAAAAGTTTGTTGTACGCACGCGTGAAATTGACGGCGCTACACATGTTAAGCAGAGCTGTATGTTAGGATCCCCCTTTGTACAGATAGGAGCGCATAATGGATAAAGCAGTAATTAACGGCCGTTGATTTGCGTCCGATGATGAAAACAAATTTTAGTTTCTGTTTTATTAATCTCGTGTGTGACTCGAGTCATTGTGGAGAAAGACTCGAGTCAAGTCGAGTCATTCTCTTCTGTGACTCGAGTCATGTAGAGTCTTTCAAATTTTATTTTATGGTGACTCGAGTCACGTCGAGTCTTTGGCAAGTGGTGACTCGAGTCGAGTCGAGTCCCGTGAGTTTGGGACTCGAGTCAGACTCGAGTCACATCTTTGACTCGAGTCATTACAACACTGGTAATCTTACATACATAATCATCATTCTCTGTTTCACATAGGTTTTGTTTTAAACTGTGTCTACATTAATACTAATACAATACTAGTATTGTGAGCAATAGCTAACCAAACCAATCATACAGACAGGCTCTCATTTTCATGTACGTCTTTTATCTTCTCAAAATTGATTCTTGAGGAATCAATGATTATAAGGTAACAAAGGAATTATCACACACGCAAATCACCAGTAAGAAGAAAAACTGAAAGAAATTGATTGAGGAAATGAAAGTTTAACATGGGCAATTATTTCTGTGGAAAGGAATGAAAGACAGTATATGGAGAGGCAAAGAGCTATAGGAGAAACATACTCTATCAATAATACTATCTGATGAACATTTCAATGATGTGCAAGGGATACGTCAGGATTTGAAGATGAAGGGGTGGGGGTGGGGGGCTATATTTTGCTACATGTCTATGAGAGGACACAGATATCTAAGCAAAGAGTCTCCGTCAGCTGGTGTGGAGCGCACTGGAAAATATGTGGCTGAATATACCTAGAATGTAGAACATATTATTCCGAGCCCATTTGAATTGACGGTATTTCTGTTTATTAACACCTCATCATGTAAATGTATAGGGGAACATTTCAGTTTTGGGGAAGGAGATGGATGTTGTGCCCGAAAAAATGTAGTTCTGCCCGAAAGACTATATCAGCAGACCGCCACCATTAGTTGGCGCGGATCGCACATGGAAAAATTAAACCCCTCAGATAGCAGGAAATGGCATTTTCTTCGCTTATAAGTACAGTCTAAGCAGTCCGTATTTTGAGTCGGAAAATGTAATTTTGGCGAAAGACTATCTACACGAAGCCATTGGTTGACGTGGAGCGCATGTAGCCGGAAATGACGTTTCCAGGCTTGTAAGTAGAATCTAAGCAATCCCTATTTCAGTATTTTGACTGAGCTTTCGTTTGACAAAAATGTTCACCTCTAATAAATCAGCCAACTGCAAGTGCAAGTGATCAGAAAGTAACAATTGTTGAAACTCAAGTATAGCTGTCCCAAATCTTGCGAAAAGTGAAGGGCGGTGTGCCCCTGTCCCCTCGTATGCCTTTGCCGCACCTCACATGCCAGTGAATAACTTTTTAATACTTTCAGGTAATCGAGTTTAGGTGAAAATATTATGGGAGCAAACGAGCCCTACCATGCCCCTTGAGGCGGGGCCACTGATGATGTACAATCAATACAGTATAACTCGTGACATTACACGCTCGTTCACATCTTACGAAGTGTTGTAGTGTAGGGATTTGTTAAACAACTACCTGGTTAGAATCGTCTATTTCTGTTCTAAAACCCTTCTCTTTAATTCAATACCAATGAATTTATCCCTTTTCAAACAAGAGCCAATTGTACAGTTCTTCTTTCAAGGAAAAAAGAAACAGAATTTTGCATGGAAAATGCCAGTTCAATATACCGTGGGTGTAGGGCACTAAGGCAAGATAAAAAAAACAGTGCTCTGCCAGACGTTAAAAAATTGCTTCCGTCAAATTTGTTAAAAGCCATGTTTGAAATAAATATTCTGTTTCGTTAACTGTCCATATTTGTTACAGTGATTTCATCAGAATATAATGATATAGACATTGAGCCTAAATTTAAAGTCAAGGATTGATTTAACAACAAACCCGGTCAAAAGTAGCCACATTAAGTTACACACATTGCTAGTTCCGAGTCGTTGCCAATAAACAGAGTCAGTGCAAAATAAAGCGGGGTTTGTCTAGATTTCATAATATGGTTTTTGGAAAATCACTGATCTGTACTGGTCATGCAGTATTATTACATGGTAGTAATTCCAATGGAGGCACTTCCTGAGTGACCTCAATCAGTATATACAACCCAAAGGTACGGCAAAGAGTCTTTTTATCCACCAATCATGGTAATGAAACTGTTTTCAAATATGGTGTCGTGTGCATGTTCAATTAATCAAACCAAGTACGTGTTAAGGTCTCCTTTGATTGTAAAAAGAAGCGTGTTAAAACAAGTATGTACCGCAAACTTTTAAAGAAACTTCCTGTGGCTCTATAAAGCCTTGCGTAAGAAGACAGGCACTGGAGAAATGACTTCTATATAAAATGCCCTCACACCTTCCAAACAACTTTTGTCTATAGCTTCCTTTAATCTTTACATAAACGGATTAAAGTATTAAAGTTTACCACATAAACACCTTTGGAAAGTACCGTAAAATATTTCATGTGATTGTTGACACTTACTCATGGTTTCAAAGTGTCGAATATTTGCCATCATAACATCAATAATTCATCGACATAACAAGTATATGTAGCTACAAAACTCTCCAAAGAAAATTTCCTGTCAAAATTTAATTCATCGTTCAATATTGCTGGGCAAAGTCTTGGTCATACTTAATTTTCTAAACAGCCTAGGAAAAGTTAAATATCTTATATTTCACGAAAAATTATCTCTCATCTAAATGACAATTGAGAAATCAAGCATTGTCATTGTAGTAATGTATCTCTAACGTCTTGTGTGTATGTTTTCACATTAAGTTTGTAAGAGTTGTTATCTCGTATGTGCCTTTTAATTCAAATTCTATAATAGGTTACTTGTGCTTTGGTTTTGCTAAAACAGAAACGCCTTGAACTGCACTAAAGAATATTTTAAAGCTATATCAATGCAAGTAGGACATATTGCTTTCAAAGTAATTCGATATGAGATATTTCAGTTCCTTTTTTTAACATTGATATGAAGGTGAAAAATTTGGTGAGCTTCCTGTTTTGCTATTTTTACCCGAGTCTCTAGTATGGAGTAAAAATATCATAAAACTGTATAAAGATAAAAATTTCTCATAACACTATCACAGCGTGCATTATCTGCATTCGGGAATTGGTAAACGAATTTTTTGGGCACGTAGAATGGTATTCATCCTTTTGATTTCCATGTCATGCTTAAATTAAAGGGCAAAAGGGTCACCCAAAATTATTTTGAGACAAGAGCCAGATCCAACAGATTTAATATTTAGCTCTCTCAAGTATCTGTTGTTATATTTTAAGACTTACATATTACAAATGCAAGAAAAAAAACATTGAGTTACTCTTCTGAATTTCATAATTAAGTGGGAAAATATTTCCAATAACTCCAAAGAGCCAATAAAAAAAACACGGCAGATTTCTACACTAATACAAATTGTAGTGACTGCATTTTCTATTTACAAGTGTCATTAAATATAACGATACCGCTTTCAGTGAACGTCGAGTTTTACACAGGAAAGGCCCCACATGACAGGCCCTTGGCATGCACATGTAGATAGTTATTTAGATGGAGTTTTACGGCCCAGTTTCCAACCTATTGGTTCAAGTCGAACCGGCCACGGGACTTTTTCCCGCATAAATATGTAGAGGTTGTTCAGGTGATGTAACGTCATTTTGTTATACTAGACGTCACGTACTTGTCATGGGTAGTAGGTGTTGTGCCGATACACGCTCTCGAAAGCACCATGGTAACAATTGATGTACAATGTACGACTTTGCGGCAAATCAGAGGCGCACATCGTAGTGCCGTCGGTGCACTACCTCTTTATTAGATTTTTTTTTCGTACGGTCGCGGTCACAATACAGCGAATTTGGATCGGATTCGGATCCGATGTTTTCAGTTTTTTGTTCAAATCTTTTCAATCTCTGGTCCAAAAGAGCCAAGAATTTGACGACCTTTTATTATGGTAGTTGTACCGAAGGACTATGAAAATTAAATTTATGCTAATGATTTCGTGACGTCACATCGATAGACATATTTTACCGATTAACTGTGTCCGATAAAAAATGTATGTCTGTGTGACGTCACGAAAAAGTCAGTTGGCATTTCGTTTTCATCGTCGTTGTCTCTGTTTTGCCGTTTGGCTAAGATAGCGTGTGGTATCTGTCTTTCCAGCCAGTCTAAAAGCAGAGTCATAAAATCCCCATGATTAAGAGGTTTGTAGGTAGAGAAATTGTCTGATTGGTCGCTTAAGTGTGTGCCCCTTGAAACGTAGCTTCTTCGGGGGGTTAGAAGATTAGTACTTCGGGAGTAAGCTTTTGGTTTCGTCGCTCAGTTCTTCGAGGGGGCTCGAGTTTATGGAACTTTTGAAAAAAAAAAAAAACACTCTTCAGTTTATCTAGAGGTCTTTGGAGGTTATTTAGACCAGGGAGTTGCAACAGCATTTATATAAGTAAATGAGACAGGATAATTTCTCATATTAGACATGCACACGGTTTCTCTCTGATCTCTTCGAACCTTTTTGATCCTTTAGCCAAAACATGCGTCTTTCGTTATAGATGACTAAGCAACTGAACCTAAATGTTAAATCATGATGTCGTCAAATAGAATGTTTATGATACCTCAATTCAGTAAATTACGGTTTGTTAGTTCCAGAAACATGTAGCTAAAGCAGCACACAGACCCCTATCTTTCTAAAATAGATACAGGCAGCTAATTTTAGACCATTCTTGACTTGTGCATGAGAAGACTTCGGTTTGTCATGCTTCTACGTGAATAACAAAATCGTTTGCACTTTCGTGGTGTATATACCTTATTCATTGACGTCACGCTGATGTCATTAAAAGGAAGACAGTGAAGCACGACACCCTACCCAGTAGACTTTGTCCCGGGTGTGTAGCAGACTTTTCGGCGCATTCGATTATTTGACGAATCAGCTGTCTGCATCCGTTGTTGTAACTTCAAAGGATAGGCGTTTCTTCCAAACAAAGGAACACATTATTGCTTTATGACATCATAAGCTCAAGGTTCATTATCAAGTTAGTTCCATTGTGTTCGGCTCCCCATGGCTTCAGCGTAACGTCTAGCGCACATAGTCCATAAACAGATTATTAGCTTATAGTTTAAACCAGAGATGTCTGGATCTAAATAACCCTAATTTGAATGTGAAGAAATTTTAGTTTCCGGCTTTTCTTGCAAGCAAGGAAGATTTAATATGTCTTGCAACGTATTGTTACCATCTATCTAGGCCTACATTTAATGTCTCTAATTTCAAGCTGTCGGCTCTTCACGGATTACCACAAAGACCGATGGAATGTAAAAACAAAGTGAAGCAAGTTTGGGCGATAACTTTTAAGGAGTACAAGCTGGTTTTCCTGTTTGGAGTAATGTTTGTTAGGGACAGTAATCCTGCTCTTCTTTTTAAATATACTTATTAGTAAAGTAGTACATTCAATATATAGTTTTTAAATAACAATACTTATTTAATAAATTTCTTCAAAGGCAAGTTTTCCCATTACTTGTCTACGTGTGAAATTTTAAGAAAGGGGAAGGTCAATATTGCCGAAGAATAGGAACGAAGGGATCAATGTTTGAAAATTGAATGGAAAAAGCTATTTTCAGATATAAATGCTGTGTCCCCACTTCAACAACTCCCTGATACATTATACCCATCATTTCTCTTTGCGTAGTCCAGCTGATTTCTGGTTGGTCAACCTAAGAACACTTCTGACCCAAACTGACCTTGGCATACTACACGACAGTTGACGACGCAAGTTAGATACTCAAAATTGTGTGATTATGATTTCGAAAGATTTGCGTGGAAATTTCGAAACCTTTAAGTTCTTCTCGCATCTACAATTAATGACGTAGTTATGGGGAATTGTTACACCCTCCCGGTAATTATGACCTTTAACAGACCTCATTAACCCTTATTCTGTCTAACATCTTACCTCTTCGCAATTAAGTCTTAGCATTTTCAACATGTTGAAGGCCTTTCATTTTCTAGTATATTGCTCCTGATAGATAGGCGGGAATGATAGTTGTTGTTGGATGTAAGATAAATCTTAAAGTATTCTTGTTCTACGTTTCATCTATTTAAAGAGATAGCCTTCGAATGATTCTTGCTAACATAGCAAATTAAGGACATGGGAGTGGTTGAAATTTGTTTGCATAAAAATAATCTTATTGGCTTTCAATTATTGTAATTTACAATTAATGATATGTTACCCATATCAACAACTACATCAAATTAAAAGCACGATGTCAATTTAAAACGACATAATTTGCAAATTCAGGCGGAACAAAGTAAAAGGTAGAAGGTAAATACATTAAATAACCTCGGGAAATATAACAAAGGGACAAACTTTACGTTATAACATTATTATTTTTATTCAAAGACACTTGTAAGTGCGCTTAATCTTAAAAAGCTCAAAGCGCATAACAAAATAAAGAGTACATAATACAACAAGAAAAAATGCAAAATGAGGTAAAACTAGAGGTAAATACAAAGGATGAAAGTGATAAAAGCTTAAAAACCTAAACAAAAATACAGTCTCTACAGCACAGATAAAAGCATTCCACTGGGTGGAGTCAAGAATCCTACAAAATCAACAGCATGAAAGTAAAATGATGAGATATGTAATTTAAGGCGAAAAGGATTAGAAAAGCTCTTTTCGAAAAAGTTTTTTCAGTCATAAGACAAAACTTGACTTCTGGTAGTTCAAAAACGAAGAACACATTGGTTTTAATTAAACATGCAGTGACTGTATAACCTCATCAACTGACGTTATTCTACGTCACCTTTGGAGAAATAGACAGAAAAATTTGACATCACGTGACGTCATTTTGCAGAAAAACAGCGAAGTACATGACATGAGAATCAAAGCTTTCACAAGCCCCTTCTTCTTCTTCTTCTTCTTCTTCTTCTTCTTCTTCTTCTTCTTCTTCTTCTTCTTCTTCTTCTTCTTCTTCTTCTTCTTCTTCTTCTTCTTCTTCTTCTTCTTCTTCTTCTTCTTCTTCTTCTTCTTCTTCTTCTTCTTCTTCTTCTTCTTCTTCTTCTTCTTCTTCTTCTTCTTCTTCTTCTTCTTCTTCTTCTTCTTCTTCTTCTTCTTCTTCTTCTCCTTCTCCTTCTCCTTCTCCTTCTCCTTCTCCTTCTCCTTCTCCTTCTCCTTCTCCTTCTCCTTCTCCTTCTCCTTCTCCTTCTCCCTCTCCTTCTCCTTCTCCTTCCCCTTCTCCTTCTCCTTCTCCTTCTCCTTCTCCTTCTCCTTCTCCTTCTCCTTCTCCTTCACCTTCTCCTTCTCCTTCTCCTTCTCCTTCTCCTTCTCCTTCTCCTTCTCCTTCTCCTTCTCCTTCTCCTTCTCCTTCTCCTTCTCCTCCTTCTTCTTCTTCTTCTTCTTCTTCTTCTTCTTCTTCTTCTTCTTCTTCTTCTTCTTCTTCTTCTTCTTCTTCTTCTTCTTCTTCTTCTTCTTCTTCTTCTTCTTCTTCTTCTTCTTCTTCTTCTTCTTCTTCTTCTTCTTCTTCTTCTTCTTCTTCTTCTTCTTCTTCTTCTTCTTCTTCTTCTTCTTCTTCTTCTTCTTCTTCTTCTTCTTCTTCTTCTTCTTCTTCTTCTTCTTCTTCTTCTTCTTCTTCTTCTTCTTCTTCTTCTTCTTCTTCTTCTTCTTCTTCTTCTTCTTCTTCTTCTTCTTCTTCTTCTTCTTCTTCTTCTTCTTCTTCTTCTTCTTCGCCCCCTTCTTTGCCCCCTTTTAAACAAACATATGTATCTAGATATATGGAGCTTGTATTACAGAAAGCTTTGGATTCTGAATTCCCTGTGACGAATTGTAAAGGGTTGGGGTATTACTGGAGATCTGCACTCCCTCCATATATTGGTGGTATTTTGGCAAATCTGAGCATGATTGTTTTTTCCCGACTCTATGGCAAATAGCCGTTCGGCGAAAACAAACTATAAGCTGCTTCCCAGAGCAGCTAGATTGCACGACGACTAAATCGTTGTTGCTACATATGTAATCTAGGGCCTACGAACTGACACTTTTCGATGACGTTACAAAAGTTTCCCAAACTTTGTTGTCCATTTAGACAAAATATTTAAAAATCACTAGCTTTTATTGAAGAAAATTTGGAATTCTGTGAAAGACAGTTTGCAAAAATAGCAATACATCTGGAGGTGGCTCTTGATGATGCGGTGTCACATGTGGTAAATATCCGATTTTGTCATTTCCAGAGCTAGGAAAAGTTTTTTTTTAACTGATTTAACTGAGCGAGAACGTGTGTACTTCACATCGCATTTTGCGGCGCGAGGAGCGCTCCTGAAATTCTCCTTTTTTGAGATCTGGAAAAATGCAAAAAAGGGGGTTTCTGACCAGGAAGCGGTTTGGAGGGGGGGGGGCGGAAGCATGCTTCCGCTCTTTCGTTTTCACTTGGGATTGTCGCCATTTCCCCCAGCTCTCCCGCTTCCTATGCCTTTGGTAAAAAGATGTTGATGGGTCCATAGTGTATTACACCGAAAGACACGAAATTCTGTGTAAACCTCCCTATACCAGATCTACGAAACCATCTTAAACGTTACCATCGAAAGTTAACGGAATTTAATCCAGCCTGAAAAAATGGTAAAAATACTTTGAATGTACATGAAGCCATATATTGGACTTTCATTTATATTGAAGAATCCATTTCACAGCAATAAACTGAAGAAGTTGAGCCCTAAGATCAAGCAATAGGGGATTTTATTTCTTAGGAGCCAGAGGCTAAAATGACGTCACACTTCGGTACTCTATACTATTTTGTACGTAAGTGATGCTTAACTGAACGTGAGCATGTTCACTGTCTATATACGAAATTTTACGGGGAAGGAAACCGTACACTACTTCCATTTTACAGGGAATAACTTGCAAAACAAGCCCAAAATGAAACTATCATATAAAGGAGTGATATGAAACCTCCCGGGACTATGAATCCAGTCTTTTTGACACCGCAACCTTTTATCCAAATTGTCACCAAAAATTCAAGTAGTTTGCCAATGCATTCAAGATTGTCTATATCTATGCAGGTCTAGGTTTTACTGTAAGTTTATTAAAAGTTTCATTCATGGAAGTATTTGAGATAGCCAAGACAGTCCTTTAAGGTAGATAGACTGTCACATGTCGTACAGCAGCGTATTGAGTAGGTTCATGAAATTTACCAAATATTTGCAAACATGTAAAATTTGGTATATACTTCATGTAAGCCAGCCTCAAATTGAAGTGAATAGACACCAACTAATCCTATTCACTTAGGGCTATTCAGTTTATTTATCTCTCTTCACTTGTCTATTCACCTCAGTTTGAGGTAGCCTTACATGAAGTATCTCCCTAAAATTTGCTTCACAAACTAGTAAAAATGGTCAAAGTTGGACAATCCCATATCCTACATGCAGATTATTGTGTTTAAGTTCATATTCATTTTTCGAAAATTTGTGAACAGACACATTTTTAAATTACACACACAATACGCCGGATACGAAATAGTTCAAAATTTTAACTTTTTGCGTGACGGATAACAATCTGAACTTATTGTCCTATAGTTATTAGAACATTGTAAAACGTGTTTAGCACTATGACACTGATTTTGCCCCATATTTGTAAATACGTTTGAATCCTTAACATGTTTAGCTATTAAACACTATAGTTTAGCAAGTAAACGTGTTTAAAAGAGAAGTGTTTGTGATTTACACAAGTGTATTAAGCATTTAAACTTGTTCACAACGTAGGGCTAAAAATCTATGCAGAGAAACATTTAATTGTTAACCACCCTTTTCACAGCGCACTGCTACGTGATATAGAACCCGCCAACACCCTCGTTCAGATATCGATATCAATTCAATGTGCTCTTTAAGAGAAAACCATGTGTGACGTCATTTTAGTATTCAAGATACAGAGATTATGCACGTTACTGATCAACGCGCTTCAATCTGACATGCTGGATGGAACTGGTCGACCATGCACAGTGTGTTAAAACGCGCGCGCACTATAACACCTTAGAAACAATTGTTGTGGATGGAAAAAGAGCAAGACGAGCAACGCAACGACGTCGGTACATAGCCTTGTTGAATGGCTTTATCCTGAATTAGAGATTTCTTCCCAATCTCTGCAGAAAACCTTCCTCTCTATAAACTGTCAAAGATTCCTAATTGGGATGTAAAATGGAGACAAGAAAGACATTTTTATGTGTATAAAATGTGTTTAGTACAGGTTATATGTTGTCTATACTATTGAAATAAGGACATGTAGAAATTTAAATGAGAAATGTTGGGAATGAAATGAGACGTAAACCTCAGACTTTGAGAGGATCTTTAAATACGATATAATATGAACTGTTAAAAGCTAATTCATTAGTAAGAAAGTCACATGACAAGGGAGAGATGCTGAATCAAGAGTGTCCTATACACGGTCATGTTTGGACAGATTACGCAGAAAACCTCCTTTATACGATCATACGAACTTTATTAGAAGGTCAAATCTACGATTTCGTATGGTATGGGTTGTTGGGGAAATTTGCGTAGAAGTATTGATGGTGTGCTTTCATTTGAAGTCCTATGTAGAGTTTTCTGCTAGCCAGTAAGAAGGAAAGGGTTGTTAAGTGTGCAAAGACATTACATTGCTGCTAATTTTCCTACCTGCAAAGTTAAAGTTCTGGTTAATCTGGTAGTGTTAATCATGAACTCATTACCATTTCGTTTTAAGCCGTTGTCACACATGCCGATTTTGTCAACCGACTGCCTTGTCGGGAGATAGAATTGTGTCGTGTCGGTGTGTGTGGACCCTTTTTAGGATCGATCCACAGACAGAATCGGCGGGCGACAAAAGTCCGCAAGTGCAAACTCTGATCAGGCGAGTAATCTCGTTGTCGGGCTGTGGGAATGTCACAACAGTAGGGTCGGCCGAAAACTTGCTTGTACATGTGTTTTAATGTCGCGCTTTGTGCATAGCCTATCTGTGACTGAAGATGGTGGGCTGAGGCCTGATGGCCAAACTATGCAACTGATATAAATGCTACAGGTTAAGCCAATTCTGAACAACATGCAACGTCCCAAGTTCATGACCGCGGTATGAAAAGGGAAAGCTTCTGACACTCTGTTTGTGAATAAATTTGTTAGGGTGTATATTACAAGCCATTTCATTGTTATTACTTTATTTCTTTATTTAGATGGAGTTTTACGGTCCAGTTTCCAACCAATTGGTTCAAGTCGTTGGTTGTTATTACTTAACGTTTAAAGTAAACTAGAAAGCCATACGGGAAGCTAGGGGGGTAACAATACGGAAATTGAATACATATCTTACATTGTAATTTTGAATCTATTATCGTCCATGCAGTGGTCGGAATAATTGCGCTATGCCCACTACCTACCGTTTCTCCGTGTATGGAGGAAATCGAACCGCATACAGCTTCGGTTTGCGTTCACCACTAATTCGATCTCATAACGTTACAAAGTGAAAAAAGTATTTTAAAAGAAGCATGGGGTACCACTGAAATGTGAAAGGGTTATGTATTTTGTGATGGTCATTGGAATTTCAAGTCTTTAGATAGATGCTTTATACTTTTTTATACCTTTTACCTTTTAAAATGTCTTTGAAACCCATTTGAGTAGTTTGCCCACATGAATTGGACATTTCAGTGATACAAATAGTGTCACGTTATTAAACAGAGCCATTTATGAAGAATCAATATACTTCAGTTTAACCACTCAATTAAAGGTCCAATTCTCTCACCCCATAGAGTACCAATTCTCCTAACCTTTTACTTCAGCCCCTCCCACAATTGTCTGAAATTCGTCCTCATCCAGACACAATCTCAGTTTAATGCTTCAGGATGGGTATAAAAAAGTTTGATGTGTATAATCAAAACACTCTCAGTACAGTTCATGCTGTGTAATACAAGCTTTGGTTTTCTGCATTGTTTGAATTAACTGAAAATCAAAGAGCTGAGCCAATTGAGAATTTCGGTACACCCCTACAAGAATTGTAGTTTGGGGTGAGAGGATTGGTCCTTTAAGGGTGACCACATTTTCCCTTTAAAACATCACTCTAAATACTCTTTCAAGTGGTTCGATCTAATGATCGGGTGTGGCTTTACCTCATTTACTCAGTAAGATAATCGTATTAACATTGTACGCCCCTCTAATTTGATAATTCAATCGAGGGAGGCGTCTCAAAGACGCTAATATAAAGTCTAAATTGCAGGTCGTTAGACATGAGCTTTCAGCTGTCTTGTGATGACTTATTACCCTTTGAAGGCTTCGCTTTATTCAAACATAATCACTTCTCACCTCCGCTATTGCATTTTTTCAAGCAATTGTGACCTCCAGGCCACAATCAATTCTGTACAAATACCTATGATTTCATAACTACGTTAAGGAAACTTACCTTCAACAACGTTTGATTCATTGCAGGGGCATCCTCTTTATCATCATACTAAAAGGTTTTTGTTTTAAGGGAACATTTTTGAGTAAAGGTAGCAATTATTAAAGTATCTTAAGTTTCATTGAATACCTGATTGATGATGCTGTAATATGCAATTATTTGAATGTAATAAACTAATAACACACTTTTGAAATAACATTCCTTTTGTCAATGAATGTTATTGCTAAAAAATGCCGTATTTCAACCAAACGTTTATTTTTCTAGGCAATCTACCATTTCTGTGCATATTCTTTTTCCGTATTCATGAAAGGGAAAAGTCTCCTGAAACAATTACAAAAATTTAGACTTACATCAAATCGTTTGTGTAAAAACAGATAAAAACCGATCGCTTGAGGATATATCGAAATATTTTCTTTTACTTAGTGTAAACCTCTACGTAATACTTTAGAAGTCCAAAGAGTCGTGTAAAAAAGTAATTCCATTAAATAATCTTTGAAATCAAGTTTTCTAATACACGTTGGACTTTTGGGGTCGCTTTCAGCCCGAAACTCAGTTCGTGCAGGTTAAGCGGGAACTGACACATTGCATTACACAAAGCGGCATTTCTTTTAGTTTTTTAAAACCCCCTAGGCAGAAGACTTTCATCTCTAGAGTAACAAAGAAGTTTGAAATATGTCTGTGGGTAGTGGAGAAAAACACCACAATAGATCACGGTTATGATCAGCGGATTTTGGAAAGTACAATGGCCATAAAACAGTTAAGGTGACAAAACATTGTTGTCGTTCAGACTGATCAGAGCCGAATCCAGTGAAGCCTCTACGGAGGAGGCAAGAGGGAACATTGCCCATAAAATTAATTTTGTCCTTTCCCCCTCTTGTTCTCACGTTAGGCCAGTTAAGAGTTAGGGTAACCCAAGAAATAAATAATATACTCCTCATGGACTAAACTTTTCATCCAATTAGAGAATAATCCTCAGAGCTTCCGGAAGCTTGACTCCTGGACTCCACCCAAAGGAGGGCGCTCGTCGGGCTCGGTTTCGCGCTGAGCCCGAATATGCTTGCTCCTTACATTGTCCTTTGCTTTAAGTTTGTCCCCACAATTTTGACATACTGGCGCCACTACTGACTGAAACCAAACAGGTAGTATTTATCTGAGGCGTTTGCGATTGAAATAGCCTAAGAATGAGGTCACAGTTTAAAGGCCAAAAGCAGTCACCCCAAACTATTTTGCAAAAAAAAAAAAAAAAAAAAAAACAGCTAAATATCATTATTTTCATCTTATTTCTCTTCAAAGTATTTTCCATCATATTCTATGACTTCAGTACTATATATTCAAGGTAAATCAAACAGTTACGTTTTGCAAATTTCACATTTGAATGGAAAAATATTTTCACATGAACCTCAACAGCCAATTATGAAACCGCACAGTCTACTACACCACTTCAAATTGGTGTGACTGCTCTTGCCCTTTAAGTGAATTTATATAAAGCTCCTGGTACAGAGATTTCTTCAATGAAAATTTCCTTGCAAAACAGTTGACAGAAAAAGTAGTGAAACCAACATTTGTAAAATGTTGTAAAGGAAACAAACAAAATACCCGCAGGCTAGTTGTAGAAGTAAGCTTATAGATTCACTATAATTTTTAAGTAGACCGAGGTGTATGTTTGTTCTATAGGCTATCACACTGTTGTACTGCGTGGCAGTATTGCGTCGTCCATTAAAATGCATTTGTAGGTCCACACGTTGTACCGACACAAATGTTACATCGTAACAACTTTGACCGCTTTTTTCCATCGTACGCTTTTTACACATCGGTGCCAAGCTGGTGCTCAAGTAAGCAACTTCCAAACATTTTGTGTGAATTTTTTCAGTAATCCAATTTACTACTTATTGATCTGCCTCCTAGATCCTCGAACAATCAATAAGAAAATTCATTAACATGATGTCACAATATCAAAAGAGTGGAGAGAAAGTAGGTTTCTGAGCTCTTATCACAAATCCTAAAATAGTTTCTTTAAGGGTAGTGTTTCATTTTCCTGAGATGCCAACTCATGATAAACATGAGGCTCAGTTTACCGAACTTCAAGAAACGGAAATGACAATATTGAAATGGTTCAGAAAAAATTTCCTGCGTAGCGGGCGTCACTTTTGGTCAACATTTACAAACTTATCAGCTTACTGAGAAATACCTGCTACACATGGAACAGAGATAAAGTCATGATATGGTGTATTTACAAGTTATTTAGAAACCATCCGGATAAAAATGACAAGCTGTGATAACAATAGGTGTGATACATTGCATGTTTTTTGAAAATAATGAAACATATACCACCAGTAACGTACAGTACGTACCCATACCGTCACCTTGCCAAACCACGGAGTTGCAACGCTGCATCTCTACGATAAAAATCCTTACCCACCCCTTCCCCAAAATGGGGAGACGAGCTGGAGGGAGAAAACCAATTGTTACTCATGTTACCCACCTATGACTCTCAAAAAAAAAAAAAAAAAAAAAAAAAAAAAAAACAAGACTTAAGATTAACAATCGGCAAGTGCTGAACAATAAATGTTTATATAAGACCCAGGTGGTATATTGTTTCTTGCTCAATTGAATTTTAAACCCTCAATCCAATTTCGTACTGGAGAGGTTGTGACTGCAATGGTGTGAGTAAGGTTGTGAATATGTTGCACGTTTCTCATTAATGTAACTCACGAGGACCGAAGATCTGGAAACAGTAATGCAGTCGATTCGGAGCTATAACTGCGCATGTCTAATATCTTCAATCAATGTATTGCAGACACCGTGGTGTGTCTCGTCATGTACCTGTTTTGTATACACCGTAATTCATGTATCACGTGTCCCTCTTGTGGAGATTGCGCTAACTTCATAACCTTTGCTGGTAACCTCAAGTGATTTTTTTGTACACAGACTTAAAACCATTTGATTTGGTTCGATGGTTTGGTTTCATGTGGCTTTCTGGTTTAATCTAGCTTTTGAGAATCATGTTACAATATTTTTTAGGAGTTATTACCTGACTTACTTTGAATATGCCAAAGTTAGGTACTGAATTATCATCAAATTTTCTTGGATGGGAAATAAGAAGAAAATGGCAAGATTTAGCGGTTGTAACAAAATTAGCTTAGGGTGCTTCCCTTGTCATTAAAAGGCCCAGCCCTCTTACCCCGAACAGAATCAATTCTCCTAACCTTCTTACTTAAGTCCCTTCCACAATTGTCTGAAATTCATCCTCATTCAGATACAATCTCAGTTTCTTGCTTCAAGGTGAGTATAGAAAAACTCAATGTATGTAATCAAAACACTCTCAGTGTAGATCATACTGTTTAAAATAGGCTTTGGTACTCTGCATTGTCTGAATTAGCTGTCAAGGAAAGGGCTGAGTCAATTGAGAATTTCGGTACACCCGTACCAAAATTGTAGTTTGGGGTGAGAGGTTTGGCCCTTTAAAAGAATAGTCCAAAGCCACTTGGTAGGGGCACAGCATGTTTGAAAGAACTCAAACATTAAGCTCCAATTTTTTCTGAAGGAAAATCGGCCTTGCAGACTAGAAAAACGGCTTAAAACCTCCCCAATTTTGTACTTTGAAACGAACAAGTCTGCCTCATTGATATTTATGAGGCTTTTTCTCTGACGTAATGGATTCACTTTGGTTTGTAAACTATGTTCACGGACTTCAGTATAGCAGTCCGTGAGTGTGTGGCATTAGCATTGGAAACATGCCTAGGTACAACATGCGGCTAGGGAGAGGTAGTCACCTTATGTCATATTCTTATTTCAGTTCAGCTGCGCAAGAGTAGTTTTATTGTTGAGAAATGATTCGCTTTTATGGGAAAGTGGGTCTCTGTATGCACCTCCATTGCTACTAACAGTTACCGATAAATACTTTACAGCTTTACCGTGCCCAAAATAGAAAATGAAGTATGATTGCGTCCTCTACCTAGCTGCAGGTCGTATCTGCCAAACTTATACGCCAGTCTGCATTTCGTGTTCTCGTACAACGTCTCGACCTTCAGCGTGAGCACCGACTTCCTCTTGGCGTAGCAGCGGGCAAGCTGCAGTCTACTCCCGGCGCGACGGTTAATTCCCGTCATATGATAAACGTACAGCAGACTCTACTTTTCAGTACTTGTATTGCGATTGAACGATGTATGCATTACGTACACGTATAAGTATGTACAATCGAGACAGATTGCTACTTACTATGTGTGTCCCATTGCCAATGTACGATGACCATGTTTACGTCACGTACATGTATACTGTACGTATGTACTAGCGCCTGTAGATTGCTATGCATGATTGTGTGTGGACAGAAAATCCCGGCGTAAGATAACGAAAACCATGGCGTAACATGGAATATGCACCCTGGAGCTTACGAAGTTCTGAGTTACGGCTGTTCAAGCATCCCTTCAAAATTGCCTGAAACTTTGAAAGGCGTTCTTTACAGTGCCACATCCACATAAGGAACCAACAAAATACAAAACATGGCCTTACTTTTTCGCCACAGACACAGGGGCGCAAATCTCTGTTGGAGAGTGGGGGGGGGGGGCGAAAATGCTTATGATGTGCCCATGAGTATTAAACTGTGCACGCGTGGCGGGAACCGCGAGCGCGAAGCCCCAAAAGGCCCTGGTGGAATCCAGGGGCAAAGCCCCGGAAGCTTATGTGTTCTAGCATTTCTGAAGCTTCAGAAAAACTGTTTTGAACGAAAAAAAAAAAAACAAAAAAAGGTGACTGTATTTTTAGTTCTACTCAAATTTGTAATGGCCCCCACTTTTTCACTTGAGGGGGCGAAGGACCCCCTCCCCCGGGATTTGCGCCCCTGCACAGACAAATTACAGCAATATCCGTGTTGTTAGTGGGGATCACTTTGGTGAGCTGCTTCGAACGTGACTGCATGTTGGGTACAGTAGGCCTAAGTTAGGCCCACTGAATACGATAGTAAGAAGGTACTGAAACTAAAACTATTTAAGCTTACGAAGTTACGGCACGCTGTCTATCTTCGTTTACGAAAATGCACCGCTAACACAATCTAATCTAATATGTGCTGTGAGGTATGAGGCTCATGAAAGTGCAAAAGGAACATTAAAAATAAGGTAAATCACACTTCACTTGTAACGACAGCAACACCCCACAAAGGCTAACGTTATTGTTTAACTTATGCCTGGCCTAGCCTAACGTTTCGTACGCAAACTCGCACTCTGCCGTATGAGTAATTGCCAATCTGGCTAGAGCGGATCACTAAGAGAAAGTGAATCCATGACGTAATGGCCTCATCGAACAACTCAGAAAAAATCCAAAGTTTTTTTTAGTTTTCTCCAAGGTCAAAACATTTTGAACCTAATACTGCTGTCAGGACGTTGTTTCACAATATTTTCAATATCCTGAAATAGCTTTCATAAGCTTTTGGACTATTCTTTTAAGTGCAAAACATGTAACTTTGCATAAACAATGGCATTTTTAACAGGTTTTTAAGGTATAAGCTACACGGTTCCCTTTTTTTTTTATTAAAGGAAGGAACTTTATTTCCATTGAGACACATTAACACTCATAAAAAAATTGGAAAGTTACACGGTTCCTTTTCATTTTGATATTCGACCTTCTGCCATTGTGCTTTTCGCTCAGCAAAAATAATGGAGCAGGGAAAACAAGTGAGCAACAACTGGAAAAAAGGCCGTGGCCGGCTCAACTTGAACCAATTGGTTGGGAATCGGGTCGTAAAATTCTATCTATCTATCTAACTAACCTTTTCATTTTGAATCCTTTACACATTAATTATTTTGGTTTAACTTCTTTTAAAGAAGACTAGCCATTCCTGGGAGTTTTGTTATTCCATGACATGTAAATCTTTAGTAATCTGTATCAGCATTATTTTGTGCTAATATTGCACTGGATGTTACAGTCATGCATGTTTTACTACAAAAATGTGATGGACATTCGAACATTTTAAAAGGAGGTTATCACTGTGCCCACTGCTCTTTAATCAGACCCTAGCAGCCGAGCTGCCATTTTTTTCTAAAATTGCAATCATTGAAGGCTTTAAAACGTAACCAGGTTCAATACGCATGTTTTATGCTTAATTTGTAGAGATATAGGAGAGCCCTTTATTAAATATTCAGGCTGACTTAATCAGACTGTCACACCATTCGATTTTCACATCAATAAGTTCTCAAGAAAAAGCCATTCAAAATCTTAATGGCTAGATGAGCGTCGCCAGTGCTTTGCTAATTTTCTCTTCAATATAAAACTAATGAAGTGACCTGACATAAAATATATCGTTTGACGAAACTTCATAAAGTTTCTGATTTGACCAATAACTACCAGCTGTAATACTTGAAATCCAAAAAACCATGCCATTCTTGACCTAAAAGGACGATATTTTATCGATCCTAACCGTATCAGTTCAATTAAGGTAGAGTGACCCCTTCACTGCCACCGAAGACATTTAAGCAACAAAGTTGTTATGAATTAATTGCAATATACTCTTTTGTAAACGTCTGATTAACTTCTCCCAGGTACACAACCTCTTGTGTCTAACTTATTGACTTCATATCTTCGGGCCAATTATGCAAGGAATTGTTATTTATCTCAAGTCTGTTAAAAAAAATAACCATCTCACTCGAATGTTTCATACCTAAAATCCTTCACGGACGACAGAGGCAGAGTTATTTTCTATCGGCTAATGGTTTTTACGAGAAGTTCACGGTCCAACAGATTAATGCTGATTTTAGGCATCATTCTACGAAAAAGCTTACTAAATTGCCATCCAATAAAATACCCATGGGAAATACCCAACATCATCACCTAATGAATGAAGCACAGCTATAACTATGAACACTACGAAGAGAATTCCATTTGGACACACTTTTTTGGGTGGGAAAGGGGGGGGGGGGGTAATATCCCCTCAAATATAACAAACAAAGCAACGTCAGACTGAACGTGACACCAAGTTCTTCAACCGCTTCAGCTTACCTCTTGCTCCACCTAACTGGGTTTGTTACTTACCAACCCGTGTCTAGACCACGAACTGACCCTTGCTTGAGTAGAATTTATATGGACATGATGTCTTTGCCTTATGGAATTAGTTTTTTATAGAACAATGTTACTTGTTTATTTTAGAAAAAATGTTACTTGTAAGGGAATTTTTTACACTGTAAAATTGAAATTGCTTGTGAAGGAAATAGTTAAAAGTGAAACGGTTTTCGTTTCAGACAATCTCACTTTACTGTACACCCTTCAGCTCCTTGCGTGAGAAGACAGGCTATTGTTGGTACATGGATTAGTCTTAAGTAACCACCTAAAGCTACATTCAACCTACAAACTCAAAGATTATCCCCCGGTCACCAGATCGTGTCATTCGATTTAAGCTCAAGCCTGTGTTTTCCATTCCATTACTATTATATCGGGAAAAGTCATCAAATGGCATTAGTTTCATAGCGTAGAAAAAGTCTACAGCCAAAAAGGAATTCTCAAGTAGAGAGTTTGCTTAATCATTGAAACATTCTCATGGAGACTAGGTGAAGAGTAACAGGAAATACTCGCCTCAAAATCCACCAGGCATCAAAATTACAGCCTACACAGGCCAAATAGCGAAACATTTGTTACTGTCAGTGTTTCCTGCAAACATGTGTTACTCGGTAAATGAAATTAAATTCCAGCCAAAAATTTTTCATCCTCTCATAGAGAACTTTAATGAAAGGCAAAGTCAATTTGTCGTTCTTATTTGCTTAATGGGGATTTGAAGAATATCCCTCGCTAGTGGAGTTTGGCAATCTTCTCGGAATACTGGGTTTTATGATTAATTTCTCACGAATAACGTAAATCATGTAGATATACAGAGCTATTGTTGCCTAATTTTAGGCAAATTGGGAGGGTCTTTTGAAGATAAATGAGCTACATCATTTTTATTCTAATGAAAATTAGGAGGCATGTACACGAGATCAGATATTTGGGATGTTGAGGTATAGGATCACTCATTAGAGGTAGAAAATGTTGGTATTATTTGCAATTAAAGTTTGCGATTAATCTCCAATGAAGGTTTTAATAATTGATAACTTTATGGTACATAAATTCAATCATTAAACAAAAATCGACACCTCAATTAAAAAGAAAAATATCACGACACATTAAGATGGATCAAATTGGTTCATAAATGGATTGAACCCATGCATTCAGATAAGCAGAGAGAATCTTCGGGTAAATCATTAACTGCCTAGACTAGAGACTGACCTTTGGCTAAGAAACAATTTTTATCATTTTTGAAAAAAGAAACATTCTGTAAAAAATCGATAATGAATGATTAATCAAGCCTACAGCAATTGCTGTCTAAATTTCCAAGAAATGGTAAAATGGAAGGCTCCAATTCTACAAAACAGTATTTTTTTTGGGAATGAAGAAACCAATGGTGCAAAAATAATACAAATGTGACTTTTTGTCAGTAACTCAAAACTAATAGGTTGGTCTTAGTCCTCTGAGCATGCGCGAATTTCAATTTTAGGCAGAGATGGTAATTTATTGCAATGTATAGAGCTGATATTTCATTTGGCCCAATGATTGATGTCAGAATGACGTCACCAAAGTATAATGGTGTTGAACAGTAGATAATTTCCATTACGTTATATTTAATAGTCACGGCGGTTATTCCTTAAAATTGTTGTTTTTACTTTTGATTTGTGTTAATTTCACAATGACACCTTGTGTAATAGGAGATCAATGATCACAAATTGCTGCCGAGAAAGATCTTTTTCATGTAAAATTTGTACCTTGAATATGAATGTAATATTTTTCAAAATTCACACAACCGGATGAAACTAGAAATTGAACACAGAACGCAATAGAGAATGCATTGTTATCACTAATGAAGGTTTCCCTTTTAGATTCAGCTAAATTCTACTCAGAGTTGACAAAACAGAAGTCAAAACCGGTTTTGACTACAATAATTGAGAGGTGTTTATTTCATTTCAACCCGGCCAGACTAGTTTTTAAAGGTCGAAAAGGGCAAGTTTTGGTAAAAACTTTTTTCAGACCGAAAGGGTAAACATAAATTCATACGTACAACTGTGATGATGTAATGACTTCAAATTTTTCACAACATTAACTTAAAGTTGCATTTCCCAGCTGATTGATGTAAAATCCTATCACGGGAATATACATGTATAACATCAATTAAATTCTACAAAAATCGATTTAAACTGACTTGTACTAATTGAAATCGACACATATAATTTATATTCTGTTTAGCCTTATCTAACTAATTAACAAATTTAATTCAGATTATATCTATTTAAATTTTAGATGCCTGTTTAAGTCAATACCTACCGATTACTTGAATTATTTGATATCTCGATTTCGCACCCTTCAAAATCCTCTTTGGCCTCACTACTTTGTGCGTATTTATCCCTTTTAGAAAGTCTGATTAGCTGTCATGCTATTATGTGAAGTTACTTACTATCATGCGCGTATCCAGCTTAGGTCGGATGGAGTTTTACGGCCCAATTTCCAACAAATTGGTTCAAATCGAGCCAGTCAAGTCCTTTTTCCAGTTGCGGCTCACTGTCTTGTTTTTCTACTCAATTGCGTATGCTGAGCACCACGCACAAAGGCAGTAGGTTCCTTTTTTAGTCTTTGGTATGGACCAGCCAGGACTCGAACTCCCAACCTTATATGTATATATATATATATATATATATATATATATATATATATATATATATATACCTTTGGTCGACATTCCTTCGTCTAAAAATGTACATTAGGTCGACAATTACGATAGGTCAACATTTTCGTGTCGACCTAATGTTTGGTTCACGATTTCAACCCCTTCTGCATACATTCTTAATGAAATAAGTGCATGTATAATACCTTCATGGCGCCCTCTTTATTGTGTCTGTATATAGACGTAATAAACACAATGTATAGTATGTAGATTTGCACGTGAAAAAAGGGGTGTTATATCTTGCGTCGTCTAAAAATGTACATTAAGTTAACACGTAAATATTGCAAAATACCTTTAATACTTTGTTTATTTTATTATAACTTGTGCGTACGTCATACATAATAATTATACCATACATGTTATTGTTGGCGCTGTTGAAGTTTATGGTGGTATTTTATCTGAATTTTTTAGTGTCTGTATATGCAGATACATTCAAATATGTGAAATATGTATATGTCGACTTAAGGTCGATGTCGACCTAAGGTAGGATCCAGCGTTATATATATATATATATATATATATATATATATATATATATATAGATGAATGAGAGGCTTGGATAACAACGATATTCCGGTGTATGCCCAGGATCCAGAGGATTCTCAGAATTCTAGTTAAAAATTATTTAAAATTGAAAATGAAATATATATATATATATATATATATATATATATATATATATATATATATATATATATATATATATATATATATACCCCTGGTTCTAACCCTTCCCTCCTACGTTCAGGACACTACGGACTTCATCAGCAAAATTGGGAAGATCAAAAATCTCACGTCGGACACAATTCTGGTCACTCTTGACGTGTCCTCGTTGTACACAAACATACCAAATGAGGAAGGCATCTCCGCTTGCACCAACGCCTTCAATCCGATTCGGGGCAAAACTCCCACCAAGAAAGACTTAGGCGAACTCATGCATCTGATTTTGACCAACAACAATCTCATTTTTGGTGACCACCACTACCTCCAAATTCATGGTACAGCCATGGGAACCAAAATGGCTTCCTCATTTGCTAACTTGTTTATGGGCAACTTCGAGCAAAAATTTCTGTCTCGACAAAATTTGAAACCACAAATTTGGTTACGCTTCATAAACGACATCTTCATGATCTGGCCCCACGGTGAAGACTGTCTAAAAATTTTTATTGAAAACATCAATTCGTTCCATCCCACCATCAAATTTACGGCCGGCCATTCCAGGTCCAGTGTCCACTTCCTGGACACCACTGTAACCATAGAAAATGGTTCACTCAAAACAGACTTGTTCAACAAACCAACGGACAAGCACAACTACCTTCTACCCAGCAGTTGCCATCCTCCGCACTGCACCAAAAACATTCCGTACAGTCAAGCACTCCGCATAAAACGCATCTGTTCCTCTGAAGCAGATTTTGACACTCGGGCAAAGGAACTATCCGGTTACCTCCGTAACCGGCAGTATTTTCGGGGTTCAATTGAAAATGCTATCAAAAAGGCAAAAGAAACCCCTCGCTCGCAAACTCTGACGTACAAAACTCGTCAGCGCAATTCCGACACAGTGCCGTTGGTAACTGAATACCATCCCGGTCTACCACCACTAGCCAAGTTCATCAAAAAGCATATGCCCACACTTCAGAGCACCGATCGCCTTAGGTCTATCTTTCCCCAACCCCCCGTTGTTGCCTTCAAGCGGCCCTCAAATTTACGGGACATTTTGGTTCGGGCAAAATTCCAGGACAAATCCTCAGTCGAGGAAAACAACGAAAATTTTGATTGTTCACCTTGTCCTTCCAACTGCAAGACGTGCGCCCTGGTTGATTCCACAAAAGGCTTCCAGAGCAATCAAAATGCACGCACCTTCCAAATTAGACAAGAAATTAATTGTCTTTCCAAAAATGTCATTTATCTCATATACTGCAATTTATGTGGTGTGCAGTATGTCGGAGAATCTAAAAATACTCTTCGAATGAGAATGACACAGCACAGGTCAGCAATTAAAACCAAAAAGGTTGAACAACCTGTTGCAAACCATTTCAATTTGCCTCATCATTCTATCAAAAACTTACGGGTCATTGCTATCGACCAAAACGATACATGGACCGACAAAGCTAGAAAAGCTAAAGAAAATTTCTGGGAACTCAATCTCAAAACCACATCGCCTTTCGGCTTGAACATCAGGAGCGATTTACCAGCTTGCTGATGATACTAACCAAAATAATCCGATCAGGCCATTCCGGCCTAACAATTTCTCTAATTACTTTGAAGAGGATTTTCTTATTGTTGATGGGTTACACCCGAGTAATCCGATCAGACCCTCCCGGTCAATCAATCTGCTCAATTGCCTTAAGAAGGATTATCCTGTCACAATAGAGATGAGACCATTGTCAACACCTTGAAAAGCTTCCAAAATTTCCCACTCCTTGTCATTCTCTGACCAAGTATTGACAAAGAGGTAGTATTCCTCGAAAGCTCTACTTCAAACCTTTTGGCTGTTTAATTTATCTAAATTCTAGCCTTCCGCTATTTGTATCTCCTCGGAGATCCAGCCTTTCAATTCTGTAGCACCGTTGTTTTACAGTTTCTCCATCATGTTTATATATATATATATATATATATATATATATATATATATATATATATATATATATATATATATATATATATATATATATATATATATATATATATATATATATATATATATATATATATATATATATATATATATATATATATATATATATATATATATATATATCTGTTAGCGTAGCGTCACCATGATGGGTAAGTTGGTACCAAAATTACCATGTAGATTTCTGGAAACCGCACTTCACAGGCCTTGCCGTTGAACTTGAGTATATTTGTAGCGTACGGAGTGGTAGCGATATCACGAAAACATATCAATAAATACCAAAAATATGCCCTCCTAGGCAACGCATCTGCTTGTTATCGGAGAGGATATGAAGTGTGGCGTTGACAGATATGAATAGCGCAGTACAAAAGCTTACGAATTAGTGTTACAGGCTTAACTTTTTCGATCAAGTGACACACTGCATGACTCTAACCCTAAAATGATAGTAAATGAGTTATTATCTTACATGAATGGAAAATGCATGTGAATTGCAGAGATTGCTGGGTAGGGGGTAACGAATGTGTAAATTAGAAAAATTGGTATAAATCGACTTAACTAGCATGCATCATTATAAATTTCATATATGTCAATTAAAGTTGTTATAGGCCAAGGAAGATCGCTGTATGTCTATATCTGTCGATTTCAGGTGGTAAATGTCAGTTAAAATCGCCGAGAGTTGAATTAAATTGGTATGTGTTGATTCCTTAAGGTAGGCATACCGTAGAACACTTTTAAAGTGCATTTAACAAGCACAAAAGATAAATATTTGTTCTGAAGGGGAAACATTTTAAACTTCAACGTAGATTCACAGTGTTTAAAGTATGTAAGAAAGAGAAATGTTTCCAAGCCCCTGAAGAAACATTTAACTACCCCAGTGTGTGAAGAACTTCAGTGAATCATACCTTCCTTTGTGCCCCTTTTCGAGGTTTTCATGTTCATACCATCAACTTTTCACTAGCAGGCTGTAGAAGTTGCAGTTAGTATAGTTGAAACACTAATGGTAATTAAGGGATTATCTGTAATACGTGTTTTATCAATAAATAGAGTTCCATTTTAAAATCTTCATAAATTAGCCCCGTTGAATGAATGAAGGACTGTGAGCAATATATTACGAATGTACGTAGATATCGGAACTATTAAAAATCTTAGGTAGAACCACCGGAAAAAAGACTTATTACGCTTTACCCTTTTGTTTCGTTTTACTTGTATTTAACTTGAATTAAACTTAGGTTTTCGATAAATACCGTATTTGACATATTCTGTTCAATTTACTTGAAAACAGGCTTACACCTGCTTTACACGGGCCGTTTAAACTTCCCCAGTTAAAACAGACCGAACATGGTTCCAATGGGGCATGTCAAAAAAAAAGGACCATTTTAACATAACTTTAATGTGCCATTTGTGAACAAACAGACAAGACTACTCTAGAAGAAAATGACTTCCCAATTTGCCGGAAATGACGAAATCATTGCGAGTGTCATTCACACATTCTAAGTTTCGAGGCCGATACGTTTTAGAAATCTTCCCTTTAAAAGACGGAATGTATTTACTTATAGTGTGTAATCAACTTGTTTCACTGAGCCGAACTTTGAAAATAATTACGAGTAATGCTCGGATCACGGGACCTTCCAATAGAATCAAGACATTAGCAATAAATGCAGAGACTGGTTTGTCTAATGGATTTAAATAACGCATCGAAAGATCTATTAAGGAGGGTATAGTGGAGAGGAGAGACGACAGTGAGGAGAGCTGAAAAAGAAAATTTTCAAAGCACTACTCCATGAAAAAATATATTTTAACGAATTTTATCTAGCTCATTGTAATGCCCTATATACACGATCGGGAATTATTGATTTTACCTGTAGTGGAAATCTTAAAAAATAAGCAATCAGGTTTTCAAATACCAGTTTGGTAAAATTCACAGACAAGAAACAGCCTTAAAGGGGAATGCGGTCACTCCAACTTGAATTTGTGTAGCAGACTGTCCCGTTATTGATTGGCTCTTTACAGTCATGTGATAATATTTTGTCTCCTGAAACGTGAAATTTGTTTCAGTATCACTGCCTGATTAATCGTGAACATGCAATATTTGGAAGTCCTTAAATATTATGAAGAACCCTTTTGAAGAGGAATATGAAGAACATTGTGAAACTTAGCTATTGCGTCGAAGTAAGTTTGGGGCCGTTGCCATTTAACGGCCATATGAAAATGTTTATATTCGTGACTCCAATCTCAATAATACACCTCTGTAACATTTATGTCTTGAACGATAGCCTAATTCTAACGTACAGCACATGTTGCATTCATATGATATTCAAAAATAAAAGGCATACAACGACGACAAGCTCACCCATACCTGTGGAGATTGTTCGATATGGTAAGTATTTATTGAGGAAATTCCAAAAATATTTGAGGAGCAACGTCCATGAATACCTCGTGTTGAAAAATATACACCGAACACTCACATTGCACTATTTTCAAACTAACCGAAAGCTTAAAAAATCGTGACTGTTCGAAATAAAATATATCTAAATAAAAATTTTTCGAAAAATTGTTGTTCTGAAATAAAAATTTCCTTCCCTTGTTCTGAAGAGCATTTTTACAAATTTTCCAAATTAAATTTATCTTTACTAAAATAGTAATAAAAAAATGACAAATTGCACTTGGGTGAATATTAATTGTATCGATGGTGCAACTAGAAACATAACGGCATTGAGTTAATTGAACAATTTGTGTTATTTTCTTTGGAAATGGATCAAAACGTAGAAGTAATTGACACAAATACACAAAAAAATGTAATTGTTCCGCATATTTATACATGAAGCTCCAGACCCTTTGCCCGCAAAATTTCACAACTATTTAATCAATGAATATTAAGTTAGTATATGCTATCGGTGCATCCCATACTTCCATTAACCTACATCCAGTATAAAACAAACATGTCAGTGACTTGTATTAAAGGAAGAGATTGACATACCTTTCATTGTTACTTTGGAAACAATTCTCATGGCAAAGATGGACCAGTTTGGTTTTGAAATCACAAAATGCTAAAATATTTTCCCAACTTTAGCCTTTGCTTTCCTGGACGGGTGAGATCAAAGAAGTCCTATCGATAAAGCCTCCTTTTCCGTCTATTTTTCTTCTCACAAAGCACTTTTCCTTAACACTTCTGCTTATTTTCTTTCTTTGTCCTTTTCTTCTGCTAGGTTCAAATCAAAAAGAAAAATGGTCACCACAGTGTCCTGTTTGGTCTGTTCCCTGCGATTGTTAACGATACTGTGTTGAGGTCTGAGGGCTTAAACCTATTATATAGTTTAACCTGCAAAACATGCCGATCAATGTTGCTTCATTTGTCATTCACGCGTACAGAAAATTAAATGTCCTAGAGATGCCACTCAACACTATTTGATTTCCTACCGCCAAAGTCCAATGACGTCATTTTCCTCCGTAATCACGTGACGCAAAACGGACCACCCGTCGCAGTGAAGACAAACTTTACCTTTCTCTCAGTTTTTCTACCGGAAAAGCTGCATGAGATGATATCACGGAAAATAAACGCCCAGTAAAAACAAGACACCGATGCAGAGTATGAATGCTGGCTGAGGGCGTTACATACTATTGACTAGACGAATGAGGCAACAATTGTTGAGAGAAAAATGACGAGTTGATCGATCTTTTGGAACAAGTAGTTTGATGTTAGGCTTGCAACAAATAAGGCTGTAAGTTAATCTCATTATAGTGCAGGTTCTTCAGTGACGCAGATGCTTTCTCACCAAACGTGTACGTATTACAAATTACGACCGCCGTATATGTCTCGCTACAGCTGTATATTCGAACAATACGGACGGTAAATTCTTAAATCCCAAGATGCATTTCACTTTTAGTTTAGATAACAATAGTTATCGAGGTTTATTCTCCATAAAATTGTCATTAATGTTAAAAGAAAAAAACCCTTTCTTACCAAAGTTGATGGGAGGCTAATATTCGACCTTTGCTACAGTCAAGTGTCATTTTGATTCAGCAGAAGAACTTAGGAATGCGAAAAAGTAAAAAAGACTGGGACTGCTTCAAAAGACAAGTAATTATGAAACCAATTACGAATAGTAGAAAGTCAGCCCTGTTGCAAATAGAGAAATGAAAAGTAGTAGGGGCAACCTTGTACCAATTATATGATTGCAACAGTCAGATGTCATGCATTTATCGAAGGTTGAAAGAAGCAAGGTTACGTGGATTATGACGAATGTCTCGACATTGTATGGATTAAAAAAGAAAGAAGAAGCAACCAAGTTTTTCCTTTGCAACAGGTCTCCCCCAACATCATTATAATGTTGATATTAACATAACATATATATATATATATATATACATACATATATATATATATATATACACACACACACACACATATATATATATATATATATATATATATATAAAAAGAAGCTACGTTTGCCGAGTTTTTATTTTTCTGTTGTCTCACTCTATATTATTATGACTTGGTACCAGTTACGTTTTGAACCAAAGCAATTTCTTGCAATTATATATATATACATATATCTATATCTATATATCTATATCTATCTATATATATATATATATATATATATATATATATATATATATATATATATATATATATATATATATATATATATATAAAAAGATGAATAAAATTATGACAATGAAAACCAAGTCAAAATTCACAATAGGAGTACGATGAAAGTATTCATCTTATTAAGTAGTTTTATCGTACTTTCATTGTACTCCTTTTGTGAATTTTGACTTTGGTTTTCATTGTCATCGTTTTACACTTATTTTTATTTGAATTCTTTCGGAGTACACGTGGAACCCATATATATACATAATTTTACATAATATTGTGTTTCAATGCAAGGGGTAAGTAAGCTGTTGTTCTATATATATAAATATATATATATGTATTCATATATATATATATATATATATATATATATACATATATATATATATATATATATATATATATATATATATATATATATATATATATATATATATATATATATATGTATAACCGTAATAGTAAAAAATAATTAATAATGTCAACCAGGCAATGGTAAAGTGCTCAAAGCTGTGAAGAGAGCAGTTATACTGAAAAGGTTGCAATAAGTTCTTACAACATAGCTTTACAGAACTGTTTCGTAAGGGCCAATAATGTAGGTCCTCACTCCTCAGAAACCTGAAGTAGAATGCCTCAGGCTTCTGAGAAGTGAGGACCTACGTACGTCAGAGGAATGTCATAGGAACGCGTCCCCTGTAATATTAAGTAAGTCGAGTGACGTAGCGACGTAGTGGTCAGAGCATCCCCCTTGTGAGCGGGAGGTCGCTGGTTCGAATCCTGCTTGAGGCTAAGTTTTCCATTTCAAAAAAATAAATCCTCTTTCAGTATAAGGCCATGCCTATGTTTGAGGAAAAAATGACCTAAGGTCTTCAATACCGCACTGGTTCACTTATTCATATAAGGTCGCTACGTCACTCGACTTATTATATATATATTTATATATATATAAATATATATATGTATATATATTAATATATATATATATATATATACATATATATATATATAAATATATATATGTATATATATTAATATATATATATATATATATACATATATATAAGGTCGAAATGCTGCGGAGCCATGTTGAAATGTGTAAGTCGAAAAGAGGTAGTAAAAAGTACTTAACGTCAGTACCCTGCCAAATTCCTCTCTAATGCCCTACGCAGAATTCAAGGAACCAGCAGAGAGGAAGCCTTGGAGAAAAATAGCAAATCTGGTACCAATCTACGTATTCCTTTAGTTATTTCTTATCACCCTTCGGTCCGTCCTGTTTTACACGCTATACACAAAAATGTAGAGTTGCTCCGACAAGACCCCTCAACCCGTGATGTGTTCCCGGAACCCCCCATCACTGCTTTTAGAGTTGAGAAAAATTTAGCCAACCATTTAATTCGGGCCTCCCACCCAAAAACTTCTTTCGACGACACGGCTGGTACCTTTCCATGTAACCGTCCGAGGTGTAACACATGTCCAGTTGTTGGCAAACAGGACCTCGTCAACATTTCTGGCCCCAACGGCAATAGCTTTATTGTCAAACAAAGATTCTCCTGCATTTCCTCTAATGTAGTTTATATTTTAGCTTGTGGGAGATGTAACTCGTTGTATGTCGGAGAGACCAAGCGCCGCCTCGCTGATCGAGTCACCGACCACCTTAGGTCCATCAAACAGAATCTCCATGGATACCCGGTGGCTGCACATTTTAATCCCCCTTCACCTTGTTCTATACAGCATTTAAGTGTTACGGCAGCTGTAATGTGCCGAGGCTCCGATCGTGACCGCCTTAGTGCTGAAAACCGACTGATCATGAGGCTAGGTACACTCGCTCCACACGGCCTTAACGTTAGAATTGACCTTTTGTAATATTCACCCCTTTTTGAGCCAGTTTTTACTCCTTTTACTCTTACTCGTTCGTGCTCATTTTTTACTGCGTAGCCCTAAGAATTATTTTTTCCGGACCTAGTTTTTGTCTACTATTTTCCCCTTTTTTCCGACCATGTTCGATTTGTACGTGCACTTTTTCATCCAGGACGCTCTTTTTTTTTTTGATTGGTGTTTCATCCTTCGCACTCATGTTTTCTGACAGTCACTTTCGTTCGGTTCTGTTTTTACAGCGATCGCTTCGGATTTGATGTTTGTCGTGTCCAATTGTTACTGTTGGTTGTTCAGTTTGGTTTTTGCCACCTGATGAAGGGTTTATACCCGAAACGTCGTGGAGTTTTCCGCAAACTTTTAAGCACTTTCTACTACCTCTTTTCGACTTATATATATATACATATATATATATATATATATATATATATATATATGTATATATGTATATATATATATATACATGTTACATATATATATATATATATATATATATATATATATATATATATATATATATATATATATATATATATATATATGTACATATACAATAAGGCGAGTGACGTAGCGCCTTTATGTCAATATGTGAACCAGTGTACATTAATATATAGTTCAAAAACGACTTGGACTGTACTGTTGATTGCAGTCACAACTTGGAGCAAGTAGTTTTCAATAACAGGTATATCGAAATTTTCAAAAGTGCTTTGACACTTCCAACCTTTACGTTTGCATGCAGAAGTTGATCTGACTACATATAACTCCAAAATGACGAAGGTGTTCAGAAGGATATATCAAATATATGTATTTTCCATCTATCAATATGGATTGATATCCCCGACATTATTACAAAAACAATCATAAAGGACAATCAAAGACTTGTAAAAAAATAGACCTAGTATCACGCATTTAATTTCTAAACTAAGGATAATGAATCGTCAGACGGGAGTGGGGACGATGCGATGTTGAAACTCAGCAAAACATTTTCAACTTTCGTTAAAGTGATGGCGCCATTAGATTTCAATAAAAAGCGGGTAGAAATGAAAGGTTGTGGTCTGTTGAGAGCTGCAATGTTTTAACCACTGCTAGCTGTACACTTTTTGCGTTGCTTCACATTCTTCAATTACACAATTTTAGAAAGTGTCTGCAAGCCCAAATCCGAAATCCCAAACCATCTGGGTAGTTTTTTAAGTATTTAAACTCAGCGGAGTAGCCAGGATGGACTTTTCAGGCTGGCCTAGGTAACAATTGGTGGGGGGGGGGGGCTGGTACCTCCTGGAGTCAGGCGCCCCAAGACTATCTGAGCGGAGCGCCACCATCAGTTGGCGCGGAGCGTACGAGAAAATTTTGGGCTTTATAAACCCTCCAGATGGCCGGAAACGGCACTTCCCACGTGTTTAAGCTGGATGAACACAGCCTTGAAATATGAATCTCATGTCTTCCACTTCTCAAATAATGAGAATAAAAAATCAATCAATGAAAAATGATAATACGTGCACTTTTTAAGGACCCCCTATCTGTGAACTAGGGGATGAGACTAAAGGGAACCGGTATCTCCCTTTCCCTTGGGAAAAATTGTAGGTCTCAAATGGAGCAATATTTGAATAGATTTCAGCTTTAATAGAAAAACCAAAAGTAAGTTGTGTCGCCCTCTGAGAAACTCTTTTTGCGTTAGATTTCATACATGCAAAATGGTGCTATGTTTGACAAAACTTTGAGCTGATTATAGGCCTAAGTTTTTAGACCTTGGGGAGCATAAAAAATTCTAAATACTCATTACTAGTCTTTGTAGAGATTTTACAAGTGACATACATGCTGCCAAAGAAACAATGTTTTCCGGTTTTCAGTGGTGTCTAGATGCAAAGTGGTGCAGTATTTGTTTAGTCATCGGTACATTACGTAGTCAAAATTTAAAATCTCTCAAAACATTTAAACCGCAAAGCAGAAGTATGGATCATTTGGGAAACGCATGAAATGCGGACCTTGTGGACACTTTACAAATCCGTCGGGATGCCAGTGTCAACTAGTAAAAAGAGAACTTATCGAAAAAATCGTTCTACAGTGGCACTTGTCATGGGTGTCAGGAGTGAGGTACGACATTGGCCTACTTGTTAGGGAAGAATTATGCGAAGGCAGTACCTTACCCTTACGGCATATTTTGTGTATGATAAAGTATAGAAATGGTCTTGCCTTGTAAGAATGGTCTCTAGTGTATGATTGTTTTGTTTTCGGTAAATCAACCAGCTATCCGAAAGGCAGGAAGGGTCTTAACCTAGTTTCTTTCGAGTTTGTCGTCGAGACGTTCGTTTTATCTTCGAAGTGAAATAAATGACAGTGCAGATTATATACGGTATCTAATTTAGTGAAAGTAGGCGTTTTGAAGCTCCTACTTGATTTCATACGTGCTAACAAAATGTGTTTACACACATTTATGCATGTTTTCTTAATTGTTGCACACTTTTATATATTTACTCTTTTTGATGGAAACACTTCAAAGTTTATTTCCATTCAAACATTTTATTATTTCTCAATATTACTTTTTCTGGATTCAATTTTTTTTTTTTTTGGGGGGGGGGGGGTAGGCACCCCAGGCCCTCCGTGGCTACGCCACTGTTTAAACTTTTGCTATCCATGTACCCAGCACAAATTTAATTTTTAAATGTTTAATGATATTCAAAACGAACAAAGGGTTGATGATGATCAAACTAAATCATTCAATCATTACTACGAGGAAGTATTGGTGAAATGTGGCTGGACTGGAAAGAGCATTCCATAAAAACAACCATGAAATTACTGTCGGAGTGAAGCGCTGATATTAGTTGCATCTCTATAAACAGTTCAGAGTTAAAAGTAGCGATCAAGATGGCAATAAAAGCGCGTCCTATTCATTACAAGTACCCAATTCTTAACAGGCTTTCTGATGTTACTGGAAACTTAAACGAGAAAATTCTCTAGGTAGATGGAATGAAGAACAAACGACAAAAAGGAAGACGGGAAGAAAAGGGACGGAAGAAAAAGGGTGGAGAAAATAATATGTAGTCCTATAGAAAGACTTAAGTAACTGGGGTATGTTTTTTCAAGCAGATTCAAACCAGCTTAATGCATACTTTCACTAACCTCTACGACGGGATTATTACGAAGTCTTCACACAGTGGCTTATTAATTTGACGTTCATATGTTTAGAGGGAAGTAAAATAATCCAAATTTGCTGTGAAAATAGATAAATAGTGATATTTAATAAAAACTTCTTTAACAGAAAGTTGTTCATCTTAAGTGGTGGTTTCAAATGCCGTTGCACAAGAAAACTGTCTTGCCTTTGTGAATAACAAATACATTCCACACAGCACGGAAACTTAGTAGGTAAAATTAGGTTATAGATGGAGTTTCACGACCAGTTTCCAACCAATTGGTTCAAGTCGAGCCGGAAACGTAGTAGTTTAAACAAGATTGTTAATTAAACTTCCGGGAGACACTGACAAGGGAGATACCAAAACACTTTCGTGGGGAGATTTACTGTACTGGCTCAGCGCTTATTCGGATTCCTCGCAATTTGCATAACATACTTCCAGCCATGAGCTTGGAGGTTGTGAAGGTATCGTCAGGGAGCTGTTAGGAAGGAGACACGACTTTTCTACACTCTTTGGGGCAATGTTTGTTAATACCGAAAATCCTGCTTTTCTTTTCAAAATTCCTATCTCAATGCATTGATCAAATGGTGTCAGCGATACTTTGAAAAAATGCCAATTCAAAGGTACACCCTTCAACCCTATTTTCATAAACATTCCGTTACCAGTGCCAGTCGTCATAAAAAATATTAGCAATTTTACACTTTGGTTGTTACTGGTCATCATAAATTTTATTTCTCGTAATTTCTTCGACATTTTTATTAAAATGTGCTTTTCATATATGCTTAAAAGTTTTCCGGAAATATGCCAAAATTGTACAAAATGATTTAGACTTTAACAATGCTTTTAAGAGACTTATCAAATTGGTTCGGATATGAAAGAACTAATTTATTTAACCTGTCATTGCCAGTCGCTTAATTAAACGTTATGAATAGAGCTGAAAACCTATCCATAACAAACCTGCAATCAAAGTGCGTTTTCGCAAGGGCAATTATTCTCGGATCACTTGCAGTGGCGTAGCTAGGATTTTTTCCAGGGGGGGGGGGGGGGGGCAAAGGTATGAAATTTCCCCAAAACTATTCCCGGTCAATGTGTATGTATTTCACATAAAACATGCAAACTTACAAGTATAACAACATTACCATGTCATTTTGTAATATTACCTGCATTTTAATCTTAAAGTGAAAACAGAGCAATCGGAAATAACAAAGTATATTATTTTGGTAAACAATATCTGGTTTATTTTTATGTACTAACGCAGTGGCCTACGCAGGATTTCTCTGAATGGGGAGGGGCATGCAGTATGGTCTAAGGGGAGGGGTGTCCGGAAATTTTTTGACTTTTTCAAGGAGCCTAGATGCAAAATGGTGCGAGATTTTCGACTTTGACAGGAACAGTGTTAAAAGTTGAATCGTGGTGGTTCATGAGGATAAAACTGAAACTTTTGTGTCTTGACATGCATTTCCTTATGCCATTTATGCTACCTTGCGAAGAAAAACTTGTCATTAAATTTGCACACTTTTATTAGTCAAAATAAGAGAGCATTGATCGGTATTTGTGCTTTTTCTTGGCCACAAAATGTTTTTTTGTCATAAAGATTATCTAAGCGGAGCGCCACCATTGGTTGGCGCGGAGCGTAGAGAAAATTTGGAAAAATCAGAACCCTTAGATGGCCGGAAAAAGGATTTTCCAGGCTAATACGAAGAATCTAGCCAGTCGCTTTCTTCTTTTGTCGTTTGAAATAAAATGCTCACTTCAATACATGTTCGCAAACTGCAAAGTGATCAGAGAGTTAAGAGCTAATTTTACCCCAAAAATGTAATTTTGCCCAAAAGATCGAGCGAAGCGCCACCATTGGTTGGCGGGGAGCGTAAAGAAAATTTCGAAAAATCAGACCCTCAGATGGTCAAAATAGCGTACTTATGCTTGTAAAGAGAATCTAAGCATGTAGTCTTTATTATCGATGCCACCAGTGGGAAACAGAGTCTACCTTTTTAAGTAAAAATTGGAATTTGACAGAAGTTGCCTAGGTCTATTTGTAGGAATTAAAAAAAAGTTGGCATCACTGAAAGACCTTGCAGGGACAATCCTCCCCCTTTGAAAATTTCTGAAAATTGGGTGTCCTTATAAGCAATCTGGTGCCACATATGCTAACTTTTGAAGTGAAGTCTGTGTTAATAAAGTTAGACTACGTATTTTTAAGAACAAAGAAAAAATGGCATCTGTGAGGGGGGGGGGGAATGGCCCAATGGTCTCCCCTTCGCAACCCACTAAGGAGGCCTAATAGTGGCTCGATCACAGGATATCCTGTTAGAAAAGCAGTCTGTTAAGTGTAGTAGGCTACAAGGTACTCATTGACCATTTATTGTTACACTCAAAGTCAGCAGAAAGTTATTTTCCCGAACTAGCTTGTAAGCCTCCAAGGATTAGGCTAAGTAACAAAATCTAAGTGTACCAACGGATCCCGCTAATTCTAATTTCTAGTTTATCGTTGGCCATGGAATGTTTCAGCCCCATCCATCGTTATGTACACAGAGTAAAATCTTACAGCTACTGCTAGCTTGTAGAAGAACATAACAACCTCGGGGTCTACGGTAGTGACTTGTCAGTTTTCACATCCTTTTACTGAATTCCAAAAGTATCACCTGAATAACAGCTCCCTGTGCACTGAAATGCACTGATCATAACCCCCGTGCGTATACAAGCACAAGAGAACATTCAATCTGCTACGCGGAGAGGACTTTTCTGTGGAACGCAAATTGGGCCGGTTCATGCGACACTTACGAAATCTGAGTTAATATGTTGCATGAAAAAATACGAATTATGTATGAGAAATGTCTCACAATTTCTTATTCTAACAAAAATTTTGAGAAATTTTTGTAATAATAAGAAGATTCATCAAATTTCCCCAAAAATTTTTCCAGGGGGGGCAACTTGCCCCCCTGCCCCCCAGTAGCTACGCCACCGATCACTTGGGTTTTAAAGGGTCAGATCCTGTTGATTGTGACCTAATATACTGAGTTACATAGGAAAATAAACTGTCCAAAATTTTGAATTCTGTTTTTTAACTATCTTTTTAACCTTATGTATGATCTCAAAATTCCATGCAGTCCGAGAGTGCATCATCATTGATTTGTACATATTTAATTTTATCATATGCATGGCCGTACGGGCCTGGGACGCGGCAGCCAAATTCTTGCTGAATTAGAAAGACTTTGGTGTCTCAGTCGGGCAAAGACTATGCCCCGGTTGGGGATCTGGAATCTGGCAAAAGGTCACCCCCTCCCCTATTTGGGGTAAAATCCCCGTCAATGCCCCCGTCCAGCACAGTCCAGGGGTCCCTATCTTTATTGGAGTCAGCCAGTTCTACACGTGATTAGTGTTGTGAACTTGATGCCAATTGATGCATGGAAGTGAGTTTGTCCAACCCACAGAAAAATATGAGTAGAAAAACTCTGTATAATTAAAAGAAGAGTTGAAGGTCACAAGTTTTGATATGTTAGAGGGGTACTCATGTCAAGCATTTCGGTGAAATTTGCATTGAAATCGCATGCGTGGTTCTCAAGTTATGAGCAGGTAAATATGCCACATTTGCAACAAAAGTAAACTTGAAGAAAACACATATGACATCATATCCTTGCATTAATGGGCAGCCTTTTGTTTTATTTCAAGTTTACAGTCAATTTTCTCCACAGCAGTCCCATATTATCAAAATGCGATTGCATACTTAGTATGAGAAACTTTGCATTCCGTACAGTAAGGTCATATTTTAGAAGAATATTACAGATCCAAATTTTTTGGGTATGTTTCAGAGGTACATTTATTCTAAGCATTCTGGTGAAATTGTATTCATTTCACATGTTCTGTTCTGGAGATATTGGCAATTGAATGTGCCATAGAATGTAGCATGTTTCTACATGAAATGAACCTGAAGTCACTAGGCGTGATTTCATGGATTAGCTTTGTTTTCTTATGTGTTGTTGTAATTTATAATTTACCAGGAATTTTAAACATTGATATATTGATACCATAGGTGCATCTTGAGCAATGACATTTTAAAATTTAACATGCCATCAATATTTTAGGGGCAGAGTAGCATCCATAATTAATTCAATGTCAAATTAATGTAAAAAGTAAACATTAGCCAACAATTTGAATCCATGATATCAAACCTGTTTGCTTCAAGTTCACCTTTTTAAAAAATGTGTCAACTTCAAGTGTTAATATCTCGAGAACCAAACATGGAAAATGAAGAAAAAATTTCACCAAAATGCCTCTGTCCCAGATTTTTTCCTTTTTAACAAAGTCAAAAATGAGTTGGGCGTTGGACTTTTTTACTTTTTTTTAATTTCAAGGTCAATAAAACAGGCTAAAAACAAAGGAAAATAAGGCACTCCTTATCAATGTGAAGAAGTGAAATAACCTATGCAGCCCTTAAGTCACTTTGGAACAAAAATCTGGTGACTTCATTTTCTGCATGATCTCTCGAGGAAAAATTTCAGATTTGAATGGAAGTTTCACTCCACTGTGCATGATTCGAAAATAAGGTTCGCTATTCCTAAACCAAAAAAAAAAAAAAACAACAACAACAACAACAACAACAAAAAAACCAACCAAACAAACAAAAAACAACAACAAAAAAGGCCGACTTGAAAGGCCAATAAAAATCACATTGGCCTATCGTCCCTGCACAAGTTTAAAGAAGTGTCCCCTGCCCTGAGACCCAGGAAGCCTTTAAAGGGGGAAAGTGCTTTAGTCCGTATACTGAATATTGACTCCTTTTTCATATTAAGAATATTGAACGCCTTTGTAATGATGATTTATAAATACTTTTTGAGAATACTGGCTTGTGATTGTTCAGTCAGCCATGTCTAATCCAGTGCTGAGACATAGAGTGTATGGAGAGCAACTTTTTGATCAATATGACTATATGTGCTGACACGGGAAGTTGTTTATATAGTTTGACGTGACATCGCCCACAGTTAACAACATTTGAACCGCCCCAACTGCTTTCAAAATAATGGTGCTTAACATTTTTAGCAATGAAGGCACCGACTTTAATTTTTCCCGTAACTGTCCAAGTTAAGACCTTTTAGCGAATATAAGTTAAAGGCTTAATTTTCTCATCCCAAACAGTACCAATTCTCCTTACCTTCTTAATTAAGCCCCTCCCACAATTGTTTAAAATTCACCCTCATCCAGATACAATCTCATTTTATTGCTTCAGGGTGAATATAGAAAGCTCAATGTGTATAATCAAAACACTATCAGAACAGTTCGTGATGTGTAATATAAGTTATGGTACTCTGCATTGTTTGAATTAGTAGTCAATCAAAAAGCTGAGCCAATTGAGAGTTTCTGTTACCCTATACTAGAAGTGTAGTTTGGGGTGAGAGGATTGTCCCTTTAAGGTCTTGTTATGTGTTTCAAAGTTCACATAGGCCCTATTCACGTTATTGATATGGTGCACTGTTGGTAGGAAACAAATTATAAGTAGGACTACGTGACTTCTTACCTCAGCTAGCCTGGAAACCTTTCTCTGGGATGGATGGAAAATGCAGTTCTAACATGAACAGGTGCTCCAGTAAACTTCCTGTTAAAAGCTCATCTTTCACCAATGAATAAGGCTTTGGCCAAATAATCTGTGCACTATTAGCTATTTAAGGAAAATTGAATTGCAGGTGTGATATAAAAAACCTACGCCGGCCCGGCCTGCCAGAAGACCTAACGCTAGCCTACTGCATTGACAAACGTCATCTAGATTGTGATGCATTCCCTCTGCAAGGAAAACTTTAGGAATTACGAAAGCTCACCGTTAGTAAATGCAAATACGTCTGGTTCCATAAAGTTTCACTCAAAAAGGTCAGGCTAATTTTCTGACTCAGCTATATTTCGAAAACAACGTATCCTATAGGCCCTAACGCTAATTTGAAAAGCTAGGTCTATAGCGTTAAGTGTTAGCCTAACGTTAGCCGTTATGTCTGTTTAAAACAAACATTAGTGTGTAAAACGTCGCGGTGAGCAGTATCGCCCAAACAACAGATCCTCAAGCTAGTATACAATTTTACTGGAACTAATCACAACTTTTTTCCCAAATCCAACAGAAAAATCGTTCCAAATTAGACCTCGTTCTAGACATTCCAAAACATAACCAAGGCCCTATTCAAAAATGTCAAATGTCAAAGTCAATTGTACGTCTGTCTGTACGTACGTATGTGCAATTCATGTAACTGAAGTCAGATTAAGAGAATACTTGATGATAAATAGAAAATTTAAAAAAGAAAGCCTTTCTCCTTCTAAACTCTCGATTTAAGGTATTTATGAATGCGTAAAAAAGTCATGGTGCCCATGCCTATACATCAAAGTCGAACAGGCTCTGACGTTACGCATATAGGCACAGACCCACAGATTCGCCTCGGGTCTCTCAGCCCATATGCTTGAAGACATAACCCGTTCTAATCTGATGTAGAGACATGGGAAATATTTAGTGTTTGCACGGGTACTAAAAATTAGGACCCGGGTACCCGATCGCCATACCCGTCGGGTACCCGGGTTACCCGGTGTTACGGTGACTAAAAGATACGAGCATTTTTTAAAGCATACCCCATAAGACATGCATGGTAACATTAACATCTGTATTGGATAGGTATAGCGATCACATTCACAAGTTCAAAAACGTTTGATTTGTTAGCAGGTTTAATCGTCTCGTTTTGTTTTAGATCAAAATGACAAGTAAAAAAAAAAACGTAACAGAAAACAGTCAAATAAGAAAATTATACTTCCCAAGGCCTATATCAATTTGATATTGAATTTTGGGACGCCTACTCGAAAAGCCAGCATACTAAGAGCTCGAAGCTTCTCCTTTTAAAACACTGATTAAAAAATATCAACTAATCAGAGCCTTGTATTATGGTATTCTCTTGCACGTCAAAAATTACCGATTGTAAACAAACGACGTCATGTTTGTGAACTTCCCTCACACTACTTTGCAATGTGCGTTGGAATTATCACTCATGGGGTATGTACGTTCTTACGTAGCTAGCCTCGTGTTGACATCCAGGCACGGTAACATACTGTAGCTTTCACGCATAAACTTCGTAGTCTGCTCGAGAGCCATTTTGGGGCATAATAACGTAATATGTACTGGCCTGTTTTAAAAAAAAAATGTAAATGTTAACGGTGTTATTACATTTATGTCGTTTTGCTTTGCAGATAGCAGCAAAGTGTTGGTTTCCGTAAAACTGACACCTTTAACCATTAAGAAATATTCGAGGATTATACTCAAGGTGGCATACCGTATTAATAATAAGATCGTATATACATGCAAGGCTCAGTTTACCTAGCATGCCGAACGTTACGGGCACTAGTGTCTTTGCAAGCTGGGCGGGGGTGATACAGTACAGGTATGTCTTGCTATATCTGTGTGAAACAGTACGATGTGATTTTGAATCGGCCGTCAGATGCTTGCGTGTAAGTTTATAAGCGAAATACATGTGATGTGTGAGAAGCAACCCACTACGTGACGATAGCGCGATCGGGCCGCCCGCTGATAAAAATTTCAACTTCAGAAACGAAGTACAGACAACTTTCAAACTTACACATAATTTCTACGGGCTCTCTTCATTCTCAGTCTCGGAGAATGTTTACCAAACTGGCAAAATATTTTAGTCCATTACCGTGGGCAATGGCGTAAATGGGGTGATCCTTTTTGCATGCATTTTCTTTTTTAAGATTCGGGTAGTAGATTTGGACCCGGGTAGTACGATGGCGGGCGGGTACCCGGGTACCCGGGTTACCCGTGCAAACACTAGAAATATTGACCTCATTCCCTGAAAAACGAACCCCTTTACCATTATGGATGTCGAACCTTTTTTCCAATTATGAATACTGAACCTGCTTTACTATTTGAATGACGAACCTCTCTTCCTATTAAGAATAACAAACGTTTTTCCTTTTTAAATAACGAACCATGTGATTAATGAACCTTATAAATAATGAACTTGATGAACATTGAAGCTTTTGAATAAAAAAACCTAATGCATATCGAGAAGACCTCTTCCTTGGCATCCATGTGAATAATTTTTTACAATTATTAATATAAAAATGCATTTTCCAGCTGTCTGTGGCGATTTGAAGTTTCAGTTTAAACCGTTCTCGTTCTTGTTGTAACAATTTGATTTATCCAGATTTCAATCACGTCCAAGAAAATGATTTTCTTTTCAAAATTTTAATACAAATCAATTTTGTTAAAGTTAAAGAACGAGATTTTCACAAATTAATTCAGTAAACTCAAACGACCCTTTCTACATACGCCTCGACGTATTAAACGTCATTGCTGTGTTGAGATATAGGATCCCATTTTACAAGCATCTGTTCCAATAGGATTTCGTAATTCCACCTCGAGGGTAGATCATAAAATCCTGTTAATTTTTTACACCTTAACACACTAAGCCTGTTTACCATTGCCATCATAAAATATCACCTCTATAAGTTTTTCGGTTTAGACCCTTTGATGACCTTGAATGATCCTTCAACGGGAAGAAAAATCGAAACTTTTAAGTTTTATAAGTAACCATAGTTGCTATTTTCAGATATTTTCGGATCGTTCTTAGATGTCGTGGCCAGATATCGTTTTCACGTATTGTTTTCGGGGAGTCGGCCCTGGCTCATACACAATACACACTCCGCGGTAACCTTTTCTGAATGATTGCATGGACATGTTGCTTTAGTACAAATGGATGGTCAAAATCCTGCCAGTTACAAATCCATCCTATCCTCGTCTAATATGGACAGTTCGCGAGAACTAGTAGGTTTGGTTCACATTAGCTGTGTAGGCATTCGGTGAACACAAATTCTACGTGAAGAGACTGCATGAAGGATATTAACGGATCCAGATATGTACAGTAACGTGTACACATGGCATACAGATAACTATCCTGGCCTGTGACCTGAATACGAGGTTTATCGGGATTAAGTTCGACGGAGTCGTTTAGAGTAATCACATTACAGTGTATATGAGTTTCAAAACCTTGCGTTTTGTAATAATCTTGATATTCTTACGTACATTCAACGGTCATAGATATGTTTTGCTTAAAGGGACAATTGGCGTTTTGTAAATTTTAATTCTACATGATATTACAATGACTTAAAATTAACAGAAATGGTCCCTGATCATAATCAAGCGTCGTGATCGGTTTCAGTGTAGTGGAAGGTACCTTAGTGTTGTGGAATTCAGAAGTTTTCATATAGCAGCAATTAACACAAACTTAGCTTTTCTTCCAAGCTGGAAGTTTCATTTCATTTATTTCATTTAATTTCATTTATTTGTTTCATCACATTACATATTACAATGTGATGTGAAAGGAAGCCATCCAGAAAACCAAAATTGGCTTAACAAAGTGGATGACTCCCTATAACCAAGAAATAAGATAATAGATATTTACAACGTCTACAAAACAAACAGCAAACAAAAACGTACATACATAACTATGACATGTCTCCGTATTATACACTCACATTTGGAAAAATTATGAGCATACTTGAAAGATATTAAGAATAATTTCAATTTCACAAAGGGAACTTAACAATTATCAATGATGCCTTCCTTAATCGCCTTCTAAAAGATAAACAGAGAGGCAGAATTTTTTACTGAGTCTGTGAGGGCATTCCAGATTTTAGTGCTGCGATTACGCAAGCTGAACGATCCAATGTTCGTACGATAGTAATGACGATGGGCAGGTTTAGCGTGTCTAGTACTATGCCTATGAACAGAAGTATTGCTCATTATAAAATTATGAAATGAATCTGGTAGTAGTATATTCCAAGCCTTGTAAGAAAATACCGCAATGTTGTAATCAATGATGTCGGTAAATTTGAGTGATTGAAACTTTTTAAATAGTGGGCTGGTGTGGTCCCTGTGACCTGCATGAGCTAAATGGCGAACCGCTCGTTTCTGCAAAGTAGTTAGTTGGCTAAGGTAAGAACTGTTAGCCCCGCTCCAGACAGACAATGGAACAATAATTTAAGTGGGGAATAATTAAAGTCTGGTATAGTGTTATGAGTATATTTCTTGGCAAAAAGTGTTTTACTTTGAATAGTACGCCCACGTTTCTTGAAATCGTCTTGGAAATATTTGTAATGTGTTCTCCCCAGGTGAGCTTTTCATCTATATATGTGTACTCCTAGAAACCTCGTTGTGGTCACTTGCTTTATAGCAATCCCATTTATACAGGCATCACTACCCAGCCTGCTAGTTCTATTATTACCATAGTATTGATAGTATTGTAAGTTAGCTTCGATGCTCAACAACTGAAGCGGTCTTCTTGGTAACTGAGTCATTTTTGAACGGGAAAGGTAGATGCCGGGTTAAAAGATTTGTATTCGTTATCAACTCTGGTTGCCCCTTTTCCTGTTAAAGCTTTGGTTGTTTAATATTAACAAGTTCGTTTGATAAAACCTGCAGCTAACGGTCAAATAAAAGCCATTCAAATGAATGAATAGGGATAAAATTTTTATTACATCCTGCAGGAAACTTACACAAATTGATATGTAACACATTTAACATGAACTTTCTTCCGAAAATATTGTCTCATTGATTAACTGCTATTTACATTTCATGTATTCTCTTCTTACATGTGAGGATTACTGTAACTCGGAAATAAAAGGTGTCACCCGGAACCTTCCTACTGCCCTGAAGATAGGCCTATAAGTGAAATATGACTGCAATAATTAATCACCATTCTCGGGGGGGGGGGGGATTGGGGAGGGGGAATATCCCTCACTTTTTTGAGTGGCGGGACACTAACGTTAAAGTACCCACACTTTTTGTGACCTGAAACGTAATAGTTAGGTATACTATCAAAAAGCTTATACACGTAGATTACGAAAGGTGTCTTCTACCGATAACGATCGATTTTCTGCATTAATAATTCCACATGATAACTTTGCTAATCCCCCAAATTTTCGCGCGTTCCACACTCTTGCAGTAAGATTGATGTTTTTTTAGTTGCATATCAAACATACATTATCGGTCTCTATGATTATGTCCATTTTGTGTGTGCATAGAACAGCCGGTGTGGATATGAAGGAGCACAACATTTAGAAAGATGAAGAAGAGGGATCGTCCCCTACTATCGTTGAGTGAAATCTGTAATCTTAATGAATGACCAGCCTGGCAAACTGAAATTGGCAAACACATTTTAGGGAAATGAGAATGTCTCGGTGCACAGTATGCATGCAACTTTATCATAAAAATAAGAGATTTTTAAGCAAAATTTCGACACTTGCACATCACACATTCTTATGAAGATTGGACCATTTCGTATTTAGACCATTATCAGAGAAGTAGCCTAATATCACACTGACGTTTGCTAGATAAGAGATTCCAATCTGAAATTAGAGAGGTACACCTTCATTCTCTGCATGTCTGCAGATAGCGAATGATTAGGTGTCGTTCGAAAGGCCATAGTTAAATGTTTTATATTTCATATAAAAAATCTTAGGTAGGCAACGGTGTCTCAGTAGCACCAGTGTTGTGTCACCCCCACCCCCTCGATCTGTGATTTTTCCCCTAGTGCACTGAAGTGTGCTTTTGATCAATCCATGGATTCATGTTACCATTTTCATTAGAAATGGTTCTCAACTATTAGACCTTTGGAAAAATCCTTCGGAAACTATCACAATTTCCGCGCTTATTTGCATTACTATTACAGTACACCCGGTATATAAACTCCTGTTGACCGTATTCCGTTGAAGTAATTACCCACATTTTCAAGACCATGGTATAAAAACTTTGGAGTTTTCCTAGTAACTCAAAATATTGAAACATTTAGCACCAATTTGAATCTGGGCCCCTTTCCCTTAGACACCCAATGGTGTAGCTACAGAGGGCAGGCGGCTCTGAAAAATGAAGAATTCGGGAAGTTTTTTATTTGTGAAACCAGTCTACAATGTGGTCTTGACAACTCATGACCTTCCAAAATTCCAAATTCTCTCCAATAAAAGATCTATTTTCGTCATTATTTGTTTCAAAAAAGTAAAAATTTCCGCGCCCTTCGCGCACCGCAATTGCAATTCATAAGCAGAAGTGCTCGCTTTTACCTTCAGGTTGATAAACTTTCGCAAGCTCTGGCAGTAGCAACATCGGAAATTTGCCATATGGGACACCAGATTACCAAGTCACAACGGTAACTACATTTTCATAAATTTTCTTTCATAAAATTCCAAATTTTCCCCAATATAAGCTCCAATTGAATTTCGTCTGAGAGCCTCATTTCGTAGGCGTTGGATATCATTATGTAGTAAAAACGATTAAAAATTAAAACTTGCATACTTGCCCACCTCTTCCCCAAAACTGTCTAACTACGCCACTGTAGACACCTTACCAGGATATGAGAAAAAAATTAGGCCAGATGTCCCCCTACTTTGAAAATCAAATCGACGCCCTGTTGTTCTCATATGTTTACCGGATGATCAACATTTGTCTGAAATTCAATATCGCCTTAAATGAACCCCACTGGACACTAACGAAATCTTCTTTATTGAAACCTGTCACATAGAAACTTCCGATGATTACAAAATATTGCCCACATGAAAACTACGTTGTTCGGATCTTTTTTTCCATGAGAATGAAATGTTCTTCTAATTTCCAGTAGGTGTCAATTATCAACATTGGTCAATTTTTTGAAACATTAGTTTAAAATCTAATTCAATAGTTGTTTTAAAAAGCATGTCTAAGGCAATTAATTTTTGAAGGAAACAAGTTCCTTTGCGTATTTCCTGGTTTAGAACTGATGCGCACAAAAAGACCTTGAGCATCAGAAACTCTACGTCATTAATTCTTTTTTGTGAAACATGGTCAAACAGTTTTAAGTTACCGTCCATATATAGCCAAACAGTGGAAGTGGAAGAAATCTCAGCAGCTTGAATAAAAATTACACTCAACAGAGTACACTTCAAAAATTTAAAATATAAAAAATTGAATGTAGATGTGCCCGTTAAGTCAGACCCGATGTAGTCCTTATAGGAGCAAATATTAAATTCTTTTAAGTTACTTAAATTTAAGGTTAATTAAATTCATTTAGAATAACTTTACACGAATTACCTTGAATCAACTTCACTTTATTTCAGACAATCAAGTAGAGACACAGATAACAAGTATGGATAAGTCCTAACAACCGATGAAACCGCATGACCGAAGTCATGATTACAGGGACAAAAACGAAATAAAATATGATTGATGTATTCCAATGGAGAGTTTTTAGGTAAAGTTCGAATCTTTATGGTAAATCTAAATGGTAAATTGATGACGAACGTAGGCAAAATTAAGATCAAACAAAATTAAAAACATCATTAAAAAACTTCATAAAAAATCCTTAAACTTTAGCACGCAGCCATAAAGATATTTTAGAATCAGATGAGTTCCTAAATTTGCCTAGTAGTACGATTTCGCCAACTTTTGTCTGATCGTTTTGGGGTTATCATGGTAGTACCTAGAGCCGATTACTTGAGGAAGGTTTCACTCAAAATACACCTATAGGGCTGGAATGGGTAGCTAACATTTTTTCCTTAATTTGAATTCAATTTTATGAGTTACAAAGGTTTGATGCCCATATCGATCGTTCCATGAAACAGGTAAACTAAATCCAACCGTAAGTAGGTGAGTATTATGGAGGAGGAATTGGTTCGAGTTGAACGCGCCAACTTCAAACCTTCCGGTTCAAAAGTACGGAAGTCTATATGAGCGGTAACTTATGTAAAATAATCTAAATGATATCAATTCATCACATTGAAAAGATAAGATGAAATGAAAATATAAGAATCAGCTATTTAGGGATTTTCACCCACACTTTTAAAGGTGTAAACCTACTTTGAGTATGGAATGGGCTGTAATAGGTTCGGTCTTAGAAACGAGACCAACCGAGTCCATTTTAACGGATTTAAAACTAAATGTTTCTAGCGTTTCAATCCAAGTCAAAGGTGATGCGGCTTGTGTTGCAATCGTAGTTCTTACCCAGCTTTGAGCTATGAATTAGTGTATCTCTGTATAAAGAATGTGTAATTGTAACGACAGCTATTGAGAAAAAGTAAACATTGTGTACTCTATAAAACTTGTCAAGACTTTCTGGACAACTTTAATTATGGACTGGATTAGGCTCGGGCTCGAGGGATACCGGACTAGAAATTGGCGCGGAATTATGGCCACTCATAAAATTGGCTTTGAATCAGAAAAGATTGAATTTAATGAAACATTTTACAGCTTTAACAAAACGATTACCAATTCAGACAAAAATGTAGCATAATTAGTCCGCACCAAACAACATCAACTCAATTAAAGTGTCATATTAGCAATATAAAGCAATGTTAAGCAGGACTATTGCCTCAGAAAATTTCCTTTGAAACTTTCAGTTATATATTGTACAAAATAGATGTATTGTTTTCAATTTCTATGTAACAGCTCTCGTTGATTTGTTTCCAAGTCGTTTTGTACATTGAATATGTGGCTTTCATTTGGCTGCGGACTGAATCGTGCCATGGAATCAACTTCCTTTATTTAAGATTTCAAGACAAGATTGTTTTATTTTATAAACACGACAAAGCTTCGCGTAATTGAAGCTATCGATTCTCTGAGACATGCTTCTTATGCAAACAGAGTCATTTCTGACGATGACTAACCCAGAAAAAGATGTCATGCAATTATGTTATCGAGGTCATTAAGCCACCTACGAAAGAAACTGTTGAATGTGCATGGGCGCCTGGAATATATATTTCTAAGGCACTGTATACAGTCTTTATATCAACGCAGTTTTAAGTTACAGCAAGTGCATGATCAACTTACATCATACGAAGGAGCCTATACTCTAAAACCAATTTGGAATTAATTTCTTCTAATGTTATTGTGTAAAATTAAAACCTGAGTTGAAATTTATTTGTACTTGTCATCAATGCACACCGAATGGGACTTGAGAGATTCGCTGTTTCTAAGTTTGAGTGGTTGAAGCCACAAATATTTCACAGTTCTTCCCTTGCAGATAGACTCACAGCTTAACCTTGTAAAGTACATTAATTATTCACAGAGGGATTTTTCCAGATTAGCATTGTCGTTGGTTCAGTGAAAGGTCACTAAAAAAAAACAAACAAACAAATGCCGCTTTGTTTTCAGAAATGTTTCAAATTTACCAAAGTTGTAGTAGATCACTTTTCTTCTGGAAATGAATATATAGTGACATGCAGTTGTTTTAAATTCATATTAAAAAAGTGGGTAGTTTGAAGTAAAGCATACTTCTCCACTTTACTAAAAAAGGCAAACGGTACTGTATATAGTTCATCCTTACCGGGTAAAATATTTGACCCGATCTAGATATTGCTTGATATGATGACACTTCGTGGATATTTTTACCAGTCACATTGTTCATACATTTCTACATTGTTACAGGAGTTTGTTACCTCTGGCGTTCCCTCTCTGATAATTTGGATTGCGGGGCATGTATTCGGGGCATATTTCGTCCTACCTAAGGGTTTTATATGACCATTACCAATTCCAAATGATACCAGCTGCAACGTACAACGAAGAATACTGATTAAGCTGCTTTTGATAATTACAACTGTTTCCAATAAATTAAAGGAGAGAACTCTGTTGCAGCTTCCTGATGTAAAACTACGACGTAATGCATAATTTTGATCCATGTAAAACATGATGATAAGGGGGTGTGAATCTTTATTAAACGCAAAAATTATAGATTTATCTCTTGTTCAGTATCAACTTGAAACTCAATATCATTTTGTCTCTCCGTTTTCGAGAAATATTAAAATCGAGAATGTCTCCTCCTGAAAATCTTCGTGAAGGATAGATTGCTTGTGGTAAATATGGATGGCGTTGCTTCTGTACTATTTTCTGCATGTGGTATAGTTTTGCTGTTTCCTTGAAAGTAAATTTGTGCCTTTCATCTGATCATAATATCACATAACATAAAACAGCATCGTTCCAATTCCCTGATCTTACTTAAACCGTGTTCCCGCTGTATTCCTTGGATAGTATGGCCAGGTGTAGCGAGTAGGGTAGCAGAGAGGAAGAGGTGATTGCAAATTCAAATCAGAATTACTTTTGTAAGGTATCTTCTACATTAAAAAATATTACCTTGTCGTAACTTAGGAATAAACGTGGGGCTTCTTTCGAGTATGACTTCTCCCCTGGCAAAAATCGGCCAACTGGACAAAGACTGGTTCATACATTTAATTTGCATTTGAATGAGACGAATGATGCAAATTTATTTGCCATTTGGTCTATTCTCGGATGACTAGTTTAGTCCCGGCTAATTAATTTAACTTTTGTAAAACATAACAATACATAGAAGCATAACAGGACAGGCAGGAGGAGAGGTAGACCGGTATGGATATATTCTCCCACTTAATTGGTTCGAAACTGAACCGTAAAACTCCATCTCACTTACAAAAACAATTTCCTAAAGAACCGTTTTTCCTTAAACAATTTCATCGAAATCTCGGTAACTGCATGTGGTAATGGCAAAGAAGCAACCGATCTGAGTTGATCAATATCACACGTCTTACACGTAAATTTAATAGGCTTCGACAAAGAACTGGCAGTAGGCCTATATTTTCTTCAAATGAACTCTTTCTCTTTCCTCGAGTTCGCTGACTCTTTTGCTCAGAAATTCTACTGCTTTTCAAAATCTCTGTCTATCCTCGCCAACTCTAGCTACACAATATATCTCGAAAGAACTCGACTTACTTTAGGGAGAGCCTTTTCCAATGCTCCAGAGAGGAAGCGTCTTTCGTTAAAGGTTAATTCTGCGAAAACATGACAGCATTTCATTCATGAGACCATTTTACCATTAGGCGCGTTTCTAGACATTCCAAAAAAGGAGGGAAGGGGGTGTGACGGATTTGCACTGCTAATTTCACGTATATTTTATACTGTTGATGTGGCGAAAGGGGGGGGGGGTTGAGCTCGTAAAAGCCCCCACCTCTTGGATCCGCGCCTGACCTTATACAGACGTATCTACACTCTAAAAGTAAAAGAGTGAACTTAGTCACTCTTTGATAGAGTGAAAAATGATAGTTCACTCCATTAGAGTAATAATTCACTCCAAAAGGAGTGAAACTCACTCCAAAAAGAGTGAAATTCACTTCAGGAAGAGAGAAAACTCACTCTTCTACAAGTACAATGATCACCCTTTTTTAAAGAGTGATCAATGTAGGTTCTCCATCAAGAGTGAAACTTCGCTCGTTTTAAGGGAATTTCGCTCTTTTTGGAGTAAATTTCAATCTTCTTGGAGGGAATTATTACCCGAATGGGGTGAATTCACACTTTTCACTCTATCAAAGAGTGACTAAGTTGACTCTTTTGATTTTAGAGTGTACGGATTTTCTGCCATAAAATTCCATTGGCTTTATAATGTAATACCTCCACATCTCCACATAATTTTTTAATAAACGCAAAAAAAAAAAAAAAAAAATGGAAAATGTTTCTATTTTCCTCGTATGATAAAAAAGTGAGAGCCAAACGAATCTTAGTCGCCCAAGTATTCGGATTACACTTGCTCTCGTCTTATTGTTCAATTACAACATAACTTTTTAAAGTGTACCTCAAGTCAAAAAAATTCAAAAGTATGTGTTAAAGACCATGAAAATAAATTCCAACAGTCTAACTCCCATCTTCATAGGACATACCTGAACCGAGATATAAATTGCTGAAATTTATTCACCCAACTGAAAATGATACATTGCATGGGCAGTTATTTGTGATGTCATTGTGGTAATACTCAAAAAACAATCTTTGTATATCCTTGTTTTTCTGAAAGTTACTGCACCTTGTACAAATGTGTGATAGCACTCTTACTCTTATGGGGTGATGTAATTGATTAGGCCTTCTCTGTGCAACTTCCAATGAAAGCTAACAGAAAATTTTCAAGGTTATATAATTATTTTCAATTTTAATGGGAAATAAAGCAGGAATGTGAGTTGTACTACAAGAAAGTCACAAATTATTGCGCAATGGACTATAATCATTTTTAGGTGAATAAATTTCAACATTTCACATCTCGGCTCAGAAGTGTCTTATGAAGACAGCAGTTTAGCTGATAGGATTTTTCTCTCATGCTGTTTAAAATATATTTTTGAAAATTTGACTTGAGGTACACTTAAATTTCCCCGACGAACTGACGAAACACCATAATTGTCTTGCATAAAAATCCAAATTTCTGAAATGTATCCTCCTGGTTAACTTTTTCCTAAATCTTTGTCTAGAGTTAAAGGCAAACAATTTTTCGGATTTTTATTATCTCATCGCTCCGTTAGGAGGATGAGATATTGTAGTCACTTTGCCTACGGGGCTATATATAGCAATGCCAGCCTAAATCGCAATGGTTACAATTTTCCCAATTTACTAGTCTCAAGGTCTAACCTATGGTGAGGTACCCCGGGGTGACTGAAGGTCCAGGGATGAGAGAGAGGTCAAAACCTGTCCGTGTGTGTGTGTGTTGGTGGGTGAGTGTGTGTCCAAAATGTTTTCCTAATATCTTGTAATAGCGGATTTTCTTCAAACGTGGAAGGATGGTACGTTAGGTGGAACAATTGCATAATAATACAAAACCGGAAGTGAAGGTCAAAGGTACATGCCAAAGGTCAAATTTAGTGAAATCACCTTTTCTGCTATATTTCCAAAAAAAAAAACGTCCTCCTGACACGAAACTTCACACATATGATGATTGCATCTAGACCTACCAAAATATGGAGTTGCCATAGCAACAGAGATCAAAGGTCAAGTGGTAGAGTGGAACAAAATTTTTTCAAGTGATAATTTGTTCGTAAAACAAACTTTTTGTCCCTCAAACTCCTCCTAGTGGGCTGGACCGATTTAAGTGTAATAGCCTAGGTATGACAAGTTGCACCGCTATGTGTGGTTGTCATGGCAACCAAGGACATAGTTCACGTTACAGATGGTAAAAGGTTAATGTTTTGTAACTAGCCTATTTTTCATCAATTCATATGGATATGCCAGACTGAGCACTTTCCTTGCCATGTGCTAGGATTCGACACAGGGCAGCACGCAGAAAAGGTTTTTGCGTCGGCCGGAAATCTTGTGGCGCCCCGTTTCTTAATTGAGACGCACTTGATGTGCGTATCAGCTCGACCCACATGAATTTTGCCGTCGCGTCAAAATGGAGAATAAGCCCATTTACGCGTGAATGATAACAATTACGCAATTGTCTACTTTAAAAATCGTTGAGTCCACATCCATATCAGTTTAATGAGCCATCCCTTCCGATCATGTTAACTTCTAACTTACAAACTTACTGAAGGATATGTGCTTCCCTGCATCCGATACTTTTTCTTCGGAAAATGGAAGGGATCTGATTTTCTGGGAAACAGCATGCCGAGTGAACACATCTACTATTGCAATGTTTCTTTATATATGCAGCCTGGCCTATACAGTGCATGCTATAAACGCACGTACGTACGTGTTGCTATTTCGTATGATCATTTCCAATCCGCGCCGCCTAGATCTAACTGCAAAACACGAAGCGATTGATGGATTAAGTTTGTCGGGCGACTGACGTCCGAAAAATATGTTGTGTTTAGTCTGTGTAGCCTTACCGACAGTCAGCGACTGATGTCAGACTACCTTCATAGACCTGTAGACAAATCCAAGCGTGCAGTTAAATGATGGTGATAGTGTCCGCCATTACCGGGGGCCATCCAGCATTTATCTTCTATTTTTGTATGCCTGTAGACTAACAAAACTTTGTCCCATAGTTCCCCTTGAAAACTGAAAACGAGTATCAGGGAAGGGCCTATGGTACAGTTATACCAAAAAAAAAAAAAAAAAAAAAAATTAGGGCGCGGACGGCGACACGGGCGAAAAGAAAACGCTCACCGTTATTTTCAAAGGAGCCGTTTCCACGAGGTTGTAGCGGAATCGGGCGGATAGGCGCGAACACGGTTTTTCAAATGTTGTTTCAAATGTTGTTGTGGAATAAGGGGTGCGCCTATACTGGTTCCAAGAACTTGATTGGTCTGTGCCATATTCTTTCTCCTCGCTATCTTACGAAAAAAACTTCCGTCCCTTGGACTTCAAATAGGAAATTCAAATGATTGTGGCATAGACTTTCAGTATGGTAATTTTTGTCAATGACATTCTACTTTAGCAAAAAAAAAACAAAACAAAAAAAAAAAAACAACAAAAAACAGCATAGATAAAACTTCTAACACATATATAGGCCCAGTTCTATAACCAGCTTGCGCACATGTCAGCGATGAGATATGCAACTCCGTGGATTGCCCTCTTGTTTTTTTTTTAATTTCATCTTGAGTATTAATAACTTAGGCCGGGCGGATCTAGGATTGCTAATCGATGAAGGGGGAGGGGGTGATGCACAGTTATGTGTTTGAAGATTCATTTTCCCAGTGTTAAAGTGAGTTCGACCAAGGACGAATACAGAATCTGACTCACCTCAAGTTTGTTAAGGGGTGGGGGCATTTTCGTCTGGGGAAGAAAATGTTTTTATCATGTCGGAGAGACTAAGCAAAAAGCCAACATCATTTTGTGCGGAGTGTACAGATTATTTTGAAAATCGCCACTCAGACGTTCTTAAACGTTCCAGACTTGTTAGTAGAACCAAATCAATTGTTTGTTTGCTCTTTTTTATCCCCCAAACTTCACGCTAAAAGAACATGAAAAAATTCATATTATCATAAAATTACCATATGAAATGTAGGCCTTCAATTACCACTTTTTATGCAAAACTTTGCTAACTGTTGAATACAAAGCATTGCTGCAAAGCTCCAATGGAAAAAAGTTTCATGTTGTTATATGCGGACGTCTATGTGCCACAATGGCTAAATAAATAAAAGTTGGGAAGTCAAACCAATGAGCCATAACTCAGGGGAAAAAGCCGTGGCCTGCCTGGCCCACTTAAACCAATAGACAATTTCGCAAAAGATAGCGCTGCGCATATCGCGCTGCTTTTAAGAGTGTTTACATCCCGCCTTCGCTTAAAAGTTACCCAATAATGTAATCTACCAACAAGATTTTATATGTACATTAACACTATCATGGATGTCAATTGCGACATTTGTCCTCAAGTTTCGTGTGAAACAAGTGGCGTAGCTAGACTTTTTCCAGTCGGTTAGAGGGCAGGCACTCCAAATTTTCCGAATTGATTAGAGTGGTGTCACATGAAGAGTGCAGCTTTCCGATTTTTACTTTTTAAACCATACATTCCCAGAACTTTGCTCTCTTGTTCAGACAAATATTTCAAAAACCTAGAGCTAATATTGAACAGATTTGGAATTTTGTGAATGAAAGTTTAGCTTTTAGCCATTAGGTGTAGGTAGAACATTATATTTTCTCTTTTCGTTCCCATACCACTGTAACTATATCTCTTTTTCATCCTTTGCTTCCACCTTGAGACTAAACATCTATCTCCTCTCGAAATACATCATTCTAATTGACTTGTAAGAGTTCATATAGAACAGCTTTTGCTATGTACAAACTACGACAATGTGACACAATTGTTATGAGAGTTAAAAGCAATAGGCACACAGAAAGTCGGCTCAAGCGCATGATTGCAATGTGAGAGGAAGTGAATTGATAGGAAACCGTCCCTGGTAGGAAAATTGTGGGTTTTGGAACTACCTAACTCTTATGAGTAAAATCTAGGCATTAGAACAACACATTGCTGGAGCGCTGTTTTTGAATTTCCTTCGTCCAGTTCCAAACTTTATATAGTAGACGGGTGTTTTTTAATAACCTGGACTTAGGAGAAAAATCAAAAAGTTTTTTATAAGTATGAGCAAACACTGCTGCAGGTTTACTTGTACTTCAGGGAGCGCGTGGCGTGCCTTAAATTTGGCTTTTCAAAGAAATAATGACAAATATAGAGTAAACATCTAAGAGAATTCCGGATTTTATGAAAGAAAAGTTGGGAAAGTAGCCTTTTGTTGACCGGCGTTGCTAATGATGATTTGGGGTAGTGTCTTACGAAGCAAATTTTCTTTTTTTTATTTCCAGAACTATAAAACTTCCGAAACTGATTTACTTGTTAAGTATGAGCACTCTCTACTGCATTGGGGCTGGAATTTTTGACGCACGTAGAGCGCGCAAATTGTGTTTAAATAAATATTGAAAAACATGGAGGTGGTATTGGAGAGAGTTCTGAGTTTTACGAAAAAGGTTGGGACCGCGGTTGATGGGTCTACTTGATGATCTGGTGTCACATAGGACAATTTTCGATTTGACGATTTTCAGAGCCATGGGGCTGCCCATTCTCTCTTATCTACGCCAATGTATGTTAGTTAGAGTTATACGGCCCAGTTTCCAACAGCCACTGCATGAGTCCATCAGTCTATGATGAAAAATTTAGTTACCTGCACTGTGCAAGGCAAAGTGTGGTTGTCGCTTACAACTCCCTTGCTGTCCGTGATTACACATACAGTCAAAACGTGTACGGGCGTGGTATACAAAAAACGAAATCACATTACATTACGAAACATTGAGATTGAGATCCCGCCTAAACTGAAGATAGAGCATAAAGGGGTTTTCGGGGTAGATGCGCATTGTTTAACAAGGTGTTTCTTGATTGGCTGTTGCCATTGTATTGCATCGATTGTATTCTATGTTAGGGTTAGGGATTAGGTTATGGATTAGGTTTTTCGTTAGCCAGTTAGGAAATTTCTTGTTAAACAGTGCGCATCGCCCCGATTTTTGCGAACAAGACTCAACCACCTGTGACCTGCGGAAAACAAGAGCTGGAGAATAGGAGGAGACGGCGAGCAAAGCAGCATGGTATAAATATTGTGCAAATTTTTTTGACAATATGCGCAAATAGGGCATAGAGATCCACACAACCGCTGACATTTTGCATGGGAATGGGGGGGGGGGGGATTGAACACACACTTTGGGAGGGGGGGGGGGGGGGCCTTACAGCTCTCGTAGTACCGCGCGTGATAACAACCCACCTGAATAGAGGCAATCCTTTTTCCTTCCCAATATAACAAGTTTTATCAATTGGGTTCTAATCAAATACAAATAACAACCCTTTGGATTAAGTGCTGAAGTGTTCTGAGATGTTACTTTGTGACAATCGAGGAATAACGAATCGAACAAACGTTGCCACATATTTGCGAAGAACATTTATTCCAGGTGCTTTCCTGCCAACCCAAGATATGTCACTGGTTTTATGATTGCTAAAATTGATTTTTGTCTTGTCATTGTTAGTAACAGTAGATGAACATGTAACAGGACAAACTTTTGTTTCCTATTAGCAATCAACTTAATGGGCATTTAATCTTATTACAGTGATTCATGTAGTTAACGTAGATCGTCTCAATTGAATACATGAACTGGTTTGTAACCTCCGGCTAAAAATCCATGTGAAAGGGAGTATGAAAAAGAGGAATCCTTTGCTTTTGATACATTCTTTTCGAACGAGAAATAAATCCTTTTACAAAGTAATAGATTCTTTTCATGGGGAGACGTGCCGACATATGATAATTTTTTAGTGTCTGCTTAAATTATGCTTTGAAACACTGCGAAAGATCGACCTATATCTACTGACCTAATTTTTGTGACTAGCTACCATGCCCTGTTCATTCATATTTATTGTTTGCCCTATTTTTATACCCTCTCTTCAGACAATGTGATAGTAAATAGTTGTGACCTCACAAGTACACCTAAAACAAGAGATCTTCCACTCAAGTTGAACAATTGTTATGCCCTCCAAATGTTGAAGTTTAATCTAAACTAACAGTAAATGCCTTGAACAGAAAACTGTTTCTGTTGAGTCAGCCAGTCTTAAGTTATATTGAAATATTTTTTAGATAGTAGATAAAAATAAATACAAAGTAAGATATATAAAATAAAAATATTACTCAATAAAAGAGTGAAACTTATTATAATTTAATATTTGTCAGCATGGAAAAAACACACATGAGATAAAAAATTGTAGAACTCACTCAATAATGCCTATCTGTACTTGTCAATAAAATAATTTTGAAATGTTGTATCTATTAAGCATGTTGCAAAATAGACATGAAAAATCTTTGGTATCTCAAACGCAAGCTTCGTTAAATATGATACCATTGGTACACTACAGAAAAAAATCTTGTCCAGCTTTACATGGTTACTGAGATAACACTTCTTTTCTAAACTCCTTTCTCAATCATTGGTGTATTTCATGTTGTCCTATTATACTAACAGGCTACAAAGAGAGAATGAATTGATCACCAGTTTTGTGAAACTTAGCCATTCTTTAACGCAAACATTTATGACCGGTACTCCTTGTCTCGCTCTTTGTTAGAATCTAGCATTAAACACTCCTTGTTAAGGAGGATCAACCGTAATATATTACAATTCGGAAGTTCACCGGTTTGAAAACGGACGCGAGCGTAAGTGAAAATTCCGACATCGCACGCATTGGACAAGAGTTATTGATGGCATATGACGTAATAGCAAAGAATATGACACTATTGCTTGTGGAGCAAGGTGACTAGAAGCCATTAAGAAATGACAGTGTTTGTTCTTAATCGTTTTTATTAGCAGGAATTCAAACATTCATCTATCCAATCATCTTTGAATAGATTTGTGAAAAGGAACGGAAGTTAGATTCTTCCATTTAATCTGTTATATTCCAGGAAAGAAGGGTAATAGGACACGCTGGGTTCTAATTCTGTACCAATTTCTCACTTTACCGCATTCATTGAAGATATTGTATGATCTGATGAAAGTTCATATGACACATGTAGATCTTTTGATCTCACGTGTTCTGTCAGAGCACTTCAATGACGAGATGAAGGGACTGAAACTGGAAACTGTCTGTCATTAAAAATGCTAGTGAAACCATGTTTGTTTTAGAGGGAAGAGGGATAGGTTACAACTACTTTTAACAAGGAACAAGATCACCCTTAGCCCTGGACAAATCTCCACTAAGTTGCGACAGGCTTCGTTTTCAATCAGGGCAGCGCCTGTATATATATATATATATATATATATATATATATATATATATATATATATATATATATATATATATATATATATATATATATATATATATATATATATATATATATATATATATATATATATATATATATATATATATATATATATATATATATATATATATATATATATATATATATATATATTCATTTCAAGGATACTGACTCTCACAATTTCTTATTGTATTCCTCTTGTCACCCCCCTAAGTGTAAAAACTCAATCCCCTTTTCTCAGTTTCTTAGAGCTAAAAGAATTTGCTCTGTTAACGCCGATTTCATTCACACTTCCAATCAACTTTCGAATTTCTTTGCTAACAGGGGTTACCCCGATAAAATCGTAAAGGCCGCTAACCATCGTGTTAAATCCATCAGTAGGTCCTCTATTTTAGACAATAAGGCTCCTAATTCTAATTCCGACCGTATCACTCTGGTGCTGCCCTTCCACCCTTCCGTGGAACCCATTAAGCGTTTCATTATTAAGAAATTTAAGACCCTCATGTCTGACCCTACCACTAAGTCCATCTTTACTCGCCCCCCTTTAGTTGCCTTCAAAAGAGATCGCAACATTGGTGATCATTTAGTAAGATCTTCCCACCCCCACCCCTCTCCTGTCCCCAACCCTGGGACCTTTCCCTGTAAACGCAAACGGTGTAACACTTGCCCTGTTGTCTCCGGAGACCAACTGTTATCGATTCAAGGACCCTCTCATGTGTTCAAAGTTACTAATCATTTCACTTGTATTTCTCCCAATGTTATTTACATTATAAGTTGTAAACGCTGTAAAATTCTGTATGTTGGTGAAACCAAACGGAGGCTGGCCGATAGAATTACTGAACACCTCCGATCTATTAAACTTAACTTGTCTGGCTTTCCTGTAGCAGCCCATTTTAATCCGCCCTCCCTTTGTACAATTACAGACTTTTTGGTCACGGCCGCATTAACCTGTAAAGGAACCCATATTGATCGTCTCACGACTGAAAACCGTCTTATCCTTAAACTTGGCACTCTTCACCCCCATGGCCTTAATTCTAAGCTAGAATCACTGCTTGAATGATTTTAATCTTTTGTTAACTGGTGCTTTTTCCTTGACTTTGACTCCTCGTTTGTGTGACTTCAGTTGACTTTCTGTTACCGTGTTGAAGGGTATGTAACCCGAAACGTCGTAATTTGTATTTTTCGTTCAACTCCATTTTTTGTTCAACTCCATTTTTGGTTCAATTATATTGCACTGTGTATTACCATGTTTTTGCATCGACCTATGTTTTCTCCAGTGCATCGCAGTACCTTAGTCCTTATATATATATATATATATATATATATATATATATATATATATATATATATATATATATATATATATATATATATATATATATATATATATATATATATATATATATATATATATATATATATATATATATATATATATATATACTTTATATACTATACTATATATACTTACCAATTTGATTTATATATTCCACGCAGTTGTCGTCAGCGTTTATTTTCACTTCATCTCTGCTTTCACAGGTTTCTGTATCTCTTCAGAGATCCGCTGGCGAATAAGCAATTGTGTTCAGCTGGATAGCATCAACTTTGATCTTTGGTTGGGTTTGCGTCAAACGAGAACTAGTGCTGTTCCAAAAAATTAGGCGCCTGCTCAGAAGGTGAATTGCGAGTTGCTTCATCTGTCATTTAAACAAAGGCTAAACCAACTTGGCTTCATGGCTCAGTGGTTAGAGCGTCCGCACTAGAAAGCGGGGGGTCCCGAGTTCGAATCCCGGTGGAGTCAACATCGTTTTTTCACCTCAGCCAAATTTTTCAGCTTTACCAATTTGATATTTATATATATATATATATATATATATATATATATATATATATATATATATTTATTGATACTAAAAAATGCATCAACAACAGCACTGATTTTATCACAAACAGCGCAATTAGTATTTTAAAAGTGCAATAATTTGACAAAGTTATTCAAGCAGCCGATAAAATAGGTCAGTCACAGTCACACCCACAGCTTGAAAACTTGACATTTAAGGATGACATTTAAGGACAAGAGCAGTTGCCCCAAACTTATTTAGAAGCAACAGCTTGATCTTACAATTTCCTTCTTATTTTTACCAATACTCAATGAGAAACAAACAAGTACTCGTAGCAATTTTCTTGTTTGAGGAGAAGAAATACTGTCACATGACTCTCAAGAGCCAATCATGAAACAGGAAAGTCTACTACACTACTTCAGGTTTAGATGACTGCACATCCCCTTTAGGATTCAATACCTAAGACAATTTCCCCCTTAATAAATTAATAAATTAATAAAAGACGACCTCCAAAATTAATAAATAAGCAAGCAAAAGACATGGGAAACAAAAAAGTACATAAATTCATAGTAAACGGGGAAATACTGTGCCATGGTAAAACAAATAATTTCACTTGACTGCTGATGTAGTTGTGCCATGGAAGTTTTACGGTATCACTATAAATGAGGGAACATGTATTAAAATGAAAGAGAGTACAGACGAATCCGACAGGCGCTTGTGTTTAGTGACCGTAGGCAGCCATTTGTAGGGTCCATAAGCCTTAAATCGTTTTCATTTGCCTACATGAATTTCAAACCCTCATATTTAGCGAAATTTGGGGAATACAGATGCAATTTAGTGTACATCCAACCATGATACAGGTAAGCAAGAAAATGGAAAGATTTAAAAGGTGATCCACCCCAGTTATGGCCCACTGAAATCAGACCATCTCTTGCTGTCCGGATTTGTTCATACAGATTTGCTTTCAGCTTCCAATATGTGGTAGGAGTACCCTTCCCCTATGAACATTCCTCCGGTCTTTGTATTCAAAATAAGATTTTATAGGATGTCATGTTACTTATACAACATGCATTGATTCCATTAGGATATAAGCCTTCCAAGAACTAAGTTCCTCGTCATATGAACTATCATGGTGGTGATCATATGCAATGATCCATTCACGCTATCAATTTCTTACGTCATTAGTTACTCGGGTTTTGGTTTTACTGATAGAAATCTACTTTAGCTGCATGTAACTGACCCAAAGAGCAAGTAATCAGTATAAAATGAACCATCAATTTACATTCAGCTTTCTTTTGACATTTACTTTTTCCATCTGTGCTTATCCTGCCCTACTTTTGTTACAATTTTTGTTTAAAGAATTCCTCGTAAACGTAACTAAAGAAATTGATATTTTTCAATCAATCAAATCCGGTTACAGGAACAAATATTTCTATTTGTCTACAGATCCTTTAACGAATACCTTTAAACCTTAGAGTACAAATAAAATAGCGATATTGCAAACTCAGTTACTTGGAAAAAATTTCTCCAAAAATTTTTGTTACGTTTTTCTAAGATTTGCAATTTTTTACCGAAGTGTAGTAACCGGAACCAGCAAATGGACGAGGATTTGTTCTCGATATTGGGGCGGTTTTTACCTTATTCTATATCTCTTGAAAAAGGTGGTGTGTGAAAACATACGGTAGTCATTGTTTAATTTCTTACTCTGAACCAGTATCAGTGTTCACAGATCTCCTCAATGTGGAGTCCTACACAGGACTAGCACCACGCCCCATCCTGGATGTGCTTTTGATTCCGAAAGCTTTTGAGAGTGCAAAGATTTAGACACAGTAAATTGCTTACCAGGCCTATTGAGAGTCTATTTTACTGCCTCTTAATTATGGTAAAGAGATAATTATGGTAAAGAGAGTGCAACATCACTCTGCAGACATTTTGTAAACAGAGTGTATCAAAGCTGTTTTTTTTTTGTTCATATTGATGTTTAACCGTTCTGCTGATTAAATACCGGCATGGGTTGTAAAGAAGAGATGACTAAATCGGAGGCAATTCAGTATGTCTGGGGCATGAAAACCTCTGAACATTTGTTGGCTTATTAATTAATGTCACAAACTTTAAACTTCACTTCGCGTAAAATGTTTATTTACGATTTTTTTTTTTACGATCATCCACGATCAATCGTCCACGTTAAAAGTTAAAAAAAAAAAAAAAATGAAGCAAGTCAATTGGCTGTGAGATCTGTTTGAACGTCCATTCTTTCATACGTTTATAGAATGTTATCATATCGACACCCTGTGCTCCCTCAGACAGGAATCGCTTAATAAACTGCATGACCAACAGATCAAGTGGTGAGAGCATCCGATATGCGACCGGAAGTGGGGTGGAGTTTGACAATTGGCAGGTTCGTACCGAAGAGTTTAAAAATTGAACCTGTACTGCCATTGTGCTACAAACTAGTAGTAAATCAAGCCAGGGAGTCATCACTCGAAAAAGATTTGTTATTTGCAAATATATTTTGGAGCAACAACTAAACATCACATATTTCATCTTCTTTCACATCAGAGTATCTTCCATCATATTTAACAACTTCAATATTGCTTTTGCAAGGTACACCTAGCATTTATTTCCAGCAAATTTCATATTCGAAGAGATAAATGTTGTCACATGACTCTCAGCCAATCATGAAACAGGACGGTCTGCTACACCGGTATACTTGAAGATGGGGTGACTTTTTGTGCCCTTTTAAAACTAAGCAGCAAAATCTCATCTAACTAACCCATTATAGAAAGAGCTGAGACAACTATACGACTGATGCCATTTTTTGCCATGGTTAATACTCAAACATCGGGAAGTTCGCTGAACTGGTACCTTATTGTACACTGACACAATTTGAAACGGGGTTGTTTGGTTGATGTGTTGGAGACTTACACCTTCCTCAACATGTAGCCTCCAAGAATATTTTTCAGCATGTTTCACAGATTAAAACTACGATAAATATCTTACAAATTTTAAAGAGATAACTGTAGGTAATTACTAAAAGCCGTGGATATACAGTACCCGTGACTAAAGTTGACCATTTCCATTCTCCAAATCAAAAAATCTTTCAGCATAAGTGGAGACGGATGTGCTTAACAAACAATTTTTAAATTTCCGTGACCTTTTTTTGTACAAGCTTTATTCAACGAACTCGTTTAACTATGGTTTTGTACTCACGGGGGGCTCCGCAAGGACATTTAACCTTAGAAATGCATGCCCGCATCCTGTGAGATGTTTCAGGTGCAGTTGCTTTGCATGAACTAGTACTATATCATACTACTAATTATTTTGGTGGTCTCGCTGTAAGTATCACACCCTTTGGTTTTACGTAGTTTTGTGGCCTGCCTGGGATTACGTATTCTCCAGCTGTCAGGGCATCAGGACTTGGTTTGGTGTACATCTTATTCATTATGTACGTTCGGAACTGAATGGGTTTCTGTCAAGAATTGTGCATTGATACAGGAAGTCAGTCCATGAGCTAAGCTGACTACCAAACAGTGCATCAACACATGCGGAATCTACTTCAAAAGAATGCCTTGTTATTACTGCATCAGTTCGACATTAAACTATATTTTGGTAATTCATTCCCTCTTCTAAAATAATTTCGTTACAAGATTTTTCTATAACCATAAAGAAATGTTTGATATTAGTTTTTTATGGGTGACATGACCATTTGTACATTGAACTTCATACGGTAATTACAACATCGAATATCTGTTGGATTTCCTTTAACTTTGTAACCGTGCTATGAGGTGTAATGAAATTCTCATTGGAACTAAATAACGCTTCACTCCTAAAATGTACCAATTGAACAGAGTTACAGCCCATGAGACAATTCTGATCCTTGACTCCATGGGCGTCATGACTTGGCCGAACTGACCTTCGTAATTTACCGAGTGTCCACAGACCAAGAATTGACTAGGGGTGTTACTTCTTGAGGAAAGAACAGGAAATAACGGTTTTTTTTAAGTTATGAACATAATTATCGTTTACTTCGGAACATGAAATGCCTACTTAATATGTTTTCTTGTCCAAAATATGAATAATTTGACAGATTGGCCTGGAAATTTTTAATTCTATTCCCGCGATTTTACTTTTACCACAGCCATCTTTAGCGACTCTTCTTGGCCCATTTGAGGCTTGTTTCGAACGATTGCGATGTTGCGCTGTCAGGTTTTTAATGTAAGGAAATTTCTTCACGCGTAACTTCACTAAATCTGGACCGATCGTCATGATTCAAAATTTATTTGGTTAAGTAAAAAACAAATACAAATCATTCTTTTAGATTGGTCTTAGATAGACTTTATGGGTGTGGGTGCCCAGTTCATACGGTTAACGTCAAAAATACGTCACTTCACTGCAGGATTCGGAAATTAATGTCAAAGTATTAATGTCCACAGTTTACGAGGCAGAATTTTCTAGATGAATTTTGAAAAATGGTGTTTTACAACCTACTAACACAAACTTAAGCAAATCAAACTTAGAGGTCCAAGACTACATAATTTTGGCTTGTATACTGTATGTAAGTCATTCCGAATGGATTGTATATCATTTTAAGCACATGTTCGACAACATTTATTTGAGTCATTGTCTGGATTTACAACACAATTCAAAAATAAGACAACGAAACAAAGCTAAAGAGAAACTTAGGAGAAAACTCAGAAAAGCTCCATAGAGCTTGTAAAAGAGCCCTCCGAATAAAAAACAAAAACAGAGTTAACAAAAGGAAAGAGAAAACAAAAAACAACAACAGGAAAATCAGAGAAGAGAAACTGGGAAGTAGGGAGACTGGGAAGAAGAGTCAGTTACGTTTACTCATCAGAAAAAGTTTTAGGGATTTCTTAAATAGGTTTAAGGAGTGACACCGTTGGATTTTAAGTTGGAGGGAGTTCCAAAGATTGGGTCCAGTAAAACGAATTATTTGCTGCGAAGATGTCAGCCTAAATGAGGGAGTAGAAAGAGAACTCATGGAACGTGTAAAGTGTGTGTGTGTGTCTCATGTCGAAAGTGAAACATGGATTTGAAGATATTTAGCAGAATATTGTTACACCAGGAGTACATAAAAATACCAATTGGATGGCGATGAATATCGTATACATGGAGAATGTTGAAATTTGTAAACAATTCACACGAAGTTTGAGACGGATGATAATTAGCTATAAGACGAAGAGCTGTCTTCTGAAGAACTAAGAGAGGGTAAATCCTGGAGCAATACGTGCCACCCCATAGTAGAGCACAATAGGATAGATGTGGATGAATCACACTATTATACAGAGTAAGCAGGATTTTACGAGGAAGATAATGGCGTAGCCGAGCTATAATTCCAACGTTCTTTGAGATCGTTTTAGAAATGGCCTGAATGTGATCACTCCAAGTGAGGTAACTGTCAATGAAGACACCGAGAAACTTAGCCGAATTACAAAGGGGGACTTCAGTGCCACAGAAATCAATGCTACGGATGGAAGGGTCTGGCAGCCTATTAGGAGTACTGAAAAGGATGCAGTTTTGCTTACATTCAGTAATAACTTATTTGCACAGAACCATGTACGTACTTTTAATAATTCATTGCTAACAATATCCATTAAAGTCTTAGAATCTTCATGCGAACAGAAAATATTACTACCATCGGCGTACAATGTAAAGTGTAACTTGTCACTGGACTTACATAGATCATTATAATGCAGATAATAAAGAGAAGAGGTCCACGAATGGAGTCCTGGGGGACACCACAATTAATAGGTAGGTAATTTGAAAGTACATCACGAACAACTACGAATTGTTTTCTATCACATAAATAATTCCTAAACCAATTGAGTATAACACCTCGGACGCCGTAGTAGGATAATTTACTTAGAAGTGTTTTATGATGTAGACAATCAAAGCACTGGCCTATAAAACTTCAAGATCCCTCAGCCCAAGTTACCGGACAAATCAAAACATACTAATTTCCAGGACTTTTGCAACTTTCGCCCGGAAAAAAAAAAAAAACACAAAAGAGCGGTTTTTTCTCTCTGTCCTTAGACTCCCCCTCCCCCATGACACAATACTTGCTACGCGCCTACATTATAACATTTTGAGAAAAGAAAGGTCAGTATTGTCATACTTTGCAAATAAAAGTAGTCTCATTCAATTCCTATGTGTAATTACTCTGAGTATTGCACCAATCGTGATTTCGTTGAAACTAATGCAATACAACGTGGGAAACTCCGGAAAGGGTGCGCCATCTTTCAGTTCAGTTTTGACCTAACGTTTCCATCAATTTCCTCTCGTGCTTTCATTTCCTCTTCAAATTTACAATTTTCCCATGAATAATGATTAAGTAAGCGTTCTGATCTGCCCGAAAAATGCATTTCTGTCGCCCTCGCTTGTGTCTCAGCTCATACGATTATGAGTAACGGTACGGTTCTTAGTAGGGCATGTAACTGAAGTGACTGAACGGAGAGTGAAAGATTTGCTATATTCAGTAATTCAGTAATACTGTTTGCTGGGATCGTTGTTTTTGCGAGAGCAGCAAAATGACGGCTTAGCCTTTTATTGGGTAAACAGAAGTTAGGGTTTGCAGTTCCATCAATTTTCCCCTCCTGTCTACTGCAATTGTTGACTTTATAGGCAGACTTTACGTGACATGCCTTCGAGTCCATTATTTAAAGTAAAATAGTCTTGGTCATTTCAAGCGAGTGTCGTTGGTACAAAGACCAAATTCAAACTGTTGAGATGTACAGATGATGTACGGATATTCATGCTTTCAAGGCTGGCTGTTATCGAGAATGTAATATCACTTGTGAGCTTTTATGTAGTCAGAGAATTAGTTCGATGAAATAATTCTTGAAATCTTAATACGTTTAAGAGGTTAGTGTTCCGTATACCTTACAGAGCACTACACTTCAAGGATGTGCTCAATCTTTGTCTATTTAAAAGTTGTCTGGCTAGTGGTTATGAGAAGGGGAAACATCGAGCGATTGCGTGTTGCCTAAAACGTTCAATTAAGGTTTAATGGGGCATAGAATTCTCGCGCAATAGATTGTGGTATTGCCTTAGCAAATTATTTGTCAGGTGAACGCCTTTAAAGGGAGAGCAATAATTTCAGAGATTGGGAAGGAAATGTTTCATCAAAGATATGCAAAAGTTAAAGTATCATGATTTGCTTCATGTTGCTTTCCATTTAATACGTCAGAGTTTCCTTAACATGTTAAATATTTGAATAAGTAGCTTAGAGGCTATACCGTAACAAGCCATGGTGTTAGCAATTTTGAAATATCATCCGATATTTAGGAGTCAGATACCACTTTAACTCGTGCTACAAGTAATCATCCATAAACTAACCTCGTTGTGTAAAACCACATGCATTACATTCTCTCAAGCACTTAAGTACTACCTGTTTTGAAGCTACTTGCCTTAAGATCCCGTTTTAAATGAATTCCCCTGAACTAACATACGACAAGTGTCTTTAAAGGCACACGCCTAGATGTTGCTGGGTTTTCCATTTACATATTAAATTAGAAAAATGTGTATAAAATGTGTAAATCCCCCTTCCTCCAAAAATACCTGCCAAATGTAAAGTGCAGCCACTTATATGAAATGTGCACAAAATAAACCAACTGGAAAATGTGTCCCTAATTTAAAACATACAACATATTAATGTTTACAACAAGATACTATCATATCAAACACTAAAAAGTGATACCATCAAATATTACAACATTGCAACCAATTAATAAGTTTGATACAACGAGTGCATCATCACAAATGTTACTTCACATTTTGATAACAGCTATGTATTGAACATGTGTACATTGAATCAAGTTTTAATTCAATGGTTGTTTCTCATCTCATACACCAACCTACAGCAGTTTCAGCATACCTGATGTTCTATAGGAAGGGTATTGACCACTGTTAATAATCTTATTTGTTCGTTTCAAGCCATCCCTAGCGTCATCATCTTTTGTGACGTCATCACATTCGTTTTGGGATTGATTATATCCAAATATACCATCATAACCTCACGTTTACACTTGCAGGGCTATTAAATAAAGGTTTTGTGTATTATTTTTTAATCAGTGTAAGCATAATGTTAAAGACGACGATAATATACACAGTTGCTTCCAGTACCAGGTAAGTTAGAGGATGTCTAAACCTTGACACGTCCAGAAATCAATTATGTTATTAAATGCTTCACTCTATGATTATATCGTGTGCTAACACGTTCTAAATCCTGTTGTAGAGGAACAAATTTGTTACTAAAGGCTATCGAGTTTGTTTTCCAAAGGTTTTTAGGTCATTATCACAAATTATTGCTCTCTTGTCAAATCTGGCGAATCTACCTTCACAGCAGGAATAAAGTCCAGTTTTTATTAGGTAATGATGTACTTGGTGAAATAAGTTGTTGATTTACCCGGATCGTCTTCTTTTGTGTCACGCAGTGGACCTTTATAAGATTAGCACTGCTCTTTAATCAGTGACGGATACAACTGAAAACGGCCCGCCAACCTTTTAAGGTCAGAAGTCATCCAATTAATTTGAGTCTACACAAGAGACAAGGAGAGAAAATGATTGTTTTAAAACAAACCTTTGCAAGACACCATCCGTGAATAATTAGCTTTTCCGACTGAAAAACATTGTAACAGTTGACTTGCCTTTTATGTTTTAACCCAATAAAATTGAAAGCTTTGAAGCATCTCCTCACTTTGAAAGTTGTTTTAAACATGTGTTCTTGCTTCATTTACGTTTTACATAGCTTTCAGTTGAGTCACAACTAGTTACTTCTTTCGTCTGGAGGAAATTTGTTACATTATCATCAAGATGGATCACATAGTGCCCTTATACATGCATTAAATGCTAAATAATGTACCGTGTATTAAACTAGGATAACGCACGCTAGGGTTATGCGCAAGATCAAGGAGTTCGAGTGATTTCCAAGAAACAACTAACCCCAGACAGTGTAAGATTTCGTCCAATGCAAAGGTTTCTTGTTCTTTTAAGGCAGTTATTTATCCTCCAAACAATTCAAATGTTCTCCCTACCTATTTTTAACCACCCCAGTGCTTTCTTAAACTTATTCTTATCTAGACACAATCCAGACAGAGCTTTGAAACCTGGTGCACTAAAAACATATGGGCAAAAATTACCCAATGTTAGGGAAACAGAGCTCATGAAACATTTTTAGCAAACTTCATTAAATTTATTGGACAAAATTTATGTAAAAATAATGCAAAATCGTGATGTTTCGTCAAATCTTTAGCAATTTTTGTCCCCAACAATGTAGCGTGTACTATGTTTGTCTAAATGTATTTAGAGCGCATACACTAATAAATTCACAGAGGGTATATTCGCACATACGCACGTACACACGCACACACCCACGGTCTTATTTGCTTTCCTGCCCTGCCCGCCTGCGCCTGTCAGATTACATGCCTTCCTACATGAACTATCTCACACATACACACCTAAATGTAGGACCATAGGAAACCCTCGTTACAACAGTTCTTACATTAATGGTAATGTTTTATTTACATTATCGGTTCAAAGAGTTTTTACATTATCGGTTCAAAGAGGTTTTTACATTATCGGTTCAAAGAGGTTTTTACATTATCGGTAATTTTTTTTACATTATCGGTACAAATTTTTGTTGTACATTATCGGTATTTTTTTTTTACATTATCGGCAGATTTTTACATTGTCGGTTGTAACAGCCCTGAGTAAAAAAGAGCAGTTTAGGGGCATTCCGCAGTAAATTGGACATGGAATTCAAAATTTTAAATGCTTCGTATTAAAACATTTTTCGGGGAGTTGCTTACTATACATATCAAATTTCTTACATGTAAGTTTTTTTACACATTTTTTATGTAATTAAGGGTGCCTAATTAGTGTTTAAAGCTAACGAAGCTGGGAATAGTGTCACGGACGGGACATCACGTGTTTGATAACCATGTGGCAGTGCTTCAATGGAATGACATAAAAGAATCTGGGACTTGTTAATGATGCTGTTAAACACTTTTGAGTGATTTACTGCAATTTTGAAATTTTTCTTAATTTTATTAATTGACCGGACAAAATCATAATGTCCTGTCCGTGACAATTTCGAACATTTTTTTAGCCTCAATCAACACTTAACAAATCAACCATGTCCGTTTAAAGAATTCTCTTACTTATCACATTGATACATCTGTTTAAATTACCTGGTTTCCAATATCAGCTAATTAGCCTCCCTAATTAACCAAGGAAAAAGTGTCACGGACGGGACAGGTATGCACGATTTAACATTGTACACTGAGTAAGCTTACCCAAACTGTCACTTAGTTTGGTACTGTGCATTAATGAATTATTTGTAATAGAGTTGAGCTTCAATCAGATAGACTTTGGCAGGTTATTTATTGATATGAAGGCTTATAACCTGGGCCCCTGGACCGTGGGGGTATAGAGATAATAGGCTAGCCAAGTGAAGCCTAAATTTATGCCTGTGCCAACCTGGCAGTGCTCTATTGAATACAGTCAATGACCTATTGAATTAAAATAGGTGGAGTATTTGACCATTCAAGTGATTAGTTAATTTTAGTGCACCAACTGCATATACAGTTATGTGCTTGTGAACATTGCCTCTGCAGTTCAAAGTACAGTTTCAACACATGGTCAAGTGTATAGTAGGACTAGTAAGAGGAAAAGTATGGGGCAAAATTAAGAGCAAATTAAAATAATGGGAAGCAGCACTCCCTTTTGAACACAAAGGATAGGAAAGGGAAGACAGAGCAAAGGAAAGCTGCCAAAAGGAGAACAACTGAGTCATAACTGTAAGTTATTAGAGTAGAGAAAATCTGAGAGGGCGAGGAAAAGGTAGAATAGAGGAGGGTTCAGGGGCAAAAGGTCATATCAGCACACCAACTTGGACCGACATCAACCCACAGGTGCCGCCAAGGATGTTGTATATAAAGTACACCATACAACTATATAACACAATAATCTAAAGGTAAGTCACAAATGTAGCTCTGACATGAAAGTTTCTGGCAGTGGTTAATCATGCCTGGCAGCAACTGCTGTACATGGATACCAACACCCTTGGACTGTTTTGCTAAACTGAAACTTCATTTTAACAGGGACACTGTACAACAGTGGTTCTCAAACTATAACTATATATATATATATATTCTCGTCGTGATTTAGAAGACTTTATACGTTTTGTTGAAACGTTTTGCCCCTTTTTAAAGTTCACCAGCTGTATTTCTGACACCTCAGTGGTCTTTTTAAATATGGAGCTATCTATTAGTGACAGAAAACTAAAAAGTAATATCCATTTTAAGCCCACAGACTCCCACAGCTACTTGCTTTATCTATCCAACCACCCTAGGTCATGTACCAACTCTATCCCGTACTCGCAACTCTTGAGAGCTAGACGCATTTGTTTCGATAATAGGGATTTTAAACAGGTCCCTCAAGATATGATCTCCTTTTTCGAGAAACGTCAGTACCCACGTAAGGTACTCATGAAGGCACTAGGGAGGGTTCAAGGGATGGACAGAGCAACTATCATGGCCCCCAAGACTAATATCGTCAAATCCACTTCCAGAATACCCTTCGTGGTGTCTTATCATCTTTCAGTTCGCCCCATTGTTGAGTCAATTCACAGAAACGCTAAACTTCTGGAAGAGAACCCTCTACCCGTGAGTATTTTCCTGAACCGCCTATTACGGCCTTTAGAAGTGAGAAAAACATCTCAAGTCACTTGGTTCGGGCCTCACATCCCCAACCCTTTATGTTACATCCGGCAGGGACGTTTCCTTGTAAACGTAGTAGATGTAATACTTGTAAACTTGTTAGCAAAGACAGGCTTCTGTCTGTTGTAGGTCCCAACAACAACTCCTTCGACGTCAAACATCATTTTACATGTTCGTCTACTAATATAGTGTATATCCTAGTTTGTAAGCGCTGTGCCATGATGTATGTGGGTGAAACTAAACGTCGATTAGCTGATCGGGTTACTGAACACTTGAGATCCATTAGGCAAAACCTTCCAGGTTACCCGGTTGCCAACCATTTAACCCCCCATCGGCCTGTTCTACACAGGATCTGATGGTCACGGCGGCCATCTCATGCAGAGGTTCCGACCGTGATCGTCTTACTGCCGAAAATCGACTGATAGTAAGGCTAGGAACTCTAGTTCCTAACGGGCTGAACGTCAAACTTGAATTGTTATAGACTGTGTTTATTTTTTTTACAACGGACTGTTTGCCGAACTTGAACTTAAATTGATCGTGTTCAATTTTCCTTGCAAAGTCCGTTCATAATGACATCATAATCGCCTAGCGTGTATTTATTATTACTTTTAATTTTTATCGCGTCATCACTATTAACTTGTTTTGCACGGTTGCGTCGTTTAGCTGTGTTTAAAATTGCGTCGCGAAGTAGGCAAACATTTCATTATTGGCAATCCCTTGGTAAAGAGGTTGTACGCTTGACGTCGGCGCGTTTTGGTTTGGCTTGCTGGATGGATGTTGTCATGGGTAGTGCGTGTGTTACTAGTGGGTCCGCACTACAGGGACTTAGAAACGATTGTAAGGAGTTGATGGGGACATAACAAGACACACAACGCGTTGACGTAGGTGCTTGGCCTTTGTACGCGCGCCGATCGAGTTGTATCGGCACGCGTTTGTTGTTTCTTTTGAATATCGTTTTTTTTTGATCAGTTATTATTTTGCCGCCTGATGAAGGGTACTTACCCGAAACGTTGCGGAGCTTTCTTCCGAATTTTAGCACTTTTTATCATTCCAATCTGTTTACCTTCATACTTTACCAGTGCTAGGCAGTATTCGACCTTATATATATATATATATATATATATATATATATATATATATATATATATATATATATATATATATATATATATATATATATATATATATATATATATATATATATATATATATATATATATATATACCACTAAATCATACCTTAGGCGGACATTCGTTAAAATGAGACCTTAGAAGGACACACATATTAAAATCACATATTGTCATATATTTGCATATTCGAGTCATTGAAATTTATAATTAAAATACCATAAAAGTCTTTCATAACGGTCATAACCTGTAGTAATTGTCTTTTAAGTAATTGCCTATGTAGAACATTAAATTAAATATACAAAATATTACATGTTATATGTACCTGAATATTTAATACCTGCGTGTCCCTTCCAGGACAATTTTAACAATATAAATAATATTCCAGCGGTATACTATACGCAGTGCGTTTTGTGTACGGTTTTCACACGGTAACCAAATGACAAGGGCCATACAACTATTTCACAGGTATCGAAATTTTTGAACTAGCATGAGCACAAGGGGACAAATTATAATGCAAACATTAGCTGGACTCCAAACTGTCTGCCTAAAGTATGATGTACACCTAAGGTGCGGTTTTAGACGACTTTATGTCCACCTAAGGTAGGATTTAGGCAAATATATATATATATATATATATATATATATATATATATATATATATATATATATATATATATATATATATATATATATTTATATATGTTTATATATATACATATACATATATAAGGTCGAAATGCTGCGGAGCACTGTTGAAATGTGTAGGTCGAAAAAAGGTAGTAAAAAGTGCTTAAAAGTTTGCGGAAAACTTCACGACGTTTCGGGTATAAACCCTTCATCATGTGGCAAAAACAAAACTGAACAACGAACAGTAACAATTGGACACGACAAACATCAAATCCGAAGCGATCGCTGTAAAAACAGAACCGAACGAAAGTGACTGTCAGAAAACATGAGTGCGAAGGATGAAACACAAATCAAAAAAAGAAAAAGAGCGTCCTGGATGAAAAAATGCACGTACAAATCGAACATGGTCGGAAAAAAGGGGAAAAGAAAACACAAAAACTAGGTCCGGAAAAATTATAATTAGGGCTAAACAGTAAAAAATGAGCACGAACGGGTAAGTGTAAAAGGAGTAAAAACTGGCTCAAAAAGGAGTGAATATTACAGAAGGTCAATTCTAACATAAAGGCCGTGTGGAGCGAGAGTACCTAGCCTCATGATCAGTCGGTTTTCAGCACTAAGGCGGTCACGATCGGAGCCTCGGTACATAACAGATGCCGTAACAGTTAAATGCTGTATAGAACAAGGTGAAGGGGGGTTAAAATGTGCAGCCACCGGGTATCCATGGAGATTCTGTTTGATGGACCTAAGGTGCTCGGTGACTCGATCCGCGAGGCGGAGCTTGGTCTCTCCCACATACAACGAGTTACATCTCCCACATGCTAAAATATAAACTACATTAGAGGAAATGCAGGAGAATCTTTGTTTGACAATAAAGCTATTGCCGCAATAGCTTTATTGTCAAACAATATATATAAATGCTACAAACAATAAATTTTAATTTTGGAACTATTCATAGACTACAGACGGAAGCATCGTCCACTTTACATCGCTGATTGATTAAGTTTGGCTCAAACAAAACGACATACAATGTTTTGATAGCGCGTATTAGAATAAATTCCTACAACCTAACTACGGATGTGTTTTTACCTCACCAATCAATATTTACTTTGGCACAGTTTGAGTTCATCAGGTGATCCCGGTGCAATCCACGACCACTAAGTAAATGAGTTCACACGCATAAAATGCACGGCACGTTTCAATAAAGGAATCCCAGCCTACTACAGGAAGCAGTTAATGTCCACCTTGAAAATTGCAGTTCTGTCTATTTCTAAACAATATCTTATTTCAGATAGTTCCCTTCATATTGCTATCCTTGAGTTTCAAGTTCATATGGCTTCCATATGGCAAGAATCATACTGTATTTAAAGGCTGATACACCAGTTTCATCGCACACATCCAGCGACAAGGGGAATAACCTTACGACGCTACTACCTCTTCACAGTTCACAATTATCAGATCTGTATTTGAAAGTACCTTTAAGCAAATCGAGTAACTCTACAGTGTGGACATGAATTGATAAGGTTTTAACATTTGTTGAGCGAGGCTCAGCTAAGGTTAGCTTCTAACTGCTTAGAAGAGCAGTTTATCGCTCATCATTTCTTTTTTTTAGTAATCCACAAGACCCACTGACTGATAGTTATATATTAATACACTTAATGGCAAATTATATTTAAACCGTTACCTCCCATAGGCATTATTTAAGTGTCTGTTAAAGTAACTTTTGGAGATTCAAATATTTTGTAGGTTTCTTCACATGTTTACACTCTTAAAAGAGTTAAGTAAAAAGCCTTCGGCAAAATTCAAAATACCCAACTTGGGCAAATTATTACCCAAGAAATGGGTAAACAACTTTGCCCGAATTGTTGGGTAAATTAAGGTTGAGTAAAATCTAGGTATTGGTAAAAGGTGTCGGGTATAAGTTTCAAAATACCCAACAGTTGGGTAAAATGTAACTGACCAATCGGATGATTAGTAAAAGATCAGTTACGTTTTACATATAATTTTTGTAATAAAAGTGGTTATTATAAGATCTCATTGTTGAACAAGGTTGGATCTGGTAAATAAAAACCTAGCGGTAGAATAGCAGTAAAAATCTGGACGAAATTACTTTAAGAGCAATGGTCGTATAGAAAGAAGGTTTTCACTGCCACGTAATCAATGGGAGGAGAAATACAAAGCGCACGATTGAGTTTGTTATTTCGAACTACACACTTCACTGTTTATTAACCAAGTGCATCGTCGCTGTGCAGGCTTTCAGCCTCACGGCCTGAGAGGATTGTTTGGTTTTCGTCCCTTGGCTCTTCGCCCGAGAGTCGGAGGACTTTAGAAAAAGGTACCCCAACCATTCTTGGAGGGCAAACGGTGTAAGTTTAAGGGTATTGTTAAATCTCCTTCTTGCCAAAATCATGTACATTTTTAAAACATGGGCAAAATAGTTGGGTAAAAAGTTTGACCAACTTCTGGGAAAAACATTTAACCAGCTAATTTGGGTAATGTTTTGTTGGGTAAAAAGTTTGACCAACTGCTGGACAAAATATTTTAACCAACTAGGTTGGGTAATCTTTTACCCAACTGGGGGTAGGAGGCATGTGTGCCCATGCAGCATTTGGTTAAAAAAGTGCCCAGGTTGGGCAAAGGTCTACCCAACTGTTTTTAGAGTGTAGTGTACACCAACGTCGTTTTTTCGTGGTGGCGGTATCGAGATATTGAATGTGACATTCACTCGCCGGCTAACGTCTATTGTTTAAAGATATTTCAGATGTCTGTTCACATACTTTAGGTAGTTCTTTACAAGTCTTGGTGTACACCAACATCTTTTAGTTGCAGTGGAGGTGGAGCGCAAGACGAATGGGAATGCACAGAAAGAATACTTAATTCACCGAGTCAATTATTTTCCAAACTTTGTAGTCTCGACGGTTTGTTTACCATACTCCTACAAATGCAATTTATTCTTTAATTCCACCTCATTTACTAACTGGTTATTTAGAATCCTGCATTCTGACAGGTTTTAAACAATTTCAGATTATTCTTAAGCACACTGGCAGTAACAATAATATGCAACAACCACCAGCAACCATAAACCTTGGGCATATGATGACGATGTCACAAAGTAAAATGGACGCCTTTTGGAGACAAAGCAAACCAGCACCGATAAATGCAAACAGCTGATTTGTCAATTTGTCGGATACGCGCATAGTCTGATACACGCACAGGGAGAATTCTCATCAACGCGTTCCATTGTTTTGCCCCGAAAGATGACGTCAATGCATTAGGTATTTAGACCTAAAGGAAAAGCACTAGATTTTAATACATTTATACATCACTTCCAGATTGATAGATTCCCCTTCCCCCTGTTTTTGGTTCAGTTCGTAGTATACCTCAAAGATAGAAAATGCGCGGGTTTCAACTTGTTGACCCAGCAAGAAATGATAAAAACGAAATACTACACATTCCCCCGGTGTCCCAATTTATTTATAATTTACGAATCAAGCGTAAAGTTACTGAACCAACAGCTATTAAAAAATGGAAACAACAATTTGTAGATATTGGAACAGAAGATTGGGAGACCTTTTTCAACATGCCAGAAAAGATCTTTTCTGAAGTTACGGTAAGCTACAGTACTTCCAAGACCGTTTTCTTTATAGAATAGCTGCCACAAATAAGGTCTTGTATGCAATGGCCAAGATGGATAGTGACCAATGCTCTTTTTGCAAAATCAAAGTTGAAAGCCTTGAACCCCTTCTCTGGGGGATTGCAGTATCACGTCATCATTTATTCCAGATGTCTCGGTTCTTAGGGAAGCAATTCTTTTGTTCTGAATATAATATTTATACGGATTTGGAAAAAGTGATATTCACGCTTTTAATTATCTTATTATAAATATGAAGTATTACATTTATCAATGCAAGATACAAATCGAGCTGCCAAAAATGTTACAAATACAAATTTGCAATGATAATTGAATAGTTTACTCAACAAAATAAAACTAGAAAGAAAAGTGTAATGTCCTATGAAGTGCTGGATGAGGCTTTCAATGTGTAATGTTCTTTTTAATTTCGATGACTTATCCTTTATTGCTAGGAGTTTCTAATTAACTAAGTCTTTCTGTTTGACGTCCATTATTGTAAGATTACGAAAAAAATTGCTTCCCGAAAATTAGTGGAACAAGGTCATAGATACACATTTGCTTATTTATTATATTTTCCAATTACTGCACTTACTGTAATACCGTTGGAAAAGTTGCTGTATGTGTAATTTATTTACAGAATACTATGTACTGCGATGATACGATGATTTATTTTTTTTTAACCTTATGCATTGACGAAACAAACTGTTCGTGTTGCTTTGTTTTGCCCCCAACGGAGGGCGTACTTTTGATTTACTACATCATATGCACAAGGTCCATTGATGGGTTAGGATTTCTCTGATTAGGTCTGTGGTCAGGTGCTTGTATTTTTGCCAGCACTGAATATAATGAGCGCCCGTTCTTATGTCATTTCGAGCGAAGGTCCACTTTCCATTGGTTCTATGCAGGGTGGCGCCAGGATTTGTCCGACAGGGGGGCTAGCATTTCGAGGCCTCGAAAAAGGCGATCAGTTAGTCCAGGCAGTAGGACGTGACTTGGCAGAGTTTGGGGTGCGCGTAGAGCGCCGAAATTTTGACCTTATTTTTAACAAATATGAAAACTGGGGTTTGTTTTGAAGAAAATTTTGAAAGAAATGTGGCTTTTTTACAGTTGTAAGGATCATTCAAAAGTTGAGGTGTTTATTGAAGAATCTGTCCGTCTTAAGCCTATGGTCGACAGCTGAAATTCTTTTTGGGCTACGCATTTTATCGTACTAGGCCTACCTACTAGACCCTCAGACGAAACTGGAACTTTGCCAGAAAACTTTTTCCTTTTATGATGAAAGATTTGAAAATTAAGACCTTCTTTAATTGCAAAAAATATAGAGTTTAATGAAAGAAAATTTGTTTTTTTGGAATGTCGAGCGATTGACAGAGATTGGCATGGTTTCTTATGGAACGAAGTATCCATTGAAATTGGAAAATTTTGCCATTTTCAAAGAATATTTGAAAATCCAAAGCTTATGTTGGAGGAAAATTGTAATTTTATGACAGATATTGGGGTTTGAGGCTGCATAAGACTTATTGGCGTTACTGAATATCCTCATGCAGATTAAGGCCCCCGGATCTCCTTTGAAAATTCCCCTGCGGAAAAGTTTGGGTTCCTACACATTTGAAGTTTTTGTATTTAATATGACATAAGCGAACGGGAGCGTTCCAGAGGGGGGGGGGGGAATTTTCGTTCGAAAATATAAAAAAAATACGCAGCAGAATTGAAAACATGCCTATGTTTTTGACCCTACTTAGAGTCTTCGTTGCATTCAATTGAAAGGTCCACTAAATTGATGAAATTTTCTGTGACTGCCGAACTCCAGATTATAACTGATTTTACTTCCAACCGAGAGTCTTTAAGAATATGTCAAGTTAGAATGGTGGCTTCAAATGAATTTTCAATCAGATTTATGGGGAGATATTCTCATACTTTACTACTGTTTATCATTATGTGTAGCTGAAAACGGCCTGGCCGATTTTTATTACCGTTGCCCGAATTCTGTTGTCTAGTCTTGTCAGATGACAAACCATGGGGCACTGCATGCACCTGAACAGCCTCAAGTCAGTTTTTGTAAGAAAAATTTGGAATTGTGAGAGTCTCCTTGAAAAATATGGCCTTCTTGTTAACAAGGTCAAGGAGATCGTCCGGGCGACTGAAGTTTATCGTGCTTGCATCTTTTATCGTTGGGGAGATGAAGGCTCAATGACGAAATTGGATCTTCTCAATGACGTGGGAGGGAAGGCTTCCCCGACGAGGTTCATGCCTCCTCAGACTCGTGTCACCCTTGGTTATGGCTGCGAATAAAACTTCCATCTCCCTGGTCTGCAACACAGGTCCTGGTTATGGGTGATCTTGAGAGCACGGTTTGAAAACGGGACGAGACACATGGAATAAGGACTAACAGAGCTACGAAGAAGTGATGGAAATTCGATTCCCATGTTCATAAAATAAGCGTTACAAAAGAAAAAATAAGTTCATGATCATCTATCCAGTATCCTTAGTCCTTAAAGATTTTTATTTCCTTTTTCATTTATATACCTCCTCTGAAAAATTGTCATCCTTTCCCGACGGGAGAGGAGATGGGAGAAGGTACATGGAGTGAGGTATAACAGAAATACGAAGAAGTGATTGAAAATCGATTCCAATGTGTATTAAAATAGCGATACAAAAAAAAAACCTATGTTCCAGATCACCTAGTAGTTTTTTCAGTCCTTGTAGGGTTTTTATTATTTATTATTTGTTAGTATTTTTAGGCCTGCCCGATGAACCCGCCGACCTTCTCCGACGAGAGGGGGGGGGGGGCAGTGTTCCTCGACGGGAACCGCTGCCCCAGCTGGCACAAGCCCTGGTTCTATTCGCTTGCGGCCTCCACCTTGATAAGAATGCATGCGAAATAGTCATAAAAGGCATGTCTCACATGCTTGCACGCACAAGGAAAACACTAAAGCTTTCGCTCGTTTTGTACAGTTGTACGCAGATCATGGAAAAGTATGAGCCTCTTTTAGTATCGGCAGGGAGGTGTTATTAGACCTCCCTTGTTTCAGTAAGTTTGTGAGACGCGACCACACGCTCTAAGACTTCAAAACTACAAGGCCTACAAATTAGGTGCCATGCTAGAAAAAAATATTCGCAATAACTCGACTCCAAATTTGAAAAGGAAAGGACGAGGCAGGCAACTCAGATTTGGAGTCTCCGCTACGGTTTACTCACCGAAAATACTCCGGCAAATGCAGTTCTTTCCTAAATATCCGGACCAACTACAATTTAATTTGACGAAGTGTAAGTTCATTTGACAACCAAGAAAATGCGATCGAAAATGATGTTAAATCAAATTAATTTAATGTAGGAAGTATGACTCGCAAAGTTTATCAATCAATGGTTTGTCATGTTTCTTTATTTTGTTTAGAGGGTCTGTCGTCTATTTTCCTCATCTGTTTTTTACAAAATATTGTTTTTCTCGGCAATTTTGGTCAGCTGCCATGTTCACAAGTTGCACGGATTGAAAAGTCAACATTAATGACCTAAAAATTGGGAAGGTGGTGGTGTATTCTGAAAAAGATTCGTAAATTATATTTATTCCTTTAGATGGTTATTAATGGTTCTTTTACTCCTTGCATATTATGAGTAAAATGGCAGCATTCAACTGACCTGTACGCAAGTTTTAACTTTATTTGCCTTTGAAGGAAAAGGATAGTTTTGGATACATCAAGACATCGTATTTTCTTCAATCAGACTCCGGAATTCGCTTATGAACAGTGTTTATTGAAAATGTTTTCCGACCGAAGTTTTCTTGTAATGTTTTCACGAGCAAAATGCTTTCATTTAAAGGCGGAAATTATTATTCCGCACTCAATTTTAAACTCCAGTCCGAGTTTAACTAGACTCCAATATGGTCTCAAAAGGCAATTCTCGAAATTCAAATCAACACTGAATGTGCTGCAGACGGGTTTCGAGCCGATTAAAAAATAGTGCCATACAGTACATTGTAAGATTGCCGGAAGAGGGATTCGCTCAAAATAACGGGTTACTGATTAAAGGTGGGCACAGGCGGCCCAAAATTCTGGACTAAACTGAGACTGCCCGAAACTGAAATCGGTTTTTAACTGTTTAATTGAGCTCAGAGTGACAGCAGGGTGGTCTGACCAACATGAAACCGACTTCTCAGGGGGTCTGACATTTTTTTCGGGCCAAACCAAGAAAAAAAGAAAGACTCACGTAGATTTATGCCACATTTCGACCCTAACGCAATTTTAAATGGCGGAATTCATGCATGTGCATATCAATCTGTCAATGAAATATCTGTAAATGTATGTTATAACACAGTGTTTCTAAGCGTTATAAAGTTTACGACCTGCATTCATTCCTTTACTTGAAAATGACCATGGTTACCAAGATTAAGCTATTATGGCTTACTTCAAAGTCGCTGGACCTTAAGTTGACTTTAACACTTTACAAGCTACGGTATTTACTAACCTATTGTTCTTTATCAAGTTTGATTGTGTGAGTACGTCTCTGTTGATATTAAGCTGAGATAGTCTTGTCACATGATTCCGTTAATAAGACAGTTCGGTAATCCGTTTTTGTGGCTATGCACATGCGCACATCCTCCAAATTATCGGGATAAGCAAACCCATCCCGTACCTAAACACGTATCCCAAAATTTGAGTTTACATGAAAGTTTCGTGAATCATTCTTTCATAATTCATCCATAACATAAGGAGTGACTACAAGAAGGGTTTTGTGCAGTGGATTGTTTCTTAATTGCCTTTTTGTTGAGTTAAGTTCACATTTTAATCTGCCGTAAAGTAGGACTGAACCCCTAATTTTGTTCTACTTGGCTCTACACCTAGTTAGTGTTGTGTGTACGTACTGACGAAAACAAGTGAACACTTTACGCTCCGAGGTGAGTTCGGTTTGTATATTCCATGCTGTGCCTCACATTTCCATGCGACAACGAAGTACCGAACTAGCATATTGCGTGTCGTTCTGGGATACAGTAACAAAGAAAATTCGATTCTAATTTGAACATTTTTGTAAAAATACACTCTTTCGGTTTTTTCGGGTTTTCGTGTGATCTGACTTTGGGGTCTCATTGGTTCGGTCTGTTTAACCATTTTAAAGTGACATCGGCTTGGTCACAGGTGGTCTGAACACGACGAGCTACCGGTTTCGAGTGGTCTTGAAAATTCCAAACCGACGTTCGGGTTGCCCTAAAATAGTAAATTCAGACCGACGCACACATTTACTACGGTACCAAAAGGACTCGTCATAGGTTTCGAATCGAACTAGGTACTTTCGGAGAGAAACTCTGGACATAGCCAAATCAACTCAGCCTATCCGAAAGACGCGTACATATTGGAAAGTTGTTGTTCCTTTAGTGTCATTTTGACATAAAAAGCGTTGCTCTTAGGGTGTATCTTTGTACAGTGGCGTAGCCACGGGAGGGGGGGGGGCGGGCTCGGGGACTACGCCCCAGATTTTCTTCAGGCCCCCAGATTTTTTGTCTCCTGATAAATTAATTGAGAAAAAAATAAAATGTTCGAACGGAAATACACTTTGAAGTATTTCTTTCAAAAACAGTAAATAAATAAAATGTGTAACAATTAAGAAAACATACATAAATGTGTGTAAAACACATTTTGTGTGCACGTATGAAATCAAGTAATAACTTCAAAACGATTACTTTCACTAAATTAGATACCGTATATAATCTGCACTGTCGTTTATTGCATTACACTTCGAAGACGAAACGAACGTTCCGACAGCAAACTCAAATTTGACTTTGTTAGGTTAATACCCTTTCTGCCTTTTGGATGGCTGGTTGATTTACTGAAAAGAAGGCAATCATACACTGGAGACCATTCTTACTCGACCATTCCTATACTTTATCATACACAAAATGAGCCTTCAAGACCCTGTTCTTACTTAAGCTCCCACAATTGTCTGAAATTCAGTCCTCATCCAGAGACAATCTCGGTTGATTGCTTCGCGTCGAATGTAGGAAAGCTCAATGCTTATAAACAATGCTGTGTAATGCTGTGTAAAAAAAGCTTTGGTATTTTGCATTGTGTAAATTAGCTGTCAATCAAGGACCTGAGCCAATGGAGAATTTTAGTATACCCCTACCAAAATTGTGGTTTGGGTGAGAGGATTGGCCTTTGAAGGGTAAGGTACTGACTTCGAATAATTCTTCGTGCCTCACTCCTTCCCATGACAAGTGCCACTGTCGAACGATTTTTTCGACAGGTCCTCTTTTTACCAGTTAGCACTGGCGTCCGGGCGGATTTGTAGAATCAATGTCCGCATTTCCTGTCTTTTCCTCATGATCCATACTTCTGCTTTGCTGTTTAAATATTTTGAGAGATTTACTTGTAGTATTTTAATTTTGACTACGTAATGTATCCATGACTGAACAAATACTGCACCATTTTGCATCTAAACACCACTGAAAATCGGAAAACATTGTTTTCTTTGGTAGTATGTATGTCACTTGTAAAATCTCTACAAAGACTAAAAATGAGTATTTTGAAAATTTTCATGCTCCCTAAATGGGAAAATCCTAAAACGTAGGCCTATAATCCGTTCAAAGTTCTGCCAAACATAGCACCATTTTGCATCTAGCAAATCTAACGCAAAGAAAGTTTCTCAGAGGGGGACACAACTACCTTTGGTTTTCCTATTGAAGCTGAAATCTATTCAGATATTGCCGCATTTGCGATCTACGTTCTCCTGAAGTTCACAATTTTCCCCAAGAGAGAGGGAGATATCGGTTCCCTTTGGTCTCATTCCCCAGGCCATGGCACAGATCAGAAATGCCCAGATTTTGGGTCCCTAAAAAATGTATGTATTATCATTTTTCATAGATTGATTTTTTATTCCCACTATTTGAGAAGGGGCAGACATGAGATTCGTATTTCAAGGCTGGGTACATCCAGCTTAAAACACGCGGGAAGTGCCGTTTCCAGCCATCTGGAGGGTTTGTAAAACCCCAAATTTTCTTGTACGCTCCGCGCCAACCAATGGTGGTGCTCCGCTTAAATAGTCTTGCCGCGCCTGACTCTGAGGTACCAGTCCCCCCACTTGTTACCTAGGCCCCCCCCCAAAATTCCATCCTGGCTACCCCCACTGTCTTTGTATAAAGATAAACAGACACGGAGAGACTAGTAATTGGACTGTCAACAGTGTGCTTAACTCAGAACAGATTCATATGAAAGAAGAAATATGACAAACCTGCATCTGCTTGATAAGTCAGAAGTTTATTAACCTCGTTTAAGAAAAAATGAAATTGACAACAATCCTTTACAGGTAATACAAAATTTAAATAAGCTTGAATGTGATAATACATGATGTATATTACACGAACGGGCAATTATTACTAGTTTACACATTATCATGGTATATGTAACACATATAACATTGGGTATGAAGAACAACTGTAGTGTTCATATCAAAGTATATAGAACAATTCTAAATAATCAAATGACTCCTGACGTCAAACATTAAAATTTTAAACAGAATTTAATTTTATAGCATTAGTAGTTACATAGAATATATAATCTGGCAGTAACTATCTTACAAACGTTTACAGACGTTTGAAATTTACGTCCTTCTTATGTTCACAGTTTTTATTTTCAAATACTGAATAACAATATTCAAACTGTAACATTTGCTAGCATGCATTAATACTGGCATTGACTGTATTAGAGAGGTATCCAGACGTTTGAAATTTGCCTCACGTTCAAATGTTCATCCTCATACAGGTATACTTACTAAAAGGGTTTTCGTTGAGCTTGTAGCATTGATTTAGTGTTTGTGCATTGCAGAAATATCACACTGTCCATATCGTCAAGAAACGTATTCTTTCGTTCTTTCATTGGGGCTATAAACCTACAACAATGATCTTGTTGTAATATAAGCAGACGGACGCTATTGGGACTACATTGATATACTCAATCGAATTACTGGAATGTAAGAATCCAGTTAACTTATAATGTGCTATAAAAATGGCGTATCCTTAAAATACTTGCTTATGCGAAAACGTCATCTTGCTCTCTCAACGACACATTAAATCAATGCAAATACCTTTTTTTCGCCATAATCTTCGACTATCGTTTTAAAATGTGAATTTTTAATTTTTTTTACTATTCATCTTCTTAAATTCGATTGCTAAATCAGCTCATTATTTACATGAATTTTATAATTGCTTTAGAAATGAACTAAAATGCATCAAGTTTTTGACTTAAAATATTTAAATGTTTGAAACACATTTACACTCTATAAAACACTAACCTTGCATAGAAGAAGCATGATTACAGAAAAGTCCAGACATAAGAGGACCGATAGAGTCCATTTTAAGCCGTTTTAAACGACCGTTCAAGAAAATATTGAACTCAGTGGAAAGTGTCTATAGCTCAAAAAAAACAAACATCAAAACTTTGCAACAAACACACAAAATTAGTATAAAATACCTTCTTAAAGATGACACATTCAGTATACTTGACAGCAGTCCTTTTAATACTGACGTCAGAAAACTAACGTTAATACTATAAAGTCAAATTAAAAAAACTTCTACGTCTCGACGTGCATGCAGGAAACATACGAATTTTGTAAGGACATTTCAAAGGTTAATTCAAAGACGTGATTTGTTTAACAACAAGCACGTTTAAAAATCCCTTCCGTGATATTGAGAATTGTTTCGTTTGGCTTGACTATTGGCAAAGAGTGACAGTAACTATTGATTAATTATTCCAAAAGTCAATTTGCTGCCTTAAATTAAAATTGATCAAATGACTTGTAGAACACGGGTACGACATATCCTATTCTTTAAACAATAGTGCATATGTTCGTAAATTTCGATGAATAGTTCTTGCACAGAGGACATGTGATCTCTTCCCTTTTGCCAAATTTGGAATACCTCGCTTATCTATCATGTAATTTTTTATTTAACGAGATTACTTTTTTAATAAACTATGCCTCAAGCTGAATAAAAATCATGTTCTGTCGGCATTTAATTTCATAGGAAACATTCATTGCTGAAATTTTGTTTAAGATAGGTCTGTTGGTGTGAACATCTGTCCTTCCTGAGAACTAGGAACGCTGACGCCTCATCAAAACAACTTACTCATAGCCTATATACATACATACAATTCTATACTGTAAAATAGTGTTCAGGATTTCTAAGCACTATTTTGTCACACTGTGGAAACACATTTACAATCTAAATACCTTTAAAAAATAAACACATGGTGTTTATGAATTAAACATGTCTGATTAGCGTTGTGAGATGCGTGCACAATAGGGTAAAAAAATTGGTTTAGTTTCTCCACTTGTCTTTTTCTAGTGTATAAATATTACAGGATCCTTTGTGTCCCTACGTGTGCTGATGCAAATATCCACACCTAAATCAGTTCTCACTACCTTGTTAGCCTAACATACGACACAATGTTTGTTGACTTCGACAATATGTCAAAATATTAAAAAATATCTTAAACCTGGGCGAAGACATTTACTAAACTGCAATACTAGTAAAATCATTAGATTCTTAAGTAACACGTTTCACTTCATATATTTAAATTTATAATTAGATTTCATGTTTAAATGTCATTTCAGTCTACTGGATGGTTACTGTATCACATACAGTATGCAAGTTTACATAAGCGATCTAGCTGGTATTAAATAAAAGCTCCCTGCAGAGGCCATGTGTAAACTAGTAAGGTAACTGACTAAAGATGCAACCCACGTACTACAGTAAAAGGAAACAAATAACTTTTTTTGTACCGCAGTTTTAATCCGGTATTTATTGCAATTTTGCCGCAATCTACATAACTGTGCCTCTTGAATTGAAGCTTTCCCCACGGAGCTCTCGTTTTCAATAACAGCTCTCTGCTTGCCAACAGCTCAACAGTTATCTCAACCAATAAATGTTAACAAGTTAAATTTATATAAATATCTTATTCAAATTTACAGTTTTCTACAATTTATTTGATTTTCTTGGAATTTAACTGGTATTAAATACAATATCAATTTAACAACTCTATTAAATAATTTAAATGTTTGTAAATATATTTTGTCACTTCCTCATTTATTGTGTTTATCATTCGAAGGCATTAATATTCTCTTTCCTCAAGCCCAGCTTCCTCTTAACTCACCGCTCCACACATAATAATTTAATGAAAAACCCTCAATCCATAAAGTTTACAAAACCTTTGGCTAGGTTAATAACATAACATTCACGACTCTAAAACTACCTTAAGAGTCAACTTTGCTAAAAAAAAAAACAAACAAACTACGAAACAGACAAGAAACATCCACGTCAGTACCAATAACTAGTGAAGAAAAGAACAAAATGATCGAGATACATACCGAAATCACAAAAGACCCTGCTCAGCTTATCTTTATAGAATATTTTATAGACATTTTCATTTAAAGTTTTCAGAAGAAAAGGAAAATAATTCAAGTTTAGAAAGAGCTTCATCGAATAAACTGACATCTCAAGGGCCCAACAGAAAACAAAGTAAGATTTTTTCAGTTAATCTCCACACAAAGGAACGTCTTCTTTTCCCTGAAGAATATGTTAAAGTTCACATAAATATCAAAAAGTGATAAGAAAGTGATATTTCGTAAACATTGATTCCCCTGACTTGTCATTTCTGACCCGTCTCATTGCACTTTATACACCAATCAAAGCGTGTTTCCTTATCATATCTAATCACGCATGTAGGCGTTCTTTCCTTTTTTGTAAAACATGTTACACAATGGACTTCCCATAAAATAAGTAATATTGACGACTCAAAGTGTGTCAAATGCATATGATACTTAAGTGCAAAACAAAATTGCCTTATTCCGTAATAGCTATTGCGTGATTCAGTCCCTTTTCACATATTCTGTTGTCTTACGAAATACTCTTTTTGAATAGGCTACATTTTGCTATTTGTCAGAACATGTTTCATTTTAACTTCCACTGCATGTGCACACAAAGGCTGCAAAATATCATGCATTTCCAGGAAACCCTATGAATGCTTCAAACTTTTCTGTTTCAAGACGCTGGTAAATTTTTACTATACACAATTAGGGCGTTTCACAGACTAGATTGTGAAACCGATGTTTCGTTTACTACAGGTGACCTGTTATAAAAGGATTTCAGATGAGTGTATGCTGTATGTAAAAGTGTCTGGGAACTGTGTAGGTTGTTAACAAGCTGTAAGTGTAATATATTTTTCATTTACGCCTATCGTGTACTGAATTTTCAAGCAAAAAGAGACATGAAGTAAAGTAACTTCAACAGAATAATTAAAATTCTGCTTGGAAATATTCGCAAACAGGCATATCCGCCTCTACGCAGTTTCTTTCGTGGGCCCTCCCACACTGACGTCATCCTTGGGGACAAATAAATGGAACACGTGGCCGCACGCATAAGAATTTGCCCTTCACGTGCAGCAGACTATGGCACGCCAAGAGGCTCACCTTATATGATGATGTACTAAAATTATACTTTCATGTACCAAAAATATACGAAGATGTACTAATTCCATACGATCATGACGTAAATTTACACCATCATGTACTAAAACCATAAGTTCCTCATGTTAAATGTTACGATGTACATGTAAAACCACACGTTGTACATCTAAAAACATGTTGTACATCTAAAAACGTAAGATCATCATGTTATTATTGTCCCTTCCGCATGCCATACTAAGAGCGACTTTTGGCGAACCAGAAGTCCGCCGAAAGGCTCACCGACATACGATGATCATCTAAACTCGTGCGATGTAGTAAAAGTACACGTTCATGTACTAACTGCTTACGATGATGTACAATGATTGCATTGATCATCTACTGACTGCATACGTTAATGTACTGATTGCATACGTACATGTACTGAATTCATACGATCATGTACTAAATGTAAAAGAATTAATGTTGAAGCTACGACCTGTGGAAATTTTGATTCGATTGGAAATTTCGATGGTACATTGCATTAAATCCACCAAAGAGGACAAAAAGTTTCTTTTTTCTAACTTCGTGACATAACATGGCCCAGGGGCCTTACATCAAAATCATTGGCCCTGCTGATAGAGAAACTTTGTTCAAGAACCTGAAGTACCGATTCATCATTGGGTCTATTGGCGACGAGTAGTCCTGGACATTCACTTAATAAATTGCAGCATGGTAGTAAATCGAAAGTTTTGGCCCCCGGGCTATATAAGGTGAGCCTTTTTGGTGTGCCATAGCAGACTGTGTACGTATTTAACAGATTGACAAATCAGCAGTCTGCGTTTCTCGGTGTTGGCTTGTTTTAAGACAGTACGCCCTCCTAAAGGAGGCCCTCCTAAAGGAGGGCGAAGTTTTGCTCTGTGATATCATATTTTGAAAACGCTGTAATATTCATTCCTTTCAGTACGAGTGATACATTTAGAGGAGCTACTACGAGGCTCTGTGAGTGGTGTAATGATGTCATTAAATAGTTCAATGTTATCTTCAATTATTTGCTGATACAATATCCATCAAAATTTATAGAAAGAAAGGCAGCTTTTCATATCACCGAAATGCCAAATGTATAAACTGAAATTGTCAGATAATTGAAAATTGAAAATGGTATGTTTCGATCTGTCCTTCCTGAAATCAGCTGCCTTTCATATCTCTGTCCGAGGAGCACCTTGGGAAACTTCTGATCTGAGCTTTCGGTATTTTTGCGTAAATGGTTTTAATCAGTTTACAACATTATTTAGTTTAAATTTGGCAAGATTTGGGATCTTACAAATTTGGGAAGGATTTCGCAGTTTGTTTTGGCTTGGCATCCATTTTATTTTTCCGAGTCACGGATCCCCGCCACACCTGGAACCCGATTGACTCAATCACGAGTGGCTTAGCTTGAACTTTTGTTCTATCCCTATGACCTTTTCATATAGGGGTTGTATGGGAACGGAAGCCAATCTATTAGGGTCACCTAATCTGTTACAAAGTCAAACGCCAGTAAAACTCTATATTTATAAATATGGAGCTCCTAAGAGGGCGGTCTTGACAAATTCAAGCTGAACAGATATACGCATTCCATTTTCTTTTTTTTTGCTCCTCAGTAAGATACTTAAACAACAGGTTGTCCATGCCAAGTCCAACGAACCGTACTTTGTATACTACAGCGAGAGACGGACAGCTCCACTTTCTTTAAAAATTCTAACTACTGATTGCTAGATGAGGTTGCATATTACTTGATTTATGGTCCCTTTTTCAAAATTGTCAAATATCTTAAAAAACTACCCTTAATTCTTTCCTTCAACTTATTGTTGACAAAGAATTTTACATCCCAATACGAAAAAAGAACTATGGAAAAATTACGACATGGTCTACCAAACATATCTAACCGCTTGATCCTTCTATAATATTCAAATGAGTCCGTTATGCCTAATATCAACTTTAAATACAGTACTGGTTAGAATCAGCAGAAGAACAGCGACTCTAAATACCACACTGTTACCAAGTAAATTTACAAAATACATGCTTCAATACCAACTTGAGTGCCATCATTTTGATTGAAGGCAACTTCAGTTTTTACAGATCCATTTTATAAATGAAACCATTCCACAGATCCATTTCATATTTCAATGGTGGAAGTGCATATCCTACACTGTCTTTCCGTTGGGCATGTCTCATTCATTGATCAGAAAGCACGTTCAAAAGTTCTCTTTATGAAAATGAAACCGGAATTTCTCACAAGCGCTCTTGACGACCTTTGACAGAGATGGCGATCCGCAGAAGAAAACTTGTACCTTACCCTTCCTTTCGTTAGCAATCTTAGTGAAAAGCTGAAAAGAGAACAAATCGCTAATAATCACGTAGAACCATTTCTTCGTTAAATATAGGTGAAAGTGTAATATGCTGTTAGCAGCAATCAATGTAAATGGTCCAACATGACGTTACCGTTATTGCTCAAGGAAAATCATTTGCACGTTGCGTACCACTGGTATTTTCACCATAGGCTGACGTGTATTAAGTATCAAAGGAAAAAGTTAGCTTTAAGCAGGCTAGTTCATTGGAAGAAGCTTGGCTAGAGGATGCTCCCAAGGGACAGTTTCTAACATTGAAAAGTGGAAATGCAAATGGGAAGCATCTTTTTTAAAAATTTGCAATCGTCACTGTGTTGAACCTATCTTCGATAGTTTTAATACATAGGCCAGTGCTGGATTATTACCACACCAGTGCGCAATATGTCACTTAAATAAAGCTGAGAAACACCATTTAGTAATACGTGCCTTTTAAGAATTGTTGGAAACTATAATTGTCTCGTACCAATTGCCTATCATTCAACGAAATTTGATACTAACTATTCATCTTATTGATTTAATTGAAATTGGTATCTTTAAAACAGAGTGTGTTGAAATAAAAGTAAATTGAGAATTAGTTACATATTGACCTAAACGTAACGTTTCTGTTGTATATAAACTGGACTGTTAAGTGGCTTATTAGGACGGACTTGAAAATATTGCGCGCAGTTCAAGGAGGGCTTCCTATAGGAAATAGTTGAAATGTTGTGAAAGGAGAAGTCAAATTTGGGTTCAAAGTGTCACATAACGGCAGTATCGTCTGAAGCAGTGTAAAATACACACAACAGCTTCCATACCTGGTTCCAGTCTGGTCGGCCAGGTTGTGTTCTTGTTTTAAGACCAGTTATCATATCCTTCTTTCCTTTTCTGTGTAAGATGTCTAGCGCCATCTGTAAACCAATACCTTTCATGTCTGTCTTTCCTAATGCTGACGTCATATACATATGGAGCTCTAGCACATTCTCAAACGGAGTCTCTGCTTGCTCCATTTCGAGTTGAGTCAAAAGAGATACAAACCACTCGAAACATTTCTGATGTCTGTTTATCCAAATAAAATCCACCTGAAGTTTGCAAAAACAAAGAAAATCACTAGGATGAATGACTAGTGTTAATACATTTTACGAAGCTTAGGATCAGTTTTCAGATTTTTTCATGACAAACGTTTTCTCATTAACCATTTAGAAAAAATGTTCTGAAGCTGGATGTGTGATTCTGAAACAAGCCGGTAAGCCACCAATGGGAAAAAGGCCGTAGCTGGCTCGACTTAAACCACTTGCTTAAAAGCTCAGCCGTAAAACCTCATCTAACCAGGGGGTTGTACGGGATAGAGAGACAACACTTTGATACTAGGTGTTTTGCCGAATAATAATACTTCGTACAGTATTTTCTTTTTAGGGGAACTCTTCTATCACAAAGAGGATTAGTGGAGTGGAAACTCCCGAATGCCTATCCCTGTCGTCTGCTTCAACTGTGAGAGGGCTGGGGATAACTCCACTCATTGGTATCACATTGCCAGCCGTCAAGATAAAAAACATTAATCTGACCTTGTGCGGCCAGGTGCCCCAATTTTAGAGATTACCTTGTATTTTGATACTAGTTGAGCAAAATTTCAATTTCTGTTTTTGCAGGAACAATCCGGAATCGTTTGAAATATCAGCATCAACCTTAAGACTCCCATTGTGTTCAAACAGGTTTATTTCTTCCCCAATGAGAATATATTAGAATAAAACTGGAATTGCAACAGTTTAGGAGTGGATGAACAGTCGTTTTGATAAAAACGATGTATACGTCTCTCATTTATCGGCTGCGCAGTTAGTGATCAAAGCAAGTTCTTTACAAAGGTATCTGTCAATCAAATTCTAATAGCTGAAGAGGATATATTTATTCTCAAGTACATGTTGTCCGCTAGAATTTGGTTGTCGTTGCCTTACAACTCCATGATCTACTTAACTTAGGGAAGATTTGGGCAATTAAAGTTAAACATTTTCAACCAAAAGGGCACTTGAAGGAACCACACATATTACACCAAAACGTCACATTAGTGAGTTTTTTTTTTATATATTTAACCATTTCCTAAGTTATAGGAATGTGTGTGCATTAAAGGCAAGAGGATATTACAGCTTCAATTTCTCTAAGGGCAGCCCATTATTCCATTGCCCATGATACGACACAACAATTTCCGTACAAAGAAAACAAAGCCTCAGGAACTATATTTCACGACTGGAAAAAAGTCTTACAGATTGCTATGAATTATAGTTTCTGTTTCGGTAATCAAATTTGGGTTTTTCCTAAACTGTTCCTTGAAGCCGAATACAGTGAGTACCTTACTAATCAATCAGAGGCACACTATACTAGTACTTGTATAAATCACGAAAGGTAAATATTTAATTTACCTTGATCAATCATAGCTTAGTAACAGTTACTAAATGGCAGGTGGAATCCTCTTCCATCTTCAATCTCTTCCTAACGGGAGATTGGCATTTCGATGGATGGGGGGTTGTTTATGGTCTGCTGAATAGTAACAAAGACATCTCAAAAAACATTGATAAGAACCTCTTTTTCTTCGTCTGTGGGGAATCATGCCTATGTGACCCCACTTTTAACTTAATCGCGCCTATAATAATATATTACCTTCTTAAGACACATGAGATCTTCTGGAATGCTGTCCAGCCAGGAATGTTGACAAGAAGGACAAGTTCTCTTGCTAGCCTTGAAGCGGTGCATCACAGATTGTAGAATAGACGCAAACGGTGTTACACCGATGCCCGCACCGATCAACACCGCGTGTTCTGCCTGGAAAATGGCTCTGGTTGGTGTGCCGTAAGGTCCGTCAATAAATACCTGTGAGGATTTCAAGATTAATTTTAAATAGCCTTGTGAAGATTTGGTTAAGCATACAGGAATACTTTTACATTTCCAATCGAAGTAAAAGGCTAATACAGATTTCATAAGTGGTAGTAGTTTTGTAATCAAATCACACTCTTCGCATAAAATTTGTGTTCTGCCTGAAAAAGGGAGAGAACCCCAACCTATTTATCTTAGGCCAATGCACAATAAAGATTCATGATCAAAGTTTCCGGAGTTCAGTATCCTTTTAACACGTTGTCTATTATTTTAATGCTCAAAGTTTTTTAGTACAAATATGACGCATGCCTAAAAGTATTGGTAATAATGACAGGTAGTCTAAAAATTCAAGCTATCCTGCATTTTGTTCCGTAATTCTATAAGTTTTGAATTGTTTGCAAAAACACCCTTTGATGAGTCGCGTGCTGATAATGTTCCGTGACCTCTTTTCGCATTTTAAAATGATGTGAGCAATGCTGAGCAGGTTGCAGCAGGAGAAAATCCCAGTTTTTGAACATCTATTTCTTCTCCTTATTGGATTACGAGAACCTGCTGCAGTGTGTTTTCCATTAGCTGTTTTGCTTGAACGTATTAGGCCTAGTACTGATGAAGTCTTAAAAAGGTTACATATCCGTACGTTGGATGAGCTTTTTAGATCATTTCATCCAAGACATTTTACATTTTTACTCAGTGACCTGGGCATATCGCGATCAAGCTCAGATTTCTTTTTTTTTATTTATTTTGTTTTTATTTTTTCAATTTATTTATCACATTTTTTACCAGGGAAGCCCATATCAAAGTAGTTTTTAGATTACATAGACTTAACCTCAACTTGCATTAAAAGAAGGGGTTAAGTTCACATCAAATTTTTAAATGTTAGACGGGTACTTATTGCAGGCATTTTGGTGAAATTTGCATTGAAATTCAATATCCGATTCTCAAGATATCAGCGTGTAAAGTGGTCTAAATTCAACAGAAAGTGAACATGAATCAAGCAAATATTACAGCAGCTCCTCACATTAATGGACAGTCTTTTGCTTTTCTTTGAATTGCACAACCAATTTTCTCCTTAAAAATCCCATATTATCAGCATGTGGTTGCTCAAGTGGCACGAGAACTTTGCATTGCACACAGGAAGGTCCCATCTCTATTATCTTCAAGGTCAAAACAACAGAATGAAAAAGGGAAATAAGCATTCCGCCTCAATGTAAAGGAAGTGATATAGCCTCTGCAGCCTCAAACTCACTTTGGAACACAAATATAGTGACGTAATTTCCTGATTTCTCGAGAAATACTTATGTCCATACTGTGTAGGTTTGGTTCCTCCTTCACATATGATTTTTTTCGCTTAAGCTTCCCTTTAAGCATGTTCTTTTGTCATACCAGCCAGGATACGTACCAAACACTTCCTGTCGTTAAGGTTGTGCGACTCCATGTCACATGTTGTCCTTTGAACTTATCTTATGAATCTTTACCGTGAAGAACGATTTCCTTTTCATGAAAGGCATACGCTCTAAGCAGTGCAACGAACTTTACCACAGCCGTAATCATCACTCATCCAACATTCAACATTCATCCTTTTAATGTAATGGATTCATTCCGCTTATGGCTTCACCGCCGTTACTTTCTTGCCCTATCACACATCAACTGAAAAGTTAACTTCCTAAAAAAAAAATAAATTCCCTATTTTGGTGTAAAACGAAAGTACTGAACAACGAAATCACCTGGATTTTATGATCTCTAACACATGGACTTTTCCTTTGGGAGGCACGCGGGTTCCAAGTAGTTTGGCATGCTATTGAACGGAGAGGCTCTGTTTCCTGTAATCAGATAGAAGAAGCTTATAACCGTCATCACATTATTCCTACAGTTATTCAAAGTTATTGCAAATTGGTTGAAGAATAAATGGGGATGTAAAATTTCAAATCATTGTAATCATATAATTATTGACAGAGAGAGAGTTTGGAAGAGAAAATTAAGTTTTTGATCCAGCAGGGAGGTGTTACTAATAACACCTCCCTGGATCCAGCACTGCGATTTTCCGTTCTAAACGAATTGTTTAGGAGAATATAGAGACACTGAAATCTTTCGGGTATGTTAAAAAAGAAACGTTATCTATTTTATTTTTGTGTTTTCCTCCTCTCAATCTACCCAAGTTAGCTAAGGTAGGATCAAGAAATTGAAAAAAAAAAAAAAGAATAAGAAGAAGAAGAAGAAAAAAAAAAACCGCACAAGTGTCACGAGCTGCGAGAATGTAATTGTGTGGTTTCAGCAATATTCTTGTACACCTTTCTTGCTGTGTGCATGTCCGACTATGTGGTTGCGAAGGCAATTGTGCGAAGCGCTGTTGTGAAATGGTGCAGTAGATGAACGCCGGTAAAGCATAAATTCTGCAAACATTTTCTATGAGTGCACGATATACACGCACTCCGATGACACATAGTCTTCACACTACGATGGTATCGAAGAATTTTAGACAACACTAAACTAATGGATATCAGAATAGGGATTGCTTGGTTTATGGGTTAGGGTTGAGTTAGTTCTCATAACATTCTTATGCACCTTCACCCTCTTCAAGCCCAGTGAGCTATCTAGTCCATCTTCGGTATACAACTCACATACCTACAAACACAAATAGGACGAACTAAAAATTTGGTTGAAAGGCCATTTCGATTCCTCTAGGAAGGATGGAAGGATGTAGCGTAAAAGTAAAGGCCAAACTTGTATACCAGCGGCACATAGAAAATTCTTAAAAAAATCAGCACTTTGTAAGATTGCGTTCGATTCGGTTGCATAAAAATGTCACAACTCTCATAACACTACATTCCCGCTGCACGTGACCCTCCAGTTGAGTCCGGTTTGATGGGCGCTTTTCAATTATCGTGCTCCTTCAATGTGTAGCTTAGGATTTCTATGGTCTTGCCCCCAACATTTTCCTTTACCCCTAGTTAACGTGCCCTTAATTCGGCATTCTGGTAAAAATGAGTTTTTCAAATCGGGTGTTGTGGAATTCAAGAAGAAACAGCTTCTGCCTCATTGAACTTATATTGAACTTAAACAGTGGTGGGTGTCGTATATCTAGTTCGATTATAATATCTTTGTTGTGAATATTTACATCAGCGTCCATCATATAAGAGGAATCGGAATTTTCTGGTTCGTGAAGAGGAGCAAATGAGTGGTCCTCGTCGTTATGATTCTCAAAAGCATGCTTGTGATTGCCAACACTTCCAGTTGGTCTGTCTGTATCGTCTTGGTCTGGTGGAAAAAGAAGAAATGTCATTATTGGTGAGAGTAACATCAGAAGCAGATGAAATCTTCGTTCATGTTGCAAAACGCGGTTTACAGTTTTCCTCACCTTCAATTTTGTCGATGATTATTTTGTGTTCTTCAAAGTTATTACAGTGTAGTCTCATATGTTCTTCTTCTTGCTCCTTTTGTTTTTCCTCAAAGAAGGCATAGAGACGCGTTGTCCAATTTCCGTCCGAGCGAATGTGCATTGATATTTTTCCTGTTCAAAAGAAGGCAGAAACAGAATAGTTGAATAAGAAAAATTATATTACTAATTTATTCATGACGGTGCAAAACGTTGACCCCACACTCTTAAAAAGGCCTTGTAAATTTTAAACCCAGTCCTGATCGGAGGTGTACCAACCCAGTTCTCGATTATTTAACAGTGACCAGATCTGGATAAAATAGCCAATCTGCGTCAGTCTATATCCAGATATGATCAAATAAATGATTTGGAGAAAGGGTTCGGTGATCCTCTGATTATTCTTAGAGTGTAGGAAAGTTGATAAAATGTTTACAAAGAGTTTACGATTACCAACTGTTTGTTTAAGAGTCAAGTTTTTTGTCAGTATAAATTCAAGAATTATTTATTGCATAAACCCATTATGTCTTACAAATCTCGCTCAGGTGAAATGCGATCAGCGTATCCACAGATTCAGCAGAACGTAAGCAGTCAAACTTTTTTTTATAATTATTCCTGGCGAGGGCGCGCTTCGCGATTTTAGAAATAATTGAGTCTTCTGTTTTAATTTTAATCCATATATCAAAACTAGAACTGCATTTGCTTACAAATACGCAGAATTGTAGTGCGTGTTAGAGATGTCTTTTCAGTTAGTACAGTAGCCCAGTTTTTATTTGAACTTTAGGATTTGTTCATGGCGGGAAGAGGGGCTGTTGTTTCTTTTTGGCCACTCCTCTCAACCCTATTTCTTGATAGTACAAAGATGGACCACTTGTCTCCCAGCTCCTTGGCTGGACGCATAAAGAAATCATAGAAGAGTAACCAATGATGGAGTAAATCCGGACCTTCTATGCTAATAGTCAGTCACTAGCTTTATTTTGAAGCATATTTGTCAACAATGAAGCAAGTGCTGAGTAGTCCTTGAACAAGACCGTGTACTGCGCTTAACGGTAGGACCTACTCCGTATACAGTCTAGTGTGGAGTAAAATGAAGTGGACGAAGCATAGTCCCGTTCAAGGACTCGTGCTGAGTAGCCTACTTAGCCATACGTTATGCTCTGTTGTGTTGTTTACTCCTGCCTGAAATGGTTTTATCGGTTCTCGACTCCTCTTTCGCCGTTCTTTATGTTAAATAATGACGCCCTCTCAAGCTCTCTGACTGCACCGCTGCATGCATATGACAACTGTCTCGTGGAAGGCCGAATAACTGTTGACGGTGTGTGTTTTAACATCCGTGTTTCGTTAATTCGCAATGCATGCTACATGCATGCTGTCAAAACGTTTCGGTCAGACTGCTGTCAAAATAGCTTCTGCTTTTACCACTGAAATAAAGCATGATAATAGAACTACAACACAAGTTGCTTAATCCAATGCAGTAAAGCCAATTCGTTCCGTACAGGGAATTGGCAATACCCTGCTCCGTAGTAGCTAGATGAAGATACTGTACAATAACGTCTTGATACTGTTCAACGATAGTGGACGCAATGGCGCCGTGTTACGTATACCAATTTGGAAGCAGCGATTGATTCTCCAGGCTTATCACTTCAGTGTGAAAAGGCCGAACCACATTACATCGCGTTTTCTGGAAATTTATCCGCAATGCTCTTTCATGAAGCTAACTCCTTAAATCAGCCTTGTAAGTGTATTATTTGCTTTTCTGAAGTTGATTTTTGTTTAAAGACGGCCACAGATTGCACTTACTGCTATTGTTAAAGGGTAGAGCATGGATATTTGTACGAACTAAGTTACGGTACGCGCAGGGAAATGAGTTGTGGGCCATAACAGGCTTCACAAAAGAAATTGTCAGTCGGCCAGTAAATGCCAATATTGTAGTGCGGCGCACTACAATAATAAAGAACTTCTCCCCCCAGCTAGTAACAGTTGTTACAGTCTCCCATGAAAACTGGGATGTAAGGCACTGCTTTGAATTTTCAATCATGTGTTGTTCTTCTCTTACTTTTCTTCATTGCTATCCGGAAGTTTGATTTGCCAAAAATGGATACAATACCAAGCTAGGTAGCCCCAATAGAAGGGTATGGTTCCGGTCAATTGGCCATTACAACAAGTATTTATATCATGCAAAATATGCTATGTGGATACTAAAGGGGAAAAGAAAGCAGGGTTTATTTTTTAGGGTATATTTTTTTAGGGACGAGGACTTTAAAAAAATGTAGAATCTGTTTCGCTTTGACAGGAAACTTTTCCAAAGGCGACGGTACCATTACCTCTGTGGAAACAAGCTATGTGAAGGTTTTCTTCGCTGTGACATAAATATAGGAAATTTTATTCTTCAATGCCAAAACGAAATCTTCTAAACGTCCCTACGTACTGAATGGTTATCGTTGATATTTCTCCAGATTACCCTTCTTAAGACCCGGATACTAGACATTGTTACCATTTACCAACCGCATGGCAGGGTCTTGGCTGGCAGAGTTATTTGGATTAAATGCACTACAGGTTGTTATCATGCAAATGTCCAGTGTAAAGCCAAGAGGAAAAGACAGGACATGACATAACAACTAACCCTTTTCGCTTGATTTGATCTCGTATGATATTTTTGTTGTCATTTCGCAGCACAACTGACGAACACTTAATTATATAGTATATCAAAAGATCGGACATGCTTTTTTTCGGTTGGTCACAGTAAAGTGATTTCCAGTCCGAAATCTGATATGAAGTGTTACTTTTGAAACTGACCGATAGTTGATCAATTTATTCTTTGTTCCAAAGATGGTAAAGCTAGATCGAAAATTGATCCTAATTTGCCTCTCGATAAACTGTTCTGCTAACATCAAATAAGTTAAATCGCTAAACACAGGAAACCAATCCGATCAAAAGCGTGTCTAAAATACTCCGGTATATTCCGGTAATTTACATTTCATTTTCGATACAATCGTTATTTATTCAAATTTTTGGGCTCTTGTCCACCAATTGGAGGGGAGTTTTAATAAAACTCACAAAATCGGGTTGTTTACATATCCGATATCGCTCTGTTGTGAATCGTGCTTCAGTCGTCCACTTTGCTCTTGCTGGAAGGCGCCATTCACGCAAAGTGTATCACGTGCCACTCAAACGCGGGGGTCAACATGGGGGCAAGGGGGGGGGGCGCTTTCTCACTCCCGGAAAATCAAACTCCTGAAAAAATTAATTGAAAATTAAAATAAAAAAGTTAAAAATAAATCATCAAAATATCTTCACTCACAGCGTCAGTTTCTACTGAAATATGCGGACATTTGATCAGGAATAGCAAAAGAGAAGATGGTTTGCTGAATAGTGAAATCGTAATTTGGGGACATCATTTCTGAAATCTATTGGAAATTTGTATTTGTAAAAACTATGCCAAAATTGCACTAGTTGTCAGGTATGTAGTGTGCATATGACATCCGACTATTGATGAATACGTTGGTTTTGCTTTGGTCCCGTGCTGATCTGAAGTGGCGACACGTGGATGTAACTGGCATATACAAGGTGAATGTGGGGGGGGGGGTATGATTCATAATTGGGTAACGGATCTAGGCCTAAATAGGCTGTTTGACAGTTGTAAGTTTTATCGTGCGTAGACGTGCGAGGCCGAGGTCGAAAAGGAGAGGCAGATTTCCCTTCAACAATTTTTTACTTTAAAATTCTAAAAATCTAAAACTTACAGACATGAAATTCCTGTTTCAGGGCTGGGTACATACAGCTTATAATGCTCACGAAGTGTCGTTTCCGGCCATCTGGAGCGTTTGTAAGACCCAAAATTTTCTTGTACGCTCCGCGCCGATCGATGGTGACGCTCCGCTTTCATAGTGTACACAATTCAATCTTCCATGAATGACCTTGCCCCCCCCTTGTAAAAACCTCTGCGGTGGCCCATAGGGGTCAACCAAACGAATTTCTTGGAGTGCGTTTCTTTTACGTGACACAGGCCCAGTAGCAAGCGTTGACGCTCTTTAAAAATGATCGCTCAGTTTTCCCCTTCCCCTGACCTGCCACTACTTATACATTTATTTATTAGCTGTACGCAGCCCTGGATCAATCGTTTGGACTAGAAATAAATGCTTCCGCAATGTATAGACTACTGCCCAAGTCACACTACAGCGATATCGGATCGGATATCGCGCCGATTTTTGTGAGTTTTTATTCATATCTCCTCCATCTTTGGTCGAAAAGAAACAAAAATTTACCAACCCGTGTAGACATATGAATTGTATCGCAGGACTACGAAATTCTAAGTTTTAAAAATTATTCCGTGACGTCAAATCCACAGACAGCTCTCATCGGCTTCGCGTAGTCCGATAAAAACTATTTGTCAATGTGACGTCACGAAATAAGTAGTTAATATTTCATTTTCGTGGTCCTCTCATACCAATCATATATTTACACAGGATGGCAAATTTTTGGCTCTTTCCGACAATATATGGAGGAGATTTCAACTAAAACTCACAAAAATCGGTTAGTAATCCGATTTGATATCGCTGTAGTGTAACCTGGGCTTAAGGCTGTAGATTTATAAAAAGCTTTAAACGTTGGTACGCTTTTCAGGTTGTCATGAAATTGTTATCCTATTTCAGTGGACAGACAACCAATCACTTTTGACAGTTTGAATAGGATTCGCTACCTATGTTTCCAACATAAAATGTTTACAACTCACAATTTACCATCGCTTTCATCCTCAGAGTGAAAAAAAGTTTTAACAGCTGGTTAGCGGGTTGGCATCCGTTGATTCCCAATAGAGTATTCTTATTCTTACACGTTATTGCTTTTTAAATAGTTTTAACATGATCTGCACTTGCAAACTTGGATTTGTTGCACTGAAGTTGAACAATTTTTCAGTAAGCGAATTGTTGGGGTCATTATCACCGTAACTTATTTTGTTTGCCATTCAATATTCAGCCGGAACGTAAACCGGCAAACAAGAGAGTTCGGTTCCATAAAAGTGTTTTTTTTCCTCTTGAATTTTGCCATTACCTTGGTACAGTTTTGCACAATTCGGCCCCTCAAATTTCAACCCCTGCGGAAATGTTCGCCCCCTTCAGTACTGGCCACGGACTTGCAAGGAAGCAGCTCTCTGTGGCTAACGCTGAACTGCAATGATAATACTCCGTTAATAATACTAATATAAGATTAGGAGTCTCTTGTGTAGTTCACAGATTTGAGACATAACATTCTGCTCTTTCCTGTAATGATTGATGTCCGATATTTACTCCACGTCCACAGGAGCCGTTTATTACAATGTTTACAAATTATTCTCAGAATGCAAATCATGCCGATAAAATATCTTCTACTTCAAAAACGAATGATCCTGCAAACGTTTCGGATTACGGAATTTTGCCTCCATGCAAGTAAAAACACTTCTAGAACACGATCCGTCACGTTAGTTGCGTTTCAGATGTCATAAATCATTCTAGCTAACTTAAAGGGAAATGTGTGTTAGAAGCCAAGAAACATGGCCACAGAGAAACCAGATTTACAATTATTTAAATTTTTACAATAAAAATTGGTGAAACCTTTTCTCCTCACTGATGATCCCTTCTACGAGAGATATAGATATTACTTTGCATCTTCTGGATTTGAAAACTGTGTAAATACATTTTTTCATAAATTCCGTGGATTTTTTTCGTGTTAGAACTCATTTTCTCGAATGTAAAGTACTTTCCCTAAAGTCTGATTGATTGGTTGGCAACGAATCAAATGGCGAGATAAATGTGCAACTTCAGAATCTCCAAAAATGTTTCCTTTTTTCCCTAAAGCTAAGACACCGGCCTGGCTACAAGACTTCAGAAATGACATTTATCATTGCAAAGTAGCATTGTTCGAAGATGTCAAAATTATTTTCAAGAGCTATTTGCTATTAGAATGACATTAAACTTTAAAAGTCCCAAAGGTGTAAAGTAGGTATCATGTTACCAAAGTCTTAAATACTTTACTCTGCAACCGATCTATCATATATAGTGGTTTGGGAATATAGGGCTGTAACCTCTCTACATCATGGGTATGTAATCTGACATATTATTCTAGACTTGTTAAAAGGAGCTGTACGACAATTGACCTATGGCAAAAAAGTCGAGAAATGGATGTGAAGTTACCTAAAAACTTTATTTTCAATTTAAAAGTATTGGTTATCTGTAAAAATTGACAGTTTACAGAAGCGTCCCACCTGCCGCCAGCGGCACCACCAAGAGGAGTGGCATGGCCGTCAAGGCCTTTTTTATCAGATACCACACCTAAACCAAGAATACCAATCTTTAGACTTGTCACTCAGAGACGCGCATAAACCTCCGAGCTCAGGACGTCGTTCTGCCTTGCAAGGGCGGCGATCTGTATCAGAGATACTGAGAGTATTTTACGAACGATATAGGGGAGGGCAACCGACAAAGGGTAACCGTACGTAATCAATAGTGGCGATATGTAGTAATCACTGTTTGCGAGAATCACATGCAATATCTGAAGCTTGACATGAGTAGCTTAGCGGTGTCGATGCGCCTAATGATGTGCCCATGCCCGCGAAGTGCGCGACAATTTTCCTCTTCTTGTGGGAATTTTCACTCTCCTTTGGAATACATCATGGAGCTTTGAGCATGCAGGACATTGAATTGAGGAGTCAGTCTTCAGCAAGTTCAAATGGTTACTAAAGTGTTTTTACTTTGAACTTTTTTTGTCATGATAAAGAGAAAAGGTAAATTTTGAAATAAATTTGTGGTACGAAAACGAGTTCAACATCAATTATCTCAGTCACCACCTTAGGCATGTTAGTCTAGTATTAAAAGAGACTGCTACATTCAGGGGAGGTTCTAGAGGCAAAGACCGGGGCCCGGGCCCAGGTACCCTTCCAAAAAGCTTGAACTTTTTTCTTCATAAAACAAAACTAGGACCTTTTCCAACTTTAATTTGCCTATGTTATGTGCCATATTTGCTTAATGACACCCCTCCCCATAAACTCCTCAACAAGTCTTCCCAACAAGTTTCGTAGGCAAATTCCTGATCATTATGCACCCTTTTTGTCATCCTTTTCATTGATTTAAACATTTCATTGCAAAACTTAAGAAAGCTCAATATAGCGAATGCTAAAATTCTGCTTAAATATCTGGGAAATGCTATTTCCGGCTGTCGGTGGCGTTGCTATTTTCCAAAATTTTCTCAGGTTTTGCCTTACTGATGGTGCGGCTGCTGGTTGATTGTTCGGGCAGGATTACAAAATAGCGACTGCTTAGACTATGCTTACAAATGCATGCTATAGTTCAGCTGGCTCAGAGGTTGCGGTTTCCAAACTTTTTGAACGATTCACACCGACTGATGGTGGCGCTCCGCTTAGATAGTCTTTTTGAGCACTGTTGCAATTTAGGGAAAGAGAATCTTCTGTCCCCTACCCAAATTGAAATTCTTCCGTCCGTACTTCTATGCCTGTGTTTACCCTCTTATCAGTGTCGTAGCTAGGGTATTTTCCAGAGGGGGCAAAGGCATGAAATTTCCCCCCCAGATTTTCCCGTTCAGTGTGTATGTATTTCATGCAAAATATGCGAATTACAAGTATAACAACATTACCATGTCATTATAAAACATTCTAATGCCTCTCTATTGTGAATCTTGGCTAAATTGGAAACTGGAAAAAGGCCGTGGTCGGCTCGACTTAAACCAATAGGTTGGAAACTGGGCCATAAAACCCAGCTAACCCAGCTAATTAGCTAACTAACTTGGTTAAATTAAAGATCCGCTGAATTGATGAAATTGTCTGTGACTGATCGAATTCCCATCTGTTAATGATTTTATCCCTAACACCTCTTGCGTGATAAATGGCCAACTACTTTTCACCGCACCTGAACACCCTCCGCTCCACTGTCCCCGTCTTGTATCGACGTCTCTGCAAGCCAAGGAAGGAGTCTATTGGTTGGGCCCTCCCTCTTCAAAATTTTTAAAAAGGTATGGACTCTTATGCAATCGGTGTCACCAGTGGGATACAGAGGTTACCTTTTGAAGGAAAAATTTGAATGTGACAGAATTTGCCTATTTGTAGGAATTTAAAAAATCGGCATCACTGAGGGGCCTTGCAGAGACAATCCTTCCCCTTGGAAAATTTTTGAAAAATTGGGCGTCCTTGCATGCAATCTGGTACCACATAAGAAGTAATATCTGGGTTACTTAAGTATGGCTATGTATTTTTAATAACAAAAAATGGCATCCGTGAGTGGGGCCATGGTCCAATGCTCCCCCTTCGTACGCCACAGATCACCAAGTAAGTTCTAGCCCAGGACAAGTTATGGACCCGTTTATTGGTACACCCGAAGTGAGCAGAATGCTCTTTTCCCGAACTAGCCTTTAAGCCTCCAAGGATTGGGTTAAGGAACAAAATCTAAGTATGCCGATGGATCCCGTCCATTCATTCTTATTTCCAGACTAACGTTATGTTCACATTAAGTTTATCGTTGGTCATGGATTGTTTCAGCCCCATCCATCGTTATGTACACAGAGTAAAATCGGTATAGTTTACACCCCTCCCGCTATTAAAGGGCAGGAGCAGTCATCCCAAATTGAAGAAGTGTAGTAGACTGTCCAGTTTCATGATTGGCTGTTGGAAGTCATGTGACAGTATTTTTTCTCTTCAAATGTGAAATTTACCAGAAATAACTAATTGGTTTACCTTGAATATGCAATAGTAAAGTTATAAAATGTTATTAAAGATACTTTGAAGGGAAATAAGATGAAAACTGAGTTATTTAGCTTTTTCTTCAAAATAAGTTTGGGAGGACTGCTCCTTACCTTTAACTTGTAGGACAACATAACCTCGGGGTCTATTTTCACATCCAGTTTCACTAAATTCTTAATGTGTACAACGCAGAGATTGTGTACAAGGTGATCATATCAGGTTTACAACCTTTCACTGTAGTGAAGATCAGCTGTTGTTTAGTTCCTGAATAACAGCTTCCTGTCCACTAGAATGCACTGATCATAACACCGGCGCGTATACAAGATAGAGAACGTTCAATCTGCTGCGCGGAGAGGACATTTCTTTGGAACGCGAGTCGGGCCTGTTCATGGGACACTGTGGAAATCTGGGTTATTTGGTTGCATGAAAATACAAATTATGTATGTGTGACAAATGTCTCACAATTTCTGATTCTAACAAAAATTTTGAGAAATTGGAAAAGGGCATATCATTTCATCAAATTTCCCCAAATTGTTTTCCAGGGGGCAACTTGCCCCTGCCCCCAGTAGCTACGCCACTGCCTCTGATGGTGAAATTCTAAACACCTAATGATCAATGCCTGAGGCATATAAATATATTAGAAATATCAGTGATATTTTTACTTTTAAGTGAATATTGTAAGTGCTAGTTTCATTCGGAAAGCACCGTTTCCTGCCATCTGGAGGGTTTTCAAGGCAAAAATATCTTGTTCGCTCCGCGCCAACAAATAGTGTCGCTCCTTTTAGTCCTGCTGGCTTTCAACCTCAACTGATCTGTCCCCTCCTCCTGGTAAATCCTGAAACCGCTACTGACATGAAACCCCAAAGTGGTGAAGCACGCGAACTAACTTTGATCGTCTCCTTAGCTTTGTTTGGAAACGTTTTCTGTTTAAAGTCAATGCTAACTAGACGGTTTGTACTTGCAGGCAAGCACTGATCGAAGCCACTGAAAATGGTCTGAAACGAAACGAAAAAGCCCAGTATTGCACCACTTGATTCCAAGGCCTTGATCGAGTAAATATTAAGTGCTGTACAAAATGAGCAAACGGCCTACCATGCACGCTCACATTCTCAGATGAAAATGTTCTGCCGCCCACACAACTTTAATCAGTGTGTCAGGAATGACCTTTTATGCAGGCAACAGATGGGCTGAAAGATGTTTCTTCCTCAGATTCGCCATTTGCAAATGCGCAGATTAAGCCGAGACGTGCCAATAGCGTGTTCGATTACTCGCCCGAGTTAACTCGTGTCTGGCACGACTACGTTCGATTAGCTAATGACGTCAGTGTTCGCGCTTACTCGCGCCAGGCCCAAGTGAGCGACCCTTCGAGTCGGTTACTTAGGTAAATATCCCATATCCCATATCCGTGCTTTGGGAGAACATGGCAGCTAAACGAACAACATGCATTCGTGAACAATTTCTGAGCATGTAAATACAGTGGGGTAAACATGAAACTTCTGACTTGTGAAAAGTGGTTGATGTCGGAATTAGTGAAGTCACTCAAGTGTTATTTCTCGAGAATTTTCTAAATGGGCATTGTTTCGAGTCTACGTTCATCGTACAAGCGAACCGCATGTAATACGTACGTGCCAGAGTTCGCTCTGCCATCCAGCTACGGGCTCTGTCATTGGCTATTGTGAACCAACTTCTCCAATAATTACCGTAAAACGTTCGTTTATTTCACCCAACTGCGCATGACCATCGTAGCCCTAGCTCGAGGCTCGAGTAAGTCAAGGGAAGCAAATCGAACACGCTACAACGGACTTTAAGCGGTTGACAAACGTATTAAACGAGAGGGGATTTTCGATTGTGTGGTCGTGTAGTAAATACTAGCGTTAGTTTACGTGGCGGTGTTCAAGTCTCGAACTATTTTATGAGTGATCAAATCAAGTACATAAAGAAAGTCAATACTGCGTAACGACTTATCGTCCTTCGAAAAGAAGACTTCCTACATGCCTCACATAGGCTGATTATTCTATTGGAACACCGTGCCAAGTTGGTGAAATCTGGGAAATAGTCGAAATTTCTACTTCATGAAAAAGTCAAAATAACTGCGTGGCAGATGAAATGTATAAATGTATAACGTTAGTATTGTTCGTGTGTAAATAGAGTAGCATCACACTGAAGATATTCATACGCCGAGACAAGAAAGAAGGCACGAGTTAACTTGATAAACTGAGCAAATCCAATAATCGAAGCTGCAGGCTTCGATTAACCAAAATATTTGAAACTTACGTTTAAACATTAACCAAAGGTAGCTGTAGAGAAAGCGCGCGTAGCGCGCGAAAACTTTTATAGTGCAAGAACGAAATGCTGCAGAAATTACCTCACATCAATCGCAAAATATATTGACTAGTTAACCCAGTGTAACAGAAAAGTTAGTCGGCTGCACATTTTTTCTTTTGCATCATTTTTGAGGGGAGCGGGCACATTTGTTATGACGTCCCTCCTCAAAAATATCGGGGGGGGGGGGGGATATGTTCCCCGCCCTCATGATCGCCGCCCGTGTTGTCTTATGTTTAACACTTTTCCCTGGGTTCGTCGTTTTAGTTCAACTTGACAATCTCAGTGTAATAAAGCACGATTTTCAACTTATTTTTTAAGTCGGTGTATCCTCGATTCTTTTGCGATCATAACTAATGCAACTTTACGACATTTATCTTATTCGTCTTGGCTGTTGGCTTCTCAGTCACGACTCTTTGAATGTTAGAAACGGATACGTAAACATAGCACCGACTGAAAGACTTCCGGGCTTGCGGGCAAAATCACTTGATCCCCTGAACATAAATATTCATAAATAAACAACCAAACAAATCAGTTAAACATGTATTTCATCTCGAAGACTTTAAGTGACCTCTTAAAGGATTGATAAAGATAGCTACACAATATTAACCTAGCAAGAACTCGCTCCTCGCGTTCGCCGGGTTTTTCGCTACGCGCATTGTTTTTCCCATCAATATTTTCCCTTATTCCGATTTATTTCCAATTTTTAAATCCCCGTCGTGCCACCATTGACCTGCAAATTTGCAGTATACCGCATCCGATTATTTGGAAAATGTTGGTTTGTGATTGACGTGCATGATGTCACCACGCAAGAAGTAAACCCTTCTTCGAATGAATAACAAACCAAAAGACGCAAATGCATACAGCTGATTGGTCAACTTGTCAAATACGTTGGCAAGTATTCACACACGTGGACTGAATTCGCACAACAATCTTTATGTATGTCCTACAGATCAGTAGTGCAGCCACGTGTACATTGTTATTCCTCAGAAATGACGTCACTGGCGACGTCAATGCATTCTTCCAAAGAAGGACGTATCCTACATTGGCATTTGACGTTATGTGCCTAGGGTCTAAACTATGTGAAAGCGCACCATAATTTTTGTTTGCTTCCAAAATGCCGTGGTTTTTGCTTTAATGCCTAAAGTCTATGGAAGCTAACAAGCTTCATTGCACGTTAAACAGCAGTAAATGCAGATAGCCGATTTATAAACGAGAGTGAGGGCACGAGTGATTAGGTCACTCGTACGTCACCTGGCACGCCGCGTGTGTGCAATATGCTTCATTGTTTGCTCAAAATTGACATTACGTAAGGCCAAAGCATGCACAAGGTCCAAATGTTTTGTTTCTTATAGGATACCAATGAGTGGAGAACAAGTGAAACAAATAACGATGATGGCAAAGATAGAACTGATTTGGTGGTCAGATTTAATTTTGTAAAAAAAAATTGTAACGTTTTTATACAGTTTTAAAATTTGACCAACTCAACCTCAAAATGAGTATTTATTCATTGAAATAAAATACCATCACGTGTTGGCAGCATGGGCGTCGGTTATGGGGGGACTACTTTTTTAGTGGAGGGGACACTAACGTAAAAGTTAACCCTCCCACTTTTTGTGACCTGAAACTTAAAAGTTAGGTACTACCAAAAAACTATACATGTAGGTTATGAAAGATGTTTTTCTCCGATTACGATCGATTTTGGTATCAATAATTACACGTTTATACTTGCAAATCTCCAAATGTTTTCAGGGGCTCCGCGCGCTTGCAGTCTCATTGATGTTTTTTCACTTGCATATCAAAAAACATTAAAGAAGAGGAATCGCCCCTACGATTTTTTAATAAAATTTGTAATCTTCAGTGAATGACCAGCCTGGCAGGTTTAACTCATTTTAAGGAAAATGTCTCGGTGCACAGGCTGCGGGCAACATTTTCAGAAAAGTAAATGAAATGCAAAATGTCGACAAGAGCCCATCACACATTCGTATAGTGATTCGACCATTTCGTATTTAGACCATTACTAGAGAAGTAAAATCGCAGTGAACTTTGCTAGATTAGAGACTTCAATCTGGAATAAGAGGAACACCTCCAACGTCTTTCTGCAGATAGTGCATGATGAGGTGTCGTTCTAGACTCCGAAAGGGCATATTTTAACGTTTTTGTATCAACAATCTTACACCAGTAGGACTATGCAACGGTGTCGCAGTAACACCAGTGGGTATCATCCCCTCTCGATTTGTGGTTTTCCCGCAATAGATTGAAGCGTGCTTTTGATCAGTTCATGGATTTATTTTACCTTCTTTCATTACTAATGATTCCTTACTATTAGAACTTTTGCACAAATCCTTCGCAAAATATCACAACTTTCGTTGTGATTCTGTTTTCCTTTTAAAATACACCCGGGAAAATTCAGATTGACCGTATAGTCCGTTGGATTAAATAACCACACTTTCAAGACGATTTTTTGACTTACAGACAGGAGAGCTTGTAAAGTTAAACTTGAACATATTTGTAACAGAAGCTGGAATAAACTGGCAAAAAAGCTGTTTTCCTTGTAAAGGAAACGTGTTGCACACAATCTACTTAGAGTTATGAAGTCCACTTGAAAAGAGTGGAAAATCACTCCAAAAGAGCGAAGTTTCACTCTTCATGGAGTGTCTGAGGGACCACTCTAAAAAAAAATTGATCCCTAAAGGCACTCGTTAAAGAGTGAATTAAGGGTGAACTTTCACCCTTCTTAGAGTCAATTTCACTCCTCTTGGAGTGGTTTATTCTATTCTCTCAGTAAATTAACACTCTGATGGAATGAATTTACTCTTTTTACTCTAACAGAGGGTGAATAAGGTCACTCTTGATTTTAGAGTGTAATCTGCAGGAGCCGATAAAGTGTGACATTATTTATGATTGAAACAGAAATTCAAGTTGATTAATGATTGGACGAATTAAAGCTCTTACCTAAACATAGCTTTAAATTCAGATCATAATATTCTTTTGATAAACATGTAACATGTGAATATGTGTTGAAAGCAAGAAACTATTTGAAAGACCACAAAACTAGGAGCTTTTTTCCTGAGAGGCTGAACTCACGATCCTTAAAGCCTTTAAATTTTAGATTTTTTTACCTTTATTGCTTAGAACTTAGAATTTACAACAAAACCTAACGGTCTTCTATAACGGGTTGTAAATGTATTCACTAGCAGACGGTCGTTTGTAGAGAAAAGTCTATGACAGAATGACAACATACCAAATCTATCTGAGAGAGCCTTTCTTATACTGTGGCGCTATTCTGATATACCCAGCAGTCGAGACGAGCAGAAAAGCAGATGAATTGCTTACTACGTGATGTGTATTTTTCAGGCCAGCAGGCCGACCCTACCTTGCGTAAATACTCTGTCCAGAGTCGTGTCATAAGTCACGCGTTTTTACCCTCAATTTGGTCTTGTTATCTTCAAGTAAATTTCGTATTTGTCCACAAAAGGAATAACACCACTTGTCCCATTAAAACAATCGGGATGCTGCTACAGGCTATAACTTTGACTTTTCATCCATGTCAGGACCAACTTCTTTCTTAGGTGCCTCTGAAAGAAGCAATAATCAAGGCACGACATCGGGAGCTACGGCACCCCTTCCCCATAGAAAAGACGCAACTGAGTTTGGAGAGCAATCCAATGTCTCAAACTGGAAAAGGTCGTGGGCGCCGCAAGGTTATACGTTGAAGGGTAAAACCTATCAATACTAACCTTACCCATAGACAAAGAAAAGTGAGACATATTCATTCCAACAATCCATAAGCTGTGAAAATGCACGGATAGCTGATTCTTCGATTGTTAATAGACACTAATGTTTAGAAACAAGTTACGTGACGACTTATGCAAGGCTGGTTGGCAGAGGGCACGCTTACACCGTCGTTACAGTGAGAACATTATTGTAATTTGTTTGCTTAACTTTCTATGTACAATCGCACAAGCGTTACTACTGACAGGTGCGAAACCTTATATGCACGCAGATACTTCTGCGCATGTTCTGTGCCAACCATTGCCAACCAGGGAGATGGCACATCGACGTACTCTGTAGGTTGCCAATATACCTTTAGAATACCTTACCCCAAGGCCAGAAGTAAACCCTTGTTTAAAGTAGTAACAATATAACATCAATCAATACAAACAGCTGACTGGTCACCTAATGAAATACACGCGTAAGTTTTCTACACACGTGGGGACATGTGCGGTCCGTCGCTCCATACATGTCCTACACAATCTTCAGTGCTGTTCCTTCAAGGTCCATAAGGTGAGGCAAGGTCAATACTTTTTACATACCTTGTTGTTCCGGAGCACTACTGATGGTAAAGGGATGCCACTCGTAGGTTGCAATTTCTGGAATCTGTATGAATATGTAATCTCCTGGCTTGAATCGGAAAGTCGGAGGACGTGTAACCATCAAATGAGTCACCTGCATACATAACGGAGACAAAGTATTGTATAAAATCAACTTCGTACAATGAGGTATGTATGTATTTAAACTTTTCCCATAAAATATAATACCTTTATGTGGAAAAAGTGTATAAAACTTGCGACTGTGATGGGTCAATAAGTTTAATAGCGTAGCACAAACAACGGAGCAAAATTGAGGGGTAACTCAAAATTTGTGGGGGAACAACCAAAAATTACTGCCTGATGCCGCTGTTTGCCCCTAACAACAAAAATTTTAAATGTTTTGGAATTCATCTTTCGTTAAAATCGAAAGAAAAAATGCAAGGTTGTTTTGAACGTTAGTCTCCGCTTAATCAGAGAACTCTTCCAGTTCCCTGGTTGAATTTGATAGGTAGGAACGCAATGCATCATGGAAGATATTTGAAAATGGCGCCACCTATTGGGTGTAAATTTATTTCCCCAGAAAGCGGGGTTCTCAGTGGTGAACTGTTCATGACCTTATTGAATAAGGTGTGTACCGGATCAACGTTGCAATTGTAAGCAGGGTATAACGTTTTTCAATCTGCAAGTTAGATGTACTGGAGTTCACTGGGGTAGTAGATGGAACGTACAAAGTTAACGTGATACGGCAATTTGAAGGACATTACAATTTCGTCTCCAAAGTTGGTCTCTTGTCAATAAGCATTTAACGAACGTTTCTGATTCTGTATCTTCAGGAATCAGTACGATATAGATGTCCCCGTATAGACGAATCCGAACAGCAAGTGGTCTGATTTCAGTCGGCCATAACTGGGTCCATAACCTTTTAATCGTTCGATTTCCTTGTCTACCTTTATCATGGATGGTTGTACACCACAGTGTATCTGAATTCCTTCAATTTCACTAAATCTGAGGGTTTGAGGTGCAGTTGTGTGCGCGAATCGTTTACACCATAGCTGCGCATGATCACTTACATCCGGTATCCCAAATTGAAATGCCCTCACGTCACGTGCATGAACTCTGTCGAAAACATTTGTGGAACCACATGCTACCGTTTTCATCTTATTTGATCGATTTCTGGCACTTTATTGCTCATTATGTTGGACCTTTGTAATACCAACCGTTGCCAACGGTTACCACAAACAATTGCTAACATCGGCCCAACATAATGTCATCGCTATGTGCAATCAGAGAATTCTTATATAAAAGAAGGTTGATGAATGTCAATAACGCTTGACGTAATGTGTCCTCAATATAGTAATTCGTTCAGTCATTCACTTGTCATTTACCCAAAGTCGACAGTTTTTCAAATACAGAATTTTAGGCTTTAATTGAAAACGCCTCCTTGGCGGTTTTCCTTTACGGCAAACTTGTTGCGCTCCTCCTACGAGCGTTCTCGTCTTTCTGTCGCTAAACTAACATAGATAATGGCTCGTGAATTCCCTGTGACATCATTTATTTCTCTTGCTTGACAAGCTGTCTAAAAGAAGCCATTTGGCGATTTGTAATCAAGTAAAGAAATACATGTTTACCCCAGACGGCAACAACTCCACGTCTTCCACATACGTCTTTCCGTACCTCGCCAGTTTGACCCATTTCGTCTGACTGATTTTCTCGATGAGAAATATCAGGCCAGGAATGGTAAACCAATAATAGAATTTTGGTCCGTGAAGGATTAGTAGGGTCCAGAAGATCACGTAGAACATGTGTGTAAAATAGAATAGCTGCAAAGAAAGAATAATACAGATATCGACCGTTTAATCAAAGCAGTTGTAAATCGTGTCGAGTCGCGCAGGTTTGAAACTAAACAGTCATGGGAAGCGCTTAATGCCAGAAATGTTATTTTTATTTAAGGAAATATTCAAGCAACATTTTGATGTGAACCGTAACGATACAAAATTCATCGAGCTAAGACACATTATTAGAGGAATTTTTGTTTAAGAATGAGGCCGGGTGATAAATCCCCTTTTCGCCTCGCAATTGACTTTAAGTTTTAAGCTTCTCACACCATCTTCTACGTTAAAAAGTTATTTTTTTGTCTGTGGACACATTGTTTAACTCAAAACATGCATAAGTGTGTGGAATCTAGGATGAAACTTAAAGTGCCTGTCAATGCACAAATTTTAAAACTCCAACATGTGGGGAAAAGGTGTTCAATAACTGATAGTTTCCCAATGTGTTTGAGGTAATAAATATCACGGAAACGATATTTTCATAGAAGAATGGGGCAAAAGGGGGGTGAACATTAGAGTTGCGACACTTAAATAATGTCGTCACTATAAGGGAAATGTTTCAAATTTTAGTCCAGTTACCTAATTTTTGCATGAATTCATAAAATTGAATGAACAGCCCCTCAAAACTGAGGATCAGTGCAATCCAAAGTAGACAGAAGCTACTAGTAGTTGCCTCGAAATCACACAAATATCACATAGTATATTGTCGACGGATTACAAAATTTAAATTATCTCCAGACGATAGCAGAAGCATAAGTTTGTAAAATGATTAATACTGTTCACTCCAGAACTATGGAAATAATTATAAAATGTGCATGCGCCGTGAAGACTGTGTCACAACATTAGCATGTTTTGGAAGAAATGCATCCTGCAGTTTCAATCGTGTAAAATCTGAGATTGGTTTCACGCACATTTATCTTTAAAGGCTGTAGTGTGTATAGTGTAGTGTTTATTTACCTTTCAAATAGCCTATCTCTTAATATAGTTTTAGCATCGCTAAGAAAGCAAAAGGGTTTTCTCCCATATTTGAAAAAGGAGTAGCAAAAATATTGTCACCGTGATTTTCAGTAACTATTTCTGAATTAGCACGAGTAGGTGCACTTATTCAAACTGGGGACAGCCTTTTACTTTATTGTGGAACTGAAATACATAACTTTAAGTCTATACCCCTAAAGCAAAAGTGAACGTAGTTCAATTGGGGGAAAAGTGTTAATTCACCCCACGGTGAATGTATTTCAATCCAAGGAGAGTGAAAAATCACTCTTTAACGAGTGCCTATACAGATCACTCTTTTTACAGAGTGATTCGCCGTATGCACTTCAGCAAGAGTAAAACTTCATTCTTGCTCTCTTGGAGTGAACTTTCATTCTTCTTGGAGAGCATTTTACCCTTCTTGGAATATATCAACGCTGTAAGGGAGTTAATTTACTGTTTTCACTCTATTAGAGAATGACTAAGGTCTACATATAGTTGGTAAGCTATAACGATTCAATATTTGCAATAATCTTCATTGAATTCCGGCAAGTACCTGTAATTGCAAATATGCATCGCATTCAGTGAAGGAAACAACCCTAACCGCATCTTTCCTACTTTCGTGGTTGCTAGCATGTCATTAACTGTAGGACCGAGATTTATTAAATGAGTGAGCGGAATTGACTTCAGGAGCCCGTAACTTTAATACCTAAATAAGTCAGTTCGTTTGGTAAAGACAGGGAGAAAAAATTTAATGATATGATGATGGCGCTATTGGTCAATGAATCACGGCTATGTGAAAAGTTGATTCGAGTGAAAACGATAAAGTTTAAGTTTTTTTTTTAAATATCCTTGCATGTACACAGTGACAGTAATGGCCTCAAGTTTTAAAGACTTTGATGACGTTTTTATCTAGACTTCGTTTAGATGTCTTGGTACCTATAGGCGTGTGAAACCACCTTTTTTCATATATTGTCAACGAAATTTTTACTAACTCGTTTAGCCGACAATTTGTAATATTTCGTCCCAGCTAGAATGGGAAGATATAAGTCTATATTGCTCTGTATAAGTCTCCTTTAACATTCAAACACAATTTCTTTAGAAACGTTTAGGTAATTTCAATTGGTTACATTGTCAGTTCCCAAAGTTGTAAAGTTCAATTGTTCAAAAAGGAATTGATGGCGCTATATCAGGGTTAAGGAACGGTTCATTGTAGTCCCTGATATTTAAAAATGCACTAGAGCAGTTATAAAGTCCTAATGTAATAGACTTGTAAAGACGAAAGTTGTACGCAGATTTGAAAGCTGACAAGACCAGATATTTTGTAATGTTTGTGGATTGTTGTTACCCCTCAACCTCGTAAATTATATAGAATTAAGGTGCATGCAAAAATAAAAATAAGTAATAAAAACTAAAACCAAAATTCTAATAAATTATTTACCGTTCTAAATGGCAACTACGATTAGTTCATTTGGAATGTACAGCAAGGAATAAGCAACAGTAAAATTTTATATGACTCACTGTACACAATGCAATAATTATTCAATTTTTCCTTGTGCAGAAGATTTTGAAAAAAAAAAATAAAAATGGTAAGACTTGCATTCTTGTGAGGTATTCCTCTTAAATGGCCTGTGTAATGTTACTAATAATTGCAGGAATGCTAAAGGTCTCTTTAATCATGAGGCATGGTTTAAGGCTTATGATAAATAACTCCCCTATGGGTAGGTCAATAGAAAGTCATTCCTCGACATGTCATGCTCAAATATCATATTGAGGCCGAGGTCAACAAAGTTTAAACTTTCCCAAAGCCCTCGATTCAAAATATTGAAAACCAAAAAAAAAAAAAAAACAAACAAAAAACAAAAAACAACTGAACGTTTACTCCCAAAAGAGTTCTGCTTAGTAAGGCCGAAGCTACTTCTCGACAGGGCAAACAAATGAACCGACCAACCTAGCGAACTTCAAATAGCTGTATCATAGGTAGTTCTCACGTGACGTGTCTTCACTTGGCGTATTTCAGTCATATTTGAGTACATCCCTTTATGTACATACGGGCTTTCCCTCAGGCATGTCGGATGCAAATGCCTAGTTATTACGTCACCGTTTATTTCCTTATGCCTGTCATGCCTGACTCTTTTTTAGACTGGTCATAAAGAGCAGATGCGAAACATGATCTTAACCATAAGGGAGGAATGACTCTAGCCCAAAGAACAAGAAACTACCAGTTCGATCTTGAAAAACTCAAAGCTATAACTCATTTAGAATTGAGTACACGTGAGTAATTTCAACGATTTCCAAATGATTGAAAATTCTAAGCAGTAAGATGCGTAAGGGGCTAAATGCTACTGATAAAGAGATACATTTACAAAGTTACAAATAAGATACAACATTCTTATATGAGAGTGTATAGGACTATAAGCACAAATGTCGACAATGATAGATAATTAGCGATCGGCTATACCAGTGATGTGAGGATGAAGCTATCGTATATAGACTAGATGTTTTACAGTGATTCAACCGGAAGGATGATCAACTATTAATCAGACACTACATGAAATTATAGCAGATTGGTTTGAACAAAGACTGACGCACTTAAGCTCCAATCCAATCGTGATATCACTGATAAACAAAGTTATCTGGTTACGCCACAAGTAACCATATTTGTGGTTACGACGGTATGATGGCTTAAAACATCGAAATGTAAAAAGTCGAATAGTTATGGATATGTTATTCGAGAGATAATCACAAGTTAACAGGAAAGGTCTCCAACTACATCGGTCATTTGACCAAATATCTTACAAAGTTTAAAGGAAATACTTTGACGGAGATCTAGCAGAAAGCTAATCTAGTTGAGACGTACTTACACAGTGAATGTAAAAAAAAATCATTGAGTTAAAGTAGTTAATGGCACATCATTAGCTTGTGTCAAAAACATTTAAAAACTGTGCATGTTTAGGGGATTAAAACTTTTCAAAACACTTTTCCTCAAATTTTAAACATATAAGAGCGCTAAACATACGAGTCTTCTTTCCAGGTATTTCGTTTCCAAATGTGTTTAATTGCAAAACGTTCAGTTTTAAAAGCTTAAGCTGTTTCCATTTCACAAGTATTTACAAAATGACGCAATGTAATTGTTCAATTGTTAAATAGTCTCAGAATATAAGTTCTTAAAACATATATTTTTTGATTTTCGCCACTATGTGCCCAAAAATATGATCTTCAAAAGTTCACTTTTAATTTATATTACAACATTCATTTCATTTAATGACTCTCAAGAATGCTGGTCTTAAGTACTGTGCGAGACAGTTATTGGTGCATAAATGTCAAGGGCAGCACATAATGAATTACATTTCTAGTGATCAGTTTTATGCCATTATTTTTTTTCAAGTTTAGGCTATGAAGAGTGGGGGAGGGGTGTCAATATTCTGTCCCTTTCTTATAGTAAATCAATGCAATACATTTAACTATCGTACATGCTTGTAATAATTACAAGGAGAGTAGGTATTCCGTTGCTATTAATTCAACAATTCCTTTATCGACATGCCAAAAAAGTTACAAAGTGATTCAGCTCCAGGATGAATATTGAAGCCATTATCTGTTCTTTTTATGAAGTTGGTAGATGAGGCTGGAAGCGTTGTGTGTCATTTTTAGAAAAAGGTCACACGAGCATACATGTGTTATGTAAATGAGCAGCATTACATCCTATCAGCTTTATCGTTTCAGTTGTATAAAATTTAATTAGGACCTTATCAAAACTAATATTTTATCAGTTATTTTTTTAAACCACCATTGCATTGATTTCCTTTGAAGACGCTTTACGGCACATACGTGTTGGTATGTTGTTAAACCTCATTTAACTGAATCTTAGGGACATCTTAACTACCTCAATTTCATCTCTCTATTATTCTGCTCAAGTAAGCCATGCATGGACGACAACCATTAGAGTATTTCTATTAATTTTGTTGAGTGAAAATTTAGTAATTTCTTCATTTGCCTTTGTAATTTTGTGAGATACTCAAGGCTATGCCCTCAACACGAAGGTAAACATTTCCAGGAAGTATCGCCCTCAGGTTAGCACTATTATTAATTTTACCAGTATTCTCTTTATTTTCTAGTATATAAAACAAAAAGCGGTAGGATGTATGTACCATCACTATCCAAGCAAAAACGAGGGCGCTGTAAATCTTTTCCCAAGTATTTCGAAGAATTATTTGATAATGACCATGACCATGACCTGGCATATGGAGGATTAGGGTGTTTAAGTTCTCGGGATATGATCAACTCATGAAAAAATAATTAAATTGTAAGATGTGACAGAAGTTCACCTGGAAACGGTTCTTTCGGTAATATAACTTTTAATTAAAATTTGTCAGAAGATTGACCAAATGTGTGTTTGTCACGCCACTTCGAAGTCATGTGGGTATAGACTTTTCCATTCTAAACAGTCGTTTTTGACAGTCACCAACATATCAGGTTAAAAAAGACCTTGACGATGCCGTATAGAGTTGCATTTACTTCAGTTTTAAGTTATGATTGATTGCTAATGCCATCTTTGCTCCTCAGATTTGATGAAAATAACTTTGATATGTGTTGTAACCGATTCCGACGTTAATATATAGAGGCGTCCTTTGAGTGGGGGCTTTTTCAGACTGAACGAAGGTTGTTTTTCTTCTCCGTTTTTGCCCGTTCATTTGTAATACATTAATATTGTACAGAGAATAAGGCAGCTGTCCATGACAATTTACATAGATATTTCACCTTTTTGTGGGAAAATACTGGACAATGACTGAGGCTCAACAAAGTTAATCTCATAGAACTGGAAGTTTTCAAAAAGAAGGGTAAATGTGTGAATGTTAGTTTATATAAGTACAATGAATGGACGTATAAAAAGATTAATGGATGAAGCAATGACATATGAAGAAGTTTACAGTAAGAATGCTTTTTTGACATGATCAAACATAATGTCTAAAATTGTAGCCTACTGCAGAAGAAAGATTCCATCTAGTGAAGAATTGAAAACGAGATGCCATTCCATTAAAACTAATATAAATTATCTACTTGCTTTGAACCAATAGCAATATTAGTAAAGTAGTAACAGAGGATTCATAATCGGAGAGAACTTACAGAACAGTACGTTGGAGGGAGGAAGAACTTAAAAAAGAAAAGCATAAGAATTAAGAATGTTGATTAAGTTTCAATGTAACTTGATGTGTTAAACTAAACGCAAGATGTACATGAGTTAGTTGTGAACAAGAAGCAGGTAAAACGAAATGAAAAAAAAAAACAGAAATAGGATAATCTTGAAAAATGAATAATAAAAATAGCTGAAATTGAAACTTTTTAACGTGTTAAAAATAGGCGATTTGGACGTCATTTTGTTACAAATGAACGTTCTTTAAATTGATGGTAAGAAGTTTGGATACGGAACTGCAAAAAAGTGGTTGAAGACTTGTGGCGCAAGCAATCAGATATAAACGAGGCCTAACACTGAATTCTTCTGTGGCACGTACTTTGTGACCAATATAACATACATATATATAAATAGCTTTAAAGAAGACAGAATTATTCTCAGGACCCCAGAAATCAGGTTGGATTTTCATTTTTAGTTAATCCTTAGATGGAAGGTAAAGGTTAATTCCCCACCCGAGTAACTAACGGATCGTCCACACAAAAGAAGGCTGAAGCCCCTCATGTTGGGGGACTTGAGGGATCACTTACCGGAAGGCTGGACTCACTTTTTAAAATAGAGGTGACTACTTATAAGAAGGCTGTAACTCCCTGTTGGATACTTGATGGGACCACATAGAAGGAGGCTGAATCCCCTGGTAAGAAGAGACTCGGGGTGACTACATGAAAAGTCTGAAGCCCCTTTCTGAAACTTAAGGGGCGTATAGAGAGGGCTGAAGCCTTGTATGGGACAGCTGAGGGTACAATATAAAAATTTTTGAAACCCCTGTTGAGAGACCTGAGAGTTTGCTGGACGGGAAATCATCATCATTTAAAGTAAAATTTTGGGTAAATATCATTGGGACCTGTTATAGATGTGTATCAGGAGACGTGAGTTCCCCTTGTTTAGTTTTGCCCCTGAAAATCAGTGCTTAATATTGAATTGACATTTTTAGCACAATATCTCAGGGCCAACGGAAACAACGTTATGGATGTACATACCAATAATGATCTCGCATACCGCGGATAACTGAATTTTTGTTAGAGCTATCGCTAATGTCGAAGCCAATAGAAGGCAAAGAACCCCCCCCCCCCCTCGATTGTCTATTCCTGACCGATATCGAATGTCGCTGATTATGCAATGGAAAATTTCTAAGTTTGGTAGATTAAATGGTTGAGAAAGCAGTTTTAAAAAAAGGAAAGGCCACGGTCAATGTATGAGTGTGTCTTAACGTGTATGATGATAAATAATGCCCCCTAATCTGGTATTTGTAGTTCTAGTTTTAATAGACAGTGTTTCAAAAGGGTGCCTGCGTAGATTAAAAAGTAATACAATCTACATTTAAGGCTTCTTACTACTACTGAAAAGTAATCGTAGATGTTTCATACGTCCTTCCTGCAAATGTTCCATCAATCAATCTTACGGGCTTCATGTATTTTTTGTCCGTCAGAGTTGCAAAGGACTGATTTATATCATGAACTTTTCTTCCCTGTTTTTCCGGTACAATTCATAATTTAACCTCAAATGAAACATTAATTGGCACCAATGATATGTACACAATGAAAGTAGAACGCGATCAATGAGATGGCGACCAGTAATGATTGAAGACGACATACAGGAAGAAACACGACAAGAATGACACTATATCTTAGTTATGTTTTTGTACAGTTACCCGTTTTGCATGCAGTTAAAATATTCAAAATGACTTATCAAGAAATACAAATGTAACATGTAACAGTAATGTATCGTTCAATTGACCTTCTTACTTATACTGGAAACGTATACGTGTCCACATGAAATATGGACTATTTAGACCACATGACATTGTATTGGAACGTTTTGACGACTTTCCACCGAGGATTTTAAATTGACTGATTTTTGTGGAACAATAGGTCTGAAAAAGTAAAAGGGAAAACTCTAGAAATCACGAAGGTGGATTGGTAAAGAGGAGTGAGCAAAGGCGAAAAATCGAACTTAAAATAAAGAGTTGGCATAACTGAAAGTTTACCTTAAATCAAAATATTAAAAATATATATTTAAAAGCATGCAAAATGAGTTCTAACGGTTTAGCTCCCATCTTCATGCGACATTCGTAAGCCAAAATATAAAATGTTGAAATTTATTCACTTAAAACAAATTAGTCCATTGGGCAATACTTTGTAACTTTCTTGTTGCACAACTCACAGTATCTGCTTTGTTTGTCTTTAAAATTAAAGTTGTGTTATGCCCTGAAACACTGAGGACTGAGGATAGAGGACTGAATTAATCACATCACCTCATAAGGGTAAGAGTGCTATCCGACCTTGGTACAAAGCGCGGTAACTTTCAGAATAATAAAGAAATACAAAGATTGTAATTTGAGTAGTAAAACAATTACATCATAAATAATTACCATTTTAATTTAAGTAAATAACCTTCAACATTTAATATCTTGGCTTAATAATGTCTTATGACGATGGGATAGGGACTGTTAGAGTTCATTTTTCATGTTGTTTCATATATACTTTTGAATTTTTTGACTTGAGGTACACCTTAACTGTCTCTATCGAGCTCTCTTTGAATTTTTTTAAAATGGAGAATTGCTAAAGCTTAATGAACAACGTGTCAAACTTTAATTAGTAAAGGACACAAAAGAAATACCTTGATGAAGTTATATCGACAACTTGCTTTCAGAAGTAGATAACAGGGGGAATCAGATTTTTACAGCGAGTTTTCGTTTTTTTTTTGTTGCAGCACTTTGTTTTTCTTTTTTTAACTGATTTATTACAAGAATCGTAAGTGCAAGACTAGACAGCCTCATCCATACGGTGAACTATCAAAACCTCAAATCATGATGACAGATGTTAGTCTAAACTTAATTTATGATTATGTACATAATTAAAGTCTTGGAAAACTTGCAAAAAGTCTGCTTGTTCCTGTAATAAAGCTTGACCATTCACCCCAACGAATTTGACTTCAAAGCATGTCCGAACGAAGGCCTTTGTCGTGGGATTACTTGTATATGAAAGTACCTGATCTTCATGAAAGGGCAAGATCAACTTTTGATATAGGCAATTGTGGTAAATAACCCCATGGGTTAAATGATGACGACTTAACCTGGTTAGATCATTTTCAAGTACACATCGGCAGATTTGGTTGTTTTCGTTGTTTTTCGTTGTTCTTGTTTTCGAATACTCCTCGATTACAGAATATTTGGCTATTGAAGATAATTATTCAATTATTGGGTAAACCCAGCAACTTTCGAATTACGCTTTTCAAATGAGAAAAAAATGACTTTTTCAGAGATCATTTTGCAATGTCGTTACTCTAATGCCATAAAGTCATTGAGTTCCATATCGGTGTGGGCTTATTCGTAGTTGGATGATCAATTTTTAAATTCACCTAAGACAAAACAGATTAATTTTTGTACCTTCTTACCGCTTATAATAGAAAGTATACACAGAGCACATTAACCAGTTCGGGAGATAATCTCTTTCTGGGGAAATCCATTTTCACCCGATCGGGGGACTAATTTGCCATGGGTGGCGCCATTTTCAAATATCTCCCACGATGCATTGCGATCCTACCGCGCAAATTCAACGGAAATAACGTTCAAAACAGTCTTGCAACTTTTATCGATTTTAGGAAAGAGAAATTCGGGCATTTTAAAAAACTCCGTTGATAGGGGAATAAGAAAGCTTCGTCATGTTTGGTTGTTCACCACGCCGATTTTGAGAAATCGAGCAATTTTTCTACGTTCTTTGCCCTAAGCTTAATTTATAGACTCCACGCAGCCGCAAGTTTTGTACACCATTTTCACTCACAGGTGTGCAAGTGGGTCGTGACAACACGTATGTTTGTAAATACGTAGTTGAAGGTCCATAGTAATTTCGTTTTTATGTCTAAACTATTACCTCACAATTGAATATACACACATTTATTAAACTATTCGACAACTGTGAAGCGGTAGACACTAAGTGGTCATAAATATTCATACCGTTGTGACAGGCTAATTTTCCCCCAATCGGGGTAATACTCATTTTCTCCCGAAAGCGGTTATCTCCCGAACTGTTAACCCTCTGCATGTGTGCAAGTCGCTCACCTACCTCGACCTATGGTTACGCCTCATTTCATACTTTCTCTTCTTGAGACGTGCATAGAGTCCGATGTCTACTGTGCATACGTTTTAGCCGTACTACCTTGGAATATTATATGTTAGTTTTCACAGGACAGTAGGCTATGACACCTTTTTTAAACAGTTTAACTTCTGACGTACAAAACATCAAATGAAAAACAAGCTCAATGACCACAATCCCAGAATCTCCACAGCGCCATCACCTTTTTTCAAATATTGCTCTTTGGGTCTTGGACAAAATGTCATATAAAAGTTCGAAATGGAAGTTTAATTGATGTTTATGCCAAGACTGAGGAAATAACCAGTAGCTTTCTAGTCTACATCGATGTTTAGCCTACAAGACATAATTATATCGATGTAAGGTTTTGATGACACGTTTCATTATTTTCAAAGGAAATATGACGCAGAAAGCAAAACAGAAGAAAACATGAAATCGAAAAATGGTAAAAGGTAAACAAAAAAAAGCTAAACGAGGAACTATTTGATAGAAAAAACATTCACAACGTCAAGACTAAATAGTGAAGGCTTAAAAGAGAAATCATTAAAGAAGCATCCGAAGTTCATGACAAACAGTTAATACTTTACAAGTAAATGTCGAGCTTTTCTAAAAAAAACTTTCATAGTCTGCGTGAAAATGTTATGAATGACTCTTTTCTTAATATGTTGTATTGTGAAGTGAAGTTAAATGTATCAAAGAAACCACACAGAGTACAGTCAATGAGTGATAAGAAACAAAAACAACAAACAAACAAACATTTTTTGCATGGAGCTTCAGCAATAAAAATGTTGCCCAATTGGAATAATTTGCTTTGGGATAGTCTTATGAGAACATAAGTAAACCAGCAAAGTTGGTAAATTGTATAAACAAATCATACTCGGACACTGTCACAGTGAAAATCCAGTCTCGCGGACAATACCAAAATTAAAGTATACAATTTATACTAATTTTATTTTATCCTAAGAGCACATGACGCATCAGACAAAGGTATAGTCTTATGAGAACATAAGTAAACCAGCAAAGTTGGTAAACTGTATAAACAAAACTTATCGGACACTGTCACAGTGAAAATCCAGTCTCGCGGACAATACCAAAATTAAAGTATACAATTAATACTAATTTTATTTTATCCTGAGAGTACATAACGCATCAGGCAAAGGTCATGCCTTTGTAATTTGCGGCCTTAAAAAATAATCCGGAATCCTTCCTTTGTAACCTGGGTTTCGGGAATGAATGAACTACGAACTGTAACAACAGATGACAAAAACACACCACAGACAGATGGAACATAATCACATACACTAGATCTTAAAGGGAAATATTGCGTTTGTTTTGCAAGAAAAATCAATCCTTTTGAAACTAATATTTATTGACACAGGGTGATAGATTTTCAAAATAAGGCAGTATGGTACGTAATCTTCTTTTCAAGAAATAAATTTCCCATAGATAGAAATTCAGTTGTTGTTCAAGAATAAGTTGTTCACCCGACCTTTCAACATATCAAATGATGCAATGTCCAAGGCTCTTCTTGCTCATAGTATTTGGAGATGTAGCTATTGCTGGGGTTTATGATCGAGACTGAATTGTTGGATAGTGTATGAGCCATTCTCTTTGAAGTCTTTGTTGGAGCATTATAAAGACAACATTTCCCTTAAAATGCAGTGATGATGATCATTTGTGATGAAAGCTAAACTTCAAATTTTACATTTCCTACCTGGAAATGCCCGGATCGTCTAACAATAGGAAGTGAACAGAGAACCATAACGGTGAGTACTACCACTAACGACCAGCCTGTTATGTATGCTGAACCCGCCACAATTCCTAACCCCAAGCCAGTGGCATTTGGATTCGTCAACAGAATTTCAATTGTAGTGATGTTTTCGTTGTTGCGAGAATCTATGAGCATAAATATAGAAAATTTAATGGTAAAATACTTTTAAAACAAAATTCAAAAACGGAGATACATAAGCGATTAAAATCAGTTCTGATAAATGTGAAGAGCACATTAATGTTTCGAACTAAATATATATCTCAATAAATTCTTTTATTGGAATGAAGCTGAAAGTTTTAGCGGTTGCGTACTACATCAGGTACATGGAGAAACTCATGGGGGGGGGGGGGGGAGGTTTTCGTTTGAAAGTAAAATTCCAATTGGGTCATTAAAAGCGAACTTAAATGTGAACAGTTTTAGGAACTTTTTGATCCACAAATATATATTGGCTACTTCATTGTTTATTCCCCGCTTTTCACTCAGATGTAAACAAATGCAATGAGCCTAAAATAATTGTCGCCCACAACACCTTATTTTTTAAGATTGTGCGCATACATTTAGTGAAAATTCTCAACCTCCCCTATACAAGGACACATTCACCTTGGATCATTCTCTCTGCAGAAGATGGACATGTAATCAAATTTAAATGTCAGTCGGTCTAAAATTGATTGAAATATTTTGCTATTCGTTTGGAGATTTGCCGTCTTACCTCAATATCACTTCGGAGGCGATTATTGGACAGAAAAATGCAAAGTCGACGTACTTTTTGATCAAATAATGCCCAAGTTTGAAATTATCCGTTTCCTTCATATGATTCATCGCTCTGAACTATTTCATAAAAAGTTTAAAACGAGTAATAAGGAATTTCGCACTTTCATATATCACTGAAGTGAGCAGCCACAAAAAGCGATTTACAAATTGTGCACAGGCGACGTCATTTAAGCCAAGTATTATTATTATTATTATTATTAGAGTAAAAGCACTATAGACATCCACAACGGCTTCTCATGCATCATTTGTTGAATGCAACTCATAATTATTTTGAGCGCTTTTGCGTTCTTAACGTTAAATATAAATTTGTAAACTGAGACAAGTAAGCTGGAATGAAGTTGAAATTCAAGGAAGCCTAAAATTAAATAGGCCTACTGATCCGTGCTGTACCTACCTTTGACCTGTTGTGTCCTACCCTACATTCACACGCACACACACACAATATATATATATATATATATATATATATATATATATATATATATATATATATATATATATATATATATATATATATATATATATATATATATATATATATATATATATATATATATATATATATATATATATATATATATATATATATATATATATATATATATATATAAGCATGACGGAGAAGCTGTAAAACAACGGTGCTACAGAATTGAAAGGCTGGATCTCCGAGGAGATACAAATAGCGGAAGGCTAGAATTTAGATAAATTAAACAGCCAAAAGGTTTGAAGTAGAGCTTTCGAGGAATACTACCTCTTTGTCAATACTTGGTCAGAGAATGACAAGGAGTGAGAAATTTTGGAAGCTTTTAAAGGTGTTGACAATGGTCTCACCTCTATTGTGACAGGATAATCCTTCTTAAGGCAATTGAGCAGGTTGATTGACCGGGAGGGTCTGATCGGATTACTCGGGTGTAACCCATCAACAATAGGAAAATCCTCTTGAAAGTAATTAGAGAAATTGTTAGGCCGGAATGGCCTGATCGGATTATTTTGGTTGGTATTATCAGCAAGCTGGTAAATCGCTCCTGATGTTCAAGCCGAAAGGCGATGTGGTTTTGAGATTCAGTTCCCAGAAATTTTCTTTAGCTTTTCTAGCTTTGTCTGTCCATGTATCGTTTTGGTCGATAGCAATGACCCGTAAGTTTTTGATAGAATGATGGGGCAAATTGAAATGGTTTGCATTAGGTTGTTCAACCTTTTTGGTTTTAATTGCTGACCTGTGCTGTGTCATTCTCATTCGAAGAGTATTTTTAGATTCTCCGACATACTGCACACCACATAAATTGCAGTATATGAGATAAATGACATTTTTGGAAAGACAATTAATTTCTTGTCTAATTTGGAAGGTGCGTGCATTTTGATTGCTCTGGAAGCCTTTTGTGGAATCAACCAGGGCGCACGTCTTGCAGTTGGAAGGGCAAGGTGAACAACCAAAATTTTCGTTGTTTTCCTCGACTGAGGCTTTGTCCTGAAATTTTGCCCGAACCAAAATGTCCCGTAAATTTGAGGGCCGCTTGAAGGCAACAACGGGGGTTGGGGAAAGATAGACCTTAGGCGATCGGTGCTCTGAAGTGTGGGCATATGCTTTTTGATGAATTTGGCTAGTGGTGGTAGACCGGGATGGTACTCAGTTACCAACGGCACTCTGTCGGAATTGCGCTGACGAGTTTTGTACGTCAGAGTTTGCGAGCGAGGGGTTTCTTTTGCCTTTTTGATGGCATTTTCAATTGAACCCCGAAAATACTGCCGGTTACGGAGGTAACCGGATAGTTCCTTTGCCCGAGTGTCAAAATCTGTTTCAGAGGAACAGATGCGTTTTATGCGGAGTGCTTGACTGTACGGAATGTTTTTGGTGCAGTGCGGAGGATGGCAACTGCTGGGTAGAAGGTAGTTGTGCTTGTCCGTTGGTTTGTTGGACAAGTCTGTTTTGAGTGAACCATTTTCTATGGTTACAGTGGTTTCCAGGAAGTGGATACTGGACCTGGAATGGTCGGCCGTAAATTTGATGGTGGGATGGAACGAATTGATGTTTTCAATAAAAATTTTTAGACAGTCTTCACCGTGGGGCCAGATCATGAAGATGTCGTCTATGAAGCGTAACCAAATTTGTGGTTTCAAATTTTGTCGAGACAGAAATTTTTGCTCGAAGTTGCCCATAAACAAGTTAGCAAATGAGGGAGCCATTTTGGTTCCCATGGCTGTACCATGAATTTGGAGGTAGTGGTGGTCACCAAAAATGAGATTGTTGTTGGTCAAAATCAGATGCATGAGTTCGCCTTTCTTGGAGGGAGTTTTGCCCCGAATCGGATTGAAGGCGTTGGTGCAAGCGGAGATGCCTTCCTCATTTGGTATGTTTGTGTACAACGAGGACACGTCAAGAGTGGCCAGAATTGTGTCCGACGGGAGATTTTTTATCTTCCCAATTTTGCGGATGAAGTCCGTAGTGTCCTGAACGTGGGAGGGAAGGGTTGGAACCAGGGGTTGGATAAGCAGGTCAACAAATTTTGAAATTTTTTCCGTGGCAGTCCCGTTGCCGGAAATAATTGGTCTGCCCGGACTACCCGTTTTGTGAATTTTGGGCAGAAAATAGAAACGGCCTGGTTTAGGATCTACCTGGAGGAGATTCGGGCCGGTTTCAGAGTCAATGGAGCCGTTGCGAACCATCTTTTTGATGGCCGCCTCCACTTTTTTCTCAATTTCCGAAGTGGGATCTGAGTCTAGACGTCTGTAGTGGTCGGGATTGCCAAGTAATCTGAGGGCTTCCTCCCTGTAAAATTGAGTCCCCATTGCAACAATCGCAGAGCCTTTGTCAGCCGGCTTGATAACAATATCATCACGATGCCGTAGACTTCGAATGGCCTGACGTTCACTTTTTGTGAGATTGTCGCGGAAATCTGGGGAAGGGGTGTGGTTTTTCACATCCTCTTCAATGGCCGAAATAAATGATTCCAGTTGCGGACAACGTCCCTTTGGTGGGTTCCAGGTGCTTTTTGGTTTAAATTGATACGATATATCGTTGTCCGGTGGAGAATTTAGGCCGTCTTCGTCAGCAAAATACTCCCGAAGGCGCAAGCGTCGGAAAAACGCTTTCATGTCTAGCGATAATTTCTGCGTGTCAGTCTGCCTTGGTTTGGGGCAGAAATTGAGTCCCTTCGAGAGAATTTTAGTTTCTCCTTCAGAAAGCTGACACGATATGCTTACAACCGCGGTGGTGGCGGTGGAAGGCTCGGTAACCGGTTTACGAATAAATCTGCGAGACCTGCTTTTCCGAAAATTTGAAATCACTTGATTTGAAGTGACAATCACATGGTTTGAAGTGACATGATCTCTTTTAAACTTGCGTTGTTGCCTAGAATTTAGAGTACGAGAGAGTCGGAGACAGTCATGGGAGATAAACCGAAGCTTGTTTTGAAGTTCGGATTTGGGAAGCTCTCTTTTTAGCTTCCTGGTTTTGGAATCAATTTGGTGATTGAGTTCATTGATGGTTTTCCGACAATTTCCAATTTGTACTTCCATCAGTCTGAGAGACGTTTTTCTGAGTATACCTTTCCAGTTGGCGTAGCTTCCACTGTCAGAGAGTGGCAAGCCGGTAGGGACTTTAATTTGAAGCCCTTTCGGTACCGTATTGTTTGCTCGGTACGTTTTATGTTGGAAAGGTGATGTCGATACCTGACACGTTTTTCGCACAGGCGTCGAAGTAATTTGAAAGTTTCCAAAGTACTCTCCATGGGTGTAGCAAGGTTGGATCAAAATTGATGCAAACAGTGAAAGAATATATATATATATATATATATATATATATATATATATATATATATATATATATATATATATATATATATATATATATATATATATATATATATATATATATATTATAATGGTGCATAACATGCACAATTCATATCATGCATATCATGCATATCACGTTCATATCACGAAAGAGTCACGAACACGTGCAGTTCATTATAAAATTATATATATATATATATATATAGGTCGAAAGGAGTGTTAAAGTTCGATTTTTTGAAATTGAAATTAGTCCCAAGCATTGGCATTAGCCCTAATGAACAAGGGAAAATAAGAAATTCTTATTTTCCCTTGTTCATTAGGGTTAAAGCCAATGCTTGGGACTAATTTCAATTTCAAAAAATCGAACTTTAACACTCATTTCGACCTATTCATTCAACGTTCGATTTACCATACTTCGACCTACCATATATATATATATATATATATATATATATATATATATATATATATATATATATATATATATATATATATATATATATATATATATATATATATATATATATATATATATATATATATATATATATATATATATATATATATATATATATATATATATATACATATAGTGAAAAGAATAAATGAAATCAACCTCAGCGAAAAATTGACCACCTCCACTGGGACTCGAACCCAGACCTCCTGCTTTACGTGCAGGTGCCTTAACCAATTAGGCTATGAAGCCGGTCTTGGCTGTTCTCATCACAGAAAGATGACAATCTCTCACTGAGGGGGCGCTATATATATATATATATATATATATATGGGTTGATGGGTTACACCTGAGTAATCCGATCAGACCCTCCCGGTCAATCAACCTGCTTAATTGCCTTAAGAAGGATTATCCTGTCACAATAGAGGTGAGACCATTGTCAGCACCTTTAAAAGCTTCCAAAATTTCTCACTCCTTGTCATTCTCTGACCAAGTATTGACAAAGAGGTAGTATTCCTCGAAAGCTCTACTTCAAACCTTTTGGCTGTTTAATTTATCTAAATTCTAGCCTTCCGCTATTTGTATCTCCTCGGAGATCCAGCCTTTCAATTCTGTAGCACCGTTGTTTTACAGTTTCTCCGTCATGTTTGTATATATATGTATATATATATATATATATATATATATATATATATTATAGATAGATATATAGATAGATATATATATATATATATGTACATATATATATATATATATATATATATATATATATATATATATATATATATATATATATTATAATGGTGCATAACATGCACAATTCATATCATGCAATAACGCCATGGCCTTTTGGCAAGACAATGTCCCCTCTACACTTTACTTTTCCCAAAGTCCTCCCGACCCTCTGGCAAAGGGCCTTTCAGCGAAACCAAACTTTAAAACTGCTTCCCGAAGAAGCAACACGCCCACTTAAGGACAACCCTTTTTCCAAAGTCCCCACGACCCTCTGGCAAAGGGCCGTTCGGCGAAACCAAACTTGAAACTGCTTCCCGAAGAAGCTAAACGTCTAGTCAAGGACAACACTTGGCCAACCTCAAGGCCTTCAGACCATTTGCATTGACCGACCTCAAGGCCAGTTGACCACTTCGACACTCTGACGAAGAAGCCAGGGATTTTCCCCAAATAGGCTGATTATAATCATTTACGTTTACAAGGCCGCCGTTAGATCGTTAAAAACCATTCAAAGTCATGAAAGCTCAAATACATTTGTTGTCGGAGTTGAAATCGTTGATGAGTAAATTGTCTAGATAAATAAGTTCCGGATACCCGAAACCGGAATATCCCATTATTTCTAAAAAGCTATCAGCACCCACGAGCTGCATTAGCACCACATAATTTGAGTTTACATAAAACTTTTTGTGGAATCATTCTTTCGTAATACATCCATAACGTGACGAGAGACCTCAAGTATGGTTCATGTAGAATATTGTGCCTTAAGTGTCTTTTTGGTGTAAAAATTTTCATTTTAATCTAAAGTATAGTAAGACTGAGGTCCCTATTTTCGTTTGACTTGACTAGACACTTACTCCTGTATTCACCTTCTAACGAAAGCAAGGGTAGTTGTGCGCTGGGTGATGAGCTCGGTTTGTATATCCCACGCGATGTCCACAATTCCATGCGGCAATGAATTACAGAACTAGCTTATTGGTTCAGGTCAGGCAGGTCGCGGTATTTGTTCCAGTTGCGACTCACTGACAATGAGCGGTGTAACATTTATCGTGTTGTAATAATTTTTTATTATTTTAACTTAGACCTTTCCCAAATTCTGCCAATCGCTGACAACCATGACGTGATTTCTATAGCACAGAGTAACCAAAACCTCTTTGGAGGAGATTAATCATCAACCGCTATTGGCTCTTGCTTCTGTATATTAGCAGACGATGTTAATTCTGTACATCCAACATTTGCGTAAAATTGCCCTCGTGACTTTAATTAAAAATGGAACAATTTGGGAACAAAGAGATGTACGATAGGGATGAGGTGACTACATCGTCACTCTTTGGCAGAGGAAGAAGAGTTAACTATATCCCTACCAGATGATTTGAAAGAAGAAACATATCTGCAATACTGCCGCCTAGTTTAAAAATAAAAAAAATAGTAGTTGAATTGTAGCAGCACGCATGCCCAAATATCATCATTCTTTTCTTTGGGTGAATGATGGTCTCACGTGACGCTAGAAGGTGAATTATTTGACAAACCCTACTTACGTGCGTAACCCACATGGGCAAATGTGTGGACCAGACTGTAAACCGCTAGGATGTAGCCTACCATCTTATGGAAACTTATATTCTGATCTACTGGAAGATACTCCGCCAATTTTGTTGCTCGTATGTATGTAAGAGACTTCCTCAGCATTAAAACCAAAATGAAAGAAGAGTTGAAATTAAGGCACTGTCCGCATCCACGAGCTATGTAGGAAGAACAAAAGCAAGGATAAATGTCACATGATATAGAAATGTTAAACAATTCCTTTGAATGAGAAGCGGTGTTTGTGTTAAAAATCTGAGAAGAATATCACACCAGCTCGTAACTAATAAATAAAAAATTAAAAACATAAATCAAAAGAAGAAAAACACATTGCTTCGAGAACAATAAACTTTGCTATGATGAACTAGATAGACGGAAACAAGTTTTTCATCTCTCCTCGCAATTTTGAAATAAAATTCATCATTGTCATTGCATCACGTCATGCACCTACCATCTGTCACATCAGTATACTTCGTGTGGGGTCAGTCATATTCGTATCAATAGTTAACTCCCGTTTACAGCACTCCACAAAAAAGTCAAAATTTAGTCAAATAAAAATTAATGAATATGAATAAGTCAAATGGTCATAAATTAACCAAATGAAAATTTACTGGTAAAATGATCAAATTATTCATAATTAGTCAAATTATACATCACCTTGGATAGTTTTTCCCTAATGATGTCTCATATTGTCTTTAAACGCCTAATCCCCTCACCCTAAACAGTTCCAATTCTCCAAACCTACCTAACTCCCACAACTGTCTAATATTCATTTTAATCAAGACACAATGTCAGTTTACTGCTTCTAGTGTGAGTACAACATACTGCAATCACAACACTCAGATTCTCAGTGCAGTAAATGTTTTATAATATGAGTTACAGTTCTCTGAACTTTTAAACCTGCCGTCAATCAAAGAGATGTGCCAATCGAGAATTTCTGTGGACTGCTACAAGAATTGTAGTTGGGTGAGAAGCGACTGTCTTTAAACGTTGTGTTGACTAAATAAGGTTTGGAGGAAGAATTATTAAGGAAGGTGGCATCTGGGATACAGGGACAAAGTTTTTATAGGTTGTTATTAAACATAGCTAGATGGACTTTAATCCTGCACATAAATGTTCTGAATGCAAAAGACTCTTAACGGTACGTTGGAAAACGAAGATGTAATTGTTATAAAATAAAAATATTCTAGAAAAGTTTTTATATAAAACAATTAATATAATAAGCCACGAAAATTCTCCATATTCAATCATACATCAAATTGTTCACGGCTATTGCCAAAAACACAAAGAGCAAGAATCTGGAACATTTTACCAATAAATGAGATACTACATTTGATCAGGGATGAAACGGCAAACGGTCGATCGAGGTATAAAAGAAGACATAAAATTTGCCAACGGGCATGAGAATTTGCGTAAGATATTCTTCCATAGCCTCAGGACTAAAATGAAGAGGCACAAAAATCTATCACTAAATTTTTAATTCGGAAGAATTCGAAAAATAGCTTAATCGACTCGCTAGTCTCGAAAGAACTTTTTGAACTTTCTCTATTTCTCTACACGATGCTAACGAACATCTCACTTTTGCTTGAGATGGAGCTCGTATTATAATATTTCAATTTCCTGGTCGGCGTATTCGTTCGAGCATGAACATAAATTGGTGGAGGCAGATGTGATTATCCGTAGAGTTAAATTTTTTGAAGGGTTAAGGTTCTCATCCTGACTAGCAATAGGTTCTAACATTTTTTGCGGTGTATCGTTACTCCCTTGAGGAATTGAGGTCTCGCTATACACATTTGTAAAAGTGAAGGCAAAGGTGGACGAATGATTTTTTTTTTTTTTTTTTGGGGGGGGGGGGAAACAGGTTTGATTGTAGCAACAACAAGAATGATAATGTGCAGTGAACCGTCCTAAAAGGTCACAATTTGAAAATGCAATTCAGTCACATTAAATAAACTCAGTTGTATGAAAACATAGCATATGTGTGCATAGTTCTCCGAGTCAAGAACCGAAAACTGAAAGTTCCAAAGGCCATGAAAGGAACAGGTCTTACAGTTTCTTACGGTTTTGCGCCAGATGAGCACTTCATATACATAACCCGAACCTTGACACTGACGTTGTAAATTTTAGTTTAATCAAAGTACACTTTCAAAGTAGTAATTTGAATAGCGTCACTTTGTGTTATGTTGTTGTGGTGGGGGTACTATTTAAGAGAAACTTTGTCCCACTATTTTATTTAATCTGGTTCCAAAATGTATTAGGGGCGAAGGATGAGTTAATTTTTTATTCAAACTTTGAAGTTTACCTCGCACATGCTGGTTGTACAATTCATTATGTCGCATGTCGTTATTGTTAACGTACTTCTTTCAAAATTTGGTTAAAATTAATTTTAAGTAGACCGACGTGAAGTACATTTAACTCCATTAGAATATCAGAACGGATTATCATAGCTATACTATCAAGGATGAGAGATGATCAATAACATTAGGAGAGTAAGCAAGAGGCCAATCACAAGCAACATTTCAAATTTAATTTCCTTAACTCTTTGTGATGATGTAATATCTACAAAAAGTGTTTAAAGCTCAAAATCTTAAACCAGATGTCGGCAAGATCTAACACTAGGTTTACAGTAAATACAGTTGTTCCTTTTATTCGTCAATTTTTTAGTTACGGGGCCACCGCGCCGTTTACAGGATTAAAAGAATACGTAAAACCCGTGGTCCCTTGGGTTATACTTTTCTTTATTCGCAGAAAATATCGATTTCCATTGGTGGCTGAGGCCGTTTACTAATATTTTCGTTACCGTCTTGCGCTAAAACCGTTTCTCTTTATCTGGTGCACTGTTTGACTCTCGGACATCGCACTATAAAAGGTTCGACGGAAAAAAATACGATTCAATAACGATAAAAGATCTCTGAATAACGTTAATGGCTATTTTACTGGCAGAATTCCTTGTCAAGTTCTATCTGCAATTGAGTGTTACAAATGTAACATATATCGTATTAGGGGCGAGTGTAAAAGGGGTAGACTGATAAGTGTCGCGTGGGTAGACTATCTGATTTCAATTGAAGAGATTAATTGCACAGGCTCGCTTAGCATTTATTCTATTGAAAGTTTGGGGTAGATGCGCACTGTTTAACAAGGTGTTTCTTGATTGGTTGTCGCTATTGTATTGTATTGATTGTATTCTCTGTATTGGTTAGGGATTAGTTTAGGGATTAGGGCTATCGTCAGCCAGTTAGGAAATTTCTTGTTAAACAGTGTACATCGCCCCAAAGTTTACCGTATGTACCACAATGACATCAAAGGAATGATAATCAAAATTTGCTAAGAATAAATAAAAAATTGTTATTATTTGCTGAAATGCTAAAAGTCAAGGGCACGATATGTTTCAGATATAGACGTTGTGCGTATGATGTCACATGGGAAAAAAGTACGCCCTCCTTTAAGGGCAAAACAAACCAACACCGACGAATGAAGACAGCTGATTTGTCAACTAGTAGAATGCGCGCTTTTTCTGCTACACTTGCGTGATAAATTCTACTACGTGCTTTCACGTATTCCATTGCTTTTCTTCCAAGGAAGACGTCAATTTTTCGTCAATGCATAAGGTCTTAAGGCGAAGGGACATCTTCACGAACGACAAACATGTAACCTGAAATAGCGGATGTGGGGTTACCGGAGAAGAGCAATGTTTGTAGTCATGAATGAGACCTTTTAATAACCATTTTTTTGAAAAAAAAAAAAAAAAAACCCAAACAAACAGATAAGAGAGAATGAAATCTCAAGTCTGCCGTAAGCGACGGGGTTCATGTGTCCATGCGTGCGAAGCCGGAGCAAAATTTTTCACTTTTTGTGACAATTTTTCCCTCATGTTGCAATACAGCATGGAACTTTGGGCAGAGTCTTGAATGACTGTGGGTCTTAAGTAGAGATTGTTTTTAGAACAATGTTTTCATGAAGAGAATGGGTTAATTTTGAAATAATTTTTGGTAAAATTGAAGTTGGCTACAAATTAGTCATCACGTATTGAGTGGTAGCCTTGTACTCAAGGAGGCTGCTACATAAAGCCCAGAATCGTGACACACGGAAATTAACTTCGAGCATTTCCTAAGCTTCGGATGGGAACGTTAACTACTAGTTCATGCTTTTAACGTATAGTTGGTGTTCAGTTTTGACTGTGAGACTGCACACGAAGAGTGCTGACAATTTGCAAGAAATGCATGTGCCATATAGTACAGCCCACTGACAGACACTCAGCAGAGTCCTTAATTTTTTACACGACGAGTTTTGCAAGAATTGATCAGTTTGCGCGTCTCGGGAGTTGGCGGAAAAGCCGACGAAGCACGCCCCGCATCAGCTTCCGTAGGCCATTGGCCCCGTAAACTTAAACTCTTGTCTCTCTCGTTATTGTGGCCGAATTTTCGGGTAGCTACTCGCAGTTTCGAGCTCCGCGTGAAACAGTAAAGATGGGTGACAGCCGTGCTCTCCGCCTGGGTCCAAAAGGACCCGAACAGCGGTAAAGGGTTAAATAAAAACGATGATCTATAATTGTAAAAAGGAGTCACTTAATAAATGTGTTTCTATTACTACCTTTCATTTCTAAAGAGTGCTTGCAAAAATTGATAGTTTATATCTCATTGCTGGGAATGTCTTTGCTCTTTTGTGTATGATGCGAATTGCTTAACAACGTTTACTAGATCGTGAATAACATATTTGCAATTTGCTCGCTATTTGAAAGCTTTGCTTACTTTTATTCGTATGGTGAAATCTTACTACTTCTATGGAAAAGTGTCTTATTTACTTCTGCGTAATAATACTGCATAATATATTTTAAAAAATGTTCTCATAGGAAACTCGCAGAATTTAATGAATTCAGCAGCCACTGATACAATCAAACTTGACCTTTCAAGCAAATATTCAAACCTGTTAACAAATTTGGAAAGAGTGTCGCTTCATGACACGCGACGCAAGAAGCAACGCGCGCGATCCTCTCTAGCAACTGCTTCCCGGAAAAAATGCAAATTTTTACACAAAAAGACAATTTATATACATTCCAGTGTCCAAAACCACGCTTGAGATTCCTCCTTATATTATGTATGTATGAAAAGAGCATGATTGCACGGAATTTTTAAGTAACTCAAATTTTGGAACATGTGGAATAAGGATGCGGGTGTGTTTTGTCCATCCCGACGATATGGAGGATGAACGCATTTGCGCATGTTCTTAGCCGTGCACCAAATCGGATTTGCTACTTCACTCATTGTATAGAGTAGAGTCAGCATTAAAAAGTAAGAGCAAGTTGCAGAACGTAACGTTTGTCGTACGTGTGTAAGAATAATTGCGATGAGGCAAGAATTTAAGTAAAAAACAGGCGCGTAGCCAGGATTGTGTCATGGGGGGGGGGGGGGGGTTGGTGTCATAGGGGGGTCTGGGGTGCGCGAAATGAGGGAAAAGTCTAAGATTAGAGAGACAAACGCTATTGTAGGTTTTTTGCATTGCAAGGTTGGGTCATGGGAGGGGTTCTAACCCTCAACTCCCCCCTCTCGTGTCTACGCCACTGGTCAAAAGTAATAAAATACGGTCAAAACACCGTCATAAAATGTTAGAGAAACAACTTTGAAATAAAAAAATGACATCGAGTATGATTTCTTTATCTTCGTTGGATCGACGGGATGTACAGTTTGAGTATTACCCTTTTTTAAAACAAGAGAAATACCTCGGCTGAAATAAATGGTGTGAATCCTGGTATTTTGTCATGAATACTACGATCAAATATTTGATTAGTCTTCTACTTAGTTGCAATGCTAATCATTTAGTAAGTGCAATGATTTAATTACTAATCTGTGCTTACTATTTGAGCATCAAAAGTTGAACGGTATACAGGGTTGCACCATGTTAATCTTTCAACAATAAGGGTGTTTTTACAGCAGAATGTCTGACCTATAAATCTAGTTATAGGGGTAACATGATGGTGCAGTAAATTCACTTCAAACATGAAACCGAGGACAATCTACTTTAAATACTGATCAGAGAATTCTCATCTTTCTACAGATGCTTTTTTCATTGTCAGATTAAGTAAGCAGAGCTTAAGAGAACATTTACGTCAAATTTGAAGGACACACAGTATCCTACCACAAGACGTGTGTCACCTGTATTCACCACTAAGGGCGGTATAGATGGCTGTATATGAGTGAACATAAGTCCCTTGCTTAAAGTAAAAATTACCGACAAAGTGTTTCAATTTTCTCGGCTTAAACATTATGTTTGCCGGCAGTCTATATGGCGCATTGCAGTACTTTGGGCCCATTTTTCAAAAAAAAAAAAAAAAAATACTCCATGCACATCTTTGGTTATGACATGTATACTCGTAAAGGTGAGACCCGGAAGTAAAATATTTCTATTGGATGATAAAAAATGGATGTTTACTACATTCTGAAGACAAAAGAGATAAAATCAGTCCAAAGGGAGTGTGCTGAGAAACCGCTCCTAGTTAAAAAATGAGACGAACTATATATTGCTGAAGAGGGCAAAAGCTTGAATTAATCGGCAATAAATTACAAACGATAACAGAACGGATTCGTTCGATTAAATGTCAGTACATTTTAAAATGATTTTCACCAAAATAGAAATCTGTCGTCCTGATTCTCAATTTACTTTAAATGCAGTATTTCCTGGAGATGACTTTCTGGCCAGGCTTTTGAGTTCAGGTGGCATCTCCACCACTCATTCGCTAGAACAACCTTGAGACGTGCATATAGTTGGCAACCATTTCTGTTGTCATGACGACAGGAAAACTAAGTGAAAAGCCACGACAGAGATGGAATCTTGCTTTTACTATTTCTTTCTTGAGTAAAGTTGTCCCTTGGGTATAAGTTTACTCAAACTTATATCTGGTGTTTCACTGCTCGACGAATAAAATTTGAAAAGGTTCGATAGCAACAAAGGGAAAACTGACTAGCCTCTCTATGCGACAATGAAAAGGCCGTCTCAGAATTGCTCGTCTTCTTGTGATCTTCTACTAGGCACATTGAAAAGTCCTCAATCAAAGTGTGCCTCAAATATTTACTGAAACAATTTCAATATTTTCAAAATCAATATGAATATTCTCCAAAGCTGAAATAAAAGAGGCGAAATGTCAGAGAATGATGACTGTCACTTATTCCAGTTGTCTCGGTAGTGATTCATAGAACTATTGTAATAGACCACCCACATTCGATGAAACAAACATTGTTTGTAATTATAAAATGGGTAGGGGAATCTGGTGATGTTAATAACTTCTTCTGCTCATGTAAAACAAATGTTAGTCCAAAATTTGGCGATTTGTGATGGAGTAGGAAAGACATGCCAGATTGGTAGCCGAGTGGAAACCTTGAATGATTTTGAGAGATGAATACCTAAGTCCAATAGCAAGATTTGAATGAGTCCTTGAATCGCTAAGATATTCATTCAGACAAACAACATATATAAAATGAAGAGGTTTTGGGTAAAATGCAATTTAGTGAGCAAACTCTCATAACACGGTATTAGTAAAACTAAGGTTCTAAATAATTAAATGTTGCAATGTTAAAGTTGCACATAGGTGTGTACCCGTAACTATTCATGTGCTTGAAGACTTAGCGACTGGCATGATATGAAAAAATGGGGAATGAAACAGAATATCCTGTAACGAACTGTGCAATTTACCACTCTTATCACGGGTGGTCCTATAGTTTGCTTGTCATTACACTTTTTTCGCACAGAAAGATTTAGAGCAAGGGAAACATTCCGTGATAGACGGGAATGTAATACATGTTGGACTACATCATAAAAGCAACATAAACAAACATAAATTCTTAAAACAGATACTCAAAATATTTTTACCGCCATCTTTTTCAAGAAAATGCAAATAAGCTAATGGATCCCAGTGTTTATAACAGACACTTTTTAAAGAGTCCATATCGTAACAAAAGACAAAAGATACCGCCTAAGGGCTTACACCTTTCAATATATAGCAGGCTTGCAATTATTATTTTCTTTTCTCAAGTCGAGTTAAAGGAACATAAATTCTGTCGATAAAAAGCTGTCAAAGCTGAATAAAATTTGATACTTTTTGACAATGTCAATTATACAAAGCTTTCCCATAGATAAAGGAGTTATCGGTCTTACTTAACTTAAATCTAGACTTTTCTCGTTGGTTTTACATTTTAAGGTACTTATATTTGACGGATACTAACTATATTTTGAACGGAAATTTATTTTTTTTCTTGGGAGCACAGCTAGGAATTTGCCAAGAAAGGGAAGAAACCTGTAGGCACTCTATCTTATCGTAGCATCCCTATCACTATCAAGCGTTATTAAAAGCCTAGGAAAATTTGAAAAAAAAAATGGTCACAAGTCTAACTATTTTAACTTTAATATGCCAATAATAAATTACTCTCAATATTGTAAAAAAAACCCGGGAAATACCCAAAGTATGCTGAAGGAGAGTTGCGTCTATTTGCATTTAAATATGCAAATAATGAATTACTATCAATTTTGTAAAAAAAAAAAAAAAAAAACCTGAAAATACCAAAAATATTCTGAAGGATGCTGGGTTCCCTCTTGCGCAACCTTCTTTTTCATAAGCGTTTCTCTACAGTGATCTTAGTCATCAAACCAATTACATGTAGTGACTGTCGCAAATTATTTACTCTAAAATTTATCTATTTCACTTTTTAATACCAAAGAACCTCCACAATGGTTTCATTAAATCTCATGTGATACGTAATACACATTCGGCAGGCACTAATGACTGCGCCAACTATGCTCCGATTCAAAACTGGTCAAAGAGATTGACTAAACTATGGTCTAATATGTCTACTATTGGTCAAATTTGACGATAGTTTATTTACTTTGCTCGAACAATAATGGTTTGAAGCATAGTTGGTCCAGTCATTGGTCAATTTCAACAAAGTGTTTTCAGAGTACAAGAAATTACTGCATTTCAAGTGTCAAGTGCCAAACTATAGGTCTAGTATCACAAGGTACAAAGACTTTTTTGGGAAATTTGGGGAGAAATCTGATTTGAAATTGATATCTTTGTAACTTAAATAAAGGCTTCTCTACCTGTCCATTTGTGAACGTCATAAACATTCCAATAAATGTAAATCATTCTAAATGGATGTGTTCGCATTCCTGAGATTCAAACACTCATACCATTTTACCAAATGGAAACTCTAGCTAGTAGTTGGATTAATAACAAACAAAATACGTGATGAAACATCTTGATTAGTTCAATTAAAATTGAAACGTAAGGACACGTGTGTCACGTGAGCAGCAAGAACGGATCTCATCCGGAATACCGATATAACATTTTAAAGATAAGGTAAACCCATACATACCCTGGAAACATCAGGCAAACTAATTCCATGAATGATGAAACTAACAGTTAAACCCATGGGACTCATTTTACCGGCGTGCACAGCTCTAATGAATCTTACTTCCACGTGTCACTGAAATTAGAATTCGGGATATCCCGGACAAGGAAAACCCAACACATGCAAATCTCTACATGAAGCAGGAACATTTCGAGTGAAATTAATCAATAGTGATTTTTCTTAACATGATTTGTTGGTTCCCATGGGAACACAGCTTGCAATTTCTCAGGGTTTCATATCTTATGGGAGAGAATTTCTTTTAAAAGGAAACAATGAATTTAATGTATTCATGCTCATTTTAACGAGAGCGAAACACTTCACTTATAAAGATGTAGACTTAATCTTGATCTGTCGTGGTCTAGATATAGTCTTCGAACACTTTTGACGGTATGAACAGAGGGTAAAGAATAATGCATGTATAGTGGTCCTTCATGATCTGTAATTTTTTGGAGGCGGAACTGAGTGAAAATTCTCTTTGTTACAAATATATTAATGTACCTTGTGACATTTTGCGGCAATCACTTAGTTTAAAAAGTGGTCCTACTGTGAAACAAATAACTCTTAGTTCCATGAAATATAGCACTTTCAAAGACACAGTACATAAAAAAACTATAGATTTGATTCGACAGTATGCTTGACGTTATGATAATTATAGTTCCTGAAGACAAAAATAGGCGAGGTTTGATAAACTTGACAAGACCAATGTGGGAAAGATAGTTTAAAGCTGTCATTCACTTAACTCCAGACGAGCAAAAACGTAAAAGGAATTGTCAAACTGATGACAAAGGGTTCTGAAAGCATAAACTTTACTAACACAATTTTGTTAATATTGACACTTACTTTAAAAATTGATTTGCTTTCGTGTTACACCTAAAAGAGAATCAAATTAGTATATGTTGTGAATGAAAGACCTGCGCAGCTATTTATTATTAAGTCATATCAAACAATTAAATTCCAAGAAAGGTTTAAAAAAGGCGACAAGGAAATTGCTTAAAATTTGATAGAGAAGTTTAAACGTACTAATCATGTTTCCTTCACAATTATGTTAGTAACTTATTTGGAAGAAGTGTACGATTACCTAAAATTACATCCCAGGTGAGATTTTTTCAAGCATTTAATCTGGGTATTACAAAATTGAAATAATTCCAAAACAACAACAACATGAAATAAAATATGTGGAGTACGTTTAAGCTGGCTACCTTTCAAGGTGAGGCTTTTAATTGGAATTTATTGAAACAAGGTGGATGTGTAACTAATGTGTCGCCGTATTTAATACTTTGCCATGTGACATGCCACGGGAACATAAACTGAGAGGTAATTATGACAACAATTTCTTAGAATGTTTTGAATTTTCACAAGTTTCTCTTTCTTTTTTTTGATTCATTGTCCTTCAAATCAATTCTTTACAAAAGGTAGAACCTCTTTGAGTTTAAGCCAACCTGGAATGATTTCCCCGCAGTGTCTACCTAAGGGTCACTGCAAGATACCAACTTGAAGAGTCATGTGCACAAACTTGAGGAAAACTCTAAATGATTTTCATGTCGGCAAAGTCATTCGAAAAATCTTAAAAGAAACCACACCGACAAAGGCGGGAGATACCCAAGATTTCTCTTTCGAATGGCTCCATGACTTATTCAAGCATTTGAGGAAAGACCACGGAATCAAAATTTAGAGAAACTAGAGTTAACGTACGATGGACCGGAAGTATACTGTAATAAAGACTGTTTCAAAGAAACATCCTCGCAATGTTAAGAAAACAGCGTTGGTTCAATACTATAACCCAACACATAAGTTTGATTGATAAAAAATGGCATGCACTCTTAGTAGAATCTAACAGGAAAATAAATTTAACAGTAAAATGAAATCGCGATATTAGCTTCTGGCAAAATTGTGTCCTAGAATCCGCCAATGAAATTCTCGCAAGCGGCAAGAAATTAAATTTACAGAAACGGAACTGGCGTCTCTCGGCTTTTGCACAATATTCTTCTGCAAACTGGCATTCACTAAAAAGTTTTATTCGATAACCTTTAGAGATTTTTAACATCGCGAGTATCCTAAAACTTATTCGCTTTTACTCTAATGAAGCACAATTATAAAGGAGGACTACTTTGATGCAGTGGAGCGATATAGCAAGGCGGTGGAACCTCTGGGAATCACAATGCATTTAGCGTGATATTAATCCAACATTTGAATAGTGGCTGAAATGTAACATGATGTTGGGGGTGTATTTTGCTCTCGGGCTGCATTTGGGAGTGCTGATGAATACAAACAAATACAAGATAACGCGGATATGACCATGGAGATATTATGGAATTGTTTCATGATATAACATAAGATGCGTAAAAGGTTGTTTGATTGACTTTTTGAGTTGAAAATAAGTTTCTCAAATTCCAAAATGTCCTACACATACTACTCAAATACCACCGTCCTTTATTTTAGATGGCATCACATGTAAGCTGTTTTAGCACATAGATGCCTTCGACAACAACGTTTATCAAAAATGGAAAAAATGATAGGTTATTAGATACATTGTTATTTTCCATGTGGGAACTATTTGATTCTGTGACCTATCTTTCTCTGAATGGGAGGTTAGATTATCCCCTCATGTACATCCATGTAACTCCCAATATTATTTGCTCCTCAAACCCTTGTAAATATGATCGTAATTTTGGTACAGTAGCTGAAGGGTGAGCTCAGATTTAAGCACAGACAATTACGACATGTGAATGTCCTAAATGTAGCCAGTAGCTGAAACCATCTAACTTTCTTACATTTTTAAAGATCAGCCCCTTCTCCCATCTTGCCCCTTCAAGCTTTTTGTGTCTTCGGGCCTGGTTGCTTTTCCTGAACCTCACCAATAAAAAATGTGTCCAGGCGCGTGTTTTTAAACGACAATAATTCCCCTGGCCGTTCCTCAGTTTCAAACATAAAGCTTAAAAAAAGTATCGTGCAATATTAACTCCCAATATTCTGACTAGAGCTCCATTACTATCTGTTGAAGAGCCTTCACAACTGCAGATTCATAACTTTGAGATAAAACTGACATTTACGTGTCATTGAGAAACAAGGAACTTTGTAATTGTGTACCGTGCATGGGTGACTTCATGTTCCTACCAAAAGCACGTTTTCCTTCTGCCTTCAAACAAGTTTGATTCTATCATATCATTGCTCACCCCTATAAAATGATATGAGACGTTTTCCAGATAAGCAAGACTATACGGAACAGTCTCCAAAGTAGATTCTAAAGTAATGAAGACTTGTCGGATCCTTTTAAGCTTAAAAAATTTCATCCATTTTAGGCGTTTTCATGGAAATTGTGATAAAAGGTTACCATACATACTCTGTTCACCCCACATTTCATTGCAATAACTCAGGAAAGATTGAAAATTTTAGGGAAAGTAGTAGAGTCACTTCAAACTGATGGTTTACTCTGTAGCTTGAATTTTTTTTATACACTATTATTATTACTACTACGTTATTATTTATTCATTCAACTCTGAAATGAATTTTCATCACATTCGAAGCCAGCATTATGTTGAAGAAAACATCTTGAAAAATAGTACGAGCTTACTTAAGTTTCCGTAAAATCAAGTTGTGTTATTTTATAAACAATTGTTGGAGAGCAAACCGAATTTCCAAAGGCTATTTTCTCCAAGCCGAGTTACAGACGCATCAATCAGCCATTGCCCATTCAAAGAACAGAAGAAGAGTATATCGTTTTGCCCCAGTAGTTCGGGAAGAGAAAAGAAGAGATTTAGTGTGAGAAAGTTAAATAAGATGGTGAAAAAAATTACTTTTGGCGAATTTCTATAAAACAGTCCCATGTGGGCTAGGAGTTGCAAAGTATGGACATGGTATTTCCGGTGTAAGAGGCAAATAATGGGACGAGCTCACTCTACCGTATATGAAACGTGTTGGAGACCGAACGTTCATTTGAATCGTATTTGAAATCACATTTAAACTACCTTTATACCTTGTCGACACTATACACATAACCCGTGGTGTTGGATTATCGTTAAATCTCATCTAACTAGCTTGAGAAAGCGAAGCGCAAACAGGTTTAATGTGAATCTCTGTGAACCTGAAGGAATGATCGATTTCAGTATATATAGAAGTTACGCAAACATTCACAAAACAGATCAAATGCCATCACGACCGATTGCCATTTGCCATAATGATTATCGCCCTCACTGTAAACAAAGATTAGACAAAGTCGTGTCTGAATTGACTTACGACGTTAGTCACTCATATTTGACTGGTTTGTGATAATATCTGACCAAGTTTCTAGTAATGAACTAAAGAATATTAGTCAAAACTTAGACAAGGAGGCTTAGGAGGCTTGGCATTTTCTAGAAACTAATTCAACAGGGGTCAAATATTAGTCCATATTGTTGACTACGAGACTAACGTGATAAGTCAGTTCAGGGTCTGACTAATTTGTGTTTACAGTGCTGCAGTTGAGAATAAACTTCACCAGGTCGTGTTAAAAAATGTAGCTGGTGTAGCCAGATCGTTTACTTAAAAGTTTAATTTACAAGGCTAGTTTGTGTAATATAGATTGGAGAGAGCAAATAATGGAATATGAGAAACTAAGAAAAAGAAACGCGGGAGTTTGATTTTTGAAAAAAAACAAACAAACAAACAAACAAACAAACAAAAAAAAAAAAAAAAATACCAGAGGAAGCCGATATTCTGCGAATCTTAATATGGCAGAGTATGAGGTTCATTTTGTCATAATTGGACGATAAATATATGCATTGCTACATTCTAACCAAGTTTCTGGTTACGATGGTGGAATAACAGAAAATACAGAAGTAGACTTATAAATTATAGGGGTTTCGGAGCATTGAATAATGTCCGTGCGTTCAAGCGTGTATCTCACTCGTTTTGGGGACAACTGCAAAAGTGTTTTTCATAAGCAACATTTTTATTTGAAAAGCATGAAATGAATTTCCATGGCGTTTGAAGAAATTACTATGAAAGCTGTACTTTTCATTGATAGTAGAAAACATGTTATGGGAACTAGCAGACAAGATTTTATTTACTCTATGGTTTGATCAAAGTTCCAGCTATTTTTAACTGGAAATAAACTAAATTTTCCATACATGAATCATAACTAACCCTGGATTCATTGAAGAAGGTCACGTGCAATAATTGCATGTAAGATAATTTAAGTACATTCTTTACTGTTGCAACATTTCTAGAAGAAACACGGTACTGCATACACTCTTAAAGCAAACGAGTGACCCGTCTTCATTCTCCAATAGAGTAAAAAGTGTAAATTCATTCCATTAGAGTGTTTATTCACTCCAAAAATAGCGAAATCCACCCACCTCTGTGTTAAATTCATTCCAAAAGAGCTTAGTTTCGTTTTTGATTCCTTCTTGATGGAGTGTCTACAGGGATCACCCTCTAAAAAGTGGTTCATTTAAGGCCATAGTGAAAGAACGAATTTTCACTCCTCTTGGAGTGATCTCCAATCTTCTTTGAGCGAGTTTCTATCTTCCTGGAGTGAATTAATACTCAAATGGAGTGCATTCACATTTACACTTTAACTCTATTAGACAGTTTCACTCTTTTGCTTTTAGAGGTTAGCGCATTACATACCGTAGTGAAACTAAAACCGCCGACAAATTCTGTAGATACATTTTTCTCAAAGAACTGAATCAAAGATTAGATAATATCGAGCTAAAACTGATATCTAGAACTTCGACTGTATCTCCTAAAATCTAAAGTCGGCACTTCGCCTTACTCTTAAGGAAAGTAGCCTAAGTAACTCCATAATATCCCACTAGCAATCGCAAAACCAAAACAGAAAAAATGATTCAGCATCGGGAAAAATGGATTGAAGCACTCTGTTTTCAAATGTTAGGCATGAAGAATTACATAAGGGTACATTATGGTATTTTAAGTGACGAGAAAAATATAAAATGAAGTAGTAACGCCTTATCTGTATTTGATATCATTGCCTCGCTATGTATTATTCCTCTCTATTCATTCTTTTTAGATTTTGAGAGATAATAAATATTTAAATAGCTTGTCATTGCATAGTTACTTGATGACCAAGGTTGGGATATCAATTTCATCATGTGAACAGAGAACAGCTTTAAATAAGACTAAAGTATTGCTTTTTTCATAAGAAATTTGTTTTAAATAGAAACTGATAATAAATATTTTATTTTGTCAACCAAGTCATATTTATTGAAATCATGTATCGCCGTAAAGCCTAACAATTCACATTATACAATCCTTTTAAAATGATCATTTTATTTTAAATAATCAAAAGACATGGCAGTTACGTTTGAATCCTTCTTCTGTTTTCTGTTTAGTTCCCGTGATCTTAATAGAGTAATAGTGAAACAACGACGGCAAGTGCATTATTACAAAATAATGCTCGATCGGGGTAAATGTAAGGAATGCTCTAGGGTGTTGCAGCAGTTCATCCAACCACAACCTTAACCCGCCGACAATGTATATCCTGTCCTGATACACGGGTTGAGTGGAGTTGAACCTTAATTATTCATACACAACAATATTATGATTTAGAAGAAGGAGAAGAAGAAAATATACATTTCGCTTTTAAATAATCCCATTAGAACGACGCAACCTGTGTTAAATGGAGTAGTTGAGATAAGGGCGTTTTTTTACTACAGTGAGTTCACTCGGCCACAATGCACGCACACAAGTAGGGGATTATTGGTTATTAAGTATGAATTAGCCGAAGACAACCATTTCTTGGATTAGGGTGTCAACGGGATTGTACATAACATATCCCTTTTTATAAATACATATTCCTGTTTATATAATGATCCCTAATGATAGATTCTATAAATAAATGGGTGTCCTGTGTCTTCAAGATGGACGTATGTACAGAATCCATAACATTCATGTGGGCTTAGTAAGGTAAGACAAGCAAACTATTTTGACAGGTAAGAATGTTTTCAAAGGCCGTAAGTGACATGCATTACAGGGACCAACGGATTAGGTCAGTGTGTTCTACAAGTTCTATTATCGCAAGGTTTTACAGATAGAAAGGGAAAGAGGTCCTTCCATAGACTCTGAAAGCAAGTATAGAAGAACAGATATGGCTGACTGTTATAATTTCAAACATAGGCGTAGGAAGCGGGGGCGGCTGTGTGGGACATCCCCCAGTGAAAAATGAAGGGGCAGAAGCATGTTTCCGCCTCCACATCCAGGGTTAGAAAACCCCTTTTTTTATTTTTCCAAATCTGAGAATAGGCAATTTTTTTTTTCGCTTTGCGAGCCGCAAAATGCAACATCAAATTTATTGGGTCTCGCTCGCTCAGATCAGTTTGGTAAGCTTTTCCGAGCTCTGGAAATTACAAAATCGGATGTTTACCCTATGTGATACCACATCATCAAGAGACAACGACTGCTTATTGCTATTTTTGTAAACTGTCTTTCATAGAATTCCCAACTTTCTTGAATGAAAACTCTTTATTTTGGAATATTTTGTCTCAAAAGGACAACAGAGTTGGTTAACTTTTTTTGGGAAGCTGTCATCGGATAGTGTCAGTTGGTAGGCGCCACATAATATTATGTAGCAACACTGATTCAGTCGTCATGCAACCATTCTCAGATTTGCCAGCAATATATGAAGGAAGTGCAGATTCTTCAGTAATCCCCTAACTTTTTAAATTTCCTTAAAGGAAACTCAGAATGCAATGCAAGCTACATAAATACATATATTCGTTTAAAAGGGGGAAAAATTAACAGCGCGCTTCGCGCTCAGCAACACCTTCTTGATACAGTTGTGTTCATGCAAAATTAACAGAAAAATCGGAAAACTTAGCTACTGCTAATTACAAACCCGAGACATGCAATTTCCGGCTGTCTGAGGGGTCGCGATTTTTTAAAATTTTCTGTACGCTCGGCGCATATTGAAGATAGCCTTTCGAGCAAGACTTTATATCCTAGGCAAGGAGCCATTGACCTGCCGTACTCAAATTCTCTGATATTCACCTATCATCAGATAACTTTCAACCCTGTAAGTTGAGTAGTCTGTGTAGATGGGTTCTTTAGTTATTGAATTGTCAAAATGTTATCAATGTTCAATGTTGCAGAGCAAAGACGAAGCTATAGGTGGTAGGAGGACGATTGCCCCTTGGTTCTAAAAAGTGAAAAATTCGGAAATTTGCCATTTGAGACACCAGTCAATTCCAGTGCGGTTTTTCCTACTTTTCAAAAAATTCTTAATTCTTCCTAATAAAAGCTCCATATTTGTAATTATTATTTTTAAAAAGACAAACTTTTCAGCGCTCTTCGCGCGCCTTAAATTGCAACCCTTAAGGCAATACGGTAGCGGTCCCCCATTAAAACAGTCAGTGGTAAACTTGTCCGAGCCTCTACAGTGGCGTTTCTCCAAACCGTTTTTCAGTGTAGGCTTTTAATGTTTAAATAATTTGTTTAAAAAGGCAGAAAAGACTCAATCCGCACTCCTTAGATAACAACTAAAATGATTATCAGTCGACATGCTATGTCAGATATATTCTAATACGAAACGCATGTTCTTCGAAAGACCCCCAAATAATCAAATTTCCCTACATGAAACCCTGAATCTAAACTATTTTCTGCAATACAGGCGCCTTATTGAAAAATGTGTAAAAGAACCCAGATTTTTGGCGCTCTCCGCGCGCCGCAAATCACCTCCCTACTACAGTACTCTTCACACTTAAGAAAAAAAATCATTTTTTGGGTTAAAAATAAATTGTTCTTGTTTGTAGAAAAAGAGGAAAATTTAGCATAAAAATGTACCTTTTGGTCAAAAGGTAGGGTGAGGTGCATGGCCCATAATTGTTCCGCCCCACCACCTTCATTTTCCTCCCTATGCCATTGATTTCAGAACATCTATTACGACATATTGGTCAAATATTCACGGTTTAAAAAACTAAATGAAGTAAAACGAGATATTTTAAAGGAAGAGGTTTATACAATTAAATTGCAGAAAACCACGGACTTATATGCATGGACCGAGCATGTAACGTGTACGTGGCAACTCTCTGGTACGTCCTGTCCCTAGGCTTTCGCCACCGAATGGGACAAACAAGGCGCACTAAGATGGCCACCATGAAACTATAATTTGTATGATTTAACGACGGCTCTGTAATATTTTAGACAGAAGTTAAACTTGAATGGGAAAGAAGCATCATATTCCTGCAATACGTGTAGTGATTTTGACTTGACCTTGGCATATTTCAAAAATATTTCAATTTTCTTGCAAAATCTGGGAATTGACTTGATTAAGTCCAAACTTTCACAGGAAAGCGTGCAGATGGCCATCTTGGTGCGCTTTTTCTCACACGAATGGCATCGACAATCTACAGTGCAGTTTGCTCTGTCCATGTATAGAAAGTCGGTGTAGAAAACTTACCAATCGCAAGGCACCAGGGGTTCCCTTGGATAGAAGGGTTATGTCCTTTCAATATGTCATGAGTTCTCTTCACAAACAGTGTCGCGTTTACAAAGAAGTAAACAACGAAAAATATAAGCTTTCTAGAGTTATTGTGTATGTATCTCCACGTAAGATATCTCGGAAGTAAGCTCTTTTGTCCTTTCCGTTTAGTGGGTGGTCTCAACCAACTTGCCGCGCTGAGTGGAGAAGGAAAAGACACTGCATGATAGTTGAACACTGTTAACTACATTAAAGTTCAAAAAAACATTCACTTTTACAATAAAAATTTGTGTCATTTTGAAAAATATATATATATATATTTATTCCAAAAATGTCACCAACAAACAACTACAAGCACTTGTAAGTCTTTGGTTTCTTCGAACACTTTTTGAGGAATTAAATAAACTTACAAATAACAAACTAACTATAATTATTTATAAGTGCGAGAAACATGCATGGTAACGCATAGCTCTAATTTATTATACACTTCTCTATATTTTGTAACATAAACGTCACAAGAAAATAGAGTTTCGTTTTCAGTTCATGCCATATATCATACTTAAAAGATGAAAGCTACAATTCTGCAGTATATGGCACAAATGATTCTAGAGATGTCGTTTCATTCTGTGTCTTAAAGGAAAAGTCAATTCTCATTGCAACTCCGTAGCTAACATTCAATAAGCATGGTAATTCATTACTTGCCTGCCCCTTTTGTTTGCATTTCCACTTTAGAAAAACCGTCACTCAAGCTTGAAAACATAATAGTCCTCCTCACGCAAGCTTAAATTCCCACCATCATTCATTAAATGATATGTTGCGAAATTATCTGCTTATTGAAAATGAGGTTAATCTGCAACCTAGCAACCAGTGATCTCATGTCTTAACCCATTAAATGTCAAAAGGGACTTACTTCATACTCTATGAGACTTCGCCAAGGCACAAAAATTAATAATGACACCATGTATGTAACATTTAACAATGCTTCCAAATACATGGTGTTCCTGCTACCATGGCATGGGCAACTTTCAATCGAGACTTTTCAATAAAACATGAATTGTGATACATTTTTAAAAGATGTAAAACTTTGCATTTTTATTTCTTTTAACTTAGAGGACGAACTTTTTAGTTTATGGTAATGACATAAGGTAGGAAAACACAGTGTTTTTAAAGAGCTTATTACAAATGTAAATAAAACTTTAAAGGTACAAGGAAGGACTGTGTTTGACAGGGCACAATATGAAACCAACCTAATTTCAATCTGGAATTCTCCAAACCGATGGCGGTAGGGGAGAGCGGGGGTTAGGGCAAATTGATCGAGTCAAAGTTTTCATTGAAGAGTTTGAGGATAAAATCGGAATTTATACTCTTAACTGGTATTTACTGCCATCTGTCTGCCCCTTTCTGTACATTATTCAGCAAATTTGGGAGCAACTACAACAAGGTGGTGGTGCCGAAAATATTGATATGAGATTGAAGATTAGTGCTTTTGTTCTGGTGAAGGTGACTGCAGTAAAGACAGAATAATTCATATCCCTCTCAAAATTCTCTTCGCTGGTGTTAATTTGCCTAAAAAGTTTTTATGTCTGACCAGAAAGTTGGATTGACCAACCAAGAACGGCATTGCACAAAAAGGTAAAATACTGGCATACGCCCACTAGCCACAATTTACTCTCGGCAATATATTAAAGTTTACGCTGAAATCCATCACAGTGTAATGTAAAAGTATTCACTCCATAGCACCAAATCACTTAAACCTCTCCTCTATTGTTTCAAAACAGCATTTCCCTCTTCATATTTAACAATATTTTTTAAACTTCTCCATCTCCTTTTAACCTGGATTTTCAGAAGAGAACCTGAATGCCACCGGCTAATAAAAGATGGGTGCTTAATTAAGTCGTGTATGTAATAAGAATATACTTCGTTGGTCCTAGGCTTTCTTGTCCGTCAGACGCATGCTAATCAAATGAGATATTTTATGTGTATACTTATACGAGATGTAACACATAAAGTACACACGTCTTCCCTCTGGGTGTGTGTATTGGCTTTTACTTGGCCCATCTTTCTCTTCCGTATTGTCTCATTCTTTATTGATGAATGACAAGGATTTTTGTAAACTCGAAGCCATGCCACGAGACCAGTAGCTAATGAAAATGTCATCATGTTTTACAATAGACACATCAACAAGTTAATCCGAAGGCAGTACACGCTCTACCTGTGACGCTCGTGTCAGGGATATTCCGATGTTATGACTTATACGATTGTAGGTTAATAAATGTCGCATTACCCTCCCGGACAAAAATTTATGCTGTGACAAAAGCTGAAATCTTTCTTCTCAGGTGAACTTTCAAGTTACTTGTCGAGAGTGCAATCAAGGGTAACGAAAAACGTGAAATTCCATTAGATTTGAAGATCATCAACGGTAGATGATATTTATGGGTTGTATGATTCGTTCTTTGCAAGTAAAGACAGTAAAAGATGACACGCCTAGCTTTGAAGAAATTTCAAGCAATGTGCAGGTTACATCACGAGACCACAACTGCTCCAAAGTTGTAAAAAGGGGGAAGTTTATCGCATATTTCCAACAGAAACAAATCATGCAAACTTCAGTTACATTATTACTCGGGGGATCATGCCATAACTTGAGATTGTGTTTCCACCAAACCTTTTACAGATATTTGTTTCATTTCATGCCAAACGTTATAATCGATAGTGTTGTCATCACAGCCCATGTATGAAACAGAATATTTTAAAAGCCCGTAAGGAAATGTCCGTGCTCGTAATTAATGTTGCAATATAATGGAAACTATTATTGGAAGTGAGCGTGTACTGTCCGTCGTTTTTAAATTCAGCCTCCTTCAGATATGTTTGATATTATGTTTTCAAGACAAGGTAAGTGTTAGGAAGGGATGAGCATTCCAGACCTTTAATATTGACGGAATAAACTTTGCGTGGTAATTAACAGATGGTAGAATATGTTCGACTGTATTTAAATAAAACAACTCTCGTCTTGATTTATTAAGATTCCCAGATTCCTTGGCTGTGAGATCAATAAACTAGTGCAGGCGCCTTTTCTGGCAATACAATTAGCGAAAAAAATTAGTTTTTAATACTTACATTTTTGGTTGTATTCATCGTGTTAGATGCTGAAAGCTAAGATTCTTGTACTTTCTATTAGATGTAAAGGGATAATGTTTATGTAATTCCAACTTATGTGCTTGGAAAAGACAAGTCGGGAAATAGTTGTGAGCAATTCATTATGGGATGGGTCCATGGGCGTCCGGAAGGGGGGGGGGGCAAGGGGGGGCACTTGCCCCCCCCTGGAAAATCAAACTTGTGAAAAAAATTAATTAAAAATTGCAATAAAAAAATTAAAAATAAATCATCAAAATATCTTCACTCACAGCGTCATTTTCTACTCGTGAAATATGCAGACATTTGACCAGGAATAGCAAAAGAGAAGATGTTATGCTGAATAGTGAAATCGTAATTTGGGGACCATCATTCGTGACATCTATTGGAAATTTGTAATTGTAAAAACTATGCCAAAATTGTACTAGTTGTCAGGTATGTAGAGTGCATATGGCATCCGACTATTGATGAATGCGTTGGTCTTGGTTTGGTCCCGTGCTGATCTCAAGTGGCGACGCGCGGATGTAACTGGGATATACAAGGTGAATATGGGGGGGGGGGGGTATGATTCATAATTGGGTAACGGATATAGGCCAATATAGGCTGTTTGACAGCGTAAGTTTTATCGTGCATAGGCGTGCGAGGCCGTGACAGAGAGGTAAATTTTCCTTCAACAATTTTTTACATTGAAAATTCTAAAAATCTAAATATTACAGACATGGCAGGGCTGGGTACATGCAGCTAATAACACTCGCCAAGTGTCGTTTCCGGCCATCTGGAGGGTTTGTAAGGCCCAAAATTTTCTTGTACGCTCCGCGCCAACCGATGGTGGCGCTCCGCTTAGATAGTGTACACAATTCAATCATCCATGAATGACCTTGCCCCCCCCTGTAAAAATTTCTGCGGACGCCCATGGATGGGTCACACTAGCTAGCAGTTGCCGAACATTTACTTCTTTGGCATTTTGACTGCCGATAATACGTTTATTTTAAAATGTGTAAAGTGTTCATTTAGTCTCAGTGGTGAAACTTTTGAAGTCAGAGGACTTGAGAGGACTTGTAATGGAGAGAGTGTAGAGCACGTGGAGAACGTCCCCTGGACAAAGCAGATATAACTGTACGCAACCGTAAATAGCGAAGAGTACATTTGACCTTGTGACATGACTGAAAGTGCCAAGTATCCCAACTTGTCTATCGATATTGCTCACTCAGGCCATGTTTACAATGACTGCAATTTTATTGGCCGATGTACGATGCCATATTTCTGCGGAAAAGGGAAGGCGGCGCCCTACTCTCCGAGGCATATTTTGCTGCTAAATCGCTTCGCACTGCACGAGGAGGAACATTAATATTACAAATTCTTGTCCTGTGTCTACCTGTCAGTTGGCTTTATGGCCTCTATACTTGTATGCAGTTGGTATAAGCTTACCTCCATCACGTCTTAGGTTAAGACCGGTTGACGTGGTATCTATTTGATAAACCGCCGACTTTGAAGACTTTGTTGACGTTTGTACGTTATAAAGATAGATTGGAATACTTCTGTCATGTGACTTGTAACACAATAAACATGGTTGACAAGCTGTAATACTTTATACCAGGTATCCTGCTGAACAGGCAACCATTGCTTAAGTACCGGTGATTAAATAAATGGTAAAGGAATGTGTTGAGATGAGTTAACACAGCTGACCCTGGTGATCAAGCTGTTGTTTGGTGAACGGAGGATTAATTTAAAGTAAACATATTCACTGTGTATGATTGACACCCACCACTTGATGTGTTTTATTAAGAATAATACTGTTAATCATCATAACGTGACCGCAACGTTACTGAGGTGTTAAGTGTAATGGAGTACACATGCTGGGCACAGCAGTGGAAAATGCAGAGATGATAGATCGTAAAAAGAGCACGACATCATTATTAAAAGGTGTATGCATTACTAATTATTTTACGATATTTCCTGTCAAGAAGTACTAACATCAGTCGACCGCCTATAAATGACAATGCATGCAAAAGAATAAAGTAAGGAGCGTCAGAATACAAAACGTCGTAATTGAGGGTGATAGGAATTGACAATGTATGGAACTACCAAGGAGTTTGTTTTTAATAATAGACAGAACAACTCAATACTGTGGTCGGAAAACACCTCATAATGAAAATAGTTTTACTCTCAATTGGGTCCGTTTTTCTCTCAAGACCTAAGGATAAGTCATCAGAACTTATAATGATGATGCCGAATTACGAATTGCCATCCATGCAGTTTGATGTACCATTAAGTTCAGTCTCAACTGATGTTTTATAAGGCTTTTTGTGGCAAAAATTACTTGTAACTGAGATTATTTGTATAAGTCGTTAACATATTTCCTTTTCATGAACTTTTCACGGTACACAGCTACCGGTTGCACAGAAAAAATATTCCACCCATAACAGCCCAAGGACACAACGACTCACACAATAGAGAGGTATATTATGGAGGGCCCGTAGAAAAGTTTAAAAATGAGGTGATGTGACCTGACTGGAGAAAGCATGAATACTACAAAGTCAATGCACAGATGTTCTTCTTTTTCAACCAGTGTTAGATAATATTGCTTATTAGAATCATAACTCAAGTGCAATTGCTATTTTCATCGTTTTCTTTAAATCACTTATTTGTGCATTGGTTCACCTCATTGCTGTTCTTTTTGTCCGTTCCGTCTTCACTCAAGCGCTCGTCTACAATTAAAATTATCGAATGATGTCCAGTTATTTGGTGTCAAGCTTGCTCGCTTAAGTAATTTATCAACACATTTCTTCTTTCCTTCATTCGTTTAATTGTGTTTATTCGTTTGGTCGTCCGGTCATTCGTCCTTTAGTCATGCATCATCGTTTGTTTTTTCTTTCAGTCAAAAGATTTGAAATTAAAGGAAGATTTTTACGGTCAAATGAGAAGATGTGCCCAAGCAAACTATGCATGCAAAGAATAAACGGATGGTTACATTTTTTATATGACTTTAAGTATCTATTTACTACAGTGTGCTTTCTTTATTTAAGAATAAATACGTTAACCCTGGTTACCATGGATACATCCAAATTCATATTTTGCAATACTCGTTTTCACTCTTTCTGTTTTATGACTGTAATCCTGCCATTTCCTGTGGATTCGCGCCTTAATATTAGATGACTTTTATTCCTCATAAATATCAAATCAATGAATGTTCATGGAAGCAACACCAATTTGGAAGTTGTCTTTGCTTGTAGGTTCACCATTTTCTGTGCACCAAAGGCAAACCGATATTCATATTCTGACTACGTACTCTGCGTAAAATAGCGAAATGAAAAGATCAAGTAGGCCAAACTTCATATGTCATGGATGGACAAGCCGACAAAAGGTTTGAAGAGAAGAGGAGCACATGGGATAAAGGATATCACTTTCACGGTTGGAAGGAGCTTTTGATACAGCTCGTGCATTTCATTTGGCACATTTGATTTAAAATAAAATGTTCTGATTGAACCCAAAGCTTGTCACATTACGTAAAAAGAAGTGTGAAGGCTGGTTGGAATGATTAGAAGTGGAATAGCGTAGAAAGCTGTTCTCTATACATATGACGTAGACCTTTGAGGGCTTTGTTTACAATCTGAAGTCGTAGTATGACTGACATGTAATACAAACGTATAGTATGACTGACATGTAATACAAAGGTACATAAAACCAATTACGAGTCAATTATGACGCATACAGCGTAGACCATGAATGTGTTGAAAATTTGATAGATGTTGGATACATTTCACAAGGGTAATGTATCTTTTCATGTGATAAAATAAAGAGAGAAGGAACAGTTAACGCAATAACTACCAATAGAAGAATAGGGAAGCAGGCTGTTTGGTAAAAGAGCTGTATTGTACTGCATCCTGATTACATTCAAACTGCATTATTGTTCGGAATTATCCAATCATATAATGGTTAAGTTCAAACTAACCGTATCTTAGTGAGGGAATATCCAATTATGCATTGGCTAATTTTAACCCGTACCTGAGTCATGGATCATACAATCATATCCTGGTTAAATACTCGAATAAATTCTGGTTTGATCAAAGTTAGTATTACATTGTAAACATTTGAGCAAGAATATATTCATTTCGACCATTTCCTTTTTATTTCAACGGAAATTGCATTATCGTCAAACCCTCCAGGTCTAATGTAGGCCTAGCAAGAATTCGGGACGATAAATATGACTTTCCCAAATCATTCACATTCTGGGGGGGGGGGGGGATTGGTGGGTGTGCAGGTTAATAGTTATGTGAAAGCAGTGCATGGGTATCCCACAGTCCTTTTTGTCTCTTAGATTATAAGTTACGACGATTTGTCCACATGAGAGGACGATCTACAAGGAGGAGTTGATGCCATGACTCTTCAATTTTCCTGCAACAGTCAGAGCTAAAGGCAGATCACAGTCGAGTGTCTTACTCCCCAGCTAGGTGGAGTGTTGCCGTACGCTGTACACTGCACCTAGCAAAATAGTCTGCATGCATAGTCAGTGAAGCCCACAGCCCCTAGATTTATTATGTATCGAACCTTTATATATGCTGAATGCTTGAAAAGTCTATTTTACACATGTGTAGGTACACACTGCAGTGAGTGTACACTGTGCTGTGCCAGTACATAGCTAGTCTAAGATACATTTCTGTAGGGAGAAAAAACTAATTAACAGCCGCTGTTGATGTGCTATATTCAGATCATGATACGCGTCAGACGACGATAGGGCGCACTGTTCCATTGTAGAACCATAGTTATTATACCTTTCCTTGGTTTGGAAACTCCTTGGGTACACTGTGTACGCACAGACGTAAAAGCTGTATGTACGTTCATAGTTTTTGTTAGGTGCATCCGTAACTGTCCGTAAAAGCATGTTGAGCTCTTCAAAAAAGTTCATCATGTGACTTTGAAGATGCACACGATCGATCGGTAGCGATATGGCTCCATTGAGTGATGTACTGTTTCTGCTGGGAAGTGAAATTAAAGTTGACCCAATTGATAAAAGGGAACCGCAAGAGGACCCTAATCAGTGAGTTTTTAAGTTTTTGAATAAATGAAGAAATCCTATATTATCAGGTTTCGTTTTCACTTTTTAAGCGTAAAATATTGGATCCGAGGCCTGGCGTTTGGAGACCTTCGCTAGGGCCTTTCAGTAGGCCCTTACAACTTACGGGCTTATCATACCGCAGTCAGTGTGTATTTTGTACGACCATAATTACTGATAAATATTATATAATACACTCGTCCGATGAGCGTTACACTCGTGTGTTAAAATGTTGTAATCCAACTAGTCTAACGTTATACAACGCTATCATGCTTCGCAATTTCGCGGAATTATTGAGTGTGCTTACCAAGTTAGTGATGCTAGCCCAGCCTTCGATTGTCCCGCTATTTTAGTTTGGGTACAGTTATTCTCGCTTTACGGCCCTTTTTATTTAAGACAGAAATCTTAATCAAACCTTTCGAAATAATATACGCCATAATTGAAGTCATTGCAGTTTTAAAATTGTTCGCGAAAGACTCTCGAAGGAATCAGTTTACCTTGTCTAACTATGGTTGAACCGTATTCACATGCTGGGAAAGAAATTGTAATAGACGGGCCCGCAGATACTCTCACCATTAATGGGTATGATAAATACTAATTAAACTATACATGACCTGATTCCTTCATTGTAAGGGTAACAAATTGAAGGAGTGTTAACAACGATTCATCCTGACAATAAACCATTCTCTTAGCACCCAATTACAGGATTCATTATGTTCTTTGATTTTACTATGACCAAGTGAAGCGCTCCCAAAGTCTTTTCCTGTTTGGAAAAGGTCTATGTTAGTGGTCCCTTTAAAATGGACTTTCTGACCAGGATCAAAATTTAAAGCTTTACATAGGCCTATACATGACTGTCATGAGTGGAAGCTAATGTGGGAAATAAGACGTGATGGAAAGAAAATTCTCCTCATGTGATCTCTTCCATATCGTCACTGAGACAATTTATCATTGGAAGATATAGGACACGTGTAACTATCATCTCAGAATAGTGCGTTTACTTCCGACAACTATTTATACATGTCTGTTTGCAATTCGTCGTGTTATGGCAGTAAATGCCGCTTCAAAAGGAAACTAAATCTGATTTTGGTATAAAACGTTCAATTAGCGGAAAAGAAAAATTGAAAAGAAGTGACAAATACTGACCTTATTTTCAACTCTATTGAAACAAATCTCGTTACATCCTAGTTTTCTAAGTGGCTGATATGTCGTGATTAAAGTGTCGACACTGATAATGCTTGATAAAAAGCTTGTTTCACAAAAACACAAAATCCTTTCAATACTTCGCCGGAGCGGTAGAAATCCCTTTATTTAAACTTTTATCTGGTAAATGGGTAATAAAAATCTCTCGGGCCACTCAATATCGTAAACATATACTTTAACTTATCCTTAAAAACAGGAAGGAATACAGAGACGGGATATGGAAGACTTTAGATATCATATCTCCCCGAAATTTAACTTTAAGATCAAAGCCCCCAGGTGTAGGTTAGTTTTAAGGTGTGAATTTCCTCTATGTGAGCCAAATATTTCCTCCGGCGATGTACGTTTAAAACACTGTGCGACTTGCAACATTCCTAATAAAGTAATTGATTCTGAAATTTCTGTCATAAACTGTCATTGCTTCACTTTATGAAGTTCCTAAGTTGTAGCCTTACATGTTTATCTATTGAAGTATAAATACTTCGAACTAGGAACCAGTGACGTGTGTAGGATTTCGAAAGTGAGGGGGTGGGGCACAAACGTGTGATTCCCCCGACTGGAACGGATTTTGATTATCTTGTTTTTCTTGCTTGTCTGCCCTTCAGTTCTTAGCGACCGACTCACGTCGGCATACTTGTGCGAACCCGTAAATCCCCCGACTGACTTATTTTCCCCCGACTGACTTCGGAGTTGAGGACCTGTGCCCTCTCCCCCTCTTGAAACACGCGACTGCTAGTAACAACGGAAAAATGTTTTGTCCCATAGTTTATAATTTTTTGAGACATTCGTAACGTTTAAGGGGAATTTTTCACTGGATAATTTCTGTTGTGTCTAGGCAACGACGCACGCCTGTGGAGATAGAATATATTTGCTAGTGAGAAGCGCTACATCTCATGTTTCGTTGCAATGTAATAAAATTTGTGTACAAAGAAAACTTATTCTGCAAATGTGTAAATATTATCTCTAGTTACTGTATGCCATTCTTCGAACTTCATACTGTAAATGTAAAGAGCAGTCCCCCCCCCCCCAAAAAAAAAAATTATTTTGAAAAAAGGCAAATAACACAATTTTAACCTTATTTCTCTTCAAACTAAGTATCTTTCATTACATTTTATGACTTTACTATTGCATGTTCGAGATAAGCCAACCCGTTATTTCTTATAAATTTCACATTTAAAGAGAAAAAAAACATTGTCACATGACTCCCAACAGCCAATCATGAAACTGGACAGTCTACTACACTTCTTCAATTTTGGATGACTGCTCTTGCCCTTAAAAGGTTCAGTTCGATATGCAAAATAGCAAAATCTTCATTATAGATCAAAACAATGGAAATGATAATAATACTTCTCTCCGTAAATGATATCGTTGGGTAGGTCTCTTGAAAATCTGTGTTAATGGTGTTGTGATCTACAGTTGAATCCGGGGACAGCCTGATTAAATGTCAGGTAGGTAGTGCAGGGAGTTGCCTATAGTTTTTCAGCAATATAAATAGGTTAATTTTTGGTTTAGAATCTCTAGGACAGCGGTGTAGAATTTGTAGCGATAAATGTCTAGCCCATTTAGTTTCGAGACGGGGCCAAGTCGAACGTGTGTGTCGTTCCATACCGTACATCTATAACAATATACGACGATTGATTGCTTCTTAAAGTAAAAACACACAGTGCTAGTAAGCACTGGGAGCTCGCTGCTTAGCAGACGTAATTTAAATGGGGCCTATGGATTCGAAATTTCCATTGCAACCTAACCTGGTTAAAGTCACCGATACATTGCTGTAACTTTGTGTGTGCATGTGGGTGTGAGCGTGTGTGTGTATGTTGGGCTTAGGGCGGGGGAACAAACATCGTCAAAGCCTTGAAATTGTTCTGTATAGGGAAACAGCCAATCTGATATACTGAAGACAGAGAATCAACGCCAACATAAGATAATTTGTAGTAACCCTCTAGAAATATTTAAAGGGTAAAACTCCCTTTCTTCAAAAATTTAATATGATAAGAATTCATGGACAAATAGCATCATCAAGCTCTTGTCGTAAAGAATAGTTATGAACTTCTGTGACCAAAGGGTAGCCTTCAGAAATCAGGAATAATCAACAGACAAACTAACTCACCTTTTATCGAGCAACCAATTGACAAAAAACATGTATGAGCAAACAAAAGAACAAAAATGTGAACCTAAACAGCCGAACAAATAAATACTCAGAAAAGCAATATAATAAGATATGATAATATACTTTGAGACTGTTTTGTGAAATATTCAACTTACTTTAATGGATTTCTTCAGGTAAACCTCCAAGGGTAATTATTTCTATAAATATGTCTACAGAAGCTTCATTTTCTTTCAAACGTTTCATCACTACAAGAAACGTCTGTGGCAGCTTGGCACCAGTTTGCGACGTTGGTTACAAGACCTTGCTACACAGTTACAGCATTTATACAGCATTCCCTTTTTGGTAAAGTGTAAAATGAGAACCTTGCATGAAAACCACTTTAACGAGATGATACTTAAGTTTAAAGCAATAACACTAAGATTTAATTTGCCTCAAGGCTTACACATTTAGCCTGTGGTGTTACAGGATGGTAATAATCTTTCAAATAGTAACTGTTCGGGTTAATAGCCTATTCATCTTTCAAAGCTACGTTAAGGTAGCAGAGTGAATAAACAAAGCATTACAGTACGTTGACTCATTCAACAACACTATTTGACTCAGTCTTAGAACCGTCTCGGTAGGAAGTCTATCTGATATCTCTGTCACTTTGGCCTCACAAATATGCACCAAATCAAGCTTCTTCGACAGCTGGCCCAAACTTTGGTGACCGCTAGCAAAAAATTCATTGAAACGTTTTAACTTCTGTCATGTTAGTCTTCTAAAGATGTCATTTGTACTCCAACATATGGGACTTGATGGATCCTACCAGTGAACGGCCTCTTTGAGGCTTCAAAGAAGGCTATTCACTTTGAAAGCAGATGCTGATTTCTAGTGTTAATCAATGAAGCTTTCCTGACTCTCTAGACTTACAAACAGCCGTTTCCGGTTTATTATCTTACAAAACTTCGTCAAACAAGACTCCTTGCTCCTCAGATTGCAGTATGTAATCATGTCTGATTAACATCTTCTATAAACATGAGACGAGACTCCTTTTACCGTCTTAAATATCACTGTAGATAAAAGGTAACTAAACCCCAAGCGAGTCACATTGAAAGGTAACTGTAGTGGATGTCATAAAGTATGAACGAATTTTGAATGTGCGACTTTGAAACAGTCAAACACCGTGTCTAAAAAATTTAAATGAACTGGGATAAAGTGACGATTTAGCGACTGATTTTTCCCAACCCAGTAAGAAATTTCGGTCCAAATCAGAGCTAAAAAAGGGGGTTAATTACCCACAGACCTACCGCCTTTATTGCCAGGCTTGGTAGACTTTGACTTCGTTTAACCTTTGCACTTTGATTGATTCATAATTGAATATATGCATACTTCATCCAATACTGGTATAGTTAAGTAAAAGTTTGATTAGCAACAGTGTCCCAGGTAGACTTCTTTACGTAGACAGGCTCAGCCGTGACCAACTTGACTTCACATGAGTGTATGACCTTTGACCTCGTTTCATCTAAAAGCATTATTCCTAACGTTTATTTGAACAAATTTACCATCGCAATTTTCTAACAAAAGGAACGGGGGGGGGGGGTTATTACCCAAAACAAAGTAAAGGTGTTATTCCGCAGAAAGTTATCATGTTAATGGCTATATGATATTATTACTGTAATCTGAATCCAATGTCCTGCTTAAAAGAAAACCGGCTACCCTTTTAAAGAATTTGTAGTGAACCAGGCAAATTATTAATCATACGGGAAACATGCATGTTATAGCGAATATCCTAGTTAAACACATATTATTTAACATTGTTAACCTGTTTCTCTTTAGGACTTTAAACATTGGCGTGGTTGAAAAAGAAAAAGAAAACTTAAGAATTAAAAGTTATATGACAACTGCTATATCCACATCTATGAATAACGATGAAACACTACTAACACTAGAAAACTTAAAGAGGGCACGACACGGCCAAAGTAAGTTTCTCGGTAAATGTTCTTTGGGTACACTTTGGCATAAAGTGAATGTTTTTCCTGCTAAATTATGTCCATAAATACCGAAATACGACGTTGTGAATTCCCAATTACAGGGCAGGCTCATCCCGTTTGAAATCCGAAAGCGAAACAAGGTAAGTGAGAGCGTCTCAAGATGGTGACGTCATTGGAGGAAAGGTAAGCAACACTGTACCAGTGAGCTCACAATCATCGAATTACGTACAGGGTAACGCGTGATAGCGAGTACATCATTGCAAACACCGGTGCTACGATAGCAGTCAGTGTGGCCACTGACTTCATTGTGGATTGTGCATTGCGCGATGACTGCTTAGTATTCGCAATATCACCTTTACCAAACAGCTCATACAGTAGAGACGCGCTCGAAGTAAGGACGCACTCGTTGTGGACTCCCCATCTTGTTCTGTACAGCGCCCGAACCGCATCTTTCTTGCACAAAAACAGAACGGTTTTTACGCGCGCATATGCACGCGAACATTTTGGCCAATGATTTGCTCCGAATCTCGACATATTCCGCACCTTTCGCTCTGTAATTTTGACGAGTATTGTGATGCAATCGTTTTCATGGAGTTGGTAGGATAAGATAACTTTACCGAGCGTTACATTAGTTCCACATCTAGATATGCGTTCTTCAATAGGGCGTGGTTTAAGCCGCCAATTACGTCATAAAAGTCAGGCGACCTGTTGCGGCATTTTTCGAAATTGGATTTTTAATGTTTTCCTTTAAATATCATTTATGCCGAATTGTAGAGGTTTTAATGGGATGTGAGATGATATTTGTAATATACTGTATCGAATCTTGCAGTACACAAAAGTTTTTGTGGCCGTGTCATGCCCACTTTAAGCTACCGCTCTTATTCTTCATTCTTACTGTGGATCAGGTTTAACAATTACGTAAGGATACCAATAAGTCCGTTTCTTTACCATTTAAGTAGCTATTTCTTCTGCCTCGGCCTATTAAATTAAAATGAATTTTACATGAATGTCTTTTGTCAAGTCCTGATCATACCATCCAAAAGTGAACTTTTGCAAACTTGGTAATCCTCATGGGTTGGTCCTATTCGTATTAACAATCAAGGTAAAAAAAAAAAACAGTCTAAAAACGAAGGAAAGCAAATAATTCCTTCTCTGCTGCCCTCAATCTCACTTTGAAACACAAATCTAGAAACTCCATTTGCTGATATCTCGAGAAATACATGTCCTATTTGAATGAAAATGTTACCACACTGAGTAGATTAAGTTCTTCCCTTACATTTGTCTTGACTTCCCCTTTAATGGTTATTTCAGCAGTTTATTCATGAAAATACGTGAAGCGCTAGACATAGTCACACAACGACAACTCATTACTTAAGGCTTGAGATTTGTAAAATATACATATTGAACTCGAAAGGATATCATAGGCATTCCTAAATAGACAAAAAAATCTTATATGAATTACACCAATGTTAAAAAACGTAAGGTAAAGGGGGAAATATTACCGGAAAAGACCAGCACCTAAACTAAATGGTGGGCTTTATCTTCGAGATACCAATGCAATAATGCACTACACACGCACAAAAAAAAAAAAAAAAAAAAAAAAAATGAGGAAAAAAATGAGGAAAAAAATGATACTGCTGAAGATACTTTGCAGCGGTTGGGAATAACATGTCTCGTAGGGTGATACTGCTAACATTTCCCAACAGTGAAGTTGAAGGGAAGTTTACGGAAAAATTGAACGTTCATATTTGAAAGAGGAAGGAAATCTACACAGTCAGACAGTAAGATGAAACTTCCATTCAAAGCAGACATATATTTCTCGAGGTAATAGTAAATGAAGTCACTAGATTTGTGTTCCAAAGTGAGCTTACGGGCAGCAGATGTTACATTACTGCCTCTCATTGACAGTCTGTTTCCCTTTGTTTTTCAGACTATTGTATTGACCTTGAAGTCAATCAGGATAAATCCCCTATGCCGAATGCAAGATTGAACAGTTCTCATGTCACTTACGAAATAACATTCTGAGAAAATGGAACTGCTGAAAAAAAATTGGTTGCAAATTTTGAAGAACAACATTAATGTGAGAATATGATGTCATATGTGGTTACTTCAAGATCACTTCACCTACTCATATGTTTAGAACCATATGTCAATACTTGATGTGATCCTAAACCTTTCTGTTAAGCTCAAATAATAGAAAATTTCCATTGGTCCAGTTGCAGCAGGTGTTTTGCAAGGGCTTCAGGTCATCGGACTGAAACTTCACCCCTTTCCCGCGGACAGAAGAGGGGTTAGGGGACTTAGGGGTAACATTATACCTCTCTGTGGAATACGTTAAAGAAAAGTTTAAAGTTTAAGCGTAAGTTTGAGAATAGTATGATTTTTTAAAATAAAACAGATAATCTTTTAAAAAGATTGTGATAACTGTTGGAAGGTCAAAAGTTTGGGGGGGGGGGGGCTGTGTCAGAAAAATTAGTTTTAAAAGGATGAATTTTTCTTGCTAAAGAAAACTATTACAGTACTACTACAAAACTACTACAGTTACTAGGCCTAATTAAAGGGACATATTGTGTTTAAAATGTTCCAACAAAGAGTACAAAAAATGGCCCAGGCACTATCCAACAATTCAGTCTTAATCATAAACCCCAGCAATAGCTACATCTCTTCAAAATACTATGCGCAAGAAGCGCCGTGGACGATGCATGACTTGAAATGTTGAAAGTTTGGGTGAACAAATTATTCTTGACCAACAAATAACTGAATTTCTATCTCTTGAAAAGAAGGCTACCACACTGCTTTATTTTTGATATTCTATCACACTGTGGGGGGGGGGGGGGGGGGCTGTGTCAGAAAAATAAGTTTTAAAAGGATGAATTTTTTCTTGCTAAAGAAACGCAATATTTACTACCATGTTGCTATTTAATATATTTAACATCAAAAACTATTAACGTGCAGTTAATGACCATTTTTCAACTGTTCAAAGGAAGCCGGACGTCCCCAATAGGTGTCTTAAGCCAGGATGCATATGCCATTAGAACACAAAAGAATTTCTTGCTTTCCATTGCTTTTCGCTAAACCGGACGTTTACTGTAAGAATCTCTGGCTTTGTCGTGTATTATTTGAATAATTATGAAATACATTCTTTAGCCGAGAAACTACTGTTTATAAATTGTTCACCCATAGCTATTCTGAGGTGAAAACTTCTTAAGGTTTCGAAAAATTAAATAGAATTCATGTTGTTTGACAATACTGAACAGTTGTGCTTTAACTATCTTATCAAACAACAAGTATCAATGTAAGTTGAGCGCAAAAAGCAAATTTCATAAATGAAACAACCAGATTTGGCTTCCATCCCTTACACGATAGTGCTGCACCACAGGGAAAGCGAGGTGCTAGGATAAAAGATTCACTCCTTGTCAAACCCTGTTTATTCATTGACGTTTTAATAGAATACACATTTGTCTTTGATAGCAGGTTTTTCAAGAATATTTCCTGTAACTACCAACAATTATGTATAACAAGGGATTTCAGGATTGCAGAAAATTACCGCCATGAACTTCGGAGGCCTCTTTTTAGTGTTTTAGTTTTTAGTGGTTCTTAAACCCTCTTTAGCGATGTCTGTGTTCTATGAAGAGGAAGGTCGGGGAGTGAAAGAAATAGTTTTAGAGAAAAAGGTATTAAGGTGAAAAGATGACCAAAATTTCGAAACAACGGCTTTGGTATCTTTAAATGTGAATTTATTTAACAGACCGTTTCTTAAAGTCTAGAATCTTTACACTACCCACAAGCACATCTATATATATTATATAAACCATGGGAGTATATTCCATGCTTCCAAGTTTCATGAAGGAATTTTTAATCAAGAGGTGCAATTTTTAGTCTCTGTAAGATGGTAAACTTAAACTAAAATAGGTGTTTACCTTGGTTTTTAGCCTTTGAAATCGGACTTCGAATTTCCACAAAGTTGTCATACGTCCTGTGAGACTTTTCGAAACAATAAATGCTCACTTTGTATACAATAGTTGTTAAGGCACACTTTAAATAAGATGTTAATCACATACGTAAGAAATGTATATGTTTGCAATTTAGACAATGGAACCTACAACCTACTTCAATCATTAAACGTAATGATATCCAAATCATGAACTACCACTGTGAATTATGAAAAGCCAATTGATGTTCGGAATAATGTTGATTTAAAAGGAAATGTTGATAATGTAAAATGGAAGAATAAGAGAAATGAAAGTTCCCGACAAAAAGCTAAGCTAGTGATTATGCTATTCCGAATCCCGAAGATACTACATGGCTTCGACGAAATTATTTAAAGCGCATGAGTAGGGATTGCAATGGAGGTCGCCTTAAAGTACCTCCCTTGCGTTGCAGTTGGTTGCATACAGGTCCCAATAGTAATAAAATGAGGCCACTCACAGAGAATTGTCGGGAGAAATGATTATCTACAGGGCCGGCTTAATATAAGTCAGACATAAGCAAACTCCATCGGTGTAGAGGTCAAAATGTTAGTCCATAACCTATCACATACACCAGCAATATCATATTTTAATAATGACCACATTTGGGTCGACTGACTTCTAGCGACCGTACGTCTGTAGAGAAAAAAGATAATTCTAAATTAAAATGTCACTTGGCCATTTTATATTTTGGCAGGTTAGGGTATTGCAGTATTAGTTCCTGAATATTTAATGAAGGTTTGTAAGAAGTGACATACACTTTAACGAAGTGATACCTTTAATTATTTTGCAACCTTTTTTCATGTCACACAACAAATTTAACCTACCTCTCCGTCATACAGCAAATGAAATAAAAAAGGTTCTTAATGTCATTCGAAAAAGTTTTAATAAATTTGAAGGGTAATTTTTGAAGGGCGACATATACCAAGACAACAACGTCAGACAATCAAATGTTAAATATTTGTTATTGCGTCTCGCTGTCGACTTTATTTGACATGGATTACAGTAACTGAGCACTTGGAAGGGGGAGAAAAGAAAGTCGAAATCAACATGGAAAACCGTTTTATGTAATTGTGCACTGTAATGAGTTTGCAAGCTTGTCGATCAGTGTAACGAACCAAAGGGCATTTTATGAACAGCTAAATTATTTCTGTCACTGGAAGACAGAATGATGAAGGAACGTTCAATTCTTTAGAAGGGTGCGGGGAGGGAGAGGGGTCAGTTTCTGATCACGTTTACACTATGCCAATAAACAATTCATCTTTATTCACCTAGTTTGGTGAGATATATGTTTAAAGATGATGATAAAGTTGTTGTTTGGAAATAAGTTGATAAATTTGAAGCACGGCGACATTAAGATAAAATAATTCACGGAGTTATAAAGTGATTCAAACGTTTAATCACGTGACATTGAAAGCTCAAGTAAGATCAAGTTAAATTACACTGTGTTTTCGGGACATTTATAATGAGAATACTTAATAATGAATATTGCAATGATGTTCTGGAACGCTGTTTAAAGTGTAAAAAATCCGACTGATCGGATCTAACAAAATACAGTTTATTTTCCTTTTTGTCTTTTTTATTTCTATGTTGTATCCTGTTACAATAATATTTTTTAAAGAAAATACCAAGTCTATACAATTAGTTGGCATTAATCAGATTTTTATTGACTGACCAGCTTTACGACCTTTATGGGTAGTTGTTTTTCTTTGTAGCGTACAATCTAATTGTCTGATGACATGTTATTGCAAATTCAAATGTTTCTGCCCTAGACAATTACTTACCGTTTAAGTTCTTCGTGGTACTTTTCTTATTATAAACCGTTAAATCCTTATGGGGTATTGGCGAAAGTTTAGAATCTTTAAAATTTAAAATCAGCCGATGATGTTCCATGCCTACAGCTTTAAGCAAATAATAAATGGGGAGGGCAATGGGCGTTTCGAAAGCCTAGATCCACTCTGCAACTATATCCTCAAGACAAAGCTGTTGTTTCTATAATGTTGGTATTAAACATAAGAAAAACTTCGTTTAATCTTATGATCAGCTGTTCGATCTACGTGTATTTTTCAAGTATGTTTCCATCGTTTTTGCTACCAACATCATCTTGCGTATTCTTTCAAACACTATTGTCAGTCTAAATGTTGATGAGTTGTGTGGGTCAAACGTTGTTTTGGTAAGTTATCAGGTACTAATTTTCCATAAGATAACCACTGTTGAGTGCAGTAAACAAGAAATTGCAATTCTGAACGCATGTGAAGTGGGTAAAATCTTTAGTATAAGGTAGCCAAATCATGAAAAGGAACGGGCCCATGGAAATTTGTACTTTTCTTTCACGGTTCTTGAGAGGAAGATGTATAAGGAAGCTTAATATTACTTGTACATATTCAATTTACTCTTCGTTAACCCATGAAGGATATTGTGCAAACGCATGTAGGCCTACCTTTTGTAGTGCTTTCCTACGTTCTTTTAAATCAGTAGACGAATCCGGACAGAAAGTGATGATCTGATTTCAGTCTTACATAACTTAGGTCTATCACCTTTTAACCTTTCAATATTTTTGCTCACCAGTATGATGAATGGATCTACACTAAATTGTATTCACTGAACATTAGGGTTTGAAATCCATGTAAACAATAAATTCTGCTTAAGGCTAATGAACCACACTCATGGCTGCCTACTACCAACAAACGCAAGCGCTGATCGGAATCGTCTATAATTTCCAGGTTTTTCACTTTTACTTGGTTGATCTGAGAAACCGCAAAACGAGCCCCAGAGACTTGTTCCTGCTAATTGGGGTTTAGCCATTGGAAGCTAAGAGGGTTTAGCATATCTCTGGATGTAAAATTAAGTCTGAGGTGAGGTATGGAATTCTTTTTTCTACTTTAAGTTACTTCTAACTGATCTTACTTGGTATATGGAGCGAGAAGGGGGCAAGGGAAAAATCTAAAAGGTGGAAAATGCCCGCTCGTGCCCTTCGCAGCGCCGCCACTTCTGTAACTTGCATCTTTCGTCCTGTTTATTTTAATAAAATTCAGTGAATATACTCATAAATTTCAGTTGAAGATCAACTAATGTTATATCTGTTAGAATTACTTCAACTGCGCAAGATGCACCACTACAAAGATATTGCTCAGGCAGCCCTTAACCCTTCACCGTTGTTTGGGTCCTTTTGGACCCATGCGGAGAGCTCGGCTGTCACACATCTTTACTGTTTCACGCGGAGCTCGAAACTGCGAGTAGCTACCCGAGAATTCGGCCGCAACAGCGAGAGAGACAATAGTTTAAGGTCACGGGGTCAATGGCCTACGGAAGCCGATGCGGGGCGGGCTACGTCCGCTTTTCCGCCCACTCCCGAGGCGCGCAAATATGCCCCGATCGGAGCACAACGGTAAAGGGTTAAACAGTATAATATCTGTTGGAATTACGTGATGTTGGAATATAAGCTCCAAGACACATCGATACACAGATACTGCACAGCTAGGTATTCAAAAATGTGACTTAAAAAGTTGCAAAATGTCTGTATATCTTTATATTTCGCCTAAAATGATCTATTTCATTTACCAGTCAGTTCAGTAAGGTGTTATATTTTGACATTTTTAAAATATTACATAATTACATAGACCTAAAGTAATCTCGTCTACTGGTGCATGAAAAGGCTAAACAAAAAAGTGTAGTATATGTTACGTATTGAATAACACTTATTCTCGATATAATTTGAAAACGATTATAGTCTTGTAAGTGGTCAATAATGGATGAATTATAAAAAAAATCGTGACTTTTTTCAGCCTATTGAATGCTCCTATGTTGTACAATCAGGTTCCATATTAACTTAGCCTGAAATCATCGAGGAACATTGTGTGTTAACATTGTAACAATTTGACAACAGCAAATCGCATATTTTTATTTCTATGAAAGTAACATTGCTTGTAGAGTGACTTCAGTTTCTAAGTTCTCAGCCACAAGAGTCTACAGCCTGCCCTCATACTTATAGTTGCTATGAAATCCACATTTCGTCTTTAGGCCTAAAAAATATGAAGCGACATAAGTTCACCAGCTATAAGTGTTCATAACTTGTCCTTACCTAAAGTTTTCTGCCAAGCATTGCAACATGCTTAGTGCGTTTCAAACGCTGCAATGCAGTTCTTGTGGTTTCTAAGTTTTTAAAGATAATCGTATAAATGGGTTGAAGTGGGTAGATGGTTGATAGTGAATTTTGGACTAGATATCAAGGTTACTGTGTGGCATGTACGATCTGTCACTAGCCTGTTCCAGTATCATGTTATGGGAACATTCACAGTCGTGTACGTCATAGCGTCCCGGTCGATTTGCTTTATATAAGCAGAATCTGGAAGATAGACGACTTACTTCGACCATTGGTTTGCGCTTTATTCCACCGACAAAATTAATATTAACCTGTATGAATCTATTTTAAGCGCTTATTAATCACTCTTTTAACAAATCAATGAAATACAGCAGGGAGCGTGAAAGTGTCACAGAAGGAAGACCTTGTATCTGTTAGGGATCTTTTATTTCACATTTAGTATAGTATTGTTCTAAAAGAATCAATATGTAACATATTTTTTCCTACACATTCCATCTTTTCAAGTGCAGTGACGTATTATTGACAAATTCATTACAAGAGTTGTCCTCAAATTGGGTCTGAAAAGGATAGATGGTTGAAGTCAACATGCCAGGCCCAGGGGCGGAGCTAGGGATTTCGGTCAGAGGGGGCAAAAATGGTCTGCAGAGGCGCTTCGAAGGAGTAAATACCCCGAGCCTCAGCACGATCGAAGCCACGGCTTTTCAGACTGTCCATTTGATTTTTCGCACCTGGTAGAAGACCTCTTTGCAGTGGCGTAACCAGACTTTTTGACTTTGGGGGCTGAGGGGAGGGAGGCAAGACTGATTTGGGGGACAAGCAGGAATAACACTATCTAAGCAGAGCGCCACCATCGATTGGCGCGTAGCATACAGAGAAAATTTTGGCTAAAAATGCCTATCAGATTGTCGGAAATGGAACTTCCCAGTTTCTTTGGCCCTGTGAATTTCAGCAAAATATCCCTTATGTTTTGAAACACAGGTTTGAAAATTTATACTCCCACTATGAATGGTTGGTAAATGCCAAAGAGAGACCTGCTAGAGTCTTAATAGGTTGGTCGAAAAGGTTCTCCACTGTGTGAGTGCGCTCGTTTCTCCGTTAATTGCATAAGTTGACCATTTTACTACTGCTTTGTACCTGTGGAAGTCATACCATGCCTTAATTTAAACTGTGAAAATCTGAAACCTTCACATTAACTATGTTTAATTTAGTAAACACATGTCAAGAAAAGCACATGCAAAATTTCTCAATTACATGAAATTTCTCAATTACATGACTCATGTTTTTTATTTGTATAAAGTTTGATTTATGTCTTATCGGAATCACGATTTGCCATTTTGTCTATCAAAAATGCTTTTTTATTGGGACCTTAACAATTTGTTTTGCTTTTACTCTCTTATTTTGGTCTTAACTTTTCTTCAGTAAAGAACTAAATTAAGCTGGGGCTATTTCTTTCTGTTTTAAGAATAATATACTAGTAGGAACAAAACCAAGATTATACGTCAAGGCCAAGGTAATAGTCAAGCAGTGTTTGTGGAGTTGTTGTCTCAACTTGCGACTTTCATTTGGTGGGGGGGGGGGGGGAAGCAGGGAAAAGGCATTTCACTAGGGAGTTCCCGCCCCCTGCCCCGTACTGGTTACGCCACAACTGGTTACGCCACCGCTTCTTTGCCATAAGCAAGTTTTTCTATTAAAACATGTTTTAATTTTTCTATCCATGAGCCTCCGCAGAAGGGGCAAAAGCGTTCTCTCAGGGGAAAAAGCTTCGCGTCACCATGAGGTATCGCGGAGCGCAGGAAAATTTTGGCCGAAAATGCCTCTCAGATCGCTGGAAATGACATTTCTAAAGCCTATCTACCGCATATAAATAGGGAAAACACTGAGTGAACTGTTAAGAAATGGTGATGTTAATTTTTCCTCGTCTTTTTCTTTTATGTTTTCTTCGTGTTTTTAAGTTTTTTATTCTCCAGGGGAGGGCAAGCTCACCCCTTGCCCCTACCTGCAGAAGCCAATGTTTCTACCCCTCATTTTTACATTCTAGTATGAAGGAGGTCATTATATTTTGTGTTATTGTTGGGACTCGATTTAAGATTTTAATGTAATAGTGAGCTACTTTTTGAAGAGTAAAGATTAAACCTATTAGAGCTTAATAGCAAGGAGGGGGAAAATTAATGGATATAAATCACCGTTCGGTGTACATTTTTGGTATCTGGAAATCAAGAAAAGTACAAGAAGGAACATTTATTTACGTAATTTACATCATGTTACATCATGACCACACTGAAATAGCCATTAATTAAGTACATTAAAAGAAATAGCCAAGACAAAGGGTCTGTTTGACTCTTTAGATACCGAATTCATAATTAATAAAAGTAGCCTAAACCTAGGCTTATTAGATGCAATTTCCGGCCTTTGAAACCACGACGGTACAGAAATAAGCATTTTCATGGGATTGTCGTGCAGTGACAGAAATAGCCATTTATCATAAGAATGGTCACTTGAAGAAAAACAAAATGGTAACTGCTTATTAAACCCCTTAAATCATTACAACTACTATAACAGTTTTATTTTATTTTAACCTGAATGTTCCCTTCAAATGATTTTGAAAAATGTTGTGGAAGCTATTTTGGTATCTATATAAACTGTTTTTATTGTATATGTTGACCTTGGTACCCGGCAACAAGAAGGCTATTCGAGCTACAATTATTGTTGCGCCCTTTGCAACATCTTTTATTGGCCGGGAGGGTGAATTTAATGTCAGTCGGTGTATTTTGTAAGCTTATAATCACTCTTGGTATGGTAGCAATTAACTTAGCACAACGGCAACATTCATTAGTGCGTATAAAGCATGAAGATACGTTTCGGAAAAACCTACCCCTATTATAAAAGATCCTTTTCATCAGAATAAAGTCCAGATAGTACAGCTACTGGTGGCTGTTTGAGCATTACGTATTTTGGGCCTTAAAACATCTATGGTCTATTTATGTCTTTTGCCAATAATGGTGCAAGAGTAAAGTATGTTAAACTCTCAGTAAAAAGGGCGCCGACAGATGATTTTGGTCCGGGGGGGGGGGGGGCGATCGCCTGACCACATGGCAGCTCCGCCACTGGCCAGGCCTGGTATTTTCATTAAGTAATCAGCACTCTTCGTCTTCTTTTGCATAAGAATTAAAGTACTTTACTAACCAAAACTCATGATCGCGGCCAATATTTTGATAATTCATGAAAGGAGCAGTGAAACAGTTATAATAAATAGTGGTGCCCAAGACATTCCTGAGATCAAATATTACATAGCTTGTTGAGCAGATAAGTTTAGCAGACCGATGCGTACTAGTTTAGGCTAAATTTGCTTGAGTGGTTTCCAACAGCGCTAATCCCTAAACTCATCCGGATTTCCAAACAGTATCAAAGAATACAATCAATTCCATACTATGACAACAGCCAATCAAGAAATTCCTTCTTAACCAGTGGCAGGAAGTGACCTGAGTCCAGCTGGTAAACAAATAAATAATTTTGTACGTTTATTTAGCACAAAACTGTAAAGTTCCTAGCTCAAATTAAGGAACTACACGGAGTAACTTTGAGTCAATACATAGAGACAATGCTTTCATTTAATAAGCAACATGATAAGATAAATCATGCAAGAATTAAAAGGGATCACATTTATGAATTTTGCAAATTCAAATATTAAACACAATCAATGCAATTTTCTTATTCATGTAAGGATCTTGTTAGAGTTCATGCATTCTAGTAAACCTTTCAATATATAATTTGTAAGTAGGTCTATGCAGTTCATACAGTAATATTCTCTCTAAAAGTATCTGCGCGTATGCTCATTTGAAAAGAGCTCATGAGTATTGTCAATGTTTGATATTCATTACAATAAAGTTACAACATTTAGAAATTTATTAGTAGATTTTGTAATGTAGGTCGTTATGTAAACAAAATATGCCAAACACACACAGACGCGTTGTTTACAATTTCTGCTCTCAACTCGTGTCTGAAGATTTGTTACTTATATTATAGACTATGCTTATAGCTAAGCTGAATACTGAAAGCTTTTTAACTGCCTTGAAGGAAAATATCAATAATTCATATTTTAATATGGACAGCTTCGAAGCACCTCTATCTATTAAGTGTTTCTTGACATTTAACGTGATTGGCAGTTTAAGTGTGTTCCCATTAGTTGCTACTAAATTAAGGGGCATTGATTGGTCATCATTTTGACATCCAATGACACAATTTCTCTCACGAATATAAAAGTTGTTTTCTCCTGTTGGTTACATTTCAAGGTTTGTACATTCCAATCTTAATTGAAATGTTGTCAGCCTTGTAGAATTCTTGTATCCATCTGACAAGGTTGCATTATCTGGAAGATCATTGTAGTTTAATGAATTTTCAGCTCAAAAATATCCATAAGAAATTTTTGAACTATGGTTTACCATCTGAATACCAAGATACCTTTTCTAACTATCCCACTGAGCTGTTTAAAATAGCATAAGAGAATGAAACAGGTTATACGAAAAGTTACAAGTTTGCTTGTAGCCAGAAGGTGGAAAATTGGATTTCCCCTAAAGGAAACTTTCTTCCGCATGGAAGATCAAATATTAGGTCTTGCCCCAAAAGATGCCCTGTCTCCCTGTGTTTGAGTCTCGTTGTGTTTGAGGGGAGTACGTTCTCAGTTAGTAGGTCTGACTTTCATAATTGTGTATTCTGGGGATGATCCAGAATTTCTTGTTGGGTGAGGGGGTTGTGCAAGGTTCACTACCTTAGTATGGTAACTCCACGGGCAATGGGAATAATACTTCTGCACACCCCCGTGGTACACCAGGGTGTATTAAATTAGTGGTATTAGAGTTGTCACAATATGCCCGCGATCATGCCCCGATCTGCCCGCTAATGTTACAGGGCCGGTCGGGCACGCAACCTGCATGAAGAAGAAAGGTTAGAAATTTTCAATAGCAGGACCGAAAGGTGTTTGAACAAAGGAGCTGACCTCATTATCAAGTGTAAACACACACTGCAACCACCGAGCCGTGCTGGAAAGAAATCCCATTGGTATCTATATATGTTTGACTTTGGTCGGTCAGCTCACCTGATAGGCGAGAAACTTCGCCGTAGTGAATAAAACTGCTTGCCATTTTCTTATTATTTTGTACATTGAGTTCTGCCAGTACTGAGCACTCTGGCATTCTAGTCATATTACTGTTACGTGTACCACGAATATTCAACCTTCGTTTTATTGTATAGATGTGTACCAACTGAATTTTATCCATACGGTGTCAGTTCTAGGCTTCATCCCTTTCGACAGTGTGTCTAGTTTACACATACCACTAGTCGTGACAAACATGTTTCTATTGAACACGTGCAAAAGCTGTTCTTCCTTTTTCTCATTTAATGGGCACAAAAAGTACTTCCTAAGTGTATTAATTCTCCTGTTACACGTATTGTGATTTTAAAAGGCGCCAGTGTCAAATGAACGGAGGCGATCGATTGTACGCTTTGCACTAATAACCTAACGCTGTGTTGAGTGCTTTGCGTTACGCATTGAAGTGTTGTCTGATCGGTTCAAAGAAAGTGTGTGAGGGTGAATTCCAAAAGATCCACTGTAAGGCTGGGCGTCCTCCACACTTGGGACGAATAATGCAAACAACCATACCATAGAGAGTTTTTCATTGAGTGAGGACCTCTTCAATTTTCAGAACTAGATCAAGTTTCCATGCTAGTAACTGCATTCGTATGGCGACAAGATTGCTCACGTTTAAGAACAAGCGAAAGCGCAACGCCTTGAAGGTGGGAACACCTACCTGCACTTAAAAAAAAAAGGAAAGAAAAGAAAAGAAAAAGAAACAACAGCAACAAAACAACAATGAAGAGGCAAGACAAAACAAAAAAACAAAACAAACCAAAACAAAACAAACAAAGCATCTCAAAACAAAGCAAAAAAGAAAAAGAAAACAAAAGCAATTGAAACCAAAACAAAGCAAATAAAGACAAAGCAAAAAAATCCAATGGCAAAACGAAACAATAACAATATTTTACACGAAAGTTCATGAGGATACATCATTAAAAGATTTTTTACTCCCTACTGGGGTAGGGAGTTTACAGTTTGGCGTTTACAGTTTAAAACAATCAAGATGGATGAAAAGAAATCGAATCTACCTCACATAGTTAGCAGGAGGATGTGCTCAGTGGCGTAGCTAGGATTTTTTCCAGCGGGGGCAAAGGTATAAAATTTCCCCCAATTTTTCCCCTGTCAATGTGTTTGTATTTCATAAAAAAATATGCAAATTTACAAGTATAACAACATTACCATGTCATTATGTAATATTACCTGCATTTTAATCTTAATAAAGTATAACATAGAAAAATTGGAAATAACAACTATAAGTATGTTATTTTGGTCAACAACATCTGGTTTATTTGTACGTACTAACTCAGTGGCGTACGTAGGATTTGTCTGAAGGGGAGGGGGGGGGCATGAAGTATGGTCTAAGGGGAGGGGTGTCCGGAAATTTTTTGGCGTTTTCAAGGAGCCTAGATGCAAAATGGTGCAAGATTTTCGACTTTGACAGGAACAGTGTTAAAAGTTGAATCGTGGTGGTTCATGAGGATAAAACTGAAACATTTGTGTCTTTACATGCTTTCTTATGCCATTTATGCTACCTTACGAAGTAAAACTTGTCATTAAATTTGCACACTTTAAGGAGTCAAAATAAAAGAGCATTGGTCGATATAGGATTTGTAGCTTTTCTTGCCTACAAAACGTTATTTTGTGATACAGATTATCTAAGCGGAGTCCCACCATTGGTTGGTGCGAAGCATAGAGAAAATTTCGAAAAATCAGACCCCTTAGATGGCAGGAAATAGCATTTTCCAGACTTATACGAAGAATCTAACCAGTCGCTATCTTCTTTTGTCGTTTGCAATAAAATGCTCCCTTCAAAATATGTTCGCAAACTGCAAAGTGATCAGAGAGGTAAGGGCTAATTCGCCCCATAAAATGTTATTTTGCCCAAAAGACTGAGCGAAGCGCCACCATTGTTTGGCGCGGGGCGTAAAGAAAATTTCGAAAAATCAGACCCCTCAGATGCTCAAAAATAGCGTATTCATGCTTGTAAAGAGAATCTAAACGTGTAGTCTTTATTTTTATAGATGCCACCAGTGGGATACAGAGTCGACCTTTTTAAGAAAAAATTGGAATTTGACAGAATTTGCTTATTTGTAGGAATTAAAAATATTGGCATCACTGAAGGACCTTGCAGAGACAGTCCTTCCCCTTTGAAAATTTTTTAAAATTTGGGTGTCCTTATATGCAATCTGGTGCCACATATGCTATCTTTTGAAGTTAAATCTGCGTTATTCTAGTTTGACCACGTATAATTTAAGAACAAAGAAAAAATGGCATCTGCGAGGGGGTGGGGGAATGGCCCAATGGTCCCCCTTCGTACGCCATTAAAAGGAGGACTAATAGTGGTTCGATCACATAGGATATCCTGTTAGAACAGCAGTCTGTTTACTGTAGGAGGCTACAAGGTACTCATGAATCCGTTTATTGTTACACCCCAAGTGAGCAGAAAGCTATTTTCCCGAAGTAGACATAAGCCTCCAAGGATTAGGCTAAGTAACAAAATCTAAGTATGCCAATGGATCCCGTTCATTCTAATTTCTGGAGTAACTTTAAGTTTATCGTTGGCCATGGATTGTTTCAAACTCATCCATCGTTATGTACACAGAGTAAAATCGGTATAGGTACTACTAGCTTGTATGAAAATATAGTAACCTCAAGCGGGGGGGGGGGGGGGTCTACGTTAGTGACTAGTCAGTTTTCACATCCTTTTACTGAATTCCGAAAGTGTACAACGCAGATACTGTGTACAAGGGGATAATTTCGGGCTTACAGCCTTTCAGTATTAGTTGTACTGTATCAGCTGTTGTTCAATTCCTGAATAACAGCTTCCTCTACACTGAAATGCATTGATCATAACACCCGCGAGTTAACAAGAGAACATTCAATCTGGTACGCGGCAAGGACATTTCTGTGGAACGCGAGTAGGCCCGGTTCATGCAACATTGACGAAATCTGGGCTAATTTGTTGCATGAAAATACGAATTTTATGTTTGAGAAATGTCTAACAATTTTTTACTCTGACATAAATTTTCAGAAATTTTTGTTAGGATAAGAAAATTCATCAAATTTCCCCAATTTCATAAAACTTCCCCAAATTATTTTCCAGGGGGACAACTTTTCCCCTGCCCCCCCCCCCAGTAGCTACGACACTGGATGTGCTTATCTAAAATGAAACATCTTCATGGAACAAAAAAAAAAAAAAAAAAACGGATAACGTCTCTTTTGCCTTAACGCAAAAAATTGCAATTGATACAATAGACGGTCGAGATAGAAATTTCGAAAGTCTACAAAAATTTGGAAATTAGTCTATGCAGAAATTTTCAGGTTAAGCATTCTACATCCATCATGTTCTCTCAAAACAAGTTAAATATCAGTTGGTACTCTTACTATATGAATACAGTAGATTTAATGCTCTACAGAGTTTCTCCAAATGCCACTGTTGCAAGCAGGACAAAGTTTAAAGGTTTAAATAAAATTGGAAAATATGTTACTTTTGTAAACTGGAGGACTTCTAATGGGTTGGAAATTAGAAATTTGTCTTAATCCCATGATTTTATAAAAAAAATATTACTGACTCAGCCGAACAAACTGTACAAGAACACATCGGTAGCCTGCTTCTTTCCCAGAAATTTCTTGCAAGGCCTACTTCCCTGTTTTTGAAAATCTATTTAAAAAACAAACGTGCGAGGTGAAAATTTTGTAGTGAGCAGGCACGAGACTTGAGTAGGACAGAAATTTCTTAATTTACGTCAAATAAAAGGCCTGTGTTTGATCACGGTGTACCATCCCTTGCATCCTGTGTGTACATACATTACTCCCGCTGTGAGCTGAGCATTAAATTTTTGAATTCTTGGTTTCGGAGATTAGTCTTAGCTGATGACACCTTTTCACCTAATTGTATCGTAAATCCAGACCACAGCAAAAATAGAGATAATATAAAACAGAGCTACAGGGAGAATCAGAGAGAACTGGATGATTTTAACGACAAAGTTTGTAATGTAGCATTAAATAGTTCCTCCCTAAAGAAGGTATGATTAACATCTGTAAGACGTGTGGATGTGTGTAATTCCCTCTTTAAGGGTTTCTTCTTAAAGGAAACTCTCTAAAAATAAACACTCATTTTAATCAAAATGAACAGCAAGAAAACTAAAATTTGTAATTATTGCAAGTTGCGTTTTTATGGCCAGTATTTCAGCTTCATGGTTTGTTGTCGGTTTATTGCAGACTTACAGACTCCAAGTAACCCTCAAACTTCAACGTGATTGATACGTTTTTGAAGATGTTACTGAAACCCATCAATGAGACAAGATAAAATATGCAATCCAAACAAAGTTAGTCACGTGGTGGAGGGGATTGTTGTCCGTAATGTCTCATTTCAAAGGATGCAGAGGATCATGAACTACTTAAATGCAAACAGTTCCCAGTTTTCAAACTTTTGAGTAACATTCACAGGGAGAGCTCACCACCTCGAGATTGCTGGGTTGTTCATCATGTTATACATTTTGAGTTGCGTTCAGGAAAACGTTCTCACATTTGGTATCGTGAATAAGGTACTATGTTTGCAACTTCATGATTGCATATCAAGTGTGCAACTTAAAAATACACATAAAAGATAGCTCTCTTAAAAGAGTGATTTTGACGTCATCGTGTCTATTACTAACCTGATCGTGAGGTTTTCCAACACTTCAGGGTTTTTCTCAAGTTCTTCTTTAAGTTCTTCGAAGCTTATGGTACCACTACCGTCAGTATCTGCTGCTTCAAATAAGGCGGACGACAGTTCATCGAGTTGATTATCGTCCAACTTAAGGGCGCTTTCTTCCATACACGACTTAAGTACTGTTCCTAATTCCTCTCGATCGACGAACCCATTACCTGATAGACGAATACAATGAACAAAATTATAAAATGGTGATCCTTTATACACCAATCAGTGTGAAAAGAATACAGATTGATAAATATCTGATTACACGAAAGAGTATATCCATATCTAATCATGATGTCTTGCACATAGGACAAATTTTCTTGAAAATTACCACCATCTTAATGTATGTCTATTACATCATCAAATTGATTTTTGTCAATTACCTTTAATCTGAACATGGAAGTTCTACCTCGGAGGTAGTACTTCTATGATCTGAATAACGAATTATCTTGACAGCGATTCCCTTTCTTCTTGGACGTATACATTTTTAGTCCCTGTTGTTCATCTAAACTTCTTGGCAATTGGCTTTGACCTTTCAGACCATCATTTGCAATTATATTTAGACCAAATTTAAATTCATCTAACTATTATCTTTTATGTGCCGAAAGGGATAGAGTCAGAAATCAAATTTGATTTTTTATAGAAAAGCGCAAAACAAAACGAAAAAGAAAGCCGAACATTTTTCAAACAAAAATCGTGGCCCTACTGTTTCTCTTATTTTATTTAGATGCAGTTTGAATTGAAATCTCTGTCCAGTATACATATTAAACATATTAATCGCAACAGTCATCAGTAGAGTAGCCACCGGTGGTTTTGGGGGTTTAAACCCTCATGTCGTGCCCCACCCCCGTGACAAAATCTTGGCTACACTACTGACAGTCCAAGTAGGAGGAATTTGTTCTAATGTCAGTTCCCGGGTGTCCGATGACCGACTTGGCAGAGTGTTACAAGGGTACGAGGTGTTTTATAAATATCAGCAGACTCTTAAAATTTGTGTGACATTCTGTGTTCAGCAGGACAGTACAATATGTGCGCAATTTACAGTCAACTAGACTCAATCATTGCTTACAAACAAATGCCGTTACCGTTGGGCGTCAAAAGAGTTGTTAAAGCGTGCTTTCACTGTCGTCATAATGAAAAGTAGAATACAAGAGGTTTTCATTCTGCGCACAAACAGTAATGACCACACATGTGTTGATTGGGTGTGCTCTATAGAGGCTTTGCAATTGCGTCACTGAACCGCCATGCTGGAGGACATTCATGCCAAATACACGTAGTTTTGTGCCGAAAGCACTGCACAGTGTGCACTGTGACATTCACGGTGTATACAAATTCAACGAGCAAGCGCGTTCTGTATGATTTACTACGTAGTTACATGTACTCCAACATGGCCGCCGGAGAGTATAATGACGTCATGTGAAAAGCCTCTATACCAAACACTATGCTACCAGTGACGTTAGCGTAAATACCCTAATACAGGGATCGTCTGCTGATATGAGGAAAATGAGAAATACAAAGATTGCAATTTGAGTAGTATTATAATGACATCACATCTTTTGTATTTTTTTATAATGTTCAGACATGTAAATAAAATGTACATACACTTTTAAAGCTGCAACCTTTGTGCTCACAAAATTTTCAGCTCAGTCCCAACGACCATTATTCAATGTTTACTGGAGTGAAGTTTCGGGGAGTCGATGTGAAATCTCAGGTTCCACTCAGTGAAAATCGTTACTTTGGCTTGAATATTTTCTTTAAAAAGTTCTGAGCACAACACCTTAGAGATGAAATTTCAACAATAGGGAGCAAAATTGCCTTTCACTTTTGAAGCTCTTAGAAATTAGTCACCGGAATATGTCAATAATGGAACCTACTGCTATTGTGCTCGGTGTAGCATAAGCAATGGAGTCGGGAAACAAGCTAGTGAGCCAAACCTGGAAAAAATAGTCGCGACGATCCCGTTTAAAACAAATTGTTTATCATCTCAGCGGTAAAACCCCATCAAGCTAACTTTCAGTTTTAACAATTACTCAGTTAAAGTTTCGAAAACACCTGTTATCAAATAAGCTCTCTACTTCAATTCAAACATAGACGTTTCTTATCTGTTTTAAACACGCGTTGCCTCTTCGTAAAGATCACGTTTTGTTCACTTTCTAGTTCATCCATTTGTCTCTTTAAACTCAGAGAGACTTGCCTAGAGTGAGTGAATGATTAGGAAACTTTCAATTCGTGTCTCCTTCAAAACTGGTACTTCAAACAAGTGCTTTCTTCTTACAAATAGGAAGCAAGTTATATGTTGTGCAGCTGTAATTAAGAGTATCAACCCTCTTAGACGAATAGGTTGTTTCAAGTCCGAACCTTTCATTTGTTTAAGTGCAGGTGATCAATTAATTTCCAAACTATATTGAGTTCTCCATTGATGGTCATCTGTTTAATTATTGGAACCTAAGTCAACAACCTACCAGTAAGGGATAATATTACCTTAGTGCTAAAAAGGCAGCGAAGGTTGAATGGCACCGTATTATGGTATGAAATTACATTAAGCAGCATAGTAGTGAACGCTGGAGCCTCACTCACTAAGAGTGTCTACGATTTCAGAGCCTCGTAAAACCTTTCTTCATATTTATCCCGGAGACACTTTATGTTCATGTGAGATACAAAGCTGACCTTCCACAATGTTAAATTACTAAGAAAACAATAAAAAGGAAGATATTCCAGTAAAACCTTAACTAGACGTCACACGAGGATGGAAACCTTCTACTTACGGTGTTCGAAAGTACTCGCACATGTAAATGAATTATCGGAAAGTGGTTTTACTAATGCAGAACAGCTACCATTTCCGCAGGTGTCATTACAAAAATTGCATGCCAGATATTACATACCCGTGTTGCTCTTCAACTTTGGTTTTTCTAAGATTTTAAATTACTTTAAAGGAGAGCCCTCTCCATTACCTGCCACATGAACTAAATTAGTCTCCTACTCCCATTCAGTAGCTTTTACTGCCATATGATAATCAAAACAATCCTTCGTTTCACCTGTTATGATGTAACAACTCCATATCAATGAAGCTCTTTAAAGGTTGTTCCATGGTACTTGAATGCCGCGCAACTTTGTAAAAATAACATAAGAAAACCAAGGATGTTCAGAGTGAAAACCAAGCCTGGAAACCGATTTAGGTTACTACTCCTTTTGCTACAAGGATTTTAAAGCATTTTCCATCGAATAGTACAACTCAAACACGAGAAAAGTCAAGCCGACCCATATGTATCATGATAAAATTATTATGGTCAGTATTTGTGACAACAATTTCTTATCAATGAAAAGTGAATTTTATGTTCCGTGAAACAGGCCGTTTAACAAGTAGCAATCACAATGGATAGTGGGACTGCAGGGCTTTGGTATGCGTCGATTTCAGCCACGGTAAAATAACATTGACCAAAACGACGCGCACCAAACATCCGCCCCACAAACCTTTGTGGTTACTATTTGGAAAAATTGTCACGATTTAAATTTCCCTTTACTAATATATCTACTTTTATCTGCTTTTCGAAAAGTTAAGAATAACGGCTGTACTCAACACGTTATTGACAAGTAGGTAAATGTACAACTGTTACCTAAATACTAATCGTTACCGCGTGGACAATACGGAAACTAATGACGTTATTTCCCTTCGTTACCGTGTCACAAATATGGAAACAGTTTAAAAAAGAGTGTCATAAAGATGACATGTTTCCGTCATTTATCAAGTCTTGTCAACCAACGCCTCGATACCTGCTTGTTTTAGCCATGCAGGTAATGTGTTAAGGATGACTGCATAAATTTCCGGAATGAAGTCAAACTGATTTTCACGGTTGCATGTCATTCGCATGTACATCCCTAGGCATCAAACGTCCATAATCTGTTTAAAGGTGATCACGAGAAGGTTGGCAAACGTTATAAATCATTTAACTGATAACTGAGGGGGAATTTTTGCGAATTGAGTAGACGGATACTTGTACCTTTATTTTAAAGCCATTTAAGTTCTTGCATAAAAGTGAAAATAATCTTTCATGGATGAACGTACTCCTCTAAAGTCTTTAAAACATGTCAATTTTTTCCCCGCAGGCGTTGATGAAAAATTCTACAAGTGACCTTTTATTTAACATCACCATTAGTTAAACAAACAACGCTACAAGATAATCCATTTCATAAGTATTGATTTTTGGTGCAAAAGGACAAAATGAAGTGATATAAAACATGAAGATTTGACCTTACGATTGTTTCTGCTTTCCAATCATAGTCATGTATAGTTTAGAATTACACTGTTGCAAGTTACAAAGACTTCGGACCGCCTTTTAATTCGTGTTGCTGAACAAACACCAAATATCAAATTTAATGAACGTAATCCGTGCTGGCATCAAAATGCCACAGTGATGGATTTGGGTATGCTATTTTAACTTAACTTTGTAACATCCTGATCGTTTTGTGCTAAAAAATGAAGCCATATTTTACAGTTCTACAGGTGTTTTGGCTTAGATTGTCTAACTTCTAAGTACCTTTAACTCAGTCAAGAGTTATTTGCTCCCAATACCTAGTATAATATTTTGCACTAAAGTTTGTGTAATTTACATCGCTCATTATCATAACAAAGGCAACCACTTGAAACAAGTGAAAAGGCTTCTGCCTGTCTTACAGACTGTTGTTCTTATGGAGATGTTTAATAAGGGCTACTGCTAGATCAAGTATTAAAGTGTACAACAAGTACAAAAAATAAAAAATATGAATTAAGCAGCATGAAAAAATTAATTCTAACAGTCCAACTCCCATTTTCATAGAACATTCCTGAGCCGAAATATAAAATGTTGAAATATATTTACTTAAACAAGTTAGTTCATTGCGCAATAACTTCTGACTTTCTTGTCGTGCAACTCACATTACCTGCTTTGTTTTCCTTTAAAATTGAAAATGTTTTGCGACCTTCAACCCTTCTGGTTTATTTGCACAGCATGTTGCACATATAGGGATCAATTAATTTCATCACCGTATACAAGCAGGAGTGTTTTCATACTTTGTGCAGCAACTTGCCGAAAACAATGAAATACAAAGATTGTAATTTGAGTAGTACAACAATGACATCACCAATTATTGGGCAATGTATTATTTTAATTTGAGTGAAAAAACTTCAAAATTTTATATCACGGCTCACGAATGTCCTATGAAAATTGGAGTTGAACTGTTCGCCTTCATCCTGTTCAATACATACTTTTAACTTTTTTCTTCTCAGGTACACTTTAAAAGGGTTTAAGTTTTTTTTTTTGGGCCACGTTGCATTTTGTGGGGCTAGTAATAGTTTTCTTTTCCAGCTTTCAGCAAAAACAGTTTTCATCCCACTAATTAATTACGAATTGATTGTATGTAAAAGTAAATTCATGAACATTGAAAACACTTCACCTAAATGGAAGTCTTTATTCATTTCTAATCACAGAAAAAAGCAATGTTCATGAATCTGAACAATTTTATAAACCACTTAAGTCAGGTCCTATTGATAGCCTTGTAAGTCGCAAAGAATGCAGTATAAGAGGGAGTTCAATCAGAGGAATAATATAATCACCTCTCTGATTCAACCGATAACTTTTTTTTTCATTTTCATTCATTTTTTTACCCTGAGACTATAATCTTTTCGCTCTAAAGTACTTGCACTTTCAAACCACGAGGCTCATTTCTTGAATTCATGCTTGAAGATTGAAAAAAAAAAATCAATTTATTTTTGAATAAATTAACGAGTATGTGCTGAATCGTTTTACATGTGGTATTTTACAATTACTGGTAGAATTATAAGTCAATATTCATTATAAGGTGAATGACACAATGTTATATTGACATAACACAATCAACAGGTAAAGAACTAAAAAATGAAGTAATAATTTAATTGACGAAGAGATTCAATATTGTTGTTAGAACAGACAAGATGAGAAGCAAGAAAACAAGAAGTAGGAAGTGCACCTAAGACGATTTTTAATTAAAGTTGTCTCAATTTTGCCAATATTAAAAAAAATACAGTTGAAAAAGGACTTTGTACTTAAATTGTTTTAAGATTCATGTAATATATATGTCTAGTATATCCACTATGAATTACACATTTACAAGTTCATCTAATTTGTTGACAATCATTCTCAAGTCATTTAGACCTCCTATTCTATTTGTGAAAGATGATGTAGTTGATTTATGGGGTGATATCAATCTATATAGGCCTCCTACTGCTTCTGTCAAATGACTGAGGCCACAAATTAGAAACCCTTGCAGAGCCTTCAGTGTATAACTGTGCAATCAGGTTAATGTCACAATCAAAGCCTCTTTTAATCAGACTGTCATTTCTTAGGGAAACCTCTCACCGCAAAAAATTCCAAGCTATCTTCATCGCATCTTTGGTTGACAAAACCAGCACAAGATATAGCTTTCTTGGACCAACCATCATGCCAAATTTTATTGGTGTTGAGTTGCCTGAATCATCTAGTCACTAAATATGGAACTCAAGGTGTCAAGTGATTACCTATGGTGACTTAATTAACCTCGAATGTAGAGGTGAAGCGGTCGCTAAATTCAACCTGCTGGATTACAAACTGCGTAAACAAGCATTTAATCTTGTGGGCATTGTTATTGGAATTGGAAGTTAGCGAGCCGCTTTTATGTTGATGTTTTACTAATTTTATATCCTTCTTTGACTTTGAAAGAGATCATTTTTGTCTTCGTTAAGTACGTTAAACTATTTTGCTGTGTAAAAACTTCGAGGGTAAGGTTTCCCCATAACCACTGCTTTCTTGTTATCTCAAACTGAGTACTACTGTGCGAAAAAAGGATAATACATTTTAAATTTAATGAACTTGCCATCACATTCACCAAACATTCCCCTACGAGCATGGATCCATTAGTCACTTCTCATTTCCTAGAATGCCAAGCCGAGAAATATTTTCCTTTGGTGCATCTTGAAAATGATGGCAGAGGACAAGATAAAATGTGTCCCTTTGGTGCTCAACGTTTATTGAGAGTTACCAAACAGTACTATTGGTACCTCCAGGTTGTAAGATACATTCATGAAAGCAAAATTGAGATAAATTATTTTAAAGTATTCTCACAGAAAATTAATAATTGATTGGTGGGAATGTTTCTAAGCCCAAAGATATTGTTTTCCTGTTATTTATATAACAGGTATCGTGCCACTTTAAAACTGCTATCATTTCATCGCAAGGTAAATGAAATGTCAAACAACCCGCTGTGATACATACTCCAAGAGACTTTAAATACGTAAATTCAAGTGACCATGAGGCAGGGAAAGATTTCGTTACATATCGTGGTGAATACACCAACGCCTACTTCATCTTGCAATATAAAAAAATTCGAATACCCCAGAGGAAGGCTTTTAATCACAGTGTTTTCATAATATCCATACTCCACGGATCACCTGGGAGTTACGCCTTTAAGAAGAGCTTTCACTGCCTGAGAGGTTCAATGTTGAAGTGTTCACAGTACGTGAACGCGTTTTCGTAAAACTTTGTTAGTGACGATGGTCATCAAGTTGAGTCCACGATGATTTATGTCTCACAAAATGATAGGGGAAGCTTGACAGGAGGTAAGAGGAGGTATTTTCCAAAAGTACTGTCAGAATAAATGAATACAATGTCTCTACGGAAGTTAAATGGGGGTTAACATTGAAGTATTCATGAAAGACGAGAAGGAAATAATATATAAGCAACAAGTTGTCCACTTGACATTTCCTATGTTGATACAAGTTGTATCTAATCATCCAGGGATTCAGAGGGATAGCGTAGAATGTTGGATTGTTAGGTAATGTTGTAATACGTACTATCCTATATTTCGATAGGGTATAATGATAAATAAACATTTGCAATGATTTACACTGATTCAATAGCACAAAGTGGATTCTAATAAATATAAAGGTAGTTTGTCATTTACGCTTATTGTCGTATGACGTGTATTATGTTCAGCAAAAACCCAAAATATCATACCTTTCTTATTCAGCACATCTGAAGAGGTTGCAATGTTTGTACACCACAAATTAAATAAGGCCAAAGTTTAGAGGTAAAAAAAATTAAAAGATAGTTAAAGAAATAAAGAGGCTAAGAGTTGGCATTAGAAGAAATCGGGAGGGAGTGAGAAATGAGGGATAAAAATGACCCATTTTCCTCCACCTACTAATTTCAAGTTTACGGGTTTGAGAGAAAACCATCCTAATCAGGAAACAAAATGAAACAGTTCCAACAATAGTGCCGTTTTATAAAACTCCATTAGAGTAGTTGGTTTAACTTCAAAATGCCTTATCCAACTTTCTCACAATCGAGTCGAGGTTGGCGGATTGAAGTTAGAATGTGTAGGTCGAAAGTGTTGTACTAATACATTCGATCATGAATTTTATACCGATTCAAGATAGAGTATAAACCCTTATCAAAGAAGGAGCGCTTGAAAGAAAAACACCAGAGAGAAAAATTGAGCCGCACGGGGGACCGAACTCACCATCCTCCGCTTTCCGGGCGAAGTCTATGACCACTAAAATTCATGATCGAATGTATTACTACAACACTTTCCACCTATATAAATATGTATATATATGTATATGTATATCTATATATCTATATATCTATCTATATATATATATAGATAGATAGTGGTTAGAGCGTCCGCACTAGAAAGCGGGAGGTCCCGAGTTCGAATCCCGGTGGAGTCAACATCGTTTTTTCACCTCACCCAGATTTTCCAGCTTTACCAATTTGATTTATATATATATATACGTTTGAAATTCTGGAAGTAAGGAACATTTTAAACTACAATGAAGTTATTTTAAATATTTTCCACATGGTAATTTTGGCTTACATGCAGACCTCAACATTTAAAGGGAAACATTGCATTCATTGTGCGAATAGTATTATTTGGTAAAACTGTAATTTTGGAACAAGAATTAGAATGAATTAAAAGACCAATGTATTTTGAGGAAATATAGTTTTAAAGAACGGAATTCACTGCTTGGATCTCATGGACAATTTTTAATCTTTTTGTTAAAATTTCCGAGTCAAATGGTGTACTATTAATAGAGCCTGTTTCTAAACTGCTATATACTTGTTTAGAGAAATAGAGTTGCTGAGTCTTATCGGGAGACCGAAATGTTTGAAAAAGATGGTGGCTTTTTATTTGTGTATAGTGTAATCTTTCTTTTGTTTTTGGTTTTCGTGTCAAGTGCTGAACATATTCTGTCACGTTGCAACGAGGAACAACAAAAACCGAAAAAATTCAAAAATATTAAAGGACTAAGAAATGCCATTTAATTTACTCATCATAGCAAAAGTGAGTAAGTCGAAGGAAGACATGTTTCTGATTTAAAGAGAAATTAAAATTAACTCTAAGACATCTCTAATTCTAGTAAATCTTGTAACTGTAGTAACTAATGTGCAAGAATATTTACGGATGCTTGTCAGATTTGAGTGGCAGGTCACGAATTGAAGGCTAACTCGTGTTACTACTCGTAGAGTGTTGAACCTCGATCTGTGTGACACTTGGAAACGCCTCATCAAGTTTATTAAATCAGCGACATGACAGAAACAAACACAGCTGTCGACTGGCGCAAATGACCGCCGACAATACAAAGTTCAAGTATATCTTGGTAATGTCCGCTTGGTGATGAAACCAATTAAATCGTAAATGGGTAACTGAAGACTAAACACGGTTTGATTTCTTTGGCAGAGAAACGACACATCGTAACACTCTTTCTCACCTGTTACATCAATTATAGCGATTGAAAAACAGCACATGCTCAGAAGGTTACAACGACTCTCCGAGTCTTTGCCAATACGATTAAGATGTTGCATTGATTGTGGAAAGATTTCTGCCCTAAAGAAGTCAGAATTTAAGGTAAGGGGTTTGGTACACTTAGGACAATTATTAATTATTACAAGAAAAACTGGAGTGGTAAAATTTAAGGTCATGTTATTGTCGATGAGGAAAAACAGAGCTAGGTTTATCACACCTTGACTTCAATGACGTTCCACTGAAAAGTTCTACCCCAGTCGCGAGTTGCACTGTAAGACATGGACTACAGTACTTTAATTTCTCTAACCATTGCAAAAATCAACTTTTGACATAATGACGAAATTCCATGCAGTGCCCATCCGTCGATTCATAGTGTATAAAACGATAATAACCACAAATGTTATGGGTTTGTGATGTAAGTAAGATATTGTGCAGGACTGGTGAGTGGTAAACTATTAATTAACACGAAACAAGCACTTAAGTTTATGACGAAAAACTTAAGAAATTGGAATTATTTGCCTCAATATTTATTTATGAATCCATAAATTTATCGAAAGTCTGTGTCGTTACATTTATCGAAAGTCTGCTATGTGTTGGGCAATAAAGTCAGTAGGCTCTTTCTGATAATCAAACTACGAAGGCCTCAAAAATGGTTATAGTTTTACCAAACCCTTTCGCAACCAAACATACAAATTTTCATCTTGTGACAAGTTCCAACGTCGGATGGCTTTCCCAATCCAAACATTATCCTCTACAGATTACTTGGTAGGGTACATTTCAAATTCAACGCAGGGTACACTAAGGAAGCTTACTTAATTTCTATATTTTTCATTCATTCTAGAATATCTTGAAGTAGTCATGGCACTATTAATTTGTTTGACTTGCGTGTCATACCAAAACTGATTATTTCTCCAGCTTTCTTTTTCAACACACAAGTGTAATCAATTGAAGCAGTCATATCTCTGGATATATCTAATCTTCTTTTCTTTAAAGATTTGAGATCTGATTAACAGGCAAGCAAGATAATAATGATGATGGGAAATTGTCTCCGGTTATTTGCTTGTTTTCAATGTCAAGTCGCTCAACTCCATAAGGATGGGAGGCGTCATTTTGTAGAATACTCCAAAGTCAAATTAAACTTGAGTCCCTGGGGCAGGATAGGCTCTCTGGCAAATACAGAGACATTAGTTGCCACGCTCACTTGATTGTTTTAGCATCTTAATCTCTATGAAGTCGAAGTTATTGAAAACAGGACCTGATATCTGTTGTGAAAATCTTGATTGATGTAATGTCTGAATTGTAAGACCAATGTTATTAAAGCACTCTACAGTATATTTTAATTGAAACTGACTGAACCTGTTTTGGTTTCCTGTATTAAATTAAATAAAACACTTGATTTTTAAGTTGATATATGTCAAGGATGACAATGCAAGTCCCTGTTGTCAATTCAAAAGATTTCATTTAATCTGATATGCATAGAATGCCTTCAAATTTGACTCCATATTATTGGTATTCATGTTTGAAAGGAGAGGGGAACCTTAGGAGTATACAGTATTATAGTGACGAACTCTCAGCAGTTTTTAACCTTTACAAATAAGTTGAAAAGCATTGAATAACCTCATTGAACGCCTATATTTTACTGGGGAAAGGGGCAATAATGTGCGAGTGCAAAGAGAAATAATCCTACAACTGAGTAAAACAATTACGATGTTTCAAAAACGGTATCTCTCCCACTTATAGTCACTTACTAAAAATGATATATGATTCAGCTTAAAAATTTAACAGTAGATTCAAAGGAAGAAACTATCTTGCAACTGGGTGTATAATGAACAAACTTTTGCGTCATATCCTGTTAAAATGTTGTAGACTGTCTTCAAAAATCATGGTGTTTAGCAATTTGATGTGTTTCAAAACGCATGTTAAGCGTCTAAACATGTTTACAAAGTTGGAGGAAAAACATGTTTAGAAAAACGTTTAATTCCCAGACATCTTTTTAGAGCATAATTCACTTGAAAACATTAAAATAATGGTATGAATTTGATAAAAAACGACAAACAATTTTACAATATGCAGCGACATTAGGACATTTCCATTGTTGCTCCTACCAATACCTGCATCATGCACCTTCTTAATAAATAGGATCTATTGTATATTCTTTATCATGGATAGAATTCTCTTCTGACCTCAATGTTGTTTGGACAAACATTTTCGACAAGTTTCGTAAATGTTACATTTGCTGAATCCGCAACCCATACTTTAAAAGTGATAAAAACACTTCAGATTCCCTTTTTATTATTTGTTATGAATTCATAATTGTATATCAAACTTTAATTAAAGCTATCAATCACATCATTTCGTCCTCCCTAGGTTTTATATAAAAATATCGGATTAGAAAATACTAGCCAATGGGTTTCTGTATTCGGGTATTTCATACGGTAGGTAATGGGTTTAAATAAGTCATCTTTCCCAAATCTCCCGTGTGAACATGTATAAACTTGATCAACAAGCTATGTCGTTGACGTAGAATGGAATTAAAAAAGGAGTACTCGGCAACCTTAACCTGGGGTTCAGTTAAAGGTAGTTTACTTTTTTTTTTTTTTATTGAAGTTCATAATTTCAATGGTATGTTTCATTCAGTACATCATCTCTGAAGACTTTAGTAATAGACATAATAATAACGCATTGTTCTGTTTGCATCTATTTTGTAAATGTCAATAACTTTTCGGTACGATTTTACTGCAGTTTCATTTTCAAATTTTGAAATCAAACTTCACTAACTTCCAACTGGACACAGCTAACACCTAATCCCTCCACTTTTAAATTGTGCCTCAGTAATCAATGCATTTGAGGAATATCACTTGAGACATCTTGACCTGGTTTCACTTCCGTTAGGTCAGTCCCATCGTTTACATCATTCTACTTCCGTTAAATCGTTTTCATCAGTAGCTGACTGATGTAGGATACGTTGTAAGACCACCGTTTCTGTCATCTTCTTTCATTTTGTGAAGATACCTTTTTATGTCATCCCTGTCTTCCAGTCATATCTAGAACAAACCCTGAGGTCACTATTGAAATGACCGTTACTCATTTCATATAACACTTGGACATGTACAAGATATAGTTAGAGGGAATACTCACCGTCAACGTCGTACACTTTGAACAAGAAACGTAATTTGTCCACAGGATCGCCCTTTGTTAGTAAATGTAAGCCGTCCAAGAGTTCGTCAAGGGAAATATAGCCACTTCCATCGGCGTCAAATTGGGCGAAAAATCTTTCAGCGAAAAAAGACTGTGTGAACGATGAGAACAGTCATTACACAACACTCTGCTTATTACATTAAGTAGGTTAATTTAAGGTGAATATGATAACCGTGCGATCAAGTTAAACGGCATTACATTCGTGAACTTTTTGGAACACCTTCTGGAAATTAAACCACTAATGCCCAATGACGTAAAGCTATCAGTTTTAAAGGGGCTCCAGAACACATTGGCCTAAGAAATTTCTCTCACCGTTGTGAACTCATCTCAAAGAACACAGTAGAGTGTCCAACATCTATTAAAAGAAACATTTTGAAGGAAAGTATTGGGTATCATAATGCTCACTGATAAGATTAAATTAACGACTTAAGATCACCCACAATACCTGTTGTAACCAAGAACTGGTAGAGACCCCTGTTGTAACAAAGTGAACGTATTCTTAAAAACAAAACAATTGTGGAAGGAACGTTACTTTACACTTTCTTAGGTGTTAGCAATATTGGTTTCGTACCTAAAGCAGATGTATTCCTTATTCGTTTCATTTCTTGTTTAATCAGACACTATCGATTGAGCTCCTTCGAATATTTTATTAATGAAGACAAGTTATATCGATGAATAGTCTCACCTCTTTTACACCAATGGAACTTTTAAATTCATCAAGATCTATTTGCCTGTCTTCTCCAGCAATTGTAGAAAATTGAGTTTCTGCCCATGACAACCATTTTGCCTCCTCGTCGACAGCAACGTTACCTACACTAGAAGCCCTACTTCGGGGCATGGAATATTCCAAATTTTTCAAAGAAAGATAGTTCGGATCCTCCTCCATGGTAGCAACTGCTTGTGAAACGTGGTTAACACTTTCGTTGTTCTCAAAGGCGTGATTTTCGATACATTCAAACTCGTTAGATACAGGAAAGGATGAAGCAGTTTCACCAGCGTCTACTGCTGTCGATACAGTAAGTATTGGTGGTGGGGCCTGAGAATACAAAAAATAAAGGTGATTGATCTACCCTGTGACAATTACATGTAAAAATCATGTACTCGTGTATCGTGTACTCATCTTGTACCTGCTCTTTACTCGTATAATTCATAGACGAACAAAAGAGGTCAACAACTATATGCCCATCTGCTAATGCACAAGAATAAAACACAATCTCTGTCGGTTCCTATCAACTTGACACATGCGTTTGCATTTAATACTGTAGAGACCTTTTGTCAATCTTCGAAATCACATTTTAATGGAATTATTTTGTTACAGTAGGGTAGCTCTGCAAGACGTAGTGCATGAACAACAGCATTGGTTAAAACAACCAAACGAAGACAGTGGCCAAGGTACAGCCGTTTATTATAATTGACAGCAATAAGACATACGTTGAGTTAAGTCAAGTTGTACAGCATTAGCAGGATTAACGAGGTTTACACATAAAAATAAAATAGTCCCAACTAGGGAATATTTAGCTGTAAAGGAAAAATGGGTAAAATGTTATGATCAGTTTTATTCGATGCAATTGTCAAGAATTGGGTAGAAAAGATCACAAAGTGCCGTTGTCACGATGAGTTACTTAATTAAACATACTTCTGCCCATCTTGTCTACTGAGAACTGTAGAATTAACGTTTATCTCACTTTTAATTTATCAAACCATCCTTAGGTAACACAAGGAGTTTTTATTTATCACATTCCCTAATGTTTTTGCCTGTATGACCGATTTTATCATACCCCAGTGGTTATGCCCGAGGTAATCCACGCTTCCTTTTCTGTAATTCGTTTCACTCCATAAACTGTTACAACACGTGTAGTCTGTTCGTCAACGTTTGTCTCAATCGATAGAAAGTTGTCTGTAGAAAGTCTCGACAGAATGGTTACATGCTTTCACATTACCGTCTTGATTTCCACTTCCAACGGTCATCCTGAAAAGATGAAGGCCTCAAATGATATCACCAAACAAGCAACAGAGGTTACGAGTCTTTAACAGGTAAAAGGAGAGTTTTAAAAACTCTTTTTGTGGTGGGAGTGAAATGAAGAGAATCGATAAGGTCGTTAAGCAAGTTCACTTTATCGAACCTAAATGATTTTCTGCCATTTAGAAGAAAAGTTAACTGAGCCGAGGGACTCATCACAAAAAAGAACTAATGGTAATGTACGTCAATGGTTTATAAGACATGGAAAGTGCAACATGATTAAAGGACTGTAAACTTGCAGGACTAACTTAACTTCATTAAAGTTATCAGGGAATCTTTGGCGCAAATTTCGCCCATTCTATTAACATCGCTTACAGTACTCCCGTAACAGACGTAATACAGCAGAGACAGGCTGTATGTCAGAATAGCGAAAAATTTCCCAATATGTCGTTAATAACTGAAGCGTTGCTTGTTCATGTCTTTATAAAATCCCGTTTAACAGTAATGGTGTGGTGGTGCTTTCAATAAATATCGCCAAATTCTCTAAAAAATCCTTCACTTAAGTAGCTTCGTGATTGGAAATGTATCAACGGGAAAAGTTAGGCGGGGGGGGGGGGGCGATCAATTTTATTGTTAACGCAGTGCTTCGAAAGTGATCTAGTGGACTTTAAAAATAGCTGGCGAAGTAATTACGTTTTGTGTAATAGGTAAACCTCTCACTCGCTAACTTCTTAATCACTAGATATGTGCTTAAAATTCCTAATCCTGTAACCAAAACCACAGCTTTTTTAGTAGTCCACAGAAGTTCTCAATTGGCACAAATTTCTGATTTACAGCATGTGCAAAAAATGTAGAGAACTCTAGCTCATGTTACACAGCATGTACTCTACTGTGTGTATGGGAGTATTTTGATTACACATTCGGGGTCTTGCACACACACCCCGAAGCAATAACCAAAGCTTTTCTGGATGAGGATGAGTTTTTGACAGTTTTAGGATTGCTTAATTATAAGTTGGTTAGATGAATTGGAACATCTTTGGGTGAGAGGATCAGACTTTGGTCGAGGTGGGGTGAACTGAAATTATTTTTTGGCTGAACTAGAACAAAAAAAAAAAAAACACGAACAGGTAGGTGTAACACTAAGCCGTTCGTGCTCGTTTTTTACTATGTTGTTTTTCTCAAGGCCTTATTTTTGTTTACTTCGGTTTTTACGCGTAATTTTTCATCCAGGACCCTTTTTTGCTGTTTTGGTTTTGCGTTTCATCCGTTGCACCCATGTTTTCTGACAATCACTTTCTTCCTATTCTGTTTTTACATTGACCGCTTCAGATTTGATGTTTATCGTGTCCAATTGTTACTGTCTGTTGTTCAGTTTGGTTTTGTCACCTGGAGTTTTCCGGAAACTTTAAGGCATGTTTAACTACATCTTTTCGACTTAAATATATATACACATACAAATATATAAATATATATATATATATATATATATATATATATATATTGAAAAGGTTGCAATAAGTTCTTACAACACAGCTTTGCAGAACTGTTTCGTAAGGGCCAATAATGTAGTCCACACTCCTCAGAAGCCTGAAGTAGAATATGTAGAAACATGTATATATATATATATATATATGCATGTATATATATTTATATATAAATCAAAATTGGTAGAGCTGGAAAATCTGGCTGAGGTGAAAAAACGATATTGACTCCACCGGGATTCGAGCTTTCTAGTGCGGACGCTCTAACCACTGAGCCATGAAGCCAAGTTGGCGTGGCCTTTTTCAAATAATAGATGAAGCAACTCGCATTTCACCTCCTGAGTGTGTATATATATATATATATAAATATATATATATATATATATATATATATATATATATATATATATATATATATATATATATATATATATATATATATATATATATATATATATGTATAGGTCAAAAATAGGTAGTAAAAAGTGCTTAAGCACTTTTTACTACCTCTTTTCGACCTACACATGTCCACAGTGCTCCGCAGCATTTCGAACGAATCATTACCAATTTTTCGACCTATATATATATATATATATACCACTAGATTAAACATTAGGGGGAAATTTGTAAATCTTAATACGTTTAGGCGAAATGAAAAACATTAAAATACATAACTGTATATTTCGCCTTTAAGGAAAAACATATACATGTACGTAAATTCAATAGTCCATTAGTTGTACGGTTTAACAGATAGGCGTCCGTAATTTGGTCAACATTGAAGTAATAAGGTATATTACGTACCGCCATATGTATTTTACTATACACTTACGTATTCCCAATAAAAAAGTGTGTGAAAACGTAAAGGGGAACGTAAATTTTCCCCCTAACGGTAATTTCCCCCTAACGTTGATATTTTGCCCAAAAATTTCCCCTTATTCCACAATTAGGTATATATATATATATATATATATATATATATATATATATATATATATATATATGCAATGTGTGTGTGCGGTATTAAACAGTCGCACGAAGACCTTAGGTCATTTTTTCCTTAAACATAGGTATTGCCTTATACCGAAAGGGGATTTATTTTTTTGAAATAGAAAACTTAGCCCCAAGCAGGATTGGAACACGCTTACAAGGCGGATGCTCCGAGCACTGAGCCATTGAGGTCTATGTGAAAAAGCGCGGTCAACTAATTATAAATTCTGTTGGTTAAGTAGAGTTAAGTTGGAGAAAATTGGAATTTTGTGGAAGACAGTTTACAGATATATCAATAAAGCTGCCGGTACATACGGTACATATCCGATTTTGTCATTTCCAGAGCTTGGGAAAGTTTACCAAATTGATTTATGAGTAAGAACTAATGCACTGTACATTACATTCTGCGGCGCGGGAAGCGCGCCGGAAATTTTGCCTCTTTTGAGATTTTTAAAGACCCGGGAAGTAGGGGGGGGGGCGGAAGCTTCCTCCCCCAATTTTTCACGGGGGGGGGGGGCTGTCGCCCCCAGTCCCTCGCTTCCTAGGCCTATGGATTGCGCCTCCTCTGTCAAGTAAATGATCGTGATGCCTAGTCTACGAAAGTAAAACATGACTTGATATTGTTAGAAAGTGACTCCCCATCATTACTCAGACATTCAGAGCGGTATTGTACCTGTCTCCATTCTTTAAGAATCATTTTTTCTAAAATTATATAATGTAACAAAATAAATAGAGTAACAGAGTAATATCCTAATTTCACGACACTGGAATTTCTAGTAATGTTCTCATGGTCTAAGATATTCCGTTAACTAGCGATGACTAAGTGTCAATTACTCGATAGCCACCAATGAAAACTGTTCATCTCTGTGGTTAATTTAAAACTATTTTCCTTAGAGAAACCACAAGTAACAAATACATTACACTCAAGATACACACATGCGAAACAGGGATAGGTTCGAACAGGGAGCTTTTATTTTGAGTTTTCCAAGTGGCAGCTCCCTGATTCAGTCAACTTTGCACCAGGGAACTGTCAGGGAACAGCTCCCTGTTCATCCAAGACGAGTTGGTTCAATGAGGTTGAATACTTTCGTACAAACTTTGTAAAGACTACCCGGGGTTTCTGATCTGGTAAATATATACAACAAAGTACCATTAATTTTAGAGAAGACTAAGAGACAAGACATTTTTCCCCTCATGCGCCTCATTGAGCACCAGTTTGAATCGTTTTAACCGATCAAATCGATTGTTCATATCAACCACTACTTTAAATGCTATTATTAATCACAAAACATGAGGTTGCAGCTCACACCACAAGTATTTCCTCTATGCAAATTGCGAAATAATATATTATTATACGTTTGAATTACGCAAATGTGCTTAAAAAGTGAAAAATTGACCAGTCCAATTTTATTCAACATGCAGGTGTGGACTTAACACGTGGTTATACTTATTTACTCGTCTCAATGTTTCAACATAGTGCATTAACTCTCTCTGTCAAAGGGGATAAATAAGTACATGCACAGACATTCGGTGGTACGTTACTCGATCAAAATTAAAGCAACGATACAGCTTAATGAGTGAAACATTTTCCAGCAAAGCAGATTTTATTAAAGTAATTTAAGGGCCTTGCTTCAACCACTTAAAATCATCTTCGCAGCTTTTCAGAGATAATCACGTGACAAGTACTTTCGTCATTTCCTACAGACTCTTAATATCTTGATCTTCTTTAGTTATGTCGACCTCACCCTGATTTTACATACTTGGCATCTCATGCAATTGGATCATCGAGGGAATAAGTGATGGTACTGCTTCATTGCCTTTAAGTTCTCCCAAGGCGTGATTCTTCATGTATCTACACGTATGTCGCTCAGAAGAACGATGAAAAATTTTGCACATTGCTTTCAAAAGATGGCAATAGCAATTATATTCATAAGAAGACACCTGGGTTAAGACACACTTATCAATAAAATTGTCAAAAGGACTATTCATCCTTGCAACATTAGTGATAAAAACGCACTGTTCCAAATACATATAATTATTCATTAACTTTTAAAGTTTTTCAGTATACCATTTAAATACATGCTCTGACAATTTTACATATCAGGGAAGTAAATACTTCTGCATTATTTGAAAGTTTCCGCATGCCTTATATTGGGAGCATGTAAATTCGTAATGGAAGAATGAGCGAGCTTCCGATGATTTATTACGCTTAGACAAAAGCATTGGGACTATAACATTGGCAATTCACTCAAATATGGCTAGAACATATATGAACAATTTCTTCTTAAGCTATGACGAAATATTGGTCGAGAGATTGAAAGAGACAGGGTGGAGCTATAAAAAATGCTGGGGTGACTTGATCGTTTTTAAAATATACAGACTAGTTTCAGTCTTCGAGTAAACAGATTAGATGCATCAGCGTAGAATTTGTGATAAGAAAAAAGTTTCTATTTCTTTGGAAGTTCGTTGCAAATTATTTGCATCAAGTAGTTCGGGAAGGTGTTTCTGTAACTTGCATTACCGTCCTTGCCAAAAGTGGGAAGCAAAATTAAATAACATTCTAATTACAGTCACATTACGGTCCAATTATTCCTGTTAATACGCGGTTCATTGTACACACGTCGAACAAACTTACATTTTGAAATCTGTTGGGACTGAGCAAGTCCTTATTTTGAGTATTAAGTTTGGACTGGGACGCTTATCTGACACATGAATCTGAAGTCTAGGGGCATCCTCTTTGGCAATATTTGATTATAAAGATCAACTATTCGATAATGAAAACAATTTAAATACAGGTACACACATGTAATTTAAACCCTATGTGGTGTGTAATGAACGCATGAACTCATATATTAGATAGATCACTCAAGCCAAAGATAACTGTAGTTGCCTGAGGATTAGAGAACCAAAGTTACAGTTTAATTTAAACATATACAAAAACTGATGCTATTAGAATCAAGATTTATTTCAAAAGGTTTGTTGCGGCAAAATCAGTTTCGTTTGACCCTGAAATTTGCAAGAGGGACACAGTTATCTTAGATGTCTGTCCAGTTAATATGCTTTTGTAGTTTGGAAGATCTTTCAAACCGTTAATTGTTTGAGTTTTGAAAGTGGGTACTGTAAAATAGATAGCCCTTGTGTATTGCTTTCTGATGAACTTGACGTTTGCCTCTGAAGAATGAACATATGTTTAGAAACATTTACATCATATGCATGTAAGACACAAAATTATAAACATCCTTTCGTTCAAACCCCAGTTCCAGAGGAACGTTAAACTCTCGAGAGAACATCATTGTATACACCTTTGGTAAAAATATTCAAACAATATTGAACTCTGCGCAATTTTAGTTATCTATGTCGAAATACCTATCAGGAAGAGTAAATAATCACGTTTGGAAGTTTTGCAAATAAGGAACGAATAGTATGTGCAAATCTTTTGGAACTATTTGTTCTATTTTTCGATTTTAAATATAAAATAACTAATATTATGGTATCCATTTTCCTATTTTAACCATCTTGTGCAATGGATCATCATGAAATTTTCGTTTCAATTGGTTAATACATTTTTAAAATTCATCAAATAATAACAGAAAGTTATTATAAGCAAAGGTGTCAAATTGTTTGTGATGGTTCTTTTCTTTGTGTATTGTACTAGATTGTTATAAGAGACCTTGTGCATTGACGACACACATACGCCATCCTTGGGGGAAAAACAAAAACTCTGTTTGAACAAGTCGACTCTTCCTTTATCATTGGCTTTCTCCAGGAAAGTAAACTCTATAGAAATTTCTGATATGACTCCCGCTTTGCTATCTTTTTAGTTGAAATTGTTCCCACGTTTAACACTTTTACCTTTTCCCCTTTTTTAGGTAGTTTTACCACAACTTTGTAACTTTGTCTATCTTGGTGACACTGTATGACACGTTCGTGTTGGTGTGTCTTTAAACCCCATCTAACTAACTAACTTGGGCGCAAAACAATAAAAAACATGGCCACACGCATAAGGTTCGCACTGCAGGTGAAGCAGACTGTGCGCGTATTCGACAGGTTGACAAATCAGCTATCTGCATTTGTCTGTTCAGTTTGTCCTGTCCCCATCGTATTGTGACATCATATTCACAAGGTCTGTAACATTAACAACGTTTTTGTGACCCAATGGTTGATCTGGATTCCACATGGAAACTTTTGACAAATAAGTTTGAAATATTTGTGATTAAATACTAATACATGTAAAGGATAGTTATGCCATAACGTAGAAAAGATTATTTTCCGTACTATTCAAACAAACATTTTCATAATTTTTAAAAATCGTTTGGATTTTAAGTGATTGGCACACACAAACTTCTTGCACTGTAAATAATAGGCCTACGCTTACTGAAGTTTTTTTTCGCCTGACGTGATCACACTTAAGATTTGACCGTTCCGTCAATACCGTTTGTCAAACAACGTAGCTATAGACTGCCATACTATATTGTGGACTTACACATGTGCATCTTTCTCATGAAGTTGTGGGCAAATTACGATAACAAACCAATTGACATCTTGCGGATTGGCCACCTCACTTAAATAAAACCCAACTTTTCTACCTTTTTTGCAATTCTGACAACGGATTATGTGCAAGAACAGGTCAACCCGTTTGTAGGCCAAATTAAACTTATCCCCCATTTTTATCACTAACCATGATACCAAAACAAAAAATAAAATTTGTTGAAGAAAATATGTTTCCCATAACCTGACGAGGATAGAAATCTAGAAACGAACTTCATGCTAAGTTAGCTCGTTACTTAGATAGAGTTTACGGCCCAGTTTCCAACACTTCATGCTAAGTGTATTGGCGGGCACTTTGATGCCTCGACGTCCATCAGGCTCGATAGGGAATTCCGTCAAAACTCTAACGGTGGGGAAATTTGGTACTCGTTCGGAAAATACGAATGGAAAACATTTTCATCGTATTCCCGCAAACTCCGAAAAAGAAAACAAAGCTTACTGGACAATTTCACAAACCACACTGTTAAGTGCACACTCTTTGACGTTTTGTTAGTGGTTACTTACCCAAGCCTATGTCCGAGAGATATATGTTTTTAACACGAAAAGTTTTTGAGCTCTTCCGGAATGTGCTAGTTTTAAAGTTTGCTAGATCAAGGAAAGAAGTAAGGTAAGCATGTTAGTTAAGTCGATTATTATGACTTCGCTCTCGCAAGTTGGACCAAATCAAGCTTTGTGGTAAAATAGTGAGGTGCTAGTATTCACTACGATCGTAGTCGTTGGAATTTCTAACATATTTTGTACTTTACCTTTCAGTATTGTTGGCTAAGACGTGCAGCTATAGATCAAGTTTAAATCAACAAAACACACAAAAGCCGCTCCGTATCGTTGATTCCTTTAGCAACGCTGTCTTACAGAGCAGGATAATAGGAATCTATTGTTCTGCTTTGTGCACTTGTGAAAAACAACTGTTTGGGTCATTCTCAAACAGTTAAAATACGTAGGAGGGGCTCCGCTGTGATCATGCAGTCCCAACATACAATGCATATTGTGCTCGTACAAGCCGTGTTTCGGTTCTGTCCTCATAGGGTCCCATGAAAACCACGTAAAGATACCGTAACAAAGCTTGCGATCATGCATCCAAACGCAAAGTCCCGTTTCTGACCTAGTTTTTGTCGAAAATAGGGCGAGTTCCAATCCATATCCATAGGCGAAAGATGCGGGGGGGGGGGGGTGCTGGGGCGACACCCCCGGGGAAAAAGAGGGGGCGAAAGCATGCGAGTCAGAAAAGCCCTTTTTACATTTCTACAAATTTCAAAAAATCAAAAATTTCGGTGCGCTTCGCGCGCCGCAAAGTGCAACTTAAGATGCAGTAGTGGTCATTCATTAATCAGTTAGGCAACCGCTTCCGAGCTCTTGAAATGGAAAAACCGGATATTTACCATTGGTGACCTCCCAGTCATCAAGAGACACCGGCAGCTATATTGCTATTTTACACATATTGACTTTCATAAAATTCCAAATTGTTTGCAATGTATGCTCTTGATTTGAAATGTTTTGTCTAAAAAGGACATCAAAGTTTGGGAAATTTTTCAAATGTCATCGGAGAGTGTCGGTTCATAGGCTTTAGATAACATTATGTAGCATCAACGATGTTCAGTTGTCGTGCAAACTTTCTCAGACTTGTCACCTATAAAGGAAATGCAGATTCTTGAATGACTTCTTGAATGACAACTTTTAAATCTCCTTCCCCCATCACAGTGGACGAAGATCACGCTACGCTCTCGGATTTTCGGAAAAATTAACAAAACGTCGCCGTCGTCTCCGAGGAAATCCAAGGAAATTTGAAAATTTCCCCTTTCACGCCACGTTTTTAACAAGCACTTTCTACGTTGCTGTTGCAATCATGAATTCCCTGTGGCGTTTACGGGGTTGCCACTCTGTTCTATCTACGTGCAGGATGACGCGCGCGCGACGTCTGGTTCGTTTCCAATACGTCTCCACTGTGTTCACGCTGCTCGAGACTCGTTTCTACGTCAATAGTATGTCGACCACGTGTTGACACCATTATCACCGTTTTTCGTTTTATTGAACATACATAAAGTTGATTTCATCCCATTTAAAAAATATGATTCAAAGAAAGCTTTTCAAAAGTTAACATGGTATTTATTCATTTTACAATATTTTCATTGTTATTTTTATGAATTTCGATGAGATTTAAAGGATCAAAATATAGATCAGAAACAAAACAATCAATACTTATGGTCCCGGCCCAAGATGGCCCTACAAGAAGAACTCGTTCATATCTTCATAAATGTTGAATTAGATAAGCTTTATTCCTCTTTACAAATATTTAGCACTTAGAATGAACAAAGTCTTGTGGATTTGGGGAGTCACAGATAAAGTGCCCTTGTGTGAATTTTAGCTTAGTACTCATGTTTGAGGGAATACCAAGGCACATGTCCAGCTGGGCTACTGAACCTCAAATAATGAGCCTTCCTCTACGCTGCAGTGGTATCCATATTTGGCACTACCACTATAGTTTTTCCACTCTCTTGGGGTGACGATAACATCTTTTTTTGAGCGTACATAAAGCTGATTTAAATCCATGTATTAATAAAATTGCGGCAATCGGAAAACTTAGCTACTGCTTACAAGCCCGAAACATTTCATTTCCAGCTTTCTGAGTGGTCACGATTTTTCCAAATTTTCTGTACACTCCTCACAAACTGAAGAGAGTCTTTCGAGCAAGACTTCATATTCCAGGCAGGGAACCATATTGGCCTATCGTAGCCAAATGCCCTCATACACACCTATCTTCAGATACCTTTCATTCCTGTCAGTTGAGTAGTATGAATAGATGGATTCTTCGTTATTGAAGTGTGAAATTATTATCAATGTTCAATCTTACAGGGCAGTGACGTAGCTACAGGAGTCTGGGGCGATTGCCCCGTCACTCGAAAAAGTGAAAAATTTGGAAATTTCCATTTGGAACACCAGTTAAATACAGTGCGGTTTTCCCAACTTTTCCTCCATAAAATTCTTCCTAAAAAAGGTTCCATATTTGTAATTATTAGTTTTAAAAAGGCAACATTTTCCGTACGCTTCACGCGCCCTAATTTAGAACTGTTCATGCAGTAAGCGGTCGCTCGTAAAGCCGTCAGTGGTAAATTTTTCCGGGCAGCTAGAGTGCCGTTTCCCTAAAATTGGCTTCCATATAGGCTTTTAATTTTTAAATATTTGTCTAAAAAAGGCAACAAAGTTTCGAGAGTTCTTTGAATGTTGCCGAGAAGCCTCAATCCGCACTCCTTACATAACATTATGTAACAACAGCGAAATTCAGTCGACATGTTATCACAGATGCGTGCTAACAGGAAACCTAGATTCTACGATAGTTCCCCAGATATTCAAATTTCCTTAAGGCAACCCTGATTCTAGATGCTTTTTTGCAATACAAGCACCGTATTTACAATTGTGTAAACTGGTAAAATGACACAAATTTTCGGCGCGCTGCGCGAGCTGCAAAATTAGGGACAGAAGTGATAACACCCAATCCAAAACTTTCTGCAATACAAGTTCTATATCTACCAATATATTTTTTAAAGGGGCAAAAATTTTTAGCAACTTGGTGTTCACAATTAAAAGGAAAAATTGCAATATTTGGGTTGGTAACTTTCCTCCTGAAAAAGTGTGCTGCCTAGCTACTTCTTAAAAACCTGAAAAATATTATTTCCGGCTGTCTGAGGGGTAGCAATTTTTCAAAATTTTCTATATGCTCCGCGCAACTGGAGGCAGCACTCCACTTAGTGTTTATCGCAAGACTTCATATTTCGGACGGGTAATCATTACCTTACTGTATTCAAATGCTCTCATATGCACCTATCATCAGATACTTTTTAACTCTGTCCGTGTAGATGGATTCTTTAGTTATTGAAGTGTCAACATTTTATCAATGCTCAATGTTTGCAGAGCGTATGGATATGCTGGAACTGTTGTCTAGTGTTGCAAGTCGGACAAAAAAGAAGATTTCCAACTATTCAGTGCGTAGTTTCATTGTAGCAAATGAGTTCAGGCATTTCATTTTTTATTTAAAAAAATCGTTTTTCCCCGTAGAAGAAAGCGACAATTTTAGCATAAAAACGTACCCTTTGGTCAATGTGGTAGGGTGAGGTGCTTGGTTTAAAAAGTGTTCCTTCCTCTACTTTCATATTGCCTCCTACGCTACTGTCCAGATCTAATTTAGGAGAAGTTTGATGTCATCATCCTCAACGCAATTCTCACAAAACGATACCCGTACACAGATGTTTTCGAAATATACACATATCTATTTGGACTTTCGTGCCCAAGTGAAAATTCGTTCTCTGACTCTGAATTTTTTCGTGATCACTCGTTTGATTCCCGACAATAAGATACACAATATTAATTTTTGAGGCTTTTCAGCTGGGGATAGCGTTTTCGCTAAGTCTAGCGCTGTAAACCGCAAAAGAAGCTTTGGGAGACTTCCAGTGCATGTCATAGCGCTCAATGAATACAGAATAACGGTTACATATTGGGATCAGGCTTCCCGACTGGTCATTTATCAAAAGCCTGTCTTTTTAATCGCTGCAACAACTACAATCCTGGCAAAATGAACTGGGACTTAATCCCGCGCCCACTTACAATGTTGAAAACCAACGGTTTTCGCGAACTGGTGAACAGTTATTTCATAATTCTATAAAACTGTTACTCCAAACCAAACTGCAATACAGTGGGAAAAGGCTGAACTGCTGGAGAGCAAAACAAAACTCTTCTTCCAAGTGAGTTATTGTTTTTTAAACAATATTGTTCTGCGAGAGAAAGGAGAACTTAACGTGGTCAATTTCTTGACCTTCAGACATCTTCATTATTTGTCAAACATGATCGACTCCTCTAAACTGGATGAAAAGAGCAAATACTGCATAAGATTTTAGCCAAAAAGCGGACTGCACTGAAAAGTCACTAGGACGGCTACGTTTCAGGAATTTCAGACATTGTGATATTTACACATATCTCAAAATGTAATACGTTTCACTTATCATTATTAGGAAAATAAATACATTCATTTTATTTCACATCTACCCCATGTGCACTTCCACAGCAATATTCAAATGTGATGCACCGTTAGATGGACGAGAACCTCTTGTTAAATGAATAATGTTTAGTTCTTGAACATGAAAACATCCGAAGTTCACAGATTTCCTCTCGATTCCAGACTAATTTTTTCATGAGATCCTTCTTGAAAAGTTCGTCGATTGTACATGATGAACTTTTTTACAACCCGAACCTAACATAGGCTGTCGGTCATAAAATTCTTGCAGGCTAGGGAGATGACCTCTGGTGATACAATTGACACTGCATCAAAGAGGTAGGTCAACATTAGAAAACTGAAAAGTATATGACAACCAACAACTCAATCTTCCAATCAGCGAGTGATGTTTACGGCGACAGAGAGACTATTACATATTCATGAGCTACAAATCTGTCTAGAAAATGTCCATATCAAGTGAAAAGTCACATGTCAAGCTTTGTTCCAAGATATTCAAGTGTAGTACTATTTCATAGTCAATTTAACTTAAGAATTTCATCTCTGTTCGCTTCAGAGGGAGAGTAAGTAACGGTTGGAGGAACCTGAGTGGCAATTTACATCACTATGAAGAAAAGATTCAAAAACCTCTGGATAATGTTGCCTTGAGTTCATGTTTTAGGAAATTCCTAGTACGGAAATTACTTTTTAAAGATATTGTTTCCGCCTTGGGTAGAAATATTTTCGATATGACAGTTGTAATAGTACTGGGACCATTTGAATGCACTAAAGCACTGAAGTATTTAGTCACGTTAACAAGAAAGTAATACAAGCAGACTTATATTATAATAATGTTCCTTTCTCTTCATGAAAAGAGGAGTGTTAAGTTTTCAGGTTAGAACGTAGAATATTCACAGTATCTACATGCATATGGTGTATATACTTGGCGTTATTGCGAAGCTGTATCCATTAAAATATTAGAAACCATCCACGACTGTATTCATTGATAGCTATTAAATATCCCTTTCTATCCCCGCGTGTCATGTTCATTTTGCTCACTTTTCTTTATAGTCACTTGGATGAAATATGGACGTTGTAAACTAGCCGTCTCAGAGTTTATAGGCCCTCAGTAAGGTATACTATAAAACAAGTTAATGCAGCAGTAAGTTCAATACAGCTTACATCAGTCTACATGTAATGCCAATTTCCCAAATTTTACATTTCATGCAACCTTTTATGTAATTGTTTGAAACAGAGGGTACCATGAAGCAACACCGTGGTTTTCTTTGATTATTTTTAGGCTGATATCTTTCAAGTAAGCCTACCCTGCTGACAGTAAATGCCGGTAAGTCAATATAGTAAACCAAAAATTATGAATCTAATCTATTGTATAGATAGTGTTGACATTGTCACAAAAAGATATTACCACGCAACATCAACTGAACAATTTTCGGGAGTTAGTTACTTTACATATCAAAAGAGATTTTGATAACCACAAACATTAGAATGTTGCGTTTTAAATTAGTTACTTTGTTTAAGTATGGTTGTTTGTAAATAATATAGGTAGGCTGCTTTCAATGATCTTTTGCCTAACCATTTGGTAAAATTAGGTCCCAAGCTATGTTTCTTCCAAATAGACTAACGGATGACAGACCTATGGTGAAGAAAACAGTTAACCTTGTATTTTTGTGAAATACTTGTACTTAAGTGTGTTTCCACAGTTTAGCTTGTTACCAGTAATGTCACAATGGCTTAAATTCAAAAGCTCCGAATAGTCAATGAGAGCTTCTGAAAGCTTGCTCGTTAGACTCTGTATACTTGCTTTAAGTTGAAGAATTTCCTGTCAGTATCTCTGAACCATGGAGTTGCCAAGTTGGTGAAAGCCACCTTTGATAGAGTTCCTTTACAAAAAAGGAGACGTCTCTAACCAAAACCGCAACCACCGTTTGAACAAGGCTGGACTAACCAAGATGGCCTCAGTGTTCACCGTGTTTTGTTTATATTTGGATTGAATTTGCGAAGCAACTTAAAAGTACTTAAAATATATTACAATGCTTTATTCTCTTTTCATATTGTGAAAAGAAGTGCATTTCTGGAAAGAGCCCTGGAATTTCCTGCCGATAATGAGACATTTGAGCAAGTCCAAATTTTATGCAGGGGACATAATGGACAGCCACTGAATCGTCAAGTTTATGTTAATGTACTTCATGCATTTATAGGGGGGGGGGGGGGGGATAACGCAGTTTTCAACATTAGTATGAAATGATTACCATTTGACCCTGGAAATAAAAACATTATTTTCCTTCCATCAAAATATTCTATTGCCTGCAACTTTCAAGGTTAATCAAACGCTTGAAATGAGAAATTGAAGTCCACAGATTTTGCTACAAATGCAAAAGTCAAATTGAATCGATCTGTGTGTTTGATGCAATTTTACTCAAGTGAAACTTTAGCCAAATTTTAAATAAGTCATTAACATTTCAACTTGTCAGGGACGTTTTCAATGCATGATTTAAAAAAAGGGAAAAAACAGAATTCGCAACGTAATGATGTGAAGAACTCGTCGCTTTTCGTCTAAACATTCGTGACTCGATTTACTAACAAAGCCAGTATTTAACTGTAACTCGACCTTGAATTTAACTTTACGCATGACCTAGAATGGATCGATGGCTTCCAGGGATTTTTTTTTATGAGGCACCTACGTGGGGGATGTATTTTCGTTGTAACTTATTAGTTACTTGCAAGCAAACATTAAACTAATGTGAAAACAAAAGAAACACACTTGTTACAACTCACTTACAAATATAACGTAAACATGAGATGTAAACTTTTGTATTGTTTTGTTAAGAATGTAACAAAATTAAGCTGGTTGTTAGGAATGCTTGTTTTGCTTTCAGTGCGTAAAGAGATAAGGTTTAGATTAAAAGTAATGTTTTTGAATGATAACGGGACAAAAAAATTTCAGAGTGCCTCCTTTTATTGGTAGATCTGCTCTGAAGGTGAGAATCTGTACAATCACAAATAAAATGTATTTAAATGTTATTTAATTACGAATCATGCAGCAAGAATCACAAAAACGAAAGACAGCGAATCTGAATGTTACTAAAACAGAAATTGTCTTTTCATGCATTGCCTTTTTTTGAAGAGACTTTAATAGCAGTTGGGTAAAATGACTACTTACTAATGTGTGTGCCAATATTGAAATTTGGTAAAATTTGTCCATAATTGTTATATATCTAATGGGGAACTTTTGAGGATGGGTACACCTTTCTTGGGGAACCAATCACTTCGCGGACACTTTATTGGTAAAAAATTACTCCATTTTTGTGTTGTCAGATACTTTCGACTGGTTTGAAGTTATTTTACCCAGCTACTCTCAGAGAAAACGAGCAGCTGGTTGTTATGAAAAGGAAATGAAAATATTCTAAAGGTACACCTCTCTGTAACGTATGCATTGAACGTTTTTGAGGTAACTGGAGAGTGTAGCAGTAGATTTTGAAGTTTAAGTCTGGTACCAATTGCATTGTTGTACAATGCATTGAAGGCTAAATTATAGTTTTATTACAAAATATTTATCCAGTTCCTCAACTTAACAATTAAAAAAAAATGACGAGTCTGTTGTATGTATCCACATTTTTTTGAACTTCCATCCAATCTCTTTGCGACCCATATTAGCTCCTTGTTTAACGTAAGTTATAGAAACTTTGGTGATACAATTATAATATTCAAACAAATAGTGACATCTGGAAGATATCATTTATTTAAATAAGTTGAGGATCAGCTGTGCGCATTCCCTTTTACTCTGCTTTTGTCTCAATTTAAAAGATTAGAAAAATCGTTTTTTGCCGCTCAAGCTGTTATATATACTCAAACTAATAAGGTTGAGAGTCCAATGGGACCCCGAGCGAAGAAACATTAAACAGAGCACGACGTAACCTTGTAACATGTATGGGTTCATAATTTATTCCTATCTAAGAGTATGCAAGGCATTTCTTAGAATTGTACAATGTACAATTAAAAGAACCCTTACACTAAAAAAACATATTTGAACAATTTTGTTTAAAAAACGGATACTCATGAAAATGAGTACTACTCGATATAAATGAGTACTTCAACTCAATTTGTGTAAAATATTGAACAAGTTCAGTTGAAGTACTCACTGTTTTGAAAAGGATTACTCATTTTCGTGAGTATCCCATTTTTTAAACAGAATTGTTTAAATCCTTTTCGAGTGATGTTACCTCTTTATTAAGTAATTTGTAAGCTATGCATAAGTTAAGGTGTATTATAATTTTAATTGTAATTTGCCTTTATTGCTTTGCACTCAAGTGCAACACTTGCAGCAATTTGTATAACAGCTACCCATTTAACTCCTTGGTGGGTATGAAAAATCAAAGATAGGCACTACTCGAACGAAAAGCACCTGGATCACTACTCCGATGCCTTATCGTTTTGTACACCACTCCTTAACGCCCTCTCGATATGTCTTGGTACTGTCTTAATCGAATCTCATTTTATTAGTGATAACGGTGCTATGGCGGAGCGGATAAAGGCGGTGGCATTTGGAGCGATGAAGCTTAGCAACCTGGAGGTCTGGAGTTCGATTCCTGGCAGGGTCAAAGAAAGGTGGGTTTTTCATCCAAGAGCAATCTACGGTTTTCCTATCTGAACTGGCCTTTCAAAAATACAAAATTTGATCCAAATGATTGGATTGGTTGCCACCCGACGTGAAGTTGTAATATATAAGCCAATGGATTTTCCCACATTCGTGGACGCTTAGCGTTGTAAAAAACCGCCCTTCAAGGAGTAATTATTACTATTATTAAGAACTTTACCTAGTCCGTTATGATTCCGGTGTCCAGTACAAAAGTATGCATTGAATAAGACCAATGTTCCGGCAAATTTGTTTTGCCCCACTTATTCCGGCTTTGAAACCATGCTGGAGAAAACATAAACAAGTTGGGAAGTAATGCCGTGAATTGAATTAATCCACAGTGGGTGGTGTCTCCCATCTAATAGGACTTTAGGGAAATGTTAGATGTGTCATCCTACAGCTAAATGGCCCTAGGTTTCAATACTGGATCTTAGGCAACACGGCAACACCTAACAGATGTATGAAGAAGTCGAAAAACGTCCCTAGGCAATATAGGTTGTTCTTGAGTTGAACAGCTCTCTTTTCAAAAGTAAGAAAATATACAATAAACCTATTCCTTTTGAAAAATAAATGGAGAATCAAGGTGGGAAAGTTCAAACTATATACTTTCCGCCATATATGTTGCCTTCGGTCTACACCTTTACATGTCGGAAGTGTTAATTAAAAAAAACCTGAAACAGTAGTCTGTTCATAACAAGTTAAATACTCTACCGTTAGCACGGGCCATTATATAGATGAATGACTTTAAAAAAGTCTTAAGCTGTATTGAATCAGTTACAATGTAGAAAAACAATGGAATTGAATGGACTATGCTGGAATCACATCAAGTTGCAAAATTACATTGCCGGATTACATTTACTCTTTGTTCAGTTAAAGTTTCACAATAACATTAAGGTCATGTTTTTCGTCATATTTCAAAACAATTAAAGGAAGCTAATTCTAATCATCGGTAGGTTAAGATTGATAAAATGAGCACCATTTTCACAAGAAAAAGCTGTAACCTTGTTCCCGTGTAGGCCTACTGGTCTAGACCAAACATGGCATATAAGCGTGGTGATGTTATTCTTTTCTTGGCAGTATTGAATAGATGTGTCTCAATTTGACAACATATAAAATTACATAGTAACTAAGAATTTCAGAGATGATTTATGGCGGGATTGATAACGGACTACGCTTCCCAACATCGACATGTGAAGATGGTTTCTAGAGCAACTGTCTAAAGTTCCCTACTCTTGTGTCAAAGATAGCCTTTTCGGACATGATTAACTGACAAATGTAATTACGTAAGCGTACAAATAAACACGTGAAGCAGGACATCTAATAATTCCAAAAAGAAAATGTTTACATTTCTTTTGACTTTATACCTCGTGAACAAATTATTTTTGTCGAACGTAGCAACAACATCGTAGAGAGTCATAAATAAACATCCGAGTGTTGTAACCCAGTGTTTAAATCTCTGCAGGGAATAAATTAAGACGAGCAAGCCCTTGTGGTAATACGAAAATCTATCTGATACACTTTCAAATGGAGGGTCAGATTTGTGCTTGTAAGATTCGTCACAATAAGAGCTTAATCAATAGCCGTTTGTGGCCATCATTACTTGACCTTTTCTACATGTTTTTATCTTTCGAGAAAAGAATTTTTAATAAATCAAAGCATGACATGTATCCAGCATTCCAATAATAGTTCGTTGGCACTATGTCAGATTTTCATGTAACTGCCCCATTTGCACAGTTTTTGAGATGTTCGGATTAATAATGTACAGCCAGCGTTGAACCCTAGGCACAGTATAGCGAATATTTCTTACAAACTCAGAAATCTCATTAGCCTTAGACGACGGCTTCAATTTAATCAACCAACCAAGCCGTGTTTGAAACGAAAACTCCTCACGGCAACATTATTTTTCTCTTATATTACAAATGGCAATGATAAATATAGAGGAACGAAATATATATATATACATATATATATATCTATATATATATATATATATCTATATATATATATATATCTATCTATATATATATATATATATATATGGTTAAAGATAGCGAAACAACACTGGATACAGTGCTCAACCGATGGGAGCGAGTATAAATAATAAGAAAGTAAACACTATTGCATTTGAAGATACAAGCTTGTTTCGTATAGGCATACGTTTGTAGCCTACACTCCTCAGTCTACAAATGCGAAGCATAACGGTTATAAAATAACAAAATGAGACGCGCGTGTTATAGACACGTCATAGAGGTTTAGCGCCCATTATGACGTCCACAGAAGAAAGTATTATCTGCAGAACTAGAACGCGCAAAATAGCTTAAGAGTGCGCGGGTTATTTAAATACGTACCAAATCTAAGTGTTTTACAGATCAGTAAGGTAAGCACTCTATGCTTCATTATGCCCCTTAGAAGGTAATTGCCTAGCATCAGGTGTGATCTACCAAGCCTCAGTAACAAGACAGGACAACCTAAAGGTGGAAACATACGTCGGATTAACTGAAAACCCCTTCAAAACAAGATTCAACGGCCACAACAGTAGTTTTAGAAATGAAACCCAGAGGAATGCCACCACCCACAGCCAATATATCTGGACATTAAAGGACAATGACGTACCATACTCAATCAAATGGAAAATTCTAGCACACGGAAATTCTTATTCCACATCAAGCAAGAGGTGTAATCGTTGTGTAACTGAGAAATATTTCATCATCCACAAACCTTATATGTCTTCCTTGAATAATAGGAATGAACTTGTTAGTAGCTGTAGGCACCGTAAAAAAAAAGCTGTTATGTCATAATAACTTTTTATAATGAAGCATAGAGTGCTTACCTTACTGATCTGTAAAACACTTAGATTTTGTACGTATTTAAATAACCCGCGCACTCTTAAGCTATTTTGCGCGTTCTAGTTCTGCAGATAATACTTTCTTCTGTGGACGTCATAATGGGCGCTTAACCTCTATGACGTGTCTATAACACGCGCGTCTCATTTTGTTATTTTATAACCGTTATGCTTCGCATTTGTAGACTGAGGAGTGTAGGCTACAAACGTATGCCTATACGAAACAAGCTTGTATCTTGAAATGCAATAGTGTTTACTTTCTTATTATTTATATATATATATATATATATATATATATATATATATATATATATATATATATATATATATATATATATATATATATATATATATATATATATATATATATATATATATATATATATATATATATATAACGCTAATTCCCACCTTAGGGGGAAATTGTTATATCTGCGCGTACATAGGGCGAAAAAATAACAATGAAATACATAAGGAAAAGTCTTCGCCCTAACGTCTAAAAATATACACAACGTCATTTCAATGGCAAGCCATCCGTCCGTGTTAACAGCTAGGTGTCCGTAAATTGGACAACTTTGAAGTAATTGTATCTACTTTGTAAATCTAGGAGGGCGTTCTTTTCCGTTTACGTATTCCTATAGAAAAAGTGTGTAGAAACGTAACGGCGAAACTTATATTTCGCCCCCCCCAAATTTTTCCCCTTAAGGTCGACTTTTCAACAACAACTTTCCCCCTAAGTGCCGAATTAGTGATATATATATTTATATATATATATTTATATATTGCAATATATATTGCTTTTATATATGTATATATATATATATATATACATATATATCTATATATATATATATATATATATATATATATATATATATATATAATGAAGAGTGAAATATAAACATGTATATGCAAAGTGGAAATAATTTATAATATAAAGAACCTTATATGACTCCTTGACTCCTTTCTGGAAACTCGAACAGCCAGGTCTGGCTTCATAGCCAAACTGGTAAGGCGTCTGCACGTAGAGCAGAAGGTCTGGGTTCGAGTCCCAGTGGAGACGGTCAATTTTTCGTCGGGGCAGATTTTCAGTTTGATTTATTCTTTATATATATTAATATATATATATATATATATATATATATATATATATATATATATATATATATATATATATATATATATATATATATGTATATATTGAAAAGGTTGCAATAAGTTCTTTCAACATAGCTTTACAGAACTGTTTCGTAAGGGCCAATAATGTAGGTCCTCACTCCTCAGAAGCCTGAAGTAGAACTTCAGGCTTCAGGCTTCAGGTCTCTCCCAAATACAACGAGTTACATCTCCCACATGCTAAAATATAAACTACATAAACTACAGAGGAAATGCAGGAGAATCTTTGTTTGATAATTAAGCTATTGCCGTTGGGGCCTGAAATGTTGACGAGGTCGTGTTTGCCAACAACTGGACATGTATTACACCTCGGACGGTTACATGGAAAGGTACCAGCCGTGTCGTCGAAAGAAGTTTGTGGGTGGGAAGCCCGAACTAAACGGTTGGCTACATTTTTCTCAACTCTAAAAGCAGTGATGGGGCGTTCCGGGAAAACATCACGGGTGGGTTGAGGGTTCTTGTCGGAACAACTATACATTTTTGTGGATAGCGTGTAAAATAGGACGGACCGAAGGGTGATAAGAAATAACTAAAGGAATACGTAGATTGGTACCAGATTTGTACGTGCGCCAGATTTGTACGTGTTCGATTTGTACGTGCACTTTTTCATCCAGGACGCTCTTTTTCTTTTTTTGATTTGTGTTTCATCCTTCGCACTCATACCTACACATTTCAACAGTGCTCCGCAGCATTTCGATATATATATTTCGAATGATCAAATGTATCACTACTACACTTTCGACCTACACACTCTATCTTCGATCTGCCAACTTCGACTTACTTATTATTCATCCCGCTTGGGATAACTATGGTTACAAGCAGAGAAAATTGACTCATGCGGGGTATTTATAGCCCGTTGTCGATCCTGTGAATCACGTGAGGTAATAGCGTAGTGGTCATAGACCCTGCCCGGAAAGCGGAGGGTGATGGGTTCGGTCCCCGGTGCGGCTCTTTTTTTCTGGTGTTTTTCTTCAACCGGTCCTTCTTTGATAAAGCTTAATACTTTATCTTGGATAAGTGAGTACTTCAACTGAATTTGTGCAAAATTTTACACAAATTGCTGAATTTGTGCAAAATTTTACACAAATTGAGTTGAAGTACTCACCTATTTCGAGTAGAAATACTCATTTTCGTTAGTATCCTAATTTTAAAACAAAATCGTTTAAATATTTTTTAGAGTGAACTTATTTGATCTCGTTGCTAAAAATTAAACCTTTTTTAGTAATTAACTCAATTATTGAGGAAAATTGTCTCGTAGGACCTCATTTACAAATTACCCATCCTCTTAAATCCAATTCTTAAAGGACGGCGTTCAGAAACATTTTCAGCCTCGTCGAAAACATCGTCCTTACGAAGTTTTAAAGTTCTTAGCCATAATAATCGGAAAGATGGAAGATACTTAACTTCAATGTCAAACACGTTTTAAAAGAGTTTAAGATTAACTGAACCGTCACGTAAGTATGACTTATGGATATTTAATGGAATAGTTGACGGCCGAACAGTTAAGGAGATTAAGTTACATAATTTAACGGTCACCCGTGGATTGGCTATTATTTTCGCCTCTCAGTTATTTCTTGCACAACGTGTCAAATGAATTGGTTCAATTGACCTAGAGAATATTAAACCATTGCGTATCAATTATATCAAGGTGGTATAGCCTGAAGCCAAAGAAAATTCTACTGTCTTGAAAACTGCACTTGCCAGACCGATCAGGCATTTTCGTGTAGTCTTGTAATATTTCTCTTGAAACTCTACTTATTTTTATTGCAATGAAAATTATTCAGAGACTTTTTAACCCCAATCACCTTTAAAAAGGTCAGACGTTGTACATGAGGAAAAAATCCAATGAGCCAGTCCACCTTTCGCTCGATATTCGTAAAAAAAGTAAGTCAAGTTCAATCATTTTGTTTGCAGAACAGTTGGAAATTTAATAAATATGTGAGATTTGGGATGGTGAATGAAGTTTTATGGATTCTTTAACTAACAAAATCTTCTCTGACTGACCAATGCAATTTCGTCCGTTGATTAGAATGTCAAGGGAATCGTGTACACCCGATGCAGCTATCTACACGCATTCAATTACTGAAAGAATTAGATATGATAAATTTGGGGGGTCCGATCTCTCACACTTCGGGATGAATTTTTAGTTTGACTTTAAGTTCAGGATATTCCCCCTGTAATGTAATTCCAAACCTAAGCAATCAAAAGGAACGTGCCATGCATTAAACGTACCGTTTTCTTTAAAAAGAAACTTTTCTCTGTTAAACTGAAGACATCATTTAGTTTATTGAAAATCCCTTAAACAAATGAGGAAAAGGTTTAGTCATTCCCAAGGTAGAGGTGTGGTGGCAAAGAGTTACGTACATTAAACTGATGTAAATGTAAGTACTTGGGTTGAATTGAAATTCATGATCGAATCATTACCAATTTTTCGAACTATATATATATATACATATATATATACACATATATATATTTATATATATATATATATATATATGTATATATATATATATATATATATATATATATATATATATATATATATATATATATATATATATATATAGGCGGCGTGTGTTGGGAAGTAAAGAAACCAAATAACAAAACAACACAAAAAAATGAATACATTCATTTCCAAATAAATTATAAATCCGTGAATACAAAATATTTCGGGCTTAAATGACACAACCCTTCATCAGTTGTACAAAAACACTAGTGCAAAAAAAAGACTAGATACACGTACTCGTACAACTCCCTCGCTTAGGTATCGACTGCTTGGGTGCCCATGAACGCCAAATCCCTATTCAGACACGATTTATAATTGTTAAGTGAGATGATGGTTTGTAGTTTGAAACTCCCGGTGTCACCTCTCTTGAGCGCTTTTAGGTATCGGAAAGCGCTGTTATTTGGTTTATATATATATAAATATAAATACATATATATAAAGACTTGGGCCTTCTCAGTGGTTTTAGCTTTGCAACCGTTAGTCCTTAGCAACTGTTTACCTTCCTTGCGCGCCGCGACTTTTCTCTCAGAGGAGTGCGTACTGTGCGGATAAATTCATCTCTGCGTGTTTGGCGGTTTGTGCTACAGCTTTCGTTTGTTTCAATTTTGCTACATTTGTTATAACGCAGTTGAAGGGCACAGGAGTGTCCGAAATATTCGTTTCAAATACAGACTATTGTGCTCTGAATACCGTCGTTTTTATCATTCTTTGGTTTTCTTGTGGATATGGAGCATACGTGGAACTCACTAATTTATATATATATATATATATATATATATATATATATATATATATATATATATATATATATATATATATATATATATATATATATATATATATATATATATATATATATATACAACAGAGAAAATCAACTATACTTTGAAATACCCATTGCATATTAAGCAAAATATACCCTAGTGAAGCGTTTGTCTTCAAACAATGTACCAATTTTAACAAATCTCATCCTCTTACTGCCTCAAAATATTATCTTTTAGCAAATTAATGGTTATTCTTTTTGTGAACGTCTTTGTGAAAGATGAAGCGATATCAGAGAGAATTGGATAAAAGCCTGCAGTAGCAATTTTCCGTAGCGTCCCGGACTATTATCACATTGCAGTGATTAAAAAGCACTTAGGTCCTCTCTCACCCAGATAGTTTTTGATGAAAGAGAGTTTTTAAATTAATCTTGAAAGCAAGACCAATAAAATGAGGATTTCGCTCTGACCTTTTGCAACCTAAAAACAACCAATGAACTTATCTGAGATAGTCCGTAGGCATTAAAATTAAACACATTTTTGTCCAGGAGCAGTAACTTCACCGTACCTTCTGCCGCCAACCTAAACGCCCCACATTTTACATCTCAATACTGCTCAGGACGGATTTCAACAGAAAATAGCCTGCAGAAGAATGAATACCTTTTTTACAAGTAAATTTTCTCCTTGTGTTTGTCTCTCCTGTTTCAATTAAGAAGTCGAGGTTTTCGATTGTATAGCTTTTTTATTTTTTTTACCCGGTCGTAACTACCGCATTATGGAGACGCTTGTGATTGAATTGAGACATCCTTTAGCTCGGAACCATTGAAAACTTTTAAAACGTTATCGAAGAGCGAAATGGCTTGTACTGTTTACCTTGAATACTTCTGTGGTTTGTATCGCAAATGTGTTTAGGCGTTCATTACTAGCTCACTTCACCGTGGCATCTTAGTTTTGGAAGAAGGGATGATCTACTTTAAAAAGAAAGATTTTCAGCGTAGATCGTTGGGAACAGCTGCTCTGCTATCAAAATGATTATGACTTCTGGCACCCTGTTTTTAGTCCTAGTTAGTATGTCAGTGGGGGTTATATTTGCTGAGTGTTGAGGACATCAACTTTAGGGCAAATCGGTGATGATTAAATTTCATGTGTATATCCTACGTACGGTAGTGTTAGGAGGATGTTATTTGGGAGGTAAACCGAACACATTACTTTCAATGACATGGGATGTTTACACAGTAATTCAATGTACACGATGGAAACAGTGGATATCTACAAAACTACCACAGCCTACGCTATACAATTCCAGTTCCATTTGATACATTTTTTTTCATTTTGCTTAAACAAATAGCCCTAAACAAACTCTGGAAGAATTATGTTGGACAAATATCTACAAAAATAGACTTTGATACAAGAAGCAATTGAACGGCTGTTGACGGAGTGGTTAACATACCTGTTGAGATAAGTTAACTGTGTCCTTAGAAATTCATCATCAGCTTCAAAAAGTTTTTAACTTGAAAATGGTTGGATGATAGTTGTAAAGCCACCTTATTTTGAAGATTAAAGACTGGGAATGACCTTTCCACTTCGTTTCAATATCTAAATACCGAACGGAATGAGTGGTCTCAAAAAATACTTGTACCATTCAAATAGACATAGGAAAACGTTTTCTTACATAGCTAGTTCCGCTCTCTTTGTTTAGACAACTCTTGGTAGCTGTTCAAGTCTCGTCTACAAAGTAATACGTCATTGACACGCATACTACTCTTTAAAATATCGTCCTCTCCTTCTATGATGTATGACCAAAGTGTCGTCAAATGACTATTTATCACTCTAGACTTAGTAACAATGAGCCATTTTCGAAATTAATTCTGCGTTGATACAAGGAAAGAAATAAGACACATTTTAATCTCTGTTGAGAGAGGAAAGCAAACAACATAATGTGAGATTTATTAAGTAACGGGAAACAGTTGTTGTATTACGCCAAGCGAAAACGCCACATCCGGTAGTGGGGGCGTTGGTGCATACTGCCTCCTAACCAGCTGGGAAAGATTTTTAACGTTCCCATATGAGGTGAGGGCTAGTGAAACCCATTTCCTACATTGCGTTCAGATTTCCATAGCCTAAATGTACATATGCCGGAATTTAACATGAAATATTTGTTTGTTTCTATACGTTGTCTCCTCACGCCTGGTAGAATAAACACGGGCTAAATTAATCTTTTAATGACTTTCAGTTCTCTGTTGGATGCATTTGAATAGGAAAAAAGTCTAAAGACAGTGGAAAAATGAGAGGAAAAATATATCGAACGTTGTCGAATTCGTGTTGAAATTTCAAAAAACCTTAGGAATGAAGCCAATCACTTGTCAAGAAACGTAAACAAGTACATAAATGAACTAGGCGGAGAGCTTTTTATGGCTTTTATTGCATCTGGCAATTTAAGACGCGGGTTTTCTTCTTATAGCTAGTTTTTAATAGAGACTGTCTACATCGGTTTCATGCACTATAGACCATAAAACTGTTAACTCGGGCAACATTTTGGTTATCTCCTCCTAGATTGACAATGGACTGTGGGATTAATTTCATGATAAGAATTAGATAACTTGAGAGTGGTAGCGTAATGAAGCTAAGGAATTGGAATAAGAAACGAAGCGTCAATATCCCGTAGCCAAGTTAGCTTATGTAAAAGGATCAGGACTGAAATTAAGTGCAGGTCGGTACTTATTATTCTGAAGGTGTATATGGTTGGTCAGTGGAAACAAAAAATGAGACTGATGTGAATTGGTTTATGGATAGGCTCTGAATAACAAAAAGAAAATGGTTAGACAATATCAGTAGGTAAAAAACAGCATGAATTTATCGGCAAAAGACGTAAATCTGCCAAGACGCCTTAGATGCTGTGTACGTACTCACGTACGTTTGCTACGCGTACACCGATGGGAAGTTTACTGGACAAGCATTTTTCTATATTGTTGAAAGGGAATACTCAGTGCGTGTCACGCATATTTTGTTTATGTTAAACGTATTGCTGTTTGTGTTGGAGACGTCAAAGGGTCCCAAACAGGTACGTATTTATAAGAATGTCTTTACAACGGGCCTAAAATTTAACAAAGTTTGTACGTCACACGTTGGAATCAGACCTAGTTGGCCTCGTACAATCCTATGCACACACGAGGACATACGAAGATGATCAAAGATTTGTAGACACCCTGTGACCAAATTTGAAGACTGGACCACATCCTAAAGGATTCGCATGTCAAGGAGACATCGAAAGTAGAATGCAACAAATTTGACCGCTAACATTACCAACATAAAGACTAAGATACAAACAGTTCCACACAGTGTGCGAATGTTGTCTGGCTATACCTCCTATTCTTTAATTTGCAATATAATGTGGTTATTGTGGAAACTTTACTAAAGAATGTTTCTATGGCGATTTTTGACGAAATGCCTAATTTCGTTCTGCAAAATATCTAGCTCTGAAACTATTCAAATTTAGTTTTTCGTTTCGAAATAATGATGAAACCAAATCACGTGATGGTAAGATAGAGACAAATCGTGTTCAGTGGATGCCTATTATTCAGGGGGTAACTCGTATTGGTACGCGATCATTAAGATGCACATTTTCTCGAAACATTGTTTCATAGTTATATCACATTGATGTGTCAAGAATATTAAACCTACATTTGTAAATGGAACACTTTAACACTAGATTCCTTTTGGAAGCTTTTGAAGTGAAACGAAAAAGCTCAAATAAATAAAGATTATGCTACATGGTCTAGAAAGTTGAACATTTAGAATTTTTCATTTCTTAATTTTTGAGGAAGTATGAAAGCTACCTTCGACGTTATTTACAATATCTGACTTCCCAGCGTTAACATTTTACTTAGTGGTATTGAAGTAATCTTACAGAGCAACTACCTATAAGAGAAAATGCTTATTTGTATAAAATTACCACACTTCAAAGAAAGTACTTCGTTAAAAATGGAATGTTTGATCTTAAGAGGGAAAGTTAAAGCAAAAATTTAATTTCACATGAGAAAAAGGAACGAAATGTCTACAATCTGGTGAAACTTCGATTTCAAATCGAAAGTGTTTTTCTACAGGTATAAGTAAACATAGTTTTTAGAGTATCACTTCTTCACACTGACAAATAAATCTTTGTTTCATTTTGATTTTTCAGTAAATCAATACGGATAGGACCCCTGTGGGGAATGCACACTTGCTCATATGCTTCTTATGCAATTATATTCTGATACATGGAACTGTTAAAGAGTGAGTTGGTTGCAAGGTGGACAAACAAAACACTGCCTATTAAAATAAGAATATCTGCTTGCTTCAAATTCCCTTTTTTGTTCAAAAGGTGACATCTTTAGCTGATCATACCTTGAAAACTAAAATTGGTTTCAATTCAAACCTCACAACAGTTTTTTAAAATAAGCACTCCTCTAACATTTCAAAATGTTAAAATGTGATAAGGACTTATTGACCCTTCTTTTAAAGTATGTAGCAAATAACAGCAAGGCGCTTAACCCTATAAATGGTTTAGAGGCGTTAACAGCACGCACTAGTTACTGGATAGGAATTTAAATTAAAACATGGCATGGCCTTGAAAACATTGCACTATATACCTTGATAAAGTCCTAAGTCATCCCAACAAGCCGAATATTTTTTTTTGAAACACATCGCCGTTCATGGTTTGTCGTTACATATTTTAAAAAGCAACTAATGCCACATACATTTGGCATAGAGAAATATAAAGCTTTCAATTAAACTTGTCAGTCACATTTTCGATATTATATAGTATGAATATTTGAGTTCTTAAGTAATTTCATTGAGTCTGCCTCGTAATGTAGGCAATAAAACCGATTTAAAATGTCACTTCCTGCTAACGGAACAAACAAAAGCCTTTATCAAAGTCACTTTACTATACATCATTGTAGTGAAGATATCATAGGCAGTTTAACCCCATTAATACACTCAAAAGAATTGCAGATGCTATTGACAATGTCCTATTTCCGACTTTTGGCACTATTTAAGAGCAGGTCGGTCATTTTTCGTGTCCAATGGTTCGATATTCAACCGCGAATCATTTGAGAAAATTTTTTACTGAAGAATTGTGAATGGAAATATGATTTCATAGAATCTGTGCACAAGGAAAAATGAATGAGGTTCACAGAATGCTACGGCTTTAGAATCAGCGTAATAATAACAGTAGCCATCCGCTTGTTAGAGCTACACAAGAGCATTTAAAAAAAGGAAATAATACTAGATAACGATTGTAATCCATATCTAAGAACGAGTTTGCGTATTTCGAGGAGGCATATGACGCTGAACTTCGCCTTTGCTCTTTTTGAGCTCAGTTTCTAATTAATCAATTCTTTGTTGTAGGAAAAAATTGTCGTTTAGTTAGCATGACAATTTTGGTGGTTATATTGAGAATAATTTGCAGAGCATCATCTTCGATAGTAAGGGCAACTGTTAAAGTGATATATATGAGCGTTTAGTACTCATAAGGCACAAAGGTAAAACAGAGAAAAAGACATAATGACATGAATATTTTAAAACATATTGGCAGACTTTCATGGGTGTTAGAATGCTTGGCTAAAAAGGGAAAGTAATTGAACTATGTTTGCACCCAATTAAACGACTAATTATTTGCACTTCAATAACATATCTGCACAACTCTAACTTCTAAATTTTCATGCATAGCAAGTGTCTACTTATTTGAACATATTTAAACTGAGAAAATAAACATACGCTTTCATTGCAATTAATTTGATTTTTTTTTATTTCGTAAATTCCAGTTACTAATGACGAAGACGTCTCCTACAAACACAAACACTTCCCATCAAGATTTGTGATTGCTGATAGACCTTAAAGGGAACTTATGATACAAATGTTTACAACACAATTCGGCAATCACGTGGGCAAAATTTTATAACTAGTTGTGTGTTTTTTTTACCTGTAAGTTGATAACGGGCTTCGTTTGGCGTATTGTTCTTAGGGGTTAGCATTGATTTTTACGTGGAATGTGAATCGACCTATCTGCACAATATATATTGCATGTTTCGATCAATACCGTTATAATAAGCTCATGAAAAGATATCGTAAGTTTTATGAGAGCAGGTTTGTCTGAATGGTTAAGATTGGTTCAGTGGAATTCAAGAATGAAAAGATACGGGAGACTGCCATTTAAGGAGAGATTTGTCTCTTGCTTCATTTGTTGTAGAACCTGGGTAACCTTAGAAAACGTTTACAAAAGTTAGAAACATCAATATTTCTTACGAGCAACGGCGTTTGGAAATGACTAATTTGCTGATGAAATGATTTCAGTATTATAGCATAAGCTAAAGAGACAAAAAGAAATTGAGGAAATTGAGAAAAGGGTATCCAACTTAGCGGCAATGGCATTAAAAGAAGGATTCTGTCAAACTAACAATTTTCAAGTGAAAGATAATCTTTTAACTGTTAACGTTCAAACTACATCTACCATCTAAAAGTGGTGCGTGCTAAGGATCCAAATGTTTTTCAAAACAATTTTGGTTCCGCTCTGTGAACACTTTTAGATGCTAAACACATGTGTTCAAATCTTAAACATTTAGCGCTTAAAAAGAGATTATAATTGAAAGTTCTGTGTTCAATAGCTAAACATGTTTAAAGTTTAGATGTATTTACAAAGTGAGGACAAAATACATGTTTAATAGCTGAGTACGGCCCAATTTCTAACCAATTGGGTAGCTGGAAGTCTTCATTTGTGAGGCAACTTGTGCTGTCATCAAGCACATTATATCGGAAATAAAGTAGATATATTGTCTAAGTAATAATCATACATTTGTAATACATTTCTTGTACACTCCACATAGTACAGTTCCAAACCGCACTCTAAAGATTTTTATTCATTACTGGAATTTTACGTGTTAAAGAGATGGAAAAGACAAGATACGTCTGAAGCAAATAATCTTTACAAATTTCCTGAAAAGGAGACCTATTTTATTGATTACTTTGCATAGATGGTAGTGCTTTCGGATTAAAGTTTGTGAAAATAGTGTGATTCCATTTTAATGATGTTTGATTTGCTTTTAAAGATGTCTCTTGTAAAGATTACAACCACTTGGCAACACACAGATAGATATGGAGAAATGATATCATGTATAAGGTCTAGAAAAAAATTGTCAAAATGTAAAAGTTGCCGGGAAACATGTTTTATCTCGTTTTTGTAAAAGCTCTAAATTCCCCTATTTCCGTGTTTGTTACTTTCCTCCTGAGTAAAAGAAAAAAACAATACCCGCAGGAGACGAGACAAAAAGTCAGGTAAAAAGGAAAACCTGAAGATGTTAAATAACACATCATTATCAATCAAGTTGCAAAGTACTTTGTTTGAGCCATATGCCTCTATACTGAACCCGTGCTGTAAACGGAATTAGCCTTTGTGTGAAAAGCAGTTAGGCTATGGAAGAGAGATGTTAACCTACACAATAAAACGACTCTCTTAACCACAATTCGTTAACAGTCGAGTGTTAGTAGCTGTTTACTGCATATTACTATAAACTAAACATTCTTTGTTATTGATGAGACACTCCTTGTCCATGATATTCCTCCTTTATTATTAATGGAAGATGGAAAACAATCTTAGTGCTCTTCGATGGGAAAAGGGTCCGTAGACACTGTTAGATTTTTCCAAACTATTTATTTAAATTTAGGGTTAAAGCCTTATCTAACTAAATGATTGACTGAATGACTGAGTGACTGACTAACCCAACGAATAATTACTGATTACACGCTGATAACATTTATATGAATGACCTTAAGTGTAATATTATATCATCATATAATTATTTGATGGTATATTCTTGTTCTATTTATTAGCAATAGACTGTGTGTCAGCCTCTACTATCGTACACGGTCATTAAGTTCATACAAGTTAAGTGCTGTAATCTAAGGATTAGGAAGTTACACATCAAAGCTAAAATGCTCAAAATCATTACAGTATATCAGTAGGACTAATGATACCTTTTACCATAACTTTGACCTCCTCATATCCAATGAAGAAGCCTCAAAACTCGAAGCGCCACAAAGTCACAAAGATGCGAATTTAAAGTGCGTATCGCTCTTCAGTTTCGAATAACGATCCCAGCTAGACCTTGCATGCTATATACTTATACCATATCTACAACAGGGTTTCTTAAATATGACCACAATTCTAATAGCTATTAGGAACAGAACTCCCAGTATTTTGGTTTTGTTCATTACCTTGATAACACTTCATTGACTCAAGATACAAAGCAATAGATGAAAAGAATAACAGAGCATATTTACCCTTCCGTTTGATAAAATTTGCGATTCGACACATCCAACTGAAAATCACGTGATCAGGGCGATCGATTATAATGGGTAAGTAAAATCATGTACGCTATATTCCGAAGAAATCAGATTTGCATTTCGTTCCAAAATACGTGAACTGTCCAGAACGATGAATTTAGCTGTCACAAAGTCCAAGCATGAAATAACACCTTTCATGCTCCAAATATAGCTTTAAAAAGAGAGATCGGCCAAAGATAGATCAATTTTTAACAATTTCATTTTTCTTGAAACAGTTTTCAGAAACCTTTTTAGTTCCTCTTTTGACCGTTAATCATCCCCTCCCCCTTTATAATATTTAGCTCGCAAGAGTAAACTGAACTAATTTCGTGGGGTCTTCCCAAGGAAGGTTATTAACACAAGGGTTAACTTCAATGTACCTTGCAAACAGAACTTAGATGTTAATATTTACTCTCAAGCACATTAAATGCAAGCAAATTCTTGGAAAAAAGCGTGAGGGTATTACTACGAATGCTATTTTGAATTTAAAGATTATCAACATGCAAATATGTTTCACATTTTTAAAAACAAGTTATTTAATAAAGAAGTTAACCATAAGATGTGGTATTAGCATTAACGTTCCGGTTGCGCACGTGCAGCATGGGTTGAGTTAAGGACACGTGGAATAGTATTTGGAGTTTCCACCCACGTCTCACACTATCAACTGTTAAAAACTTATTTCAAACACATATAGCCTTTGCAAAAGGCAAAAACCCTTTTCTACCGCCATCCAAAATAGTCATCTTGTATGGAGTGAGATGGTTATTAAGTTTGCGACAACTTGAACAACTATGAAAGACCATGCATCCCACAAAAGACAATGGGCCGCCCAAAACATTTGAGGGTTTTGAGATTGTGTGAAATATCAGTCAATGTTGAAAGATAACAGTTTCAACTGTTTCATTTGAAGGTTTGGATTTCTAATCGATATAGACAGGTTGCAATTAAGAAACACAGATCCATGTTTTTTTAAATAGATGAGGCTTATTGACAGCAAGCTCGAGAAGATGATCACACATATGCTTATGTAGGCTTCAAGCCCACTGAGGTAGTGTTGAGAAGAAAAGAGCCATTGTTATAAGGAAAGGTGACGAAGCCAGTATAGGCGTATAGGCGTAAGAGAACTTGTCAAACAATTTTCCATGATGGAAAATTCAATAGGTATGCGTGGGCCTACTTGACAGTAACGTAGCCACGTGGGGGTGGGTGGGGAGTTGGGTCCCATGGCCCAAACTTGCAATTCAAAACACACCTAAAATAGCGCTTTTTCCCTCTATCGTAAGACTTTCACCTCATCTTGTGCCTCAAATGCTCCCATGACACCAACATCCCCCCGCCCTTGACACAATCGTGGGTACGCGCCTGGTAGTTGATGCGCCCATTTAAGTGTCCTGGATGATGTGACTATACATGTTAGGTGTAGTACACTTTAAACCATTGACACCCTGTTGTTTCATGCCAATTGTTATCTTCGCCTACACTAAATTAACGGCAAAAAGGAAACTACTATGGAATTGTAAACAAATTTGTGACCTTTGCAGGTGCAAACAGAGGTCATGCAAGTAGGTCAGCGCGACTCAGTTTAGCATTCTGGGTGTAGATGTGTTAACGGAAAGCTCGCTCGACAGCACCTTAATACATGGAAGTACTTCCATGCTTAGTAACATTTGATGTGCAACGGACGCCTGGATGGCAAACTAGAAAGACGCTTAACGCAGTATCGTCGGCACATGACCTCTTAAGGCTGCCTACAAAGCATTTGACAAGGTTCATGAGTGGAGGCAGGGTTTACTTTAATGAGAGTCATATGGAATTAAAGGCAGTGCTAACAGGAAAATGATGAAGGCACGATGAACGCTGAAAATATAATAGTCCAATTTAAACAACCTTTTTCTGTTCTAAGAGATGAAGTATGGTAGGGTACGCAGCTGTTCGTAGTAGAATATTACACAAGGCGTATGAAGGTAACCATTTCAATATATAAGGAATGCGTCTAATGCGTTTAAGCATTTTAAGGCTATTTGACTAGAAGTTTGACGATTTCGCCCACAAAACTTCCTACTTGTTTTTGGTTTGATAAATTGCAGCAAATTAATTGTCTAGCATGGCATTCTTATCTCATGAATAGTTTTCTTTTTTGAAAGTTATGAGATTACCGATTGTATGAGCAAGCGGTTAGAACATCCGACTTGCAACCAGGCGTTTTGCAGTTTGATTCAAGAAGGAACCTCCTGTCATTGTGTTTGGTGCTCAGCATAAGCAATGGGGTAGGGAAAGCAACCTGTATGACCCACAACTGTCAAAAGTCCGTGGTCGTCCAACTTAAACAAATTGGTGATAGACTGAAGTGTTAAACGTCACCTAACCTGAAAATGATTTGAACTCTTCTTTGACGTCATTTCTTAGAAATATTTATCCAATCCTTATAATAACCATTATCTTTTAAAGGGAAATTAAAAAATATTTGTTTTTAAAGGTTTTGAGTACTTGGGTTACAAAGATTAAAATGGGATGGATGACCTATTAGGAATTAACTGGTTTTTTCTTACCATATACAAGGAAAGATGTCACAGTAAAATGCCTAAGAAACAAAGCGTAATAGATATCATTTTACCCTCAGACACCAAATTCAGTTTAAGAAATACAAAACTACTGTCCTGTGTATTCTATTCATATTTCTTCCAAGTAGATTCAAACAAAGCTCATCAAGTTGTAAACACTGAAAGCTAAAATCGTTTATTTATAATGTGGTTACAAAGTAAAAACCAGGAAAAATATTACATATTATATGACGAAAGAACAAAATCATGCCCATCATAATTCAAAAAAGGTTTGAAAACTAAACGTCAACCATATCAGCAGAACAGAGCTAAGTCATTAATCTCTCTACTTGCTAAATGACATGTTCGTAAACAAACCACCTCTTGCACGTGAATTGTTTAGCTTGAGGGAACATTATGCACCCAAGACGACATTGCGTCAATATTTTCACTGGATTTGTAATTGGCTTTAAGTGGTTTTTACTCTATGAAGAGACATGCATTACACTCTGACTAATCATTTTAGCATTCATGCGTCTCCCATCTATAACAAAAAGTTTGTTGGTGGTCAGAAGCTTCGAACATTAATCTCGGCTAAATTCACATTGACTTTAAAAATTTAATTGTGACCTTCTCTTCTTACTCTCCAAAAAGCATTGACTTCTTCCATGGTACAACAATAGACACAGAACCATAATCAAATCCTAAAAGTTTTGTCAAATGGAAACGGAAATTGTACATCACGTTCACATTGTGAGAGCCATGATTCTGTAGTTTGTTCTATAATATCGATTCTACACTTATGACGTGAGTGTTGTATGACGAATAATAATTTCTAAATCCATGAGTCTATTTTGCCTTTTAAATAATTGCAAGACGTCCAGAATTTCATGATTCTTATGTGATTCACAGGACGTCCATGTACGTTTAACTTCAGACATCAAGAGTTGTATAAGCCCTTCAACCACGTTGCTTAGCATACTGTTTGTACTCCTGACTGTTCAAGTCTGACTGGTTGCTCATTGTTGTAATTAGATTTCACAGCCTTACAATAATTCCTTGTTTTTGTACATTTCAAATATCAAAGGGGAAGTGTACTAACAACCTCCAGAATGTAGCATACTGATCTTTGAACAAAACGTTTTTAAATCATGTAACTCCTCCTATCCCACGATCCTTTAAATATTTCAGGAAATCTACACGCACCTCTGAGTACAGAATTTATGACTCTGTTAGATTTTATAAATAACTTTCACTCCAAGCAGTGAGGATCATGCATGATCAGAAATTTGAGACATTTTGTAAGGATTTACAGAATCTCTCACGACAAGAGGCAAAATTTCGTCGCGACGGCTCCTATAATGGTGGACAGTAACATAGAGTTTATTGACCACGATGGGTAGCACGCTGGTAAGGTCAGTATCACCATGGTAAAATGTAACAAGATAAGTAATGCTAATCAGATATATTATAAAGTACATCGTAAAAAAGACGGTATTAGATGAATGACTTTTGTTGGAAATCACGATTTTGTTAGCAAAGATGTACTGTTTCATATGACCTGTTTAAAAATGGTATCCCTGCAAAAAAATTTGCTAAGTTTCATTTTTAAATCGTGTGGCTTTTACAGACGAACCATCATACTCCCTAGCGTATTTAAAATGCGTAGATATGATTTATGTTCGGTCGCCGAACATTAACCATAGCATAAGACTATTTTAATGATTTGGAGAATTGAAAATATGCAAAATATGGCAGAAATGAGATTATTAAATTGTGCACACAAAAGTGTTCCATAGAGAGTCAATTTCTTACTCTAAAAGTGTGTTTAGCAATTAAACGTTTATTTTGCACCCACTTTGTAAAAGTATTTAAATTCTTAACATGTTTTCTACTCCACACAACGTGTTAAACAATTTTAAACGTGGTTTAGAAAAATTGCTCAGAAAGTAAACACGTGTGTTTAGCATCTAAACATATTTGCAAGATGGGTTTAAAATTTGCTGAGAAAAAAGTATATCCTTCTAAGAGTGCGGCACTTTTCCCAAGAGAAACCAAACATAAGAGTGGAAGATTACATTACAATAAGCAAGGTTGTTTATTCAATAATAATCAACGGCCGTCATAATTTTCAAGTCGTCGCCTTTTTCTCTTCAAACCTTACCTCAGTGCTCTCTTTATTGCAGTACTGGTGATAACACCCGGGGAAGCTTAACAGCAAAAGTCAAAAACTTTTTCTTTACGAATAACCAAGTAGAAGAAGTGATTTCTGACTTTTTGCCTATGGGTGGGGGAAGGGTGGGGAGATTGAATCTTTCCCGATAACGAACCTTAATGCACGTTGACAGGTGGAAACGACATAAAATGCGTTCCGTATGCATTCCATCTTATGACTATTTCCAAAGTAAGTACCGCCGCAATATTCCATAGATAGCACGTAGGCATAAGCAATGGAGTAGGGAAATGGAGTAGGGAAAACAGGTCAGTGAGCCTCAGCTGAAAAACCACGTGGCCGGCTCGACTTAAACCAATTGGTCCAGAAACTGGTCTAACTGATCTAACAAAACTAACCAAAGATAGCACTACCTAACATCTAAAACAGCTAAAATCAATTCAGACGTAGTGGGGTTGATGGCTAAAATGTGATACCCCAGTTACTATTCCCACCATTTTTCTTTGAACTCCATCAAATCACCACTTCTTTCCATTGGCTCAAAAACATTTCTGAAAAATGTCCCTGACCGTGGATTATGTTATCCCTCTTGTGCTTAAAAGGAACAACACTGCAACGACTTACACTCGCAAGCCCATTATGATAGTTGGGATCAAACGTCAACGACGTAATGGACCAATATCCAAAAAACAATTTAAAAGATGTTTAAAACCAGTGGTATTTCAATCTTTAAAAATGGCAAATTGTGGAAGCTTACACAAAATGACGACAAAAAGTGAGGACCAAAGGTAATATACCTGGTTGTCAGATCATTTTGCAGCAATAACATTTAAAAAGGAAACTGAAACCTGTCATCAAAACAAATGTTTTTCCTTTAGAGAACCAGTTAAAGTTAAAAAGAGAGAAAAAGGTACTTTAAAGCACGACATCCATGACCGACCATGTACAGCTTACAACGGTTAAAACTCTCTCATTTATCATTTGACTTGATCAACAAAATTGCTTGCAACTCGTAACCTAGCATTATGTTTTCGATGACCGGGAATTGATTGAAATAACGAACAACTGCTGGTTTTTCCCACCATTTGGGATAATAGTCTAGATGTAGGTGGGTTCATTTTTCTTTGTTTCTAAAATCCGATGATTGATTACCTCATTCTCATTGTAGTACCAAAAATAACCACCTTCCAATCTTTTGGAGTTAGCTCGTTGATATATACAACCCAGCGACTTTGGGTTGATACATGTGAAACTATCGCACACGCTCTAATACTTTGGAATAAAACGTTTCTTTACGTAGGTCTCTAAAAAGTTACAAAGTCTTGAAAAGTACCTTTAAGCTTGTGGAAAATACACACCGTTTAGGGATGTTTGAACCCTTTATCATGTAGCAAAAGTATAAGTGACACTAAACTGGATATACCCAAGACGAACACAACCAACAAGAAGAATAGGACTGCCACAAGCTGCTTCAGAGAGGCCGTATTTGTGTATCACGTATACACAAATACGTCTGTCAGGGTAGAAATTGCCTGGTCACATATCAACAAGACTTAATGAATTATTTCATCAATGAAAGCAATACTTATCAAATGTCAAATTTCAAAAAATTATCAGACATTAGGCAAAGAGAAAACCTACCGACTGCATTGTCAAGTGGTTAGAGAATCATACTTGCAGTCAAGAGGTTGGGAGTTCGAGCCCTGGTCTGGTCATACCGAAGACTTTAAAAACGGAACCTACTGCCATTGTGCTTGGTGCTCAGCAAAAGCAATGCAGCACGAAAAACAAACCAGTGAGCCACAACTGGTAAAAAGACCGTGGCCGGCTTGAATTGAACCAATTGGTTGGAAACTGGGACGCAAAACTGCATCTAACCTAACGCCAAGAGAGAACCGAATATAACATGACAGTAAACGTTGCTTGAATTTCGTTTGCCGAATGAAGTCATAATCTCCTTGTGAAATTTTATGATATGTTTGTTATTCAGTTGTTCATACTTAATATACTTGAGAGAGGAGATGTTTGAATTTTGAAGACATGTATATAGGTAGCCTTACTAAATTGCCAATTTCAATATATTCAACATAACGTCTTCCATTATTCACCAATGCATTATTAAATGCCAATATTTCAGTCGTATACATAAACGTAAATCTTACTGAGAAAGTAAACTTGTTATGTCATCTGTAGCGTGAAAAAGTCAATATGTTTGAACATTCTCACAACCAAGTTCGTCATAACAATTTAATATTGCATATTTACATAGTGAATTTCCTTAATTACGCCTTCATCTGCAGCTCTGGCTCCACATTTCTGTTGTGTACATTGTCTTTACGGTGGCTGTACTCATAATCATCGAATTTTTAAAGGAATTGTTAAGACAAAGGAATGTTACTCAGAATCCAAGCAACGTTTTGTTTAATGATGGGTTTTCATTTTAATTTGCAATAGGATATTGCAAATAACATTTCCATCACCACGTGCAGTTTTGTAAGTGCAATCTACTACCGCCATTTTGGCAACAATCTAAACTCGTAATGGTTTTTATTCTCTAAATGATATTAAAGGGAAGCAGGCCAAGATCATAAACAAACTTATGCATCGAACTCGGAGATAAAGGACATTTTAAGTACAATTGAAATTTGTAAGAATGTGTAAGATGAAAAGATATCTTGGGTGGAAGAAGAATTTCGGGATGTTAAAGCAAATCTAGGTAGAACTTACATGAATTATGGGAAATTTAACTACTTACAATACAACCAAACGCTGTTCATTTGTTCGAAATGAGCTCAAAATGTCAATGAGCTCTGTAACATCAATGACAGGGCAAGTACTTTTCCAACCCATGAATCTTTTGAATGTTGATATTAGGTTATTCCCTTTGGCAGACCATCCAATTTTCATTCCCTAAATCTTGCTAGTGTATCATTTCAAGACTGACTGCAGCTACCTCTTTGTCTGGTCAAAGTCTACTTTTGTTTGTCACACAGAATTTCAAACAAACTAGTTACACATTATAAACATAGTTTTATGTATTCCATTTGTTGATAATGTAGTTCATACATGTTCCTCGTCAATATGATCCAGCCATCGAAAGTTTTCCTCACAAAGTAATATTTCTCTTTCGCCTCACATCACAAATCACGGGGTCATGATTGAGGAACATTATTGACATGTAGTCTAAACCTACTCCTCAAGTACGTTAGGTTTTCTTCACATTAAAGCATAAGTTCCAATTGTTTGAGACAGAAACTACAACTAAGTCTAAGAACTTGATAGAAGACATTGTATGTAAGATTCCTGTAATACCTTTTTCTCAAGGTACATGTTGGGTGATTTCCCTATCAAAAATCAATAATATTCCTATGAGTCAGCGGCAGGCCCAGTGCAGGCCCAGAGCAGTTGTGAGATCGGGCGTAAACGGCGAATTTTCCCGACTGACATGGTAAGTGGTCTATCGGGTCATAGGAAAATTTTCTCCTACCGAAACAGGTAGGTAGCAAAATTGTGTCTACTATGAACATTTCATTGTTTAATATTACATGACTGTTTGGTGGTTAACAATTGAAAAGGAAACTATTTAAAAACGTTACCAACCATGTTTTCGCAAGATTTGAGCAATCTGCCTCTTGGGGAGATGTTAAAGTAGACGTCTTTCTTTTTGAAAATTGATGCTATTTGAGAGGTCAGAACGGCAAAATTAATGCTGTTTTGAAACATTTTGAAGCATATTTTCCAGCTAACACGAAAAAATATCTGATAGTGGTTGCACTCCTGGTGCTGGGTCCAACTCGGTCCGACTTCCTCCTACTAGCCGAATGACTTTTCCCCACTTGATTCCAGATATGGTATCCGTGCCCCTTCCCCCGTCCCCCGGTTCTCATAGTGAGGCATGGTCGGAAAGTAACAAAATATTTCTTTTAAAGTTCGGTTAACTAACAGCTTTCGATTATTATAAGAAACAGGTAAATGAACTTAACTGTGCTAAGTTTTCACAACAAATTAGGCTCCTCTGTGATAAAAGGTTCTAAGAAATATGATAGTATCCCAACGCATTTATTTTCCCCCTAACACCTTTTTTTAAGTTATTAGTTCTTTGCCATGTTATGAATGACCATTCTTGAACAGAAAGTTACTAAATTCCACAGAAAAATATGTCCAAAAAAGGTAACTCGGGATACAAAATTGAAATAATTTTCCGCACGATGCTATTAACAAGGCAATCAACCCTAGAACGGATGTAATGTATATTTTACACCGGAAATTATCTTTGAGAGAGATCATCGTCACCTTAAAAGAATTTGAATTCATTGATTTTGCGTTGACTATGAACTTTCTCTATGGAACACTTAAGGATAAGGTTGTCCTGTCGAGAAGTGGTAATGATTTCAACAACTTATCAATGCATCTCCCATCTACTAAATGTGTCGAACTCGTGAAATCAGCAACCGAAATATAAGATCTCTGGCGGTTCCATGTAGAGATTTGAAGAGATATCACTTCAACTTTTTTGGCAATAAAATGCAATAAAGGACAGTCTGTCACAAATTACTTACCAGTTTATTTCACAAGGTCTGAGATTGTTACCAAAAAGTAAATGCGATCTGGTATTAACAAGGGTGTATATAGCTGTTCGCTTTTCTTTATGTTTTATTTTTAACAAGAGGGCAGCTATATTGTATGACGGATGTTAAAAGATACATTCGTCAATCCAGTCTGTTTCTTTTAATGTCAAGCAGGTCGACAGGGAATACCTTAAAGACATGCAACAGCGTCTCAGACGAAAAATCACAACCGAGAGATAAACGAGGCTCTAAAGACAACACCGGTCACATCAATCCCCAGAAGTGCTTTTAATATGCCACACTTTAAAAAGGAATAAAAAGGGTTTCAATTTGAATAACCTAAACCAATACCCTAGTTAACATTAAAAATTTCTCTTCTGAATTTAAATTTGAAATACACTCTCTACTGTTCTGTGTTACACGATTCAGTTTCTACTGATTCTATTTCAGCTAATTTCTTTTTTTTTTTTTTTTTTTTGTTACTCAGCTTCATCCTTTTTCATTAGTAATTGCGGTTCTATCAAAGTAGATAATATTAAAAATCATCTTAGTACTTTTAGAAAATGTGTAAGCCTTTTTCTTTTTTAGACAGTTGAAGGGTCTCAACTACAGTACTAAGTAAATTACAAAAGCGTTTCCTAAACTCTTTTTGTGAAAAGATTTAATTTCCAATAATTCTCCCAAAGTGATCATTCCATGCCTTTTTGTGAGGATTTCACTCGGTTCTCTAAAAATGTACTGCTTTGCATGGGTCCCTTTAAGTTGCAACGAATCTTAATGTGATACTAGTCTCAAATTAAGTTTGAGGTGTTTAAAGGCGAGACTTTGCATATAATGTATACTGCATCTGTGAGACCCCAAGAAAACCTCACACAGGCGACTAATCGTCCTTTTCCAGACATAGCACATTATGTTTGAAGTTATCGCAGTAATTATAAACAGATACAGTGCCCAAATGATGTACGACAGAGTTTGTTTTAGTCATTAAAAGTTCGATTTGTGCATTTTAATATTTGTAATATCCACTTGCGTAGGTTTTAAATTTTAGGAACTTGTTACAGTCACCTTTGGAGCGGTTTGCGTTAATGTATTTGATCTGGATAGGTCGCTAAAATTTAAAGATTGAAGGCCTAATAAAAGAAATCAATAAGACCGTTTGCAAATGAAGTTCTCGTGATCATTTTTGATCGTGGTAAAAGTTGATATGTACGTTGTAAAAATGTTATCAATTTCCTTTAATTTAATAAAAGAATAATCAAGGCGTGGGTGTAAAATGGATAATACCCAATCGTAGTTGCAGAGGGTGCAATTTCACTACGATTGTAGTCTACATCAGAAAGTATTATCCTTAATAGTGTGACGAATTGTTCTATAAACAATGTAAGTTTCAATTTCTTTAGAAATTCCAGCTGTGTAACGCGATCGTTGTGAAAATATTTAAACCTTCAAGTTGATACTAGTGCCCATTACAGCTTGTTTTCATTAAACATACATTCACGTTTGATAAAAGTTGTTCCTTAAATAAATAGTCCTTTAGATTGTAGTGGCATAATCTGATTTGGCAAAAATGAAACATCACTTTGGTTTATGGATTGTGTGAAACTTGATAAGGAACTTCCTTTTATTGAGTCTCCGGTTTCTCGTATAAAGCACGCTGTCGCTCGGAATCATTGTGCTGTTGTTTTGGACCTTAGATATCAGTAAGCACTTCAATCCAATTCAACAAGAATACAATGTAATTTGGGGCGAGCACACACACACATACACACACAAGCGCGCCTTCCTTGTAACGTCACATAGGTGGTGATTAAGCCTCTAACGATAGCCCTTTGCACGTATACATATAGCAGTTAATTCGTATTTCTTTTCAAAATTTTTCATTTTGCAACAGTTTTTGAAAAGATCTTGTAAATGATACATTACTATTACTTCGTTCATTCAAAATTTCAAAAAGACTTAAAACGCGGACCTGATGAAATTTTTTTCATTTTGGGTTCATGCCTGTGAGTGCTTTTTTCTTCTTGGCTGTTTCATACGAGACAGCGAGTGCCATTGGTAATCACTTACTCCCCTATACTCTCTAACCTCCCAAAGAAATTACAAAAATGTAAAAAAAAAGTATTGACTGATTCACCAGAACTTAAATCAGCGGTTCATCAATTTACACTGCGCACTTCCGTAAGTTACCAGTTTTCTTTGTTTAAGTTAAGCCTATTGTTTTATGTTCATTGTGTTACTGTAGCATCACTTTGAACACTGAATACCTGTTATGTATACGTAGAAAGGTTTTTTTTTTTTTGCATAGTAGCCTCTTTTATTAGTGAGCTGTTCTGGTTAGTTAAGTGTAACATTATTTGTTCACAAATACTACCCGATTTTAAGTTATTTCCAGTATTTTTGCTACTGTAAATACTAAGTTTTTCCTTCTCCCTTCTCTCCTATATAGTATCCTGAAGAAGGCCGATACATACTGGCCGAAAGCTTGATTAAATCTTAAAATTTGAGTAACGCGAAGCTACGTCTGCCGAGTTTTTATTTTTCTGTTGTCTCACACTATATTATTATGACTTGGCACCAATTACGTTTTGGACCAAAGCAATTTCTTGCAATTGTATATATATATATATATATATATATATATATATATATATATATATATATATATATATATATATATATATATATATATATATATATATATATATATATATATATATATATATATATATATATATATATACATATATATAAGAAACATGCACAAAACACACGGCATACTGTTGTTAAAACGATCTGAAATTTTAATAATTTTAATTTGTTTTCAGTATTTTATATATATATATATATTTATATACTTAGTCGAAGAGGGGTGGTAGAAAGTGCTTAAAAGTTTGCTGAAAACTTCACGGTTCTCGCGGTACGTAAACTAAAATATCGAATCACATATTACTAATTTGAATAAAGGCAATAAGGTTCATGAAGCAACACAAAAATTGAGAAACGAACAATTGACAGAAAAATATCACCTTTAAATTGATAATTCACCTGTAGTGAAAACAGTACAAAGTTACATATAAACGCTATTTGATACTAATTCCCTTTTATTATTAAATACAAATTGACAAAGAAGACAAGAAAATGCATTAAAAGCAAATCTAAAATAAACTTGTCCAGCTTTAATTACATTTCCATCAATCAGCTATCATTTTATTTCAGTTATATCCATTAGGGAAAGTACCATCTAGGGTTTTGATAATTGAAGCTCGACATAAATCATAAACTATTCATTCTTAGAAACATCTAGTTGTTTTACTAAAGTTTCTTACACCCGGTCTGCATTTGACATGTCACTCACGTTTGCCTCTTAATTCCTCCCAAAAAAAGAGAAATTGATGAGATGCAGTGGACCGTGAATGTCGAGTGCCAAATATCTTCTAATCTGCACCTATAGCTTCTCAATTTCACGCAAATACTGTCCAAGCTTTGTAAAGTGTATTGTATTAAAAAAAAATGAATTCAAAACCATTGTATCTTAAACTAATAAATTTTATTCAATAACGAATATTTATTTTTTTTTTATTAAGACAAATTTCATTTAACTTGAAAGGATCATAGAACCAAGGCTTTTCAATCTTCTTTTTTTTACTTCTGATGAAAACCTTTCAAGACAGTCAAAAAAGTTTAAAGTACTCAGCCTGAAGGATGTTATGTTTATTAGCTGTATCGAAATAATATGAAGTTAAGGACTTCCTTGACCTTTTCTTGGTTGACGTGAGGGTTACTAAACTTACACGTTTTTCAATAAAGCAAAGTCATAAGACCATGGACTTTGTTTCAAAGTTGGTTTTTGTTCCAAGGTTAAAACTCATTACGAATATTTCTTTTCAAATCATTTCTGCTGTTGTCAGTTCATGTAACTAAGTCATCAAGTAAGAACCATTTGTTATCGCATTCAAATATGTCCTTCAAAGTACTGAACGAATGTGACAGCATGCTTTCAGTGGTGTTAACATTTACTTTTATGCTAGCAAGTCAATATTCTGAAGTAATAACTAGCAGGCTGTCATTGCAAGGGCAACAAAATCAATGGAAAAGAGAAGCAAATTTAGAATATGGAAAATTAATGTTCTTCAACTTTTTCATAAGGATTTGTTTGAAGACAGCTTTAAGCACTGAATCCTGAAAATATATATTCTGTCGGTCCAACATCCGGGCTTTAAGGTGACCTAGATCATGAAAACTTCAGCTGGAGTGAAAACAACGACAAGCTGGCAGTGGGAACAGTGCACGTATGCTATTGCCAGAGTCTCAGAATGCACGATTCTGGACCTAACTGGCAAAGTTTCTTGGGAGCAAGGTTGAATAGAAATCTCAGAATATCAATAATGTAATGCGAATGCGAAAACACTGGGTGCTTGTGCACAAAACACTCTCTTACGAACAGCGAAAGACCCATTCTTATAGGGGAAGGCCTATTGTGCGAGTCTGGCCATTGAGTTTAGAGACCTTTTCGTAAAGGAAACAGTGAAATCTCACAGCGAAAGGTTTTCGTATGACCATCTCATCACGAAAACTGGATATTTCAACAAAAGTCGGTAATTATTCACAAGTTAAAAGAGACAGCATGTTGTTTACAAGGTATACTTACAGAATAAACCCATACGTCTGCACTGTTGCTGTACTTCGCGACGACAACTGTTTCACTCCAACAAGTCACGTGATTGACTCTTCGCACCGGATGTGACGTTCTTTGGACCGGCAGAATAGCACTAAATATTCATGTTAACTATTATGGACTATGAAATTATCCGTTTGATTGTACAAAAAAGATCGTTGGAACATTTCTTTTGGTTAAGATGGGCACATATCTTTGGTTTAGCTACAAGTGTTTATAAGCAAATTTTGTTGTCTTTTAAAGTTTGTTGAAAATAGGCTCAATGAGGCCATTTCTTTCCTTTTATGGAAAGACATTCTGATCCATTAATGGTTTGACCACTATCCGAAACATCTTTTCCACTTCTTTGATACCTAACATCCATTTAAATTGTTTCTAGCATGTAGGGAATCCACAAATTCTGTAACGCTTACAATGTGTCATAAACTCCGGTGAGAATGTTCTGCACAAGCTGCGCAGACGAATCATTTGATTTACGCTCTTAAAATCAATTTAAAACACTCTTTGTTGAAACTCGTCCATGAAATCGGCACCATGAATTGTTTTATTGCTAACCTTCTGTTTTCTAATCAATAGACGCTCTTAACGTGGGGTTTTTGAATATCGCAGTCTATCATGCATTTTCGTTTTGTCCTCCGAAATCTCTTTGATAGGATGTTTATACCTTAATGAATTTACAGTCACAGAGAGCTTTTAATATCCTTTCTCAATGTCATGAAGGAAGTAGTTTTGCTTAAAGCGATAAGTGGTTGACTCACTGCAATATTTACCCATCCTTAAAATTACCCCAACGTTAAAACTTGGCCGTGCGTTCGCAAGAGATTGCCGTTGTTGGGTAAAGTTACGCAATACGTTTACCGACAGTGGATATAAGAAGTATACAAGAAGTATACAAGAAGTATAGATTGCCACAGTGTGCACCCGTAATTAAACGAGACATTCACTCGTTTACTTAAGTCCCATTATCAGGTGAGTGGCAGTGGGTGTGTGGAGTCGAATTTGAGGATGAAGAAGGTGAAATCGTCATCTGTTTTCTTATGTCCGAGTAAATGACGTCTGCATGTGCAATTAGTACACATGAAAAGACCTTTCCCGTCCATAAAATACACAACATGGATCGAAAGTGTCATTTCACTCAATTCATCAAAGTGGATCTCTTTCCTTGTTCGTGAGCAAAATAAGTGTAATGTTTGTTATGCTTTTTAATCAACATGTAAAACATAATGAAAGATATAGTACTTAAACTAAAAGTAGAGCATATAATATGATGAATGTTCATGTGGGGTATCAATCTAAATCAGGTCCACTGGTAACATGACCCTCAAATTATTAATTATGTCCTCTGTGTAAAAGGATGCAGACACTGTAGAGAGAAATACGGTAGATTCGTTGTTATTATTTGCGAGTAATTAATGTGTTCCACAGGGACTTTGCACTTAATAGCGACAAAAAGAACAAGGAATACACTGAAAATTCACAACCAAAGCTCGTTTACAAAGAAGCAATTAGGGCAGAAATCAACGGGAAACTAGAAACACCGTCAAAACACGTCATTTGCTACAAAGAATATACTAGCCTAATTTTGGAAGTATCAAATTTAATGATCCAACACTTCATCGTTCGGTGTAGATGACTTCTACAAGTTCAGTCTCCTCTCCGACTGTCAAAACGTACGGTCTAAATTGTACCTTCTGAAATTTTGACCTATCTTTTCATTTGTGAAATATAATTTTTCCGACTTCAAATGGTTCTAAAGATAAAATAGAACTATGTATTTAATGATCGTCATGGAGTATATAACTTTTGTTTGAAGTTCTAAACCTATGCAACGAAGATATATGGCGCCATCTAAATTTGACACGATATCTCACAAAGACAAACACACGTTTATTTTTCGCGACAACTGCGTTTTGGACCAATATAGTCACAAAAATAAACACGAGAACTTATAATCTTTGGTTATATATCAGTCTCAGCTAGAAAAATAAGGACGCTTATTGTTCAGAATTTCATATTTAAGCAGACAATAGTCGCAAAAAAAAAAAAAAAAAAATATCAAGCGTGGAAATTTAGTCCGTATGTCTCAGGTAGACGTGAAATATTAACGCACAGGGTACAGTAAACAATTGTTAGTAGTAACTTAACTTTGAAATAAATTACCACTGATGTTGTGAAACAATCGAAGAAAACCCACGATTCGTCTTAGGACGAATTATCTAAAACGCTCGACAAGTCGTAGAGAATCTCGTAGCAATACAAGGAAATAAGGAGGCGGAGGTAGATGGTTGAGAAAACCGTTTGTATTTTATTTGGTGATGATTATGGGATTGGTCGTAAAGTAAAGTTCATCGTGGTAGGAATTGACCGAGAGACATTTGTCAATTCCTTAAAGTTCAGCGGTATGGGAGGGACATTTTCATGAACGACAGGCGGGTAAACAGGAACTCTCGTCTGGGAAGGGTCACTGATGAAGGGTTATTTTTGTAGTCATAGTGACCGACACCATTTGATAACCACTGATTGCAAGAATCACAAGATATTTCAAGTCTGCCATAGTGTCGTCGATGGGAATCATGATGTGTCCATATGCGTGAAGCGGGCGAAAATTTTTCTCTTCTTGTGAGAGTGTCACCTCCTTTTGCAAAACAGAATGTAGTTTTGAGCATGACATTGAATGGAAGAGTCGGACTTCATCACGGATGGTTATTATAGTGCGATGGAACGATTCCATGATCAGAAGAAAAGCAAAATTTTGAAATCCATTTGCAGTGCGAGAATAAGAGTTAAAAATCAAGTATCACAGTCATTACGATCGGCATTTTTGTTTTGTACTCAATCGGCTGCTACATGAAGCCCAAGTGGTGATGCACGTAACCAGCTGAGTGGTTCCGTAGCTTCCACTGGAAAAAATTCTGCTTAAAGTTAATGCTAATAAAGTGTAATATTTGGTCTAACTTTAACTGTGAGTAATGAGACCGAAAAATAAGTAGTCTTGAAAGGATAAACACCACAATGGAGGAAAGTATTACCCGTTAAGAAACCAACAAGTCACAGCTTCGTCAGAAGTGAACAACACAACACACAACAGTTTAGGGTTTTGTTCTGGTACTGAAAATAGCAATGAGGAAATAGAAGAACGTTTCCAGTTCTCATATAAGACTCCATCTAACAAACTAATCAACAAACTCAAATAAGACAATTCCAATGTTCCCACGTAACTTATTCCTAAGCCCATTTCACAATTGTCACGGTTTTCAACGCCTCCTTTTGCAAATAAACCCCATTATATTGTTCACAAAATCATCACGAGGGACATGCACATCACCAAAATGTTACCATTGAACTATCTGTGCATGTTAAATGATCCAGCTACGCTGCACATTTTGACTATGATAACCAATGATTATCCATTATTTCTCTTTAAAGTACTCTTGGGATGAAACACCAAGGCACTTGCTTTCGGGAGATAATCTTCTTCCACTGCGTCATTGAGACGCTTGATATTTCCTACACGGTATGATGTTTTGTCTGAATAAATCTTCCAAACAACGCAAAAGGAAAACGTTGACGATTGAATACAGTTCGGGAGATAACCGTTTTCGGGTGAAAATGAGAATTCACCCGATCGGGAGAAAATTTGCAGCATGAATATTCATGAGCACTTAGTGTGTACCTCTTCACAGTCGTCGTTTTGTTTTATAAATGTCGATATGTTCAAATACAAGGTAATTGTTCACCACCACAGACAGGAATTTCAAGAAACTTTCAAGAACGTACTAATGGGCTCAGTTGCTAGCACGAGTAACTTACACAACTTTCTGCAGAAAAAATTGAACAAATCTTGCGGCTGTGTCGAGTCTATAATTTAAGCTTAGGACACAGAACTTGACAAAATTGCTCGATATCTCAAAATTTGCGCGGTGAACTGCCAAACATGATCCGGCTTTTTTGTTCCCTTAGCAACAAAGTTTCTAAATATTCCAAAATTTCTCTTTCCTAAGACCGATTAAATTTTCCAGGTGTTTTGAACGTTTGTTTCCGTTTAAATTGCGGGGTAGGATCGCAAAGCGTCAGGGGAGAAATTTGAAAATGGCGCCACCCATGGCCGTATTTTCCCCCGATCGGGTGAAAAATCATTTTCCCCCGAAAGAGGTTATCTCTCGAACTGGAATATCGAGTATCGGTATAATGTTTTCCACACAAATTATCAATAGGTTGGTTGTTAATTATGTTTTTTTTCAATCAATATAAACTCAAAATTGCGTTAAACAGATTGAACAAAATGGTACTTAGGAGAAAAGGGCGCGAAGCGTGTGAAACTTTTAATTTTAAATTTAAGATCAAAATGTTCCAGAAATTAAAGGACCACCTGTAACATCAATCAAAAATATATTGACCTTGGCCTTCTTATTACAATAGGAAAGTGAATCGGTTACACTTTTTATGCCTTAAAAGGGGGGGGGGGGTGAAATGATGTCCCCCTTCAAAAATATTAAGTGAACATTTTCAACTCCACCGTTCCTTTGTTCACGGAGTGAAGCTGTCCACTTTCAGTGAATTAGATCTGTAAATTGAACAATAGCCTTTTGGAAATATCTATTCGTAGTCGAAGTGTTATTTTTGAGAAAATACAATTCAATGCATACTCACCTATAAAATGTAAGATGAATGCCATCTAGAAGATTCCGACCAATGAAATTCAATTCTATATACATTTTGATATTCTGCTTGGATTTACATGACAGTGAAGGGTGTTTTTACCAACGAAGTTCGGTATTTTTGGACATACGGAGAAACGATCTATGGGCAAGATTAGCACTGCGATACTGTCAACTAGTTTCCATAGAAGGCTACGATGTGTTAGCTTATCCAAACTAATCCCATCGCGATGAAGAAATCTATATTCAGATACTGAAAGCACTTCTATATGAACATATTTACAAAGCCGTGTACCCGTTGACCATTTACTTCTGATAAGAGTTATAATAATTTGACCTTTGGACATCATAACGAACTTTTCATATCACAGGTGACTACTCTTCAAAGTTTAGTCTGTAGCAAATAACAGCTCTTACCAGCTATGCAGTGGTCTTTTAGCAGCAACGTGATTATTACTCTGTTTACTTAATTTGCTGTTATAGTCCCAAATTCATCCACATATTTATTTGTAGTACTTCTAACAGGAAGATGATGGTATCGATTCCTAACATTTGGTGTTAAAAAGAGGAAAATAAGTTTACCTAAAGGAAATAGTTATGCAAAAGCGTCAGTATACAAAATATAGAGCAAGCTTTCAGGTTTAAAGTTTAGGTTGCACCAGATCCTTGCAAGAACTTCAAAAGTACAGGAACTCCCACTGTCTTTGAAAACTTCTATATCCCTTCAAAATGACAGAATTCCATCAACAGAACAATTAAAATACTGAATTACCCTCAGGCAGTGGCGGAGCTAGGGGTTTCGGTCAGAGGGGGCAAAAATTGTCTGCAGGGGCGCTTCGAAGGAGTTATTACCCTGAGCATCCGCACAAACGAAGCCACGACTTTTCATATTTTCCATTATTTTGATTTTTACCTGGTAGAAGATTACTTTAACATTTCTCCTCAGCAAGTTTTTCTATTAAAATATGTTACAATTTCTATCAATGGGCCTCCGCTGAAGAAAATTCGGGGGGGGGGGGACTAAATTCTTGTAGGAGGGAAGCTCCGCGCCACCATGAGTTGGCGCGGAGCGTAAGAAAATTTTGGCCCAAAATGCCGCTCAGATCGCTGGAAATGACATTTCTAAAGCCTATTAACCGCATATAAATAGGGCAAACACTGAGTGAACTGTTAAGAAATATTGATGTTAATTTTTCTTCATCTTTTTCTTTATGTTTTCTTCGTTTTTCAGTTTTTTTTTATTTATTTTCCAGGGGAAGGGAAGTCCCCCGCCCCTTGCCCATACCTGCGGACGCGCATGTTTCTATCCTTCTGTTCGACATTCTACTATGAAGGCAGTCATTATATTTTGTGTGTTATTGTTAGGTCTCGATTCAAGATTTTAATGTAATAATGGGCTACTTTTTGAAGATTAAACCTGCTAGAGCTAAATAGCGAGCAATCTTACAGAGGGAAAAAGTTATTTAAAGTAATCACTGTTAGGTGTACATTTTTGGCACCTGGAAATCAAGATAAGTACACGAGGAAACATTAAATGAGGTAATTTATTTCATGCGACCACTCTGAAATAGCCATTAATTAATTACATTGAAAGAAATAGCCAAGACAAGAGGTCGGCTTGGCTTTCTAGATACTGAATTCATAATAAATAAAAGCTGCCTAAACTTAAGCTTTTTGATGCAATTTTCTGGCATTTTAGACCACGGAAGTACAGAAATAAGAATCTTCATAGAATTATCGCGCATTGTCAGAAATTGCCATTTATTATGATAATGGTCAATTGAAGGGAAGCAAAATGAAAACTACTCATTACAACTCTTAAATCATTACAACTATGATAACAGTTCCATTTTATTTTGACCTGAATGTTCTCTTCAAATGATTTTGAAAAACGTCGTTTTATTGTCTATGTTGACAATTATCCCCGACAATAAGAGGGCTATTTGCGCTACAATAATTGCTGTGCCTTTTGCAACATCTTTTACTGGCCGGGAGGGTTAATTTAATGTCAGTCTGTGTATTTTGTAAGGTTATAATCACGCTGGTGTGGAAGCAACGAACTTAGCACAGCGACAACATTAATTAGTGCGTATAAAGCATGAAGATACGTTTTATTACAGAAGATGACCTTTTTCATCAGAATCAAGTGCAGTTAGTACATTTATTGGTGGCTGTTTGAGCATTTTGTTATCTGGGCCTTAAAACAACGCTATTAAATTATGTCTTTTGCCAAAAATTGTGCAAGAGTAAAGTATGTCGAAAACCCCAAAAGGGCGCCGACAGACGATTTTGGTCCATCGGGGGGGGGGGGGGCGACCGCCCCTGACCATATGGCAGCTCCGCCACTGCCCTCAGGTAGAACGTTTGACATACAATCACTTATTTTTTTCCAACCTTTCTTTTAATGAAAAACGGGGTAATATGGATCATATGCTGGAAATACTGAAGACGCCCCTTAAAGATGAGAACTTGCATTTAACTTTGTCCCGCGAAGAACCCAGACGGGATCTTTCGAGTGTATACCTCCTATACCTGATGCATAATGCAAACAATATAATAGTAGCCTAAAATATATGCGACATGCGGAACTGGATTCGACTGATGGGCACTTTTTAATAAGTTGTTTCTTGATTGACTCTTGACATCGTCTTGTACAGATTGTATTTTTGTTAGCGTTAGGGATTAGACTAGGAATTAGGGCTATCGTTAACCAGTTAGGAAATTTCATGTTAAACAGAGTGAATCGCCGCGCCAGTGAGGTTGGAGGGTCAAAAGGATGAAGTATACACTGAGCTAATGACGTGGATTCCACATGGGCCTGTATCCAGACACGGGCATATTCGACTGGATACGAATCAGTTGTCTGCATTTGTTGGTGTAAGTCACAAGATACGATGTTTCTACCTTGGAAGGCACACTTAACAAGTTCCTAATTTTAAATGGACTTTTAATGCCAATAGCAGTCAACCTAACTTGAAATAATGAAGTACACCGTCTTGTTTCATGATTGGCTCTTGAGAACCATGTAACAATACTCTCTTTCTTCTACGTCTTGATTTTCCTGCACACGTTTTTCAAGATTAACAATTTTCTCGTTGAAGGATGCACGGTCACGTAAGGGACAGCTTGGTGAGTTCAATGGCTACCCTATGTAGAATACAGTAACTGGAAAAGTCCAATCGATGAAAAGTCAAAACTTCGGTAGTTTTCTGTTCTAAATTTAACCTTGGCTTCCAAACGTAACATGTAAAGTACATGCTATCTTTGCTTGAATTTGAAGGTGTAGAAATATATATTTTGACGTTGGAGGTCAAGGTTAGAGTGGATTTAGACAATTAGATATAAGATCGCAATTTTATACTGCTAAGTCTAACAATTTGGGGTCATCTTCGATTGGTATCCGTTAACTACACTACAGGGATCTCCAAAAAAGTATTCGTATCGCTACAGGCGTGCTACGTTTTCGTTGCCATACGTGAAGCGATAGGTTTGGGTATAAAATAGGCTAACTGCAATGCAAGCGAATTTCCCCAATTTTTTGGATGCTACTTACGTGTATATACCTCTTTTTGCCAATCTTACAGCATCTTAATTATGTACCGGAAGACAATTTCTGTGCGCAACCTCCCATTGGATTTCAAACATACAGAGTTACGTGCACAGGATATCAAACCTCAGGCCCATTCGAAAATGCCGATTGCAGTTACTTTTGCATATAACACCGTTTTCTTTCAAAACTGACAAAAATAGTATTTTTTTCTATCATGCTGGGAGAGGTTACAGTGGAAGAAATTTTCCGGGGATGGAGAGGGTGGAAGGTTCGACTTAAAAGCGTTTACAAGCTAACAAAGTGATGGTTACTACTTGCCTTTCGCGCGCATTTAAACGAGAAAAGGAAGAAAATTGTCCATAAACAGACCTAATTTACTTATTGGTAACACTTTTGTGCCACCACGTAAGCAGTGCTAGTCATGCATTGATTAATTTGAGAAGATAACCGTAACCGCTGAAATGCCATGGTTACCTATTCAAAATTAAAAGACATCGTTTCCTCATCAAATTTCTTTTCTACCAGTCTTTGGGCTGCCGCTGTAAATTGATATTTTCGCGTTCTACAGAAACATGAGTTTGAATCGTTAAACTATGTTATGTCCCTAACACGAAATTGTCTAGGTATACGTGGCATCGGTGTTTGCAAGGGGCGTGGAAATACAGAAAATACAATTATCTTGCGAAGGATTCAAGTGAATGGCAGCAAACAGATCCATTGATTATCTGGAACAGGCTATAGTGGGAATGCTTGACATTTACAAGCTTACCTTTCATTGGAATTCTTATCAATAAATCAGGTCAATAGTCTCACATATCAGAACACAATTAGAGGTAACGTGAAGAGGTGTCTGGTCAGCAAAGAATATGGGGCCATATTGATGAAAACCCTTTTTTTGAAATCGATTGGGACAAACAAACTCCCTCTTTAGCTGTGGATTGGAATATTTGGAGTCGACATATCTGACCTTAAGGGTCCCCGTAGCCGCAACGAACGTGTCGGAGTGCACTGCGCAACTTGGCAAAGAGTTCTGCAAATGCATCGGATGGAATTATGCCACCAAAGTGATACTTGAATAAGATTTGCGCCCTCTATTATTGATGTCAACACATTTTTTGTTTCTCAGGAACAAAAAGGCAGCAAACTGTCTTATTCAATATTGCCAGTTCTTTAACAGTTTTACAACTTGTAAGTGTCAGCTAAAACACTTTTTCTAAAGTCCTTCCGACCCTCCAGCAAAGGGCCGTTCGGCTAAACTACAAAACTTTCACTGCTTCCCGAAAAAGCTATTACGTCCAGTGAAAAACAATACGTGAGCAATCTCAGGACCATCAGACCATTTACATCATTGGTCTGTCATGTATGGCTCCATTCTAGACTGGATGAAATGAACAGATACTACACATGATCTTAGCCAAAACGCCGAGAATCGACCATTTACATCAGTAGTCTGGCACTGAAACTGAAAAGGGGCTCATTGAGTCGATATCGATATTTTAATGAGAGCGTTAAAGGGTATCTGCTACATGAAAATGCGTATAATTAGCATCATAAGTCAAGTTCCATACCAAATTATTACGGTAAAAGTTAAAATTTTGAAAGTAAAATAATTTCATGCCAGGATTGAGGGATCAAAGCTGTTGGACCAAATTTCACCTTTTCGTTTGTTTTCTGCAATTTGGTCGTGCTTTCGATCAGTTGCATTTTGTCACCTGATAAAGTTAAAACTGACCATTTTGAAGTTTACGCAAAACTATAGCACTAGTTCCCCATTAAAGAAATCTTACTTTAGGCAACGCACCTGCATTTACAGGAGGTAAGGTTTTCATGACGTTTAGAAATTAATATCAAGTTCTGAAGCTCACTTTGCTGGTGATCGGTAAACCTTATAAAGTTCCATCACACTCTTTTTGGTATTAGTTTGATAAAGTTTTTCTAACGTGATTAATTTGAAATTTTGGCCTTTTCCCAAACGTTTTTTGCAGGTTCGGATGTGTACCGCTTGATGGATATTCCATCGAGACCATTGTTTACATAAGGTGAAAGATTTGTCTGGTTGAACGTACGTTATCCGAACACTGGAGCAACAGTTTGATTTATTTAGACTAATACCGAAATGAAAATCTATTTTTAACTTTTTATGGAGTAAACACTGTAGTTGTACATCCATTACTTGGCTAGTGAAATCAAGGCGCATGCATCGTCAGCCACACCCCAACTGCTTGCGTCAAATAACAAGTGGAGTGTCTTTTGTTTTAATGTCAAACAAGTTCATTAAGTTTACGAAAACTGCAAGGCAGGCGTGAACCTTCAGAACTAATCAAAGTAAAGAGTGGTCACGTGCTTTGAGCGACAAAAGTCAGAATAACGGACTCCTTTTATAAAAGAGGGGGAAATTGATAACAGACCTTAAAGTACCGATTGTAATGCAAAATTATTTCGTAAGATCCATAATAAAAAGATTTTGGCAAACCCCTAACTGTGATAACTGCGGGCAATGATTTATGCATAAAGCTGTTGAAACATATTCTTTCTCGAATTTGTCTATTGTGATGTAATACTGTGCAATTTCAAGTGGTTAGGATAAAATACCGTGGTTTCTCAGAAGCACAAATGTATGGTAGTATAGTTGACCCCAACATTTCGATCATTCGCGTCCTCCGGGTATCACACCTGACTTCATTAAATTATCGACCTCAGAGATAGGATCCGGGAGAGTGTGCAATGTCCGCTTTAACACCTTTCTGATTCACGAGATAAAAACATAATTGATCATGCGAACGATCGAATTATTACATTCATCAGAATTCCCCTGGAAATTTAATGATTTTGGTAATAGCTTTCTGATGGACCTCACCTTTAGGCCTTGTTTTTGAAATAAAATTCATAACATAAGGTATAAGATGCCATTGCAGTTAGACCTGGGGTTATGCTTTAGGTCCTAAGACACAGCTGGCATTTATTTCAGATCCCATTTTAAATAATAACATTCTGCTCCTTTTGTGAATCCAGTGCCTGGTTAGCATAGTTTCAAATTTAGTAATTTCAAAAATAATGTCACTCCACTACTGAGAACTCCAATAGTAATGTTAATTAATTGAACAAAGTGCTTCTAGAATTTGCATTTATACGATTCGTTTAATCCCCAACTGGTGACCTGTACCTTTTAAGTTTGGTAAAGGCATTGTCAATTCGTATAAAATAAAACAAAATGAGAAAATAAATAAAAGTTACTATAGGCTGAATGAAGATCGACTGCTTTTGGTGAAAATATTCACTTCGTTGCAAATAAGAAAACGCAAAGAAATTTTCTACCACGTTTTGATATCAGTATTCAGGTTTCACTTTTAGATATGCCTTCTAAGAGCAATTTAAAGTAAGGTGCCACTAGCTGACGATAATATAAAAAATTAACCGATAATGTAAAAACGACCGATAATGTAAAAAAAAAATAACCGATAATGTAAAAGAATCTTTAAACCGATAATGTAAAAAAATTACCGATAATGTAAAAACTGTTCAGTCGAGGGTTTCTGACGGTCCTACCTATAGGTGTGTATGTTTGAGAGAGTATGTAGGTAGGCAGGTAAGCTGACAGGAGGCAGGCAGGGCGGGGAGCAAATAGTGTCGTAGTTGGTTGCGTGTGTAAATCATGATTTTGCCTTATTATTACATAAATTTTGTCCAATAAATTTAACGAAGTTTGTTAACAATGTTTCATGAGCTATGTTTCCACAACATTGAGGACTTTTTGCCCATCTATTCTTAGAGTGTGTAAGTGATTATGCTGTGTCTGAGTGTAGCCTTCATCACGGGAGTAGTCAGAACTTCTTTTTTTTTGGGGGGGGGGTGGCCAATTACAGGACCCAATGGTCGTCCGGGGGATTTTTTTCAATAATAAAGTACCCTAACATGTAGACTAATCTGGTGCTAACTTCGTTAAATTTATTGGACAAAATTTATGTAATAATATGGCAAAATCGTGATGTTTCGCCCGACCTTCAGAAATTTTCTCATCCCCAACAATGTAGGAAGTGCTTTGTTTGCCCAACTGTGTTTAGAGTGCATACACCAATAAATTCACACAGGGTACATGCGCACATACGCATGTACACTCGCACCCACCAACGAACCTATTTGCTTTCCCGCCCTGCCCGCCTGATGCCTGTCAGCTTACCTGCCTTCCTACACTACTCTCTCAAACACATACATGTAGATAGGACCATAAGAAACCCTCGCTTGAACAGTTTTTACATTATCGGTAAATTTTGTTAGATTATCGGTTCAAAGAGTTTTTTACATTATCGGTTCAAAAAGTTTTTTTTTTTACAATATCGGTTAATTTGTTTTACATTATCGGTTGTTTTTACATTATCGGTTAACAGCATGTACAATAAAAATGTTTTAAATTCACAGGGCATGGAACAAAGAGATATGCCTATAAAGATTACAGGAAAGTGCTAGCAACTAAGATTCAAAAGTAGCTAGTTTTTGTATTTCATTCCTTTTTAATTTTTCGTTCTGTAATTTTCAGACATTATTTTTCTGTAGGTACGTAATGTTTAACTTCAGTGAGAATTTATGTCTTTTGAAATGCCAAACCCCGCTAAACATTGTTCTCTGCTTTTGAGTGTAATTAAAACTGGGTCACATTACTTGAGGTCAAAGTATGCCACGAAGAATTTATCACCTTCAGATCTGCTTTCAGACAAACGCACTCCCGACAGACCAATAATGTAAATAGTCTGAAGGCCGGGAGGTTGGTCAGGTACTGTCCTTCAGTGGACCTAATACCTTCTTTGGGAAGCGGTTAAAGTTTGTTTTCGCCGATCGGCCGTTTTCCGGAGTATACTAAACGTATTTCTTCATAAAGGGCAGATTTTATCATTTTTCAGCTTTCGACAGTGAATGGCAGATTTTTACCTTCATATTATTCACTTTGCTAAATTATTTCCAATAATAATAATAATTTAAAGCGCCAGACTTCGTATTACTTCCGACAAAATAGCCCCAAAAATATTCAGTAAGGACTTGCATACTTTGTCTAAGATTCAAATACAAGTCTGATTATGACTTTTTGACGCAAAAGCGGTTCAGCAAACAGAACTTAGCGCCATTCAGAACATTGAAAACAAAATTCTACAGCACTTGGCAAGCATATAGCCCACGACAAATCCCACACCTCAGTGCTGGCATTGAAGGTGAATAAAAGAAAAAAAAATCGTTTTCTTTCTCAATGGAGGTAGGACCTGCGGCAAAAATGTGTTACATATTGAGTGGTATTTCAATAAATTATTGTTGTTCATTTTATATTTTTGTTGTATATTCTTAACATTTGCAACTGCTACAGGTAGGGACCGGGTTGGAAGGTTGAATAAAAATAAAAAAAAAGGAGCCTACTTACTTATTCGCATGTTTTCTGGGTAAACAAGTTCTTCTTATATTGTGCTTATTAACCAAGAAATATAAAATATTGGCCATCTGTCTCTAGGACGGACATCTCATGCAGTCATGAAAAATAACGTTCGTCCAGAATTATGCTTATCACAAAATTCGTGTGTAAATATTGCGGAAGACATTTTAGACAAACTTTAAAGAATTATGGAATTTGTCGATCAAGGTAAGTGGCAGTTGGATATGAAGATGCTGAGGGAATACTATACCATTTATACAATAGTGTTCCCTTTGGAATACACCATTTTCGCGCTTTCGAATTACAAAGGAATTACCGGGAATGCCATGGCGTAACGAGTAACCTTTTCAATTGAGAATTTTCATGAGCCTTTAAAAGATACTTGGTATTCAAATGAATGTTCTTCATGCGATCTCAAATACATTATCAGATTTTATAGAGTTACTCACTGCAAAAGTGAAATGCATGTCTCACACATAACTCTCCTTAAATTATCGGATTAGACTGGGAGGTAAAGCAAGTTTGTGATTTGTATATACGACGTGAACAACTTGTTTTTATAATGATATTACATTGATTATGCAAGAATCTTTAATTCCGAACGATGCAGAAAAAATGAGAGGAAAACCGTCAAAAATGCATGTAATGACGCATATACATGCCTGCCTTGGCATAATCTTTGACAGAAATAAAAGACATTTAAAAGCACATCAAACCTCTGAGATTCGAACTTAAATTTTAAGGGAATAATGTACCATCAGGATGAGACTATTGTATTTCTCTATTTTGTGCATATAATCAGTTAAAGAGATAATCGTTTTGGAGAAAAGTCTATTTTAACCAAATTGGGGGAATACTTGGCCATGCGTGGCAAAATTTTCAATTTTTCCCATGGTGCATTGCAATCCTACGGAGAAAAGCGTTCTTAACAAACTTGCAATATTCATCGATTTCAGGGAAGAGAAACCAAGGCATATTTAAAATCTTTGTAGCTAGGGGAACAAAAGCTCCGTTTTCTTTAATTTTGATTTTGATTGATTTTGAAATATCGAGTAATGTCGGGACGTTTTTTTGTCCTAAGCTTAATTTTTAAACTCGACACAGCCACAAGTTTATGCACTGTTTCCCACGTAAAGGTATGCAAATGGATAGTGGCAACACGCTTGTTTTTAAATGTGTTGTTGAAGGTACCTTGTGGTTTCACTCTTTGTGTCTTACTATTTTTCAAATTTGTACACACAGATATTCATTAAATAAATCGAAGAACCGAGTAGACACAAAAGTGTTCATAAATTCTCTTACTGTGACACGGGCAAATTTTCCCCGATTTCAGGAATTCTCAGTCCACCCCCGAAAGCGGATATCTCGCGGACTGGTAATGAACTCACTCTTTAGGCAAAAATTATACAGTAGGGAGAGCTGACAGACCATAGTGCCCCTTTTCGACAATCTGGAAATTCTTTATTTATAACCACATTCGTAGGGACGATGACCCCCTTACCCTGTAGGCTCCATGAGACACGACTTCGGGTCACGAACCTGTATTTATTATGTCATAGTAATCGATAACTTAGATGGAATTAACGTATTCAATTGAATACTATGCTATAAACCCCAGTGTTCCGATTGGTCATTAATGTGAGTCTAATTACAGCGAGGTAAAACAAGAAAAAATTATACATATGATTTCTATTAAAGGGACTGCAACTTAAAACTGGACATGTTCGCCACCTTTGGTAATTAGAGTTTAACGCTAGGCCTCCAGTTTCTGACTGAAATTACTTTTGTTTTTCATTTCGGAATGACAGCTCTTGATCTTAGGGTTGGATAATTGCTCAAGTATTACATGAAGAAAAAAGGTTTCTTCCTTTGTCAATCTGCTTCAGTTCCTGACTAGACAGCTGAAGCACCTATGGGAATTTTAAAAACTGAAGTTAGGCTTGTCAAATTTTGAAGAACCTCGGGTACCCGTAAGGTACACTTATAAAGTGGTGGATATTAGAACAGCGTGATGAATGTTTCAAGACTTGGTTCTATAAAAATTTGGGTTGTTCACATAATCAATCCCCTCCTGAGATTGTCAATTTTTAACACGAATCAACACTAGTCGAGTTTCTAACTTATCAATTTTCTGTGAATTTTACAATCGTCCTGCAAAGCTGTCATAAAACACTCATCCACAAATATGCTCCCAAAACAGTTTATTTTTATATTTTAACTTTCGAGTGAAAGTTTGTAACCCCCAAAACCTGCCGGCTTACCCGAGGTGATTCATTACTTGATGTACAGGGCACGTAACTTCCCGCAGCTATCCCGAGAACTCATGTGGACTTTGAGGTACAACCGAAGGGCATTTATTAGTTTTCTATAAAACATTCTGTAGGTCTCTACTGTGTTGAGATTATGATTAAATCTGAACCAGCGAATCTGCAAGAATAGAAACACTTGAGATCTCTTTTTATTGGGGCACGGTAGAATTTTGTCATATTTGCTTGAATCTAGAAAATGTTTGTCTTTTCTGCAACTCGAGCTACCAGTAAGAGGTTTAAACGAGATCATTTTCTCGTTTTCCATACAAAAATCACAATATTGCAAGTAAGAATGCTAGAGCTAAAAGGGAAACGTTTAAAAGCTCATTTCATAATGTAACTCTTTATTTTAAATGTGAAAATGTACTTTGTCATACATGACTTTGGTTGGTTGGTGATTTGCGTCACAACACCTAACCTTATGGTTTTAACTCTGACGCCCACTTCCCTTTCAAAATTGTGGGGCACTTGTTTTATTTCTGTGCTTCACTTTTCGTTCGTCGCTTACGCATATACCACCGCCATTCACAACGGCAGTACGTCCCAATTTAAAGCATTTGATATGATTCGGTATATACCTTTTGCCAGTGATGTGCCAAACGTTCGCCCTCCTTTGGGGCAAAACAAAACAACACCGGCAAATGCAGATAGCTGATTTGTCAACCAGTCGAATACAAGCATAGGCTGTTACATATGCAGGGCAAATTCTTATGCGTGCGGCCACGCGCTCCATTGTTCTGTCCCAAAGGATGACATCAGTGTGTCGTCAATGTATGAAAAAGGTTTATGGGAATGAAGCCAGGACATTCCGGTTGAAAGACGGATGTTCTATCATTTGACCGAAAATTAGAAAAACCTTTACTTCTTATCTACAAATGCAATGCGGGCAAAATCCAAGTTTAAAGTCTGCTTTAAGGGTGTAATACTTTGATTTGATCTCGAGAAAACAACAAATCCATATTTTACAGATAAATGGATATAAAGTCATATTTGTCCACTTGATGTTACAAAACCAAATAGCCACATTCGTAAATAAATTCATAAGTATTGTCTATATTGTACTCAATACTGTCTTAATATTGATCTACATGGCCTTTGCAATGTTGAATATATAACATCAACCACATCAAGTAAGAAACAAAAGCAGGTATAAGTATACCGAGAGTTAAATCAAATTGCACGTGGATCTATCACATCATATAACTTGATATGAAGCCATCTCAGTGTAGTCAATTCAGATTTTAGCTAGATATCACCTGACAAGATGCATTTCAAGTGGCACGTGGCCATATCAAACAAAATAAGGCTTGCAAAAAGTCATACCAGATGTAGTTATCAAGTTTTGCGTGGCCGCATATAGCCTTACATAATGTATATGTAATGGGCAAGTGTACAAAACCATCTGGTTTATTTCTCAGATTGAGAGTATCCATTTAAGTTTTGTTCAGTCAACCTCTCGCTGTGTTCCCCTAAATACATGAGACTCTAGCAAATTCCTGTACTAACTGCATATTTGAGTATAATTAGCAAGTGTAACTAAATTTTATTTGCAAAAGAAATAAAATGTATCCCTTTCGCTATTTCATTTCTAAGGGTATTTAGACTTAATTCTTGTTTGTACTTACAAGGTCAATAAATTTCCAAATACCAGCATTTTTTAATTGACCGTTTGGGGAGTGATAAGCTCTTCAGACTTGAGAAAATGTTTCAGGATAGCAGATAATTGTGCGTACATGTGTTTTATACGTACTCCTGTAAAATTTATCTTAAGTAATTTATTACTTTTACTACATAGAAAATTCGTTCTTTATAACTACCCAAGAATACATTCACTCTAAATTTAAAGGTTACTTTTAAATTACCGTAATCCTGGAAAGATTCGGGAACATACTTCCATACAATCACAACAAAAACACATTTTTTCAAAGGCAAAGAGATACACAAATATCACGAACTTCTAAGACATATACTTAGCGAAGGTAAAAATACTGAAGCTGTTCAATTGCCGAAAAGAAACAGGTCATAGACACTTTTTCAAATAGCTATTACAAAGGATTGTGGGACAGAATGTCGGCATGCATTATTTTTTCCTACAATAAAATGTCATTGACAAAAATTATGCAGACCTAACACCTATCCCACAATCCTTTGTAATTGCTATTTGGAAAAGGGTCAATGTTCCTTGCAACCACGGACTTCCTATACATGGGCAGAGCATACTGCATGCGTAAATTGTCGCTATAGTACGTAATAGGCTTAGCAAGGTGGTTGACGGCTATGGTTTGTGTGAAATTTTGGACTTGCTCAAGTAGTTCAAATCAACAGATTTTGCAAGAAATTTGAAATGGTTTCGAAGTAGTGCAAGGTACTAAGTTCAGAATTACTACACATATTGAAGGAATATGATATTTCAGAGCGGTCAGGAAATGGTACAACTTAGCCTGTAGCTTCACGACGGCCATCTTGGTGCGCCCTCTTTTTGTTCCAGGCGGCGGCCACAATCTACGTATGGGACGTATACGTTACATGCTATGTCTATGCATGTGTAAAGTCCGCGGTTGATACTTAGTAATGAAACTCAATATTTATTGGGTAATCAAGGCATCGGGTAAACGCACTAATCATAGGCTCTTCCCCTTTTTCAATCGGGTTGCGCTCTATCAAATGTGTTTACTTACGAACGGCTTTTTTCTCTTTTTCGTCTTTTGAATGGAAACTTTGTCGAGAAAGAACGAGGAACAGTCTGGGGAAGGGGCGCTCGAATTTACTGGAAGAACGCAGGCTGAGCACTAGTTCATCTCTTACATTAATCTTCAAATTGCATTATCCTGCCTTAAATGCATTTTCTGGCGTTGTTTAGCTTTTTAACCTGTAATTCGAGCGTGTCACTACAATGTTAACCTTTATTCCGTGGTATGCTCTACAGCTGTTCATTTTGAAAGAAATAAGTTAAAACTTTGAAACTATTCACATTTACACCATACTACAAATATAACTGGCCAGCAAATAACACGCAATTTATGGACAATAAAAGAATGATTTCAAACATGGTACAGAGTTCTACTTTTGAACAGTTTGTAAGGTATTAATATTTATTGAAATGTTAGAGGTTCATATCGAAAGCGGTGTCGTCAAAAACCGTAAATATCGAGTACCGGAGGAATGGGAGCCCACACAAATGATGCTATATCGCAATTAGAAAACAAAAGCCTGGTCTTTTGCCTGGTCTTCTGGTTGGAGATCAATCGCAAGAAATTTTTTATCAAAGGCAATCCATTCAGGGTGTCATTTCCTTTTAAGATCGTTCAGGATTTTGAAGTATAGTACCTCAAGTTCTACTGCGATATTTTTTTTTATAAAGCTCAGGGAGTTGAGTCAGAAATCTATTATTTGTTTTGTTCTCACGGCTCAAACCATTAAAGGTATGTATGTGAAACCATATTGAACATGTTAACATGTATTGGATTTGCCACGATGGGCGATGAAATTTCTTTTTTTTTTTTTTTTTTGGGGGGGGGGGGTCTACGTGGGCAAGAGCTCGAAAACTTTAATTTTGTCTTGAACGTTATAGGTTATGTTGCAAGGCGCAAGTAACATGTTGCATATTCCAATCATTTTTCCTCATGTTCACACTTAGGCGGGGTGCAAAATTAGAAAACGAACACATTGTCCTGCAGTTAATAACCTAATTAACTTAAAGGGTCAGCTGCTACCGATGATTCCTACCAAAAAGGACTGTGATGCGGGGTACTTTCATGAAACAGTGCTTCTCTATATAAAAATCTTAATCTGTTCTTTGTGAGATGTCCGCCTACCTCTCATACCAGTTGCAACAGTTATTGCATAAAAGCGGACTTAACCCGTATGCCTTTGACATGTACTTCTATGTCTATTTCCTCAAAGTTAAAATTTTAAATTATAGATCAAATATATCCGGACATCAATAAATATTTTGTCACATGGTAACAAGTGTAACAAATATCCAGCTATAAAACGTGAAATAACTGAACAAAAACATTGGCAAGCATTTTAAAAATCAGCAAATATAAATGTGACCATTATCCCAAAATATATCCAGTCAAATAAAAGCCAATCAATGTAAAACAATACACCAAAAATTAGAAACAATGAAATCATTAATTTCTTTGCTTATTCCGGCAACTCAATTTGTAGGCAACCGTCATTTTTAGTCGAAAGTACTCAATTACAGAGTTAAACTTTCGCTACTATTAAGTAACGTTAAAATCCTTGGCGTTGTACATCTGTTACGTCACCGACATCAAAAACAATGACGTTTTAACTTTAAATAGTCCTTCGTGGAACAAAATCCGGGTGTGCTTTAAAATCGAAATGGTTTTGAAGGGTATTGTTCTACCTTAGTAAAATGTTTTGACAATTTGGACTTTAAAGGATCAACTTTTGCCTTTTCAAATACTTCCTGGAATAGGAAATACAGACGAAGGGGTTCTTCCAATAAAGTTGATTTGTTTGACCTATAGTTGTACGATTGGTTATCTAATGAACTGAATAAGCTACCATCCAAGCTTTGAGGTTTTACGTTACATGACTCTTAAAGTTTATGAATGCCCATAAATTTTAACTTTGAAAAGTTATACTATTTGAATAAAAACAATGGTATGCTGTTACTCAACTAATGCACTGAAAGTGCAATTGATGTGGAACAGATATTTTATGTAACATTTACATATTTCAGAGTGTCTTTTCATTCAAATTAATATGAATACAGTTAAATACTTACGTGGCTTTTTTCCTAAAGAGCTCGATTAAGTTTGTCTAGCAGTCTTAAAGAATATCATGCTTTCACATTCAAAATCGACGTTTCAAACAAGGTTAAGGGAAAATTCCAACACCAAGGCAATAAATAATGATGCAAGGTGAACATAATATCAAAACCAAATACGTTCGTAAAATTTTGCACAGATAATAGCGAAAGAAATCCAACGCACAACAACGTACACCAAGTGTAATAGAAACTTACCTTAAAGTTTACAAATATCCTTCACTGATGTTGGTGACGAAATGCTGGTCAAATCAGAAGCATTAAAAGAACAAAGAGTAGACACGTGAAAGCTTTATTTGCGATATCGATCTATCCTTCTCCTAGTTCTACCTATCAGTTTCCTGTTACAACTTCACAGCAACAGAAAATCGATTTCGAGTCAATTGGTAGAAGATATGATATTACCCACGAATGAGAAAATATATTTAAATATCGCTTATTGTCAAACGTTTAATTTGAGGGAAACAACAACACTGTCATAAAATCCATTGATGAGAAAAGCTTTGCTCTCGTCAGAAGATGATATTTTTCTTTGCGGTAAGATTCACATCGCCCTGATTTGAGAGAAAGGACACCTAAATTATTCCATGTTTCGACTAATTACACTCAGCACGCATAGTTTACCGGGCTTGGAAGAAGTGACTTAATTTTACCATATTTGTATGGAGTCTCTTAGGCGACGTTTATCCGGAAGAAATTTTAAGATGCAGTAATGGACATTGTACAGTTCGGTGTTTAGTTTGAAGTTTTTTAATCTTAATCACAACCTTCCTTTTAAGTCATTGAACTGTCCATTTTGTTTTGTCTTGCAGATTTTGAAGCACTTCCATGGTTAGATATAACTGTAAAAATACTTTGTGAATACTTCATTACAATTTGAAAAAAAAATGATCGAACATGAAAAACTCTCGTTTCCTAAAAGAAATGTAACAATTATTAAAGGCAGGTACAACCAAAAGTCTTTTTTGTCGTCAATAAATGGAAACGTAACCGAAACGGTACAAATGAATAAACATGGAGTTTACAATTTGTTTGTTTTATGCCGTAAACATTCAAAATAAAGTAACTTACAACATGAAACACAGTAAAATCCAACAAAATATAGAAAGGCAACAATAATCCAACATGGAAAGATGTAAGGTTACGTTTTTAACTTTTGAGATTCCACTCCTCAGGCAGTGTATCCAATTAATAATCATACCGTTGTTAAAAATCTATGAACTACATTAGATCCGGTACCTAAGATAATATTGCATTCAAAATTCATCAATTTGACTAGACAAACCGTTCAAAACAAATCGCAGGTGCATTTTTGGAAAATTTGACGTCATGAATTGATAACAAGGTTTTCATAGCGAAGGGAAGAGTCTTCGTATCTAGGCACCTGCGGATGAACCATGAGCGACGTCATACCGAGAATTCGTTTTGAAAGTGATAAGGTGATCATAAGTTATTGTTTATTTGACGTCAAAAATAAATTTAAAACCTATTTCCGTCTTTAGGTTGAAACTGGGCGATTGTTTACTTAAGAAAATACCAACACCACGTACCCGAAATGCAAATTTAAGTTCTTTCTGAAATTTAAATGAAGGTGTGTTCCTAGTTACCATTGACATTTGCTGGTAAACTTGATTCGCCTTTGCGTCAAACTAAGTTGATAACACCCTTCAGTTAAACCTTCGAGGAAGGTCCGATTGGCGCTCACTTAATCCGTTTCATGTTAGCATGTAGTCGCGATTAAATACTTTCTTTATGTGCTTTAAATGTATTCCTCGTAAATACGATCATCAATGATCATTCCCAGTGTCGCGTATCTACCTATCTAGACGTTTCGTTGATAGAATTTGACATTTTCTTTCGTAAACTGTCAGGAAATATACGTATAGTTTTTTTTTTTTTATAAGGCATATTTCAAGCTATAACATTCCAATTACATTCCACCTGCAAACCTCTGAGGGGACTTCTCTCTTTAGGAGAAAATATATGAAATAAACGTTTTGTATCTCTGGTCCCTGCCTTACTCTCATCAGCCTTAACCAATTGGTTGCATTCTAATATCAGGTGGACCATTTTTAAATACGAAGAACACAAATATCAGAAAAATTTGCATTTTCTGGTTATGCTTTCTAACTAAAGCAAGTTACTTGACTTCCCCTTCCTCCTACCTCTAATAATAAGGTTGTTGATATACGTAAATACAGTTGTATACGTAATGCAACAGTCTCGTCTTTCGTAAATCTTTCTTGTTTAGAAACTTGCTATTACATTTCTCAAAAGAAATTGTATAAATAATGTAGGATTTGTATATACGGGATCCATGTGACCACTTCATTCCCAAGGGGTTTTAAGGACGTCAACGTTTCACGTGCGGCCGATTGTCGTTTTGTGTAAAGATACGATGTAAACTTCAAAAGCTATATCTCAACAAATTATTTCTAAGGTCACAGGCTTTGAATGAGATACATTTCACGAAAACTCTGGTAGTCGAATTTCACTTTGAGAAAACTACAAATACTATTTCTGCATAAGATAAAAATTTGCATACAATTACCATATGAGAGTATAATGATAACAAGCGTTGCGAATATATACAGTATGTTAGAACCACTCCGAAATCGAGTCTTCAGTGAATGAAAGTCTTGAAAGGTTCATTCACGTTTCGCATTTTGTCAGCGTTATTTTTTTTTTCCATCACTTTGTCATGGTTATCCATATCTACGGCTTATGTACACCTCTAAAATGAAACTGAATATATCTTCCGCTTTCATAGAACCATAAAGATATTGCAAACTTTAAATGATATCTTATCGGTTCTTTGTAAAAGATACACGTGTTTGGGTTTTGTTGTCTTTACGAAGATAGACAGAAGAAACTTGTGACAGCCATTTCTTAATTGTTTATCCATGATCCTAATCTGTTTGAAATGATACCAGGTTGTAATCTCCTTTATACGTACTTAACGCACCTTCCTGTGCATAATAAAATCACGGACTTTTTGCGTTTCTACAAATTCACAGAGAGCAAACAAAGAGTAACGATAAGGCGCTTAATGTGGCTCGTCAGTGAAATCGAGGTAAATATTTACACCATAATGAACTTTTTTTCGAGACAGCGCAAAATCCTGGTATGGAAAAACCCCTTGTATTTGCTTGTGTAAATAATGATAAAAGTTGAATCCCTCCTCCCTTCAGGTTCATTACCCCTGTAAAGAAGACGCGCTTTTTGATAATCTGTCATATAAATTCATTTCAATTGTTTTTCAAGCAGAACTAAACTGAAGGTAAAGTAAGGGGTAAGTAACTATTAGTTCTACCATCATGCTGAGAAAATAATCTCATTTTTGGATGATTATTTAGTCGGAAGTCTTGGGGGAACTGTCGCCCTTTAAACGTCCATTTTCAATTTTTTCCATTTTTGGTGCATCCGGTGCAACTTAACTCATCCAGAAGTGTTTCTGAATTAAGAATGGCAAACGCCAGGGAAGTCAATTTTAATTTAGTAGGAGCGATGAAGTTAATGTGCGTAACTTGTGTCTCAATATGTGCATTGCTGAATTTTAGATTTCTTCGTGCGTTCATTTGGCAACCCGAGATGGATTTATTCTTGGTCAAATTTTGGTATCGCTTTAAAGACCTTATAGTCACCGCCAAAACACACACATATCATCATCCAACAGTTTGTGTATATCATTTGTCGCTACAGGACAAAGGCTTCGGGAGTTTACGCTTCAGGTCAGGCGAAAGAGCACGATATCATTTTTGTCCCATTTGGCCATCCTGAACCTCGTCTTCTGGAGATGAATATGGATTGGTTGGGTTCTGTTGGGTTACTGACTGTGTGTTTGTTGATCTAACCTATCACATACTTGAAAAACGATAAGTCGGTCTCTCGACAGAAATTGTCGCTCTCCTCATAGTTATTCACTAGAGAAATCATGACAATTTACCGCCGGCCAAGGAACCATCCTGCTCAAATAACTCTTTCCTTTTATTTGGCCTAACGATTGGGGAAGGTTTCAACTTACCGTCTGTTTAGTATGCCGTGTATACCGAGGGAAAGAAACTTCTAAATTCGGTTATATTTTCTTAAGGACAATTTGGAAAACGACAGACCATGCTAAACATTAAATGCAAGCGAATCTGTAGAAGTGATATTAAATTTATATCCAATCGGAAATAGTATGTCGTTAGCCCCATGCAGAACCTTACATGTTCCACGTATTCATAATCCATAAAATAGCCCGGATCACATAATTAAAATTCTTGTAGGTTTCATTTAGGCAAACCAGCTAGGAGCTTATCACTACACGTGGAGGTTTGTTAAGACCAGTTTCGACAAAGCCAATCCTGCTCCCTCCATCGTTCCTATTACGTAACTTCGTTGTGGTCGCTCGGTCACTCTCCCAGTCTGGAACTGATTCTTTAGTCTATCTTACACATAAAAATTTCAACAATGCGATTTACGCATTTGTTTGAATGTCATGTGGATGCTACTTTGACGCCTTCGTTTTGGAATCAGCATTGTCCTTGGGGGAATATGAGGGTAAACATACTACCGGGTCAAAAACCCCATTTATTAATGTCACGCGTGTGTTATTGCAGTAAAATGTGTTAGGAAAAGTAAACTTTTTAGAAGGACTAGAAAGTAACATTTGTTTCTATCCTATACGCTGCAGTTGCTGCATATACTAACAAACTGTTAACAGTAATGTTCAATTGAGCGGCGAGCAGTCGTTACTTCGGTGGTTACTGTTGACCAAGCCATATCGGTACCAAAGATTTTTTTTAAAAATAGAACCTTCTGTCTGCCTGGCATTGTGCTTGGTGTTCAGCATTTGGACATGGAGAAGGCAAAATAAGTCAGTGAGTCACAAATGGTAACAAGTCCGCATCCCGCTCAAATTAAACAGGTTGGTAAGAAACTGAGCAGTAAAACCTCATCTTACAAACTAGCCTAGGCCTTACTCGAGTCTGTGGAGTGATTTCGTTTACGACGATCCTGTCCATGCAATCCACCGTATAATTACTTGTAACCTAATTCAAGTATAATTTTACACCTGCCGCGTTGCACTTGGAAATTTAAGTAACCTCACTTAGACAATAGAAAAGTGCGTTTAAATGAAAATCTCTTTCAGAAGGATCAAAGGCAAACGTTCTTTTATGACTTATGTAGATACAAAGTCCAAGGCTCTCGACTGGCACATCGGGACCTTTATTGCACATTCGACCTGAGTTACCACACATTAACAAGCATGAAATGGTTTTATTGGAAATATGAGTTACACTTAGAAAAAGCAAATGATGGATTTATTTTAATGGAAGCTTTACCCTAGAATGCTTTCAGTGATAAACAAAAGCCAGTATGTAGTAATGCTCTTGCGTACTTTCGTATAGATGTTTGTCTTCTTACATCTTACAATAGCCTATTATGGTTAACAAAACAAAGAAAAAAGGCGCTGAGGTGTCACCGGTATTTCATATGGTGTGGTTGTAGATACGCGCGACTACAATGTATAAAGTAGTCAAACTAAACAATAAACCGTGTAAATGTAATATTATGCTAAGCGACCACAATTACGGAAACAGTTATGATGTCTTTGAAATTTAGCCATGTTGGGTATTGTGTCACACCGTTGCAAATGTAAGAAAGTCATGATGAGTGGCATCGTTTCATACTCTTGGATGTATTGTTAGAGGAAACTATTTAAGGAGAAGGCAACCCTAGATATTCCTGCTCCAAAACTAACATTTTAATTTACGCTCTTTCCGAACGAAGCGAGTAGAAGTTCTAAAAATATTCATTTCGAGCTTAAAAGTTGATTTTTTAAGTCAACACATGGTTTGCGCCATTGTTGTTTAAATTCTAGCACATCCCGGATGTACAATGACGAAAGCGATGCACATATCACATTTCAAAACAAAATTTAGCTATCGCATGAAATATTGAAAATTCCACACACAATTTGTTACAAACTTCTATTTGCCCTTGAACAACAGGCTTTATTCTTAATAAGTATTTAAAATTGTCCTTACCTTGAAAAAGAGATTTTCTTCTAAATCAGTAATGAAAAACTATAAAAGTAATATGAATCAAAGATTTTTAACAACAGCTTGAAGAATAATTTGCCCGATTGGCAACATCACCGTCGGTCAGTAGAATTTGATTAGCACACTTACAGTTTGGATACCCCTAATGTAAGATGTAATTTCATTCGACTTACTGCAAATACGCCCCCTTCAATGGTGACCCGCTGATCTGTCATACGATAGGCACACCCTGTTTCACGCAGTGACCTCGGTTGTCCATTGACATTTGGTATGCAATATGCACACTCACTACAGGAGGATGTTGTCTTCCTCGTAGAGGCGGGGTATGTTGAAAAAACAGGGCCTGGAAATTGTTAGTTCCCGAAAACATGGATGCCGGAAGACTTATTTTTCTGCATTGTTTGTGGCCTTCGTATACAGACAACACAGTAAGACAACATGATCAAGTAGAAATTTTCACTGAGGACCTGATGAGAAGGTTCTCCGTTGGCCTTTTTGTGTTGGTTTTGTTTTGAAGCAGAATGTAAACTGTGTGGCTATGTCTGGCAAATGACTTGTGAGCCTTAGAGCTTGGATGTAAGGCGATATTGGCTTTTGAAAAATATAGGCTACCTGGATCTTTTTGCAGTTTTGTTTAACAGTTGAGGCAAAGAGCAAAGGATTGAGTGCAAATAACGGTTGAAGGTAGTTAGATTGCTCTTTATACGTTAGCAGGTTTACTGTAGTGACACGCGACATAATGGACTACAGTGTCATTTTGTGAGAACCTAGAATCGCTTGTTGTTTGAAATTGTTGTCGGTGATGTTATCTGGCTCCTAGACATGATTTGGGGCGATGCGCACTGTTTAACAAGAAATTTCCTAACTCGTTAACGATAGCCCTAATCCCTAATCTAACCCCTAACCCTAACAAAGAATGCAATCAATACAGTACAATGGCAACAACCAATCATGAAACACCTTGTTAAACAGTGCGTATCTACCCTATGATTTCAGCCGTATGGTGGTCATGTAGTTTTTTTCTGCACTTGGAAAGTCTCACACCCCTGTCTATGCTTCTTCTAATTCAGTTTGTAACAGTGAATATTCCTTCTGCAGTGAATGAGACATCTTATAACTTACGATGTGTCTCGCTTCCGTCAATTTCGAAGCGTCCTTACTTTCAAAATAAAGAGGGGGCTATTTTCATCATGGGTTCATAAAGGTTAAAAAATAATAGGAAAATTTATAAAAATTGAGGAAGTACTGTATGGATTGTTTTTTCTTTTTTTTTTTCAAAAAATGAGTTAGAACACTTTTCTCCTCGAGCTGCATGCTGCAAAATTCGTTTGTTCTAGTTCACTTTAAGTTACTACAATGCTTTTCGTTTTGTGATCGATAGACTCTTATCCTGGGGCAACGGGAAGAAATTCAAGTAAGACTTCCTGGTTTCTGAGCTTTATAGCCTTAAATATTTAACGAACATATCTACTAGGAAGCAGTGTCTATTTCATGTTACACACTCAGCTTTTTTGAGAAACGCGAAGATATAGTTTGTACAGCACCCGAACTTCTTCTGCCTACTGATCCTCATATGCATTTCAAAGATCTATATTATAACAATTCTCGGCCTCTTGGCTAGGATCATGAGTAGTATCTATTCTTTTCATCCAGTCTAGAATGGAACCATGCCACGACAGACCAACGATGTAAATAGTCTGAGGGCCGAGAGGTTGGTCAAGTATTGTCCTTTAGTGGACGCAATAGCTTCTTCGGGAAGCAGTTTAAAGTTTGGTTTCACCGAACGGATTTTGCCAGGTGGTCAGGAGGACTTTCGAAAAAAGGTCTAAATCTGACCTTTCCCGTTGGCAGGTGTACTTAGTTTTGTGTAAGAAGACACCTATAACAACTCTTCGTTACCTCTCATTTGTAAGAACACTTATACCATCTTGACAAAACGTAGGAACCCTCGACGCTCAAGTCATTTCGAATTTAATGATTGAGGTTAAATTTTATCATGTTTGATAAATCATAACTCTCCTTTCGACCGTTTATAAATCATCCCTCAATATCGCGAGAGTTGTTTTCACTTGGACAAATTCGTCTTGTAGTTGTTTGAAGTGCAATCAATTCGCCTTCAGCAGTCATACGTCTCACTGCCATTCATTGAATTCACCAATTAGTGACACCTCCCAGAGTAGCCTTAAAGAGGATAGTATCGAATCATTTTATCCGTTTAATATGAAATTTTATTTTGAAAGGATATCAGATCGATAACCTTCACTTAAGCACGGTGATCGCAGAGTGAAAAAACGTTTACGAAATGTAATAACACTTAAAGATGCCTCGCGTGTTATATGCAGATATAACAAGTATAACTCGGTTTTCTTCACCACTTAAAAAGAGCAAATTGGTGCATAAATCTCATATACATTGCTGTCTTTCAAAAGAATATGTTACAAAAGAAAAAAAAAATGAAATTCCATTTCCCTTACACTACAAAGGGATGTACATAATACCAAATCGGAAAAATGGATGAATAAATACATTGATTGCAAGTAACTGTAGTTAGTTTAGCAAATTTTTCTGTAGACAAGGCTTAAGGATTAACATCAATTGTTGTAAGGGAAGGACTCCAAGGTTTAAAACCGTGGGGGGGGGGGGGCGATTTTCCCTCAAAATCAAGGTATTCCTTTCAAATACACGTTACAGCAGGTGAATTTGTCGTGTACGTAACAGTCGAAAATAATCATGAATAGGCTACATCAAGGTCGGACCCCGCCATTTCTGTAAACTAAATCTGTTCCTTGTGAAGGGAATAGCCGCTGACCAAAAAATGATATTTATTACATTTTGGGGGTCCTTTAGAGTGGAAAATCCTAAATGTCAAACTTTACCTCAACATGGTCCCCACCACGGCTTTAATCCAGAACACAGAACAGTAAGTATGCACTATGTGCAAAGTGATGCTTATTGTCAGAATCGGGTCGGCGAAGGGGGGGGGGGGAGGCAGTTATCCCCTACCAATTTCTGCAAGAACTTAGCTATTTAAACAATAAAGGTACCTCACTTCATAGAACATCACTTACCTTACGCAAAATAATGACAATTTCATTTCCAAAAGCGTTCTGAGGAATAAGCAAAGCCAGAATCCTCTCCCAGACGGCAGGGTTTACATCAGCAAATGGTACTATCGGAAGGGTGGCATTGGGTTTCCCCCAATTCCCGCTTACACCCCAAAATGAATTTGCATACTTAAGAGGCAAAGAATGAATTGGCACATTTAAGAGGCAATTGTAGTAGCTCGAACTTATTTCGTAGCAAATATATTTAGTTTCTTCATAAAATTTTAGGACTTAAGTATTGCGTATTTTTCATGCTAACCCAAGCAGCTTCTCCTGGTAAATTTCACATTTGAACACACAAAAAATTGTCCTGTAGCTCTCACGAGCCAATCATGACACATGAAAGTCTACCAAACTAATTCAAGTTGTGGTGATTTCCCCTTTAAGATAAGGTGTGAAAATGTAGGAAAAATTCAATCGAACAACGAGTTTGAAAATGCCATATCTGGGGATCTGGGAGGTATTTAAAAAAAAAAACAAAACAAAAAGCATGTGCGCTTGGCTTGCGGCGTTCCGCTGGATAGAATATGTAATGCCATAGACCAATTGGTAATAAGAGCTCACAATCATTACATCATGGCGTCTCCCTGTGTAAGCAGTGACAGAAGTTTTTCTTCACAAAATAGTAGTGGTACAATTTATTTGGTATTTCCCGGTCAATTTGCAATGTGCTCATTTTATATTTATTTTACAAAGAGAGCTGAAAATGACAGTTTCTATTCACAAGTCCGGGAATGCCGTTTTCTGAGGGGGTGTCAATTTTTTACTGCAAATTTCCTGTAGGCTCCGTCAGCTGCAACTGAGGGCGACGCTACTCTTAGATATCTTTCAGGAAGAATCATACCACCCCCTGTGAACTGTATGTGTGCGGCCTTGAAAAACAGATTAAGCACAAATTGTAGATACGCTTGTCAAAAAGCCTTTCGAAATTCATTTGTGTATATATTTGAGTTGCATCATGATGACGTAACCAAACTTCTATCTACATCTATAATGTGGTATTAACTTCTTAGTCAAAAATTGAAATATGTCCAAAACGTATTACCCAGGGTTGGTCAAGTATTCACACGAGCTTGACACACAACTTTGTCCAAAACGACCGAAATCGGGTTAATTGTCATTTAAGTGACGAAGTGACCACTTATTGATTTGCACTACTTTGATAAAAGAGAAGACTTTTTTCTGTTACGTACTTCCAGTCCTATCTGCAATTCACTCGGTGTTTAACCCCTTGCTGAAATAAAAACGAGGTTTCTAAAGGCGCTCAGATTTCCAATCTTATACCTGTTGGTTCTTTTAGCTTTGGCAGTTGTCTGGGAATAGGGGATAGTTAAAGCCCAGTAGTAATCTAGGCTTTCCGGCATGAACACCATGAAAGTGTCAAAACTGCTTAAATAACTTCTTCGATGAAAGGCATGGTGGCACGCGTTTTGTCCTGCTAAGATACATAATTTCAACTGACTCCTAAACCATTAGAAAAGGATCACCGAAATAGATTCAATCAGAAAAAAACGAACAAAATTCGGTTACCTGGATATGACTACTTAACATTTTATCCTCTCCATTTACCATAAGCTTTAATTTTGTTAGGTCAAACTTTGTTGATGACGTCATCATTATGTATGCTATAGGTGGATGGCACTTTCTAAATATAAGCTCATTGGCATGCTGGTGATAAATAAAACAACCTTATTGCAGCTGGTTCTGTAGAATTTTTGATTTGACGTGTCCTCGCCAAGCTAAGTTATAATTTATTTTTAATAATCCGAGTCGCTTTAAATTTGTCACAAAGATTTGATACGGCTTCTTGTAACCTAATGGACCGATCGACCCGCAAGGATTTATCGATTTGTGACCGGTATCTCCAATAGCATGGCTTAAAGGTCTTTCTTTGCGGCAAGAGGTCAATATAAGTGACTTTTGAAGACTAATGAAAACTGTTTATCTTGTTTGGTGAAAATGAAGCTGAGAAATTTCTGCGAAACTTCTGGTTTAATAATATAAAAAGAAATTGCCAAGCTACTAAGGCAAGCTGCAAAGTATATTAACAAAAAAGGAATAGTAAAATAACCGTCACCATAGTTACCGACTTTTTTGATGCACCGATAGGACAATTAAGTCCTTTCTGACGACGTGCACATTAAGGCAATAGATAGGCATCATTGTAATGAGACAGTTTCGTTCTCATTGTCCCATGCATAAGATACTACAGCTGTATGACAGTATGTTACCAAACTAGGCTGATATTTTTGTTGGTTTGATTATTTTTTAGTTTTGTATAAATAACAGACACATTACATGTGTTTCCCCTTCAAGGCAAAGTAGTAAACTATGAACCTGATGTATGACGATCTATAAGAACAGTGATTGTTTAAAGCATTTGTGGTATGTTTCTTAGAGGTCTGATGAACTCAATATGACACCGTCTTTACCTAAAATAATTCCCAGGATAAAATTATTGCCAAAGAATGTGGTAAGATGAAGGTGTTGATACTACTCATTGGCCTACATGAAACGTTATACCACTGCTACCAGTTACAACTGGACTTTAACTGGGCGCCTAGATGTCCAGAGACCACTCATGTGACGTCTTGTAACAGTGAAACAGTCCAATCAACTTGCCATTTGTTTTCCACCTAAGTATACACTGCAGGAGGAATTAAGGTATTATTAGCTAACTTTGCAGGCAATTTCAGGCAGTGTCACGTGCCTAGGCTCCGAAAGAGGGGTAGAAAATTCCTATTTTGGAGAACGTTCAACATAAAGATCAGAAAGATGCTTTGATTTTCAGACAAGCTCGACAAAACAAGTAATAAATCTGTGAAAATGACACTTCTGATCTCGCTAGGACTATTTGCAGGGGTCTGATTTCTCATAAGACGTAAGAAATATTTCTACTGAAGACCTCTTTTATTATGACCTTTACAGTGTTGGATGGTTTTCTTTTTGAGCAATATATTGCCTTGAAAATACCCCCAAAAAATTCTATCAATAATTCGCGGTATCCTACGAACTTAAATTTGTACGTGACGGGTGAAGTAAAATGATTCTTCTATCAACATACGTAATCAAGATTAAAATTCACTCAATATTTAAATGCCAACTGTCTCCGAAGAGAGATGAAGAAAGTTGGGTTGTACAGAAAATGTCATGATATTTCAACCGTTTCACTAATATTGCAATCCACACCCACTTTTATTATGTGCAGTGTACATATACCCCATGAGATGATTACTTAGATTGCTTTGCACATTCTCACAGGTACACGATCAACCTTTAACGATGAAAATCATGTTATATTAATTCGAAAACCACACTTTATGCGTAGCAATCACTGTAACCTCTCCATGCTGTATGCATATCTTTTGTCACTGTCAGTTCGATACGGTGTCATCTCTAGAACGATCGCTATCAAAGTCGTAAGCATCTCAAGAGGTTTATGTTGAAAACGTCTATGGATGATCAGGCAAAGAATTTATTTACCGTTTCAGACTTCATTGAATTTTCGGACGGAATAAAGTTCCTCCTCATAAAGTCGAAAAAGTACACTACCACAGAGATGACAGAGAATGAAACCATGTTGTCTAAAAGTCTACAGACCACAGAGGTTTGCAAGTACGCTACAGACCCGCCATGCTGTGTTGCACTCATGCCAACATGGCTTTGTGCTGGACGCTCTAGTATACGCGGTGTGTTCACATTCATCGAGCAAGCGTGTTGTCGCGTGGTCTGCTATATAGAAGGTTCGCATTGCAAAACGCGTCGGAGTGTTGTCTTGTAATAACATGAGGTACAGCGTTTAGTGCGAGGTATTATGACCTCGTAAGAAAAGACTCTATGCACACTTACATTTACTCCAACATAGCCTTTAGGGGGCATTATGACGTCATTTGAAAGGCCTTCAAAACTATTCCGAACAGTCAAGTGATGGTCTGGTTTAGTCTGATATATTTTTTTTCCTATCAGTATCGTGGATAGCTGTACATTTAAATACCTCTTGATTCCCTCAATTTCAGTAATCATGCCAGGGTACAGGACTGCATTTAGACAATAAAATTTAGATGATGTTAAGTGTTTCTGAAGTCGAAAAAATCAAAAATATATATTATACAGCATTTAAGATGAATTCTAACAGTCTAACTTCCATCTTCATAGGACATTCTTGAGCCGAGATATGAAATATTGAAGTTTATTCATTCAAATTAAAATGAGCACTGCGTAAAAATTTCTTATGTCATTATTGCACTACTCATATCACAATCTATATATTTCTTTGTTTTTCTAAAAGTTATTGCACCTTGTACCAAGGTAGGGGAGCACATTCACTCTTTCTGCGCAACATGCTGTGTAAGCAAACTTGAGCGCTCAAGGTCAGAAAAGCATTCTAAGAAAATCACAAATTATTGCACAATGGACTAATATGTGTTAAGTGAATAAACTTCAACATTTTGGCTCAAGAATGTCCTGTGAAGATGGGAGTTTTACTGATAGAATTCATTTTTCATGTTGTTTTATATATAATTTTGAATTTTTTGACTTGAGGTACACTTTAAGACCCCGCTAACGGATGACGTTAGCGACTACTCGGATTCATGAAGAAGCAGCTGACGTATAAAGTAAAAAGAAAAAGGAACCTGGGGCAACGTCTTCCTAATTTGAGTGAACAAAATCAAGCTGAAACCATTTCATGGGGCTGCCCAGCAAAGTGAAAATTAACAAAGGGCGCTTCTAACAGTTGCGAGAAACACAAGCGCAACCGAAGTTTACATCGCTTTTTTGTCGTCTAGGCCTACGTACTCTTCATAAAGTTTCTGTTAAAGATGAATATTGAAGAATTACCTGATTTTAGATCCCCGCAAAGTAATATTAAGGCGTAGTTTTAAGTAGGATTAAAATACTCAAAAGAAAAGGCTACATTCCTACTTATTTACCAGTTTATAGGCGAATCCTATAACCGCTTTTGCTTAGTGACTGTGAGTAATCTTTGTGAGGTTCATCAGCCGTAAATCGTCTTCATTTACTGCCTACATGAGTTTCAAACCCTGATATTCAGTGAAATTGAGGGAAACAAGATACAATTCAGTGTGCAACCATCCATGAAACAATTAAGCAGGGAAATTGAAAGATTTAAAGGTGATAGACCCAAGTTATGGCCAACTGAAATCAGACCTTCACTTGCTCTCCGGATTCGTTTATGTGGAGTCTTCACCAGCGCACCTTTTTACACCCATTAGAATTCTTCAGCGCCAACATTTGATAAACAACCAGAGAGCTTTTTATTTTTAATGTGCGCAATTGAATGCGTCAATTGTTCTGCAAAATACCCAGAGAAATGCCGCTTGCACTCAAAGGACGCGTTGTTCAAGTACACGCACGTTGATTCTTTTATCAATGGGATTTTCTATAACGCAGTTTTATTTTTGTACGCAGATTAGCATAGAAGCCTGGAACTTCGCATATTTGGAATTTTCGGTTAAGCGCTCAAAGTTATGTGTGCAATGTGTTAACTTCCTTGAAGAATGATGCTCCCCTTTTTTAAAGGTTTTGAAATACAGATTGTGATGGTCTGGTTTTAGTCGGCCATTACTGGGGTCTATCACCTTTAATCTTCCCTTCCTTACCTGTTCTATGAATGGTTACCTGTTCCATGAATTGTATCTTGATTTTCGCAACTTCACTGAATATGAGGATTTGAAACTCACGTAGACAATGCATGAATACGATTAAAGGCTGATGGACCCTATTTATGGCTGCCTACATTCACTAAAAGAAGCGCTAATCGGATTCGTCTATAGACGAATCCAAACAGCAAGTGATGGTCTGATTTCAGTCCGCCACAACTGGGGTCTATCCCCTTTTTAATCTTTCAGTTTGCTTGCTTACCTGTATCATGGAATGGTGGTACACTTAATTTTATTTTGATTCCTTCAAAATCACTGAATATGAGGTTTCGAAATGTATGCAAACAATAAATGAAGACGAATTGAGGCTGGTGGACCCCACTAATGGCTGCCCACAGTCACTAAACACAAGCGGTATATGTGTTAAGTTCTTCGTACAGTGAGATTTGGAAGGAGGTAAGAGTTCAACGACGGTGTTAAATCAAAACTGCGCTGCAGGATTTTTAACCATACAACATACAACAAATTTTGCAGCAGTCCGTAAAGGATCTTCGAAACATCCAGAGTATATCTTTCAATACACATTCTAAAACTAAGATCAATTAGTTTATTTTCCCCAAAAAAGTGTTGCAGTACTGAGTTTATCCTTTGAAATGGCTGTTTATCCACCACAACAAGTCAGCTCTTGACTTTTCACGGACAAACCGTTTGCATAACAGATACTTTTTACGACAAAACATACAAAGAAAATCACCTTCTGCGAATATTAACAAGGAAAAGATGACCAATCCCGAATATTCTAGTGTGCGCTGTTACTGAAAGACAGCAAGTGTCCTTTAATGTAAGTGAAACAAACAACCATAAGTTATGAAAGCAAAGGGACATCTGGGATAAGTAATATTTTTCTGACGAGGATAGATTTGCCGAATTCTAAAAGCTTTACTGTATGGCTCTTATTCCTCATCGCTAGCTGAGAAGGCAAATTTACCCCATATCTGTCCACATCATTTTGCATAGAGTCCTCAGTATATACAGGTTGCTTCGCTTAAATCAAGCAGTGTCCATAAGCATGAGAGCACTACTAGATTTCAGGGGACCGGGATCATGGAGAATTTCATTTCCTTAACGTTTTTAAAGGGAAAATCAGTCTAGTTTGACAGAGAGTATTAACCTTTCGTTCCAACGCGTTCCTTTTACCTTTCTGAACTTACTGTTACAACTATATAGAAAAATTGAACAGTTCTTTAAAATTAGAAGAAACGTTAATGTTGTGTTTGTTACTGTACATTTGTAACTTCATGGGTGAGACTTCTGATGTTAAGTAGAGCCCTGACTGAACAGTTGTTATTAAAACGATAAACAGATGCCATTTCAGAATCTATAGTTTTCAAACCTCAACAATATTTCAACAACACCGTTGCCCTTCTCAAGTTCAAACACACACTACAACCTTGTTGCTTGTGACCTTACATGAAGCAGTTTGTAGTGTGTGTTTGAACTTGAGAAGGGCAACGGTGTTGCTGAAATCAGGGAGCTGTCCCTGCTGAAATATTGTTGAGGTTTGAAACCTATAGAGTCTGAAATGGCATCTGTTTATCGTTTTAATAACAACTGTGTTTGTTACTGTCGAATGAAAATTACATTTCTGATTTTTTGTTTGGTAAAAGACGCGGCATTAGACTAGACACCCTGACTACACTGTAATCAACGATAGCCCGGTGGTCAGGAATCTTTTTTTTCTTTGTCAGTTTTAACTCCATGGAGAAATGTGGTGCAGAATTAAAGTTGTAAATAAGTTATAAAAAAGGACCTCGATTGCCCGTTTAGGATGCTCTAAATTTTCAGGATATCGGAGAATAAAGGACATACCACGGTAGACAAAAATGCATTATCCTGACTCCCTCTTGCGCGTATTCAGACATGATAAAAGTTAATTTCTTTATTGACATTAAATAAATGAATAAATAAATGAAATGTACCGGGACTACAAAATTGCCCTACTAAAAGTTCAGTCAAACTTTGGGCCCTGTCACTTACTTAACAATCTCCCTTCACCTCTTGTTAAAGCGGGGCCTGTCAGCCGTGTAGAACTTTTGGCAGAAAATTAGCCAACACACTCGGCGCCATTGGCTGTCTCTTCTTACTTATTTTCACCATTCCTTTACACGCCTACGGTATCAGTCTAAAAAACATGGGGAATGAAACATCATAATACCGTTAGTTGGAATTTGTATGTTTAAAGCTAGTTCAATGTATTGACAGCTGTCCGTGAATTACCTGTCACTTAACAGGCAATACGTGCAGCAATTTATACGGTATTTGTTTCGCAATCGAATCGGTCAGGTATTTAAAATTAATATATTCTACAACGACATTTTTTCGAGTTAACAAGGTTTCAATGTTGCCGAGAACTGATTATTTTCATTTTATTAATTAGAGGCAATACATGCGGTATGTTGTAGTTTGATAAATGTGAAAGGTCAACCTGGGAGTTTTTCTTAAGTGGACTGAAATAGTCTACAAATCAGACTGGCATTTGGTAAGAAATGATACAGATTATCAAATCATGAAGGCCCAGCTTTCCTCGACTAGGACACTGAGACTGCATGGCTGTTAACGCCAAAGTTCCCTACATTCTAAAGTATTGAATCTCATAAACTAAAGTCTTCTTTAAATTATAACCCCGAAGGCATTATGCACTATTCTCGGAAGTTATGCATCCAGTATCTTATGGTTGGAGAAGCCAATGTAGGTTCCAAATACTTTAATGTATCGAAGTATTAATCATGCAGATCAAGGCTGAAATATTTAAAGGGAAAAGGGGTTTTTAATCCGTGAGAAGACCCAATTTTCCATTACACCCCATCAGATTTTTGGTTGATGATAACTGTTTGTTTGATAATTGAGATACGTATTCACTTTACATGAATCTGTAATTTGAAAGTCATCTGCTTCTGGAACAAGATTATTGATGCAACTACTCGAACATAAACAGATTCTGAAAACTTTTTCTGTTCTGTCAACATGCTTTGGTGTTTTTGCAGTTCATAAAAGCTGAAAAATTGGGAAATAGAACAAAATTAATTACAATAAAGAACCTTGTAGGTGGTAATGTTGTTTTACCCCGTTTAACATAATTCTTTTCTTCCTGGCTGAGTGTCCGGTAAAGGGTAAAATTGCCCGGGGTAGTTAAGTTGGGGGGAAAGGGGGGTTTTAAAGTGGATCATTAAATGTTATAAAATCTCAAATTTGTTCACTCCGGTTTAAATCGTTTCAAAGATTGTGAGGAAGCTTCTAGCAAAGAGAAATAAGAACAGAATACGAAAAGTTTTAGCACAGGAAATAGAAAAGTTTGTTCATCTAATGTTACTTAATATGTGCAGAACTAACTCTACATCTTTAACGAAGGGTGGTTAGTAGGAGACAAATTTAAGATAGCCAGTGACTAAGTAGGTCCACAGATAGTGATTACTTTATCTCATAAGGGAGCACACCACCATTAGCAGAACGGCCTTGCTGGGAAAAGTAGTTCCAAAGTACACCGTCAGTTTTAGGTCCTCTTTAAGTGTGAATTGCTCAAGTTAAACTAATCAGATGTGGTTGGTTTGTTTTGGATATGAAAGAGGACGTGTAAATGTGTGACTGTTGCCAAATTGGGAAGAATTGAAGGTGATTTAGACTGTTTAAAAATTTGGTGTGAAAAAGACGTTTTTTCCGTCACCTGCGGATTAATAGGGTAGGGTGTACAGACCCAAAACTTCATCCCCTTTTATCTCAAAACCTAAAAGGTCATGCTATGGTGAATTTGTGATGCCATGATTGGCCAACTCACTGGCTTTCATGTGAGGGGTAGCTTTAGTGGGGTGTGAACGTTGACTGGGCTGCGGGGGGCATTTAACGAAGGCAAAATAGTGTGTAAGTCAATGGAGAAATTAATGGTGGTGTGCTCCCTTAAGAGAGAAAGTGATTTTCTTCATTTTTGATATAAAGACACCTAATTTAGACTTAAATGACTTGTTTTAGGGTCCTAATCATGATTCTGAGGAGACGTCTCAGAATTTCATGCTTGAACGATTTTTATGTCAAAATTGCAATTTTTGGTAAAAAATAGTACCCTAATTGAGATTGTTGGAAAGAGTGCACAATTGCAGTCTATTTTATATTTTTTGGAAGCAAATGAATAATGAAGATTAGTTGAATGTTCCAGTGGTCATTCTACACCACCATAGCCCCCAGGTTCCCCAGGCACCCCAGATAAACAGTAGCTAGTTCCGCGAACAGCTGCTTGGTGATTAACGTTAGTCAACACATGCCATAAGTGTGTGCACTTTGTCCCTAGAAGTTGATATGATAGCATTTTCGAGTCAAGAACAATGGTCTAGCTTGTTGTAGGGGGTTATTTCTACGAGTCACACATGTACAAAGGTAAATAGATTGTTTAAAACATCACACACGGTTGTTTTGCATTTAGCCTAGGCCTAACGTACAGTAGGCCCAGACTGAAACACATAGGCCTAGGCCTAGTTTGTACTACGTGCAAGGAGAGAAAGCAGTAGCCTGGATTTTGAGGTTAATGGAGGCCACCAGCTTGAACAGTTCTGTTCAAAGCATGGTGGCATATCCCCACCCCTCAAAACCAGTCCCCCCCCCCACACACACAGTGCTGTCAATCAAATAATTTTTTTCAAGTCTCCATTTGGCTGAGGCTTGATCTCTATTTCAAAATGCTGTTCTTTCTAAAAATTAAGCCAGTCACACTGTTGTTAACTCCAATTGGATTGGAGGTATACTTGTTTGGTAGCAGATATGCAAGAAGAGTATTTCACACATTAATTTCAACTGTTCACTTTCAAATTGCAGCTTTCTGTGGCAGCTACTGGAGAAGACAGATGATGTTCTACTTTCTTTTGCAACACAAACCAGGCGAATCAACTAACTGCCCTTAGTATAGATGAAGTCACCTTGTGGAGATTGAATCATGCATGCAGCCTTTTATGTCTGTAAGTTTTTCATGACTTTAGTCAGGGCATTTTCCAAATGTTGTAGGCCTAGCTATAGTTATTGCTGGAAAAAAAAAATACTTAAGTTAAATACACTGAGGTAAGGAAGTCCAGCAGATGTAATTCAGACCGACCTACCACTGGCATGCCTTGAAGGAGTCAGGGATAATGCCTAGTATTCTTCTTTGAGATTTGTAATTTGAAGTATCTGTAGGTATTTGTGAGTGGGGGATCTCTTGCTGCACATTCTACAAGGACTTTAAAATTGAAGTTTCCAGCCATTGGTATAGTACTGTAGGAATGCCATCAAGGAGATAAGTTAATGTGAGTGACAATTTTGTAGGGATTCTCTAAACGGTTCAAATTAATAGAAGTGTAGTTGTGCTTTTCTCCCTAACCCACATTGTTTGCTGACTGCAGAGTAGCAACCTACATGTATGAGCGCAATAAATGTCTACCATTTAATGTTGTGGCATATCTGCACTAGCTTTCATTATACCTAAGACTTGGTTAGTAGGATACTGTACCTCAAAGTCTGAAAGGCAGTTACTTTCATTGGTTGTGTGAATTGTTGAAAAGTTCTGAAGTTTTCACATTTTTAGCAAAGCAAGATATAAGTAATCTATTTATTCTGGAACAAAACTACCCAGCCAAGCTGGGATAGAAGGTTTGTATAACCTCTTTACATAATTAGGAGCACCCTTACAAACTTCACAGGACTGCCATTGAGTGAATTAACATTACAGAGACCTCAGCAAAAAATTTTACAAGTTATCTTACTTTTCAGATTATTTCCTCCAGAGTTACTAGTTTGTCACTGATGTTTCAGTTTAAGATAATGATAGCTTAATCATTTCTGTAGTTCAGATAATTGTAAGAGAATTTTTCCTTCTACAAATACACTGTTAAAAGTTGTTTGGGGATGGGCCAGGACCAAAATCTGCCAAAAGCAGATGTTTTGAATAGCGCCCTCATTTTTCCACTCCTGAATTTATGAGCCTTTTAGTTCTCAAGAAACAGCCTGAATGGTGAGTATTTTTCCTATAATGTAACAAAAAGACACCTTCTAAATCTCCTCTATGGGTATAAAGTCAGAAAGCTTAAAAATTGTTGATCAGATTAATGATTTCATTTCCCTTTTGCTTTTTTATCCTTCCAGACTTGAATTGAGTGCTATATGACCTGATGGTTGGATGGACTGCATCACCACAGCGACTGAATAAAGGCATGCCTGAATATTAACCTTTCAAATTTTTGCAAAGAAAATGCTTCACAGCTTCACAGCAATAGAAAACTTTAGTAGGAAATCAAAATCAGTGCAACAAATTGCTTTGCAAGTGATCCAGTGTGAGGAGGTATGTTGAGATTCTCACACACCCGGGTGTAGCTGTTAATGCACAGAAAAGACCCTATGTCCAGCATCAAGTTGGGTGTGCTGAAGTCTATATAGAAGCAATGAAAAGTTAAACTGTGACATACTCTGAGCTAGAAATGTGTTTGAAAATGAGTCTAAAAAGTTTGGAAGAGCAAATCCAAATTTCACATTCCCTTAAGGGAGCACACCACCATTAGCAGAACGGCCTTGCTGGGAAAAGTAGTTCCAAAGTACACCGTCAGTTTTAGGTCCTCTTTAAGTGTGAATTGCTCAAGTTAAACTAATCAGATGTGGTTGGTTTGTTTTGGATATGAAAGAGGACGTGTAAATGTGTGACTGTTGCCAAATTGGGAAGAATTGAAGGTGATTTAGACTGTTTAAAAATTTGGTGTGAAAAAGACGTTTTTTCCGTCACCTGCGGATTAATAGGGTAGGGTGTACAGACCCAAAACTTCATCCCCTTTTATCTCAAAATCTAAACGGTCATGCTATGGTGAATTTGTGATGCCATGATTGGCCAACTCACTGGCTTTCATGTGAGGGGTAGCTTTAGTGGGGTGTGAACTTTGACTGGGCTGCGGGGGGCATTTAACGAAGGCAAAATAGTGTGTAAGTCAATGGAGAAATTAATGGTGGTGTGCTCCCATAATGTCTACCACCTGTGATTGATGCCGGAAGGTTTAATTATGGCTCACTGCCGTTTCTAACCAGTCATTGATTTCAAGTTAAGTCCTGCCGGAGAGAGAGGGCCATGGAGAGTGAAAAAACTAGGCTGCAAGGATCTAAAATCCCATCAGAGTAACTTTGTTCAGATATTTCATCGGTGTTAAAAGAGCAGGTTGTAGTAGTGATCTTTTCAAAAAAAAAATCGAACCAATAAGCCAAGAAACATAACTGGATATGACTCGACAAAGTCGGCGGGCCTAGAATATATTCTACTTTGACGCCTACCCTGCTACCACCAAAAGGTCTATACAATCTCCTAAAAGAGTGGAATTGTCCAATTGGACTGTATGACTATATTTTGACTATCAATAAAAAGGCATACACTGTGTTTAACAATATGTTATTCACGTACTCTAGAGATAGGTTGAACAGCGTCTACGCAATATTCAGCATTGGCCAAAATACCAGCTTATTATGTTAAATATCCCTGAGTAGGGTGCATCAAAAGGAAAATCTTACCGTTACTAAGCAAAACAAGAAATGAAAAACAAAGACAGTAGGAATATTGAAGGCAGTCACCAATTAACTATTTGCATACAAAAGAAAATAGCAAACCTTTTCTCTGGGGGATAATAACGGAAAGGAATTGAGAACATTAGTATTCACTGATAAAAGGTTGAAGTTAAAAGGAGCCTTGATAGTTTTATATTGTTATGAAGTACGAATATCCCACCTGAGGTTTGGCAAAAGAGGAAAATACTGGAAAGTGTTTGCAAGTCTTAGCAATCTATTACCGTATACCCGACGGCCGTGTTTAAAGTCATCCGCTTACGTGTCGTCGACACACAACCAAAATTGTTATAATTTCATGAAAAGAAAAGCCTCTAAAATTGGTAAGACATTGGAGTGCACTGAGGTGTGATTTCAGTATTAGAGGTTGATTAGGGGATACCTTTAGGGTGTGTATGTTAGAAAGAAGTGTCACTAGCTCTTATGAGACCCCTCCGGCAAGAATTACTGTAAATGCTTTCAGTGACGCAAAAATGTATCTAACTTAACTCAGTTTCTAAAGTGGTTTCCATATTTAGTTGCCTGAAATATTTGTGGGGAGTTTGTAAGAACATTACCACGAGTATGTTTCGTGGCTGTCAACCGGTAACATTCGAATCCTTTCCTGGTTAGATTAGAGTCTTCTTGGAGAAATAAATTTCCAAAGTGTGTACAGTAATATTAACTCGCTGGTGTCCCATTTAATGTTCCCTCTTCAGGCGTGAAGTAAGTTATGCACGTTACAAGACTGACACATAGCTGCTTAGACAATGGTAATGCATTTCAAATATACCAGGCAAAGGTAACTGTTAGAAGTGGAAGGGAGCAATAGAGATTCTGCAATCTACATAGCTTTGAGAATTAATTGAAGTCCGCAGTTTCCATTGTACAGATTGCTCTAATTGTCAAGTTTCTTTTTCGACTACTAACATAGCTCAATAGAGTTCTCATGCATAAAAATTCAACATGAGCGTGTTGGCATATCGAACAGCTGCGCAAGCATGAGGGGGGATTTTTTTTTTTTGGGGGGGGGGGGAATTGTCGTCTGCTAGCAGCTTGTGGTTTGATATAAATTCTCCAGCACACACATTAAACAACCACCTTTTGGTACAGCGAACAGCTAAGCGGCATGACATACGAAGGAGGGGATTTTGAACGTTAAATTCCAACTATCTCACTGACAATTCTATACAGATTTTGTGTACTGATCGAGTTGATCATTGTTGTGATAAAAAATAATGTTGAAACAAGTCTTTAATGTTTCTATCTCTGAGTGATTTACCAAAAAGGAAATTTTATCTACCTCTGTTGGAAACTTGCAAACATTTTCCTGGGTTAGTGCCTACCCCGAATTGCAACCCTCTCATACGTAGCCTACACCATGTACTATCAGTCAATGCATGGCGCATTGACAGAACACTCTTTACCTGGACTCCATATTTTATACAACTGCAGCCTCTTAAACCTGGCGCCGTCGTCAGTCAATAAGGTTACCCAAGGTAAAAAATAAAAGTTTCTCTTTCTTTCGTCCCGTGTTATTCTCTACATTACAATTACGGTAGAATACTTTTTTCGTTGAAGTAATAACATGTAACATTTTAAGGTTGACTTAGTTCAAAACTGCATAGCAATAAAATGATTTATGGACAGGGGATGGTTTCTAAGTGATTTGTAAATGACATTTCTACGACTTCAATAGGTTCCTGCAAGTTCAGTACTATTAGTTCAACGTAGAACCCCCCTTCCCCCGACTTGAATAATTTAGTCATGTTAGGCAAGCTTTTAACAGTCAACTCAAGAGTTTAATGTACTAGTCGTTGTTATTGAAAGGATCATCAACAATAAAGTTTTGCTATCACAAGGTTTACTAGTTTAGCCTTTCACCCATTTTTGTTTTGACAACGTTTACCTGTTACTGAAAATAAATTTGAACTCTTTGAAGTTATCGTTCAAAATAAGCTAGTGTCACTCACCATGGGTAATTGAAAATATTTTGTCCGTGATATATAGAATTTTTGAGTAGCTTCTTGTGGTCATGAGGTTGATAAGATGAAACTTTACTTGAAAGGATGCGTTTAGGATATACGTAGGAACTTGAGGATTGAAGATGGACAGTTAGTTAAGATTTAACGCTCAGTCTGTTTCTTTACCTTTTCTGACCAACTGTTTAATAGGGGCCGCCACCGGCATTTTTTTTAGTTGTGGCTCACTGGCGTGTTTTTCTCGGGGTGACTTTTTGCCCGACTCCAGATAACACGTCCTGGCATTATTTCTGTTCGACTGAGATACCAAATTCTGCCCCGATTCAGTAAGATTTGGGCCAATTGGCGGTAGGTGGGGCTGCAGCCCTGGGGACGGCAGCCCGGACTGGTCGTTCCGTTCGGCCATCATTCTGAGCACCAAGCACAAATGGTAGCAGGTTCCATTTCCTAAGGATTGGAAGTATAGATTAGTCCAGCTGTGGTCATTGGTTTTTTAAAAAACATTTTTCTTGCAAATGACAAAGTCTTGTTTAAATTTTAAGAAAAATTCCAAAAGGTACCACTTACGGCAGTGGTAAGTATAACTGCAATTACATTGCAGGTGGTGTTTCTTTGCACGTGTATGAAACAATCAATTGTTAAAACTTAGTTGCCTTCCAGCAAAGTTTCATAACCGCGTTCTGCAGACAATTAGTTAGAATTTTTTGCTTGATTAACCTACTTTCTTGCCTGCGGTCCGTAAACGTACGACTTTAAACGGTGGCACAGTGAAGGCAGTTGGATACAATTCGATATAATTATTCCCATGTCTCTGGTACTGGATTTTTTCTGGTAAATTCAATCTCAGGATAATCTGGTTTCAAATTAGTCGGAGTCTTAATTTGCTTGAACGATTTGATGACACTGCTAATTCATTGGTTTTGTTTAATGAAAATATATTCTGAAAATAAAAGGGAAAATGACAACTTACTTATCGATTTCTAAGACACAAATTTCAATAATAGCGTAGCTGGTCTGGAATTCACGTAGCGTTTCCAGTAAAGGCGACAAACTTTTTTGATGATTTATTTATTTTGTCTTTTGGTTTCATCACGGTAGTAATTCTCTTTGCTTCGTTTTTAACCCCTTTTCATTCCGTTATTTATTCAGTTCTTCCCTAAAATGTGCATTATATTAGTTCAATGGTTTATTGGTTCTCTTCTTTGTCACATCTTTTGATCTAGTATAATCTTCAACTCATTGAGGTACATACTTACAGATTACGGTCATGTGACCGTGCGATGAACTGTCGGTAGCGGATAAACGCACTGGTCTTGAGCTATTCCATTTTCTCGGGGCTGTACTGTTTTAACATACTTATCAAAAAATATCTCCTCCCTGTCTTTTAAAGTAAAATACTTTTTGTTTGAATGAATAAGAGTAAAAAAATTATTGATTTTTACATGAGAACAGGGTAATGGACACCCGTGGGTTAATTCGATCTCTTATTGCATTTTGGCCCCATGCTTCGCTTGCATTATTCTGCACGAAAGCACAGTCAATCGTTGTTTAATCTCAAATTCACAGTTTGTAAAATATAGCAGTATTTTCATCTTAACCTTCTTTCAAAAGCAAATATTATTCAAAGGGGAGGTGCAACCCCTTAGACCTTTCAGCATGGTAGCGATGGATCAAACCTTGCTCTCCCTGTTGAAACTACCCAGATAAGCCCTTCATTCCTGAGCTGAGTTTTAAAAATTTTGAAGATTTTTTTCAGTCAATTCAAACTGAATGATTTATGAGAAGTGACGTTTGTTCCTCTCTGTGATCGTCATTACAAAGTATTTTGACATATAAAACAGAAAAATGAGTTAACTTGCCCCTTTTACATCTCAGTTAGGGAATGATTATACAGACGAGAGTTGACCAGTCCGGAGATCAACCCCTTAACGACTCACTTTACTACGTTTTGTTTCTATAGCCAGTCAATGACTTCATTGCCTTTACCTATTCAGGCACAACAGAAAATACAATTAAATTATGCCAGTTTTGATGAGGATGCTATGTTTTTTAACTGAATGGTTTCTGTTGAATGCAGCAAGGTACTCTTCAACGCAATTTTCTTTTCATTGCTCCTTCTAACCACTCTTGTTTAACTGCTACCTTCATTAAGTAACATAATTTTAATCAGAAATTGGTTCAATACGACACAACTCTGAATTCGGGTCGTTTTATGGAATTTGTCGAGGTTAATGTAAAGTATCAGACCTTGTATTTTTAAAAGCAATCCATATGAGTAATAACAGCACATTTGCGAATGACGAAATGTCACAGTACGACAGTGCAGTTTTAAGGGCACTAGGCTTACTTGATCACAATAATCAAAAACTTTGATACGTGCGTCGTGTAGAGAATGAATTCGTAAATAATGAAATGAAATGGGTACTGGTTGCTAAACTTGATTTCTTGAATATGTGCAAAATGTAAGGAAAGCATATCTGGCTTATGCTAATGTTGAAATAAGACCTTGCAATAAAATGATAATAAACTTCCTCATGTTTCATAAATTATGTCAATAACATTGACAGTGGTTGTTATGGTATCCTATTAAAGTTTTCAGTTACAAGCCAGTTTTTGTCAGGCAACACGAATGACAATACTTCAGCTGTAATTTACTGTAACTAGCGTGACTTCCAGCTCTCATTCCTATCTATGGAGATTTTGCATTAAAAATGGAACCATTTTGAGCACTTGTGTTTCTTCACGCAGGTGTGAATTGGCTAAATTTAAATGATATAAAACGTAATTTTACTGGTTTCAAGCTCCCTTTACCTGTAAATTTAAGACGCGCTTTACAGTATAGGCTTTCCATCCTATCACAGTATTTCCGCATGATGAATATTGCAAGGATGGTAAGTACGCTGCACTGCAGGACAAGAATAAGAGAGATGCCAAAGAAACAGGAGCAATATATGGAGAAGAAGACACACTGAGTTACATTTATTACTCCGGAGAACTGGAAGACGGAATGTATACTAGTACTCAACTTCTTTTAACAGGAGTGAAATGAGAATCATTTCCGCCATCCTCTTTAAACCGCAGGTTTTACAACACAATTTTTTTTTTATTGGTAGCGCAAGAAGCCTTTCATTAGGCCATGTTTTGCAATTGGTCGTGCATGACGAAATTTGCAAATCGTACTTGTGCAGCCTATCAATCTCCCTCCCCACATCTATTAGATCAAGTATGTTCAACTTTGATAATATTAACTCCCACGGTTTCACCCGCCTTTCCTACTAATCTGTGAATTCGTGCACATGTATTAAAATTGAACCACATCACAAACCCGGTTAAATCATCCCTAAAATTGGGAATTGATTTTATCTAGCGTGGAAGATGCAACGTCGTTTATTATAGGTCGATACCAGCTCGCTGCACCTGACTTACGTGGTCATACAGACTGTATATCGCATGACAGTATCTTTTTAACATTTGTTATGAATGCAAACAAGGTATCGAGAACGTATGTATGGTATTACTTACCTATATTTAAGTATACGTAAGATTACGAGACGTACATCAGTCGCATGTAGTGATAACGAGATTACGCCTTCTTATCAAAATCAGTTGTCTTACTTCCTTTCTTCGCTCGGATTTTGTAAGAACTTTAGATGGAACTGAACACAAGCGTTAAAATAAATAACTTGGATGGAAACTTTCAGACTTTTTCATAACCTTGAAAAGATTTCAATCTTTTTTTCTACTTGCCGACTAGGAGAGAACGTATGAAATCTAAAATAAAAAATGAAACATTTTCTAGGAGTCAGTAATCCGAGTATTATTAGATCAGAGAATTCTTTCCTAACACCCACGAGGCGCTTATAACAATCATCTTAATGAAGCAATAGAGCCCACACTGTCGGTACCACGCTAGTTTTTAACGTGTTTGTTATTCGTAATATTAAAAGTGTGGGATGATGTAGTAATTCTACCTGGACTCCAACCAGACTGCTAGTCACCGATGACAGCGGGACCGGCAAATTTCTTAGTGCCTCTTAGAGCTGTGAATCTATTATAACTCTATCAACATATGTAACTTACAGTACAAACACTTAATATCACATTACGTCTTCTCCGGCGAACTACTGTTGAGATATCAATATACCCACTGGTGTGACCAGGATAGCATGTTTCGACGACAGTCCCTCACGTCCAATGTCCGCAAAGGTTTCTCCATAATTCAATTTTCCGTTTTTAAGATAGACACATATTTTGACGCTGTCTCGGAATGTATGATGGACTTCTAATCCCAAATGTTGGCTACAATTCTTAAACCACATTTTAAGAGTAAAATAATAAAATAATAGGAATGTAGTCAATTTTGTTCAGTAGTCCTTCACTGTTCAATAAATATGTTGTTATGGGTAGTAAAATGTATCAAAATGTCGCAAGCACATTTTTTCTAATGAAGTAAACTTTGAACCACTTCAGTTTTACTTCTAGTTGGACTATGGTTAGACTGTTCCATGTATTCCATAAATATCAAGAGTTTTGTTTTAAATCCGAGAAGCTGGGGCTGTACTGAGCTGGGACAAACAGTCAATCTGCAATAGAACCTCGTGTAGATATGACCGAAATTTATATGTTATCTGTTACTAGCATTCTTTTGAAAGCTTTATTCATTTACCATGTTCGATTTTCGAGATATTAGCAATTGAAATTGACACATTTTATATAAAAGTGAATTTAAAGAAAGCAGGCGTGATGTCATTGATTCACATTGTTGGCCAATGTTTTCTTTTTCTTTATTTTTATCCTTTGACCTTGAATTGATTAAAAATGCTATCTGGCCTTTGCTGCATATAATTGTCCTTTAAATTTCATTGCTCAGGATGCATTTATGGTATTAATTAGTACATTACAGTTAAGTAGCATAAAGTTGGTGGTAAATTAGAAATAAAACAAAATTTTGGCCAACAATTTGAATTCATGACGCCAACCTGCTTCAAGTTCATGCAAGAAGAAAATTTGCCACATTGAATGGCTAATGTTTCGAGCACCGAACATGAGGAATGAATTAAAAGATCCACCAGAATGCTTACAATATGCTCGGTCCATAAAATGCCAAAAATAAATTTGACACTGGACTATTCCTTTAAAGAAATTTGCAAGAATTGTACAAAAAATGTACAACATCTGCAACAAACGCGATGTAAAACATAAAGGAAAAAATCTTACAAGAAAGAGTTTGCTGTTGAAATGCATTTTATATGCAGAAAACCTGGGTCATGGGAAAAAGTATAGCTCTGCAAATGTTAGACTTAGAGTTACGTCAATGAGATCTGGAGATGAACTCGTCTTTTTGAAGACTATAGGCCTAAAGTATGGCATCAAAATGTCGTTAACTTTCAAACAGTTTGTGTGAAGTAGGGTTTGCACATTCGATTCTGTAAGTAAAGCGCCATTTATTCTTCCACCATCCTTTGAATGTCTTTATAACTCTTAACCACCTTTCTATAAACTTTAGCAAGTAAATATGAAAAGATAGTTATGGAGACTGGCGTGTTGTACCCTGCATTTGTATATATGTCTAGATAACTCTGATTTTTGTTTGCTAGTGATCGATAATGACGTAGAGTGGAGATGCGTCTTATACTAGGATACTTCGGCCAATGGATGAGATATGACAGTGGTTTGATTGACCTTGCACACTATGTGTTGATAAAATCACAGATTCTTAAACTTGTTTAGTTGCATTTAAAGAGTAAATGTATGCATGTATGTATAAATGGATCAATAAATGCAGGAATGAATGGAAAATCGAATGAATGGAAAATCGAATGAATGAATGAATGAATGAATGAATGAATAAATTGATAGATTAAAGAGTAAATGGACCTATTAACGAACGAACGAACGAAATGACGTAGAAACGCATGCACTGAACCAAAAGAATTTTGTTGCTTGTGATATCACTTGACGTTAATTCTCTTTAGGTTCATCATTTCACCAGTAACATTGATTTTGACCCGTGTATCAATCTAGAAAAAGTTTAGTCCTAGCTCCAAATTTCTCACAACATTGTAACATTTCGAACTTTCACAGACACAAATCTAGCTTTGCAAAGTATGAACGTTCACGGAACAGAAAACGGAGGTTTAGGCAAACTTTTGCAACACTTTCCCAAGAGTCTCTGAATGCTTAAATCAATTTCGGGTTGACTTCGCGTCCCGGTTTCTCTAATGTTAGAAACGGTTCCTTTGCCGTTCTTCCATCTGTAATTTCCACGAAGGTTTGTACAACGCTGAAAGTTCTCCGGCAAACAAGATTTTACATGAATTTTTCGTACCACCATTTTTTCGATAAAACTGCACAATTTTTTATATTCCGTGGACGAATTGAAGTGGAACTCAACTTCAAACCGTTTCGGTTATTCTTCGCATTTACAACACTTTTACAGAAAGTTTTTAGACGCTTGAGAGGACATTCGCAGACGTCTCTCAAAAAAAATTACGAATTTTATAAATTATGTCAGTTTTGAAAGAATCAAAAGTTTCGGCATTACTAAAATGGAAACTTGATGCTACTTACTGAATGCTATATTCATAAACCCATCTACTACTACGAATATTGTAATGAAAAGTTAAAAGATAAAATCATGTATTGAGTGGGTTTTCTTATATTTAATTTATCTCCTGAGAGTGTAGGAAGTAAGACGAACCAGTTCTCACTATGGCAACGAGCTCCCCTAGAACTTGGCAATTAATACCCCTACAAAATCATGAATATTTATATATATTTTTCGTACTGAATCACGGCACTGGTGGAAATTCAGGATGAATGGATGGTATTTGTTCGCTTCCTCTGTGCCATAGTAATTGGATGTTATACTATTTAAAGAGTAATGGAATAACACTCAAAGATGATGCACTTCATGTCTAATGCAATACAAAGTGAGAAAATCATTCCCTTATTGAATGCATGTAGAGCAGGGTGTAGTTGTGTTCATTAAAACTCATGTTGACGCTATTTTTCACAGTCATTGTGACTTAACTTTCATAACTCTTTCCTGAAACCCTTTCAAGTCTAAACAAAATGTGAATATTATCTCCCTCCCATAACGCTTGGAGCAAATTTTTTTAAACTCGCGCATCTGCACTTGAAATAGTGCCGAATAGGAAGTAGGTCAAGTATCTCATATACATTTTTTACCACAAACAAGATAGTTCATGTTTAGTTCATTCTATTCATTCATATTAAACTAGTATCACCCATTAAAAAGATAAGATTTTGCTGCGGTCCAGTGGCAAACGATTTTTTTCAAGTCTGTAAAGGTTTGCAAATGATAGACTACATTACCTTAAGTGCAAATCAGATATTTCTGGAGGATAAGATTCTAATTAATTAAGAACAACGAGGCCGCAATAACTTTAGTCATAAAGTGACAAGTAGGCCTACACTGAAAGGAAATGACATGACCCGCTTATCCAATCACCGTAAAATATCCTTTTGCTATTAACTGCTAACATAGACTCTTTAGCTGCGAATGTTAATTCGAGATGTTAATAATTAAAATGGGTTAATTAAAACACATTTCAAAATATTACCACTCGCAATGATTTTAAATAACAAATTTTAACGACTCAAGTCTAACGAAAAATTTCCCACTTTATTTTTCTCTGCCATCGATATTTATTTCGCGGTTACGGAAATTCTGAAACACCTTGAAAAAGAGTTTCACCCTGTCAGTCTTTTCTAAGAACCGAATCAAATTTCATATCATCATACAAGTTCATGACACATAAACTTTTTTAAAATAATAAAATCTTCTGTACATACCATTGATTGAAAACTTTCCGAAGATACATTGTTTAAGTAATCACAACCAGTCTTTTACTTTGAAAAATTACAGACTGAACCGATGCATTTAAATTCACAAATCAGTAATAATTATTAAAACTTTTATGATTCCACGCTAGTATTCCGTAATTGTAACGCAATTCCACACACACGCTTACGATCGTATTAAACGGTCTCAATGAACTTCCCATTGCTAATGCAAACGAATTAAACTTAAGCAACTCTTTTAAGTACCCTGGAGACACACAAATGATATTTATTAATATTAGCTACCAGTCAAATATCGTATACTTACCATGACGGAATTTCCTTTATTTTCACAACTCTAGTCCCAGAAAGCCAGGTTTTAATCCCTCTCACACCATGAGGTGTCGAAAGATGAAGCTACCGAAATCTACGCTCTCTTCAATTTGATCTTCTACTTTGATTTGTCACGAGTCCGCTCCTAGCTCTTTGCAAAAATACTTTACTGCCAACCTAGAGAATTAGAGAAACGGAACCGGCATCTTCACACTGATAATATGCTGGTCGACCTTCTGATTTGCATGAAAAAGTATCTACGATTAGACACGAATATTACACCGTGTGGTCGTCGTTTCCTTAAAGCTACAGACGAAAGAAATGAGTACTGACCTCACAGGCGACAGTCCTTACTTACGGATGCTTTGAAATGACAATCACTCGAGAAACTAAAACTAAATTTACGCAACTTTCTCATTAACATTTCATTCAAGGTATGCAGTTAAGTGTAAACATCGCTTGGCTATCTTGAGGAACAACGATTCCATCTACTTGGATTGTTTTTAAAATGAATTAAGTTTCAATTTTTGGCACGTTACTTAATGTACAAACGACATCTGTATTTTAAACGGGCTAATGCCATATTTTAAACAATTTATTTTTTATTTCTTAAAATAAGACTGAAGTATAACATGTAGAACCCTAATTTTTTTAAAGTTAATAAAGATATGAATAAATTTAGACAACCTAATATCTTCTATGCATTTTTTTTCGTCGGACTGCGGGGCATTTTCTCGCTTACCTGAGTTAGTCGGACTTTAACTTTGAACTTAAAAGTCCTCATTTAAAAACAAGAGTAATTTACAATGTGAAAAAATCTGCTATTGTATACCCTAAGTTCACTAACCACCCGTCTTCAAGAAAGTCAAATTCACTTTCGCTAAGTGCTGAAAAAAGAAGCTTTCGAAACTTCACTCTCTAACTTGGGGGAGCTAGACAATTTTCATTTCTGACAGTGTTGTTAAAACCGTGAGAAGACGGCCATAGATTGCCGTATTGTCCCTTCCATTAGGCAAAACGACACAAAACGTAATTTTGATTTGGTATGAAACCTTCTCTGGCTTTCCTGCCTCTGTTGATAAGCCGCCACGTGTACTGGCTACCCATTTGATAACACAACCTTTAAGGGTGAGCAAATTTAATAAAGGGCTGCTGAAAAAAAGTTTTCCAATTTCTTAATTGTATACTTTGCCGTCACTACTGTTATACCGTGTTATCAGTGGCTATACACGAATCCGGACAGATTGTGATTGTCTGATTTTATAGTCGGCCGTTACTGGGGTCCATCGCCTTTAATCTTTAAAGTTTCCTTCCTCACCTGTTCCATGGATGGTTGTACACTAAAGTGTATCTTGATTTTCTCAACTTGACTGAATATTAGTATTTGAAATTCACGTAGACTATAAATGAAGACGATTAAAGGCTAATGGACCCCAGTAATGGCTGCCTACAGTCACTAACAACAAGTACTAATCGGATTCGTCTATATCGGTTGCACATATTGTTTAATGAAACTAAGTTTTGTCATACACATCTCTTCTACACCCAAATTTATGTTGCCGCAGTTTTACATGCTATCTTTTTTAGGTAGTGAGTTGCAATCGCTTTAAAGATCAACATAATCGTCTTAACCGTATTTACTTTTAAAAAGGAATACAATTTTGAATCCAGTTTCGATTTGCTGAACCTGTTTTTAAATATCTCACAAACCTCTTTAAAGCGAAACTCAGGGTTCAGGTAGAATAGTGTTAATTTCAGTATATCGATTCAGTGTGGAGATCTGGACTTTGGCCCTCCTTTTGCCACTAGTTTCTGTTTTTAGACAACCAAAACCTTTCGTGAAATGTATGAGTTCTACACTGTTTGTCAGATGTCAGGTTATTGCTTCTAGCAGTGATAAATTTCAATATGATCTTGGAGTAAAACTGCAAACTCAACGTTTTGCTCAATTTGATAAAGAAGATATCATTTTTAGCGAATCTCTTCTTGTTTAAATTGCTAATAGTCCCACTGCATTGTAATACACAGTTTTATTTAAAGTGGTGATATATCGGGCGTTCGCAAAACGGGTATTTTGTTAACATGCAGAAAGAGTCAAATATACAAAAAATTAGCAAAATGTGTTTCACATTGTCCGAAAAGGCAATTTCCACCCCTAACAAGTTGCATCCAGCAATCGTGTAAAAGATGCTTGGAAAATTTTAAAAGATGAGACAAGCTTCAATGCATTAGGAAAGTATAAAGCCCAGGTTTTCGGGAAAGGGCAAGGAATTAATGTTTTAGTCCACCGTCTCACAAGTCCCTGTCTAATTGACTCAAGTTTTATTGGTCTCCGTGTCAAAAGTCTCCGTGTCATTGGTCTCCCGGCTTTACATGTGATCGTGTCTCCTACCTTAACCCCGAAATCCAACCCTATACCCTAGCCCTAACCTACCCCCTAACCCCTAAATCGAATTCCAATAAAGTAGGGTGTAAATTCTAGTTTCAACCACTATGGTACTCATCAACTAGTGCAAGTTGTTTCGGGGAGAGATTTGAAGGAGAGAAAAGGTTACCATGACAAAAGTCGTGAAGTAACTAGAATTTTCGACAACGCTTCTGAGTGACGAAAATTGAAAGATACGAAACCTAAGCATTATGTCCCGCAAAACCTTTCTGTTTTGTTTGGAAGTCGCCTTGAAATGAACTAGGCTATTTATATCTAACAAATTACTGACTTGTGAAGTCATAGGTTTAAGGCTTAATGTGCCAAACGTTAATTTTTGTGGCATTATTTGCCTTTCAGTATGTAAAAGTTGGAAACCAAATGGTATCGTAGGCTGAAGATAGTTTAAAATACAGCATTTTCTTTACTGGGGGTCTAAGGTCAAAATGAAGGTCAAATATCAAGGTTGCTTAAAATAATGTGTAAAAAGTGTGTTATGAATGTTTCTTACAAAAAGTAACATAAAAATAAATAGTGACATAACATGAAGTTCAAACTTTGTGTTAAACGCAGTGTTGCATTTGAAGCTATTTCTGCTGTAACTGATCATAAAACCCTATGCATGATTATCGTTAACGTCAAAAGCAGTACAACTTCAAGTAGATGAACTGAAATATTGAATTTTGTACATTATTTGCATAATTAGTATTTCAAAAAATGTCATAACATGCAAATATTCATAAGGTGTAGTTGCTTAGGCCCGAGGTAGAAGTTAAAATGGCGGAAAGACAGGTGTGTTTTTCTTTTTCAGTATGCTTCGCTTCTCTGACATTTGTCTTAAAAGGAGCCACGCATGACAAACCTATGTTATAGAATTCTGAAGGCTTAGAAGTTGGTCACTTAAAGGGGATTTTCGGATGCAAGACTGACATTAAAATGCCCAGAAAAACCTCTTCCATAAAATGATAACGTGAAAGCTAGATTTCAATGGCATGCAAGTTTCATAAGAGACCAATTTTCAAATAAATGCATTTTCTTCAAATACGTCAAATAAGGTGCATTGCACTGTAATTTTATCGTGACACATGAAATTGACACTACATTCGAACTTTTTATGATTTTAGTTCTGCTGCAAAGAATGTTGAACAACATTTTTGTGCAATATCTGCATGGTCTAAGACAATGCTAGATCTAGAGGAAAAGATAATCAAACAACAGTATCGAATTTCAAGGAAAAACCTGACACTCCTTTAGAAAGGAAAACGAAATATGAGGCAACGTGTCCACATAAAAAAAAAAAAACACCCTGTGACTTTTGAAATAGGTAAAGGTGTTTTCCGACAAAAAACCCCCAATATTTACAATAAGATATCTTAAGTTACGAAAAGGGTTTTGCAGCAGGATTTGGAGAACATGTTCTGGAACATGTAGAGCCGTCGCCAGGGTCTCATGTTTGATGTTTCGGGGGAGGGGTGTCATGGTCTAAAATTCCGACTTTTAACTGAATGACGGAGCTACCAGACTAGTATGACCTTCCACTACAAAACGTGCTGAGCTACACCTATACAGTTTCAGGTAATGGAATGACACTTGAGTAATTGCTGTCTCGTGGAAGGGTCTGAAGGATGTGGAATCCCTTCCCCTTTGGCTTTTTGTTTTCATTTTGAAAAGGCCCCAATGCAAAATGGCTCAATTTGAGCATCACATTTTTTCATTGTTTTCATTGTAAAAACATACCAACAAAGAAGATTCTTTAAATTGCCAAGAAGTTATTGTACATAAATTGAGGTAGCAAAAGCAAATTCCCATAAGTGCTAGTCTAGCGGACTTGGGGACCTTGGAACGATTTTTCTCAATGGTGGTGATTGGGGGGGGGGATACAGCAACATGTGTTATATCGCTCGAAAGACTAAGCCAATCACCACTAGTTAGCGCGGAGCGTGCAGAAAAATTTGAAAAAAAAAAAAACACGACCGCTCAGACTGTTGGAAGTGGTTTTTTCGATTCTTGTTTAAGCAAGGTCTTCGCTAGCAATTTAGTAGAGGTGGTATTTACGTGAAACACTATAGATCTAAACCCTGGGGTCCTAGAAAAAGGGGCCAACAACTATCTAAGCGGGGCGCCATCTCTGGTAGCAAGCGTACAAAAATATTTGAAAAATCGCGGACCCTGTGATAGCTGGAAGTTACATTTTCCAGGCTCATTAGTAACTCGAGGTAGGTGAAAACCCTTAACATGTTTTACGTTAGACTTTCATTTTCAATGACAGGTTTTCTTTAGTAAGATATGAATAAATTGCAGTACTATCAGAAAATTACCAGATTAGCTATAGGGCTAGTTCGAAAAAGCAAAAATTGCGGAAAATGTCTTTTCCGATTACTTAACACATCTCTAACTCCAAAGTGCATAATTTCACGTATCTGCACTTGTTTAAAGGTAAAGAGCAGTCCTCCCAAACTTATTTTGAAGAAAAAGCTAAATAACTCAATTTTCATCTTATTGCTCTTCAAAGTACCTTTAATAACATTTTATGGCTTTACTATTGCATATTAAAGGTAAACCAAGCAGTTATTTCTGGTAAATTTCACATTTGAAGAGAAAATACATTGTCACATGACTCCCAACAGCCAATCATGATACTGGACAGTCCACTACACCTTTTTCGATTTGGGATGACTGCTCCTGCCATTTAACGTACAATGCAGGAAAGAGAGAGAGATTGTAATCAGTCTGAAACTATGAAGGTTGATAAGGTTGCACTAAGCAAAGTAAGCGTACGAGGCAGTCCCTCTCCCATCCGACTGGTAAAATGTCGCTTTCCTTTCGAATTCTTAGTATAGAAATTGCATTAAAAGTAACAGTTTCACATAAAACTTATATCATCGCACAAACTACAAGGGCAAAATAAATTTCCATGTTTTTGAATTAGCTATAGGACCAGCTCGAAATCGCGGAAACCACAGAAACACGGAAATTTATTTTGACGGTTATCGTTTTTTAAACATTTCCGCGGTTTCTGCGATTTTCCTGTTTCCTCGTTTTCGACCTGGCATTCAAAAGGAACTTAACTGTAGGTCTGCAGACAGATGATGCTGAGGAACCGCTAATCTTCGATAAGTGCGTTAAACATAAGCTCTTATGGGAAATTTTATTTTTTTTTTTAATAACGATCATCATTGCGAATGAAGAGCTCGTTCATAATAACAATCCTCTCAGCTTATTCACACAAACAATCAACCAAAATCGGACTGATGAATAATTTAGATGTTTTTGAGATGCTATTGATAATTGCTACATCGACGAGACGGTAGCGCGCTGGGCAAATAGTGGAGAATTTGCGAAAATAAGGCTCAATGGTGCTAACTTAAGTGAGTAAGGTCTAACTTTCCAACTAATGTCGCTCTAAGGTTTTTTTGTGTGTGTGTGTGGGGGGGGGGGGGTCGGCTGGTGAGACACCCCGGTCGCGAAGACCCTGTCGACACGTTGTTTTACACGAGACCCAGTGAAAGCTATCGGAACATCCATTTAAGTTTCGTGTCTTTTCATGGATGTAACGTGCACCTTTTATGGAACAAACTCATTCGCAAGTAAACGTTTGGTATCACGCTAGGTCCTTTGCCCAAGAATCGAGGTGACTTTTTTCATCGTACTTTTACCAGAATCCACTCTTCTCCTTTAAATACACAAACTGCATTCTTGTCAAAATCTTGTAAACGGTAATTTGAGAGGTTCTAAGTTTTGAACATATTTTAAGGGTTTCTGTGTGGAAGGTCAAGGTGAGGCGATGTTATGACGTTATGCGTTTCTATGTGTAAACCAAAAGTACACCCATTTTGACAAAAGGTGACTCTTGGTGTTTCTGCAGAACCCAATACTGTGACAAACTGCACTAATCATTAATTTTGTTAAATGGAAGTTGCGTGCACCTGTTCTTTGGCAGCATGCAGAGTTGAGTTTGTCCAAGCAGTGATCATAAATGACTTTTATTATCTCTGGCAGTACTGTTTTATTTCGACAGAATTATTTCCTTCTCGACTAAAGAGTGTCAGTGTTCGATTTGAGTGTATATTTATGTTTTCATATACCTTGCAACAAGAAATAAATTCTTGGCATAGTGTTCACGTCATACAAACTAAATTTGTCGCTTTAATTAGATAAATGAAGGATGCATCATTTGAATCCTCGAGTAATTACTGACTTCCGCTCTCAAATATCGGTTTCCGTTAAGTAGAAGAAGCCATACTTTCCTAATATAAAATAAAATGGAATTTCAGTTGATTAGATGGGAAACACGAAACTTAAGATCCTTTTTAACGCACAATAATATCTTCTGTTTGCTTTCACCATTTCCATTTACCATTGAAAAGGTCATAACGAAATTCAAAAACTTGAAAGGCAATTACTTAAAGCACACAATGATGGGTAGTTGTTTAAACCATTCTAATGTTTGAAAAGTTAGAAGGTAAGAAACGATTTAGAACATAAATTCGATTTGACAATGTTAAATTAATTTTGCAATGTAGGGATGATAACATCATTACATCCTTATGTGTCGGTCTTACAATAAAAATCTAAGATCAAATAAAGTTTCGATATGTTAGACGGGTATTTGTTCAACGCGTTCTGATGAAATATATATATTGAAATCTGTGTGTGATTATCAACGAAAACAAACATGACATCATATCAGCACATTAACAAGCTGTGTTTTGTTTTTGTTTAAACTTAAAACTAATAATATAGCAATCCATTGATAAGCGATTGCCTTAGTAGCATGTGGAGTTTGTACAAACTTTGCATCCCGGTCCGATTCCCCATATTAACCTCAAGATGTATCGCTTCTGTGGTTTAATGATACAATTCTTATAGATGGAAAGTCGTTCTCCATAAGTGATTGACACAAAAACGGGATCTTTTATCGTTGAGTGATCTGAAGGGTAAAGGCAATGTTCCACTTTCATAAAACATATTAAAAGAAATTTCACATCGGAACTGATTTTATGACTTATAATAATATTTATTTTGCCATGAAAAAGTATTTATTAAAGGAGTATTTACTCCAAACATTATGGTGCATTTAAGCCTGAACTTTACAATCTTTTGAAAACAACATATTACTTTCCAAAGGCTCTACAGATATCAATGCAATTTAAATTTTGAAGATGTGAACCCAACTTCCAATCACAAATGGGGGTGGGGGTTGTTAAACTATAGTTTTGATAGTTTACAAACTACTTATAAACTCCTTTTTTGTCTTCACCGTATGTAGAGAGCAAGTATGACGGCTTTAATACAAGATTTTAACTAGAATAAAGGATACTAGAACGTTTTCTTCAAATTACAGATTAATTCCTTTTAAATTACATATTCAGCTGTTTCATTAATAATGTTTAGTACAATGTTTTAAAGACATATTCTGGTGAATTTTAACAAGGGCCTCGTATGAGTAAGGAAAATATTACAGAAAGAACCTGCAAACTCTACTACTTTTTCAGTACTCTGATGCATTTGAATGATGACAGAAATAATTCAAAATTATATACCTATATATACCCTCTCAATTGATTGTGGGTATCGATGCATGGAAATTTTTATTGCAAAACGAAGCTTCCTCTGCAATGCTGTATTTTCACAGTTAAGTCAGCGGGACTTCTTATGAACTTGAAGTGTGACAAATCACACAGTTAAATCCTATTGACAGTTGAGAAGCAGACCTCATATTTGTGACCGTCATTGCACAATCTTTACACCCTCAGCACTCGCGGTGAAATGCATTCTTGGAGACCGTACTTGAGCTAGCCTTCCCAGAGCGAAAACGGACACCCGTTTAAAATGTCAAGAAATCTTATTCAAGGTCTTACGTAATTGAGTAGTTTTTGGCAATTGAAGAAAAATAGAAAGTTAAATATTCGAAAGAAACTCGTTTTAGTAGATAGCGGTGGTCAGGAGGTGAACTTTGGCTAGAGTCTTTGTCATAACTTTTCTGAAAAAACCGAAGGACTTAGAGCGCACTTGCGAAGTTCAAAACTGCACATTTCCGTCTTCAAGATGAGAATATGTTGAAATATCATTTGAAAGAAGAGAGAGAACAAGTAATATTTCCAAAATATAGTGGCACCTTTCTTGTTGTCCTTTTATCATCACTAAAAATGCTATAAAGAACTGTGGTCTTTGTTCTGCTTCATATATTCATTCTACGTACATACTGACTTTCGCATCAGTTACTTATGTGCACGCCCGAAGCATGGCATTGTGTTGAATCTTGTATCGCAGTAGTGCTGCAATATCCTAGGTACCATCATTCATTGCGTTTCAAGATGACTTAATTACTTACATGTGTACTGCAAAGAGATTCCTAGCATAATAAAACAAAGCGGGATTGGCCGTCTTCAGGGAAATTGGAATAATTTATCAACGAAACTATGTGGGAAAGTATATTTAGTGAACAAATTTCAACATTTGGTAATTGCTGGGCAGCTTTGGGATGATTTCGGAACCAATTTGTGAACATTCGCCAACCGTCACTAAAGGGTGACCTAAAATGTCCCGGTCATTCTTGTGCCTTTTAGCCGACAATTCCGCCTAAATTGATAATATGATAACTTGCGAAGTTATTCTGGTAAGTTTCAAAGTTTTCTTGTTCGTCATTGAGAGTATAGAGAGCAAATAGCCATTCTTTTTTCCAAGTGTACACTTCCATAAGGAGCTAAAATTCAGAATTGTGGGACGTCTCCAAAAAATTACTATAATTTGGTGACCCCGAGGTCAGCTTCCCAACTGAATAGAATTGTACCTGAAACGCGCAGAACAACGACTTATCAACATTCTGTGCGAATCCCTTTGAAACAGTTCACTGGCATTTAATGTACTCCTAGTGATAAACACTCCATAAACAGAATACGTTCACTTTGTGGCCAGTTTTATCGAGGCAAACAAAAAATTTCCCTAACTGGCTAACGAGAGCGAAATCCCTAACCTAATCCCTAACCCTCAGTGGCGTAGCTACTGGGGGGGGGGGGCAGGGGGCATCTGCCCCCCTGGAAAATAATTTGGGGAAATTTGATAAAATTGGGGAAATTTGATAAATTTTCTTTATTCTAATAAAAAAAAATTATCAAAATTTTTGTTAGAATAAGAAATTGTGAGACATTTCTCATACATAATTCGTATTTTCATGCAACAAATTAACCCACATTTGGTCAGTGTCGCATGAATAGGCCCTACTCGCGTTCCACAGGAACGTCCTCGCCGTGTAACAGATTGAATGTTCTCGTGTATACGCGCGGGTGTTATGATCAGTGCATTTCAGTGCACAGGAAGCTGTTATTCAGGAATTTCAGGAAATTCAGGAACAGCTGATACAGTACAACTAACACTGAAAGGCTGTAAACCCGAACTTATCCCCTTGTACACAGTCTCTGCGTTGTACACTTTGGGAATTCAGTAAAAGTGAAAACTGACAAGTCACTAACGTAGGCCCCCGAGGTTATATTGTCCTACGAGCTAGTAGCGGGAGGGGTTCAAACTATACCGATTTTACTCTGTGTACATAACGATGAATGGGGCTGAAACAATACATGGCCTACGATAAACTTAACGTTAGTCTAGAAATTAGAATGAACGGGATCCATAACCATACTTATATTTTGTTAGCCTAATCCTTGGAGGCTTACCGGCTAGTTCGGGAAAAAAGCTTTCTGCTCACTTGGGGTGTAACAATAAACGGGTCCATGAGTACCGTACCTTGCAGCCTTCTACACTTACCAGACTGCTGTTCTAACAGGATATCCTGTGTGATCGAGCCACTGTTAGACCTCCTTTCAGTGGTGTACGAAGGGAGACCATTGGGCCATGCTCCCCCTCACCGATGCCATTTTTTTGTTCTTAAAAATATGGAGTCAAACTTTAGTGACACAGATTGTACTTCAAACGATAGTTTATGTGGCTCCAGATTCCATATAAGGACACCCAATTTTTAAAAAATTTTCAAAGGGGAAGGATTGCCTCTGCAAGGCCCCTCAGTGATGCCAATTTTTTTAATTCCTACAAATAGACAAGTTCTGTCGAATTCCAATTTTTTATTAAAAAGATGGACTCTGTATCCTACTGGTGGAATCGATTAAAATAAAGAAAACATATTAAGATTCTGTTTACAAGCATGAATACGCTATTTTTGGCCATCTGAGGGGTCTGATTTTTCGAAACTTTTTTTACGCTCCACGCCAGCTAATGGTGGCGCTTCGCTCAGTCTGTTGGGCAAAATTACATTTTGGGGGTCAAATTAGCTCTTAACTCTCTGATCACTTTAAAGTTTGCGAACATATTTGGAAGTGAGCATTTTATTGCAAACGGCAAAAGAAGACAGCGACTCGTTAGATTTTTCGTATAAGTCAGGAAAATGCTATTTCCCACCATCTGAGGGGTCTGATTTTTCGAAATTTTCTTTACGCTCCGCGCCAAGTAATGGTGGCGCTCCGCTTAGATAATCTTTACGATAAAATAACGTTTTGTGGCCAAGAAAAACCACAATCCTGTACCGATCAATGCTCATTTATTTTGACTCCTAAAAGTGTGCAAATTTAATGACGAGTTTTACTTCGTAAGGTAGCATAAATGGCATAAGAATGCATGAAAAGACACAAAAGTTTCAGTTTTATCCTCATGAACCGCCACGACTCAACTTTTAACGCTGTTCCTGTCAAAGTCGAAAATCTCGCACCATTTTGCATCTAGGCTCCTTGAAAACGTCAAAAAATTTCCGGACACCCCTGCCCTTAGACCATACTGCATGCCCCCCCCCCCATTCAGAGAAATCCTGCGTACGCTGACTGCGTTACTACATACAAATAAACCAGATATTGTTTAACAAAGTAATATACTTCGTTATTTCCGATGCTCTATGTTATACTTAAAGATTAAAATGCAGGTAATATTACAAAATGAAATGGTAATGTTGTTATACTTGTAAATTTGCATATTTTATATCAAATACATACACATTGACCGGGAAAAGTTTTGGGGAAATTTCATACCTTTGCCCCCCTGGAAAAAATCCTAGCTACGCCGCTGCTAACCCTTACAAGGAATACAATCGATACAATACAATGGCAACAACCAATCAAGAAACACCTTGTTAAACAGTGCGCATCCACCCGTTTTACCTTGCTTCCAACGCTGGCAAATGGCAAGGTGTTCAAGGTGCGGTAGCTACTGCTGCCCCAGACTTTGCAATATGTGAAAAGCAAAGAAACCCTTTTCTTCTTTTCATTACCCGAAATGTAATTAACATCGGGACGGCTTAAATGTTTCTTTTCGTTATTGTCTCTCGTCATAAATTACCTACATACTTGGTAATTGAAATCCTCGAAGTTGAGAGATTTTTATACACAAAAGCGGAAATTGACTATTAGCTATTTGTTAACCCGCTTTATTTTAGAGGCCGTGCTGTGTGCATGGAAAGTCAAATAATGAACTCGACAATCAAACTAAGCAGGAGACAGCCTGGGGTAAACTACAAAGTTTATAAGATACACTGTTAAAAATGTCACATACGTGTTGTAGATTTACAGAACAAAAATAAAGAAATACAAAGTGGATATGGAAAAAGTGCTCTCAATTTTTTGAAACAAATTGACAGCACTTTATCCGTTTTCTTTATGTATTTCTTTATTTTTTGTTCTGTAAATCTACAGAAATTTTTAACAGTGTAGACAGCCCTTCAACCTAACGGTAAATAATAATGTTACCCCCAGTTATTACGCTACTTGATTTTAATGGTGGAAACTGTTGATGAGGTTTTTCCAGGTTGGAAAACTTGAGGGTAAGACCAAATAGCTCAAAACTTCACATGTATTATGAACATCAACCCAGAACAGTGAGGTCAATGAAGTATTGGAACTCAAATGAGAACAAATTTGAACATCACAAATCTCAGCAGTGCCGCTATCAGTAAGGGCCTGCGCATATTTATTATTGTAACAACAGAATGGATGGATGAAACTTGAATGAGAGTGAAATTGGCATACCTCTAATAGCAAGGAGTGTTTCGCGACCGTCGACTTACACATGTCCTTCAGAATGACACTTGAAACGAATAGTCGCCTTCAGTTTGACTGGGTCACCCGATCGACCACCAACTAGCAGTCAAAAACGGAACAAAAGAGTTTGAAAGAGAATGGGGAAGAATGGGGTAAAAGAAATTATTGGAACAGTATCAGTTTATCTTTATGTAATTTGGATGATAACCAGGGACGTTTATGGATACAACTGGATCAGTGGCAGCGCCAGGGGGGGGGGGGATTTCCTCCCCCTTCAGACCCTTCATCTCATGGTTTCCTCCCAAAGTAGCTCTCAAAGCACAGTGGTGTAAATGGACTCGTTTTGTGGGCAAAGTAACTCACAAAAAATCCTTCAGAATTGTTAGACTTTCTCCAAACTTTTCAAAGTAAAACTATCTAAGCCATATTTTTCAACTTCATGTCATTGATACTTTTGACTGCAGTGCAAGTTTGTGAAGTGACTTTTTACGCTATCTACCGGCTCGGCACTAGCCTCAGATCAAGATTGCAACACACTGTGCAGTCATCACGCATAGGCTTTTGATTAAGTTGCTTGTATACGCTATTCCTGCCTTTCAACCGTAACTTCTCCTAAAGCCCTCCCTACTCTTTAGCGAAAAGCCGTTCGACTGATTCTTCTGAAGTCCCCCAACTCTCTGGTAAAAAGCCGTTTGGCAAAACCAAACTATAAAACTGCTTCCCAATAGGAAAGCTACGTTCACTACAGAACAATACTTAAAGTGTACCTCAAGTCAAAAAATTCAAATATTTATATCTGAAAGAATGAAAAATAAACTCTCTGAGTCCAGCTCCCATCTTCATGACATTCCTGAGCTGAGATATAAAATGTTGAAGTTTATTCACTTAATACATTTTTTTTTTATTGAGAAAATCCCAAAATATATATGTACATAATTAAATGATGAAAAATAGCATATGGGAAAAGCATTTGCAATTGTGTTCAGTGACAAGACAAAAAAATTATACAATTCATGAAATTGCAATGCAGGGGGATCCTGTAACAGCAGGAAACATTTCATAAAAATTTCAACTCAGGGATTCCACAGGTATCGCATTCTCCCACTCCGACCACATTTCAAGAAAATGAGTATAGTTGCAATTAATACCGCTGACATATTTTTCTACCTTCAAGTATTCTCTTATATCACAAAGAAAAGACAACAGAGTGGGTCTTACAGACTTTAGTCTACACTTGTAGACATGATACTTAAATATGACAGCCAAGTAGTTGAGTGCCCGAATATCAGTGCCATAACCATGGTAACCTAAAAGTTAGCATCCATTTGAGTAGTAAAACTTTTACTAATTTTTCTCTTGTCCATGAATTGAGTTGATCAATTAGATTCTTTACAACAGGGCACATACAGAATAGATGTAAAATCGTTTCCCTCTCTTGTTTCAAAAAGTGCACAGATCATTTTCTTTTAGTCCAATACGATGAAGTAACACATTTGTACACAAGAAGAAGGAATTTACAATTCGATACTGAACCCACTGGGTACCGACGTAATACCTTTAAAAACCAATTTATTGTAGTATTTCCAAATCTCGTCCGTAATAAAAACATTAAGAACCATCCGTAATAGAAACATTACGAACACTATTTCACTTTTCTGAAAATAGTGCAAGGAATAAGCATAGAGGATTTTAAGAATTACTTTGAAAATCTTTGTAGGTGTGATAAAATTGCCCAGACGTTACCTGATAGCTATTTGTTGTCATCAAATGATTTCTTAAATAAAGATATTTGTATAGAAGAAGTTACTGAGCAAGTAAGGAAGTTAAGGAATAGTAAAGCCCCTGGGATAGACGGCCTCGTTAATGAATTTCTAAAGAATAGTCCTACCCTTGTCCTAGAAAATTTGGCTAAATTCTTTAATTTGATACTTTCCTCCGGCAAGGTACCTACCGACTGGACCATTGGTCTTATACAACCAATCTATAAGGGTAAGGGGTCCCCCAAGGATGTAGATAACTATCGTGGTATAACTTTACTCAGTAGTATTGGTAAACTTTTCACGTCAATTTTAAATGATCGCATTATGAACTACATGCATGTAACAGGTTTTCTAGGAGATGAGCAAGCAGGTTTTAGAAAAGGGCATTCAACCTTAGACCATATATTTGTTTTGCATTCTATTATCGATTTGTATCTTAAGGACAAGAAACGTGTTTTTTGCGCTTTTATTGATTACAAAAAGGCATTTGACCTAATTGATAGACAACATCTTTGGAGTAAGTTGGTTGCACATGACATTAATGGTAGAGTTTTACAAGTTATCCATGCTATTTATAGTAATGCTAAGTCGTGTGTTGTTAATAATGGTGCAAAATCTGGTATGTTCGATTGCAACGTTGGTGTGCGTCAGGGTGAAAATCTATCACCAATACTATTTTCGATATTTTTAAATGACTTCGGTCGTTTCATTAGTCAATACTATAATGGTCTTGATAATTTATCTCACTCTTTTAGGGATCACTTAAGCAATGACGAAGTTGATATTTACCTTAAATTATTTACATTGTTATACGCCGATGACACTATTGTATTAGCCGAAACTCACACTGACCTACAATTTGCATTGAATGGTGTTAAGGACTATTGTAATTTGTGGAATATTACTGTAAACACAAGTAAAACACAGGTGGTTATTTTCTCTAGGGGTAAGATACGACGATTACCGGAATTTTACTTTGGCAATGTTAAAATAGATGTAGTTGATAACTACACATACCTGGGAGTTACATTTAATTATAATAATAAGTTCATTAAAACGAAATGCAAGCAGATTAGTAATGCAAAGAAAGCCATGTTTAGTCTTTTGAACAAGTCTTACAACCTTCAGCTACCTTTAGATCTATTACTTGAACTCTTTGATCAGTTAGTCTCACCAATCCTTCTCTACGGGTGTGAAGTTTGGGGCTTGGAAGACATAAAACAAATTGAGGCTTTCCATCTGAATTTTTGTAAGCGAATTTTAAAGTTAAAGTTAAAGGTACATGGTGAGCTGGGTAGACACAAACTTGTTAAAGTAGTTGAGAGTAGGATGGTTACTTTTTGGGGCAGAATTGTGAATGGTGACGGTAACAAGTTGTCTTGCATGATGTATAAGTATCTTAGAGTTCTCCATGACAAGGGTATTTACACCTCCCCCTGGCTCCTTAAAATTAAAAGCAATTTTGAAAAAACTGGAACACCCTTCATCTGGGACACACCTCTCTTTAGTAATAATCGTAATGATATACATCACTGCCCTTATTTAAATTTGCCTTGGCTTAAAAAAACTATTGATCGTAAACTTGATGATATCTATAAGCAAGAATGGTGTGTGGAAGTTGATAGCAATACTCAGTGTAAAACTTACCGTATTTTTAAAAAGAATCTTACATTTGAAAAGTATTTAGTTAATCTCCCGTTTCGGAACAGACTTAGCTTCTGTAGACTTCGCTGTAGCAATAGCAAAATACCAACTGTGACCGGCAGATATAGGAATATTGTTTTTCATGACAGAATATGCACCCTATGTAATAAGGAAAAGTTAGGAGACGAATTCCATTATTTCTTCGAATGTAATGCATTATCCCAAGAAAGGAAAAAGTATATACCCCCTTATTTTCATAAAAACCCAAACACCCTGAAAATGGAAGATTTATTTCAGACAAGTAATAGGAAGACTTTGCTAAAGATTAGTTTATTCTGTGGAGACATCCTTCAACGATTCAATTAGTTAGACTTAATCCCCGACCCCGAATTGTTACTATTGCTGTTACCAACACTATTATTATTTTTTTCTTCTTCTTCTTCTTTTTTTATTTTTATTTTTTCATTTTATTTTATTTTTTTTTTTTAATTTTATCCTTTCTTTTTTTTTTTTTAGTTTTTTACTATTGCTATTGTTATTATTATCATTTTTATTATTATTATTATTATCATCTTTATTATTTTCCCTTGAGTGTCTTGATTTACTATCTGCACTGTGTCAGAATGAGCGATGCTTTCTTTTTTCCCCTTTTTTTCTATTTTCACTTCTTTATTCCTTCTTTTTCTTTCTAAGTAATAATTGTGTTTACCTTGTTTGTTTATTATGTTTCTCAGTCTCTTGTACCCCATATTGGGGTGTAATAGAGAATAAATTGAACTTGAACTTGAACTTGTTGAATAAGTATTTGAAGTAACATAGGGTTTCACTGTAATATCATGAAATACTTGACAGCCTTTATCAGACAGGAGCAATATACTATAAATTGGAGGTCTTATAGGCATAGGGAGTTTGAGACGAAATCTTGAAATTGTCGTTGACTGAAAGTATAGCTCTACGAAGACCAAAGAAAGTAAGGAAATAAACATTCACCCCAGACTAATCTTTAATGGTCTCATAGTCATAGAAATTTCCCTCTTCATCCAAAGAAATCATTAACGAAATATAATTTTTGATTACAGCAAACAGGAATATGTACTGGATGGCCATCCTTTTGGAAAAGATCGTTGTTCTATACCCTTTGTCTCAAGAATTCTGCTGGATTTTTTATAGCCATATTTGTATTGAGATTCACCAAAGAATCAAGCACATCAGCCCAGAAGGAGTTTTTCATTGTACTAATATAAGATGTAATGTAGTGCATACTTTTACTAAACACATCGCCTAGATCTCTACGCATGTCATGAAATAAAATGCACCAATTATTATTTCCATTATATAATCCTCTTATTCATGAGATTTTAATAGAGTTGATAAATACATTAACATTTACCATCTCAACTCCGCCCTCTTCATACGAATTATAAAACTGGGTCCTTTTAACTTGTCGGGCTTTTTTCCCGGATAAATTGAAAAAACAAACGCTGCATATTGGCCTGGTTACAAAACTGTCTTTGGGGTTTGGAAGAGTCATAATGATATACGTTAGTTTTGAAAGGGCGAGTGACTTAACGATAGTGATTTTACCCAATACCGTCAAGTGACGTTTGGATCAATGTGTTAAAGCTCCCTTTATTGTCTCAAAGACTTTGTTACAGTTTTGATCAACCATTTTGTTTAAATCCGTATTAAAGTTCACACCAAGGATACTCAAATTATCCTTTACCCAGTTCAAAGTATGCCTCGGCAATATGGAACTACTATTTCTTTTACAAAGACATACAAAATTGTAATTTCAGTAGTACAAGAATAACATCACAAATTATTTCGCAATGTACTACTTTAATTTGAGTGAACTAACTTCAACATTTTATATGTGAGCTCAGCAATGTCCTATGAAGATGGAAGCTGGGCTGTTAGAATTTATTTTTCATGGTCTTACATATATATTTTTGAATTTTTTGATTTGAGGTACACTTTAACAGTTTAACTGGTTCAGCTAACCTGTAAAAGCAAGTCACCAGCACTCACTCGGTCACTGAATATTGCTTACCTGTGCATGGGTACATTTTCACTGGGACAGATCCCATTACAGTAGGCAATGTAGCTTATGTAAGCTTCACTTCAAGGACATTTTCACCAGTTACACTATCACAAGTGCATAACGTACATGGCGACAAAATTTATTTGGATTATTTTCATATCTGGCTCTCAAGTCCCAACAGATTGCTTGTCATTAGCTCTTATTAAGTAGTTTCACTTTCCGAATTATCATTTAAAATCATTATATTGGACGGATGAATTATGAACCAGAATATACCGGTTACAGCCCTGTATTCCGACTCTCCTAAATTCCGACATGCATACATATTCCGACAAATCCATAACGTTCTAGCACAGGTTTTATTCCGACACCGCGATGTTTCGAAAACTCCATCGTTGATGAATATAGAGATTGTTGGTACATGGGCGTTACGAGACATAGGGGTGTCGGACTATAGGGCAGTCACCGAATATACTTATCCTGAAGTTAAATTTTTCACCCAGAGATACGTTAAACCTAAGAGCTTCCAGTGGTATCGCCGCCGGAACAACACCAGGAATTTGTTCCTAGACCTTTCCAGGGGCAATACGGACCCCTCGAAAACCCATCCGCATAGGGTCTCGTTTTGTGAAAAATTATTTGCCCAAACAGTTTCTTGTGCCCTCCGTTTGCCCCCACCACTTTGAAAATTCTGGCCTCGCCTTGTATGAAATACCTCCATTCAACACCCTTGATCACCTCTTAGTAGTCCCATGACATCACACTACACCAAATTGCGGTATCAATTCAAAGCACTTGCAATTAATTATTCTGGAAACATATCCTTGTCGAATATTAGTGTCAATGTACTTTTAGATTCAATAATTCAAATCCACGAAATCCATTTCTATTTTAAAAGGAATAAAAATGGGCCATTGTTCCCATTTATAATCCAATTTAACCTTCATAAAGCCACACAGGTTTCTTCTATTGTAGCAGACACATAATCAATGAGATATCCCCCAAATCTGACATCGTTATTGCAATATCTAAAGCAAAATCATTCGGTATTTGATCCAGAATATGTTCCCAACCTCATTCTGTTGGACATTGTTTTAATTATGTTTCTTTATATCCATTCCCTTTTCTCATAAATAAAGTGGAAACATCACATCATCCTCCTCTCGAATCGAAGCTTACATAGTGAGTATACTTTGGCGCCAAGAAGTCATCCTATTCAATTCTGACCTTTGAGTTAGCTTTCCTATTTCAGTGTTCAAATCAGTAATAAAGATTTGTGCAAATCCAAAAGATACTGCAGGAAATACCCGACAAACGAAGGGTACGGATTTGGTAGATTTGAAAAGTACATTACTACTCAAAGTTCAACGAACCATGCAATGAGCTTGACTGGAAACGCCGTAAGAACATAATTACTTGAAATCGAGTTGCAACTTGCTAAGAAACTTACAAGAAGTACTTTGACATTATTAACTCTTTATTGTTTGTTAAATCCTGAATCTTGAACTTATCTTAATCTCTTTATAGTGAGCAGGTGAGGAAGAGCACGAACTTTAATAATATAGTATTACTTTCCTGGTATAGTTTAATAGTATCTTTCACACGTACATAAAAGTTAGGAAACATAAATGTAAGAAGTCCGGGAAAACGGTGATCAAATTTCAGATAGGTATAGACCTTATGTCGGTTATTAAACAATGTAAAGAGATTTGATTCAATCAAGTACATATGCAGGGAGAGCGGAAGAGGCCTGTGCAGAAATACAATAGAGGGACATTTCGTTTTATATTTTGTTACTTTATGTCAGAGAATTCCGGGATAGCGGATGGGAGGGACCTTTAAAAGGGACTTCAATTATCAACTTCATCACTTCATTCAATCATCAAAATATCAAACCTATTTGACAAGACGAGATAAACATGGTTGCTTGCTTCTCAATCAATACATTTCACAAATTTATAAACGTTTCCCATCTTTGAATTTGTATTTCGACATGCATATTTAATGGACGAGTTCATTTAAAAGAAGGATTTAAGGTCACATCAAGTTTTGATATGTAAGAGGGGTACTTTTTCCATGCATTTTGTGTGGTCCTAAAGGTATGAGCCGGTAAAGTTGTCAAATTTTCATCAAAATGTGAGCTTGAAGCAAGCACATGTGACATCATACACTCCAAAAAAATCATGTTGTGAAGAATTGACACAACATTGTGTGACTAGTCTACCAATCAACAACACATGGTTGTGTAAAACATTTACACAACATGTGTATAGATAACACAGTGTTGTGTAAATTCTACACATGTTGTGTAAATTTTTTACACAGCCATGTGTACTTTCTACACATTTGTTGATTGGTGGACTAGTCACACAATGTTGTGTAAATTGTACACAACATTTTTTAGAGTGTATCCTCACATTAATAGACATTGTTTTTCTTTAAACTTTTCCACCAATTTTCTCCTCAGCAATTCCATATTTTCAGAAAATGATAGAACAAGTGACATGAAAACTTTGGAAACTTTACGTTCCCAACAGGGAGGTCCCATACCAATTAACTTCAAGTGAATAAAAATAACAGGCTAAACAAACAAAGAGAAACAAAGCCTTCCTTGCTTTGAGGAAATGATATAACCTCTGGTGCTCTCAAGTTCACTTTAGAACAAAAATGTATTAACTTCATTTACTGATATCTCAAGAAGTGTATGTCCAATTTGAATAGAAGTTTCACCACATTGTGCATATTTGGTTCTCCTTCCACATATGAAAATGAAAAGTTTACTCAAACTTTCTCTTAAGGGGAACTTTAAAATAAAATTTCTTGTTCATTATTTCATTCTTCAATTGTCCAATGTATGTTTCATTATTAAAAAATTGAGGGTTGGACCTCCGATAAACAAAGGGTTCTGAATTAAGGTACTACCTTAAAAATGGAAGTGCTATGCAAGATGTTTCATACCTCTACATTAGACGGAGGTAAAGTTTTCAGAAAGCCATCCTTATATAGAGAGTTTTCACTTTCGCAAAAATACTCAAAGGGAAGCTTTGCAAAAGCATTTCGATGGACACGTAACAACATAACTTGACACCAAAATTACCAGAAAAAAAATAAAAAAAAAAACAGCAACTAGAGGCTTAGCCTTACGCAAGAATCATGGAGTCCCAAAATGCAATAGATTTTACAAATGTTTGACATCTAATCATGACAAAATTTGAGAACAAGAAATGCATTTGTTTCATGCCACCTGAGTGTAATTCTAACAAACATTTATTTAAAGCATAGGAATGTTGAAAAGTTCAGGATTTTACTTTTTATGAGAGACGAATTACACAATTACCGTGTTGCAGAATTTTATAAACAGATGAACTTGGCCTCCGACATCTCATTACAGAATACCTAGATTATAAAAAAATTTAAGCTTTCACGCTTTTCCTTTACATTGTTTAATTTCCATTGTGGACGGAAAGAATTTTGTGTGTAAGATTTCGAGTTAGAACATATTTTCCCTTCGAAGTTTGCTTGTATCTAGTTCTTAATTACATAAGCTGAAAGCTTAGGCGCTGTGGATGAGTTTGGGCGATTGTGTTATCCCGTTAGAATAAACACCAAATACCCAATGGTTATCTTCTTAGCCCAACCAATTGATCTAAGTCGAGACGGTAACGGTCTTGTTTTAGTTTGCTGTCTGAAAGAATTTTCCCTATTGGACAAAAAATCTGAAAGGTTAAATTTCAGTTCAATTAAAATTTACCCAAATTCGACTTACATTAGGTAGAGGCAATTCGAATACGAAGCACCAACTGCTAACACCTCTGCAGAAAATGACAAACGTCACAGCCTTAATGCATTTTAGCATATATGTATACCTTCTAAAGTATTCCGCTCTTGGAATCTACCACCTCTTTCAGTAAGTTGTCCGACTTAAAGCTAAAGCATGGGGGCGATGCGCACTGTTTAACAAGAAACTTCCTAACCGGCTAACGAAAGCGCTGTCCCTAACCTAATTCCTAACTCTAACAAAGAATGCAATCCATACAATACAATTGCAGCAGCCAATAAAGAAACACCTTGTTAAACAGTGCGCATCTTCCGGGGGGGGGATCTTAGTCAGAACTCTTATCAGTTCCACAAAACAAAAGAGATCAAAAGATTTTTTTTATACCGGTATATGGTTTGAACATCATTAGTTGCATAACTTTAAGGGTGTGGCAGACCGTTAAGAAGCTTTGGACAGGGGCAGAAGTGGTACGTGGGTTGACAATATATGTAGAAAGCTCTTACATAGATTAGATCGCTGTGTTTAAAACAACTTGCTGATTGAACCCAGGCCTTAAAAATGTACATGAAGTGTGTTTACAGATGCTCTGAATGATGTCAGTATTCCATTTGAGTCAGTGGGAGTATGTGGTTTTTCCTACCCCTTGACTGCATGACCATTACATTGCTTGTACTGAGAAAAATTTGAAACTGCTAACTCACTGCCATTGTTCGTCCATTTAAGTAAATCGCAAATACGTATAGGAAGCTATTTTTATTTGGAAAGGCCGGGCGCTGTTTTGGGCCGAAGTCTGGGTGGGGATGTGAGGGTCACTGGAACTATTTTCTATTACTGAAGGTCACTCAGTTCGGTGTACTATGAGGCAAATTTCAAGAGGATTATAGGTCTAGCATTTTTAATTTATTTTTTTCCTTTTTTTTACAGAAGGAACAAAAAAAGGGTTCCTTTCCTTGAGCAAAATTTAGCTACAAATCAGCAGAAGCAAAATACCCCTGGTTCACTGAAAAAACGTGAGGGTTCAGAATAGAACAGATATTTCGAGATCCTTCAAAAATTTAAAAAGGATCTTTCAAACTTTACGGTGAAAGTGCCTCATTAAGAAACATTTGACACATTACTAGTCACTCAGCAACGCGGTATCTCAATTACCGATTCAGATGCCCTGTATCTATGCTTCCATGAATTTATCACATCATTTATATAACGAATAGCACATTTCTTACTGTGTCGGATACATCGGGTGATAGACATTACAATTTAAAATGATCGTTTTTAGGAGTTGTCTTTTAATAAGTGACCTCTGTTATTAAAGGAATTTACTTGTTGCCTCCAATTTTTAGGTACCGTAATATTTGGGAGAGCTTGACTGAGAAAAATGTCCATTTACCTTTTTTCATTCCTTCAATGAGGGATTTTGTTTCCATGAAACATTACATAGGCGTAAGAAGGTGGGGGAGGGGGAGCTGCGGGGATGACCCCCCTCCCCCGGTGAAAAGGGGGAAGCACTTTCCCGGGTCAGAAAACCCCTTTTTTATTTTTGTGATATTCTCAACTCTTCTTTCTCATGAAATTCCGGGTTATCTTCAATACTAGCTCCAATTTGTAATTCATTGTTTCAAAAGAAAAAAAAATCAGTGTGCTTCGAGCGCTTCATCATGTAATTTCTGATACATAAGTGCTCTCTCATGAATCAGTTTGATAAACCTTCTCAAGCTTTGGAAATGAAAAAAAGGAAATTTGCCATTTGTGACACCAGATCTTCAAGTGACTCGGGCAATTTCAGAGTTATTTTTATCAATTTTCTTTCATAAAATTCCAAATTTTCTCCAATATAAGTTCGTAACTACTATAGCATCGCTGAAAAACGAAGAATTCTACTTTTTTTGGTGCACAGTTTCATTTGAAAAAATTATTTAAAGCATTCCATTATTTTTACTTAAAAAATCTTTCTTCCTAGTAGAAAAAAGCGAAAAATTTAGCATAAAAATGTAACTTTTGGTCAATTTCATAGGGTGCATAGTCCAAAAATTGCTCCCCCACACTTTCAAATTGCTTCCTACGCCACTGAAACATTATGTAACCCGTGGTTTACTGCTTATTGAAAAAACCGAGTAAGATAATACACTTTCACTATCTTGATAACCGAGTAAGATATTACCTTTCTCCCTCTCAATAACAAAGAATGGCTGTGAATCGATAATCTTTCATTGTTTTTTTCTTTTGTTTAATTCATAAATAATGAACACCGGTAACCATGTTTAAATCTATGTGAACTAACCGTAGATGTCACAAAAGCTACCATGAAAGATTGACCAAGTGATGAAACAAAACTTTAGACTTGGGTATATCAAGGAAACAATAGCCCCTGATTGGATCGATCGATTCCATTGATTGGAATATCCATCTCATGAACTGAAGGCAAACAATAGCTTTTTAAAATGAGTAAAGACTATGGAGCAAAACAAACTTTGTACTTTCTCGATTCTATCGAAAAGTCTTTCTAGTCAGGAGGTCAATACTAAGGGCGTCTGCAAAAAAGAAAAGGAAAAATTTGGGGTGGGGAAACAAAGTATTAATTGATCCAAGCAAAGGAAGGTTCTAGTCTTACTGTCAAGTACTGGCGCTTTGTTTACTCAGATACTAAGGTGTAGCTAAGAATTTTGCGTGCAAATGACGGGCAAAATCTGTTGGTAAATTACTCGTGTTGAATGTTAGAGGGAAAGCATAAGGGACACGCCCAAATTGGCACCATGGATTCTTAACCAAGTTACGGAAAACAATGGCATCCATACCTGTTTTGTCGAACCGTCAGGTAGCTCTTATAATATAACTCACTTTAAAAAGAGTTAACTGAGGGGTAACTCCTTGTAAGAATGTGAAAGTCACCCAGTGTTGCGTGAGTAACAACTGTAAAAAAGGCCGCCCCACTTAAAACAATTGGTTATAAACTGAATCATAAAATTACTTGACTAATATAATCCACCACGGAGTGAAAATTCACTCCAAATGGATTTCCATTGGGCAAGTCCCTTTTGTCCCCTCCGGGCTCATAAATTACACTGACTTTCAGGGTCCCTATCCACGGTCCTTGTTTAACAGCAAGACTTTTGTATTTTAACATAATAAAAATATAATCTGCTCAAAAAGTTGAATTGGTCAATTAACCCTCTAGTGCTAATATCTCTAATCAGGGAATCCTGTCGCTTGTTTTCGGGTACCTTCTCTCAGTTTCCAGAAAACAGTGTCGGTCTAGTGATCCTCGCCTGCAGCAGAAGTGCAACAATGGACAGTACCTAAATAAACTTTTTATCAGAGAAAGTGTTTAACGGAATCTTCAGTATGAAGTATGATGTACCATTCCTTAAAGAGTCTAGGACAGGTAGGCCTATGCAACGTATGAAATAATGCTAACGACACCACTCATTTTGAATTTGCATGCAATAAAGGTCATGCATCGTCGTCACTGCGTTGCGCGTCTATTTTGCCATCCACCCGTCCATTGTACAACAATTGCTACTAAGGTGTTGTCGTGTGCGCACATCGGTGACTCACGTTCTGCGCATGATCAGTTATATCTAGAATACCAAAGTGAAACACTCTGACGTTACTAGCATTACCTTTATACCTACAACATTCAATAACATGTTATTTCACTTGATCTTTTTTAATGTTATATAAATTCTATTTTACATTCAAAACTGTCTCCGAAGGAAGAAACAAATTTCACGATATTTGCTTTGTCGCTTTACTGAGAAGTTAAAACCGAAGAGATGGGGTATGGACTAGATGACTACAGAAGAAAAAAAAAACAACTCAAGAGTGTTTTACCGGAAATTGACTGTTAATGCTCGCCAGCAAGGGTTTAATGTTAAAAGATATTTCACTACGATCTAATAGAAAGCTCTGGGTAGATACTTTAGTGTAGTTAGAGTGATGTGCATCTAGCTGCTAATGTCAATCGAATTCATTCTACTTTTCTAGAGAGTTATTTAATATTTAAACCCAATCTAAAAGGAACGGCTTTTAGGTTCAACTTAATTGAGGAATACACCGTCGTATTACTTAATGGAATACTTTTCCTGTCATTTTTAACTCTCATGTGTGTGCATCGGAAACGGTCGAGTAGCTTTAACTCGAAAATTTAAACAAATACAACACACTTAAGCGTTACGTAGACGAGTAATGAAGCTTATAGACTTAAAGAGGTTACATGAGAAGTGCCAGATATAACGCTCTGTGGGAATAAACTGATTGGATCATTTGTAAATATTAAAGTTGAGTATCCTCTAGAAGTTCTGCACACTTCAATGACAACAGCAAGTAAAGTACACGACTTTCCCATCATTCAACTCAGAACAACCAGCTGTAGCCTGAGCAAACGGTTGTTATCTCAAGGGAAATTACCGTAGTACTGGAGCGCCCCCTATCCAGGCACCGTGGAGATTGGCACTCCAAAGGTGTAGAGCTTACAAATACTACTAGCACATACTGTTTGGCCTAAATATCATTGAAGTTATTTATAAGATGCTATGACTGGTGATGATTATTACATTCATTAATAAAAAATCAATAATTTTGAAGTTTCAATTTTTAATTTAAACGTCTTTCACAATTTCTTGCTAATGTGCACGGATTTCAACTTGAAGGTTTCAGTCGCAGCCAAAAACATTTTGTAATTCTCACTGAATACCAAACAAGTATACTTCTTTCATCACAGCATGGTTTCAAAATCGTTAACTAGATAGTTTGAGATTTCTTCCACATTCGATTCTTATTTTCCTAACCAAAATGAACGTTTGAGCATTGAGAGAAAATGTAGAAATCCTCCACAGGCAGACAGGGGAAGAAGAAGCTCAGCATCCCATAGTTTGCAAACAAAAAACAAACAAACAAAAAAAAAAAAAAACACTGTGTTTAAAGAGAAAACTTATGACAATTTTCATTTTTAAGCAAAAACTTTCCCACAGGAGGGAGTTAAGCAAAAACTTGTCCTCCAAATTTGTGACCCAAATTTCCAAAGATTCAAATTATGCAACAAAATGACTTAACTCGTGTAACGCACTAAATTTTGAAGAGACAGAACTTTTGATGGAGTTCATTGGTCGAGGTGAATAATTTAATTATGAAACTTATTTTCTTTGCATTCCTTGTCAAGTTTTATTTTTCAAAAACTTGGGAGGAATGTCTCTACTTTGGATTATATGACAGTATTTGTCTCTGGTCCCGTTTTCTTTCTCCCTTCTCGAAAGACATCATAGGATAATGCAGGCGAAATTAGTAAAGAATTGTACTAAATTTACTCTCTAGCTTTGTATCTCGAGTGCGTGTCTATCAGGCTATTGCACTATGGTGAGGCTTTGAAAGTAATGATAAAACCAGCCCAAAACAACCATATTAAAGTTCCTGTAACTATGAGTTCCTGCCACTGTAAGCACCATTAGCGGTCATTGACACTTGATTTAATGTATAGGAATGCAGTTTTTGAGGTCTTAAATGCTTATTCATTAAAATTTTAACACTGGGAGCATGTATATTTGAGTATTCCGAGGAAGGTGTTCTTACACATTTTCATTTCTGAAACTAATAAATAATTTACTTTATGAATAACCACAGTACCGCAAAGCTGAGTAACTTCATCATTTGGGGGACCCACGTCACCTTTTTGTTCAAGTTACTCTTACTCTCTGCTTCTTCAAATCGGATACGTTAATAAAATACAAATAATAGATGGGTGCAAGTTTTTAAGAGATTAAAAAGTGTCGCTAAGCATAAAAGGGTAAAAACCACTTTCAAGAAGTGAATTTTGTTTTACCTGAAAATAATTTTTGAGATTAGAAAGTTTGAACGTGTCATTATCATTATTATAATAATAATTACTATTTTTCATCATGCTTCGTAAGAAATATAAAACGAGCCTTTCACTGGCTAAAACATGCCCGACATCTCATCTTTCTCTAAGAAATGTTGCTGAACCATTATATTTCACTGAATGCTTATTTAGATGTTATCCATCAAAAACCCTTGAGGAGTTTGTCCGAATATCAATACTGAATTAACTTTTACGCCCTCACCCAACTACCCAACAGTGTGACAAATTTCATATTTGACAAAGATCAAGACTAAGACGTGTCCAGGACAACAATTGTAATAAGTGAGAGATCTGGGTCACAGGTTCTGTAGTAACGAAACGAAATGAAAACATGCTAATGTAGTTAACTCCCTTGCGACTGTTGGCTAAGTTCAATGAAATTGTCTTTGTGACTGTCCGAACTCCTTACTTTAAATGATTTTGCTTCTATTTAGTGCCGTTTCGGGAATTATGTTGCAGAAATTTAAAAACAGACTTAATAATAATGTTTGTTTTAAGCGACAGGCTTCCCAAATGTGTTGCGATTCTTTTACCTCTTTGATTTAAATATGTTACCTTGGCTATAATACTTATTTATTTTTTCCGGCACATGCTTGAAAGAATTTGGAAATTCGACCATTGTGTTTTAAAATACTGTGAAGTAATACCAAAAATATCCCTTTGCGCTACCCGGGTGTGCACAGCGACTTTTGGAATGTTCTTGTTTTTTATGAAGATTTTACCTCAGTTATGTCGTCCTTTCCTTTTTCAGGCATATCTTTTCAAGGTTTCGGGCATGCGCAGGAATTTTCTGAGAAAAGAGTTTTGAAGCTCAAGTGGTTGTCCAAGTTTTTTTCCCAAATCCTGCCCGAGTTTTAGATTTTGCATTTTTTTTTTTGGGGGGGGGGGTCTTCCCCTGCTCCCAGCCTCGTACGCCTATGCCAGAAAAACTGTCTGAGCGGAGCGCCACAACCAGTCAGCGAAGAGCGTTCAGAAAGTAAATTTGAAAATCGCAACCTCTCAAACAGTCAGAAATAGTATTTCTTAGGACTTGTAAGCAGATTTTAAGCGGTGGTCATTTTGAGCTTTCTTTTTGCAATGAAATCTTTAAATGAACAAAAAGAATGAAAACCTGCAAAATTATCAAAAATTCGTATTACAAACTCAGGGAATTGTATAATGTGAGAAAGGTGAAAAGTCGAGGGATGTAAGTGTGGGCGAGGGGTGTCATTGAGCAAACATGAAACAACACATAAGCCAGTTTTATTTGGAATAGGTCTTATTTTTGTTTTATGGAGTGAAATTTTTTTTTAACTTTTTTGTTAAGAGGGTCCGGACCAACGCCCTCTAAATCTGCCCCTGTAAACAGCATGAAAAATGAATCCTAACAGTCCAACTCCCATCTTTATTGAACATTCTTGAGCCAAGATATAAAATGTGAAAGTTTATTCACTTGAAACAAACCAGTCCATTGCGCAATAAGTTGTGACTTCGTTGTTGTACAACTCACATTACCTGCTTTGTTTTCCTTTGAAGTTTAAAATGATTTTATGACCTTGAACACTCATGTTTGCTTGCATAGCATGTTCCACAGGGAAGGATTAAATAATTACATTACCCCGTAAGAGTGAGAGTCCTGTCACACCTTGGTGCAAGTTGCAGTAACTTTCAGAAAAACAAAGGAATGCAAAGATTGTAACTGAGTAGTACAACAATGACAATGGAAATTTTTGCCCAATCTACAGTTTTAAATGGAGTAAATAAAGAGCAGGCGTGATGTCATGGCTTCACATTGTTAGCCAATGGTAATGGTAACTTTCATTTATAATTCACTACCATTTTTTGTAACAAAACTTTTTTATATAAATACCATTGGTGCATGATGAGCTATGGGATTTTAAGAACTTAAAGTGCCTTAGAGGCAAACTAACATCCCTAATCAATTCAAAGTCAAACTAACAGGAAGAAAAATAAAAGAAAAACAAAAGAGTGGCCAACAATGTGAATCCATGATATCACACCTTGTTTCAAGTTCACTTTTTATAGAAAATGTGTCAAGGTCAATAGCTAATATCTTGAGAACCGAACATGGGTAAATGAATGAATGAAACTTTTACCAGAATGCTTAGAATATGTTCGTCTTTAACAAATCAAACATAAATTTGGTTTTCGACTATTCTTCAAACAAAGAAAAACGAATTGCTGGAGCAAGAGGTTAGTTGGTTAATATTCGCTGTCGAACTCTGATTGTCGACGTAATCGATAATGTTAGAAATTACCAATAATGTTATAAAAAATACTGATAATGTACTGATAAAGTGAAGAAAGTTACCGATGGTGTGAAAAATCACCGATAATGTGACAGTTTTATGAGTCAATATAATAATGTTAAAAAAGGTCGCTTAAAACATTTCTTAAAGATAATTTAAGTAAAATGATATCTGGAACCAACAATACTTTTCTTTGCTAATGTAGCAACTCTTCTAATCACATTTTCCTATATTTCTACGTCGCCACGCGTTGAGGAGGGGAGGGGGGGGGGGGAGGAGGCAGACAGGAACAGAGACGTTCAGGTGCATTGGCAACTTAAATGGTCAGTAAGATGAGATTCGAAGACACAGTAACACGAATGTGTTATGGAATGCCATCTAGATAAAAATGGAAACTTGTATATTCGTGTTTAGTTCAAGTTCGGTTTTAAATACAGGTTAAATACGGTCCAAGTCCTTCCATCTAGTTTGCAACAGACTGGAAATGTCGTGGCCATTATCTGCAACCCCCAGCTCAGGAATGCTACTGAACTTCACAGACTGTTCGGAGAGGTTGATTGTAGTATGAGCGACCTATATCTTGTTGAATGTGTACTACACTCAAAGGATGTCAAAGGTCACTTAAGAGTTACCTTTTGAAGCCTGAGCACTCGTTTTGCCCTAGTAGTCATGAATTTAATGTTGACGATGAAAACTAAAATATGCCCTATCTTCACTTTCCCTTTATACAAAAATTCGTAAGAAGTAAAAATTTGATCATAATCGAAGAAATTGTTACCTGTGAAGTGATTGGTGTGCTCTGCCATTTGAATTGCTACTGCAATTAATTCCATGGTTGTATTTCAGGTTTGTACTTCTTGCAGCAAGCCTTCCAATTGGCAAGTCACTGGTCCCCGTCTTTTTCTGTTTGCTGGCAAAGGACACATTTGTTCAGTTCTGTCTGGAGAATTTTGAAGTATCTTCGTTATATTATAGTAGTATATTAACAGTGGCGGCGGAAGTATAAAAATTTAGGGGGGACAATCAGTGAACAAGATGGAATGGTTGGACTCGTGAAACGAACCCTATGTGCGCGTAGCGCACATCACGAGCGCGAACCGCGAAGTCCCAATGGCGTGGGTCCATGGCCCGCCTTAGGGCCCTGGAAGCTCTTAGATTCTACAAGCTCTCTCGTGCAATCAAAGCTGTTTTTGGAACATTTAACGGTGAATTCAATGGACAAAAATGTTCGAAATATTTGCGTTCACAGATAGCCTATAGGCTATTTCTTGGACATCAACAGTTGCGTTGTTATGTTTGAATTTTTGGTTTTGTTAAAATCATTTTTCAAATCCAAAGGAAAAGAGACCCAGTTACCTAACTACTCTAAATTCAGTTGCCCCCTGTACTCGCCCTTGGTTTGGTACTTCACCTGTAAGTTTGTTTTGATTTTGAATTTTAATTGAAGGTCTATTTCTTGAAATTCTTGTACTTTCACCGGGATTCATTTCAACATTCAATCTGGTGTAAGTTCATTAATATTTACCTTGGAATCAGTCTGAATCTGCCTGTGCAGACTTATCTGATCAGGATGAATCCGAACTTCTGAACAATGTGTAGGCTACCTCGGTATAATACCGAGGAAGCTTACTCTTCCAAAGTTCCAACCAGACAGTGATGTACGTACGCACACGTCATGCGAACGGAGCTACAATTCGGCGCTTTTCCCTTAGATGATACGTTTCGCTCATTTTTGGCGGATTCCGGATTCCAATCTGTTAAAAAATAGCTAGGTTTGTGGTTGAGGTTCTTGGCAATCACATTTCAAAGTTAGGTCGCAGGTTTCTGTAGGTTTCGACTGTTTGTGACCTTTTATTGTAATAGCATAGTCTAGAATCTAGATCGTTGTTTGTTCCAACGTTTAGGATGTTTATTATTATTTCTTCAAAATAATACACCTCCAGATCATGGGGGAGGGGTGATTTCATAGGTCATTCCCAAGTCAATTATCGGGGGGATATATCGCATTACCCCCCTCCCCTATGGGGACGGTCACAGTAGAATCTCATAAATGGAAACTGCTGTGATAGCCGTCTTATGAACACTGCTTGTGAATGCAGTCCCTCTCTCTTTTGCTGACTGAACCATAGCCAGTACAATTAAACTAGGCTTATTTAATTATGAGTATGACTTTTTACCACTTTATTTGGAAATCAGCCTATACTCTCTGAATTAAATGAGACACAGAAATGACAGGATAGATGCAAGTTCAGTACAATGAACAGTTTTTATTTCTGATTTTTCTTGCAGACCAGTACAATGGCAGAACGTCAATTTTGGCTGCTCTGTTCGGTGGTGGGTTAACTATAGTCTCAACTTTGAAAAGGCTCCCAAGTTTCTTTTACTTCTTCTCTGATTTGGGGGGGGGGGACGTCCCCTCGCTGAGAATTTTAGGGGGGGACGTCCCCTCGCTAAGAAATTTAGGGGGGACGTGTCCCCCCGTCCCCCCGCTTCCGCCGCCAGTGTATATTAATTACTTCACCTGCGCCGACTTCCTACGCCAGGAGAGGAATTCCTACCAGACATGTTGGCGCACTTTGCGCATGTTCACACTTTGAGCATTTGAAGCAGACCTGAGGCATAGCACCCTGTGAGTATTTCCCGCAAACTATAATCATGGTGTCATATTTCTGGCAAACATTTTAGTAATCTCCCGTGGTACACCTATCGCCCTAACAAAGTTAGAAGTCGAGCCTTAAAACTCCAATAATCAAAGCAAACTCAAGCTTGGCTTAGGTTTCTCCTATCAGTCTACGTCAGAATATCTGGCTCTATAGGCTTTGACTAATCAGGACGGCAGATCGGGTTGATGTCTACGCTTGAAAAAGGGTTAATTCCTAAAATTATGTCCAAAAGTATGCCAATCTCGTCTACATGAGAAGTTAATTCTACAGTAGAGGGTCATAACATTTATAGTCATGGAGTCATCATCTTACTTGTCTAGTGTAAGACTGTTGAAACTCTCTAAAATGTAACTTTAATTTGATTCTGTAAATAACTTTTGTATCAATTTGAGGATCATTCTGTCTTTCAGTTGGAATGTCAGTACCGTACTTTCCTGGACATTTACACTGGAAAATACCTTTTACTGACTTTCACGGAGCCTCTTGAATGTAAAGTTGTGTAAAATTGAAGGGATCGTGGAAAATTTCTTCTCGTCTCCAAGGGCACTTTAAAACTACGGCAATTTTCTGTCTTGAAATTGTTTTATAGGAGAGAGAAAGGGGTTCCGGAAGGTATGCTTCTTGAACCCTCAAATAGGATTCGTCTCTGGAACACGCAAGGGGTCCTAACGCCGACCCATGTACTGCACGCGGTAAAACTCGCTCTTCTGTGGTGGTGCATCTTCAGTCGTGGACCACCGTCGGTTCAAATCGATCATCTTCAGTGGCTTAGCCACGGAAGGGGGGGGGGGGCTGCGAGTAAGAACTTCCATGATCCAACCTTGCAATGCAAAAAACACCTAAAATAACGGTTTTTTCTCTCTATTCTTAGACTTCTACCCCATGTCGTGCCCCAATGCCCCCCATGGCACCAATCCCCCTTGTGACACATACCTGACTACGCGCCTGATCACGCCTACCAGAAATACTTGGATCACTGTTTGATACTTATTTTGGGTATTGTGGATATGAGTACCGTGCGTCTCTTAAATTTTGTTCATTATTTATTTACATTAAAAATACAATGTAACTTTTGTACACTCATTTATGTTAACTAGTAATCTTACATTGATACACACATACTCATGCACCTAGCGGACCTTCCTAATGGGATACCTTCCTGAACGCCTGCACGTCCCCCCCCCCCCCCCACATGTCTATAGCTACTTAAATAAATAACTACAGTATATAGGTTGCACACACTCATAAATACACAAAAGTGATTTGCCGTATGAAATTTCCGTAAGCAAAATTTTTAGATTTAACTTTTTTTACTTAGACTTTATCTACAATTTGTTGTACGTTTTCGGTTTTTTATTGTACGGTAAGAACCCGGGTTGAAACGCGAATTCTGTTATAAACAAACTGACATAAAACTCTTCTTCGTACAGTCTGAGAGTCAAACGGCTACATCACTCTTTTAATTTAAAGACATTATTTTAATTAATGTCGTAGTAGTGACCTAGACAATACTCTTCGGAGGACATGGAGTAGGCATATGTTGTGTGATCATTGGTAATTTCGTTACTTTCTGTGACAAAAACGGGCCATCATGAGTCTGGGGGTATGGTCTAATGCCTCTTTTTGGTACCCTGCATCATGAGTGGGAGGCATGGTCCAATGCCCATGAAGCTACGTTACTACCCTGCTATATGCCACACAGTCGTATGGTGATGTGACATTAAAGGGAAATATTGTGTTTGTTTTACAAGGAAATTTCATCCTTTTGAAACCAATATTTATTGGCAAAGAGTGATAAATAATAACAAACAAGACAATATGGTAGCCTTCTTTTCAAGAAGTAAGTTAACCTCAGATAGAACTTCATCAATTGTTCGTTGCTCAAGAACAATTTTTTCCATACTTCCATAACCCTTCTTGTGCATAATATTTTGAGGAGATGAAGCTATGCTGGGGTTTCTTGTTAAGGCCGAATGATTTGATAATGACTAAGAGCTATATTTTTTTTAATGCTATATTGGAGCATTTTAAACGCAATGTTTCCCTCTAAGCAATTTAAAGTCGTTGCGGACTACTGTAGCTTTGCTAGGAAAGTACAACGGAATGAGTCGTTTCAAGTTCTTGGGGGAAGGGGTGGTGGACGTAGGCTCAGGAGGGAGAATTTCTCTGCCCTAGGATAGCTTGTAACATCTTTTATGTGAAATAGCAAAGCCATTCGTTTCGATTACTTAGACAAGGGATTAACTTACCACTTTCCACCATAAAACAGGGACTATTGCACCCAACAGATTTGAGCAACGAGACTCATTTAAAGTGATTCATGAAGTTTATAGTTACAGAATTCATTAGGCTGCCAAAGGTTGAAAAATTTCAAAACAAAGGGAAAGCTTCTCTTTTTCCATTGTACATATAAATTCCTAACTGATTGAAATGTCGTACTTTGAAAGAATTTTGAGCTGAAGAAAAATGAACCAAGGAAGGCTCGTTTTAAATTACACGTACGTACTGACCACTTTTGCAAAAGATCGTCCTACCGTTTAAATGTGATTTCGAGCAAGGAGTCCATGACTTGGGGAAAGGGGTTTTGCCTCACAAAAAAAAAAAAATAAATAAAATAAAATAAATAAATAAATAAAGAAAGACATAAAATCTACAAATCGGAGCAGAGTGTAGAAAAATTTTAGGAGTCATTTGGGTTGGATAAAATTTTTACGACAAGTTTTTAAATACACAGAAAACTCCTAGGTGTTCACAAATTTTTTCAAATTTTTGGTCCAAAAATGAAAAAAATAAAAACACTATCACAGGTCTAGCCACTTATTTAATTCCCATCAACCTCACTTCATATACCGTAAGATTTCTCAACACATCGCTCGAAATGATAGAATATTGTGTCCTGTGAATTTATGACTAACCTATCTTGTCTTTGCCTAGCCATCTTTTTTCCTTTTAATGCTTATATTGAAGGAAGAACTTTACGTTCATTTTTTCTATATCGACCATTTCAAGAAGACTTTAAACCAAAGGAGTCAGTAAAATCCGTCCGATAAAGAACAGCTCCGTTTTGAGGAAGTTTAATTCTGTGTTCTCTTCATTGGGCCTATAATAAGAGCAGTGGCGTAGCCAGGATTGAATTTTTAGGGGGGCCTAGGTTATAAGTGGGGGGGAGGCTGGTGCCTCCGAGGGTCAGGCGTGGCAAGACTATCTAAGCGGAGCACCACCATCGGTTGGCGCGGAGCGTACAAGAAAATTTGGGGTTTGCAAACCCCCTAGATGGTCAGAAACGGCACTTCCCACGCGTTTTAAGCTGAATGTACCCAGCCTTGAAACACGAATCTCATGTCTGCCACTTCTCAAAAAATGAGAATGAAAAATCAATCTATGAAAAATGGTAATACATACATTTTTAAGGACCCCAAAACTGGGCTTTTCTGATCTGTGGCCTGAGGATGAGACTAACGGGAACCGGTATCTCCCTTTCCCTTGGGAAAAATTGTTAACTTAAGAGGGACCTGCCGTATATCACTAATGCGGCAATATTTGAATGGATGTCAGCTTTTATGGGAAAACCAAAAGTAGTTGTGCCCCCTCTGAGAAATTTTCTTTGCGTTATATTTCCTAGATGCAAAATGGTGCCATGTTTGGTAAAACTTTGAACTGATTATAGGCCTGCGTTTTAGGATTTTCCTAACGGCGTGGGTTCCAGGGGCCCCTGGTGGGGTCCAGGAGCAAAGCCCCGGTGGGGGTACAGGGGCGAAGGCCTCGGAAGCTCCTGGGTATTTACGAAATTGTAGGCATTAAAATGATGCATTTTATCTTCAACTTGGAATTACATAAGATGGGCACTCAACAGAACACAAATATCACAATTTGACTTTCTTCAACTATATCCTTACTCCGTATGATTTAAGAATCCGGAATAATGCAGATAATGCAGAGGGTGCGAGGATGGATTACTTAAAATTGAGGTTCTTCAGGGACTCCCTCCTTGGTGTCCCAGATCTTCTTTTCAGAAAGCTAGGGGGATTTTCATGTGATGTGAATTCAGGCCTTATATATGATGGGGCGAGCGAAGCGCGCCGAAAAATTTAACGTTTAAGATATCTCAATAATGAAACTGAATGAAAACTAGAGAAAGGACAGGCCACTTTTAACCATAGCTGAATAACGGTGCTCCCCTAAAGACATTGTTACTGAAGCACAAACATACTCTGGTTTCCCATATAGCTGTATAGTCTTTTTAGGTGACTTTCACAGAACCGTTACCTGTAAAGGGGCACTTTTACTTCATCTCAATACTGAAATTGAAATAAAATTAGGCAAAGAGTGGTCCCTTTTCACTGCAGCTGAATAAGGGTGACCCTTGAGGATATTTGTACTAAGCAAACACGTACCGTTGGTCTCCTGTAGAGTCCTTTTCGTGAGACTTTTATAGAGTCCTTATCTGTGATGGGACTCGCAGAACACGCCAAAAAAGGACTACTTTTGAGACATCTCAAAAGAGAAATAAATGGAAATTAGAGAAAGGGTGGGCCCCTTTTCACTTCAGCCGAAAAATTGTGGAGCTCCAGTTTAGGGTCAAATAAGATCATCGTCCTTTCAGAAAGCTTGGGGCACTTGGTCAGAGAAGGGGACCAGAAGAAGACCGCCTCCCTGCCTCCCCCTTTCACTAGTTTCGGTAGAGCTTCAGCTATGGCCCGGCACTGGTGATAAGTTTCAGTGACAATGGAAGGGGTGTTCTGCAAGAAGTAACCCCGAATCCTGAAATATTTAAAACGGGTGCACGCGAAGCGTGTCGAAAAAAGGAGCGTTGAGACCTTTATTGAAAGGTTGTTTTTATTTAGTTTTCAATGCAGTATATGAACTGTTTAAACATTATACAACTTTATTAAGTATCACTCGCGTAGCTCTGTCAGTTTCAGTTTGTATTTTTGTAGCTAAAGCAACAAAAGACGTAAAAAACAAGTTTTGGAAAATGTTGGGACAAGTGCCCCCACCCCCCTCGTAATCTCACCTATTTTACATACATTCATGCATGTTTTCTTAATTGTCACACATTCTATTTACTGTTTTTGAAAGAAATACTTCAAAGTTTATTTCCGTTCAAAAATTTTATTTTTTTTTCTCAATTACTCTATCAGGACGCAAAAAAATCTGGGGGGGGGGGCCTGAAGAAAATCTGGGGGGCCTAGGCCCCCCAGGCCCCCCCTCCCGTGGCTACGCCACTGAATAAGAGGCTCTTTCAATTGCTGTCATTATTAACCGGCTTACCACGTCAGTGATGTAGCGATAGTTCCATGTTCGTGCCCATGCTCGACAAGTTCTGGTTTTTATACGTTCATTTTACGGATTTTTTACCGACATTGACTGCGTACCAGTTTTTGTAACGGGAAATACTAGGACTTGATCTCTCTACCAATCTTACATTATATTTACCTTTAGGGTTTGGTCACATCTTCCACGGCCGTCGTGCAAACTAAAGACAATAAAGTCTTCACGATACCTAACAATCACACCAAACTGAAAAGTTTTGTTAGGATAGGGAACGTGCTGTGATTATCCTTAATGACAACAAATTGAACACATACCCGCCTGCATTAGGGGCCTCAAAGCAGTGAACAAAGTCACCCTTCTTCAAGTAGTTAAGTGCAAAATTTAAGTGTTGGCACAAAGTAGGCAAACGGGTATTGCACAACTTCGCTTCAACACTTCACAGAAGTAACTTCAACGTCATTTGCGAACATTGCCAAGTTATAAGTTTAAAATGTTGATCACCAAATACTGATGTTGTACCAGTTTTTTTTTATTAGTTATGTACCTAGTTGCTAGTTTGGCATTAATTGGAAGGATCCAAGATCGGAGTTTAGAGTTACGGAATTCGGTATATGAAGCTGGTAGAACTATAGGATGATTAACGGCTTTGCATAGTACGGCAGCTGATAAACTCAAATTAAAAATCATGCAAGGTCCTTATTAATTAGTTACAATGATAATTAATGGTTATAACCAATGGGCAAAAGTAAAACTTCGTATATTCCTTTTCTTTTGGCAAAGAGTAAAACAGATATGTTTAGATATCAAATTTGAAGACGCCCTCAGATCAATGTGAAAAAAAATGTTGATGCAAATTATAAAAACAAAAACCAACCAACCAACCAACTAACCAAAGAAAAAACATAAAAAATAAATATGTAGTTATCTTAATGACTTTGCAAATTATTGTTCTTTTAACCATGAATAATGATTGCAAGCATACGGGAGATTATTGGGGACGAGGTAAAAATGTCCCCACTAATATTTGTAAACAGGGCGATTATGTCAAATGTTAATTCAATATTTGCAGGCTACAATAATGTCCTTATAACATTTGAAACACCTTTGGCATCAAGTATTTTTATGTGGTTAGTTGCTTGTGAGTTCCATACATTAGTAAGAGTAAAGTTTATTTAGGCTGAACTTTCTGTTTTAATATCGCAACAGAAAGAGGGTGGGGGCCTTCAGGTCACTGAAAGATGTAATGCTGAGGTCTAAAACCCGATATCATTCCCTGCTCACCCGATTAATTGAGGAAAAGTCAAATAAGTGCACCGGCTCTGTTCATGACTTTAATGACAAATGTAAACTGCGTTCAATGGGCTATTTCAAGAAATAAATTTATTCTTGATTTGATCTAAAGACTTTGTCCACTATGGCGATACGCACTACTGGGTAAAGGTGGCTTTGAAATGGGTTTACATATACTTAAATTCACCACATAGCTTTAACGGATTTGCAGCTCTAAATTTCTTGTCTTGAATATAGCTTGAAACTGAAGTTCCACCGTGTCTACTTGTCTTGGAAAGAACAGTAGGTCACAAGCCTCGACAAACCAAATGAAAACAAAATCGCTCTCACTGACCAAGGGTACTGGTGATCCTTCAAATTCCATTTGGAACCCCATTGCATTCTTTCAATACAGCTTAGGGTGTCCTAGTGGAACAGGGATGCACTAGATCGGTAATTGGATTCATTTGCCGACTTCTCCACAACGAAACGAAGTAACCAGTCTCAACAAGTTCTGAATCTGAAAGCAAAATTGAACGCAAACTTTTCAGCATGCAGCGTGCAGTTACAAAATAGAGAGAGGTCTAATGAAATATTTGATACCATCAATGAGAAATGCCACTCAATAACAATAGTCTAATTTGACACAGTTCAGTAAATTGAGAATGACAAGGAAATTCGTTCAGAGAGAAATAGGAACAAAGAACTAAGAGATGTAAGCAAAAACGAATAACAAGGAGAATAAGAGAGAGAAAAGTCAAAGTAGAAGAAACAAACACCACTGGAAATCAAAAAACCAAAGCAGCACTGCCCACGGAACCACAAGTAAATTTACAAACCTGACGTTGCTTTTAACAAGTTTAACATGTCTCAAAAAACATTGTAGCACGATAACATCTTATTCGTAGACACAGACCGATCTGTTCGGTGGTACGTCAGTAGTCATCTATTATGTACAGTTCAATGAAAATATTTGGAAGAAACGGTATCAGTTGTTGTTGTCTTCTTAATTCCCCAAATAGTAGATAAACAGCTTAAACTATTTGACGACAACCTAATAACAAACAAACAAATATTCAAACACGTCAAAATCTTGTTAAAACTTGAATACTATTCTCTTTTAGAATGAGGCGAATGGCAGACACACAGGTCAACACCTGTTGCAATTGATGTGCTAATGATGTAATATTTATTACATAAGGACTTCCCATCTGACATTAGGAAGAAATTTTGGCAAATGAATTTGAAATAGCACGGCAATTACCCCCCTTTTTGCCTGGAATTATTGCCCCAGAGCAATAATGTTATCCCTATAGGAAAGTAAAAATAACCGTGCTGTTGCTATAACAGACTGTGATAGGACAGGGAATCAATGGACACTGTCGGAACAGTCCCTTCATGTGGACATTTTTGGTGTACGAATGTGTTTTTATGATATCGATGTCGCATTCCGTATCCTTTCAATAGTTTAAATTCAACTTCTAAGGCCTCGAAGACGGTGCCATTTCCAGCGATTTGAGAGGTATTTTCAGCAAGTTTCCTTTTAGCCAGCTAAGTCACAACGCATCCCTACGGTTTCACGTTAGGTCGAAACTGCGGGTAGCTACCGGAAAATTCGGCCACACCCGCAACGAGAGAGACAATAATTTAAGGTCACGTGGTCAATAGCCTACGGGAAGCTGATGCGGGCCGTGCTACGTCCGCTTTTCCGCCCACTGCGAAAATGTGCCCCGATTGGAGCACAACGGTAAAGGGTTAAGATTTTAAGAGAAAAACAGGAGCTTCCTGTGCCACTATGACAAATATCAAAATATACTTGACAAAAGGTTTAAAGAAAATTGTAATTGATGCATACATTCCTGACGGAGGATGGACATAACTTACCAACATTGTTCATCACAAATGAACTATAAAAATTGGGTTTTCCAATCAAAAAGACAAAAAAAAAAAAAAAAAATCAACCATGAACATAATATGAATAATGGACCGACAAAGCCAATCATTTGACTCAAAATATTGAGAAATTAGTAACAAAAATTTTTCTGTTTACATTTACAAAAAGAAAAGGAAAATGCACTGTTTTAATTTTTGCCTGGCAAGATTCAAGAAATATATTTCCGTTGAAGGTAACCTAACAGCGCTGTTGACTCTTCTCTCTGTATACTTTTTGCACCTGTTTGCTCTTCGATTTAACTAAGAGTTGACTTAAGGTGGAGCGTGCTTTGGACACCCTCTTGGCTTCAAAGTCAACATTTGTTGGTCGCCATCCGGTAACCGCGGAGTATTCCATCAATTAAGAAGATGTCTAATTCAAACTGAATCAGGGACTTACGAGACGTTCTTGAATAACGGAAATTACGAAATGTATTAGAGTTTTACTTAACTTATCTTATTTATTAACTCTCTGATCACTCTATTGGATTCAGTCTTTGAAGAAAAAGATGGAGTACAAATCGGAAAAATATTTTATTTTGAAAGTTATTTTTGCATCGGCAATCCTATTGATATGTATGGAATCATGTTTAGGTAAGTACCGGTGCTTAATTTAAATACATTTTTTCTCTTAACTTGAAGGAAAATTAAGTTTTTACATTCAATGACCGTCTTAATGATACTTTCTTAATATTAAATAGTTATATAGAAGTAGCCAGAAAATACTTCAGGTTAAATTCAGGAGACGAAAAATATTCAGAACGCGTAACCCGTTTTCCCCTGGCCACGGGCGAGTTTAGTTCTATGTCAGTTTTCAAACGGGTAAAGTTCATTTATAGCTGTGCTTAATTACAGCTGTGCGGATTAGAATATCAATTCAATATTACAATTCTGAGTGTACTATCTAATATAGCACCTTACAGTACCGTACCGTCAGACCGTTGTCACGTATAATGTTTTTCACATCGTATAGTTATTGATTTTTACTTGTTTTTTTCTTGAAAGTCACAAGGAAATGTTTGTTAATTTTAATCAGAAATGACTCTATAATCACCGCCCATATGGAAGGCCCGTCAAAGCTGGAAACCTGTAAAGCTTTGATACAAGACAAATCACAGTAAAGTATTTCATAACATAGGCTTTACTATTCATCAATGATCAGACCACACCGTTCTTCGTTTCCGTCCAACGACGGGGATCCTGAGAAAGTAATCAGCATTTATACAAAAATTGTTAAGGCAAAAACCATACCATGCATGCAAAATAAAACAAAACAAAACCCCTCTTTTTACAAGTAGGTTTTGGAGGAAAGGGACAATTTACGAAAATGTGTACAAATCGGTATTAGCGTAGGAAAGCGGAGGTGGGGGTGGGGGCTACAGCCCCACAGTGAAAAAATGAGGGGCGGAAGCATGCTTATTAGATTTCGCTCATAAATCTTTTCGGTAAACTTTTCTGAGCTCTGAAAATGACAAAATCGAATATTTACCATAAGTGCCACTACATCATGAAGAGACACCGGCAGCTTTACTGCTATTTTTGTAAGCTATCTTTCACAGAATTTCGAATTCTCTCCTGTGAAAGCTCTTGATTTTGAAATACTTTGTTTAAAAAGGACAATAAAGTTTGAAAAATTTTCGAAACATCGTAGAGTTTCAGTTCGTTGGCCTTAGAAAACATTGTTTAGCAAAAAAGATTCAGTCATCATGCAATCATTTTCAGGTTTGCCACCAATATATAATTGCAGATGGTGCAGATTCTTTAGTAATACCCCAACAGTGAAATTTCCTTAAGGAAACCTAGAACCCAAAGCTTTCTGCAATTCCAGCTTCATGTATTTGTTTAGAAGGGGCAAAAATTTAGGCGCGCTTCGCAAACTGCAAATTACGTCCCTAATACAGTGTTGTTCACACTTGAAAGAAAAAATCGGAACACTTAGCTACTACTTACAAGCCCAAGACATGCTATTTCCGACTGTCTGAAAGGTCGCAATTTTTCAAAATTTTCTTTACGCTCCTCGCCAAATGGCAATGTTATCAAGGTACAATATTGCAGCAGAGCAGTGACAGGAGGCAGGGCTTCCGTGCTCGAAAAAGTGAAAAATTCGGAAATGTGCCATTTGAGACAATTCCCACCTTTTCCTCATAAAATTTCTAATCCTTCCTAATAAAAACTCCATATCTGTAATCATTACTTTTTAAAAGACAAAATTCTCTTGGCCCACCCTAAATAGCAACCTCTAAAGCAGTAAGTGGTCACTCGTAAATCAGTCAGTGGTAAACTTTTCCAAGCCGCTACAGTGCGTGCTGTTTCCCTAAAATTTGTTCAACATAGGCTCTTGATTTTTAAATATTTTGTCCAAAAACGCAACAACGTTTTGGGAGCTTCTTGAACATCGCCGAGAAACCTCAATCCGCCTTTCGTAGAAAACATTATGTATCAAAAACGACCTTCAGTCGACATGCTATCTCAGGCATATGCCAATAGGAAACGCAGGTTTTTAGATACCGTAACCCCCCAAATTTCCTAACAGAAAACCCTGTATCACAACTATTTCCTGCAATACAAAATCTATATTTACAAATGTGTAAAAGGATCCATTTTTTGGCGCCGAATATAGAAGTGTTAAGAAAAAAATAGAAAATTTGGTTGCTTGTCACCCCCCCCCCCCCTCCGAAATAGTCTAGGATAAGCCACTGTTGGAGAGGGCAAAATAGTAACATAAACCAGCAGGTTGGGTGGTACTAGTGCGACTACTTTTTGACCACACACTTCAGAGTGTACACTGTAAAAATTGCGGTAGATTTACAGAACAACAAAATGAAGAAATAGATGAGGATTACAGGAAAGTTCTGGAAACTTATTACCAGAAATATTTTGTAATCTTTATGTTTCTTTTTAGTTTTATTCTGTACATTATCAGCAACTTTGGGCCAATTTTACAGGTGTTCGGATAATACCACCATGATATAATATCCTCCCAAAGAATACTCTACATGTTTACTGGTCACAATGCCTATTTTTTCATAGCCAGCATTGCCTTCAAGTTTCCATATTGTTACCAGTCTATTTTATTAGTCAAATAGTTAACTGCATCAACAGCTCTTTTCAAAGAGCTCAAGTGCCTAAGTGGGAGGGATACAAGAACTGAGATTTAAGGCTAAAGTATGTAGTTATAGTTATGTGGAGTTTTCCGCCCCGTTTCTGACCAATTGGTTTAAATCACGCCTAGCACGGCTTTTTTCCAGTTGTGTCTCACTGGCCTTTTCCCCTACTCCATTGCAAATGCTAGCACCACACACGATGACAGTAGGTGTCATTTTTAAAGTCTTCGGTGTGGCCCGGCATTGACTTCACACCTCCAGACTGCGAGACCTAGTCGGACGCCTAAGTATATAACAGGTGTTTTGGTAGTTTTGCCATGCCCACTTCAAGGAATAAATGAGACTTACAATTATCTCAGAGAAAGGTTCGTTAATTCTGTTAAACATTTCCGATACAAATGTCTGTTAGGGTTAGCCACGTTGTGATTGAGATACATGCAGTTCTGTGCAGTGAAATACAGAATTCAAAATGAATTTTCAAAGTCCTATCTTGAAATGCTGGATTAATGATGTTTAGCAGTACAATAAGTATGTAACTGTAGCATGACGCACTACTCTAGTTACGCTCAAAATTTCATTTCATTTCCTTTAGTTGTTTTTCGCATCATCATACAAGTTTAAAAACTTTTACTATGTATTGATTTATGTCGATAAAGCGGAGTGTAACTTAGTCCACAATGATGTGAAGGGAGTAGAAAAAAAAAACCCTCACGGGCTTGGCAAAGTCAGGTTCTACTCATTCAAGGGACACACACTGAAGAAACAAAAACTTAACAAGATACTTCACTCCTCCCCTTTTCACCTACCCTCCTCCCCAAACACACCACAATCAATTCTGTATTTCGACGGAAGTTTCTGTGCGAGCCTGCTGTGACACAATATTATATCAATAATATAACAACAGTAATGGTAGCAAGGAAGAGTGAGGCAGGACCCATGAAGGTAGAATATCAATAGGTACTCAGGTATATATACGCTAAGTTATACCTGATAGTTTTGAGGCTTGGACTGTCAATGATAGACTTAAGTAGAGTATTCCAAAGATTAATGGCACAATGCCGTAGGCTTGATTTAGAATGATATGTGCTACTCGCAGAATGTAGAAGAAGCTGAGATATAGCTCGATATTAGTAAGTACCTCCGCTCAAATTGTGTAATTTTTTTCAGCGTAGAGTACACACTGGGACCAATGAAGTGTACCATCTCCATATTTACCATTTGAATGAGGTTTATTTCTTGGTTCCAATGTTCTCCCGAAAAGTTTGTAAAGCGAAGTCCGATTAAATCAGTTCTTAAAGGTTTTATTTGCCAACTAAGGCAAAAAGGAAATTAAGGAATTCCCATGAACGGCTAATTTTTGCCCCTCAATATGTTATGGAGTTGATACATGTTTTGGTCCCCACCTCCCCCGAAAATTTAAAGTCCCACGTGGAATTCAACTCGTATTCAACTCATTGAAAACTTTGTTTTGGCTATTATTCTGTCCATATAACTCTTTTAAGGTAAAATTCGTTCTTACAGAGACATCAAATTATGCACGGGATGAAATTATTCAGGTTACATCATGTGTACTTGTACTTACAATTGCCCAGATATTTGGAAAGGAAATTCACATCCTGAGAGTACTATTTATACCCTCATGTGCTTTGATATTTCATTGAATGACATAGCATAAATCAAGGCCTGTCGATATACTGAACAAAATGTCACATAAGCGCAGAAAGCCACTGTAATAAAAGTGGGAGTGTTAGGCATAATGTTCGGACTGTAGTTCTGACCTTACGCCTTAGTGTTTTTATTTACTTTTGTCTTATAGAGGCATTTTAAAACAATCAATCTGAAGGAACTTAACCATGTTAACAAATAAAACTCGTCATCGAAGAATGCAGATACACTGAATTTTGTTTGGCCCACTGAAACATATCTATATGACCGCTGGAATCTTTGTGACAAAACTGCAATTCAGATGTGGGGATCACAGTTCATACGAATCTTCTTCCAACTTGTAAAAAAGTGGGTGGCTGTGGCCACCTGGTCCTTCTTTCCACGCCCATGTATGTTTAGTAGAACGCTCCACTGGCGCCGGAGGGGACGTCACAGCTCTCTAATAAGTCCCAGTTTACATTGTCTCTGCAAACAATTTTTTAGAAACCCCTCTTTCTAAAACCTCTCGAACTTTACTTTTGTATACGTTTGAAAACACAAACCTGTAGGAGTTACGTCTTCTCATACCTTCACACACACACCCACCCACACACACACACACACAAACACACACACAGTCCTATCGAAGAACTTTGTGGTGGTCTTGTTTGGTATTTATATTTACGCTGGAAACATTATTACCGGTGTGTTATAGTTCTTCGTTTAGTACTTAAGAGATACGTTATGCTGTAAATAAAATGAGTAAACTGGCCTTTTTGTTCAAATTTGTGTGGGAGGTCTGCCTGATAAATTACTTAAATGAGTTGCTTTATAACGAGGCTAATACAGTACGATTAGTTTAACCAAATGGCAGGGTGGCCCCGGCATTTTTCCCAGAGTGGTAATACCAACGAAAGAACCAGTTTCTTGGAACTATGCCACTCCTTTAAATCCAGAATGGTAGGTTTTCGACCGTTTTTATGTAATTATTAAAGAACAAGTGATCAGGTCACTGTCACAATCCTAGCCTTACGTATAACTCGAACCATGATTTTGAAACGAATTTTAAATTTTGTAAAAAGTCGATTTGGTTAGCCCCATCCTGATAAAAGTGTTTTCGATAGGTAGCAAAGCACGAAACAGCTTCCACTGACAAAACACTGACAAAATAATTTGTATTTCTTAGACGGCGGGGAAGAAAATCGGAACTTTAAAATGTGCTATGGAACGGAAATTGTCTCGGGGCTCCGCCCACGGCCCCTAAGTTGAATGTGGATCAAGTACCGGTAGGTACGGCTTGATTCACATTCAGATTTAAACAGCAGTAGATTCTGAAGTATATTAATAGGCCTACTTATGATAATTGTAATCATCTAATTGGAAATTCATCACATGTGTAAAATAGCGTTTCCGACACAAGGAGTAAGGTTTCAGTTATCGACCTTCATCACTCTATATATTTCTATTTTATTTTAGCTAGCCTAGGTTAACTTGAAAGTAGTCAGAAAATTTACCGTATAGACGGTTAATTTGACGGATGAATTACCTATTTATTCCAGCACTACCTTTATTTTTATTTCTAAACCGACCGTTCACTCTAATATAGAAATATAGTCGAAGAGGCCTTTCAAGTGAGGAGAAACCTTCTTAATGACTTAAATGTGGAATGAGAATTTCTCAATACTTCTAAGTCGTGTAAAAATGAAAAACTAAGCAATATCATTATGAGGTTCTATGCACGACAACGATGATATAAGCCTTTGGTATTGCCTATCAAGAGACCCACCAATAGAATGATCCAAGAATGTAGCCGATGTACTGTAAGAGGTTGGAAACTGAATCTCATTCACCAATCTCAATTTTTTCATAGCTTCCTCCGTGTTTGAAGTATGAAATGTTTCAATTTGTTCACTAAATATGGAGTATTACCTGCTTTCATTTTCTTGATATTCAAACCATTCAAGGATATATAGTTAGTAAGTTATTTGTTAGTTAGTCAGTTAGATAGTTAGTCAGTAAGTTGGTTAGTTCCCTAGTTAGTTTGTTAGATAGATAAAAATGGTTTGACGCAGTGGCGTAGCCAGGACGGAATTTTTAGGGGGCCTAGGTAACAAGTGGGGGGGGGGGCTGGTTCCTCCGAGGGTCAGGAGCGGGAAGACGACTTAAGCGGAGCGCCACGATCAGTTGGTGCGGAGCGAACAAGAAAACTTTGGGCTTTACAAACCCTCCAAATGGCTAGAAACGGCACTTCCCACGTTCTTTAAGCTGGATGTACCCAGCCTGGAAATACGAATTTCATGTCTGCCACTTCTCAAATAATGAGAACAAAACACCAATTTATGAAAATAGGCAAAACATAACTTTAGGGATCCTAAAACTGGGCTTTTCTGATTTGTGGCCTGGGGGATGAGACTAAAGGGAACCGGTTGCTTCCTTTCCCTTGGGAAAATTGTGAACTTCAGGAGGACGTAGATATAGCAATTGTGGCAAAATATAAATGAATCTCGGCTTTAATATGAAAACCAAAAGTAATTGTGTCCCCCTCTCAGAAACTTGCTTTGCGTTATATTTCCTAGATGCAAAATTGTGCTATATTTGGCAAAACTTTGAACTGATTATAGGCCTTCGTTTTAAGACTTTAATTGTTGGGGAGTATTTTAAATTAAATTTTAAAATACTCATTTCTTTGTAGAGTTTTACAAGTGACATACATACTATCAAAGAAATAATGTTTTCCGGTTTTCAGTGGTGCCTAGATGCAAAATGGTGAAGTAGTCATCGGCACATTACATCATCAAAATTAAAATACTTCAAGTTAATCTCTCAAAATATATAAACCGCAAAAAAGGAGTAGTATGGATCATGTGGGAAACACATGAAATCCGGGCCTGTGGGCATTTTACAAATCCGCCCGGACGCCAGTGCCAACTAGTAAAAAGAACACTTGTCGAAAAAATCGTTTTAGAGTGGCACTTGTCAGGAGAAAGGCACGACATAGGTTTATTTGTAAAGGATGAAGAAGGGGAAGAATTATTCGAAGGCAGTACCTTACCCTAACGGCATATTTGGTGTATAGGAATGGTCTTGTAAAATGGTCTCCACTGTATGATTGCCTTGTTTTCAGTACATCAACCAACCATTCGAAAGGCAGAAAGGGTCTTAACCTAACAAAGCCACATTCGAGTTTGTCGAGACGTTCGTTTCATCTTCGAAGTGAAATGCAATAAACGACAGTGCAGATTGTATACGGTATCTAATTTAGTGAAAGTAATCATTTTGAAGTTATTACTTGATTTCATACGTGCAAACAAAATGTGTTTTACACACATTCATGCATGTTTTCTTAATTGCTACACATTTTATTAGGTTAATGTTTTTGAAGGAAATACTTCAAAGTTTATTTCCGTTCAAACATTTTATTTTTTCTCAATTACTTTACCAGGACGCAAAAATTGTGGGGACCTGAACTTCGGGGTGGGGGGGGGGGGGGCTAGCCACCGGTTTGACGCTTCAAACTATTGCTTTCTGATTGAATGGGGGATTTGATCAAGTAAATTGAAGAGAAATGTTGTGATCACATTGACAAAAACCTACTTTAGAAAAAATAAAACAGGGTTTTAATTAGCAGTAAGACATTGTAAATAGTTTGTCATGTATCATCTAAAATAAGTAAGCATCAATATTTTACAGAGGCTTAAGACTAGCAGGTGGTTATGTGAATTGAACCATTTGGATTCAATTTTCAAGTTGTGTACGGCTTATATTTTTGAAGTTTCACACTTCAGATAGCCCACCCTTCAGCAGTACAGTCAGACAGTTCAGCAGAGCTACATTGACCTTTGATCATGTAAAGTCTGAACGGACCTTAAGTTACTCAAATATAAAGTGCACTGCCGACTGCTATGAGCCTATGATAACTCTTAAGTTTGTACATAGTTCGAGGATTAGATTTTATTGAGCAATCTAAGACTCATTGGATGTAAAGTAAAGCTTTTAAACGGATAAAAGACATGTTCATAGTTAACACGTGCAAACATCTTAAAGCAAATACAAATTACTTGTCTTGTCATGTGTGTTCGTCAATAGAGATTGTGAAGAACGAAGAGCTGAGTAGGATCCTAATTTTATTAATCTTTAGATGGTTTACTTGTCTAAGTCCAAGTAAGTTGAAAAATGGTACATCGTTGTGGAGAAGCAAATAAATGAAATGTATGAAGATTTTAAATTCACGTGATCCTAAAACTAGGTTTTTTGAACCAGGGAGTTGACGAACAGTATGTGACGTTTGCCAAAGTTAACATGGGGAGATCTCTTCCAGCTCACTGGTTAACCTCAGTTTGAACCAAATCAGGATTAAATTCCCACGATGTGGCAATAACGACTTACCATGTCTTAAAACGACATGCCAACAGTGGAGGAAACCGAGCAAACGGCAAAGCAGGGTGATTTTAGGCGAACTTAACTAATTTGTTTTTGTAATTTCCAGGAGAGCTGACTCGTTATCACATCGTTGACGTAATATTTCATTCTTTGAATGTGTATAAGCCTCTATGTGGTATTAGCTGTCATGTATTCCCTGTGGTGTTTAGCAGTGAATGTCTCATAATGTCACAAGCCTTGAAAAAGTAGTTCAAAACCTCCCCTACCCCACTGGACAGCAGTAGAAATATGGAGGGGGGAGTGGCGGTCCACCTCTGAAATGCTTCGAATATCACCTTTTTGAAGCCCTCTACATACAGAAAACCCACCCATCCATTAAACGTCTGCATGGTATCACTGATCGTGATGCTGATGCATACGATTTTTACCCTTCAGATGATTGGGATATGAAATTCTACTACACGTAATTCCACTAAGGATTATCTTGCTAGTTTAAATAAGTCACTAACCCAAAAGGGAGAGAAGAAAACAAACCACAGTTTCTAGCTGATTGTCTACCTATCGTACTTTCAAACCACTAGCCGCCAGGTTGCGGAGTAAGCAACTGAGGGATCTGATAATGACCAGGATTCAAGAGTGAATTGGTCGTTACTGTTTGAAATGAGCTTTCTTTTACTCATTGCTTTTAAGTTGAATCATGAGGTCTTAACCTCTACCTATTTGCACTAAGCAAAGGCGGTACAACTAGCGCTCGTGTTCGGGATATTGCATCTAACAACGTCAAATGACAGTTTAAAGGCATTTTCCGGAATCAAATGTCATTGACTTAAAAACATGCAGAAAAATATTCAGAATGTAAAAACTGCATCTCAATAGCATATAGCGTTCAGAAAAAAACTAATTTCCGAAAAATATTTTCTTGAGATTTTGTGCATTATGGGAAAGCTGTGATGTTATCGCTGCGCATTAGTTTGAGATTGCATTCAATTTATTAATAACTTTGGTGCTGCTGATGGGAATATTAAGTGATGTTGTTTGCTATGTGCTTTACACATGGTGAAGAATAATGCTAGACCTACACGAAAAGATATTCAAACATTCCAACAGCATCGAATTTCAAGGACAAACAGGACATTCAAAAATATAGATAAACAAAAGGAATCTGACATCACATACCTTTCTGTTGCTTTGTTGGAAACTAGACAGCTAGAGGTACCGGTATTTTTAACAAAACTGATCATTCTCATAAGTGGGATATCTTTAGTTAAACAAATGGTATTGCGACAGACACGGTGAGGAATATTGTTGTCTGTCTTTTGAAATCCAAGTGAAAAGCCATTGGAATATGTCTTGAAATACATTTCAAAAGGAATCACATGACTCTCCTTCAATTAAGGCGTCTTTTGGATATAAGGACGTCAAAAAACATTTTTTGTCCTACGAGCCAACATGTTATGTACTGTTAAATGATTTTTTTTTCAGAGATTCAGAATGATCAAAGAGGTGTATTTTAAAAACTGTTACGCTATTTATTATTCCTATCACTCAGTTATCGAAATTATACTTCATAATCTATAAGTTAGTTTTACTGCTGTAAACTTTAAACATGTGTTATAGTATGAGACCCTAAAATGAATGAATGATGGCTCCCAAACCAAATTGAAAATGAGAGTTAGCCTTACTTTGTACCTGTCTGAAAATATCAAGCAGTTCAATCGGCTTATTAAACAAATAAAATAGTTGCCACAATCAATTATTGTGCAACAAGCATGTCGTTAAAGTTATTAAAAGGAAACCATGCAGGATTCCCATGCCTTTGCAATGTCTATCCTCCTTACAACAATATAAAAAGTGTCTACTGGACGTTAACGCCTAAGTCTGTGTTTTTCCAAAGTGTAGGGACAGGGTGCCGTGAGTAAACACTTTTTCGGTAGTATGTCTTTATCTAGGAGCGAATTTGGAAAAAAGTAGGTAAGAGAAGTTCCATGACCGGACTAAACATGTTCTCTTTTTCCCTCGCGTCCGGTCCATTGGTCTTGGTTGTGTGAACGGATCATATCACCATCAGGCGCCCATCCACGTGGATGACCGACCGATTTCTTTAAAGATTTTCTTTAGATGTGGAAAATATTCCCAGATGCTGGGTATGAATTCACTTCTATAAGCGCATAGACTGAATGCAACGAATGCAACTTATCGTGGGTGAGGACCCCAAACCCTCCGCCCTGCCTTCTCGCCTTCGGCGCTAGCTCGTGGGTTTTCTGTCTTCGTTGTTTGCCCCCTTTCTCAAAATTCTGTACCAGTGGCTGACCATGTTATAACTGATAGGCTGTAAAATGTTCTAAATGCATGCGGTCTGCAGCCTTCTTGATAGCGAAATTCTGCAATAGGAGTAAAATAAAAATTGGGAGGGGGTTTAAAGGGGAAATAATGCACAGTATGTGGCAGTACTTGCCCGTTGTTGCGCACTTTTTAACACTATTTTCTTTAGATATTTAATCAAAAAAATAATTAAAAATGTACAAAGTGCGCAAGGCATTTAAGAATATTAGGGTCAGGGATAAAGGTATGGGTAATCAAATCTTCCGGTAAATGGAACAATGGGACAAATATGGAATAAACTTGTTTGGAACGAGAATGAAACATCGGACTTGAACACACAACTTGAAGGAACTCGTCGGTGTAAGTGGTTCAGAAATTGATCTTTTAAACACACTTTTGGTATCATTGGTCACATGAAGATTACTTTTTCTAAAGTCCTCCCGACTCTCTGGCAAAGGGCTGTTTGGCTAAACCTAATTTTAAACTGCTTCCGGAAGAAGCTATACCGTGCGTCTACTGAAGGACAACACCTAACAAATCTCAGTGCCCTCAGACCATTTACGTCATTGGTCTGCCATGTATGGTTCCGCTCTAGACTGGATGAAAACAACCGAAGAACCGATACCGTACTACACATGATCTTAACCAAAAGGCCGAGAAGCGAAGATAAGTGTTTTTTTAATTTCCTTGAAGTAAGAACTTTATTACGATCCTGAACAAAAATACATATACTGTACAGAAAAAAAAAATTGTTATAAATAAAATATATGCAAGAATTTACAGATTGGTTTCATCTAAATTACAAGTCAATTATAGAAACATGATTATAAAAGAGAGATTAGTGCTATTTTTAAATCACAGGTATTTCGTAACACAGTAAATACCTGTTCTAAAGCCTGAAAGCGCTGAGATTAGTATTTATACCGATACCATAAGACTCATGCATGAAGCATGGAACTATTACTTTGTCAAAGTAATAGCGTCATGCATGAACAGCTCTATCCCGAATATTTTCAAAAGTTATCAACGACAATGCCCAAGTGAGGCATTCAAACATGTATGAAGCTTATGAAATATTTTTTATGTGCCAAACGTCTCGGGTAGGATCAAATTTAACGAAAAATTACGTTGCTTTGATCATAAACGAAAGATTTTCAACTTCAATTTTCGCAACTGAGCATCGTAGCAGGCAAAAGAGTCAACTCTGACAACCGAATAACAGGTATTTCGCTTCTAATAATTCTACTAGTAAGGTAATCACGCTGAAAAATATCTTAGGGTGTGCTTGAGACCACTACAGTGGCCCCTATATGGAAAACTAATGTATGAGAGTAGTTAGATATAGATCCAGAAACAAAGACAAAGACGTACTCGAAACAGGCTTCGAAGCAGTTGTCCCTCTCCAGAATGAATGGAGCAGGTTCGTTGAATGCACACAGTGTAGCCTATTAGCCTATAAGGTCAATCAAGGTCCGGTTATAAACCTTGCTGTGGCTGAGAGGACAAAAACGGTGGCATTTTAGGAGATGACGCTAAGCAACCAGGGTCGTGGTCCTCTTCCGGCGGTGGAAAACTGTACGCTGAAGTTTAAGTAAACAGTCTCTGTATGTTGCATGACTGACCAGCTAAGGGCAAGGTTGAAAGTATTAACAAAAATGTTCAATCAGTGAATCCCGTTCAGCAAAACAAATAAAAGTATAAAAAACGGAACAAACTAAAGAACTAACCAATCACGCAACCAACAAACAATCAAACATAGGCCTCCGTCATTCATGTAGGCATACTTTGGTTGTAAATATAACAGACTTTGTATTACATTATATTCCTGATAGGTTCATACATATATTTGGATTAAATTTTGTTTAAAGTCAATGGAATTTTGTATGAAAAAAGAGCTAGCTGTTGGTATGTCAGCTTCTCTTGCGTTTTATTGCACCTAAGTGCGTCAAACAAGTCGAGAAAAAACAAGCACAGTATGGCAACGGTTCTCTCCTCTTGTTGCTAAGGTGTTTGTACATACAGTTGCAGTTTGATGTTGTTTTGAAACGTTCAACTGGTGTTGAGTAAACTAATTTGTAATCTTGGACAGATACAGTCATCTACTTGTTGGCAATTTCAAGACGTATGCATTGATAAAATCTTAATCATCACAAGCGTCAAAGTGAATCTTTCGGTAGTAAATGGTGAAGTGCAATCACTACAATTTGGATTACTGCAGCAGATTATGTACAGATATACCCCAAGAATGGCATTTGAAAATCCCTTGACAATATATATTTTTTCCTGAATTGGGAAATTATGTACGAGTATTAGCCGTCTTGGTTTACCTTGAAAATGTCTGATTACGTTCTAAGCATAAGCATATCACCAGAAACACGGAATGCAGAATGCCCTGCAGTCAACTCAGTGTTTTGCCCCCGATTGCTTCCACACATAAAATTCGAAGGTACAAAAATATTGGGAAGATGTGATTAAGGACGGAAAAGACTATAAATACCCCTTGCAAGTAAGAGGTTGAATATTTGGTTTTGATAAAATGGTACTGAAACACAAATAAGGGACCAACATTAAAGAGCAAAGCAAATAATTGAAATAAAAGTTGAGCCAAATTGTTCAAGTCCCCCATTCGTTACAGGTCTTTTCCTAAAATACAAGAATTGATTATCTTGCTTCTGATTCAGACAATGCACAAATTTTGGTATTGATAAAAGAAAAGACAACATGGAGTTAGGGGAAAATGTATCAGCTTATGCTGGCATATAAACTATGAATCAAACATAAATCATCAGCAGGAGGCATAACGTTAGTAACTTAAAAGTGAAATGCACAATGCAGGAGCGCATTTATACAGTGAAATTCTGACCATAAAGTTGCACAATAAATGGCCAGAGGGAAATAAGACACAGTAATGTTAATGGTGAAACCTAAATGAAATTCTACCAGGTTCTTCTTTAACATGTAGCATAAATAGTTCAGATACGGTAATATTCATGAATGAGTTATACCTTTGAAATTATCTAAGCTCCCCTCTACAACAGGCATAGTGCCAAAGTGGAAGTGTAAGTGTCCATATCTGTTTTTATTTTAAGAATTAGTGAAAAATACATACGTTTGCAAAATTTAAAAAAGCCAGGGAGACTGGGATGTGCCAGTTTCGACAATCTGAGAGGTATTTACAGTCAAATATTTTCTATATATAAACTAAATTTCAAGTTCTCTGTACGACAGTTGAGGATGGTCTTCCGCCTGGATATAATTTCATCCTCACGGCCCCCGACGACTGTTTATGCCTTTTAAGTTTGTAACATAAGAAGAATGCTCTCAAACATGCACAATCTGACAATGCAGCTGTACTTTTTAGGTTAGTAACGAGAGAAACACTAGTGAACATTCGCTGGGCTGACAACTCGATCCAGCCCACAGGACTCTGTAAAGTATTAGTAATTATTGCGTGGGTATAGTTTTCGTGTTTGAGAAGTGTTTCTGGCCCGTCGTTGATTTCCCGAATTTAAAACTTGCCCGCGGGGAAATCACGTGTGCATCCTTGAAATCGTCTTTCCTTATCATAAAGTATTTCGAAAAGTGGGTAACAAGGGGACACACGCAACTCAAGGGTTTAAAATTTAGATCAGTCACAAAATTGTACGCATCCGATGTCACCGTCAATTTGACAGTCTACTAGATCAAACAGGAGGCGCGTGTTTACCCTTTGTGATTCAAGCAAATTGAAGGCTTGTGCTATAGGAAGGCAATTCGAAATGGAACTAGATTCCAAAAGAAAAGGGGAGCTTCAGTTTAGAAATTTTGAAAAATAAGTTCTATCTCTTATCATTCTTTTCATTTCTTTCAAGCTGTCCTTATACCATTACAGGAATACATGCGGAAAGGAATGCAAAAGTATTAACAAGTCCCGATGACCAAGGGGCAAGCCATAAATAGCTATTATTATCATTAAGCAAATTAAACTTTGTGGGACATTACCCCACCCTTCGAGCTCATTACTGTTGCTCTCTTTAAGCACATTACCACTGCCTACCAGGGCAGTAGCGAAGGAAGCAATATGAAAGTGTGGGGGGGGGGGCGGAAAAACGTTGGCCCATGCACCTCAATCAACCCTTATTAACAAAAGGTACATTTTTATGCTAATTTTTTCGCTTTTTCGCTTTTAAATAGAAAAATAAGTAATTTTTTGTTAAGTGTGAACTCTACTTTATTAGGTAGGTAATTTGCGGTGGGCGGAGGGCGCTGAAAATTTGGATCCTTTTACATTTTTGTAAAACATGGAGCTTTTATTGCAGAAAGTAGATTAGATTCAGGGTTCCCTGTGAAGAAATTTAAATATTTGGGGGACTATCGAAGAATCTCCGTTTCCTATTAGCATATATCTAAGATAGCATGTCGCCCGAAGATATCGTTGTTACATAATGTTATCAAAGGAGTGCGGATTGAGGCTTCTCGGTGACAGTCAAAAAGTTCTCGAAATTTATTGAAGAAAATTTTAGGGAAACGGCACTGTAGCGGCTCGGAAAAGTTTTCCATTGATTGCTTTATGAGCTGCATTAAGGGTTGCAATTTAGGGCGCGCGAAGCGCGGGGAAAATTTTGCCTTTCTTAAAACTAATAATTACAAACGATGGAGCTTTTATTATGAAGAATTCGGGATTTTAAGACGGAAGTCGGGAAAACCGCACTGTATTTGACTGGTGTCTTAAATTGCAAATTTCCGAATTTTTCTCTTTCTCCAGCCAGGGGCAATGGTTCCTGCCTGGAATTTGAAGTCTTGCTCGAATGACCATCTTAAGTTGGCGTGGAGGTAAAGAAAATTTTGGAAAATCATGACCCAAAATTTTTGCCCTTTTTAAACAAATATAAGTAGATATGAAGCTTTTATTTGCAGAAAGCTCTGAATTCTATTTCCTGTAGGAAAAGTTTTTAAGATTTGGAGGTTTACTGAAGAATCTGCACTTACTTCATTTATTGGTGACAAATCTGGGAATGGTTGTTTTTTTAAGTATTCCCGACTCTCTGGCAAAGAGCCGTTCGGCGAAACCATACTATAAACTACTTCCTGAAGAAGCTAGATTGCACGTCGGCTGAATCGTTGTTGCTACGTTATGTTAAGAAAGGCATACGAACTAATACTCTTCGATGACATTTCCAAAGTTTCCCAAACTTTGTTGTCCTCTTTCGGAAATATTTCAAAATCAAGAGCTTTCATTGAAGAAAATTTTGAATTCTGTGAAAGACAGTTTACAAAAAAGGCAAAAGAGCTGTCGGCATCTCTGGATGATGTGGTGTAACATATGGTAGATATCCGATTTGGTTATTTCCAGAGCTTGGAAGAGTTTACAAAAGTGATTTATGAGCGAGAACTAAGGCACTTAATATTGATTTCGCGGCGCGCTAAGCTAGCCGTAAATTTTTGTCTTTTTTGAGATTTTGGAACAATGAAAAAAGGGGTTTCTGACCCTGGAAGTGGGGAGGGGGGAGGTTGGAAGCATACTTCCGTCCCTCATTTTCCATTGGGGCAGGGGTGGCGCCAGGATTTCCCCGACAGGGTGGCCAAGCTCCCCGACAGGGGAGCCAGCTTTTCAAAGCCCCGACAAAAGAGATGAGTTAGTCAAGGTGAGGCGTGATTTTGCCGAATTTGACATTTTGACTTTCTTTTTGAAAAATACTTAAAATGTGGAGTTTATTTTGAAGGAAAAGTTTAAAATTTTTGAAAGAAATTTTGCTTTTGTAAAGATCATTAAAAAAGTTAGGGTGCTTATTGAAGAATCTGTCCTTCAAATGGGCAAAATCAAATACGTTATATAAGCGACAACTGAAAATCTTGTGGGCTACGCAATTTAATCGTACTAGGCCTACGTACTAAGGCTTCAACACGAGACTATTAGTTCGCTCAAAAAGTTTTTCCCTTTTTTGAACGAAGGTTTGAAATTATGAGCTTATTTTATTGGAGAAATTTTGGAATTTAATGAAACATGTAATTTGGTTTTTCGATAAGATTATAATGAAAAATTGGGTTTTTTAATAAGTGATATGCTTTTCAAGAGCAAAATTAGGTACAATGTTGGGGTTATTAACAGAATTGGCCTTGATTATTTGTATGGACTATCCATTGAAATTGTAAAACTTTGCCACTTTTAACAAGCTGAAGCTTATACTGTAGAAAATTGTAATTTTATGACAAATTTGCCGGTTTTATGGAAAATCTTTCCTTTTCATAGAAAATTTATGTAGGGATGATCTGTAGTTTGTTGGGGTTTACCGATCATGCAGATTAAGGCCCTCGGACCATATTGGAAAATTTTCCCGCAGAAAAAGTTTGGCTTCCCATATGTTTATAGTTTTATATTTTATGTATTGGCATAGGCGCACGGGAACGTTTCAGTTTGGGAGGGGGAAAATTGTCTTTTTTGTTCGAAAAATGTAATCCTGCTCGAAAGTCTATCTAAGTGGAGCGCACAGAAAATTTTGAAAATTGAGAACCCCGAGACAGCAGGAAATGACATTTCCCAGGCTCGTAACTAAAAACAAAGCAGTCATTATTTTGAGCTTTTTCGCAATAAGATTTTCACTTCATAATACTACCCCAAAACGAAGAATAATTTGCAGGCATGCATTTTTCCGTTCAGCAATCTGTTCGACCAAAGCACTTTCCAGTTGCAAGCGGAGCGCCACCACCAGTTGGCGCGGAGCTTACAAAAAATTGTTAAAAAAAATCTGACTCATCAGAAAGCCGAAAATGGCATTTCCCAGACTTATAACTAGAAATGAAGTGGTCGTTATTTTGAACTTTCCTTTGAAATGAAATTTTCACTTCAATAGAAAAAAACGCAACTTTCTAAGTGATCAGAAAATTACCAGATAAAAGGTACTGCTACAATTAGATGTAATGGTCTTGTCTCTTTTCGGACTGTCGGAGGAACTATGCAACGGAATTAAAAACATACTGTTCTTGACTATGTTAAGAATCTAATTCGTTGTATTCAATTGCAAGGTCCACTGAAAAAGATGAAATTTTCTACGTGGCTGCCTGAACTACAGAAAATGATTTTACTTCAAACGTATTGAAAATATGTCACGTTACAAGGTGGCTTCCAATGAATATTCAGTCAGACTTGTGCAGAGACATTCTCAAACTATTTATCATTATGTGTAGCTGAAAACATGGCTGATTTTCATTACCGTTGCTAGAATTCGGCTGTCAAGGCAGGCTAGATGGCAGACCATTGGGCACTGCACGCACATGAACAAACTCTCGTCCGATTTTGTAAAGAAAATTCGGAATTTTGAGTTTCCTTGAACTGTTGAAGAATCTGGTCTTTTAGTAAGCAAAATAGAAAAGATCGTCCCGGTGACTGAGTTTATCAGGCCCACACCTTTTATCGTGGGTCGGTAGATGAAGGCTCCCCGACGAAAATGGATTTTCTCAGCAACAGGGGAGGGCAGCCTTCTCCGAGGAAGCATGACATTAAGCGCCCGGATTGAAGATGGGATGAGGCCGTGTTTATCACTTCTTCATAGCAGAGCTAGTAAGATGTGATTAAAAACGTTTCAGATACGTATTAAAATAGCGTTACAAAAGAAAAAAGTTCATAAAGAAGAAGGAAAAAAACAGTTCATGATCATCCATTCAGTAACTTAGTTTTTCTTTCCTTAGGCCGAAAAAAATTCAGTCCTTCTACGACGGGAGGAGATAGGAAAAGGTACATGGAATAAGGTACAACAGAGCTACAAAGAAGTGATTGGAAATGGAATCCGATATGTATTGAAATAGCATTTCAAAACAAAATATATGTTCAAGATCGCCAATCTAGTAACTTCAGTCCTTGTAGGTTTGTTATTATTTTTTAGGCCTCCCCGACGAAAACGGCGACCTTCCCCGACGGGTAGGGCCAGTGTTCCCCGACGGGGGAGGGGCATGCCCCCCCCCCCGCTGGCGCCACCCCTGCATTGGGGTAAGGCTGTCGCCTCGGGTCCAACTCCTACGCTTGCTACGCCTACGTTCCAGGACATTACTACGTACTTCAAAAATTTTAGAGCGTGTTTATGAATACAGACGAAACTTTTTTCATTCATATAATGCGTTAGTTTGAAATAGCACAACAATTTGTGAAGTTCTTCTTATACAACTCACATTTCAAGTTCCGGTTTCGTTTCCTATCGTATTGAAATTAAAGTGCATCATCCGATCAATAACAACACTGAAAAAAATCTGTTTTAATACAGTGTCGCGAGGAGAGTGCTTCTTTGTCATTCTGTAACATAAGGCATTGGTGTTTTTCAGTATAGGCTAATGTTCTGTGCCTTTATGAGCAATGATTATGTTGGCGGTAGAATTCGCAACTAATTTTACACCGTTGTACTGGTTGTTTAGTTAACCAGGGATACTAAAGACAACTCCCTAGTTAAACATTTAGCCTTAGTGCATAGGCAGAGGAAGCTGGCTGGGGTTAAGTGTTTCGGACTACCGTCCTGATGGAAGGAGGAGATATAGTTGTTTTATTTGAGGTCCCTCACTGGATGCAATATGTTGCAACATGTTGGTCTTTTAGGACTATTATTGTGCACGTTTTTACCTCCGTGGCTTTACGTCTTCTTTAAAATGTACAATTCGGCAGGTTTCGTTCTTGAGGTGAAGAGTGACAGGCTGGCGAAAAAGAGTTTCATAATCATCATGTTGAACATTATGGTTGGTCACAAAAGTAATTGACCTGCAAACCATTATTGCTTTACTATAGCCTTTAACTGCCACACACCAAGTTTCTCCGCTAACCGGAAATGTTGGTCAGACCATACGTATTCTCGGGATTAGTTTTGTAACGTGAAAGAATGTCATAAAGAATATCCACAGTACTGAACTGGGTTTTATACCAGCGTAAAATTGTGTAGTACTACATACCGATTTGTAATTGCATACATGTTGACTAAATACGTTTGTTGGCGGAGACAAGTCACACTCGTAAACCGTTGTAATGTCCATTTGGTTGTCTCACTTAGTACTAATGCGTCCATCCTTTTGCTTGAATATGGGACAATTGCTTCCCTGTCTCTAAGTACGCCTGTTCTCAGTGGCCTTGGAAAAAATAAACAACGAAAGGCAGGGACTGTGATCAGTGTAGTGCGGTCATCTCAAGCTCTCTACTGACATTATACTATAGGTACAGCATTGCAATCAGAGAAAAGAAAGAAAAATATCTGCCAGAAGAATTTCATCCTGCTTGGAAGAATATATATAAACCAGGCTGCACCATTGGCTGACCCAAACTAAAGAATGTTTTGAAAACTCGCGACCTCTCAGACTGGTAGAAATGATACTTCCAAAGTTTATAAGTAGACTATAGGCAGTCCCTATTTTGAGGTTTCGTTTCCAATAAAATGTTGCTTTCAATAAAAACTCCCAACCCTTGACTCCCTGTGGGTAGCTGATGGTAGAATATGCCATAATCCGCGCTGGCATAAGACGTGACTGAAGGGGAGCCTGAACTTTTTTAAAACTGGCTTTACAAAACACGCATGGTCGTGTTTCGTTTGATCCCGTGTAACTAACAAAATAATCAATGAAATAAGTCAGTATAAAATTACTCCTATGTCTCCCTTCTACAGCGCCATCCCGAAAAGAGGGTTATTAGAGGGATGTTCTTCTCCCCTTAAATTTTTTATTTTGTTTATTTCTTGCTCTCTCGAAAGGCTTACTCTCTTAAACCTTCAGAGTGAAAAATCACTCTTTTTTAGATGGAAATAAAAGACGGATATGAGTTTCGAGTGGAAATTCAGCCGAATTAAATTTCAGTCAAAATAGAGCCGTTTTCACTCTTTTAGTGGAGTGAATATTCCGTCTAAATTTAGATCCTTCCCTAATCTCCGTCTTTTGGATTTAGAGAAGATTTGCAACACATGGTGGATTTAAAGTAAATTGTCAGCCGTATATCTACATGCAAGATCATCTTACACTTATGTAGGCCTAAATAGGCGACGTCTAAAGGTGCTTACACAATGTTTTTTTTTTTTACTGGGGCCCGAGGTTCGAGTCTGCAGCTAAAGTAATTTTGGGAATTTCGCACAATTAGTACGGTGCTGTGGTCCATATTGCAAACAAAACCGTGACCACAGACGAATACATTAGTCCCGACGTTCAGTTTTCTGCTGACAATTATCATTTTGGTCCCTAACAAATAAAACACGCCACAAGGTGCCTTTTTATTTACTTATTTTTCACTTTTGTTCGGCAAAAGTTTAAGTATTCACTTGTGCACCTTCACGCCTAGAACGATGATCTTGCAATTGAAAACATCCCAGAACTTTTAACAACCTAAGCAGATTGTTCTACCATTCCGGGCAAGGTCTCTGTACAAGATAATAAAATGATGATGAACATTCACCTTTCCATATAAGCTGCTGCAATATGCCAACAAGCTTTGTTATCTTTATGTATTTCATTTAAATACGTTTTTATTTTGGGGGCAAATTTTTGTGAGAACTCGGATTAACGGCCATTTCGGGCAAACTGGTGGGTAAAGCTATGACGGGAGGTCAAGAAATGATTATTTTATGGGCTGTCTGAATATGTGGCAAATTAACGGTTCCATTTTCATGATTTTTTTTTACTTTAATGGGTTTTCATTTTTCTTTCAAACATTTGAAGTATTCAGGCACAAATGTGTAATTTAGAATATGTCAGACTTTTTATAATTTAAATGGGCAGAAATTCCCCAGAACCCCTCACAGGATTTCAGATTCTTAGGCAAATTCGGGGGGGGGGGGGGTGGACGGTCCCCTTTTCAGGGAAACTTTGCCCTCCTTGAAAATAACGGATTCATTGCTGGAACCTAGGTGACTTACGAGATACCATAAACATGTGTATGAGGATTTAAATTAGTTCATTTGTACTTGGTATAATAATCCTCACCTTAAATTGATTCAATGAGATCAAGTTACCGTGCGTTATCTCTTGATAAGCGTTCGATAATGGACAAACGAACTTATGTAGGCTAAGGCCCACTCAATTTAACTTGGGCTAAAAGGAAAGTATTGCGTTTGAAAAACTATCACGGAGTGACACGAATGCACGGTGTACCTACCGGGGTGGAAACTAGGCTGAAATTGAAAAATTCGGAAATTTACCATTTGTGAAACCAGATCATTAAATGATACCAGTCAGCTACAATGCGGTTTTTAGAATTTTTCCGTCATTAATTGCGAATTTCTCTAATACAAGCCTTACCGTATATTTTCAAATTTTGGGCTCGCTCTACGCACTCTACGATTTTCCCTATAGTGCACTAAGTGCAGTAAGTTATTGGAGAATAAGCTAAGACATCAACCTCTCCTTGATAAGGTGCTTTTTATGAACACAGTATTATATTTAGCCGTTGATCTACTTTGTTGTTCCATGAGTTTTCATGCCTCCATAGTATATATTTGTCTATGCTATTGTTGTGGGAGGGCAATCCATACCGTAACGAAGGCGATCCTTGAATTAAAAAAGGGATGGTTGGTCTACAGACGCCTCCAAAAATTTCCCAAAGTTATTATTTTACCCTTGTAAATCATGGGTCAATTTGTAGCATCGTTTGTTAGTTATTTTGTATTGTGTTAAAACTGTAGTGCATAGTTATGGGAATCTCAAAGTACACATTTTCATATTTTCAAATAAAATGGTAAGAGAGTACCAGAGCTTTAAACCAAAGGCGTTCAAGGCAGCCTGTGCATCAATCAGACTGTTTCCCTGACTTCCGAAAGACCTGAATTTCTGGTAAGGCTTGGAAAGATTCATTTGAAACATTTCTACCTTAATTGCATAGGAATCTCCTTCCTAAAATTGTGCACATTCTTTCAAAAATAGGTAATGAAACAAAGCGGTAAAAGGGCAGACTATGTACGAAAAGTGACCCCGCAATAAAGAGGGGAAGCAGAATGCATACGTGTTCCAGCGAATCATACAGGTTGTCACCAAATATATATAAATTTACTTGAACGTATTTAAGCGACATAGTGCAGTATAAGGTGTTAATTAACAGAAAATATTTAATTCCCCGATTCATTCCAAATGCACATTTACTTCAACGTATGTAAGCGAAATTTATTTGCGAGATTGTCGTGAGTTGTTAAAAAAGAACAGAAAAAAAATCAAATCAAACGGGAAATGCTGTTTCCGGTAGTCTCGAAACTATTTTATGCTTAATATTTTAGCTGTGCTCCAGGCCAACTAATAGTGGCGCTTCGCTTGGATTAATTAGTACCGTATATCCTATCAAAGACATATCGAAATATGCTCCTCGGTGTACAACAGTGTCCAAACTTTCACCCGAAAAAAAAGCAGCGATAAATTGGATTGGTAATTGGTAATTTTCGGATCATTTGGAAAATTTTCTCGTGTTTTATTGAAGATTTTTATGGCAGTATTGGGTGAACATTTCTTGAAAAAAAGCTCAAATTAACGATTGAATCGATTTTGAGACGTCTCTTTATTTCGATAGCAATTCCCTGCTCCCTACATATTTGTAATTAAGAATGAACTGATTCAGTGCCCCGTAGATAATGCGAACGTTTCGATACACTCTATCAATGATGTGACATTATCGTTAGTGTATCGAATCGGATCGCAATCAAAGTTATGACGAGGGTAATTTATGATGTCCGGCACAGATTTTACTGCATTTTCCAGAGAGGTCATTTTTAAGTTCCCAACAAAGAGATGTAACCCCTATAGCGAATCACGATTTTCAAGGTTTCTGTAAATTTCGTGCCTGGTGTTGACGCTTCGTTAAGATAGTCTTTCCAGCAGCATTAACAGTTAATTTCTGGCCCAACCAAAAATACCACCCCATTTTAACTGAACTGTGCATGAATCAATCCCTGGATTTTTCTGTACAATGTCAGATTTCGCTATAATTAAGAAGGGCAGATTCTTCATAATATTAAAGCTTCTCATATTTTTTTAAAAGATACCAAGATTTCTTCGAAAGAATGCAAAAGTCTTTGCAGCACAAGTTCCGTATTTTCTAATTGAAAAAGACAACAATCTTGGTGCTCAGCACATTTTCCCTGGCCGTAGACAAAAAAGTCCAGCTATGCCCCCCCCCCCCCATATATACTTCCCCCATGAATCCTTGTACTGTATACGAACGGTTATGTCAGGTAGTATTACTCGATACAATTGACCCTAAAACATGCTGCCGTGCATGTTCCGTGCCTAGTATGAGATGTGTGTCGTCCCTGGGAGATCAGTAGAACGTGGTAGTACTACCTGTGTAGAGCAATTACTGATTCACCATGCAAACTACATCCCACACAGTGTGTATAATGAGTCGTTACAGCAGGGCTCGATGATGAGTTGGTAGGAATGTGGAGCTTCTCTTTGCGGGAAACGTGTTCATTAGGATCGTGCCCACTATTAATTCGGTTGTACGACCCAAATGTACCATCTCTGTTTGGACGGAGCACTATTGAACAGGTTAGTGACATTTTCGTTTCTCAGTAATAGCTAAAGCCTTAACTACCAATCATCTATATCATATCGAACTTAATGCGACCCGCTATTACGGCCCTATGGCATAGGCCTACCATTCGGCGTGCAGTTTACAGAACTGAGTCTGTGGAAAAGTATATGGTTGTTGAAATGAAAAAGATGTAGAGAATTTAAGCTCGTATTGCACACCATGAACTATACTGAGAGTGTTATTAATACACACTGGGGTCTTGCTTAGGCTCATAATAAACTGATACTGTGTCTACAGAAGAAAATACGTTTTGGGTAGTTATGGAAGGGCCTTAGGTTGGGTAGTTGTGGAAGGGTCTTAGGTTAGGAGAAGTTTTGGAACTGTCTGGAGCGAGAGGATTTGGCACATGGCGCTATTTAAAGACCTAATCAAAGATATTAGGGAGCTTTAGATTTCACGACGCGGACCTCATCTACAACGAAATGACGTCATTTGTACCTACGCCATTTCGAACGCAACGCGAAGTAACGCTGCACACAGTTGTTAAATGACAAGGGAAACGTAGGTTGTGACGTCATTACGTTGGAGCTGACGTCCGCGTCGTGAAGTCTCAAGCTCACTATTATAAACATAGATACCAAACTTAAAATGGCGCGGTGATTCCTCACGGAGGCCGAATCGGAGGGGCAGAAGTGCTGAATACTCTTCAGACGTTTTGAAAGCTAACAATAAATTAATATCTTCCGGTAGTATAAATACGTGCGATTTTAAAAACATTGCAATCCTTGCAAACACCGTTCTTCAATAAATTTCTCTTACGTGAAACAGTTTTAGGCTTCTTCGCCGGCTTTCTACTTAAGAACATTTGAACATTAACGCACAACGACTGGTTTGAAGTTCTTTGGCTAATTGATTGGTCAGTTTCTATGGTATCTACACAAGCACACATCTATGCACGCGTTTACACTCTTACGCGCTTACAACACAAAATCAACTACTGCGTTCTTTTTCCCAGGATGCGGAAGTACGCGTCAATTATTCCGGACTTCATACCGAGAAATGCATTGTGCGCTTACAGAACTCGCTTTAAAAATGCACGCACCGCTGCCATTTCGTCACAATGGAATTTTCTGTTACGCACACGTGATTGTGTACGCAGAAAACCGAATAAAAATGTGCGCATGTTAAATGAACCCTTCTGCCCCTCCGATTGAGCCTCAATGAGGAGTCAGCGCGTCTAACAGTATAGAGGCTTTTCACATGACGTCATAATACTCTCCGGCGGCCATGTTGGAGTACATGAAACTACCTAGTAAACCACACTGGACGCGCTTGCTCGTTGAATGTGTACACACCGTGCATACCAAAGTGCACACTGTGCAGTGCGTTCGGCAGACAGCCACGTGTATTTGGCATGATTGTCCTCCAGCATGGCGGTTTCGTGACGTAATTGCAAAGCCTCTATAGGGATAGGAGTTTGGTATCTATGTTTATAATATCTTTGGACCTAATTCTCTCAGCACAGGCATTTCAAATTCTCCTAGCCAACTAACATAATTATAGGTAAAGAGCAGTCCCCCAAACGTTTTTTGAAGAAAAAAACTAAATAACACAATTTTCATCTTATTTCTCTTCAATGTATCTTTCATTACATTTTATGACTTTACTACTGCATATTCAAGGTAAACCAAGCAGTTATTTCTGGTAAATTTCATATTTGAAGAGAAAAAACATTGTCACATGACTCCCAACAGCCAATCATTAAACTGGACAGTCTACTACACTTCTTCAATTTGGGATGATTGCTCCTGCCCTTTGAGCCTCTTCCACAATTGTCTACTGAACTCATCCTAGTGTGACAAAATCTAAGTCAATCACTTTATGGTTATTATGCAAGACCTCAATGTGTTACCAGAATACTCTCAGTACAGTACCGTACATGCGTATGGGCGTCGGTACTCTGCATTTTTCATCTTATTGCCCATCAACAACGTGTTTGATCCTACGGTATTGAACATCCGCCTCTCACGCGGAAGGCCAGGGTTCGAATCCCAGGTCGAGTCATACAAAAGACTCTCAAAATGGAACCTAGGCCTACTGCCCTTGCGCGGAATGCTCCGCATAAGCAATGTAGGGAAAACAAGCCAGTGAGCCACAAGTGGAAAAAAGGCCGTGGCTGGCTCGACATGAACCAACAGGCCTAGGTTGGAAACTGGGCCGTAAAACTCCATCTAACTGACCGACCGACCGACCGACCGACCGTCGGGGAAGGTCGCCGGTTTCGTCGGGGAGGGCTAAAAGAAAATAAAAGAGCCTACAAGGACTGAAGTTACTGGATTGGCGATATTGATCCTTTTTTTTTGTTTTGTAATGCTAATTCAATACATATCTGAATCGATTATAAATCAATTCTTTGTAGTTCTGTTCTACCTAATTCCATGTGCCTTGTCCTATCTCCTCCCGTCGGGGAAGAACTGCAATTTTTCGGAGAGGCCTAAAAATGAAAAACGTTAAGGACTGATGTTACTGGATGGATGATCATGAAGTTTTTTCTTTCCTTCTTCTTTATGAACTTTTTTCTTTTGTAACGCTATTTTTATGCGATGCGTATCTGAATCGTTGTTAATCACTTCTAACTAGCTCTGCTATGAAGAAGTGGTTAACACCACCCCATCCCATCTTCAATCCGTGCACGAAAGGCTATGCCCCCGTCGGCGAAGGCTGCCCTTCCCTGTTGATGAGAAAGTCCAGTTTCGTCCTACATTTTAATGGTCTTTACAACAGCCAAATTTCCTTTTAAAACTTTTTTTCTTCAAAATAAACTCCAGATTTTTAAGTATTTGTTTAAAAGAAGCCAAAAATTTCGGCGCGCTACGCGCCCCTCAAATTCTGGGAAGTCACGTCCCACCGGAACTAACTCATCTCATTTGTCGGGGCCTTGAAAAGCTGCCCCCCCCCCTGTCGGGGAGCTTGGCCCCCTGTCGGGAAAATCCTGGCGCCACCCCCGGCTTCAAAAGAAGTTTTTGGGGACTGTTCTTAACCTTTACATTTGAGGGAAATTCTCGGATATTACAAAATGTTGTATCTATATAAGATAATAATTGGTACATTTGGGATGACGACAACTTATTAAACATATTTTCTGACCTCGGTTAGGTATGTGTATATGTATGTTTGTGTGTGAGGTGGGGTGCCTCTGAATTTGCCACTGGGGATTTTGGAAAAGCAACTTTATTGCAAAATCAAGGTAATTTGATCACTGTGAAAAACATTTGAAAGAACAGAAGGGTCATTGCTTTGAATTTAAAACTTGTGCTATAATAAATTGATAAAAAATTTCTTGAAAGCTAACAAAGTTAAATCATAATTCAGGTTTAGACGCACAATCTAAATGTTACCGCATTGAGGTAAACCAAGTTGTTAGTATTATGTTTGGTTTTAACGGTTTTCTGGTAAGGATGTTGCATAGTGAGGGAAGGATGTCAGTAGTAGCATATGCGTAATAGCCAGTGTCAATGTAGTCGAACGGTTTTAACGTTCTCTGGCTCTGGTTTTATAACCTTTATCAGTTTATCCTATAATTAATCCAGAAAACATGGCTAATATGGTACGCAAAGTTGATTTACATTAATCTCGTTTCTATGCAAACGATCTAAATCCTGTGGCTGCTTTTGTCCAATCGAGCTTAAAACGCGTTTCTAATTTAAAGGCTCAATTCTCTCACCCCAAACAGTACCAATTCTCCTAACCTTCTTACTTGAGCTCTAACACAATTGTCTGAAATTCATCCTCATCCTGATACAATCTCAGTTTATTACTTCAAGGTGAGTATAGAAAACTCAATTTTATAATCAAAACACTCTCAGTTCCGTTCATGCTGTGTTATATAAGCTTTGGTACTCTGCATTGTTTGAATTAGCTGTCAATCAAAGAGCTGAGCCAATAGAGAATTTCGGTACCCCCGTGCCAAAACTGTAGTTTGGGGTGAGAGGTTTGGCCCTTTAAAACGCGTTTCTAATTTAACCTTTATGAAGGTCACGTAAGTACTAAAGCATTCCATTTGCACCCTGCAGATTGTTGTAGGATATAATGTACTTGAAGGGTAAACTTTAAATAAACCCGTTAGTGTAGGTATGATATGGAAGATATACATAGTAGGCCAATATTAAGACACATTGGGAAATTTGCGGACGCTCACTGGTAAAATAAATGTTCTAACTGAATCAAAGGTAAGATGTTTTCGAGGACTACTAGATGTTACCACACGGAACGAGCTAAGCCAACAATAGCCCCGGCCATATATTATTCGAAAGCACCTATCTGTCATAATGCGTACGTTGGTCACTCTGGAGGTAGGGCAGGGGAGTTGGTGTGGGAGAGCGGATTGTAGAGACGACACACTCATACACCCACTACAAAAATGTCTGTACATGTAAATAAACAAAACATAAAAAAACCATCAAAGAAAACGAAAAAAACTCCATTAAATTTTTTCCAACAGTTGACCGCCTTTTTTCTGTAACTCTACAACATGTTAGTGACGTTTTTGTGTCAAACCAACTGTTGGTTGAAACGTTCCCTTTACATATCAGTTGGTTTCTAAACGATATTCTATTCAAACTAATTGATGGTTAAAAAGTGTTCATTAGATTGTCTTTCAAAAAGCACAGCGCATTTTAAGACTAGAGTCAAACTGTTGGGCACCTTTTTACCATCGGTTGGTAGAATACATCTATAGTACCCGGAGTTGGTCAAAAGTTTGCCCAAATTTTGTAGAGGGTTTAGTTTAGAAATCAATGTAGTAAGTAAAAGGTATGCCTTACATAGCCTTAGTGTCCAGATCATTTGAAGAAATTTTAGTAAAGAGTCCAAGAAACGTCGTCATGTGCCTGTTTTAATTTATCGACCGCGGTTGAACCATACGGTGGTATCCCATGAGCACCGTGGTAACTATACCGGTCTCTGCGCTCTCAAAATTTCATAGCCTTTTACAACTTTAAGCTCAAGTTTGATGTTCTTTTATTTTCTCCGATTCAAGTGGCAATCGTTTTATCAAGTAGCCACTCAACTGCTCAATGAGAAGTTAAGTTGGACCTCAAATGATAAGCAAACAACTGTACAATGTGTACAGAGGCAGCTCAAGTCCTCTCAACTGAGTTTGACTATTTACCCTTTAGCATTCCAGATGAACTAATCCTACCTACCACTGTGTAGATTAAATGTAGGTTTCGTTACGGCTTATACACGATTAGAAAGCCATAACGTAGAATGACTCAGCTGATTGTTTTAAAACTTTGGCCGAGAGTCGTTAAAGTTTCCAACGAGTCATGTACGAGATGTGGTACCAGGCAAAACCCAGAAAAATAAAACACCACGTAAAACTACTTGCCTTATGAAGTTGCAAACGCATTCTGATTTTGAGTTAGGCCTAGTAGGAGTTTTACAAATTTAGTATTTAAATATTAAGTTAGGACGCTATTTTACGTGTAGGGGTAAGGGACGGGGCACTCTCCTTACTTTTCCAAGTGACGTGAAAATGAGAAGAACTCATGTACACAACCATAGTCCAAGGCAATTTAAAAGCATTTTCAGTAGCCTGTTATGATACGTTACATCGTTGCGACATTAAAGGAAGAAAAATCGTTCACATCAAATAGTCTTTTTCATATGTGTTTCGATCGCTTCCCCTATATAGAAGTAACAAATGCAGTTAAAAATTTGTCTGGCACCCTAAAGTTTCATTCAGAGTGTAGATATTTTTCCCGAACTGTATAAATCAGTCGCTAACAAGGCTTTTTGATGTAAGATTCAATGAATTTTTTTCATGAGCGCAATATTGAGCTGCTTACTTCAGTCAATAACCAGGCCGACCGTTTTTGGAAAACTGCTTTTAACTATCAAGGGGATCAGTGTTAATAAGCGAGATCGGTAACTTCGTTGCCGCATGTAATTGTGGGACACATATGGGATAAAGAAACCGAGCTCAGCACAGTGTTCGGCGTTCTGTTGTATTCTTCGTATACGTCCCTTGTATTTGTTTTATTAAGGAGGTAATATCTTTGGTTTCTATCATTCCTCAGAGCGTACCAAACAGTAACACTCAGCTCCCCAAATGAAAACAGATAGACGCATTAAAAACACGCACTAGTTTGGTTTTAATATTCATGTCTTTTAAGTAAGATCTCAGCACCCTTTTTAACTGTTCTACGGGTTCTCCAGAATGTACCACGCCTTGTGTAAGGGGTGTGTAGTTTTGTGTCTCGATTCTGTAGTAAGGGTGGAATATTTTTCCAGTATAAATATATCAACGGAACGGCTACTGTTGCGAGACGTCACTGTCTGCCTGAGTAACCTTCATGGAAGTACATGTGTAAACGACTCATAGCCTGATTTATATTTCAATTCAAAAGTTCAAAAGTATGTATATTAAACAACATAAAGAATGAATTCTAGCAGTCCAACTCACATCTTTAAAAAACATTCTGAAGCCAAGATATAAAATGAGGTTTATTCACTCAAAAAAATTAGTGCAATGCTCAATAATTTGTGACTATCTTGTTGTACAACTCACATTACCTGCTTTGTTTCCCTTGAAAATCAAAATGTTTTTATGACCTTGAACTCTTCTTGTATGCTTACAGAGAGGTCTTAAATAACTACATCACCTCATAAGAATTAGAGTGCTATCTTACCTTAGTGCAAAGTGCAGAAACTTTAAAAAAACAGAGGAATGCATATATTGTAATTTGAGTAGTGCAACGCAATAATATCTTTAATTACTGTGCAATGTATCATTTTAATTTAAGGGAATAAGCTCGAAACTTTAATATCTTGGCTCAAGAATGTCCTATGAAGATGGAAGTTGAGCTATTAGAATTCACTTTTCATGCTTTTTAATTTACATTTATGATTTTTTTCATCTGATGTCCCCTATAAGGTACCGTATGGCATCAATGATGATCGGGGCGATAGGCATTATTTATCAACTGAAGAAATCTCCTAACCAGGGAGTTGTCAGGGAAGGAGATCCAACATTTAACAGTCCCTTGAACCAAGGTAGTTGCCGACATAAAGATGCCTATTTCCTTGCTCTTGAAGCATTCTTAAAAGAAGGGTTTAAGGTCACAACAGGATTTGGTACGTTAAAGGGTACTTATCCTGAGCATTTGGGTGAAATTTGCATTGAAATCCAATGTGTGGTTCTCAAGATATGAACATGTAAACTTTTCACATTTTCAACAAAAAGTGAACTTGAAGCAAGCACAGATGACATCACATCCCCACATTAATGGGCAGTCTTTTGTTTTTCTCTAAACTTTATACTCGATTTTCTCCTCAACAACCCCATATTATTAAAATGTGATTGCATAAGTGGCATGAGAATTTTACCAACTTTGCATCCCCCACAGGGAGGTCATACTCCTATTAAATTCAAGGTCAGCACAACAGTCTGATTAAACAAAGGGAAATAAAGCATTCCTTGTCAAAGTGAGGAAGTGATAAAAGCTCTGCTGCCCTTAAACTCACTTTTGAACACAAATCTGCTGACTCCATTTTCTAATATCTCAAGAAATACATGTCCGATTTGAATGAAACTTTCAACACACGGTGTAGATTTGGTTCCTCTTTCACGTATGAAAATTAAATTTTTGCTTAAACCTTCCCTTTAAGGCTTGAAAGGAATTTGGTACTGAAGACAACGATCTGTGTGGTATGCTACATCTCAAAGACCTATCATGATGATTCCGTCCATTGCCATTTCATTGCCAGTCATAGAGGGAAAAAAATCTAAATTTTCAGCTTACGTCGCTCGGCGTCGCATCTAATAGGCCTGTATATTCAAATAGCTGTTAGGAAGATTTTTTTAAATTCTCCTTCTCCGAAAAAAGTGCGAAAAATTATCAAAACTGTGATTGTTTTGTTACGCTAAACAATGTGTCACCTTGGTGGCAACTAGAATCTTAGACAAAAACGTAAAGTAGTTGAAAGTTTACAGGTAGCCGTTTTACTTAAATCTTTATTGAAGCTTAGCACTTGTCGGCAAACACGTTGCACTTCGAAGAAACAGCAATGACCTTTGTTTCTGGTATACCTTGGTTTGAAAGGAGTGGGACATCATTACAATGTGAAAGTCAGAAAAGGCAAACCAATTTGAATAAAAGGACCTGTCAATCAAATTTTTGCAAAGGGATTAAAGAGTTTCAAGTACATATTATCTGTTTGAACGTTGGATCTCCTTCTCTGACAACTTACTGTCCTAACTAACGATAGCCCTAATTTTTAACCTAACTACTGACCCTAACAAGGAATACAGTCGATACGATATAATGGTAAAGGTCAGTCAAGAAACAGTATAGTATACATTGCCCATCTACCCGGATGATCATTCTAGATTATCAAACTCTACAAGCTAAGGCTTCAGGTTTTGTTTTTAGAAAGACAGCTTTAATATTTTTAATACTGGGCTGTTCTGAAAAACATGAGATACCAGCTAATATGCACTGTATAACAAGAAAATTCTTGATTGGTTGTAACGTCTACCGCACATTTGGTTATATAACTAGAAAGAAAGATCCTTTACATGTCGTGTACAAGAGAAGACGAGTCCATAAATAAGTAAATACTGGCAGTGTAGGCAGTCATTACTTAATAGACACTTCTGTTATCAAGATGACGCTGGTACACTTCGTGTAAACATAACTTGGCCTTATGATAGATGCAGATTTACCGTATATTTTTAACATTAAAATGAGAGGGAAAGAAAGAAGTTTGTTGCTAAAACAATTCCAAATTTAATTCGATTACACAAAATTGAATGTGCCTAAGCTGTGACCCATCATCATTTTGTGGTTTTTAATAATTAATCAGCACTAGTATTTTGGGTTACCAATTTTTCAAATAATTTGTTAACTCTGAAGAATATGGAACACCCACTCAACTCCGTTTGTTTCCCTTTTTCCCATGTATTGAAACTTTCAAAACAAATATTAACACCTGGTTAGTTTGTGCTCTTCGTGTAAATGTTAAATATAATGTAGCTCTGTTACACAAGGATTTCTACAATCTTGGACAAAAACCGGTGGAACCAGGGGCGGGATTTGATCTCTGAAATTTGGGGCAAATTCGGGCAGACTACCAAAGGCGCCGCGGGAGCCTGAAGCCCTCGACCTAACGGCGTGGGGTCCAGGGGCAAAGCCCCGTTGGGGTTCCAGGAGGCGAAGCCCCTGAAAGCTCCTGGGTATTTACGAAAATGTAGGCATTAAAATGATGCATTTTATCTTCACCTTTAAATTAATTACATAGGATGGGCACTTAACAGAACACAAATGTCACAATTTGACTTTCTTCAATTATACGCTTACTTCGTATGATTAAAAGTCGGCCGGAATTGATAATGCAGAGGGTGCGGGGAGTGAGAATGGATTACTAAAAATTGAGGTTCTTCAGAGGCTCCCTCCTTGGTGCCCCATATCTTATTTTTAAGAAAGGGGCACCAGACCTTGTCAATTTAACGTTTAAGACATCTCAGTAATGAAACTGAATGAAAATTAGAGAAAGGATGGACCGGCCACTTTTAACCTTAGCTGAATAACGGTGGCCCCCTAAAGACATTCTTACTGAAACACAAACATACTCTGGTTTCCTATATAGTCTTTTTCACCCGACTTTCAGAGAGCTCTTACCTGTAAAGGGGCCGAAAATATGAATTTTTACTTCATCTCAATAGTGAAATTGAAATAAAATTAGACAACGAGTGGTCTCTTTTCACTAGAGCTGAATAAGGGTGACCCTGAGGATATTTGTACTAAGCAAAAACGTACCGTTGGTTTCCTATGGGTTCTTTTTCTGTGATGGGACGCGCAGAACACATGGACTTGGACTTTTGAGACATCTCAAAAAAGAAATTAATGGAAATTTAAGAAAGGGTGGCCCTCTTCACTTCAGCCGAAAAGAGTGGAGCTTCAGATTAGGGTCAAATAAGATCATCGTTCTTTTAGAAAGCTTGGGGACACTTGGTCCGAGAAGGGGACCAGAAGACGACGGGCCTTCATCCCTGCCTCCCCCTTTCACTAGTTACGGTAGAGCTTCAGCTGTGTACGGCCCGGGCACTGGTGATAAGTTTCAGTGACAATGGAAGAGGTGTCCTACAAGAAGTAACCCCGAATCCTGAAATATTTAAAACGGGTACACGCGAAGCGTCTGGCAAAAACAGCGTCGAGACATTTATTAGAAGAATATTGTTTTTATTTAGTTTTCAATGCAGTGTATGACCTGTTTAAACATTATACAACTTAATTAATTATCACTCGCGTAGCTCTGTCAGTTCCAGTTTGTATTTTTGTAGCAAAAGCAACCAAACTTAGACGTAAAAAAACTAAGTTCTGGAAAAAAGTGGGGGGAACTTGCCCCCATTCCCCCCCCCCCCCGTAATCATGTCTATGGTTGGAACACCTCACGTTATTATGTTGTTTATGATGCGATGCCGAGCGCTGTTTACTCGACCTCTATACCCTTTTGAGATGTTGTGCCCTACAGAAAAAAGGGATTAACAAAACCCCCTTCGCCCCAGTTCAATGTTGCGTCCCCCAGTTCAATGTTGCGTCCCCTCAAAAATGGTGCACGCCGAATTGACCTGATTATCTCCAACATTGTACGGGGGAGCGGGGGTGTCCCAACTAGTTTTGCCCAAGACTGTAGGTTAGGTTAGGTTAGATGGAGTTCTACGAGGATTCCTAGGAAGCTTCCTGGGCAGTGCACACTATGCACGACCATAAATGCACAGCCTACTCATTTACTCAGTTGTCCCATTGCTTTGCCTACAGTACCACGATTTTTTATTCCTATAGACTTTGTGCATTGACGACGCATTGACGTCATCCTTGGGGGCAAAACAATGGAACACGTGGCCGCACGAATAAGAATTTGCCCTCCACGTGTAGCAGACTGTGCGCGTGTTCGACTGGTTGACAAATCAGCTGTCTGCATTTGTCTGCGTTGGAGCCCCCAAAGGAGGGCGTACTTTCCGTTCTGTGGCATCATATTCACGAAGTCTATGTCTTGTGATGGCACAACAGAAAATAAATATGGGACTCGGGAAGCGACATATATGTTTTGCGGCATGCACTCTGTTAGTTCCGGTTCTCTTCCATCTCCCATTAGCTGGTTTAAAAGAAAAGAAATCAACTAAAACAACACTTGCAAGGTAAAAAAGACCCACGGTCCGACAAGCCAGGGAGCTGCAACACCCTGGACAATCTAATAAAGGTAGATAGAAAAGAATTCCACTGTTTTCCAAGGGGGATTTTTTCAGGGGAAATGAATGTGTAAAAATATAACTTCAATTATTTGGCAGGACTAAAGGCTTCAGGGGTCTTTGCCCCTTAGCCCCATCGGTAACTCGCCTGAAGTATATAAAGTAGTGCAAAAACATGAATGTACTGTAATCAGTAATCAGTATCAGCTAAGACAAGTAAAGCAAAATCTGTTGCAAATGTGGTCTGATTAGCCGCATGCATCTAACTTGATTTATGGCCTTAGACCTATACCTTATTTGAACCCAACAACTTTGTAAAAAAAGTTGAAGAGCGTTTTTGTTGCATCCAGATAGGTCGAGACCGGTCTCGAGTACTACAACACAACACCGGTGATGACTGCCTCATTCAGGTAAACAGTCCAATGTCTTCGGTGAACCTTGATCCTGCGATAAAAGATGGAAACGCAATGAGCTGCCGTCCCCATGAAAAGCCAAAATTTGTCCACTTTTGCTTAATTGGAAGCCTTACCATGCGTTAAAATATGTAAGCTAACAACACTAAAATGATCTGCTGGAAGATTGGATCCCTCAATAAAAAGGAACGCAATATTAAACAGGTTTTGACTGTTCCCGTAAACACACCTTTCTCAAATTTCTGCAATTAAATCCCACTTCTTCTTTCTCAATAAAGGAGAATGCGTAACTTAAACGATCTTCAGCCGTCTCAGTAAATTCTAGTTAATTTTTCCTTGAAAAGCAAGATTTTTTATTGTGAACCCAAAGTTCTCAAATTCATGAATCTCAAATTTTCATTCATGAAACTTCAATTTTTTGAAATATATGGTCCTGGTTTTAAAATATTAGTGTAAAGCAGACAACATACATATTTGGAAGATTTTCAAATTTAGGCTCAAATTGTGCCTCCCCATGCATCCTTTTGGTAACTCATTGCCTTTGTGGGGGCTTGAGTTGCTTCCCACCGTTGAGGAGTATGACCCCTTGGGACAATGGGTCTAATAAGCCCCCTTCACACCCAAACCCTGGCTACGCCTTAAAATCATGACTGCAGTATAAACTAAAAAACAGTTTTTTATTGAAGTTTTTCCTCTGCATAACTTTGGACCTAACATAAATTGTTAGACATGCCGAAAAATACTACTCGAGGGACTTTTCAAGTAAGTTCGATACCTGGTGGGGACAACATTGTTTTCAAGTACTTTTTGAATGACATATTGTATTGTTGTATCTCATTGTCATCACCTTCCCGAGCTTTACTTAATATTAACCTATACCAACTAATGTACTCTTAATTATCACTCTATCAGTCTATAGGCCATACGACGTATTGTGGTACGTAAACATCGAAGATATAGACTATGAGTACACAATATAATCTCAGTCAATTTCTCAATCACCAAAAACGTGTTAGTATTGGAGTATTATTTTATATTGTTTAAACTAAAACATGTGGACCCCTTCCATAAATCCACTCAAAATGATTTCTAACCCTACGTGCATACGAGGGTCAAAGCCAAAACCTCTACTAAGGGCGAGAACCGTGGCTTAAGTCACATTTTCCAATATTGAGCCCTATACTTTGTTCAGTTGTTAAAATCCGATAGCGTGTTCTATTTAGAGGTCAATGCATAATGACTGAAATAATGGAACCATAGCATTTAAGATTGATCAAGTTTGGCATGGTAACTTATGCATTAAGGTAGAAGGGACGGATTGTTTTTCGTCAGTGGCTCGTGCAGGATTTTGGACCTTTAGTTCCCCCGACTAGCCCAGTGCCAGTGGCGTAGCCAGGATTTTTTCACCAGGGGGCACGGGGGGGGGGGCACAACATATAACTCAGGGATAACTATTGTGAGACTATCAGAACTATATTTTGTTGAATCTGCCTGACAGCCAGTGGCGGCTTGTGGACTAAATACATGGAGGGGCAAATTGCAAGCGCTCCCACCTACGGCGTGGGGCCCAGGGGCCCGCCTTAGGGTCCCTGGTGGGGTCCATGGGCAACGCCCCGGTGGGGGTCCAGGGGCAAAGCCCCCGGGAGCTCCGCGATATTTTCAAAATTGGGGTTATATAACTAAGCATTTCTCTGCCTTCACATGGCATTTGATGAGCATTAAACTGACTGCAAACTTCACCATTATTTCATTGAATTTAGTCTTACACTGACTCGAGGTTCCCGTGGCTATGACAATGCATTCGCTTTTCTTTTAGATGAGCAAACATTTCAATTAGACGTTGATTAAAACTTGAATTTTTTCTTATGAACTTCTTTTCAATTGATAGCATAGCTAAAGCGTTTAACCTATCACCATTCGAAGTGTACCAGCTGGGTGAAAACCTACGTGAAGACGATACAGACAGTATGTGCGGCCTATGTGGTCCTAATCGTTTGATTTCCAATTTTTCTTGAAGGCTCCCCTTTGAAAATGTACAAGTTTGTAAACTTTTGACAGTATTCATGTTGCATTCATGTCTCACACTGAGAGGGTTTGGGAGCTAGATGAGACTTAACACATGAAGAGCCTCCGAGCACGATTGCATGTATACCAAGCTGCTATAAGTTTTCTGACCTAACTCACCGTGATTTTGTGAGACCGCAGCATAGTTTTCTACAAAGGATACACGCGTGGCTGATTAACGCGTTCTTAGTTACCGGTGTATACATACATTGCCACGAAGCGAGACCAGGGAGGGCAAGTGAAAAGGCTGCCCGTAGTTCGAAGAAATTGGACACTCACCTTTCATCATTTCAGCAGATAAAATGTAAGTGCGCATGCTCACAACATGTTGAGCGGGGCAGATTGCAATGGGATGGGGGGCACCTGGGGGAACAACTTTGCTGTGCCCCCCCCCCCCCCCGTGGCTACGCCACTGTCCAGTGCACATAAGGTATACCACGAACGCGATGTGCGAGTTTGAACGGAGGGGTCCATTGGCAAAGTCCCTTGTGGGTCAAGGGGGCAAAACTCCCGGAAGCTCATGAAATATAGGTGATGGGAGAGTACTAAATTGGTTCTTGCGGCTAAGCTTGGTCAGAAATGTTAGTTTTCAGGTTTTAGATGTTGAGAAATTTGATGTTAATGACGGAAAGTCCAGGTCTCTCAGAAGCAAGCTAATGACGGAACTTTCGAAACATCCCCGTAAAATGAATAAGTTTCGAAAATTTATTTTGAGATTTGAGAGGTGTTTTTCTCGTAGGCGACTTCTAGGTAGGGTAATTTTCAAAATTTATCATGGAAAAGAGTTATTTCAGGTGCATTAAACTAGTCAATCACCCAAAGAGTCACACAACGTGTATAAGTACAGATTGCGTTTCTCAAGGGATAAGGAGAGTAAGATCCTTTGGTTGAAGACCAAATAAAAGAAATCGACCGTCAATACTAAGTTGTAGTTAAGTAGGGGTTCCTACCGTACTCAGTCGTGTGCATTCAAACTTTTCTTCTTTCCTTAATCTGAAACCCCCACCCCCCACCCCCGATTTTGTAATCTGCCCTTCAGAAGGAGGGGTTGGGGCGCCCTTTAAACACGGTACTGGGTTTTATCAAATTTAATAAGGTTGAAATTAATTACAACATATAGAATAACTTCTGCACCCGTCTTAGGTCAGGGAGAGGCAACTCCCTGCTTAGAGATCCTTCGAAAAGTGAGAACGAACACATATTACAAACACTTACCAGGGCACCCACATACAGTGATGGTGCACAAAAGTTAAGGTAGTTACAACCAAGCTGTGGACAAATGGAAATTGTTGACGTCAATTTTATTTTTATTCTTCAGTCCCTCTAAGATATCCACTTCGAAGATAGACTCTAAAAATGGAACCTACCACGTTGTGTTCCTTTCCTTTTTTTAGAGTCTTTCGTATGACTTCACCTGAGAATCTGACCCGAGCCTTCCGCGTGAGAGGCGGAGCGCTACCGTAAGACCAAACACACAGTGTGGTGAATCTGTTTGTTTTATTGCTCATATGGAATTAAGGTTGTGTATAGCAAACGGATTTGAGTACTTGGTTCAATTATGCTCTATATTCTCATGGTAGCAATTTGATCCTATCAGGACTGTCACTGAGTCCATCTTATCCGAGTCCGAGCCAATTCCTATTCCAGTGACCCATATTCGGGGCCAATTCCGGGTTCACGCCCCCCCCCCCCCAGTCCAAGCCAAGTCCGAGTCCGGAGGACCCGATTCCGAGCCGAGCCCATGCAAAGTCATGTATTAGAAACAGTTTTGAGCAATCCGATTATTTTATAGGTAATGCAGGAGTTCGTCAAGGCGAGAACCTGTCGCCTATATTGTTTGCACTCTGACTCTTTCTGGATGACTTTGAATATTTCATGAGTAGGTATTATAAGGGACCTAGTGACTTATCTGAATGTATGAAAGCACACCTTGGCGATGTTGATATTGAGGTATTTATGAAACTTTGTTGTTTGCTTTATGCAGATGACACCGTATTTCTTTCAGAAAATTAGCTGAGCCGCAGTCTGCTCTTGATGCTCTCAAAGGTTATTGTGCCTAGCTGGCATTTAATTATGAATGTTAGTAAAACAAAAGTTATTATTTTTTCAAAAGGAAAAATAAGGAGCCTATACCTAAGTTCAGTTTTGGGGGTCAAACATCCAAGTTGTGCCGATTATACTTATCTTGGTGTTGTATTTGATTATAACAACAAATTAAACAAGGCCATGGTTAAACTTAAAATCAGGCCAGAAGCTCTTTGTATAGCTTACTGGCCAAATCATATAATCTGCAATTACCGTTAGACCTAAAACTTGAACTGTTTGACCGATTTGTGGTTCCAGTCTTGATTTATGGGTGTGAAATTTAGGGAATAAATAAACTTGATCAGATTGAAGCTTTTCATGTAAAATTTTGTGTAACCAGGACCTTTAGTTGAGTTAGTCCACGCCAAACTGTATGGTCCTTGCAGAGTTGGATCGACATAAAATATCCAAATTAATCAAAGTTAGAATTATCTCATTCTGGTAGAGAACTATACACGGCGACGAGCATAACTTGTCCTGTACAATTTACAAGATGTTGCCCACTATGTTGTGTAGTTCTACCTGGTTATTAAATATTAAAAATATCTTGGACTGTGCGGGTATGTCATATATTTGTAATGATCCCTTTAACGTGACTATTCACGGGGCAAAGGCAAAGTTAAACGAGAGATTAAGTGATATTTATGAGCAAAATTGGTTATCTGAAGTCTATGAGAGCTCACACGTTAAAAATTACCGTATTTTAAAATCCAGATTTGTTTTAGAAAATAATCTTTTGACTTTGAATAATCGCAATTGTTCCTTTGTCGATTTCGTTGTGGGAATACGACGATTCCTGCGATTATTGGACGTTTCCAAGGTGTCGATTTAAATGAGAGGCAGTTTGCGATTTGAAGTAGTGGTTCAACTGGCGATGAATTTCATTATTTCTTCCAGTGTTCATCTTTCAAAACTGAAAGAAAACTTTACTTAAAACGATATTATAGAATTGTCCCAAATACTTTGAAAATGAACCAACTCTTTGCTTCTAGCAACAGGAAGGTGCAGAAAAACTTAGCTTCATTTTGTGGTATTATTATCGAAAGATTCAAATAATTTATACAGATGCTATGCAATTATGTGCATTTGAAGCCAGGTCTATGGGTGTTCTATTCAGTATATATATGAAAGTGTTCCGATCTCTCTTTAGCTTTGGGTAGGGGTTGGGCTGGTGACAAGACTAATTTTCTGATGATTTATGAAAACTTGTATCTTATGCGGTTTTTCCCTGATGCAGGTGTCTGTGCTTGTGAATTATTTGGTGTACTGTTTTGTGTATTTTTTCATCTACTAATTTATCTATCTTTTAGTTCTATATTAATTTTTGCAATTGAAGCTGTATTTGTATGACTCTGACACCTTTTTGGAGGTATAAAGAGTAATAAACTGAAACTGATCTCATAAGTTAACGCGCTGCTCACGGTACAGTTGCAGCTCTACGAGGGGCATTGGGGAATTTTCCCCCAGATTTTGTCCTTTCCACCCTATTGTCTCACATTCAGATACATGGCTTCTGGGGCCTTGCCCAAGCATTGACCCTACCCGCAGGAGGGCACATTTCACTTCTAGTTCACTCTTCTCGAAACAAATTGCCCCTAGTCTGCCTCCACTAATTTTGACATTTTTGTGTAGTCACTGGAAGTGTAGTACAGTAACGTAGTGGTTCAAGTATGGGGTCATTTGCATATGAAGGGCACATGTACCAGCAGGTCATGAGTACAGACATGGGTACCAGGTCAAGAGTAAAGGTTTTTTTGAATCTCAATTAATATTTATCATGACTTCAAGTACAGTTGGGTACCCACTGAGTACTCTTCTCAGGGACTTCAAATCTCTCCTAGCTCCTCAGTAATTGCACTTACTTTATCATTAGACTAGTAGAGAAATGTAGATTCCACGGGTACATACGCACTGTTAACAAAGTATTTCTTGATTGGCTGTTGTCATTGTATTGTATCGATTGTATTCTTTGTTAGAGTTAGAGATTAGGGCTATCGTTAGCCAGTTAAGAAATTTCTTGTTAAACAGTGCGCACCTCCCCGATTCCACCCCTTCCAGTCCCAATAATTCAGGTTTATTGCAACTACCATACCCTCCCCCCCCCCCCCAGTCCTGTGGGTCTTTTTCTTTAGACAATCGTGACATGCAGATAGCTTATTTTGCACTTTATCAGATTGCCTTTGGGTTAGACGACTAGACCACAATTGCTCAGCTTGGGTACTCAAGATACCCAGCCCAGGAAAACTTCAAGTATTTAGGCTACTGTAGGAAATTCTCTCAAGAAGTCAGGTATACAGTAGCTGCCCTTACTTAGCTAAGTTTCAGCTAATCCTCAATATATATTGAACACTCTCATGCTCCCTTTTCTGCAACTTCACCAGACTTGGACAATTCTCCCAGACAATTAATTGGCTGATGGCCTAGTGGTAAATATGAGTTTGTATGTTGAAAAGGCTTTTTTAAATTTTCATTTAAGCGGACTCGGCTGGACCCGGCGACTACAGTGGCAGCCCGTTCCGGGCCAGTTGCGATTCCAGGGCCTTCCATTGCGGGCTTAAAAGCCTATATAAACATTTCATCACCTAGCAGTCACTGATTTGCATACATGGATGTTAGATGTTGCCGAAAAATTAAACAGAGCCGCCATATTGTTTGAAGCAAAATCGGCTAACAACAGCCGCAACCTCCACACAATTGGATGGACAATTTGATGTGATGGCCTGTTTATTTTTATGTTATAGTCTGAAATAAGACCAAATATGCAATGGATTTTGCCTGTTCTTAACGAAAAATGTCAATTACTTGGAAAACTAAACAAACTAATGTCGTATTGAGAGCAAAAGTTTCACTTAGCGCAGTTACGATTTGAAATTCACTTTTTCTCCCGGCTAGCTAGGGCGTCGGTCTGTATCACCTACTAAGACAACTAAGTTTAAGTTCAGTCAAAAAAGGGGGGATCAAAGTACAAATCTCACCTACAAAATCGCCTCTGACAACTTCGCCCCTCAGTACAACAAAGTTGCCCGACCCGAAATGCTCAAGGTGTTCACGCCTACGTCACTGATTAGTATTGGTTGGCTAAGAGCATGCACAAGAACACATGCGTGTGTGTAAGGTGGTGTGCGTACGCGACTGCACGCAGAAAATAGCAGAATATAGCAGAATATAGATGGCGTGCTCTGCCAACTCTTTTCGATTCAATTCAATGTTTACTTCTAGCATCTTTGTACAATACATTGCATGCAGTTTGTACACATTTAATTAGTTTATCAGAATGGCTAGGAAAGGAGGAAAAAGAAGTCAAGACTTCTTAACATTTCCCCCTAAAATAGTTGAAATGATGCTTTAAATACAGAATAACTACAAAAAAGTGACGACAATATGCTAGAAATATATAACATGAAATGAGATATAAAATATGAAAACTGTGATGTAACAAAGTCTATTGAGCAATTACAAACTTCTTGAAACTATATTCAAATGAGTTTATAATTCTACTTTCTCTAATACTTAGAGCAATGGAATTCCAGAGGTTTACCCCTCAATATGATATGCAAAGCTGTTTTTAGTTGTATTGACAAGGTTTTTTCTAAGATTCCCACTTTGCTTGGTATTATAGTTGTTTGATGAGAAGGAGAAATAATTTTGAATGTTCCTTGGGTAATAAAGTAAGATATGCCTTATACATAAAGAGACCCGTTGTTATACTTGATTAACTGAAATAATGCCATGGCGTTTAATTTTTGAAACAAAATGTACGTGTGGGTTAATAGCTTTACATGGTACACAGTTCTTATAATTCTCTATTTAAAAATACTGGTGTTAGATTACTTTTGTATGCATTACTCCATACTTCCAGACAATAATTCAAGTATGGAAAGAATAACGAGTGATATAAAGTATATAACGCACTTTAACGAAAAAGGTTGCTAACTTTATGAATGATAGCAAATTTTTTTGATAGTTTATCACATACATAAGAAATATGCTTCTTCCAGGAGAGTTGCTTATCAGTAAAAACACCAAGAAATTTTGTACTGGTTACCTCATTGATGTTTACATCAATTATCGCAACTTAAAAATTAGAATTGTCAATTTAATTATTGGTAAATAACATATAATTTGTTTTCCCTAAATTTAATGACAGTTTCTTTATTGAAAACCAACGGTAAAGCTTAGACAATTCCCTAGTGACACTCTTGTATAGGGTACTTTAGTCATAATGTGAGTAATAAATATTGGTGTCATCTGCAAATATTACAAATTTGATTATATCTGAAACATTACATATATCATTTACAAACAAGATAAATAATTTTGGGTCAAGAATTGAACCCTGTGGTACACCACATGTAATTTAACTCAGCATTGAATTTGTATTTTCATAATCTATATATTGCTTTCTCCTTTGTAAGTAACTTTTTAACCACTCGAGGACAATTCCTCGAAAGCCATTAATGCTGAAGTTTTTGAATGAGAAGTCCATGATCGATTGTATCGAAGGCTTTCTGCAGGTCGATAAAAACTCCCAATGTATTCAGTTTCTTATCAAGGGTAGTCGTTATGCATATTGAACAGTTGTCTCATTTTCGCTTATGTGAAAACTCCGCATAGATTCTTAAACGACCGTGGTAATGAACAAGTCAAGTTACGCCCACTTTTTGTACGAATTTACTTGACAATCTGTATCTTAATTGAAAATTTACCTCTTATATGAAACGTAATCGAATGAAAATCATTTTACTAATATGATTCCAAAGAAAGTATTAGGGGAGGAAACCTAAAGTGCTTGCAAATGCAACTTTGAGCCTTTTCATGCCCTCTTTCTGACTTTGGTGCTTTGGACGAGTCCATTTTTTGTGTGGAAGCTTAATACCTAGCCTTGGTAAAAATGTTTAGTATTGAATCGAATTGAATGTATAATAAATGTATTACTACATTTTAAACAAAATGTGGTTTATAAAATTAAACAATGATATTTTTTGTAAACAACGGATTCTGTACAGTGTTCATATTCAGTGGGAAACTATCTGTTCCCCTTCTTAATAGTGGAGGAATCAAATGATATGAATAAACATATCCACTGCTTCGTAGAAACCAATTTACAAGGGTTTTTGTAAACGAGAAAGTACGGTGGGGAAAAGTGTGCAACGGATATTTTTGGCCGGTGAAAGATGTTGTTAAGACTTGGATTGACAAAATTATGAGTGAACGAAGTGGATACAATGTGACATAATTTCTATGGAAACCTGAAAAGTTCGTTGTCCTTAGTTTTCTATTGAATTAGTACAGAACCTTAGCTGCTTGTTTTCTGGCCTGGTACGGTGGTTCTTCAGTGAGTTTTGTACGGACAAGTTAACTTTATATGAGCTAAGGCATAATGAGGAATGTATTAATGGCTGAACAAACTGAGTTAATTGAAGTGACATACAGTATTAACAATTTCTATGAAACCCCTATAGATACACTGAGGTAGAAAATCTACGAAAAAGTGAGGGCGCTCTCAAAATGAGACAAAACTGTTCAATATGGTCTTCAATTAAATTCACTAAAGCATGAGAGGTTGAGCAGCCACTTCGAAAGCCACACTGACTGCTGCAAAGAATGTTCAACTTGATAAAATCGGTCAATCTTTTATCAAATAGCTTTTCCAGAATCTTGGAGAGCTGATATAAGAGAGATACTGACCTACAATTAGTAAACATACATTTGTCACCGGACTTGTAAATAGGTACTACTTTGGCAAATTTCATACCATCTGGAAAGTGACCCTGTATAAAAGAGGTATTAAAAATATAAGTTGACGGTTGTACAATACCTTTTGACAATAGCCATACTTATCCTATTATTAAATAGTCGTAAATCTTACCATCACAACGCGGTATATTGGAAGCTAAGGAAGGACCTAGTCCAAAAAGGAACTTATTCAAATCCTTCAGCAGTTTCAGTCTTATCACATAACGTCTTGTCACCATCCTGGAACGTATCTGGAAAATTACTATCATTTCTTTTTGTTTTGTTAATGACCCTTTTCAATACTTTTCACGTCTCCTAAAACGTTATTTTTATTTTTTCTAGTAAGTTTAAATAATAATTTCTTTCACAGTTACTTAGAATTGTTGTTAATTTATTTTTGTACCTTTTATACCCTTTTTCCCTATCATAAGATCTGTTCTCGATAAGCTTAAGTTATAAATTATTCTTCTTCCTACAAGCATTTCTTAAACCATTAGTAAACCATTGTTATTCTGGTCTTTTTGTACTGACCTGGCATTTCCTAAGAACACAGCATTCATTGTAATGTTTACTAAATATTTCTATGAAGTTATTGTACGCATTATTTACATCATCAGTATCAAAGACCAGATCCCAGTCTTCTTGAATTAGTCTACTTTTAAAATCATTGATGGATTCATCGTCTTCCTTTCTAATAAACAACTTATTTGCTTTGGAAGTTTTAAGTGTCTCAGAACTATTTATAAAGAATACTGGTAAGTGATCACTGATATCTTCAACTATGAAACCACTGCGTTTCTCTTCGCCAATGGGATTTGTAAAGATGTTATCAATTGTACTAAAGCAATGACCTTTAACACGAGTTGGTTTTACAATCAGAGGAAACAAAGCAAGACTGAACATTTGATTAGCAAAATACTCAGTGCTTTTATGATTTTCATAATTCAAAAGATTTACGTTAAAGTCACTATAGATGTATAAAAAAGTTGTCTTACATCTGAACATTTCCTCAATCTTATCACTGAATATTTCAATATTAGAATCCGGTCTCCTATAGACACAACTTACAATGGTTTTCCTTGGCCCGTAGAGTTCTACTGTAATGCATTCGAAACAACTTTCAACAGATATTGATAGGTCATTGCTTACGGTGTGCTTGATATTTTCTCTAACATAAATTGGGACTCCACCACCTCTTGTGGTATCCCGATCTTGATTATACATTTGAAAACCATTTAAGTTGTATAGGTCTGAATTATACTTATTCAACCAAGTTTCGGTGACCGCTATGATATCAAATTTATGCTGTAGATCATCTAACATCTGTTTCAGCTTATCAAAATTAAAAGGTAAACTTCTTCAGTTTACATGAAGGATAGACAAACCTTTTACATTGCAATTATTGTGAACCTTGATAAACAAATTTGAATCGGGGTCAATATGATCATCAAAGTCTGTTACTTTTTTTTTGTTTGAAAATCTAAATGTTTTAAATCCCACATTTTTAATTAAAATGTGGGATTTGTGGGATTTAAAACTAACTGTTTTAAATCCCACATTTTTAACACCCAACAGCGTCGGCATTTGTTTGTAAACACTAAATGCGCCTATAGTGAAATTAAATATTCCTTTCATAAATGAAGAGTGAATTACGCTGTCACTATCATCTCCATAGGTAGGAGCGTTAAAGTATATGAAGCCAGTAAACCACGCGACGAAATGTTTTATTACTGAAAAATACTGTGAAATATTTTACTGGACGCCTGCAGTTATTGAATAGAATAAGCCGAATTCCGATGTTTCACATATTTAATGTCTATAAACACATGGCACAACGAGGATCAATCGACTCGCCTTACAAAGATGTGACACTAATGTTGCAGCAAATTAGGTTAAAAAGTCCATAGGTTGTCAAAAGTATTCCTAAATGTTACAGAGTTCTAACATTCCTTTGGAAATTTAAGTAGTGCTTCTATTTTGTGGTTCTGGTAACAGGCTGAAGTCAGCCGTACAGTACAGCACTCATATGTAACTCCTGACAATATAAGAAGAAAGTTACTGGTCAAAAAGTAAAAGATAAAATATTTTATTGACTCTGACATAGGCTATCACATAGGCATAGAGCCTCATCATTGTTTTATAAATTAAAAAAAAAAAAACAATTTTTTTGGAAGGTACCCCATGCTCCTGTCCTACGTAAATCCGCCCCTGAAATGTACACCAGTACAAGTTGTCGTGTTGCTGAGGGAGGGTTTGGAGACAAGTAGATGCCCGAACTCCTCTATTCTTAAGAAGTTTGTTACTTTCATTGAGTTTTACTATTATATTACCAATGGTCAAGAGATGGAGTGCAAGAACCACGATGGGGTTGAAATCTCGCATTTTATAGGCCTTTTAATTCCATGACAAATGAACACAGTCTTAATTTCTCAACAAACCTTTTTGCATAGGGCAATGAGATCATTTTTATTATTTAAAGCTTTTGCTGCTCTTTCTCGGGAAGTTGTCTTTTGTTTTTCTCTAAAATTGGCAGCCAATTGTCTCCTTTACAATCGCTGATTATCAGAATATCGCATAAGTGGCATGAGATCTTTACAAACTTTGCATTCGAAACGGAGAGGTCCTCCTATGAACTGCAAAGTCAACACCGCATTCGGAAAAACCAAAAGGGAACAAAGCATTCGTTATCAATTTGAGGAAATAATATAACCTCTGCTGCCCCAAGCTCAATTTGGAATGGAAATATAGTAACTCCATCTACTGTTATCTTGAGAAATACATGTCGGATTTGAATGGAAGTGCAACTACGCTGTATACATTTCGTTTCTCTTTCACATATAAAAGTTAAAATTTTGTTTACTCTTCCCCTTAAAGGATAATGAAGGGGAAGTACCAGCAACGAAACTCTTAGCGAGGCACTTAATTTCGGGTAGGAGTATAAAAAATCCGGCTTCTATTTCTATTTGAGTCTTAGTGTATTTAGTATGCTCTTAACTACACAGAATAGATCTAAAAGTGCCGGATTATTTTTCAAAAATCTGCAAGAACAATTATTTTAGAAAAGCATCGTAGCCACAATAAAAGTTTCGTTACACCACGAACTTTCTAAATAAATGGACAGAGCATGCAACGCGTACGTCCTATCCGTAGGTTGTCGCCACCGACTGGGACAAAAATGGCGCACCAAGATGGCGGCCATGATGCTACAATTTGTATGATTTAACGACGACTGTGTAATATTTTAAACAAACAAAAAAAAAAAAAAACCCGAATGGGAAACTAGAACTGCATTTGCTTGCAAATACGCAGAATTGTAGTGCGTGTTAGAGATGTCTTTTCAGTTAGTACAGTAGCCCAGTTTTTATTTGAACTTTAGGATTTGTTCATGGCGGGAAGAGGGGATGTTGTTTCTTTTTGGCCACTCCTCTCAACCCTATTTCTTGATAGTACAAAGATGGACCACTTGTCTCCCAGCTCCTTGGCTGGACGCATAAAGAAATCATAGAAGAGTAACCAATGATGGAGTAAATCCGGACCTTCTATGCTAATAGTCAGTCACTAGCTTTATTTTGAAGCATATTTGCCAACAATGAAGCAAGTGCTGAGTAGTCCTTGAACAAGACCGTGTACTGCGCTTAACGGTAGGACCTACTCCGTATACAGTCTAGTGTGGAGTAAAATGAAGTGGACGAAGCATGAGCCGTGTTCCCATTTGATCCAGGGAGGTGGATCTTGATCTACCGAGGTGGATCAACATCAGTTACCTTGATCGAGATCCGCGTTCCCATTTGAGTGAGCGCGGTAGATCAAACGTGTTTTATGAACACATTGCGCAAGCGCGAAAAGGTCACCAATGTTTACAAGTCGGCCTGCCATGCATTTCTTATCGATGTATCACAAAAACATACATGAGTGTAACCGGAGATCCAGGGTCACTTGATCTACCGATGTGTTCCCATTACAAACTTTGATCCAGCGCGGTGGATCTGATCTACCCCGAACGGTCGATCAAAATCGGTGGATCTTGATCTTGAGTGAGTGTTGTTGATCTGCGTTCCCATTAGTGTTTGATCCACCTCGGTAGATCAAGATCCACCTCCCTGGATCAAATGGGAACACGGCTATAGTCCCGTTCAAGGACTCGTGCTGAGTAGCCTCCTTAGCCATACGTTATGCTCTGTTGTGTTGTTTACTCCTGCCTGAAATGGTTTTATCGGTTCTCGACTCCTCTTTCACCGTTCTTTATGTTAAATAATGACGCCCTCTCACGCTCTCTGACTGCACCGCTGCATGCATATGACAACTGACTCGTGGAAGGCCGAATAACTGTTGACGCTGCGTGTTTTAACATCCGTGTTTCGTTAATTCGCAATGCATGCTACATGCATGCTGTCAAAACGTTTCGGTCAGACTGCTGTCAAAATAGCTTCTGCTTTTACCACTGAAATAAAGCATGATAATAGAACTACAGCACAAGCAGTAAAGCCAATTCGTTCCGTACAGGGAATTGGCAATACCCTGCTCCGTAGTAGCTAGATGAAGATACTGTACAATAACGTCTTGATACTGTTCAACGATAGTGGACGCAATGGCGCCGTGTTACGTATACCAATTTGGAAGCAGCGATTGATTCTCCAGGCTTATCACTTCAGTGTGAAAAGGCCGAACCACATTACATCGCGTTTTCTGGAAATTTATCCGCAATGCTCTTTCATGAAGCTAACTCCTTAAATCAGCCTTGTAAGTGTAGTATTTGCTTTTCTGAAGTTGATTTTTGTTTAAAGACGGCCACAGATTGCACTTACTGCTATTGTTAAAGGGTAGAGCATGGATATTTGTACGAACTAAGTTACGGTACGCGCAGGGAATTGAGTTGTGGGCCATAACAGGCTTCACAAAAGAAATTGTCAGTCGGCCAGTAAATGCCAATATTGTAGTGCGGCGCACTACAATAATAATATCATATGCCTGCAATACGTGTAATGATTTTGAAATTACCTTGCATTATTACGACAATACTTCCACTTCCTTGCAAAATCTGGGAAGTGACTTGAGCTAGTTCAAACTTTTACGCAAAACCACAGCAGACAGCCATCTTTCTACGCTTATACTCACACTTTCGGTAGCGACAATCAACCGTGCAGTATGCTCTGTCCATGTATAGGAAGTCAGTGGTTTACACAAAACCGCGACAAATGAGGGAAACTTACTGTAGAAACAATTATCCTATAAACTTGTTACATCGTTCAACAGTGTGCCCTAACTTACCGAATATTCGAATTCTTGCAAAAATTCCCCGGAACAATATGATAACCCCTTAGTCAACACGTTTAAGTTTTCATTAAAAAGTCAAATACTTACACAAATCTGATAATAAATTTTCGAAAAACTGGGACAGCCTTTGAAAACTTTTTTTCTTCAAATTCACTATACACTCAAGAGCAGCACTTTTCGCGGAATCGTAGAATATCGCAGAGATGCAAAAAGAAAAAAATGAGAGATGTTTTCTATTGCAGGATAACACAGCTTGACGGGGTGGTGGATACAGGTTTATTCTTTACTTAAAACTTGGTAACAGTACATTTTACACGGGTGATTTCTGTTCTCTAAAATTTTTACTAATCACCTGAATGTGTTATTCCAATTTATTACAGGAACAATAATTAAATCAAATGGAAATCAGAAACATAGCCCAAATAATACAAACAACGCAGATGTAACTAAAACCTTCCAATCGCCTTTAACTTTGCCAAAATATAGCATTTATCGAATAGAAAAACCAGAGAAGTACGATGGCCCACATAGTAAAAACATGTTCACCGACAATCGTTTAAAGGGCAATACTTCAATAAACAAGAAAAAGAACCAAGTTCCCTGGAAAAGGAAAAACAACAAACGGAATAGGAGCTCAGAGATGTTGAAAAGTGAGGATACTTCCTATCACATTCAGATTAGGAGAAAGTTGTTGCAGTATACAACTGAAATAAAAGACGGTTCAGCAGGTTCTCCGGAGGTATACACTGAATCAAGCTCATCGACTGAAACAGAAACGTTGACTGGGTACACTACAACACCTACCAGCTCTGCAGTTGAAACAGAAACATCAACTGCTTCAATTTCCACTCCCGGAAAGACATCACGAATAGCGTCCAGCGAGAATGTGACAACCACCTTGACTACGTTGGAGACAGCAACGTCAGCAGCGTCTTCCACCCAGGAGGGCTCCAGCGCTCTGCCATCGACGAGTGTGGCAGGAACATCGAATGTGTTTACAACAACTTCCGTCTCAACCTCAGACATCACAACCAGTGACGTTACCACAGAGCAGAGCACAGACGAAACTTCAGGCACGACCGCCCAAGAGTCCACGAAAGGCCAAACTACTCTTTTAATAACGTCGACAGGTTTCTCAACTGTCCAAGAAACCACGCCAAATTTATCCACAGTTGTGACAACACAGAAGTCTGTCACCACTGATATTACAACCGACGAAGCAACAACTGGCTCAGAGAGTACCTCCGAAGTATCAACTGAATTCAGCTCCACATCTGGCGCAAAATCATCAACCTTTGAAATTTCCACTCCACCGGAGACATCACGAGCAGATTCTAGCAAGAGTCCAACAACAACCTTTACTACGTTGGAGACGACCACGACAGCATTGTCTTCCACCCAGGTGGTCTCCAGCGCTCTGCCTTCGACAAGTGTGGCAGAAACGTCGACTGAATTTACAATAATACCTTCAGTCTCAACCTCAGACATTTTAACCAGTGACGTCACCACAGAACAGAGCACAGAAATAACTTCAGCAACGAAAACTGATGGGTCCACAAGAGGCCAAACTACTCTGGCTCAAACGTCGACAGGTTTCTCTACTGTCCAAGAAACCACGCCAAAGTTGTCCACAGTTGAAACAACACAAAAAGCTGACACCACTTACATTTCAACCGTGGAAACTTCAACTGACTCAGAGAATACCTCCGAAGTATCAACTGAATTCAGATTTACATCTGTGGGAGAAACATCGACTTCTGCCATTTCCACTCCACCGGAGACATCACGAGTTGCTTCTACCTTGAATCCAACAACCACCTCGACTACGTTGGAGACAGCACCGTCAGCAGCGTCTTCCACCCAGGAGGGCTCCAGCGCTTTGCCATCGACGAGTGTGGCAGAAACGTCGAATGTGTTTACAACATCTTCCGTCTCAACCTCAGACATCACAACCAGTGACGTTACCACAGAGCAGAGCACAGTAGTAACTTCAGCCACGACCGCCCAAGAGTCCACGAAAGGCCAAACTACTCTTTTAATAACCTCCACAGGTTACTCAACTGTCCAAGAAACCACGCCAAGTTTATCCACAGTTGTGACAACACAGAAGTCTGTCACCACTGATATTACAGTAGAGGAAACTACAATTGGCTCAGAGAGTACCTCGGAAGTATCAACTGAATTCAGCTCCACATCTGTCGCAGGAACATCGACTTCTGCCATTTCCACTCCACCGGAGACATCACGAGTTGCTTCTACCTTGAATCCAACAACCACCTCGACTACGTTGGAGACAGCACCGTCAGAAGCGTCTTCCACCCAGGGGGGCTCCAGCGCTTTGCCATCGACGAGTGTGGCAGAAACGTCGAATGTGTTTACAACAACATCCGTCTCAACCTCAGACATCACAACCAGTCACGTTACCACAGAGCAGAGCACAGTAGTAACTTCAGCCACGACCGCTCAAGAGTCCACGAAAGGCCAAACTACTCTTTTAATAACGTCGACAGGTTACTCAACTGTCCAAGAAACCACGCCAAATTTATCCACAGTTGTGACAACACAGAAGTCTGTCACCACTGATATTACAACCGACGAAGCAGCAACTGGCTCAGAGAGTACCTCCGAAGTATCAACTGAATTCAGCTCCACATCTGGCGCAGAATCATCAACCTTTGCCATTTCCACTCCACCGGAGACATCACGAGCAGATTCTAGCAAGAGTCCAACAACAACAACAACCTTGACTACGTTGGAGACGACCACGACAGCAGCGTCTTCCACCCAGGAGGTCTCCAGCGCTCTGCCTTCAACAAGTGTGGTAGAAACGTCGACTGAATTTACAACAATAGCTTCAGTCTCAACCTCAGACATTTTAACCAGTGAAGTCACCACAGAACAGAGCACAGAAATAACTTCAGCAACGAAAACTGACGGGTCCACAAGAGGCCAAACTACTCTGGCTCAAACGTCGACAGGTTTCTCTACTGTCCAAGAAACCACGCCAAAGTTGTCCACAGTTGAAACAACACAAAAAGCTGACACCACTTACATTTCAACCGTGGAAACTTCAACTGACTCAGAGAGTACCTCCGAAGTATCAACTGAACTCAGATTTACATCTGTGGGAGAAACATCGACTTCTGCCATTTCCACTCCACCGGAGACATCACGAGTTGCTTCTACCTTGAATCCAACAACCACCTCGACTACGTTGGAGACAGCACCGTCAGCAGCGTCTTCCACCCAGGAGGGCTCCAGCGCTTTGCCATCGACGAGTGTGGCAGAAACGTCGAATGTGTTTACAACAACTTCCGTCTCAACCTCAGACATCACAACCAGTGACGTTACCACAGAGCAGAGCACAGTAGTAACTTCAGCCACGACCGCCCAAGAGTCCACGAAAGGCCAAACTACTCTTTTAATAACGTCGACAGGTTACTCAACTGTCCAAGAAACCACGCCAAATTTATCCACAGTTGTGACAACACAGAATTCTGTCACCACTGATATTACAACCGACGAAGCAACAACTGGCTCAGAGAGTACCTCCGAAGTATCAACTGAATTCAGCTCCACATCAGGCGCAGAATCATCAACCTTTGCCATTTCCACTCCACCGGAGACATCACGAGCAGATTCTAGCAAGAGTCCAACAACAACAACCTTGACTACGTTGGAGACGACCACGACAGCATCGTCTTCCACCCAGGAGGTCTCCAGCGCTCTGCCTTCAACAAGTGTGGCAGAAACGTCGACTGAATTTACAACAATAGCTTCAGTCTCAACCTCAGACATTTTAACCAGTGACGTCACCACAGAACAGAGCACAGAAATAACTTCAGCAACGAAAACTGACGGGTCCACAAGAGGCCAAACTACTCTGGCTCAAACGTCGACAGGTTTCTCTACTGTCCAAGAAACCACGCCAAAGTTGTCCACAGTTGAAACAACACAAAAAGCTGACACCACTTACATTTCAACCGTGGAAACTTCAACTGACTCAGAGAATACCTCCGAAGTATCAACTGAATTCAGATTTACATCTGTGGGAGAAACATCGACTTCGGCCATTTTCACTCCACCGGAGACATCACGAGTTGCTTCTACCTTGAATCCAACAACCACCTCGACTACGTTGGAGACAGCACCGTCAGCAGCGTCTTCCACCCAGGAGGGCTCCAGCGCTTTGCCATCGACGAGTGTGGCAGAAACGTCGAATGTGTTTACAACAACTTCCGTCTCAACCTCAGACATCACAACCAGTGACGTTACCACAGAGCATAGCACAGCAGTAACTTCAGCCACGACCGCCCAAGAGTCCACGAAAGGCCAAACTACTCTTTTAATAACCTCGACAGGTTACTCAACTGTCCAAGAAACCACGCCAAATTTATCCACAGTTGTGACAACACAGAAGTCTGTCACCACTGATATTACAACCGACGAAGCAACAACTGGCTCAGAGAGTACCTCCGAAGTATCAACTGAATTCAGCTCCACATCTGGCGCAGAATCATCAACCTTTGCCATTTCCACTCCACCGGAGACATCACGAGCAGATTCTAGCAAGAGTCCAACAACAACAACCTTGACTACGTTGGAGACGACCACGACAGCATTGTCTTCCACCCAGGAGGTCTCCAGCGCTCTGCCTTCAACAAGTGTGGCAGAAACGTCGACTGAATTTACAACAATAGCTTCAGTCTCAACCTCAGACATTTTAACCAGTGACGTCACCACAGAACAGAGCACAGAAATAACTTCAGCAACGGAAAGTGACGGGTCCACAAGAGGCCAAACTACTCTGGCTCAAACGTCGACAGGTTCCTCTACTGTCCAAGAAACCACGCCAAAGTTATCCACAGTTGAAACAACACAAAAAGCTGACACCACTTACATTTCAACCGTGGAAACTTCAACTGACTCAGAGAGTACCTCCGAAGTATCAACTGAATTCAGATTTACATCTGTGGGAGAAACATCGACTTCTGCCATTTCCACTCCACCGGAGACATCACGAGTTGCTTCTACCTTGAATCCAACAACCACCTCGACTACCTTGAAGACAGCACCGTCAGCAGCGTCTTCCACCCAGGAGGGCTCCAGCGCTTTGCCATCGACAAGTGTGTCAGAAACGTCGACTGAATTTACATCAATAGCTTCCGTCTCAACCTCAGACATCACAACCAGTGACGTCACCACAGAGCAGAGCACAGAAGTCACTTCAGCAACGAAAACCGACGAGTCCAGAAGAGGTCAAACTACTCGAGCTCAAACGTCGACAGGTTTCTCAACTGTCCAAGAAACCACGCCAAGTTTATCCACAGTTGTGACAACACAGAAGTCTGTCACCACTGATATTACAACCGAGGAAACTACAACTGGCTCAGAGAGTACCTCGGAAGTATCAACTGAATTCAGCTCCACATCTGTCGCAGGAACATCGACTTCTGCCATTTCCACTCCACCGGAGACATCACGAGTTGCTTCTACCTTGAATCCAACAACCACCTCGACTACGTTGGAGACAGCACCGTCAGAAGCGTCTTCCACCCAGGAGGGCTCCAGCGCTTTGCCATCGACGAGTGTGGCAGAAACGTCGAATGTGTTTACAACAACTTCCGTCTCAAACTCAGACATCACAACCAGTGACGTTACCACAGAGCAGAGCACGGTAGTAACTTCAGCCACGACCGCCCAAGAGTCCACGAAAGGCCAAACTACTCTTTTAATAACGTCGACAGGTTACTCAACTGTCCAAGAAACCACGCCAAATTTATCCACAGTTGTGACAACACAGAAGTCTGTCACCACTGATATTACAACCGACGAAGCAGCAACTGGCTCAGAGAGTACCTCCGAAGTATCAACTGAATTCAGCTCCACATCTGGCGCAGAATCATCAACCTTTGCCATTTCCACTCCACCGGAGACATCACGAGCAGATTCTAGCAAGAGTCCAACAACAACAACCTTGACTACGTTGGAGACGACCACGACAGCATTGTCTTCCACCCAGGAGGTCTCCAGCGCTCTGCCTTCAACAAGTGTGGTAGAAACGTCGACTAAATTTACAACAATAGCTTCAATCTCAACCTCAGACATTTTAACCAGTGAAGTCACCACAGAACAGAGCACAGAAGTAACTTCAGCAACGAAAAGTGACGGGTCCACAAGAGGCCAAACTACTCTGGCTCAAACGTCGACAGGTTTTTCTACTGTCCAAGAAACCACACCAAAGTTGTCCACAGTTGAAACAACACAAAAAGCTGTCACCACTTACATTTCAACCGTGGAAACTTCAACTGACTCAGAGAGTACCTCCGAAGTATCAACTGAATTCAGATTTACATCTGTGGGAGAAACATCGACTTCTGCCATTTCCACTCCACCGGAGACATCACGAGTTGCTTCTACCTTGAATCCAACAACCACCTCGACTACGTTGGAGACAGCACCGTCAGAAGCGTCTTCCACCCAGGGGGGCTCCAGCGCTTTGCCATCGACGAGTGTGGCAGAAACGTCGAATGTGTTTACAACAACTTCCGTCTCAACCTCAGACATCACAACCAGTGACGTTACCACAGAGCAGAGCACAGCAGTAACTTCAGCCACGACCGCCCAAGAGTCCACGAAAGGCCAAACTACTCTTTTAATAACCTCGACAGGTTACTCAACTGTCCAAGAAACCACGCCAAATTTATCCACAGTTGTGACAACACAGAAGTCTGTCACCACTGATATTACAACCGACGAAGCAACAACTGGCTCAGAGAGTACCTCCGAAGTATCAACTGAATTCAGCTCCACATCAGGCGCAGAATCATCAACCTTTGCCATTTCCACTCCACCGGAGACATCACGAGCAGATTCTAGCAAGAGTCCAACAACAACAACCTTGACTACGTTGGAGACGACCACGACAGCATCGTCTTCCACCCAGGAGGTCTCCAGCGCTCTGCCTTCAACAAGTGTGGCAGAAACGTCGACTGAATTTACAACAATAGCTTCAGTCTCAACCTCAGACATTTTAACCAGTGACGTCACCACAGAACAGAGCACAGAAATAACTTCAGCAACGAAAACTGACGGGTCCACAAGAGGCCAAACTACTCTGGCTCAAACGTCGACAGGTTTCTCTACTGTCCAAGAAACCACGCCAAAGTTGTCCACAGTTGAAACAACACAAAAAGCTGACACCACTTACATTTCAACCGTGGAAACTTCAACTGACTCAGAGAATACCTCCGAAGTATCAACTGAATTCAGATTTACATCTGTGGGAGAAACATCGACTTCGGCCATTTTCACTCCACCGGAGACATCACGAGTTGCTTCTACCTTGAATCCAACAACCACCTCGACTACGTTGGAGACAGCACCGTCAGCAGCGTCTTCCACCCAGGAGGGCTCCAGCGCTTTGCCATCGACGAGTGTGGCAGAAACGTCGAATGTGTTTACAACAACTTCCGTCTCAACCTCAGACATCACAACCAGTGACGTTACCACAGAGCAGAGCACAGCAGTAACTTCAGCCACGACCGCCCAAGAGTCCACGAAAGGCCAAACTACTCTTTTAATAACCTCGACAGGTTACTCAACTGTCCAAGAAACCACGCCAAATTTATCCACAGTTGTGACAACACAGAAGTCTGTCACCACTGATATTACAACCGACGAAGCAACAACTGGCTCAGAGAGTACCTCCGAAGTATCAACTGAATTCAGCTCCACATCTGGCGCAGAATCATCAACCTTTGCCATTTCCACTCCACCGGAGACATCACGAGCAGATTCTAGCAAGAGTCCAACAACAACAACCTTGACTACGTTGGAGACGACCACGACAGCATTGTCTTCCACCCAGGAGGTCTCCAGCGCTCTGCCTTCAACAAGTGTGGCAGAAACGTCGACTGAATTTACAACAATAGCTTCAGTCTCAACCTCAGACATTTTAACCAGTGACGTCACCACAGAACAGAGCACAGAAATAACTTCAGCAACGGAAAGTGACGGGTCCACAAGAGGCCAAACTACTCTGGCTCAAACGTCGACAGGTTCCTATACTGTCCAAGAAACCACGCCAAAGTTATCCACAGTTGAAACAACACAAAAAGCTGACACCACTTACATTTCAACCGTGGAAACTTCAACTGACTCAGAGAGTACCTCCGAAGTATCAACTGAATTCAGATTTACATCTGTGGGAGAAACATCGACTTCTGCCATTTCCACTCCACCGGAGACATCACGAGTTGCTTCTACCTTGAATCCAACAACCACCTCGACTACGTTGGAGACAGCACCGTCAGCAGCGTCTTCCACCCAGGAGGGCTCCAGCGCTTTGCCATCGACAAGTGTGTCAGAAACGTCGACTGAATTTACATCAATAGCTTCCGTCTCAACCTCAGACATCACAACCAGTGACGTCACCACAGAGCAGAGCACAGAAGTCACTTCAGCAACGAAAACCGACGAGTCCACAAGAGGTCAAACTACTCGAGCTCAAACGTCGACAGGTTTCTCAACTGTCCAAGAAACCACGCCAAGTTTATCCACAGTTGTGACAACACAGAAGTCTGTCACCACTGATATTACAACCGAGGAAACTACAACTGGCTCAGAGAGTACCTCGGAAGTATCAACTGAATTCAGCTCCACATCTGTCGCAGGAACATCGACTTCTGCCATTTCCACTCCACCGGAGACATCACGAGTTGCTTCTACCTTGAATCCAACAACCACCTCGACTACGTTGGAGACAGCACCGTCAGAAGCGTCTTCCACCCAGGGGGGCTCCAGCGCTTTGCCATCGACGAGTGTGGCAGAAACGTCGAATGTGTTTACAACAACATCCGTCTCAACCTCAGACATCACAACCAGTGACGTTACCACAGAGCAGAGCACAGTAGTAACTTCAGCCACCACCGCTCAAGAGTCGACAAAAGGCCAAACTACTCTTTTAATAACGTCGACAGGTTACTCAACTGTCCAAGAAACCACGCCAAATTTATCCACAGTTGTGACAACACAGAAGTCTGTCACCACTGATATTACAACCGACGAAGCAGCAACTGGCTCAGAGAGTACCTCCGAAGTATCAACTGAATTCAGCTCCACATCTGGCGCAGAATCATCAACCTTTGCCATTTCCACTCCACCGGAGACATCACGAGCAGATTCTAGCAAGAGTCCAACAACAACAACCTTGACTACGTTGGAGACGACCACGACAGCATTGTCTTCCACCCAGGAGGTCTCCAGCGCTCTGCCTTCAACAAGTGTGGTAGAAACGTCGACTGAATTTACAACAAAAGCTTCAATCTCAACCTCAGACATTTTAACCAGTGACGTCACCACAGAACAGAGCACAGAAATAACTTCAGCAACGAAAAGTGACGGGTCCACAAGAGGCCAAACTACTCTGGCTCAAACGTCGACAGGTTTTTCTACTGTCCAAGAAACCACGCCAAAGTTGTCCACAGTTGACACAACACAAAAAGCTGTCACCACTGACATTTCAACCGTGGAAACTTCAACTCACTCAGAGAGTACCTCCGAGGTATCAACTGAATTCAGATTTACATCTGTGGGAAAAACATCGACTTCTGCCATTTCCACTCCACCGGAGACATCACGAGTTGCTTCTACCTTGAATCCAACAACCACCTCGACTACGTTGGAGACAGCAACGTCAGCAGCGTCTTCCACCCAGGAGGGCTCCAGCGCTTTGCCATCGACGAGTGTGGCAGAAACGTCGAATGTGTTTACAACAACTTCCGTCTCAACCTCAGACATCACAACCAGTGACGTTACCACAGAGCAGAGCACAGTAGTAACTTCAGCCACGACCGCCCAAGAGTCCACGAAAGGCCAAACAACTCTTTTAATAACGTCGACAGGTTTCTCAACTGTCCAAGAAACCACGCCAAATTTATCCACAATTGTGACAACACAGAAGTCTGTCACCACTGATATTACAACCGACGAAGCAACAACTGGCTCAGAGAGTACTTCCGAAGTATCAACTGAATTCAGCTCCACATCTGGCGCAGAATCATCAACCTTTGCCATTTCCACTCCACCGGAGACATCACGAGCAGATTCTAGCAAGAGTCCAACAACAACAACCTTGACTACGTTGGAGACGACCACGACAGCATTGTCTTCCACCCAGGAGGTCTCCAGCGCTCTGCCTTCAACAAGTGTGGTAGAAACGTCGACTGAATTTACAACAATAGCTTCAGTCTCAACCTCAGACATTTTAACCAGTGACGTCACCACAGAACAGAGCACAGAAATAACTTCAGCAACGAAAACTGACGGGTCCACAAGAGGCCAAACTACTCTGGCTCAAACGTCGACAGGTTTCTCTACTGTCCAAGAAACCACGCCAAAGTTATCCACAGTTGAAACAACACAAAAAGCTGACACCACTTACATTTCAACCGTGGAAACTTCAACTGACTCAGAGAGTACCTCCGAAGTATCAACTGAATTCAGATTTACATCTGTGGGAGAAACATCGACTTCTGCCATTTCCACTCCACCGGAGACATCACGAGTTGCTTCTACCTTGAATCCAACAACCACCTCGACTACGTTGGAGACAGCACCGTCAGCAGCGTCTTCCACCCAGGAGGGCTCCAGCGCTTTGCCATCGACAAGTGTGTCAGAAACGTCGACTGAATTTACATCAATAGCTTCCGTCTCAACCTCAGACATCACAACCAGTGACGTCACCACAGAGCAGAGCACAGAAGTCACTTCAGCAACGAAAACCGACGAGTCCACAAGAGGTCAAACTACTCGAGCTCAAACGTCGACAGGTTTCTCAACTGTCCAAGAAACCACGCCAAGTTTATCCACAGTTGTGACAACACAGAAGTCTGTCACCACTGATATTACAACCGAGGAAACTACAACTGGCTCAGAGAGTACCTCGGAAGTATCAACTGAATTCAGCTCCACATCTGTCGCAGGAACATCGACTTCTGCCATTTCCACTCCACCGGAGACATCACGAGTTGCTTCTACCTTGAATCCAACAACCATCTCGACTACGTTGGAGACAGCACCGTCAGAAGCGTCTTCCACCCAGGGGGGCTCCAGCGCTTTGCCATCGACGAGTGTGGCAGAAACGTCGAATGTGTTTACAACAACTTCCGTCTCAACCTCAGACATCACAACCAGTCACGTTACCACAGAGCAGAGCACAGTAGTAACTTCAGCCACGACCGCTCAAGAGTCGATGAAAGGCCAAACTTCTCTTTTAATAACGTCGACAGGTTACTCAACTGTCCAAGAAACCACGCCAAATTTATCGACAGTTGTGACAACACAGAAGTCTGTCACCACTGATATTACAACCGACGAAGCAGCAACTGGCTCAGAGAGTACCTCCGAAGTATCAACTGAATTCAGCTCCACATCTGGCGCAGAATCATCAACCTTTGCCATTTCCACTCCACCGGAGACATCACGAGCAGATTCTAGCAAGAGTCCAACAACAACAACCTTGACTACGTTGGAGACGTCCACGACAGCATCGTCTTCCACCCAGGAGGTCTCCAGCGCTCTGCCTTCAACAAGTGTGGTAGAAACGTCGACTGAATTTACAACAATAGCTTCAATCTCAACGTCAGACATTTTAACCAGTGACGTCACCATAGAACAGAGCACAGAAATAACTTCAGCAACGAAAACTGACGGGTCCACAAAAGGCCAAACTACTCTGGCTCAAACGTCGACAGGTGTCTCTACTGTCCAAGAAACCACGCCAAAGTTGTCCACAGTTGAAACAACACAAAAAGCTGACACCACTTACATTTCAACCGTGGAAACTTCAACTGACTCAGAGAGTACCTCCGAAGTATCAACTGAATTCAGATTTACATCTGTGGGAGAAACATCGACTTCTGCCATTTCCACTCCACCGGAGACATCACGAGTTGCTCCTACCTTGAGTCCAACAACCACCTCGACTACGTTGGAGACAGCACCGTCAGCAGCGTCTCCCACCCAGGGGGGCTCCAGCGCTTTGCCATCGACGAGTGTGGCAGAAACGTCGAATGTGTTCACAACAACTTCCGTCTCAACCTCAGACATCACAACCAGTGACGTTACCACAGAGCAGAGCACAGTAGTAACTTCAGCCACGACCGCCCAAGAGTCCACGAAAGGCCAAACTACTCTTTTAATAACGTCGACAGGTTACTCAACTGTCCAAGAAACCACGCCAAATTTATCCACAGTTGTGACAACACAGAAGTCTGTCACCACTGATATTACAACCGACGAAGCAGCAACTGGCTCAGAGAGTACCTCCGAAGTATCAACTGAATTCAGCTCCACATCTGGCGCAGAAACATCAACCTTTGCCATTTCCACTCCACCGGAGACATCACGAGCAGATTCTAGCAAGAGTCCAACAACAACAACCTTGACTACGTTGGAGACGTCCACGACAGCATCGTCTTCCACCCAGGAGGTCTCCAGCGCTCTGCCTTCAACAAGTGTGGCAGAAACGTCGACTGAATTTACAACAATAGCTTCAATCTCAACGTCAGACATTTTAACCAGTGACGTCACCATAGAACAGAGCACAGAAATAACTTCAGCAACGAAAAATGACGGGTCCACAAAAGGCCAAACTACTCTGGCTCAAACGTCGACAGGTGTCTCTACTGTCCAAGAAACCACGCCAAAGTTGTCCACAGTTGAAACAACACAAAAAGCTGACACCACTTACATTTCAACCGTGGAAACTTCAACTGACTCAGAGAGTACCTCCGAAGTATCAACTGAATTCAGATTTACATCTGTGGGAGAAATATCGACTTCTGCCATTTCCACTCCACCGGAGACATCACGAGTTGCTCCTACCTTGAGTCCAACAACCACCTCGACTACGTTGGAGACAGCACCGTCAGCAGCGTCTCCCACCCAGGGGGGCTCCAGCGCTTTGCCATCGACGAGTGTGGCAGAAACGTCGAATGTGTTCACAACAACTTCCGTCTCAACCTCAGACATCACAACCAGTGACGTTACCACAGAGCAGAGCACAGTAGTAACTTCAGCCACGACCGCCCAAGAGTCCACGAAAGGCCAAACTACTCTTTTAATAACGTCGACAGGTTACTCAACTGTCCAAGAAACCACGCCAAATTTATCCACAGTTGTGACAACACAGAAGTCTGTCACCACTGATATTACAACCGACGAAGCAGCAACTGGCTCAGAGAGTACCTCCGAAGTATCAACTGAATTCAGCTCCACATCTGGCGCAGAATCATCAACCTTTGCCATTTCCACTCCACCGGAGACATCACGAGCAGATTCTAGCAAGAGTCCAACAACAACAACCTTGACTACGTTGGAGACGACCACGACAGCAGCGTCTTCCACCCACGAGGTCTCCAGCGCTCTGCCTTCAACAAGTGTGGTAGAAACGTCGACTGAACTTACAACAATAGCTTCAGTCTCAACCTCAGACATTTTAACCAGTGACGTCACCACAGAACAGAGCACAGAAGTAACTTCAGCAACGAAAACTGACGGGTCCACAAGAGGCCAAACTACTCTGGCTCAAACGTCGACAGGTTTCTCTACTGTCCAAGAAACCACGCCAAAGTTGTCCACAGTTGAAACAACACAAAAAGCTGTCACCACTGACATTTCAACCGTGGAAACTTCAACTGACACAGAGAGTACCTCCGAAGTATCAACTGAATTCAGATTTACTTCTGTGGGAGAAACATCGACTTCTGCCATATCCACTCCACCGGAGACATCACGAGTTGGTTCTACCTTGAATCCAACAACCACCTCGACTACGTTGGAGACAGCACCGTCATCGGCGTCTTCCACCCAGGAGGGCTCCAGCGCTTTGCCATCGACGAGTGTGGCAGAAACGTCGAATGTGTTTACAACAACTTCCGTCTCAACCTCAGACATCACAACCAGTGACGTTACCACAGAGCAGAGCACAGTAGTAACTTCAGCCACGACCGCTCAAGAGTCCACGAAAGGCCAAACAACTCTTTTAATAACGTCGACAGGTTTCTCAACTGTCCAAGAAACCACGCCAAATTTATCCACAGTTGTGACAACACAAAAGTCTATCAGCACTGATATTACAACCGAGGAGACAACAACTGGCTCAGAGAGTACCTCCGAAATATCAACTGAATACAGATCCACATCTGTCACAGGAACATCGACTTCTGCCATTTCCACTCCACCGGATACATCACGAGCAGATTCTAGCTTGAATCCAACAACCACCTCGACTACGTTGGAGACAGCAACGTCAGCAGCGTCTTCCACCCAGGAGAGCTCCAGCGCTTTGCCATCGACGAGTACGGCAGAAACGTCGAATGTGTTAACAACAACTTCCGTCTCAACCTCAGACATCACAACCAGTGACGTTACCTCAGAGCAGAGCACAGTAGTAACTTCAGCCAGGACCATTCAAGAGTCCACGAAAGGCCAAACTACTCTTTTAATAACGTCGACAGGTTTCTCAACTGTCCAAGAAACCACGCCAAATTTATCCACAGTTGTGACAACACAGAAGTCTGTCACCACTGATATTACGACCGAGGAGACAACAACTGGCTCAGAGAGTACCTCCGAAATATCAACTGAATACAGATCCACATCTGTCGCAGGAACATCGACTTCTGCCATTTCCACTCCACCGGATACATCACGAGCAGATTCTAGCTTGAATCCAACAACCACCTCGACTACGTCTAAGACAGCAACGTCAGCCGCGTCTTCCACCCATGAGAGCTCCAGCGCTTTCCCTTCGACGCGTATCGTAGAAACGTCGAATGTGTTAACAACAACTTCCGTCTCAACCTCAGACATCACAACCAGTGACGTTACCACAGAGCAGAGCACAGTAGTAACTTCAGCCACGACCGCCCAAGAGTCCACGAAAGGCCAAACTACTCTTTTAATAACGTCGACAGGTTTCTCAACTGTCCAAGAAACCACGCCAAATTTATCCACAGTTGTGACAACACAGAAGTCTGTCACCACTGATATTACAACCGACGAAGCAACAACTGGCTCAGAGAGTACCTCCGAAGTATCAACTGAATTCAGCTCCACATCTGGCGCAGAATCATCAACCTTTGCCATTTCCACTCCACCGGAGACATCACGAGCAGATTCTAGCAAGAGTCCAACAACAACAACCTTGACTACGTTGGAGACGACCACGACAGCAGCGTCTTCCACCCAGGAGGTCTTAAGCGCTCTGCCTTCAACAAGTGTGGCAGAAACGTCGACTGAACTTACAACAATAGCTTCAGTCTCAACCTCAGACATTTTAACCAGTGACGTCACCACAGAACAGAGCACAGAAGTAACTTCAGCAACGAAAACTGACGGGTCCACAAGAGGCCAAACTACTCTGGCTCAAACGTCGACAGGTTTCTCTACTGTCCAAGAAACCACGCCAAAGTTATCCACAGTTGAAACAACACAAAAAGCTGTCACCACTGACATTTCAACCGTGGAAACTTCAACTGACTCAGAGAGTACCTCCGAAGTATCAACTGAATTCAGATTTACATCTGTGGGAGAAACATCGACTTCTGCCATTTCCACTCCACCGGAGACATCACGAGTTCCTTCTACCTTGAATCCAACAACCACCTCGACTACGTTGGAGACGACCACGACAGCATTGTCTTCCACCCAGGAGGTCTCCAGCGCTCTGCCTTCAACAAGTGTGGTAGAAACGTCGACTGAATTTACAACAAAAGCTTCAATCTCAACCTCAGACATTTTAACCAGTGACGTCACCACAGAACAGAGCACAGAAATAACTTCAGCAACGAAAACTCAAGAGTCCACGAAAGGCCAAACTAGTCTTTTAATAACGTCGACAGGTTTCTCAACTGTCCAAGAAACCACGCCAAATTTATCCACAGTTGTGACAACACAGAGGTCTGTCACCACTGATATAACAACCGAGGAAACTACAACTGGCTCAGAGAGTACCTCCGAAGTATCAACTGAATTCAGCTCAACATCTGTCGCAGGAACATCGACTTCTGCCATTTCCACTCCACCGGATACATCACGAGCAGATTCTAGCTTGAATCCAACAACCACCTCGACTACGTTGGAGACAGCAACGTCAGCAGCGTCTTCCACCCATGAAAGCTCCAGCGCTTTCCCTTCGACGCGTATCGCAGAAACGTCGAATGTGTTAACAACAACTTCCGTCTCAACCTCAGACATCACAACCAGTGACGTTACCACAGAGCAGAGCACAGTGGTAACTTCAGCCACGACCGCCCAAGAGTCGACAAAAGGCCAAACTACTCTTTTAATAACGTCGACAGGTTTCTCAACTGTCCAAGAAACCACGCCAAATTTATCCACAGTTGTGACAACACAGAAGTCTGTCACCACTGATATTACAACCGACGAAGCAACAACTGCCTCAGAGAGTACCTCCGAAGTATCAACTGAATTCAGCTCCACATCTGGCGCAGAATCATCAACCTTTGCCATTTCCACTCCACCGGAGACATCACGAGAAGATTCTAGCCAGAGTCCAACAACAACAACCTTGACTACGTTGGAGACGACCACGACAGCAGCGTCTTCCACCCAGGAGGTCTCCAGCGCTCTGCCTTCGACAAGTGTGGCAGAAGCGTCGACTGAATTTACAACAATAGCTTCAGTCTCAACCTCAGACATTTTAACCAGTGACGTCACCACAGAACAGAGCCCAGAAGTAACTTCAGCAACGAAAACTGACGGGTCCACAAGAGGCCAAACTACTCTGGCTCAAACGTCGACAGGTTTCTCTACTGTCCAAGAAACCACGCCAAATTTATCCACAGTTGTGACAACACAGAAGTCTGTCACCACTGATATTACAACCGAGGAAACTACAACTGGCTCAGAGAGTACCTCGGAAATATCAACTGAATTCAGCTCCACATCTGTCGCAGAAACATCGACTTCTGCCATTTCCACTCCACCGGAGACATCACGAGCAGATTCTAGCTTGAATCCAACAACAACCTTCACTATGTTGGAGACGACCACGACAGCAGCGTCTTCCACCCAGGAGGTCTCCAGCGCTTTGCCGTCGACAAGTGTGTCAGAAACGTCGACTGAATTTACATCAATAGCTTCCGTCTCAACCTCAGACATCACAACCAGTGACGTCACCACAGAGCAGAGCACAGAAGTCACTTCAGCAACGAAAACCGACGAGTCCACAAGAGGTCAAACTACTCGAGCTCAAACGTCGACAGGTTTCTCAACTGTCCAAGAAACCACGCCAAATTTATCCACAGTTGTGACAACACAGAGGTCTGTCACCACTGATATAACAACCGAGGAAACTACAACTGGCTCAGAGAGTACCTCCGAAGTATCAACTGAATTCAGCTCAACATCTGTCGCAGGAACATCGACTTCTGCCATTTCCACTCCACCGGATACATCACGAGCAGATTCTAGCTTGAATCCAACAACCACCTCGACTACGTTGGAGACAGCAACGTCAGCAGCGTCTTCCACCCATGAAAGCTCCAGCGCTTTCCCTTCGACGCGTATCGCAGAAACGTCGAATGTGTTAACAACAACTTCCGTCTCAACCTCAGACATCACAACCAGTGACGTTACCACAGAGCAGAGCACAGTAGTAGCTTCAGCCAGGACCATTCAAGAGTCCACGAAAGGCCAAACTACTCTTTTAATAACGTCGACAGGTTTCTCAACTGTCCAAGAAACCACGCCAAATTTATCCACAGTTGTGACAACACAGAAGTCTGTCACCACTGATATTACGACCGAGGAGACAACAACTGGCTCAGAGAGTACCTCCGAAATATCAACTGAATACAGATCCACATCTGTCGCAGGAACATCGACTTCTGCCATTTCCACTCCACCGGATACATCACGAGCAGATTCTAGCTTGAATCCAACAACAACCTTCACTATGTTGGAGACGACCACGACAGCAGCGTCTTCCACCCAGGAGGTCTCCAGCGCTCTGCCGTCGACAAGTGTGTCAGAAACGTCGACTGAATTTACATCAATAGCTTCCGTCTCAACCTCAGACATTTTAACCAGTGACGTCACCACAGAACAGAGCCCAGAAGTAACTTCAGCAACGAAAACTGACGGGTCCACAAGAGGCCAAACTACTCTGGCTCAAACGTCGACAGGTTTCTCTACTGTCCAAGAAACCACGCCAAATTTATCCACAGTTGTGACAACACAGAAGTCTGTCACCACTGATATTACAACCGAGGAAACTACAACTGGCTCAGAGAGTACCTCGGAAATATCAACTGAATTCAGCTCCACATCTGTCGCAGAAACATCGACTTCTGCCATTTCCACTCCACCGGAGACATCACGAGCAGATTCTAGCAAGGTTCAAACAACAACCTTCACTATGTTGGAGACGACCACGACAGCAGCGTCTTCCACCCATGATGTCTCCAGCGCTCTGCCGTCGACAAGTGTGTCAGAAACGTCGGCTGAATTTACATCAATAGCTTCCGTCTTAACCTCAGACATCACAACCAGTGACGTCACCACAGAGCAGAGCACAGAAGTCACTTCAGCAACGAAAACCGACGAGTCCACAAGAGGTCAAACTACTCGAGCTCAAACGTCGACAGGTTTCTCAACTGTCCAAGAAACCACGCCAAATTTATCCACAGTTGTGACAACACAGAGGTCTGTCACCACTGATATAACAACCGAGGAAACTACAACTGGCTCAGAGAGTACCTCCGAAGTATCAACTGAATTCAGCTCAACATCTGTCGCAGGAACATCGACTTCTGCCATTTCCACTCCACCGGATACATCACGAGCAGATTCTAGCTTGAATCCAACAACCACCTCGACTACGTTGGAGACCACCAAGACAGCAGCGTGCTCCACCCAGGAGGTCTCCAGCGCTTTGCCGTCGACAAGTGTGGTAGAAACGTCGACTGAACTTACAACAATAGCTTCAGTCTCAACCTCAGACATTTTAACCAGTGACGTCACCACAGAACAGAGCACGGAAGTAACTTCAGCAACGAAAACTGACGGGTCCACAAGAGGCCAAACTAGTCTTTTAATAACGTCGACAGGTTTCTCAACTGTCCAGGAAACCGCGCCAAATTTATCCACAGTTGTGACAACACATAAGTCTGTCACCACTGATATTACAACCGACGAGGCAACAACTGGCTCAGAGAGTACCTCCGAAGTATCAACTGAATTCAGCTCCACATCTGACGCAGAATCATCAACCTTTGCCATTTCCACTCCACCGGATACATCACGAGCAGATTCTAGCTTGAATCCAACAACCACCTTGACTACGTTGGAGACGACCACGATAGCAGCGTCTTCCACCCAGGAGGTCTCCAGCGCTCTGCCGTCGACAAGTGTGTCAGAAACGTCGACTGAATTTACATCAATAGCTTCCGTCTCAACCTCAGACATCATAACCAGTGACGTCACCACAGAGAAGAGCACAGAAGTAACTTCAGCTACGAAAACCGACGAGGCCACAAGAGGTCAAACTACTCGAGCTCAAACGTCGACAGGTCTCTCAACTGTCCAAGAAACCACGCCAAATTTATCCACAGTTGTGACAACACAGAAGTCTGTCACCACTGATATTACAACCGAGGAAACTACAACTGGCTCAGAGAGTACCTCGGAAGTATCAACTGAATTCAGCTCCACATCTGTCGCAGAAACATCGACTTCTGCCATTTCCACTCCACCGGAGACATCACGAGCAGATTCTAGCAAGGGTCCAACAACAACCTTGACTACGTTGGAGACGACCACGATAGCAGCGTCTTCCACCCAGGAGGTCTCCAGCGCTCTGCCATCGACAAGTGTGTCAGAAACGTCGACTGAATTTACATCAATAGCTTCCGTCTCAACCTCAGACATCACAACCAGTGACGTCACCACAGAGCAGAGCACAGAAATCACTTCAGCAACGAAAACCGACGAGTCCACAAGAGGTCAAACTACTCGAGCTCAAACGTCGACAGGTCTCTCAACTGTCCAAGAAACCACGCCAAATTTATCCACAGTTGTGACAACACAGAGGTCTGTCACCACTGATATTACAACCGAGGAAACTACAACTGGCTCAGAGAGTATCTCCAAGGTATCAACTGAATTCAGCTCCACATCTGTGGCAGAAACATCGACTTCTGCCATTTCCACTCCACCGGAGACATCACGAGCAGATTCTAGCAGGGGTCCAAGAACCCCCTTGACTACGTTGGAGACGACCACGATAGCAGCGTCTTCCACCCAGGAGGTCTCCAGCGCTCTGCCATCGACAAGTGTGTCAGAAACGTCGACTGAATTTACATCAATAGCTTCCGTCTCAACCTCAGACATCACAACCAGTGACGTCACCACAGAGCAGAGCACAGAAGTCACTTCAGCAACGAAAACCGACGAGTCCACAAGAGGTCAAACTACTCGAGCTCAAACGTCGACAGGTTTCTCAACTGTCCAAGAAACCACGCCAAATTTATCCACAGTTGTGACAACACAGAAGTCTGTCACCACTGATATTACAACCGAGGAAACTACAACTGGCTCAGAGAGTACCTCCGAAGTATCAACTGAATTCAGCTCCACATCTGTCGCAGGAACATCGACTTCTGCCATTTCCACTCCACCGGAGACATCACGAGCACAATCTAGTACGGGTCCAACAACCACGTTGACTACGTTGGAGACGACCACGACAGCAGCGTCTTCCACCCAGGAGGTCTCCAGCGCTTTGCCGTCGACAAGTGTGTCAGAAACGTCGACTGAATTTACATCAATAGCTTCCGTCTTAACCTCAGACATCACAACCAGTGACGTCACCACAGAGCAGAGCACAGAAGTAACTTCAGCCACGAAAGCCGACGAGGCCACAAGAGGTCAAACTACTCGAGCTCAAACGTCGACAGGTCTCTCAACTGTCCAAGAAACCACGCCAAATTTATCCACAGTTGTGACAACACAGAAGTCTGTCACCACTGATATTACAACCGAGGAAACTACAACTGGCTCAGAGAGTACCTCCGAAGTATCAACTGAATTCAGCTCCACATCTGTCGCAGAATCATCGACTTCTGCCATTTCCACTCCACCGGAGACATCACGAGCAGATTCTACCAAGAGTCCAACAACAACAATCTTGACTACGTTGGAGACCACCACGACAGCAGCGTCTTCCACCCAGGAGGTCTCCAGCGCTCTGCCTTCGACAAGTGTGGCAGAAACGTCGACTGAATTTACAACAATAGCTTCAGTCTCAACCTCAGACATTTTAACCAGTGACGTCACCACAGAACAGAGCCCAGAAGTAACTTCAGCAACGAAAACCGACGAGTCCACAAGAGGTCAAACTACTCGAGCTCAAACGTCGACAGGTTTCTCAACTGTCCAAGAAACCACGCCAAATTTATCCACAGTTGTGACAACACAGAAGTCTGTCACCACTGATATTACAACCGAGGAAACTACAACTGGCTCAGAGAGTACCTCCGAAGTATCAACTGAATTCAGCTCCACATCTGTCGCAGGAACATCGACTTCTGCCATTTCCACTCCACCGGAGACGTCACGAGCAGATTCTACCAGGGGTCCAACAACAACCTTGACTACGTTGGAGACGACCACGATAGCAGAGTCTTCCACCCAGGAGGTCTCCAGCGCTCTGCCATCGACAAGTGTGTCAGAAACGTCGACTGAATTTACATCAATAGCTTCCGTCTCAACCTCAGACATCATAACCAGTGACGTCACCACAGAGAAGAGCACAGAAGTAACTTCAGCCACGAAAACCGACGAGGCCACAAGAGGTCAAACTACTCGAGCTCAAACGTCGACAGGTCTCTCAACTGTCCAAGAAACCACGCCAAATTTATCCACAGTTGTGACAACACAGAGGTCTGTCACCACTGATATAACAACCGAGGAAACTACAACTGGCTCAGAGAGAACCTCCGAAGTATCAACTGAATTCAGCTCCACATCTGTCGCAGGAACATCGACTTCTGCCATTTCCACTCCACCGGAGACGTCACGAGCAGATTCTACCAGGGGTTCAACAAGAACCTTGACTACGTTGGAGACGACCACGATAGCAGAGTCTTCCACCCAGGAGGTCTCCAGCGCTCTGCCATCGACAAGTGTGTCAGAAACGTCGACTGAATTTACATCAATAGCTTCCGTCTCAACCTCAGACATCACAACCAGTGACGTCACCACAGAGCAGAGCACAGAAGTCACTTCAGCAACGAAAACCGACGAGTCCACAAGAGGTCAAACTACTCGAGCTCAAACGTCGACAGGTTTCTCAACTGTCCAAGAAACCACGCCAAATTTATCCACAGTTGTGACAACACAGAAGTCTGTCACCACTGATATTACAACCGAGGAAACTACAACTGGCTCAGAGAGTACCTCGGAAGTATCAACTGAATTCAGCTCCACATCTGTCGCAGGAACATCGACTTCTGCCATTTCCACTCCACCGGAGACATCACGAGCAGATTCTAGCAGGGGTCCAACAACAACCTTGACTACGTTGGAGACGACCACGATAGCAGAGTCTTCCACCCAGGAGGTCTCCAGCGCTCTGCCATCGACAAGTGTGTCAGAAACGTCGACTGAATTTACATCAATAGCTTCCGTCTCAACCTCAGACATCACAACCAGTGACGTCACCACAGAGCAGAGCACAGAAATCACTTCAGCAACGAAAACCGACGAGTCCACAAGAGGTCAAACTACTCGAGCTCAAACGTCGACAGGTCTCTCAACTGTCCAAGAAACCACGCCAAATTTATCCACAGTTGTGACAACACAGAAGTCTGTCACCACTGATATTACAACCGAGGAAACTACAACTGGCTCAGAGAGTACCTCGGAAGTATCAACTGAATTCAGCTCCACATCTGTCGCAGGAACATCGACTTCTGCCATTTCCACTCCACCGGAGACATCACGAGCAGAATCTAGTACGGGTCCAACAACCACCTTGACTACGTTGGAGACGACCACGATAGCAGAGTCTTCCACCCAGGAGGTCTCCAGCGCTCTGCCATCGACAAGTGTGTCAGAAACGTCGACTGAATTTACATCAATAGCTTCCGTCTCAACCTCAGACATCACAACCAGTGACGTCACCACAGAGCAGAGCACAGAAGTCACTTCAGCAACGAAAACCGACGAGTCCACAAGAGGTCAAACTACTCGAGCTCAAACGTCGACAGGTCTCTCAACTGTCCAAGAAACCACGCCAAATTTATCCACAGTTGTGACAACACAGAAGTCTGTCACCACTGATATTACAACCGAGGAAACTACAACTGGCTCAGAGAGTACCTCGGAAGTATCAACTGAATTCAGCTCCACATCTGTCGCAGGAACATCGACTTCTGCCATTTCCACTCCACCGGAGACATCACGAGCAGATTCTACCAGGGGTCCAACAACAACAACCTTGACTACGTTGGAGACGACCACGATAGCAGCGTCTTCCACCCAGGAGGTCTCCAGCGCTCTGCCATCGACAAGTGTGTCAGAAACGTCGACTGAATTTACATCAATAGCTTCCGTCTTAACCTCAGACATCACAACCAGTGACGTCACCACAGAGCAGAGCACAGAAGTCACTTCAGCAACGAAAACCGACGAGTCCACAAGAGGTCAAACTACTCGAGCTCAAACGTCGACAGGTCTATCAACTGTCCAAGAAACCACGCCAAATTTATCCACAGTTGTGACAACACAGAAGTCTGTCACCACTGATATTACAACCGAGGAAACTACAACTGGCTCAGAGAGTACCTCGGAAGTATCAACTGAATTCAGCTCCACATCTGTCGCAGGAACATCGACTTCTGCCATTTCCACTCCACCGGAGACATCACGAGCAGATTCTAGCAAGGGTCCAACAACAACCTTGACTACGTTGGAGACGACCACGATAGCAGAGTCTTCCACCCAGGAGGTCTCCAGCGCTCTGCCATCGACAAGTGTGTCAGAAACGTCGACTGAATTTACATCAATAGCTTCCGTCTCAACCTCAGACATCACAACCAGTGACGTCACCACAGAGCAGAGCACAGAAGTCACTTCAGCAACGAAAACCGACGAGTCCACAAGAGGTCAAACTACTCGAGCTCAAACGTCGACAGGTCTATCAACTGTCCAAGAGACCACGCCAAATTTATCCACAGTTGTGACAACACAGAAGTCTGTCACCACTGATATTACAACCGAGGAAACTACAACTGGCTCAGAGAGTACCTCCGAAGTATCAACTGAATTCAGCTCCACATCTGTCGCAGGAACATCGACTTCTGCCATTTCCACTCCACCGGAGACGTCACGAGCAGATTCTACCAGGGGTCCAACAACAACCTTGACTACGTTGGAGACGACCACGATAGCAGAGTCTTCCACCCAGGAGGTCTCCAGCGCTCTGCCATCGACAAGTGTGTCAGAAACGTCGACTGAATTTACATCAATAGCTTCCGTCTCAACCTCAGACATCACAACCAGTGACGTCACCACAGAGCAGAGCACAGAAGTCACTTCAGCAACGAAAACCGACGAGTCCACAAGAGGTCAAACTACTCGAGCTCAAACGTCGACAGGTTTCTCAACTGTCCAAGAAACCACGCCAAATTTATCCACAGTTGTGACAACACAGAAGTCTGTCACCACTGATATTACAACCGAGGAAACTACAACTGGCTCAGAGAGTACCTCGGAAGTATCAACTGAATTCAGCTCCACATCTGTCGCAGGAACATCGACTTCTGCCATTTCCACTCCACCGGAGACTTCACGAGCAGATTCTACCAGGGGTCCAACAACAACAACCTTGACTACGTTGGAGACGACCACGATAGCAGAGTCTTCCACCCAGGAGGTCTCCAGCGCTCTGCCATCGACAAGTGTGTCAGAAACGTCGACTGAATTTACATCAATAGCTTCCGTCTCAACCTCAGACATCACAACCAGTGACGTCACCACAGAGCAGAGCACAGAAGTCACTTCAGCAACGAAAACCGACGAGTCCACAAGAGGTCAAACTACTCGAGCTCAAACGTCGACAGGTCTATCAACTGTCCAAGAGACCACGCCAAATTTATCCACAGTTGTGACAACACAGAAGTCTGTCACCACTGATATTACAACCGAGGAAACTACAACTGGCTCAGAGAGTACCTCGGAAGTATCAACTGAATTCAGCTCCACATCTGTCGCAGAAACATCGACTTCTGCCATTTCCACTCCACCGGAGACATCACGAGCAGATTCTAGCAAGGGTCCAACAACAACCTTCACTATGTTGGAGACGACCACGACAGCAGCGTCTTCCACCCAGGAGGTCTCCAGCGCTCTGCCGTCGACAAGTGTGTCAGAAACGTCGACTGAATTTACATCAATAGCTTCCGTCTTAACCTCAGACATCACAACCAGTGACGTCACCACAGAGCAGAGCACAGAAGTCACTTCAGCAACGAAAACCGACGAGTCCACAAGAGGTCAAACTACTCGAGCTCAAACGTCGACAGGTCTATCAACTGTCCAAGAGACCACGCCACATTTATCCACAGTTGTGACAACACAGAAGTCTGTCACCACTGATATTACAACCGAGGAAACTACAACTGGCTCAGAGAGTACCTCGGAAGTATCAACTGAATTCAGCTCCACATCTGTCGCAGGAACATCGACTTCTGCCATTTCCACTCCACCGGAGACATCACGAGCAGATTCTAGCAAGGGTCCAACAACAACCTTGACTACGTTGGAGACGACCACGATAGCAGAGTCTTCCACCCAGGAGGTCTCCAGCGCTCTGCCATCGACAAGTGTGTCAGAAACGTCGACTGAATTTACATCAATAGCTTCCGTCTTAACCTCAGACATCACAACCAGTGACGTCACCACAGAGCAGAGCACAGAAGTCACTTCAGCAACGAAAACCGACGAGTCCACAAGAGGTCAAACTACTCGAGCTCAAACGTCGACAGGTCTATCAACTGTCCAAGAAACCACGCCAAATTTATCCACAGTTGTGACAACACAGAAGTCTGTCACCACTGATATTACAACCGAGGAAACTACAACTGGCTCAGAGAGTACCTCGGAAGTATCAACTGAATTCAGCTCCACATCTGTCGCAGGAACATCGACTTCTGCCATTTCCACTCCACCGGAGACGTCACGAGCAGATTCTACCAGGGGTTCAACAACAACCTTGACTACGTTGGAGACGACCACGATAGCAGAGTCTTCCACCCAGGAGGTCTCCAGCGCTCTGCCATCGACAAGTGTGTCAGAAACGTCGACTGAATTTACATCAATAGCTTCCGTCTCAACCTCAGACATCACAACCAGTGACGTCACCACAGAGCAGAGCACAGAAGTCACTTCAGCAACGAAAACCGACGAGTCCACAAGAGGTCAAACTACTCGAGCTCAAACGTCGACAGGTTTCTCAACTGTCCAAGAAACCACGCCAAATTTATCCACAGTTGTGACAACACAGAAGTCTGTCACCACTGATATTACAACCGAGGAAACTACAACTGGCTCAGAGAGTACCTCGGAAGTATCAACTGAATTCAGCTCCACATCTGTCGCAGAAACATCGACTTCTGCCATTTCCACTCCACCGGAGACATCACGAGCAGATTCTAGCAAGGGTCCAACAACAACCTTGACTACGTTGGAGACGACCACGACAGCAGCGTCTTCCACCCAGGAGGTCTCCAGCGCTTTGCCGTCGACAAGTGTGTCAGAAACGTCGACTGAATTTACATCAATAGCTTCCGTCTCAACCTCAGACATCACAACCAGTGACGTCACCACAGAGCAGAGCACAGAAGTCACTTCAGCAACGAAAACCGACGAGTCCACAAGAGGTCAAACTACTCGAGCTCAAACGTCGACAGGTCTATCAACTGTCCAAGAGACCACGCCAAATTTATCCACAGTTGTGACAACACAGAAGTCTGTCACCACTGATATTACAACCGAGGAAACTACAACTGGCTCAGAGAGTACCTCGGAAGTATCAACTGAATTCAGCTCCACATCTGTCGCAGGAACATCGACTTCTGCCATTTCCACTCCACCGGAGACGTCACGAGCAGATTCTACCAGGGGTCCAACAACAACAACCTTGACTACGTTGGAGACGACCACGATAGCAGAGTCTTCCACCCAGGAGGTCTCCAGCGCTCTGCCATCGACAAGTGTGTCAGAAACGTCGACTGAATTTACATCAATAGCTTCCGTCTCAACCTCAGACATCACAACCAGTGACGTCACCACAGAGCAGAGCACAGAAGTCACTTCAGCAACGAAAACCGACGAGTCCACAAGAGGTCAAACTACTCGAGCTCAAACGTCGACAGGTCTATCAACTGTCCAAGAGACCACGCCAAATTTATCCACAGTTGTGACAACACAGAAGTCTGTCACCACTGATATTACAACCGAGGAAACTACAACTGGCTCAGAGAGTACCTCGGAAGTATCAACTGAATTCAGCTCCACATCTGTCGCAGGAACATCGACTTCTGCCATTTCCACTCCACCGGAGACGTCACGAGCAGATTCTACCAGGGGTCCAACAACAACAACAACAACCTTGACTACGTTGGAGACGACCACGATAGCAGAGTCTTCCACCCAGGAGGTCTCCAGCGCTCTGCCATCGACAAGTGTGTCAGAAACGTCGACTGAATTTACATCAATAGCTTCCGTCTCAACCTCAGACATCACAACCAGTGACGTCACCACAGAGCAGAGCACAGAAGTCACTTCAGCAACGAAAACCGATGAGTCCACAAGAGGTCAAACTACTCGAGCTCAAACGTCGACAGGTTTCTCAACTGTCCAAGAAACCACGCCAAATTTATCCACAGTTGTGACAACACAGAAGTCTGTCACCACTGATATTACAACCGAGGAAACTACAACTGGCTCAGAGAGTACCTCGGAAGTATCAACTGAATTCAGCTCCACATCTGTCGCAGAAACATCGACTTCTGCCATTTCCACTCCACCGGAGACATCACGAGCAGATTCTAGCAAGGGTCCAACAACAACCTTCACTATGTTGGAGACGACCACGACAGCAGCGTCTTCCACCCAGGAGGTCTCCAGCGCTCTGCCGTCGACAAGTGTGTCAGAAACGTCGACTGAATTTACATCAATAGCTTCCGTCTTAACCTCAGACATCACAACCAGTCACGTCACCACAGAGCAGAGCACAGAAGTCACTTCAGCAACGAAAACCGACGAGTCCACAAGAGGTCAAACTACTCGAGCTCAAACGTCGACAGGTCTATCAACTGTCCAAGAGACCACGCCACATTTATCCACAGTTGTGACAACACAGAAGTCTGTCACCACTGATATTACAACCGAGGAAACTACAACTGGCTCAGAGAGTACCTCCGAAGTATCAACTGAATTCAGCTCCACATCTGTCGCAGGAACATCGACTTCTGCCATTTCCACTCCACCGGAGACGTCACGAGCAGATTCTAGCAGGGGTCCAACAACCCCCTTGACTACGTTGGAGACGACCACGATAGCAGAGTCTTCCACCCAGGAGGTCTCCAGCGCTCTGCCATCGACAAGTGTGTCAGAAACGTCGACTGAATTTACATCAATAGCTTCCGTCTCAACCTCAGACATCACAACCAGTGACGTCACCACAGAGCAGAGCACAGAAGTCACTTCAGCAACGAAAACCGACGAGTCCACAAGAGGTCAAACTACTCGAGCTCAAACGTCGACAGGTCTATCAACTGTCCAAGAGACCACGCCACATTTATCCACAGTTGTGACAACACAGAAGTCTGTCACCACTGATATTACAACCGAGGAAACTACAACTGGCTCAGAGAGTACCTCCGAAGTATCAACTGAATTCAGCTCCACATCTGTCGCAGGAACATCGACTTCTGCCATTTCCACTCCACCGGAGACTTCACGAGCAGATTCTACCAGGGATCCAACAACAACAACCTTGACTACGTTGGAGACGACCACGATAGCAGAGTCTTCCACCCAGGAGGTCTCCAGCGCTCTGCCATCGACAAGTGTGTCAGAAACGTCGACTGAATTTACATCAATAGCTTCCGTCTCAACCTCAGACATCACAACCAGTGACGTCACCACAGAGCAGAGCACAGAAGTCACTTCAGCAACGAAAACCGACGAGTCCACAAGAGGTCAAACTACTCGAGCTCAAACGTCGACAGGTCTCTCAACTGTCCAAGAAACCACGCCAAATTTATCCACAGTTGTGACAACACAGAAGTCTGTCACCACTGATATTACAACCGAGGAAACTACAACTGGCTCAGAGAGTACCTCGGAAATATCAACTGAATTCAGCTCCACATCTGTCGCAGAAACATCGACTTCTGCCATTTCCACTCCACCGGAGACATCACGAGCAGATTCTAGCAAGGGTCCAACAACAACCTTCACTATGTTGGAGACGACCACGACAGCAGCGTCTTCCACCCAGGAGGTCTCCAGCGCTCTGCCATCGACAAGTGTGTCAGAAACGTCGACTGAATTTACATCAATAGCTTCCGTCTTAACCTCAGACATCACAACCAGTGACGTCACCACAGAGCAGAGCACAGAAGTCACTTCAGCAACGAAAACCGACGAGTCCACAAGAGGTCAAACTACTCGAGCTCAAACGTCGACAGGTCTATCAACTGTCCAAGAGACCACGCCAAATTTATCCACAGTTGTGACAACACAGAAGTCTGTCACCACTGATATTACAACCGAGGAAACTACAACTGGCTCAGAGAGTACCTCCGAAGTATCAACTGAATTCAGCTCCACATCTGTCGCAGGAACATCGACTTCTGCCATTTCCACTCCACCGGAGACGTCACGAGCAGATTCTAGCAGGGGTCCAACAACCCCCTTGACTACGTTGGAGACGACCACGATAGCAGAGTCTTCCACCCAGGAGGTCTCCAGCGCTCTGCCATCGACAAGTGTGTCAGAAACGTCGACTGAATTTACATCAATAGCTTCCGTCTCAACCTCAGACATCACAACCAGTGACGTCACCACAGAGCAGAGCACAGAAGTCACTTCAGCAACGAAAACCGACGAGTCCACAAGAGGTCAAACTACTCGAGCTCAAACGTCGACAGGTCTCTCAACTGTCCAAGAAACCACGCCAAATTTATCCACAGTTGTGACAACACAGAAGTCTGTCACCACTGATATTACAACCGAGGAAACTACAACTGGCTCAGAGAGTACCTCGGAAGTATCAACTGAATTCAGCTCCACATCTGTCGCAGGAACATCGACTTCTGCCATTTCCACTCCACCGGAGACTTCACGAGCAGATTCTACCAGGGATCCAACAACAACAACCTTGACTACGTTGGAGACGACCACGATAGCAGAGTCTTCCACCCAGGAGGTCTCCAGCGCTCTGCCATCGACAAGTGTGTCAGAAACGTCGACTGAATTTACATCAATAGCTTCCGTCTCAACCTCAGACAACACAACCAGTGACGTCACCACAGAGCAGAGCACAGAAGTCACTTCAGCAACGAAAACCGACGAGTCCACAAGAGGTCAAACTACTCGAGCTCAAACGTCGACAGGTCTATCAACTGTCCAAGAGACCACGCCAAATTTATCCACAGTTGTGACAACACAGAAGTCTGTCACCACTGATATTACAACCGAGGAAACTACAACTGGCTCAGAGAGTACCTCGGAAGTATCAACTGAATTCAGCTCCACATCTGTCGCAGAAACATCGACTTCTGCCATTTCCACTCCACCGGAGACATCACGAGCAGATTCTAGCAAGGGTCCAACAACAACCTTGACTACGTTGGAGACGACCACGACAGCAGCGTCTTCCACCCAGGAGGTCTCCAGCGCTCTGCCATCGACAAGTGTGTCAGAAACGTCGACTGAATTTACATCAATAGCTTCCGTCTTAACCTCAGACATCACAACCAGTGACGTCACCACAGAGCAGAGCACAGAAGTCACTTCAGCAACGAAAACCGACGAGTCCACAAGAGGTCAAACTACTCGAGCTCAAACGTCGACAGGTCTATCAACTGTCCAAGAGACCACGCCAAATTTATCCACAGTTGTGACAACACAGAAGTCTGTCACCACTGATATTACAACCGAGGAAACTACAACTGGCTCAGAGAGTACCTCGGAAGTATCAACTGAATTCAGCTCCACATCTGTCGCAGGAACATCGACTTCTGCCATTTCCACTCCACCGGAGACGTCACGAGCAGATTCTACCAGGGGTCCAACAACAACCTTGACTACGTTGGAGACGACCACGATAGCAGAGTCTTCCACCCAGGAGGTCTCCAGCGCTCTGCCATCGACAAGTGTGTCAGAAACGTCGACTGAATTTACATCAATAGCTTCCGTCTCAACCTCAGACATCACAACCAGTGACGTCACCACAGAGCAGAGCACAGAAGTCACTTCAGCAACGAAAACCGACGAGTCCACAAGAGGTCAAACTACTCGAGCTCAAACGTCGACAGGTCTATCAACTGTCCAAGAAACCACGCCAAATTTATCCACAGTTGTGACAACACAGAAGTCTGTCACCACTGATATTACAACCGAGGAAACTACAACTGGCTCAGAGAGTACCTCGGAAGTATCAACTGAATTCAGCTCCACATCTGTCGCAGGAACATCGACTTCTGCCATTTCCACTCCACCGGAGACATCACGAGCAGATTCTACCAGGGGTCCAACAACAACAACCTTGACTACGTTGGAGACGACCACGATAGCAGAGTCTTCCACCCAGGAGGTCTCCAGCGCTCTGCCATCGACAAGTGTGTCAGAAACGTCGACTGAATTTACATCAATAGCTTCCGTCTCAACCTCAGACATCACAACCAGTGACGTCACCACAGAGCAGAGCACAGAAGTCACTTCAGCAACGAAAACCGACGAGTCCACAAGAGGTCAAACTACTCGAGCTCAAACGTCGACAGGTCTATCAACTGTCCAAGAGACCACGCCAAATTTATCCACAGTTGTGACAACACAGAAGTCTGTCACCACTGATATTACAACCGAGGAAACTACAACTGGCTCAGAGAGTACCTCGGAAGTATCAACTGAATTCAGCTCCACATCTGTCGCAGGAACATCGACTTCTGCCATTTCCACTCCACCGGAGACATCACGAGCAGATTCTAGCAAGGGTCCAACAACAACCTTCACTATGTTGGAGACGACCACGACAGCAGCGTCTTCCACCCAGGAGGTCTCCAGCGCTCTGCCATCGACAAGTGTGTCAGAAACGTCGACTGAATTTACATCAATAGCTTCCGTCTTAACCTCAGACATCACAACCAGTGACGTCACCACAGAGCAGAGCACAGAAGTCACTTCAGCAACGAAAACCGACGAGTCCACAAGAGGTCAAACTACTCGAGCTCAAACGTCGACAGGTCTATCAACTGTCCAAGAGACCACGCCAAATTTATCCACAGTTGTGACAACACAGAAGTCTGTCACCACTGATATTACAACCGAGGAAACTACAACTGGCTCAGAGAGTACCTCGGAAGTATCAACTGAATTCAGCTCCACATCTGTCGCAGGAACATCGACTTCTGCCATTTCCACTCCACCGGAGACGTCACGAGCAGATTCTACCAGGGGTCCAACAACAACCTTGACTACGTTGGAGACGACCACGATAGCAGAGTCTTCCACCCAGGAGGTCTCCAGCGCTCTGCCATCGACAAGTGTGTCAGAAACGTCGACTGAATTTACATCAATAGCTTCCGTCTCAACCTCAGACATCACAACCAGTGACGTCACCACAGAGCAGAGCACAGAAATCACTTCAGCAACGAAAACCGACGAGTCCACAAGAGGTCAAACTACTCGAGCTCAAACGTCGACAGGTCTATCAACTGTCCAAGAGACCACGCCAAATTTATCCACAGTTGTGACAACACAGAAGTCTGTCACCACTGATATTACAACCGAGGAAACTACAACTGGCTCAGAGAGTACCTCGGAAGTATCAACTGAATTCAGCTCCACATCTGTCGCAGGAACATCGACTTCTGCCATTTCCACTCCACCGGAGACGTCACGAGCAGATTCTAGCAAGGGTCCAACAACAACCACCTTCACTACGTTGGAGACGACCACGATAGCAGAGTCTTCCACCCAAGAGGTCTCCAGCGCTCTGCCATCGACAAGTGTGTCAGAAACGTCGACTGAATTTACATCAATAGCTTCCGTCTTAACCTCAGACATCACAACCAGTCACGTCACCACAGAGCAGAGCACAGAAATCACTTCAGGAACGAAAACCGACGAGTCCACAAGAGGTCAAACTTCTCGAGCTCAAACGTCGACAGGTCTCTCAACTGTCCAAGAAACCACGCCAAATTTATCCACAGTTGTGACAACACAGAAGTCTGTCACCACTGATATTACAACCGAGGAAACTACAACTGGCTCAGAGAGTACCTCGGAAGTATCAACTGAATTCAGCTCCACATCTGTCGCAGGAACATCGACTTCTGCCATTTCCACTCCACCGGAGACGTCACGAGCAGATTCTACCAGGGGTCCAACAACAACCTTGACTACGTTGGAGACGACCACGATAGCAGAGTCTTCCACCCAGGAGGTCTCCAGCGCTCTGCCATCGACAAGTGTGTCAGAAACGTCGACTGAATTTACATCAATAGCTTCCGTCTTAACCTCAGACATCACAACCAGTGACGTCACCACAGAGCAGAGCACAGAAGTCACTTCAGCAACGAAAACCGACGAGTCCACAAGAGGTCAAACTACTCGAGCTCAAACGTCGACAGGTCTATCAACTGTCCAAGAAACCACGCCAAATTTATCCACAGTTGTGACAACACAGAAGTCTGTCACCACTGATATTACAACCGAGGAAACTGCAACTGGCTCAGAGAGTACCTCCGAAGTATCAACTGAATTCAGCTCCACATCTGTCGCAGGAACATCGACTTCTGCCATTTCCACTCCACCGGAGACTTCACGAGCAGATTCTACCAGGGGTCCAACAACAACAACCTTGACTACGTTGGAGACGACCACGATAGCAGAGTCTTCCACCCAGGAGGTCTCCAGCGCTCTGCCATCGACAAGTGTGTCAGAAACGTCGACTGAATTTACATCAATAGCTTCCGTCTTAACCTCAGACATCACAACCAGTGACGTCACCACAGAGCAGAGCACAGAAGTCACTTCAGCAACGAAAACCGACGAGTCCACAAGAGGTCAAACTACTCGAGCTCAAACGTCGACAGGTCTATCAACTGTCCAAGAAACCACGCCAAATTTATCCACAGTTGTGACAACACAGAAGTCTGTCACCACTGATATTACAACCGAGGAAACTACAACTGGCTCAGAGAGTACCTCCGAAGTATCAACTGAATTCAGCTCCACATCTGTCGCAGGAACATCGACTTCTGCCATTTCCACTCCACCGGAGACATCACGAGCAGATTCTAGCAGGGGTCCAACAACCACCTTGACTACGTTGGAGACGACCACGATAGCAGAGTCTTCCACCCAGGAGGTCTCCAGCGCTCTGCCATCGACAAGTGTGTCAGAAACGTCGACTGAATTTACATCAATAGCTTCCGTCTCAACCTCAGACATCACAACCAGTGACGTCACCACAGAGCAGAGCACAGAAGTCACTTCAGCAACGAAAACCGACGAGTCCACAAGAGGTCAAACTACTCGAGCTCAAACGTCGACAGGTCTATCAACTGTCCAAGAGACCACGCCAAATTTATCCACAGTTGTGACAACACAGAAGTCTGTCACCACTGATATTACAACCGAGGAAACTACAACTGGCTCAGAGAGTACCTCGGAAGTATCAACTGAATTCAGCTCCACATCTGTCGCAGGAACATCGACTTCTGCCATTTCCACTCCACCGGAGACATCACGAGCAGAATCCAGTACGGGTCCAACAACCACCTTGACTACGTTGGAGACGACCACGATAGCAGAGTCTTCCACCCAGGAGGTCTCCAGCGCTCTGCCATCGACAAGTGTGTCAGAAACGTCGACTGAATTTACATCAATAGCTTCCGTCTTAACCTCAGACATCACAACCAGTGACGTCACCACAGAGCAGAGCACAGAAGTCACTTCAGCAACGAAAACCGACGAGTCCACAAGAGGTCAAACTACTCGAGCTCAAACGTCGACAGGTCTATCAACTGTCCAAGAGACCACGCCAAATTTATCCACAGTTGTGACAACACAGAAGTCTGTCACCACTGATATTACAACCGAGGAAACTACAACTGGCTCAGAGAGTACCTCGGAAGTATCAACTGAATTCAGCTCCACATCTGTCGCAGGAACATCGACTTCTGCCATTTCCACTCCACCGGAGACGTCACGAGCAGATTCTAGCAAGGGTCCAACAACAACCACCTTCACTACGTTGGAGACGACCACGATAGCAGAGTCTTCCACCCAAGAGGTCTCCAGCGCTCTGCCATCGACAAGTGTGTCAGAAACGTCGACTGAATTTACATCAATAGCTTCCGTCTTAACCTCAGACATCACAACCAGTGACGTCACCACAGAGCAGAGCACAGAAGTCACTTCAGCAACGAAAACCGACGAGTCCACAAGAGGTCAAACTACTCGAGCTCAAACGTCGACAGGTTTCTCAACTGTCCAAGAAACCACGCCAAATTTATCCACAGTTGTGACAACACAGAAGTCTGTCACCACTGATATTACAACCGAGGAAACTACAACTGGCTCAGAGAGTACCTCGGAAGTATCAACTGAATTCAGCTCCACATCTGTCGCAGGAACATCGACTTCTGCCATTTCCACTCCACCGGAGACGTCACGAGCAGATTCTACCAGGGGTCCAACAACAACAACCTTGACTACGTTGGAGACGACCACGATAGCAGAGTCTTCCACCCAGGAGGTCTCCAGCGCTCTGCCATCGACAAGTGTGTCAGAAACGTCGACTGAATTTACATCAATAGCTTCAGTCGCAACCTCAGACATCACAACCAGTGACGTCACCACAGAGCAGAGCACAGAAGTCACTTCAGCAGCGAAAACCGACGAGTCCACAAGAGGTCAAACTACTCGAGCTCAAACGTCGACAGGTCTCTCAACTGTCCAAGAGACCACGCCAAATTTATCCACAGTTGTGACAACACAGAAGTCTGTCACCACTGATATTACAATCGAGGAAACTACAACTGGCTCAGAGAGTACCTCCGAAGTATCAACTGAATTCAGCTCCAAATCTGTCGCAGGAACATCGACTTCTGCCATTTCCACTCCACCGGAGACATCACGAGCAGATTCTAGCAGGGGTCCAACAACCACCTTGACTACGTTGGAGACGACCACGATAGCAGAGTCTTCCACCCAGGAGGTCTCCAGCGCTCTGCCATCGACAAGTGTGTCAGAAACGTCGACTGAATTTACATCAATAGCTTCAGTCGCAACCTCAGACATCACAACCAGTGACGTCACCACAGAGCAGAGCACAGAAGTCACTTCAGCAGCGAAAACCGACGAGTCCACAAGAGGTCAAACTACTCGAGCTCAAACGTCGACAGGTTTCTCAACTGTCCAAGAAACCACGCCAAATTTATCCACAGTTGTGACAACACAGAAGTCTGTCACCACTGATATTACAACGGAGGAAACTACAACTGGCTCAAAGAGTACCTCCGAAGTATCAACTGAATTCAACTCCACATCTGTCGCAGGAACATCGACTTCTGCCATTTCCACTCCAACGGAGACGTCACGAGCAGATTCTAGCAGGGGTCCAACAACAACCTTGACTACGTTGGAGACGACCACGAAAACAGAGTCTTCCACCCAGGAGGTCTCCAGCGCTCTGCCATCAACGAGTGTGGCGGAAACGTCGACTGAATTTACATCAATAGCTTCAGTATCAACCTCAGACATTTTAATCAGTGACATTACCACTGAGCAGAGCACAGAAGTCACTTCAGCCACGACCGCTCAAGAGTCCACAGTAGGCCAAACTACCCTGGCTCAAACGTCGACAGGTTTCTCAACTGTCCAAGAAACCACGCCAAATTTATCCACAGTTGTGACAACACAGAAGTCTGTCACCACTGATATTACAACGGAGGAAACTACAACTGGCTCAGAGGGTACCTCCGAAATTTTAACTGAATTCAACTCCACATCTGTCGCAGGAACATCGACTTCTGCCTTTTCCACTTCACCGGAGACATCACGAGCAGATTCTAGCAGGGGTCCAACAACAACCTTGACTACGTTGGAGACGACCACGATAGCAGAGTCTTCCACCCATGAGGTCTCCAGCGCTCTGCCATCGACAAGTGTGTCAGAAACGTCGACTGAATTTACATCAATAGCTTCAGTCTCAACCTCAGACATCACAACCAGTGACGTCACCTCAGAGCAGAGCACAGAAGTCACTTCAGCAACGAAAACCGACGAGTCCACAAGAGGTCAAACTACTCGAGCTCAAACGTCGACAGGTTTCTCAACTGTCCAAGAAACCACGCCAAATTTATCCACAGTTGTGACAACACAGAAGTCTGTCACCACTGATATTACAACCGAGGAAACTACAACTGGCTCAGAGAAAACCTCCGAAGTATCAACTGAATTCAGCTCCACATCTATCGCAGGAACATCGACTTCTGCCATTTCCACTCCACCGGAGACGTCACGAGCAGATTCTAGCAGGGGTGCAACAACCACCTTGACTACGTTGGAGAAGACCACGATAGCAGAGTCTTCCACCCAGGAGGTCTCCAGCGCTTTGCCATCGACAAGTGTGTCAGAAACGTCGACTGAATTTACATCAATAGCTTCCGTCTCAACCTCAGACATCACAACCAGTGACGTCACCCCAGAGCAGAGCACCGAAGTAACTTCAGCCACGACCGCTCAAGAGTCCACAGTAGGCCAAACTACTCTAACTGAAACGTCGACAGTTTTCGCAACTGTCCAAGAAACCACGCCAAATTTATCCACAGTTGTGACAACACAGAAGTCTGTCACCACTGATATTACAACCGAGGAAACAACAACTGGCTCAGAGAGTACCTCGGAAGTATCAACTGAATTCAGCTCCACATCTGTCGCAGGAACATCGACTTCTGCCATTTCCACTCCACCGGAGACATCACGAGCAGAATCTAGTACGGGTCCAACAACAACCTTGACTACGTTGGAGACGACCACGACAGCAGCGTCTTCCACCCAGGAGGTCTCAAGCGCTCTGCCATCGACAAGTGTGTCAGAAACGTCGACTGAATTTACATCAATAGCTTCCGTCTCAACCTCAGACATCACAACCAGTGACGTCACCACAGAGCAGAGCACAGAAGTCACTTCAGCCACGACCGCTCAAGAGTCCACGAAAGGCCAAACGACTCCTTCAATAACGTCGACAGGTTTCTCTACTGTCCAAGAAACCACGCAAAAGTTATCCACAGTCGTGACATTACAGAAGTCTATCAGCACTGATATTACAACCGAGGAAACTACATCTGGCTCAAAGAGTAACTCCGAAGTATCAACTGAGGTCAGCTCCACTGCTCCCGCAGAAACATCGACTTCTTCCATTTCCAGTCCGCCTGAGACATCACTACCAGTTTCTAGCGAGAATCCAACAACCACCTTGACTACGTTGGAGACAACCACGTCAGCAGCGTCTTCCACCCAGGACGGCTCCAGCGCTCTGCCCTCGACAAGTGCAGCTGAAACGATCACTGAGTTGACAACAACAGCTTCCGTCTCAGCCTCAAACATCTTAACCAGTGACGTCACCAAGGATCAAAGCACAGAAATAACTTCAGCCACGTCCGCTGAAGAGTCCACAAGAGGCCAAGCTACTTTGCCTGAAACGTCGGCAAATTCTTTTACTCTCCAAGAAACCACGCAAAAGTTTTCCACGGTTGTAACAACACAGAAGTCTGTCACCACTCATATTACAACCGAGGAAACTACAACTGGCTCAGGGAGTACCTCCAAAGTATCAACTGAAATAAACTCCACTGCTGCTGCAGGAACATCATCCTCTCCCATTTCCACTCCACCGAAAACATCACGAGCAGCTTCTAGCGAGAATCCAACAACCACCTTGACTACGTTGGAGACAACCACGTCAGCAGCGTCTTCCACCAACCAGGGCTTCAGCGCTCTGCCCTCGACAAGTGCAGCTGAATCGACGACTGTGTTTACAACAACAGCTAACGTCTCAATCTCAGACATCACAACCAGTGATGTCATCACCGATCAGAGCACAGAAGTAACCTCAATATCGCCCTCTGTAGGGTCCACCAGAGGTCAAACTACTCTTCCTGAAACGCCGGCAGGTTTGTCTACTGTCCAAGAAACAACGCAAAAGTTATCCACAGTTGCAACAACACAGAAGCCTGACAGCACTGATATTACAACCGATGAGACTTTAACTGACTCAGAGAGTACTTCTAAAGTATACACCTCCACAGTTATCACAGAAGCATACACTGATGCTGGACAAACTGCAACTTCCATTCTATCGTCAGACTATCCTTTCGTTAGTAACGAAAGTCCACATTCTGGAGCAGGTTTGTCGACCGAACGGAAAACCATGGCAACGACATTTGTAAATGCTGAATCTACACTTATCATCGCCACGGATCACGAGGGACCTGGTACTACCAGGAGAGATGTTATTTCAGTGACAACGTCATCAGCTGATACAACTTCCAGTGAAGTAAAGGAAAGTACAACAATAAGTGCCTCCACAGAAAGCAAAGTATTTCTTACTACAATTCAAGTACTAACAAGTGACCTTACCTCTCAACTGAGTGACACCACAATAGAACTATCTTCTTCTAGTATTTTAACATCATCTAAATCTGCTTCTAATGAAGCAACAGAAAAACCAGTGACTGTTCCTGATAATTTCACAATCGAATCAACCGCGCCCTTAACAACACTGAATGAAGTAACGGACCTTGCAACATTTACTGACATAAAAGAATATATTTCAGGTATATCATCGGGTGCTGAAACAACTATCGAAAAGGTATTTACCACTACAGAAGGGGACATGGTCACAATTATACCGACGGTATCGCAAACGTCTGTAGGAGAAGCTGAGACACATTTTCCAACTGAAAGACAGACAGTTACCGTGGCAACTACTCCTTTTACTGGTAAGACCATTAGGATACCTCATTTACAAGGTGTAACCTATGATAACTTGCCACCCAAGTAATTTAGAACAATGTAGTAGACGTGTAGAAATATAAAGTGGAAAATTTTTCCCTTCATGTTCATGATAACGGAATCCATGTCCCTGTAATCTTTATACGCTGCACAACGTCAGATCGTAGTTTGTTTCATGCAAATGTTTCTTTAAGATTCGCAAAACCTTTTTTACAGTTGTTTGTCCTCCTGGTCAACGAGCTTGTCCTGATGAGTCATGCATTCCTGAGTCTTACTTTTGTGACCTTTGGCCATACGATTGTTTAGACAACTATGACGAAAGCATCGAAGCAGGATGTGGTGAGTAAAATGGATGAATAAGTCGAGTCAACCCTCAGTAAGACTGGGATAATACTTCTAGTTGAAATAAATAGGTATTGATCTAGGAGAATAGGTGACAGCGCTCTCCACCAAAAGAGAGTCAAGGCGAAATTAAATACACCTGACCAAGTGTCAATTTTAGTGGAGACCTAAGTATTCTAAGCGAACGGAGAGCTAGGTCTCTTTTTGGATAAAATCACTTTTTGCTAGTAGAAGAGAGCACTCTCAAAGTGGATTACATATAACTGTGCACTACCTGCAGTAATATTTATTACTCATGTGGTCTAAACGTATCACTAAAAATTGTTACTAGAACTAATACTTGATTGGGTGGGATGAAAAACGTTTGCTAAATGTGAGAATTAGATGTTTATGTACAGGATGAAAACAACATTGACATCATAAAGCTGGGGAAATCCTGATGTAATCTAAGATGTGAAATGTAAGTTTTTTACATTCACTTCTTCCCACAGAGTAGATTTTGTCCTTGTCAATGCGTTTTGCACATATGAGAAGTGAATTGAATTGTCAGGAACTGAACAAGACACGTAATATTTTTTCTAGGAATATTACCATTATTAAGTCTTAATGTTTAGTTCTCTTTGAAATAAGAACAAGATGTGCTACCTAAAACTAACTGTGTCGATCATTACAAAAGCACATTATCTATAACACTTAATTCTCCAGACATTGCTGCAGGAACTCTGCTCCGATGTCACTCAAAGTTTTCACTCTTAGGTTTATTTTAAGGTGCAGAGTTAATAAATATCGGAAATTCGAAAGATTCCTGATTTTCATACATTCCGATGCGATTATGCTGGTTGCATGTTACATAAAATGTTAGAGATGGTTTTTCATCATATTAGCAACTACTGCCAATGCTGCTGGAATTACCCTGCTACAATAAAGACTTATTTCTTTAATTACACTTTTCTAGTTTTGTAAAGGGGCAAGTGTTAAAACTGAGCTACTATCAAAAAAAATGTTGAACCACCATTATGCAATAGGCTATACTCTGAACATTGAACTTTAGTATCTTAAACAGAGCTGCAACTTACAATGTGGAGTGTACCCTTGATTTTAATATCCCATTTCAGCTGAATGCAGTGATTCGGAATTTCGCTGTCCTGAGGGACTTTGTATACCAAACGAATGGATCTGTGATGATTATCCATATGATTGTGCAAATAACCTTGATGAATCGGAGACGCTCTGCAACGGTATGTTTTTCTCGACAAAACATGTTTACAATACATATTCTTGTCATTGTGATGTGAAAACTAAATTGTGCAAAAAAGCAACTTCTTTGTTTTCTTTCTATGTAACTTATCAATTTAGAGATTGTGTATGAACTAGAAATTTTGATTTTGTAATTCCATGAAACTATTCGACATTTTCAGGAACTTGCACGAGTGTCTCACCTCCCGAAAATGGCTTTGAAAACGGAACTTTTAAGTACAGATATCAAAACGGAGATATCGCTAGTTTTGCTTGTTATCCTGGCTACACTTTGGATGGAGTAGCAGTAATCGTATGCAATATGGGCAACTTCAGTAATCCCGTACCTGACTGCTATGGTAAGAAAAAATGTTAAGATATATTTGTCTCGAAATAACAAAACTCCGCCTAATGTAAGTTTTGCATTGTAATTATATAACCGAGCTTGCAAGAGTTTCTTTTTCTGGAGTACAGTATTGATAGCTTTTATATGGTGTTGATGATTTCACTCCTTTTTTCAAATAAGAACCATTTGCAATGGATCAAACTAAGGAAATCCCCATATAATAGATAGATAATTGTTTCATGAGTGAGAAATTAATCCAAATAGGTTTCAAAGAGTTGTGTCCAGACACGTTTTTTCATATTATACAGACAACCGTTCCAAGCCCAGATACAAAAAAATTAAACATTTTGCATAACTATTGGATGTGAGACTTGTCTTCTTTGCCTATTTCAAGCATTTTAATGTTACAAAAGCCTACAACAACTCTCAAATGATCAAATGGGTACTGGACCTTAAAGAGTTCAAATAATTTGACTAGTTTCGGCTCAAAATGAACCATTTTGGTTCAAAGTTAACCAAATCTTGGCAAATACCTAAACCTCTTTCTGTTCAGTGCCCATTTGTTCCTTTTCCGGTCCAGTTTGAACCGGGCGTTCTTGGAGTGTAAGATATCGATACCAACTCATTTTACTTCTTTAAATAACCTTATCACATTTCTTTACATTCACTCGTCTTTAGTTCTAGTCCTACTTGTTTGTGATGAATAAAAAAAATGACAAAAGGAATAACTATGAACGAGAGAGTCAACTAAATAAATAATGTAACGGAGAGGTTGTTTTCTGCAAATTATAGATAAACATTTTTAGAGCCTACTCATATTAGTTGTTTTGGTGCCCTCTCACACTGTAGTAATGGTCTCATAACTATGGCGCGCCGTTTGTGCCATTTTTACGGCATAAGGGCTTTTGACGGCACGATGAAATGGTACTAACGGCGCGCCATGCATAACCACAAGATTTTATTTCACTTGGAGGGCTGTGACAACTAGGGGACAGGGGGAGAAAATACCAGCCTCCCTTCAATTTCCAGCAGAGCTTAATGAAGATAGATGGAAAAGATCGGAATGCAAGAAAGGGGAAATGGGGAAAAAAAGGAAAATGAAAGCTTTTGTTCTGTAGGCGTCCCTCATTGTATACGTTAACCTTTTGCTAAATACTGTAGACTACGTCAGTGGCCTAGCCACGGGGAGTCTGGGGGCCTACCCCCCTCCCCAGTTTTTTCAGCCCCCCCCCCCCCCCCGTTTTTTTTTTTTTTTTTTTTTTGCGTCCTGATAAAGTAATTGAGAAAAAATGAAATGTTTGAGCGGAAATAAACTTTGAAGTATTTCTTTCAAAAACAGTAAATAAATATAATGTGTAACAATTACGAAAACATGCATGAATGTATGTAAAACAAATTTTGAGTGCACGTATGAAATCAAGTAATAACTTCAAAATGCCTACTTTCACTAAATTAGATACCGTATATAATCTGCACTGTCGTTTATTGCATTTCACTTCGAAAATGAAACGAACGTCTTGAGTACAAACTCGAATATGACTTTGTTAGGTTAAGACCCTTTCTGCCTTTTTGATGGCTGTTTGATATACTGAAAACAAGGCAATCATACACTGGAGACCATTCTTACACGACCATTCATATACTTAATCATACACAAAATATGCCATAAGGGTAAGGTACTGCCTTCGAATGATTCTTCCCTTCTATCCTTAACAAGTAGGCCTATGTCGTGCCTCACTCCTGCCTATGACAAGTGCCACGTGATCCCTACTTCTGCGTTGCGGTTTGATATTTTGAGAGATTTACTCGTGGTATTTTAATTGTAACTACGTAATGTACAGATGATTGAACAAATACTGCACCATTTTGCATCTAGACACCACTGAAAACCAGAAAACATTGTTTTTTGGTAGTATGTATGTCACTTGTAAAATCTGTACAAACATAAAAATGAGTGTTTTGAAATTTTTCATGCTCCCCAAAAAGGAAAATCCTAAAACGAAGGCCTATAATCAGTTCAAGGTTGGGCCAAACATGGCACCATTTTGCATGATTGCAGGAAATCTAACGCAAAGAAAGTTTTCCAGAGGGGGACACAACTACTTTTGTTTTTCCTATAAAAGTTGAAATCCATTCCAATATTGCAGCATTTGCGATCTACGTCCTCCTGAAGTGTACAATTTTTCCCAAGGGAAAGGGAGATACCGGTTCCCTTTAGTCTTTTCTCCTAGGCCACAGATCAGAATGCCCAGTTTTGGGGTCCCCCAAAATGTATGTATTATCACTTTTCAAAGATTTATTTTTAATTCTCATTATTTGAGATGTGGCAGACATGAGATTCGTATTTTAAGGCTGGCTACATGCAGCTTGAAACACGTGGGAAGTGCCGTTTCCGTCATCTGGAGGGTTTGTAAAGCCCAAAATTTTTTTTTACGCTCCGCGCCAACCGATGGTGGCACTCGGGTTAGAAAGTCTTGCCACGCCTGACCCTCGAAAGTACCAGGCCCCCAATTGTTTCCTAGGCCCCCTAAAAATTTCATCCTGGCTACGCCGCTGGATTACGTACATAATCAACCTTCAGAATTCAACCAAGTATTTCCGTCTTTATGCTCTGCCATGCTGAACGAGTTTGGAGTTCTTTTCCCTGATCCTATTAAACGCTAATCATAGATGCAAAGGGTTCTTTTGTCGCTGAAACCGCCACCTGTGCCCATAATGAGGGTGTTACTGAGTTAAATCAAACTTTTCTTCGAAGATGGGGTGATAAATATTATCATCCCGATGTCATGGCACTTTAAATTAAACTGTGTGAATGAAGACCCCGAGGGTTATGGGATAAGTTCAAATCCCAGCTATGAGGCCGGGTAAAACTCCTGGATTTGTGGGGTAATGAAACAATTTGGGGAATTAAAATTAAACATTTTATTGATATTGATATAAATGGAGGTTTCAGTAGGCAACCGAGACTAGTTAACTCACGATGATCAATTTGACGTTCTACATTCAACTTCGATGACATCACCTTATTGGCAGAGTGAACTGTCAGTTTGTGACACAGACATTGTCTGATTGGAGCGGTACTACCACCAGTTGGTGTGTAGCGTACCACAAAAAATTTTAACGATGCATATGGGGATCACCAAGGGGGGGAGGGGGTCGGGGTGCGAGCCACCCTCTTTGAGTTTTTAATTTTATAGATACAGAAATTTTCAACGGATGTACCAAGAATCGAAAAAGGATCTCTTCTGCCATTGCAAAGTATAAATTTCTTTTAATATTTTGAATGCCTGTTCTCGCTGCGATTACAGATCCATTCCCCAAATTACTATTTCATCCCTTACTTTTTGTAAAGTGCCGTCCGCTAGCAAGTCCTATTGGCGTCACTCCTTCTGTTGGTGTGGAACAAAAGATGACGTAGCCCCGCCGACTTGAACATTTGTGGAATCATAGATGTTCTCAAAGGGTCACTAAATGTGTCAAGCCATAACTCATATTTTGCATAAAATGAAAGTTGTTCCCATTCTACTACCGAAAATGTGTGAAAGTTGCTGTTTTCCCAAACTAATGTGACTGTTAATAAAAATCTTCACCGAGACATCGAAATAAAGTGTCCCTTTTAGATAGCGATGATCATTTACATTGGGACGGTAACTGACCTTTCTTCCTCTACTTCATTCCTAACCCCGTTATCATTTTACCTTATTCCGTCTGTCTTTCTTTCCCTTGTAAATTCTGCCTCCTCCTCCCCATCCCTCCATCCTAGTTGCACTTCCTCAGCCTCGTAACTCTCCCTATCCATTTCCTAGCCCCTATCCTTTCTCTTTACAATGTACAGTCTGTCAGTCTTTTTCCTAAGTTTGTGTCTATGTATCTGTCTTCCCGGTCCTTCACTCATGGAAGTACCACCTCCGAGTACTTCCATGCTTCACTTTGTATTACTGTTTCGTCTTTTTACCTCATTTCCACCTGTCTGTTACCGTGTCATCGACTTTTAAATTAGATTAAAGCTATTTCTTTCTCTCAAACCTTACGGTCAAATCATAGACAATAATTCTAGGTTTTTTTTTTCTTTTTGTCTCTTTGCCTTACATTTTTATTTTCATTTTCCTCTCCCTTTTCCCTTGTCCTCCACCCTCTTTTTTATTTTCCGTCGTCCTGAATTAATTTCATTCTTTCTGCTTCGCGCTCACGCTCTGACTTCGCTTCAGGCTGAGCTCCCATTGAGATGACCGGACAAACAGGTAACTTGTACCAGTAGTCTTCAAACAACTGTTGTGAAGCTATACTGCTCGTAGGTGTTATACTTTTCGACAAAACACCACAAAACACTGATACCTTTTACCGCATCAATTCGATGTGTAAGTAAATCGATTAAAGGGATTTTTAAGAAATTGGTAAAATAAGGTATCTCATATGTGAGTAGCTCTCATCAATGATAGTTATACCAGGCTCCTGCATACCACACAAGGTAGGAAAGCTTTGGGATGTGCTGGCATGGAAACTTACCGTACCTGCTTTCGTGTAATCACATCTGACTTAAATCCTAAGTTGTCTGTCCCCACTGTTTAAACCTTAATTTCTCTGGTATTGATTGAAAGTGCCTCCTGTTCAAACGGGAAAAATTTAGAAGCTGTTTTGATTTTGTAAGTAGAAGGTATCATTCATTTTCTTCTACTTTGATCCGCTCTATTGCATTTATTTCTACCGCCCTCTAAGTAATTACCTTGTAGTAAAGCTTGCGAAAATTCAAGAGTTCAGCATTGATATTAGAAATGCTATGTTCAGGCTATTAGACACACCCGTCAAGTTTATTATTTTTTACTTTTGCCGCTCTGTTGCAAACTTTCCCCCTACCTAATGTTTGAACAGTTATTTACGGTACGTAAAGAGCAGGAATGCTGTAAAACGAAAGGGGTGAATTGTATCTTACTTTCAGCAAACTGCCAAGCCCCGCAAGCTCCAGTCAACGGACAATACTCTGGTAGTCTCCTTCACGGAGGATCTATTTCCTTTACATGTGACGCAGGATACGAGATTCAGAACGGCGTTTCAAGCACCTTGTATTGTGTAGACGGTGAATTTAATGGTTCTTTGCCGATATGTCAAGGTATTTAACAAAATATATTTTCTCCAATAACATCTGCGTTTATTTGGAGCGTCACCAAATGACTTCAAAGCTTATTTAAAAATGAAGTATGTATCATTTCTTGTGACTGCAAACCTCGGTGATAAATCACGGTTTCAAAACCGTTGTGGCAAGCAATGAGGGTGTACTACATCTACCGACCAGGAAAAACAAGCCAGAAAGCCACAGCTGGAAAAAACTCATGGCCGACACGACTTATACCAATTGGTTAGAAACTGGGTCGTTTATATTCATTTCATTAAATAACTAACCAAAGCAAATGCAAACCCTTTTATCAACAAAGTGGACCAAAGAGCTGAAAAACATTGAAGGTTTTCTCCTGCATAAGCTCAACTTTGTGGCCGTCATTATCTGGCTTTATAAAGACCTGAACCCAAAGCGAGGGTGCCAATTTCCCTAATAGCCAAGGTGAAATGCACTCGTGTTTTTCATTTCTGGAGTTTTTTGTAAGGTCTTACGCTGGCCAAGCTTCTACCATCCCGGAATGTTCTGAAACATACTGACGTTTCATGAGTTGGAAGTAAGGAAGTATAAAATGTTTATAACCATCGGATATTTTATTTAACTTGATTTCCTGTTTACATGTCATTGTTTTTATGTGATATATATTGTAGAAACAATGCATTAACTCTCTTTCTAACACGCATCAAAATTTGGAAGATGAGTCAAAATATCGATGAGTCACAAAACGAACATGTGAATAATCCAGTTCGGTTATTCGTTTTGGTAGTTATGCACATGCGCACATCTTCCAAATCGTCAGGATAAAGAAACCAATCGCGCACGTATTCCAAAATTTGAGTTTACATGAAAATTTGGTGAAATCATTCTTTCTTGATCCATCCATAACATGAAGAGGGATCTCAAGTGCGGTTTTGTACAGTGGATTGTGTTTAAATTGTCTTGTTGGTTTTTGGTGTAAAAAGTTACATTTTAATCTGCTGTAAAGTTGCACTGAGACCCCTGTTTTCTTTCGAGTTGGCTAGACACTTACATACTGTATGCACGTACTGACGAAAAAAGGTGCTGAGTTCGGTTTGTATATCCCACGGTGGTCCCCACAATTCCATGCGGCAACGAATTACCGATCTCGCATATTGACTGCATTTGACTACATTTAAACTGCATTATCATTACAAATGTGGGGAAAAAGCTGTTACTTTCCATCATCGCTATCGGTTTTACAGAAATAAACGAGTGCATGTCGTCTCCTTGCTCCAACGATGGGACCTGTGTTGACTTAATCAATATGTTCCAGTGCGTATGTGATGATGGATGGACTGGTGTCCTCTGTGAAGAAGGTAAATTTGCAGTTTTGAAACGGTACTAATTCGAAAAGATTCTTAAAATTTATGAAGTTCCTTGAATCTTTGGTGCCTAATAAAGACAATAAGACGAGCAAAAAATCTTCGATATGTAAACGTACAGCCTTAGCACCATAGAAATAGACCTTTATTTATTACTCAGATTCATAAAAAATATTTTATCTGTTCTACAACAATTACAAACAACGACATTTAGTACGTAGAAATAGAACTCTTCTTAATCGTGTATAATATCGTCTCACTTCAGATCAATTGAAAATTCAGGACCGTTTTCTTTGTGATAATCTCTCTAAAAAGGGATTTTACAAGTTTGGTGGTAAACAACTCTGCATGATGGATGTTTTCAACGAAGTATAAATCCATTTGTTTACAATTATATCCCCCTATCTGGTGGTAACATTATTTGAGTATGTAGAATTTAAAAAGAAAATCATAAGTATAAATTCTTGATTGCTTCTTATAGATTTTGACGAGTGTTTTAATTCATCTCTGAATGGTTGTCATCAAAACGCCAGTTGCACGAACATGGATGGATCTTATAACTGCACCTGTAATGAAGGTTTTCGAGGTGACGGATTGATCTGCAGAGGTCAGTGAATTTCACATATAAGCTTTCTCCTAATAGCATCCAACTCACCTTCAGATCATGTGCCCTCACGGAAAGCGTGAGGTCTTAAACTTACATCTCTTTTTCTTTCTCTTTTCACAGAAAACTTTTTCTTTCCATTTGGCGTAGACGCAGGAGATTCAAGATTGCGAAACAATCTTGATTTCAGTGACACGCAATTTACAGAGTATATATCTCCTACTATTCGACCTTCTGCAGGTTTCCCTTTCTGGGGAGAATTCTTTTATGGTCTTTACGTGAGTATAGCTAAGAGATAAAGACGAGTTTGATAAGTGCCATTGGTGGTGTCCATCAGCTTTAAATCGTCTTCATTTATTGCCTACATGGTTTTCAAACTCTCATATTCAGTGAAATTGAAGGAATTAATATACCATTCAATGTACAACCATCCATGATACAGGAAAGCAAGGAAATTGAAAGACTGAAGGTAATGAACCCCAGTTATGGCCGAATAAAATCAGACCATCACTTGACTGTCCAGATTTGTCTATAACTTACGGTACCATTTTATATTAAATAGTTTCCTATATATGTGGTTTCTGCCAGGTATTACTTATCTTGCCCTTTTTCACGGGCGTAGATCCCTGGAGCCCACCTATGAAAACATTGGGGGCAAAGATATTGTTCCCTACTTTAGGTAGAACAAAAAAACTGGTCCAAAAAATAGCAAGCAGAATAAAGAAAATAGTTTTTTCCAAAGTCCTCCCGAACCTCTGGCAAAGGGCCGTTCTGCGAAACCCAACTTGAAACTGCTTCCCGAAGAAGCTATACGTCCACTTAAGGACAACACTTCATCAACCCCAAGGCCTTCAGAATAAAGAATATGAAACATTGTAGTTCGCAGATGGCTTTAGGACGTCGATAAAACGACAGTTTGAGCCTATCAAAGTTATAATAATACAATAATAATACTGCATTTATAATGCGCCATCTACAGCTACCTGTGTTTTGCGTTGATGTCCGTCGATGTGAGGGTGTTTGTTTGTGTGTGCATACGTGTGCGCTCTTATTTGTATGGGTTCATTGCTCACAGAAGAGTCTGGTCAGTGACACGATCTTAGGTCCCGCCTGTTGAAAAATTTTTTCCGCCTTCCCAACCAAAACCAGATCAAAACCCTCGTCCTTATGATCTTTAACGTTAAATAACACTTCAGAGTCAACAGTAAAATAATTTCAGATCAACTTCCTCGAAACTAGCCTTTTGGAATATTTTTGCACAGGAGAAACCTTTTTGAATTTGCTCGAGAGAGCACCTGAATAACTGCAAGGTGGCGTGGTCAGTCCACTAATCATACTATCAGGGGGTCTGTAAGAGGTATCTCCCCTACCCGACAGTTACATTACATATTCGCATATAAATCCATTTTAACTAATTGTTCTCACTAAATTCACGTAAGACGTAGACTGAATACGTGCATAGAACAATACGATAATATCAGACCGGTTCGTCAGTTGTCTTTATTTAGATATCTTAATGAAAGTTGCAAGAATAAGCGATTGCCTTCATTAGAGGGCGCCTTTTCTGTCTGATGAGGTCGTGTGAAAAAGGTCTATAGCAACAATTGCCAACGTTTGGATAGTTGTGACGTTTTAAATGCAATCCATTGTAGCACAAGTAATCTGCTGAGTTGACACAAACTACTGTTTTTGTCAACGAAAAATGTTAATAATGTCGGAACTTTCGGCGTCCTACAATCGCCCGCGGACATGCAAAAAGGAGTTTTTTCTTGCACTTGCCAGCTTGTAACCATTTACTACGGTTCAAGTATGTATAAAATACTATTGTTTTTAACGAAAATAAGGGAGACTTGCCGTGGTCCCATCCGATGGTCTTAATATCATATACTTTAGTAGAGCGAAATAAGTCTGGTATTGCAAAACTTATAGTAGAGGAATCAGTTCAGCATACTGTCTTTAGTGTATAATGATTAAGCCGTACGTTCACATTCCTTTTCCGTAGAGAAATTACAATTAAATTTAATATCTTAATCAAATTTGCTTCTGGAAGTTTCTGTTGGCATCTTTGATCTTGTCAGCGTTTTTTTGTTTTTACTTTCGATGCGCTCATTGTTTGCTTTGTGCCATTTAAATTCTCACATCAGTCTGAGACAAATGTAAGCTGATTGTAATGTCACACTGTCAACAAACATCTTCGCTTTTGATATTAGTTCACAGCAAACGGAGTTCTGCTCTTTACAAGGGAAAATGAAGAGAAATACGGCTATCCACACCCATTTCAGGACGGTTTTAATTCAGAACACAGCGAGCGAATAGTCGCACCGTTTTGGGCAGATGCTGATCTTACAACTAACCAGGGAGAAGTATTTTATCAGGTATATCATAAAGAAAATACTCATTGCATGTGAACATCTTCCAAATAATTGATGTCGTTTAAGTACATTTTTTACATTAGGCATTATTCAACAACAGCCCCACAATGTAATAATCAGAGGACTACACAGTTGGAATGGTTGGTGTTAAAGAGGGTGGTTTTCTTTATTTGTTATTTCTTTCCTGTACTTATTTTTCTTCTCGATGTAAAGCTTGATTTTGTCCCTTAGCTCCTTCCCCAGAGAGTCGAGGGGACTAGAATTTTTTAGACTTTAAACTTTAATGGTTTCCTTGTCATATTTTGAAAAGACCCGTTGTATTTATCACGGACGAAAGGATGTACGTTACCTATGTCACTGAACATGCATTTTTTAAAAGATTTTTTTCTTCACAAGGTATACGATGGTGTTGGCAACAACATTTCAAGCGAGAAAAGCGCCCTATTAGCTGAAGCGTCTAGTAGAATCAACTCTTATGATGACAGTCTTGAAAGTTTAAATGTTACTTTCAATGCAAATTGGATGCTTGTGGTGACATGGCAAGAAATACCAGCTTATAGAGCCGAGTTTGTTGGAAACACGGTAAATATTAAAATCAGAAAATCGCTTTTTCTAATTACATTGTAAGTACCTATAGTTTCTTAATGATCCAGTTATGAGAAATATAAACATAAGTTTCAAGGTTAACAGGTGTGTATCTGTATGTGATAAATTATAGCTTGTTCACTCACTCGTTCTTTGCCTACTCTAAGGCAATGAGAGATTTAAGTTTAACTTTGGCATATTTTGGCAGATTGTCCTCTTGTTTTACTTCAAACTTGTAATGGATTAGCCCCGTGCTTTAAGACTACCTCTGAATCACACGGACAAATGCTGACTCAAATATTACAACATTTCAACAGAATAACGGTATTTTATTAAAGCAGCCACAAAGTTCAGCAATGAATTAATCAATATCTTGAATTAATCCTAAAATACATTAATATTAACCTATAGTTAAAATCTTAACATATTTTGCTGCACTTTTTTTGCAGTCAAATACATTTCAATTGGTGCTAGCCACAGATGGCACTTTTGGATTTTCTTTGTTCCATTATCGTGAGGATGAGATGCTTTGGAATACAGATTTGATCTACAATAAAGACGCCCTCATCGGGTATAACAGTGGTACGTGGTACAAAAACGCTCAGCTGGAGAGCCCTTTCACTGACCAAATATCAAAATATCGACCAGATCAGCTGGTAGGGAACACTGGCTTACAAGGAAGATGGTTTTTTAGGCTCGAAAATAACACCTTAGATACGATCAACTACAAACAAATGTGCTTCGACTGGTATTACCAACAACCTGACCCATCAACATGGGATCGCACATTGGGTACCTGTGCTTGCGGATTTGATCAAGGGAGGACTGATAATTCTTATGCCCGTAGAGGAAGACCTTCTGTTTCAAATACAAATCTGCGACGAATCCCTAAAAGTATTCTAGACGACATAGAAAATATGGAAGGTTTGTTAATAAATATTTCAATTCTAAAGACTTATCATTGTATATGCTACTTAATAGCAATAAATAAACTTGCTGCGATATTACCATCCTCAAGCACGCCATAGCTTACGAACTTTAATTAACCTTTATCATTCGCATCATGTTCCTCATAGGTGAATCTTTCTGCCTCCAAACTACGCTCGCCAATGAAAATGGAGGAGGAATGCACTGTTGCTACCGAGATGATCATTCACTAGTGGAGGGATACGAGAGTCTTTGGCTAAGTTCGTTTGTTGTAAGACACCAGTATGTGTCCGGAAGCATGGTAGATGAAGCGAAATACGAAGACTGGTTGAGTAAGTCTGCAATCAAACATGAGATCGTTTCCATATAGATTGCTTTAAAAAGTGGCCAACTTTATTTTAAATTCGTGCTAAAACTGAAGGTTTTCGATAATTTAAAGGAGACAGTACACAAATGAATGGCCCTTATTTGGCCTCCTCGGGGTAATGACGATTTTTATACTCGGTTCAATCGGCTACCCTGGTTGCTGTGCGGTCACAGAGTGGTGATACGTTCGGGATGTGGCAAACATAATTTAACGATTTTAATTCGATTTTAAATATTTTTGTTGTTTCGGGTAAAATGGCTAAAATGAAATGCATGCAAATATTACTTTTCAGATGATGATCTTCTCCCTCGTTACTACTGCTGTACTATGTCAGAGGATCCTGCATTATGCGAATATTATGAAGAAAAGAGACCAGCTGGCAGCTGTGATGGCTACTTGCCGCCTAGGACAGGGTGGATGTTTGGTGATCCTCATATGCGTACCCTCGATGGCTATGCATATACATTCAACGGTCTGGGAGAGTTCACTTTAATACAATTCAACTTTGGCAAGTTTGAACTACAAGGTCGCATGGAAAGGGCGTGGTCTGATGGTGACGCTGTCAATGGAACAGTATTTACTGCATTTGCTGCTACGGTTAGGGGATCAACCACTGTAAGTTGTATTCGCTCATTTGGCAATTTGAATCATTTTTATCAAATTGTTTGTTTTTGCTTAAACATTTATCGGCAGTTTTTATTAATATGACCAATTCTACTTTGTTTTTGTCTCCTAGGTTGAAATTACTTTGAATGAAGATAGAACTAATTTCTATGCTATCGTGAACGGCACGGATTACTACTCCAAAGCTAACCTTACTGAAGGTACAATGCTAATAGACGTTCAGAAAATTGTAAATATGACAAGATGAGTGATATTTCAAATGGTGCAACTTTACTAAAATAGGGCATCAATGTAACCACTTTTGCATACATGTGCTTTAGATGGGTGTATGACTATGCAAAGTCATTGTTTCTTGTAATACAATGAAAACCTTTTGCAAATAGTTCAAATGCTCCGGGTCTTGTTTATGACTTGAATATTAATTCCTAAGAGTGAAATACTATTATGTTGGCCCTAGGCGTTGTATACAAAACTATATATAACAATGGACAGCAGACGTACAGTAGACGCACCTCATGATTATATTGTAAAGAATTGATTCGATGTCTTAGTTGACCATTTAAGAACTGCAACATGGTAGACCACGTAACATAGAAAGCATAAAAACTGAACATGTAATAAATAATATGACAACGTTCAGTTCCGTGACCTGAATTTCTCTCAAGTGGTTGAATCCAGAACTATGTGTGATCGCCAACCTGGGAAAGTCAAACGGCCGCACCACCCCTTGAAAATTGGTGGGACAAATCTAGTTTAAATATTATATTATTTTTGGCAACTTAATAAGATTTGCCCCAGTAAGGGACGCAATGCTCCTCCTCGATACGCTACTGTGATACGTTGTACAGTTTAAAATATTGTCGAATAGTTATAGCTTTTTATTTAGTTAGGCATCCAATTTTATTCCTCATCTTGGTTTTATCTTTTCAGCTCCATTTTTCTCCGAAAATGACCCTGACTTCTTCTTAGAAGTCGATAGTGGTAACTACACTAATGTCAACTTGAATGCTTCTGAACGACTTGTTGCCTACTGGAGTTTAGGTATATCTATTTCAGTTGCGATGACAACGCCAGGAGTACTAGATATATTTTTTGAGATTCCCGAATCATTTTCAGGAAACCAAACTGAGGGCTTGTTCGGTAAGGACTATACTATAAAAGAACCCATTCAAATTTGAACAAAATTGGTTCACATATGCACTTGGCCAAAGTATGGTCAAACGATGAACTATAGTTACTTTCAGCCCCAAATAGTTACTTTTGAATACACTGGTTCAATATTTCTTTTTTTTTTTTATTTAAGTGCTCTTAGTCTTTGTTCCTTTCAATTTGGGTTCGACATTTTAATGTGAATGTTTCGCAAAGGCTGAAACAGAATCCACAATGATATGGATTATTACAACAGATTGCCTACCAACGAAAAGCATTTTTCATGTATTTAAAACGCATGTAATTTCCTAAAACCCTGTTACCATCTTTAATTGAATCTGTATCAGCTAGACCACAAAATTCTGCTGAGCGGATGAAATTTTTACATTCACAATCCTGTTTTTCTGTGTATTATTACAGCTAGAATAAGCTCATACTAAGTAAAGAATTAATTAATGCATGACTATTTTTCCAAGGTACCGAACAATGCCGTAGAATGGCAAAGGCTAGGAATCATCCGATTATTGACTTTGAAGGTCAAGAGCAGTCACCCCAACTTGAAGTGGTGTAGTAGACTGTCCTGTTTCCTGATTGGCTCTGGAGATTCATGTGACATTTTTTGTCTCCTCAAATGTGATATGTACCCTTGGTAACTGCTTCCTGGGGTACCTTGAATACGCACTGATTAAGTCCTAAAACGTTATGAAAGATATTTTTAAGAGGGATAAGAAGGAAATTGTGATAATTAGCCGTTGTTTCGAAATAATTGTGGGGGACTGCTCTTGCTCTTTAAGTAGATAGGAACGATAATGTTGAAAAAATGTTCATTGATATTGTTCTATACTTAGGGCTCATGCTAAAACCCGGCTCTTTCTCTACGTTCATGAGATACCATAGGCATATGCTGCAATAAATATGGATGTTCCTTCCTAAGCTGTGTTTTGTAATATTTTCCTTCCTTTGGGGTTATTGATGCAGGAGTGTGGAATGGAGACTATACTGATGATTTTCTCTTGAGAAATGGAACGCAACTTTCTATTCAAGACGGAAGAAATTTGACTGATCGAGAATTATTTGTTTTTGGACAGTCATGTAAGTTTATGTTAACTGCTCTGAAGGCGTTTTACTATCTAGCACATTTTGGAAGGAGAGGGCCGCACAATTAAATAAAATTATTGGGTTATGTTACGTGATTGCTATATGTTAAAATATATTAAACCGAAAACTCAAAAAATGGAACCTTCTGTCATTACGCTTGGTGGGCAGCATAAGCAACGGAGAAGGGAAGACACCACTTGTTTAATAACATGTGTTTACGGTATTTTTCTTTACAGGGCGTGTTACTGAAGAAACAACTTTGTTTACATATCGAGACAATGTAACTTGGTTTGAATTGAATGACATGGACTTTATGCCGGTCTTTTTCGATGAGCTACTGCTGATGTATGAGAACAACACCCTTCTATGGGAGGCAGAGCTAGTATGTGATGGAGATGAAGCATGTCTCTTTGACAGTTTAGCTACTAAGAGCATTACCACCGGAGCATTGACAAGAAAGACTAATGTCATTCTTCAGGATGACGCACAGTGGCTTTGTAAGTGGTTTATACTGTTTGTGAACCAGAGTATAATTATGCTGATAGTACTGACAGACTGAAGAAATCAAAGGACTCCTAGCCTCAGATAAGGGTTTGACTGAACATTTAGAAATTAAACCGATTGAAGATTTGAGGGGAAAGGATTTATATTTACCTTTAGATTTTTTTCATTTTGAAAACATGGTTGATTGGATGTACTGTCCGTAACGCTCCTCATCGCCAACCCCACCCCACTAAGCCTAAGGCTGGACACCAAAATAGTATTCAATGTCATTTTAACAGGTACCAAGATAAGGTTGCAAAACATTTCGTTGGGTCCTTAACTTTAATAGCAGTCTCCCTGTGTTATCTTCCCCGTTGATCACTTGCAACGTTCATGTATTAACCTGATAATGATGGACTAAAATCACTAAGCAAGAAGACTTCATTGCATCTGCTTCAAATTAAATGACAGAAGTTTTAAATTTTCTGCATCTACAGCAAACTATCCACCAAACATCACAAATGTTATGACCGCTGGAGGTTCTACAGACAGGAGAGTTTTAGCTCAAGTTGGTATTGAGTCTGAGATCACGGTACAAGCTTATGATCGAGATGGTGATGTGATAACCTACGACTGGCAGCAGACCATAGAAAACACAACTTCACCGACTAAACTTTTAAACACAGGTAAACTCAAAACTCATTTCTAACGACCTTAGAAAATCATTATTATGGACACAGGAACCGCCGGAGCCAATTTTTAAGACCTTACGGTCGGAACTGGGCTATGGAGTGACCCCTTTGAGGAATTGTTTGAATATTACGACGTGTCTCTAGATGCACTCTGGGGCTTTAGTTGTCAACTTTTGAAGTAGTTCTTTAGATGGACTTTCACGGCCCAGTTTCCAATCAAGTTAAGCACTTCATGGGCTCTCACAGTAACACTACAAACAAGCCTACGTTGGGGCATTTTTTGTTTGTTTGTTTGTTTGGGTTTTTGGTTTCTCTTTTCTTCTAATCTTCATTTCTCCATTTTTAGTATTCGTTGAAAAGTGAAGAGTGGTACGGAGCACTTGCTGTGGCGGTTCTGACCCTTCCTTGCTTGCCATCTATATGTAACGTTAGGACAAGTAGTGAAACCGTTGCCTTTATTCGAATTTTGTGAAATTCACATTGTCTGTCTTGGTTAGCTCCTTGTTTTAAATAAATGTTCCTGTCTTTTGCGATACAGAAGCTGTATATAAATGGACTCCTTATAACACCAATCAGGTCAGACTCGGTTTCTCTGCTTCAGACGGACGAGGTATTTCCGTTGTGGAAGTAGATGTTCTACTTTGTGACTGCAAAAATGGAGGCGTCTGTGATTACTCGAGTCCTGTCGAAAATTCTAACCTTGTAGAAGACAAATTTGCCGTAAGTTTTTCCTTGATGAATCTGTCAAAATATAAAAGGTTTCGATATCTTTTAAGCAAAGGTATCTTTTGTCTCATTGTAAAGTACGAGGAAATCATGAAAGAAATGAGAGAATTCTGTATGATTCATATGGTTCACGATTCATAGATTGAAATTTTGTCTCCAAAACAGGTTGTGTCCTGTATCTGTCCACCAGCATGGACCGGGGATGATTGTAGCGAGGATTACGATGGGTGCTTGGATAATCCCTGTTACCCGGGTGTAACTTGCAAAGACAGTATTGCTCCAGAGGCCAATGTAACATGCGGTCCCTGCCCTCCTGGTCTAGTCGGAACTGGATTCAAATGTTGGGGTAAATTGCATTGCACTAAAGATTTAAAATGTCGATATATAACAAATTCATTCTTGTTTCATTTTCATTCGAAGTCTTTAAGCAAATTGATTAGGACTATAGTACCGTATATGCCCGCAATGTAGGGTGGAATTTAGGTAATTTCACTAATCAAAGAATACTTAAACTTGCCTTTCTCATTGAGGACTTCTTAGCCCTTGTAGATCGCTCAAAATGTTGTAGCATACAGAGTCTCCCGAAATTGAGGACATGCGCTACGCAGCCGATGGTAGAAAGTGCGAAATTGTTTATCAAAATTGTACCTTGAAGTTCTTGCAAGTTTTGCTGGACTTAAAAAAAAACTGTTACCTGTTATATTTTTGTTGGGAGACGGGGTGCTTAACACTTCAACTACAACTGCTAGGTAAAATCCTAAAAAGAACTTAAAATTTGAATGAATTGTGCAGACAAAATGTGCAGATTATTCAACAGATTCCAGCAATATTTTTGCTCATATTTCTAAAGAATTTTTAAAGAATTTCATAGAATTTTGTTTTACAGTTAAGTATAGCTTTTCTTTTAAGTGAACATTAGGTTAACATATTCACTATGCATTTAGCTACACATATATTACAAAAAAGAATGTGAGTACTTTTACAAGTTTAGATGAAGTTTTCATATTTTTGTAAGATTCTTATTAAATTTGTAAAGAATGATGATATCAGTCAGACGGTTACTTCTATCTTTTCAGATCTTGATGAATGTTATAGTTACGAAAATAATACCTGTCAGCAATCCTGCCAAAATAACTTAGGAAGCTATGATTGTGAATGCTCCAGCGGATATGAACTACATCCTGATGGAAGCCAGTGTCTTGGTGAGAATTTTATCTTTATTTGATTGGGAAAGTTGGTTTTTGGTTCCATTTTGGCATTTTCTACACCGTTTCCCTTGCTTACCAGTGTAGCTTTTTCAGAAGAAGTTTTTACATATTCAGATTAATTTCCAGTGAATACGCAATGTCGGCACCAGAATTTCAAAATTGGAGGGCAAACTGAAAACAAAGGATAATGTTGGGTGACAAACAGTTTCGAGAACAGGCCTAAACCGAGCTCAAAGTGTCCGTTGCTGGTGGTTGGGGTCCAGGAGGTGGAGCTCTCCGAAGCTCTGAGGTTTTAGCATATCTCTGGATGAAAGTGAAGTTTAATTCCCAACTGACCTAACTTTCGGGCAAATTTGGAAAAGGAAAAAATCCTGGGGAAATGCCCGCCACTATGAATACGGTAGATCATAAACTCTCGCCTTAATCTGAACAATTCATTGACAATTTGAGTAAAATTAAACCCTTTTACCGGAAAGGGTGAGTATTTCTCATACTATTAGGAATTCCCTGGGTCTCTTTTGATATCAAATTTTATAAATATAAAAATTAAAATATCGAGTAAATAGTTACATTTTGTGGCACATAGGTTTTTGCAAATTTTCTCTTTCATTTAAAGGATGTTGACTATAAACTCACGACGCCATCTGATCGTAGGCAAATCATTTCTTGTAACTGATGACTTTCAAATTAACAAGGAAACTTCATTAATAATTTGCTTCAGATATCGACGAATGTGATCGGCACACTGATACATGCGACAGTGACTTTGCGAGTTGCACAAATACGGATGGAGGTTACAACTGTACGTGTCAGAGCGGGTTCACGGACCTAAATGGAGATGGCTCATCATGTCAGGATATCGATGAATGCAGAGATAGTGTTTATCCTTGCTCGATGCAAGCCATGTGTTACAATACTCCTGGGTCTTTCCAGTGTTCATGTTTAGACGGATATGATGGAACAGGTCTGATATGCAACGGTAAGAAATACTTGGATAAGTGGACTATTTGAAGGAATTGTGTAGGTTATGATATAAATTATTGTAGTAGTAATAGAAAGCATATTCGAGACGAAAACCGAAGTTGCTTTGAAAAGTGAATACACAACTTTGCTTTTTGTTCTTGTACTTTCATCTTACATTTGTAATGTTTCTACTGTTGTCTGACTAGTCAAAATATATTTTTGTTCAGATGTCAATGAATGCATCCAAGGCTTGAACGACTGTGGGGAGCATGCATCGTGTCAAAATACAGTGGGGTCTTATGCTTGTTATTGCGACAGCGGATGGGAAGGGGACGGTATCACCTGCGTAGACATTGATGAGTGTGATCGACGTACCATAGGATGCCATCCACGAGCATTATGTGAAAATAACAATGGAAGCTTTGTCTGCACTTGTCCTGCTGGTTTTATTGGTGACGGTGTGACATGTCTTGGTAAGTTTCGGATGCATAGCCCAGTAAAGAACAGAGGGACTTAGGGGGCAAAAACTTTCCAGAGGGAGCAAACATGTTCCAGATTGGGGTCAAAGGTGTAAAACGTATTACGTCAATGACGAACCTTAACTGTGTAGGGGAGAAAATTCCGAGGGGTATCTCTCTGGTTAATCCTCTCAGGTTATTGGACTAGATGTTAGGGAATAGGAGACCGTGCGGTTTTTACATAGACCAACTTCGTTCGTCCAATCCCAATAATTTCTATTACTTTCGGTTATTCATGGTACACAATAATTAAAAGGTGAAGGAAATATCGCAAATACCGGAAAACAGCAAAATGAAAACAAATTTATAAAGACACTTTTGCATTTTTTCTTGTAGATGAAGATGAATGCCTAACAGGATCAGCTAATTGTAAATATGACGTATCCGACTGTCTCAACACTGAAGGCAGTTACATGTGCCGCTGTAAGGAAGGATATGTTGAAGTCAACGGAACGTGCACAGGTGAGTAGCTAAGTTCATATGTAGCATGCACATTGGCACCTCATTTCTGAAATCTCTTTCGATAAAAGTATTTATCTTCAATCTTCGTCTATAAGAAATCGCCTTCATATGCTTTTTTTTTCAAAGCTAAATTGAAATTGATATCTTTTACAACGTCCAAAAATAAATAATATTTCTTTTCAGATTTGAATGAGTGTGCCTTTGACCCTTGCTCTGTGCGCGCAAACTGTACAAACACCGATGGCTCGTATCTGTGTGAATGTACTGAGGGTTACCAAGGAGACGGAGTGACATGCTCAGGTAAGACACAATTACAACACGTCTTATTCAAATATATTTAAATGCAGCCATTATTGTCAATAATTCTAAATTTCAGCTGGCATTCCGTATACAGGTATAATTACGAAATAATTCATTACAAATACTTATCTCGAACTTGTTTCTGGCAGGTACTTAACCTCACTGCAAAGAAAACATCAAATGTTAATTCACTTTAAACAAGGCTAGACAACCTTGAGCCTCTCGCCAACGCACCATTGGCTAGTAACATTTTCAAGATGGAGCTCCATTTACATTTGCTAAATTAATCAAAATACCTAGTCTACTCGGCAGCGTTCAACGAAAGCGAGAAATTGGTTCCCTGATTTCCATTTAGAGTAGTAGTTATATTTCAAGCTTAGTATATAACTCGCTCACAAGGCAACTTTTTGTTTTTCTTTGTAGATATCGACGAATGCATGTTGGTGATAGATGATTGCAGTCAGCTGTGTGTAAATACTGTGCCTGGTTACCAATGTACCTGCGATCCTGGATTTGTTCTTGGAGAGGATGGATACAGCTGTTTTGGTAAGTTTTTTGAAAGATGTAGTTCGTAGTCTTAAATGGGTTATGTCACGCGTTTAAATTTAGTTCATTCCATTGAGTAATCAAGATAATTGTCTCCACTGACTAAACTTCTTGAAACTTCTTCAAAAGTTAAGGATAATTAAACACGTGCTTACCTTTAAAGTACCCCACGAAAAAATGCATTTTCTACTAAAATTAATGCAGTCAGTTCCCGCAAATAAAAATTAGTATTTTGTGTGAAAGCTTTTTCAAAATCATTCCGATTTTTATTCCTTTGGATACCGATTTTTTTATTATATCATTACCACCTATTTCAATCCATTTTATCATTTTGAAACAACGTTTTAAAATGTTGGTACTTGGCACTTCATCCCAAAATTAGCTGAAGACCAGTGTACCTCAGTCAACCACTGTGTAAATGGGATGTGTTTCCGTGAACCTAACAGCGGCAATGAGACCTGTCGATGTTTCAATGGTTTCACACTCTCGGATAGTAACAACACAGTCTGTAACGATGTCAACGAATGTAACAATGGTCACCTGTGTGATCCAGATCACGGGGTCTGTGTTAATGCTGTGCCTGGATATGAATGTCTATGCCACGATGGATACGAGATAGGAGAAGACCAAAGATCTTGTATCGGTGAGTGTATCATTCAGAGACGTAATTTAATGATATTTCATTCTTTAACGTTAATCGTTTGGATATCACTATTTGAAAATTCCCCAAGCAAATTTTAGGTACAAAGGTCTTGAATTAAAGGACAAAATAATTACCTTAATAAACCATCGTAACTAAACCTTTAGCGTTATTTCTGTCGAAGTCGAAAACTTTTCACAACGCTGCATCTTCGCTCCTTGAAAATGACAAAAAGGGGGAGCCTATTATTATTAGCCGTAAATTCCTTATGTTTAATTCAAACACATCCTATATGTGTTTATAGCTGCATAATGTATTGCTTATTACTTCCAAACAGAAACTCTGGATTTTACCAGAGTGGAAAATCCTTTAGCTTTATCTGGTTTCTTTTTTTTTCTTTTGGTTCTCTATCAATTATTTATCTGCAATTCTTTTACGCAAATAAGTTTATGCATTTCAATTGGAAAATAAACGAAACGAAACCCTCTCCTATAGACCAACCTCCTAGGTACGCCAATCTCTACACTGATGTGACCATTCTTGTGGCTCGGGTATGTGCGTAGAGGAACACTTTCATTTAGGGGTGCTGGAACACTTTTGCAGGAAACTTTTTCATGCTTCATTTTCAAAAAAGGCAAATCCCTTCTTCTCGCACGGCCTTGTACGTCTATGCTTTCTAATCAGAGTTCAATGGATGAGTCTTCTGAAAAGGTTTTGCTCATACAACGATAATGATTACTTCGGAAAGCATTTTAGAACTGCATATAGTCCCTGCATATAGTCCCTGCATATAGTCAAGCATGACACTGTAATAGAAGTAGAGTTTATCTTCTAGACTTTTTTGAGATTAATTTCCTGTTTATTTGATCTTACCTCCATCAACTGTAATGTAATAAGACGAAATCATCACAATGAGCTGTTTTTTGGAAGAAGTCACATTAAACGGCTGAATAATAGCTCCTTGCTTCGACGGCTTTCTCTTTATATGTATAAATTGTAACTGGTACCGGTATATATGTTCATACCAAATAACAATTATTACAACTCCCACAACGAACGGTTTTGCTGGGCTTATTGCATATTGCTATGGATATATAAACTGCAAATTTGTCCATCTTGAGAGAAAATATCATTTCTGTTTTTTCAGATGTGAATGAATGTGACTCGTCCAGCTTAAACAACTGTTCTGTGTACTCGGATTGTACCAATTCTGCTGGATCATACATTTGCATTTGTCTCTCTGGTTTTAGCGGAGATGGATTTACTTGCTCTGGTAAGTGTCAACCAGAAATACTGAAGTTCGAATGAATTGAATGCGAGGTGTAGAAGGTTTTAATTTCATAATTTTTAGTTTTCATAAAATTTAAGCAATTGTACAATTTTTGTCCACAAGTGCATGTGTGTCCTTACATTTCGTATCAGTTGCTCTTTTCACGATAGTAGGATGATAGTTCAATGCACAATCAGAGTGCACATTAACCTTTTTATTCCAGCATTTTAATTTCCCTTTGCAAACTGATTCTTTATCAGAATATAGAGAGGTTGAAGAGGTCGTTCGTTTCAAGTGAAGAGAAACGTTAATCATTTGATAATTTCCCTCGAGATTTTCGCAATGTTTTTCATTTAAAAATCAACCTTCATATTTTAGATCAGTCAGTCTTCTCTATAATGTGGCCAACTACAGTATTAGATTGTGTTGGCAGATCCCGTCCCTCTAGTTCTGACTCGTTATCATAAATTGTGGTGCAGATTTTTTGTGAAAAAAAGATTGTGAAAAAGTCCTAATGATCCCTTTCAAACTCAAACTTACGCATCATGTGAATGTAGGCTACCAGTAGCAGTTTGATAGAGCATAAAATTATATAAAATAACCCTCTCGGTATAGGCGGCAATAGCGTGATCCTTCCGTTTTGTGCTTTCTTCATACTTTTCAATCTTTTAAAAACATAATTAGTGAAAACATTTGCCGCCAGAGTTAGTTTTAATATTTTATCTGTCTTTTTCCTTCCTATTTTTCATCTTCAGACATTGACGAATGTGCTGACGGAATTTATTCCTGTACCAACGGCACATGCGTAAATGAGACTGTCTCTTGTGACATCAATGCCTCGTGTCAAAATAACGTTGGTTCATACATGTGCATCTGTAACAGTGGCTATGCGGGAACAGGACAAGTCTGTATCGGTATGTCTGCTTATTAAATACGATTTTGTTGTCGTTACAGCATTCATGTACTAAGAACGTAGTTACAGTTGTCTTCTTTCAAAATTGACCAATCAAGTTTGCTGAAGTCAACAAAAAATATTATACAAGTATTCAAATGCCTGTTTTGAACTTTTTCATAATCTTAAAATGTTTAACCTCAAAATCTAACTTAAGGACTTTTCATCTTTTTTTATATTGAAGTTTCCATACCACCATTTAACGAACAGTTGTTTCAAGGCTTAACGATTATCATTTCAAAAATCCCTCTGTAATGAGTATTTTCTTTTTATTCCTTTCGCCCTTTTAAAAATGTTCGTTACAATGTGAAAACAACTCAAATAGAACAAAGAAAGGATCAAATGACATTTGTAAGGAGAAGAATAAAATATTTGACTAGTGTCAATTCGAAATGAACCAGATCTTGTCAAATATTTGATACCTTTTTCCGTCAAGTGACCATTTGATCCCTTTCCGGTTTAAATTGAACCGGACGTTTTTAGAGAGCGTAACAATAATGTTGATGTATTTCAATAGCAGACGATTAAACTTATTAACCACTCTAGTTGATAAAGGTAGGAAATGATTTTAATTTCAGACATCAATGAATGTATGGAAGAAAATATCTGCGCCGTTGATGCTCTCTGTGTAGATCTGGAGGGTAACTACTCGTGCTCTTGTCCTGAGGGTTACAGTGGAGATGGGTACATTTCTTGCGAAGGTGAGATTCACTGTCTTCTTGTTTCATAATATGGCGTAGAAGCTTGAATTTCAGGCATTACTATACCTTATAAGATATGGTAGAACCTTCTGCATATACAATAAGAGGCGTTTCTTACCATCACCGGTTCCCAAGAAAACTATGCTTTCCCATCTGTCGGGCCCCTGATGTGAAAGGCTCTTGCACTTGACTGTATCCCATATGGTATGTCACCGTTCTCCCCTTAAAGGTTCCATATGCTTACTTTTGTAACAATAAAAAACACGAATGTTATTTACTTGATTACGCAATGATTCATTTCCTTAAACCCATCCTATTTATTCATTTCTAGACATCAATGAATGTGGCAACCAGACTGCCTGTCATGAGAACGCCTCTTGTGAGAACGTCCCTGGTTCTTTTGAATGCAACTGTTTAGAAGGTTACCGTGGTGACGGAATCAATTGCACGGATGTAAACGAATGTACTGAAAATTCTGCAGACTGTCACCTACATGCTGACTGCACTAATACTTACGGGACGTTTATTTGTACCTGTCAGGAAGGATATTACGGGAACGGGACTTATTGTAAAAGTAAGTGAAATAATTAAACATAAGCACTACTTTAAATCAAAACGACACATACCCAGACAACATGCCCAGCTGGGCCCCAACTGGGTTTCAGCTGGGCTACTTGCTGGGCCCCAGCTGGGGCCCATCCGTGTTTGTCAGGTGTTCCCACGTGGGGCCCAACTGGGCTAGCCTTTCCCAGCTGAAGCCCAGTTAGGCTTCAGTTATTGAAGCGGGGTACAGCTAGGCTTCAGCTGGGCTTCAGCTGGGAAAGGCTAGCCCAGTTGGGCCCCACGTGGGAACACCTGACAAACGCGGATGGGCCCCAGCTGGGGCCCAGCAAGTAGCCCAGCTGAAACCCAGTTGGGGCCCAGCTGGGCATGTTGTCTGGGTATAGCATATAGTCATTGCTTATTTTTGTTCTGTTGTCCTTCCTGAGACTGCATTTCCGTAAATATTTTAATTTCGTTTATTCGTTTAAGCTTCTATACTTTTTGTGCTCAGAAGACCATCTTTCAGCTTGTTATTGTAGAATTATTTGGCAGAAAACCAAAGTCTAAGTGTAGCATTTGACTCCTGCACCACTTCCTTTTAAAGGGCAAGAGAGGTCGCCTCAAATTTACTTTAAAGCACCACCTAAATTTCACATTTGTTCCTATTTCTCCTCAACGTATGTCTCATAATACGTTGGGACTTTAATATTCCCTATTCAAGGATCACCGATTATAATTGATGAGAAAATATAATCACATGATCCTCAGCAGCCAATCATAAAACAAGGCAGTCTACTTCACTAATTCAAGTTGGACGACTGCACTTCCTCCTTAGGACAGGGCTCTCCTCGCTTAGAAGTAAGCGACGTCTCCTCTGCATACCTTGATGCCCTGTGATCGTTTGAGGCAGGGATAGGTCGTATTATCTGAAGATGAGGGGAAGCCAAGTTCAAGGGCAATTCGGCCCAGGAAAAGATACAGCTATTCTCAGGCAGTGAAGATGCCTTCACGCAAGCTCGCCGTACACATTTGAATTTAATCTTTAAATTTTGGAATATCGATTTTTTGCAGATGTAAATGAGTGTGAAGACGGTACCAATAATTGTGACATAAATGCCGATTGCTTTGATCTAGACGGTTCTTTCACCTGTACATGCCGAACAGGGTACTACAGTGAGGAAGGGGGAAATGCTAGAAATGGGACCTGCTTAGGTAAGTGTTACTTTTGCTATTGGTATGTCATAAGCCTCTGTGTGTACAGGAAATGGTTTTTACTATCTTGCAGTGTAATAGTTAATACTTTACTACAGTTTTACTTTTCACACGTTCGTACCAAATCAAGTAAAGGTTCTTGTCAACTTATCTGTTTAGTTAAAATTCTCAAGGAAGTGGTGTACTCAGGACTTTCTTGAACGAAAAAGGAACGCAACAGAAAATGGCGGAGTGTAAGATAAGAATGTAAAAATGACAACGAGACCTTAGTTAAATCGGGTCAAATGTTTAAAAACATCTTCAAAATGTTTTTTTTTATCTTCTTCACCTAATAATGACATTAACCTGCAACGTAGCCATACTATCTAAGCCGTCAACTGTTCATTTTATTTGTATGCACAGATTACAATGAATGTGACTATAACCTTGATGACTGCGATCCCTATGCCACCTGTAACAACACTGTTGGTTCCTATGAGTGTACCTGTCCCGCAGGCTTGGAGGGTAATGGGACTTACTGCCAAGGTACGCATTTTTAAGTATGGTTTTCATGGGTAAAACATCTTGGCGTTATAACAACTAGGCACATTTTGCTATATTGAGAGCTCTATAAAAATGAAGCTAGTCAACGTTTGCTTTTAATACAGAGTCATAATTTAATTATTTTTATTTTAATATTTGCAGACATCGATGAATGTTCTCGCAGTATTCCATGCCCTACAGAATTGAACGAGAAATGCTTTAACACCCTCGGTTCATATTCCTGTATCTGTATGACAGGTTTCCACCGAATCAACGGCAGCTGTACGAGTAAGTATTGTCTCACTTTCAGTTCAGCAAGGTTTAAACCATTCAGTCTTAACACTTCTACCCTTCCATTTCCTGATTATCCGTCAAAAACTAAATAATGCGAAAATGAATTTTCACTCAAATAATAACACACTTTTAAATGAAATGCTATTTTACAAGTTGGAAAATTCGTCAAAGGAATGGTCATAATAGTGCTAATGGCCTGAGAAACAAAAATGTCGGCATTTTTTCAGTATTGAAACTATTGCGTTTTGTGTTTTATTTTTTCAAAAGAATATTTCATCATATTGTAATAACGTATTTTTGAACTCATCAGTGAACGACAATGTTAACTGTGCCATTATTTATTACTGTTTCTTATTTACCGTACATACTTCACGGCGTAAACTTAGTGTTATAAATTTACAAGATCCCTACCTTATTAATGTATGGCATGTTTACAAAAATCTAGATAAAGCACTTGGACATTATTTTTATTTATCAGATGCTCGATCGGTGACCATGTTTGTGATATTCGTCGACATAAAGGGCTGGCAGGTGGACTCGTTCTTTGATCAGTTGAATGAGGATGAAACGAAGGCAGCATTAGCGGTTGACGTAAGTTTTTCCTCAAATTGGGACAGGGGCTTCACTTTATTGACCATTTTGTTGTTGGAGAGTCGGAGATGATCAGGTGTTCTATTTGAGGGCATGTGCATGTACCCACCATAGAAGGCAGTCGTCGAAACCATATTTTTTTCTTTTCATTTTTTTCCTTGAGGTCCGACGCCGGGAGAACAAATTGTTCCTTAATAAGGGAAGTCGGGGATTCCAATTGTGTTCTACTATTCCATAGCATGTCATTGTAACCTCACTTCTTGACTCTCGCATACCACTCAGGTTATTTTACATGTCCATCCCTGGTGTATTTGTTTTCTGTGTATTATATGTGTGCCTGAACAATATTGAGGAGACACAAAAACAGACTAAGTGCCAATCATGAACTACGGATGAGAGTTATTCAAGTGGGGCGGGGGTCAAGAGGGCTGCAGACCTCCAGTTGGCCAATACATTGTTGAATCGGGTAGACTTCGATACATCAGTTGGGCAGAAATCTTGCCCTGGGGTGGAATCTGGAGTCAGGCAAAAAGTCACTCCCCCAAGAGAAAGTGTCCCGTATGGCCATAATTGTTATCATCACTTGTGATTTTTATTTTATGACAGATCGACAATTTATATACGATTTCCCCCATAGCTGGGGATTACCTGGGCTCAACAGTAGTGGAATTTACAGAGGAAACAATTGGCATAGAGACGAAGATTCGTCTTGACCTTCTCTACAATTCCACTCTTACCTTGGTTGATGTGGAGGATGCCTTCATGAGTGGTCTAACAGGAAGAAATAAAGACTTTTTGGAGCCAGATAGTCGAGTTTTGAGAAACGATATTAACACATCATTGCCGAGTAAGTACAAGACGAAGGTTCGTCACACAAACATGAAAGACGTATCTGGTTATTATTAAGCTTTGTATTGAGTGCTTTTCCTTACGTAACATGCCCGCCCCTTTTGATGGGCAAAATCCAATTTAGTACGCATTTAGTGTAGCTAGGTAAAGCAGCCGACGACCAATAATTTCTGACTGCTGCATTGAAACATGGTTGGTGTTTGCCCGGTAGAGGGTTTCGCTACTGATTGTGACGTTATGTCAAAGAAATCTAGTTTGCGGACGAACCCGCAGCCAAGTGATGGTCGGCAACTATGGGGCCACCAGACCGTAATTTATATAATCATCTTGCTAATCGCATGCCTTGCATTGATGGCTGGTAATAATTCAAAATCTCAACGCAAGCAGAATGTTAAGTGTAGGCTTTGGTTTGCATAGAACCAGGTTACCCATATTACAGATACGTAAAGGAAATGAAATCGATCACTCCCAGATTAGAACACATCAGTGCTACGATGACTTAGCTGCAGAATTCATGTGTAATATATATCTATCTGCTTTTCATTAGCCTCCGTAGCCGGTGTTCCGTCCTTTAAGTTGTCATCACTTAGATTTTTTGTAGCGATGCCCTGACCAAAAAGGCTTGAAAAGAAGGCTTTTGTTTCAGGATATAACAATAAACCATTTACCCATGTATACATCTTTATTTCAACCATCAATCGTATTTTAAATTGGTAATTATTTACTTTATCATCATAGCTATACTTCAAGTCCAGAATGAATTCTTACTACACATCAAATTACTAGCACTTTTGATTGTTATAGTTCTTCATTTTTTTGACTACTGATCATTTCTGGACTTGTTTTGTATTTCAGTTTATGATCCTTGCGATGAAGGCACTCACAACTGTTTTGACTTAAACTTTCTGGAGTGCGTTTTTGTCAGCAACACGACATTCACGTGCTCCAACTGTAAATCAGGATACCAACAAGATGGTGATATCTGTGATGGTAAGTACAGGACATCCACGCCCCTTTTTGTCAAAAAGTTACTTTCTCTAGCTCAGTGTCAGTTTTACAAAACGTTATTTCAGTAACTACAAAGATAGAAAAATGGTCCTTTGAAATGTTCTGATAGTCTTGTGAAATATCCGTCCTAACTATCCCTACACCTTTTCGGTTTGATGTCATGGTATGCTACAGTAGCATCCCATATAGTAGGGGAAGAATTCTCCTTCACGTTACATTTCATCGACATTTTTATTAAATGACGTAGGTAATGAGATACGTTCAAAGTACCACTATGACAATTTGCAATGAATATTAGTTACTATGAAACGTTATAAATTATCACACCTGTACATCTAATGCTTATTTCAGATGTAAATGAATGCCTTGACAACCCCTGCAGCTATCTTGGTGCTGCTGAATGTATCAACACCATCGGATCATACACGTGTCAATGTTTGAATGATACAGTTATTATAGACGGTGTTTGCACAGGTTAGTATAATCAAACTGTCACCTATGAAACTCTAGGACAGGGGGTCACTGAAACTACCCCCATTTTCTGGATGGTTCTAGATTTCTAATTTTTAGAATATTTCTAGATTTGAAAGAAATGGTCATAAATTAAAGGCATTCTGGAGCCTCTAAACTTAGTGCTTGCTTTTGTATTTATTTATTACAATTCATGAAGTATTTTATTTTGTTTATGGTAAGAGCAACAGCTACCCTATTTGCCCCGTCAGATTTGCCCTTGCACCTCCCTCCGCTACCCCTTCCAAGTTAGGTCAGTAAAGAGTTTGGCCAATTTACAAAATACATGATGTACCTCTTGTAACTCTTAATCTGTCGCCCTAAGGTATGCTGTAAAACCCTCGAAATTCCGAGGGCTTCGTCCCCTGTTCTTACCAGGATATTTCCCGTCTAGACCCGACCAGCAGAAGCCCATTTTCCTTGCTTTGTGCGAATATTTTATTTTGCCCGTCCCCCATTTGACTGTCTGGGCCGCCACTGGTAATTGTACCCGGAGGGTTAATTACCCACAGTGAAAAATTCATATCAGAAGTTCTTTACATGACTTGTCAAAATATATTTACGGCTTATGTACGGTTTGCGGCCTATTCGTATTCAACCTTGATTGTTTGTACTTCCACCTTGCAGAATACATCCAATTCCGTGGCAGTTTTACACTACTGCAAGTCAACGGCACTACTGCGGAATACACCTCAGATCTAAACGACTCTTCAAGTTTGAAATACCAGACGTATGAGAGAACTCTTCTCACAGTGGTTAGCACCCTATCAGCTTATAAATTCATCCAATCTTATTTTTAATTTTGACATTGCATGTCAAAACACTCTCAACATTATGGTAACAGCTTAAAAATGTACTAAAGAAACATTGAGAGGTTTTTTTTTCTTCAATTTTTCACAACTTTAATTCTGAACAACATTTTAAATTGATTTGAAACTAAGAAAATGATCTGCAATCACGGTCTAACGTCATGGTTACGGTGTAGTATATGCTGTCTATTGTTACATCTTTGTCGATTTTTTTACAGGACAATTATATTCAGAAATTTTCATTCACCAGTAGTGATTACAAAATAAATGTTTCTTCTAAACTCTAAGCAGGGAGGTGTAATTAGACTAGTCTAGTTACATCTCCCTGCTCTAAGGTCCCTTCAATGTTTCTTTATTCTGGTAAACAATCAGTTGAGGAGGGAAAGTGAGGTGATGGAACAAAAGGTTAATATTCTCTCTCAAACTCCGATTTCCCTTTTAAAAATCATACCAGGCACAACCCAGAAGATAAGCACTGTTTAGCAGGGAATCTTTTGATTGGCTGTTGATATTGTAATGCATCGACTTATATCTTTTATCACGGGTAAGGATTTGGTTAGGGGTTAGGGCTTTCTTTAGCCACTTAATTTTTGTGAAACATTGCTCACCGGCACGGTAAAATGAAACGAACGAAAAGTAAGATGTTCAAGACGATTTCCAAAGATGAAGGTCTTTTAAGCAGTGTTATTTATTAACCCCAAAATAAGATGCTTCTTTGTAACTGGATCTTTTGAACTGTTATTGAAATTATTATTGTTGAAAGGGTGCTTGCAGCGCAGATATTAAAAACATTCAAATTATAAAACCAGCTAAACAACAAATTGCTAAGAATAAGCAATACCATAAGGGTAAGATATATTTACTTTAAAAAGGACTTAAGTTTGAAGTATGTCTAATGATAGGGCATGCCATAGATGCGGAGATCCATTACTGAAAGGTATGACGCCAAAATTTAAAGTTTTAGTCGTTTTTCATTCTGTATAGGCATTGGCGGAGACGAAAAACTATAAGGTCTATTTAGTCAATTCCTTAGCTCCCTAGCTCCACCCCAACATTTGTGAGGGAAATGTTTTTCCTACATCTTTTTGCAAGACCCTAGAAACGCCAAATCGTACAGGGGAAGTTTATTCGATGCTTCGCCATGTTAGCGTCGATATTAATAAGCCCTTAGCATTACGTACGTTCGTTCCCACGAATTTCACTTATTTTAATTAAACTTTTCACCAAATGCTTTATCTTTTCAGTTGGATGATGTTTTCTCAACCAGCAATGAAACAGCTCCATACTTTGTCCGTAACGAGGTCCTTGGTTTCAAATCAGGCTCTGTGATACCTTACTATCTATCGTTCTATCATCCGTCGGGCATCAATTTGTCTTCAGATATATTAACCGAAACCCTGATATTTACCGCAGAGAATGGCAAAGTTTATTCTAACTCAGGAGATATTTACGTGGTTCTTCAAATGAATACGATTGAATTTGAAGGTAATGAATTTGAATCATATTAAAATGTGGTGATTGTTGGCAGTCTACTTAGAACACTTAGGGTACTGAATTCATGATTCATGATCTGTCATGTGTTAGTTTTGAGATTCGATCAACCACTCACCTAAAACAACTTTCGTGGTTAGCATTTCCGTGTGTCTACTTACTTCAATGGAGAATTTTAAATTATTTAAAAAGATGGTCATATGGAAGAATGAAAGGATGTTAATCTAGTCAAACACCAAGTCAATGGTCCTGTCGTTGTTGACATTTGTAATGTAGCTGCTGTGGTTGTCTTAAATACAATTAATTCCGTCTTTTTATTCGTCCCTGGCAGATTTTGAAAAGACTTGCCCTCAAGACTATTGCTTGAACGGAGGAAATTGCAGTCTTGACTTTGTCTATGACAAAATTTGCACGTTAGTACTCTTTCCGTCGTTTTGATTCCTCGTTACCTCATTCTAATTAAACTAGGAGATCATTTTACTACATTAATCTCTTACGTCTCGCAGAAGTTTGGGTTTTCTTCGAAACTTTAAAATGAATTCCAAGTATGGCAAAATCTTGAACATCTTTTTTTAACTAGTACAGTACATGCAGTATATGAAAAAGTTGAAACTAATATAACATCATATCATATCATATCATATCATATCATATCATATCATATCATATCATATCATATCATATCATATCATATCATATCATATCATATCATATCATATCATATCATATCATATCATATCATATCATATCATATCATATCATATCATATCATATCATATCATATCATATCATATCATATCATATCATATCATATCATATCATATCATATCATATCATATCATATCATATCATATCATATCATATCATGTCACGTCACGTCACGTCACGTCACGTCACGTCACGTCACGTCACGTCACGTCACGTCACATCACATTACATCACATCATATATCGTATCGTATCGTATCATATCATATCATATTTCATCAGCGTTATTTTTGTATCCAAAAAAATAATACTGATAAAAAAGTGAGGATTTAAACCAAAACATCGGATAATGATGTATTGTCCTACATTTTGTGGACGCTTTTAAAACAATTTCCGTCCCTGATCAAGTGCGTAGTTATGCCATTTATGGGCCAAACGAGATACTTTCTGGAGGGGTTTTCTTAGGAGTGGAATATACTTAATTAGATCAAGCCATATGTAACTTAAATTCTAATTGGAGACGCTAGCTGCCTTCGTCCCTGGCTAAGGACTTGTTTCTGACTTTGTGGAGTAAATTGATGTTGTTTCTTACCTTTAAAGATAATTTGTTTCTATTCAATCGTAGATGTCCTAATAGCTACATGGGGTCCAGGTGTGAAATTTTAATAACTCCATTACCCACTGATATTCCGACAAAGACTCTCCCGTCAACAACGCCAGACCAAGAGGTATCCGTGTTTCCGGTCGTAGCAGTTATCTTGGGAGCCATAATCGGCCTTCTCTTAGTTTTCATCGTCGGTCTTTGTTGCGCAATGGTCTTGCTATCTTACCATAGAGAACGTCAAAATTCCCTTCTCTATAAGTACCAACCTGACCAGTACTCTGACCGTGTCGTCCGGAATGTTATGGCCGGTATTGAAAGTGATGACGTCAGTGGAAGCCTAGATTTCTCTGACGAAACATCCTCAGTCACTGAATCATACGATGAAGTTGGAGATGATGATTATCTGAATAGCAACAGGAGGATGGAGCATCTTATGGATGTTATTCGCAACTCTCCTTACATCAACGTAAGCTTTCCATTATCCCTTCCAATGCTTAGACAATTGAAAAGACATACACCGAGATTTTTCTCTATTTTGATACTAACAGTCTGGAAATTTGTCTACGTACAGGGTAAGAGTTACGGTTCACTTTTTTACACATTTTTTATCCGTTAAACAAAAGTAGGTCACCACGGCATGAACTTAAACACATGAAACCAGTAGTTCCAATCTTAATTCGAAACATGTGTTTATCTTGTTTTTCAATCGTAATTCTCTCATAAATAGCGTCAAGAAATTTTCGGAATACATAAATTACACACTACAACATATTTTACAACATGGTCCAAAGCAGTTTGTAGTAACTTTCATTTGCAAGAAATTCCCTTAGCTCAAATTAGTCACCGTACGTCAGGTCTATAGCTGATCTTGCAAACCAGTTGTGTAGAAAATTGGGGCGAATGTATATTCTTCCGACCAAAACAAATTTCTTATGCAGTTTGTTTGACGCATTAATGTTACTCTCTTTGCAGGAACGCATGAGGGCTCAAGTGCCAAATTTGCGCCAATACTTGCCAGACAGCGAAAGTAGCACGGATGCCAATTCAGGACAACTCCGATGGGCAGAGAATGAAGATTCATTTGAGGACAGAGAGACTGGTTTGTTTAGACCTTACGTTGCCACTGGTGATGAAGCAAGTGAATTGTCAACCGAAAATGAGGTAAAAATATGATCAAATGCATGTACCACATTTGGTACAAATAGCGGTGCCTTACCACTCAAATGTTGTTTTGAGGTGGGTAGGTTAAAAGGTACTTTTTTTCAAAGTTTTCGTTGTTTAAAGCAGGTAGGCCTCACCCCGACAGTTTCAGTTCTCCTGGCCTTCTTATCAGTGGCATAGCTAGAATATTTTCCAGAGTGGGCAAAGACACGAAATTTCCCCAAAACTTTTCCCGGTCAATGTGTATGTATTTCATATAAAATATGCAAATTTACAAGTATACCAACATTACCATGTCATTATGTAATATTACCCCTACTTTAAGCTTAATGCATAATGATAGAGCAATTAGAAATAAAAACTCTTAGTATATTTTAGTTCACAATATCTGGTTTATTTGTATGTGCGAACGCAGTGGCGTACCCAGGATTTCTCTTAAGGGGGGGGGGGGCAAGCAGTAGGTTGAGTGATTGCCAGCTTGGGGTAGGGGTCTAAGGGGAGGGGTGACATTTTGGGCGTTTTCAAGGAGCCTAGATGCAAAATGGTGCAAGATTTTCAACTTTGACAGGAACAGTGTTAAAAGTTGAGTTGTGGTGGTTCATGAGGATAAAACTGAGACTTTTGTGTCTTTACATGCATTCTTATGCCGTTTATGTTACCATACGAAGTAAAACTTTACATTAAGTTTGCATACTTTTAGGGATCAAAATAAAATAGCATCGATCGGTATAGGCGAAAGGGTGCACTTTAATTTGCGGTTTTTCTTGGCCACAACACGTTATTTTGCCATAAAGATTATCTCCGCGGAGCGTCACCATTAGTTGGCGCGGATCGTAGAGAAAATTTCGAAAAATCAGACCCCTCAGATGGGCGGAAATAACATTTTCCAGACTTACGTGAAGAATCGAAAGAGTCACTATCTTCCTTTGTCGTTTGCGATAAAATGCTCACTTCAAAATATGTTCGCAAACCGCAAAGGGATCAGACAGTTAAGAGCTACTTTGACCCCCAAAAATGTAATTTTGCCCAAAAGACTGAGCGGAGCGCTACCATTAGTTGGCCCGGAGCGAAGAGAAAATTTCGAAAAATCAGACCCCTCAGATGGCCAAAAAAATGCGTATCCATGCTTGTAAAGAGAATCGAAACATGCGGCCTTTATTTCTAGCTTTTATTTGCAATACGAAAAAAATCAGGAACATGCTAAGTGATCAGAAAATTACCACATAAAATGTAGGCCTACTATCACTGTAAGGCCTATATGAAATGGTTTTGATTCTTTTCGGGGAAACTATACAACGAATTGAAAATATGCTATTTAAATGCTTCTCTATTGTGACTCTTGGCTAAATTGGAAACTGGAAAAAGGGCCGTGACCGGCTAGGTTGGGAACTTGGCCATAAAAGTCTATCTAACTAACTTGGTTACATTAAAGATCCGCTGAATTGATGGAATTGTCTGTGATTGATCGAATTCCCATCTGTTAATGATTTTATCCCTAACATCTCTTGCATGATAAATGACAAACTATTTCTCACCTCAACTGAACACCCTCCCCTCCCCTGTCCCTGTCTTGTCGGTCTATGCCGGCCTGGGAAGGAGTCTATGCGGTGGGCCCTCCCTTTTAAAAATTCTTAAATTAGAGGCAATCGGTACCACCATGCAGTTGGATACTATTTAAGTAAAAATTGGAATTTGACAAAATTTGCCTATTTGAAGGAATTAAAAAAATTGGCATTACTGAGGGGCCATTCAGAGACAACCCTTCCCCTTTGAAAATTTTTGCAAAAGTAGGTGTCCTTACAGGCAATCTGGTGCCACATATGGTATGTTTTGAAGTAAAATCTGTGTTACTGAAGTATGGTTACGTATTTGTAAGAACAAAAAATGGCATCCGTGAGGGGGGGGGGGAGTGGGATGGCCCAACCCCCCCCCCCTTTCGTGCACTGAAAGAAGGCCTAATATTGGCTAGATCACAGAGGATATCCTGTTAGAACAGTAGTCTGTTAAGTGTGGAAGGCTAAACTCACCGAGTAAGTTCAAGCCTACTTAGGACAAGGTATTCATGGACCCGTTTGTTGTTACACCCCAAGTGAGCAGAGAGCTATTTTCCCACACTGGCCTTCAAGCATCCAAAGATTAGGCTAAGTAACAAAATCTAAGTACGCCCATGGATCTCTTTCATTCTAATTTCTAGATTAACGTTATGTTTACCGTAAGCCATGGATTGTTTCAGACCAATCGGTGGTTATGTACACAAAGTAAAATCGGTATAATTTAAACCCCTTCCGCTACTAGCTTGTAGGACAATATAACCTCGGGGTCTGCGTTAGTGACTTGTCAGTTTTCACATCCTTCCACTGAATTCCCAAAGTGTACAACGCAGAGACTGTGTACATTGTTAGTTGTACTGCATTAGTTGTTGAATTTCTGAAAAACAGCTTCCTCTGCACCGGAATGCACTTATCATAACACCCGCGCTCATACAAGAGAACATTCAATCTGCTGCGCGGGGAGGACATTTCTGTGGAACGCGAGGCGGGCTGGTTCATGCGACACTGACGAAATTTAGGTTTATCTGTTGCATGAAAATACTTATGAATGAGAAATGTTTCACAATTTCTTATTCTAACATAAATTTTGAGAAATGGGAAAAGGGCCTATCATGATTCTTCAAATTTCCCCAGTTTCATCAAATTTCCCCAAATTATTTTCCACGGGACAACTTGCCCCCCCCCCCGTCCCACCAGTAGCTACTCCACTGCTTCTGATTTCTAACCCCCGCCCCCAGCTGTCCTTGACCCCTCCTTATCCAGATATAATCCTAGATCATTGGTTCGTGGCATGTTCAGTTAAGCATACAATGTCCTTGTGTGTAACACTCTTGGCGTATGTTTTGTAAAGTGAGTTACCCCTCATTTTTAATTTGATGTCAATCAAAAAGCTGTGCCAATTGAGATTTTGGGTATAATTACCAAAGTCGGTAGAATTGTCGTTTGGGGTAAATGGCTTTAAAATAGTGCAGCGAGGGCATCCTCATACGTACCTCCTACTAGGCGTCTAAATTTGCTCTTAACTTTGATAATAACGAAATCACTGTAAATAATTGAATAAGGAACCAATCTTTGTATAGATTTAAAAATAAAATATTGGACAATAGACATCCACTCTTTTGCACCTGCAGACGCGACCCTGGTATCCGTCTTTTCAATTTAAATAATAAAATGCAATGTTCTTAGGAAATAATCAATCAAGGTAAATGATACCAAGGGGATATTATTAAAAAACCATGATTTTCACAAAGATGACTTCAGTGGCGTAGCCACGGGAGGGTTTGGGGGTTAGAACCCCCCATGACCCAACCTTGCAATGCAAACAACACCTAAAACAGCAGTTTTTTCTCTCTGTCCTTAGACTTTTCCCTCACATCTTGCCCCCCATGAGACCAAAACCCTCCCCATGACAAATCCCGGCTACGCGCCAGGATGACTTTCCATTACAGCAATAATTTTGATAGTACCTGTTAAACTTGTACCGTTTGCGGTCCAAATGTGGTGATAAATCAAGTAAACTGTTTTCGAAGTGTTAGACTAAATACCGTCACTGTACGAACACGGTGAAGATAGTGTTGCGACGATCCATTTACACTTGTAAACGGAAAATTTCTGTTTCAAAAGTTGAAATAGCAAGTATGCAAAATACACAACCGGAACAGAATACAATACTACGTCCTTATTTGATTTCAGACTTATCGAGAAAATACCGACGTTCGACGATTCTTGCCTCGAGTTAGAGCTCGCCGATTGCCAAGACAACTTGTCATCCCTGAGAGTTCAAGAGACGACTTCTTTGATGAAAATGGGCTTATGCGTACGTTTAGGCTACCGAGGCCAGTAATAAATATTTTACCACCAGCGCCATACATGTATGATGATGATGAAGACATTGACGGAGACAGTTCAACCGTTACATCGACGGATTACTCTGAAGTTGCTGTCCAGCCGGGAGGGCCTCGGCCGGGCTTTCTCCCGTATGAGTACTTCTAGCTGTTCAAATCATCACATGGATTATTGACTATCAGTACTTAAACTAAGTAGGTATATACAAGAAATGGACTGCTAAGGAGGCTGAAGTGAAGATTTGAGATTTATTATCCATTTCTGATTTATTGGAATCTAATTGTTATTTAAGAAAAGAAACACGTGGCAATAAAAAATGAATGCAGTAATAATCACAATTTAAACTGGTGTAATTATAAATGACTTCATGTCAAATTCCGGAAACGTACTTAGCCTTTTGTACTTATCCCTTTCCCCTAAAGTCAAATGAGTGCTGTCGCCACTTGTGCAGTTGAGTGATTGAGCATTTCAAACACTTGTGTTCGGGCATGAACTGGATCTTATAATTAAACTTTTCAACCATACAGAATAAAAATACAGTAGCGAAAATATTTGGGGTAAAAGTTGAAGAGGCATGTTGAAATCATTTTTGCAATTATGCAAGTCTAAATTTGCCTTAAAACTTTCGCTATTTTACACCAATAATAAACTACTCGAACGACTGATACAAAAGCTTACGTAATTTTTAATGTTAATTACCAAGGAAAATGGCGAATTAATTAGTCCAGTCTCTGACTCATAGAAATCATACTCTGCTTTCGGCCAATCCCTTACTTATGCATGCATAATATAAAAATGAGCCTACCCCCCGTACTACCGATCATTCTTTACGGAATTTTTACTGTTTTATGAAGCACATGCACTCTTTCTACAAAAACGTAACAGTTTTACATCTTTTCCTACCAGTTGCAATAACTTCAAAGCACTAAAAATGCTTCTAACACAGGACAGTTGTTTTTGGACAGTGCACTTGTTTGAATAGGGATTCGAATATAGATTAGGATATGGACTCAATTGCCGTTTTAATACAAAAGAGTGAAAATCTGCCGAAACGATTGACTGTAAAGACCACTCTCCGTTCAGAGTGGCATTCTACTCTCCATCGGGTGACATTTTAACTAGTTTGGAGTTAATTACCACTGCAAGCAGTGTGGGAGTCCAGTCGATTTCCACTCATTTACAACTGTGGCCATAGCAATCGCAATCGCCAAAGAGTAAATTTCTCGTCTTTCACATATAAAGAGTTAAATGGACATTTTGTAGAATTTAATCCGATTTTTCTCAAGTTTTTATTTTCATCAACGTAACGTTTTGATAGACCTTAAAAGTCTTTTTCTCTTTGTTTATTTCCCTGAGGTATTAAAATACTGAATATCGTTTTCGTTTTATTCCCCTTTTTATATACAGTTAAGTTATGGCAAAAGAAATTGTTATCTCTTTGCTTTTCAAAGTTTAAAATTCTTTAGATTATTTAAAAATTCTGTTACGGGTTTATACATGTTATAAAGCATTTACAACATTGTAATTTCATTATTATCTCCTATTTATCGTTTTAGCCAACCCCTATTTTGAAACATCTTAACATTTCATTTTATCTTTTTCATTTGAAAAAGGAACAAACCGAGTACTAAATCGGTTGCTCTAAACTTTCTTTCTAATTTCAGGGTTTATTTTATTCAGACATGGGATGGTTTAATGTAGTTTATTTGGTAAAACAGATCTTTAAGGTTTTTTTGACAATTTTGTAAAACTGAAACTTTAATATGATTGTGGCATTCCATTGAAAACTGAAGCCAATATCTATTTCAGACTGTAAAACTAAAGGAACAATAAATATATTGAGAATATAAAGTAACTTTGTTGCAACTATTATGTTTTAAATGGCACAAAACTTTTCGTGTTGTATAGAAGCACTAGACCAATAGACGCGCCCGGCGGGAATGAAAGCTTCACACAGTATATCGCAATTCTTGTTTACTGCTTACTACTTACATCAAACCCAACGGTGAGAACTATAATCGTTGCATTTGCTAACTATCAGTGGTTCGGACCCTGAAGTGTGCTGGTGAAACAGCGTCTTTGCGGTACACTTACACTGTAGAGCACCTACTCGTGAGATAGGGTTAGAGGTACTTCTGAGATTGAGCAGTTGTTACAACCAGCAATTTTCTATTGTCATTAACTAGGTCTCCCCGTTCCTGTCAAGGATGGGCTCAGGTAAGTCACATGGAATTGTAGTTCCCTCGTAGAAAGATTTGCCTGAAATTTGTCGAGCAACTACATAGTTTCTATTACGTGTAAATACACAAAGCTGAAAATTGTTTTGAGTTTGACCCTAAATCTGTATTTTCCCCATGAATTGCTCTTCAATGCATCCCTTATATTTATGTGGTGCGGGTGCACCTTCAAGAAGATATTAAATCTCAACCTGTTTAAACTGATCTCAGTGCAACAAGTAAATACTAATGTTCTAAGCCGCAATATTCATTAAACCGCTCACCAATACTCCTAGATGTTTCACCAATGTTCATCCCCTGTGGGATGTCACCATGCACTCTGCTTACAAAGTACCTTGTACACAACATTGCGAACCTAGCTATAATAGCCCAGGTTTGTTTTTGTCCAGTATGAATTTGTACCCCCAAAAATTTAAGGGATTAAAAAAACCTGTGAAATTAGCTAGCATGGAGATTTGACCAGGACTTTGAATATAACAGCACACCAACTTCACACTTGACAGTTCATATGATGATTAGTAAGTAGGTCCTATTTTAACTTTGAAAGATATTTCAAATGTAGAGAAGTGGAAACTTTTACAACTATTTGTGGTACAGAGTAAAGTTAGCTTCAAATGAAAATATCATCACGTCACGCATAGCGTAACATACCACTCAGAGACTCAAGGCTGCTACATAGAACTTTTGAGGGTGCAGCACGGCGACTAATTTTAATCGCAGCTTAGTATTAACCTTGAGAGTAGTTCACTGCTACACAGGGGCAGCGATCCTGAAGGGGGAGTGGGGTGGGATATATACCCCTCATGAAATTGAATGGGTGGATACTGTACACAATATCCCCCTCCCCCATGAAAGCAAACCTTCATATTAAGAAACTATGTAGAAAGTTAAGTATGCTGTTGTAAAAAATTTTTAAAAGAACGGAAAACTAAAGCATTACAAAAATCCACCCTCTAAAATGTAACCACAAACAGTTTCTCTAAAAAGGGAGTATAAGAATGAAGCTTGACAGTTCTGTACACCCTCCAAGGAAGATGTTACACATATGCACCAGTATCCTCAATCGCCTAACACCTTCGAAAGTGATCATCCAAAAGTTTATTTCTGTGCTTGAAATAGAAGGTTAATACCGTATCTAATTTCTTTCATTCTGATGAGGTGACTTTTACATGCAGTGAAAGAATATATAATATTTATAATATTTTAATGCGATCAAAATTGCAAAAGACTTGTTTATAATTGTCCGACGCGCCGTAATTTTTTTCTTTTGTTTTCCTAAAAGATTTAATTCTGTTACAACTTGGGTTCCTGCTTCTCCAGATGAGTTTTATTATACCGCAGTTTAAGCTCCACACAGCTCTTACAGTTTTTTACATTTAAAAATCATCAGATCATTGTTGTTATTTCTATTCCTTTCGGTTCAGTTTATTCGACTTTCTCTCAGTCTCATTTAAAAAAGAAATTAGAATTATATGATTCATAATACAACTATAAATGGCCCCAGGAGTGTCGACAAGAAACTTACTGTGATATGCATCGACACGTTTTGAAATAACTAAAAATTACTATGGAAATGGAAGATATACAATATAAAGAACTCAATGATACTCAATGACAGTTGCGTAGGTACAGGATGGCAATGGCGATTGCCCCTTGGCTCTAATAAGGGAAAATTCGCAAATTTGCCATTTGTGATATAGTCAACTACATTGTGGATTTTCCAACTCTTCTTTCATGAAATTTCGAATTATCTTCAATAAAAGCTCGATTTTGAAATTACTTTTTTCAAATATGCTAACTTTTCCGGGCGCTTCGCGCGCAGAAATTTTCAATTGCTGCTTGCAGTTGTTTTCCGTCATAAATCAGTTTGGTAAATTTTTCCGAACTCTGAAAATGACAAAATCACCGAATCATTAAATGGTTTGGGCAAAAAACAGTGCTATTTTCATGATTTTCCTAACATTAAATTCCACATTTTCCCTAATATAAGCTCTTGACTATTAAAATGTCGTCGCGCTGCCTCAATTTGTAAGTAGTAGATAACACTGTGTAGCCACAACGATCTTTAGTAGCTGTGCAATCTCACACTTGCCAATAGGAAATACAGATTCTTCAGTTATTCCCGAACTTTTCACATTTCCTTGTACAGGGAACCCAGAATCCCAATTTTCTTCCAATACAAGCTCCACGTTTTCAAACCTTTGCTGATTAAGGGTGGAAACTTCGGCGCGCTTCGCAAATCACGTCCTCAGTAACAAAATTCCGGACAATTTGGCCCTCCCCCTCCCGGAAAAAAGGTCTAGCCACGCCATTGCTCAATGATTTTCTTTTCACTCGATTCAGAAACTTCATCACCTTTTAAGGCAATTAAAAAACTTTTACTTTTCTATATATAAAATTTTTACACCGAGACTTTCAACCTTTTTATGAAATATTCTTCGGACAGATGCTATGATATGACGTTAGATAACTCGGAAAGGGCCATTTCCGGCGGGTGATCTCGGGCGTATTTTTGGCCGAAATTTTCTTTGTACGTTCCGCACCAATATGGTGGCGCTCCGCTTAGATAGTGATACCGACTATATCCCTAACTTTTAAAGACGGATCGCAGCCCACTGGTTATTCTTCTTAGATGATTTGATTGTGGGACATGTAGTAGCTAGACTTTTTTCCAAGGGGTGCGCATTTTGAATTAGGAAGCTGAGCGAAAGGCGCAGAACTTAATTTTTGTTCCCAATAAACCAATTTTGAAAATGGAGCTTTAAAAAGCATGAAATTTTGGATTCTGTGTGTCATATAAAGAAATTTGAAAAGTTGGAGGATCTGCGGTTCCTAATGAGAAAATCCGAGATTGCGCGACCACTGAATTTGCTTTTTTTGAATATGTAAGAGAATTGCAATGATTTTATTTTCAAAATCATGGTTATAGAATCACGCTGACACGAAATTACAATTGGCTTACAATTATGTAACCTTTTTAGTCCATACATCCAATAGCCAATATCTGAAATAATGTCTGAAAGGGGAGCAACATAAGATATTAGCTCCCGCGGAAGTGTGAACATTTTTGAAGCCTAGTTCTTTGGAAAACTGTTATGTCAGAACGCTGCCGTATGTCTACCAATTACAGCCGCGAAATGGAATTTTTTACTACATACATATTTTTCCACAATATTTAGGGGTCAGGAAATGGTTCATGGTTAGCAAATGATCACTATATGTTGATAAAATCCAATGTCATGTTGTTCTTGGGTGGTCATTGACACTTTGGATTGACTGGAAAGAACATATATCAACCATGGAGCTGATACTCCTTGATCAAACTAAGAGTAAATTCTAAAGTAGCTAATGGTTTTGCAGTTATGTCATCGAACTAATACTTGCTATTATTGGCTCTATGGTTATGTACAATATAAGGACATTTTGACTGTCAGGTCATCGAAGATTACAAGTGAAGTCTTCTCTTAGCCTATATCAACTACTGTTTAGAAGTTTGGGGAATACAAAAGTCATATTTACTCACTCAGTCAAAAGACTGAAAGCTATCCAACTGTTTAATAAAGCTAACTGTAATTAGCATACAAACCCATTCTTTGACATGAAAATGTGAAAACTAGAAGATCTTTTTAACTTAGAAAATTGTACAAAGCCAAAAATGTTACATTATACCTTTGAATGTTCAAAAGTTATTTAATGAAAAAGCCTTCGTATGCCTACTAGCGAATTGCAAAAGGATGATTGTTATCAAATTTCTCGGTCCGCACAACCTTGAAAGCACCTTGAAAGCATGAGTGTCTCTATTAATTAGTAGAGTGAAATATTATTTTAGTATTCAGTGATCCTAGGGACTCAAAGAGTGAACGGATTTTTAATAGGAAAATGATGGTCAATGAGATAATTTGGACTAAGATCAATAACCTTGACGATATCCCATGTGAAATGAACAATACGATATGTAGGCCTCAGCTTACTAACTAACACTTCAAGTCAACCTTAATAAGACAGTATAGGCTATATAAAATCAGTCGTCTAGTTTCCTGGGTTGTAGTTTATCTGATATCCCTTGATCGTAGACGTGGACTGTGAGTTTGTCTCACGAAACTGGCATTATAAGCTTGGCGTTAGTACTTTGGGGCACAAGTTGTTCAGTTCCCACCGTCAAAGGGACTCGATCATGCATGTAGAAAACAAACAATCAAAACCAACTAAGATATAAACTGAATTGTGTTAAATGAAATTGCTCTGAAAATTAACATTGCAATTAACATTGTGGGGCAGCGTTTTATGAAGTTTTTTTCAAACTTCTTCTCTCTCCTTTTCCATTCTAAATTTCTGTTCATTATACACCGTTAAAGTGGTTCTGGTCATATTTAAAAGGTCGTCCTTAGTAGTGAATGTAGGTAAAATTCTGTCTGACCCACTAAGTCGGGATTAAGGAGTACCACAAGGCTCTGTACTTGGTCCGTCCGTTTTCTCCATGTATGTATAGCCCTACTAGGTGACATCATCACTGCTCATGGTATCAGTTGTATTTCTTATGTAGACGACACTCAAATTTTATCCCATCTTGAAACAATCCTAGCTTCACATGTTGCAATTTTCCTTTTAGTGCTTTGCATTCGTGATATTAAATCATCTGGAGTATAAACAATAATAAATTAATGTTCGACGGCTTCAAGACAGAAGTCTTTCATGTTTCTTCTAAATTTCTAAAATGTCCTTATTTTCCTCAAATTTCTATTGATGATACTTTTGTTGATATCATCAGTGATGCTTAGAGTCTTGGTGTCACCACGGATAGCTCTCGGCAAGTGACAGACCATGGAGATCATATCATTTCAGGCTACTTGTGCTATTTATAAGATAATTAAGATTGGTCAACTATAAGCAAATATCTTGACTGTAAATCCACAGAGCGTCTTCAAGTTGTTCATGCGCTTGTTACGTCACGTCTTGGCTTTTGTAACAGTTTCCCGTATGGGCTTCCATTAAGCCACATTTCAAAGCTCCGTCTACAAAATTCTGCTGAGAGTTTAGTTACTCGTTCCAATAGGCATGAACATACTACTCCAATGCTCCGGGAGTTACACTGGCTCAGACCTGTTTATTATCGTATTAATATAAGATAGCTATAGCTATAGCTATATACTTACCTTCAAATCTTTATATGGCATGGCCCCACGTGACGTCACATTTCAAGTCTCATCAACTGGTAATCACCAAATCGCTACTTTAGCGGATAATCATGATCTGCCAATTCTTACTTTCAAATCCCCCAGTTTCTACAACCATTTTTTATGGGACCAGATCTTTTACATTTGCCATCCCGGAAGTTTGGCATAGTCTGTCTGCTAATGTAGATATATAGAAGAAAGACATCGCGTAGTATCTGTTCTTTTCATCCAGTCAAGAATGGAGCCATACATGACAGACCAATGATGAAAATGGTCTGAAGGCCGCGAGGTTGGTCGTTAAGTGTTGTCCTTCAGTGGACGTAATAGCTTCTTCGGGAAGCAGTATCAAGTTTGGTTTCGCCGAACGGCCCTTTGCCAGAGGGTCGGGAGGACTTTAGAAAAAGCGTCCCTAGCTTGGCCGCTATAACTGGTATAGTATAGACGAATATGGACAGCAAGTAATGGTCTGATTTTATAAGTCGGCCATAACTGGGGTCTGTCACCATTTAATCTTTCAATTTCCTTGTTTTCCTGTACAATGGATGGTTGTACACTGAAATACCTCTTGATTACCTCAATTTCACCGTATTTTAGGATTTGAAATTACGTTTAGACAATAAATGGGGACAATTTAAGGCTAATAGACCCCACTAATGGCCTCCTACAGCCTGAGTCACTAAGAGCAAGCGCTTATTGGATTCGTCGATACGTGTGTATTATAATGTACGTATACGTGGATGGCTGCTACCCATTTGGGCATGTTTTGTATATAAGGTAGGTGAAAAAGATTCAGTGGCGAAACCATGCAGCATGGCCGCAGGGGGCGGGAGCCTCCCCCGGTAAAATGCCTTGAAAAGTTGTATTCGGGGAGCTGCCAAGTTTATTTAGCCCCCTCTTCGGATGAAGTAGCCTACTTCCAGTTCCAGGGGTGGAGCCAGCGGGGGGGGCGGGGTCATAACCCCCCCGTCGGGGACCACTGGCCACCCCGTCGGGGAAGGTCGGCCATTTCGTCGGGGAGTCCTAAAAATAAAAAAAAATAATAAAAAGAAAAAGAAAAAAAGCCTTCAAGGACTGAAATTACTGGATGGGTAAACATTTTTTGTCTTGAAATGCTACTATTTTAATGCACATTAGAATCGATTTTCAATCACTTCTTCTTTGCTCGGTTAAACCTTATTTCATGTACCTTGTCCTATCTCCTCCCCGTCGTGGAACTGACGGCCATTTCCTTCTGGGAGGCCTAAAATGAAGGTAAAGGACTGAAGTTACTGGAAGGATAATCATGAACTTTTTTTCTTTTTGAACTATTTAATTCTTTTGTAACGGTATTTTAATGCTTATCTGAATCTGTTTAAATCACTTCTTACAAGCTCTGTTATCCCTCATCCTATCTTCAATATTCAAGATCGACGAGGAAGGCTGTCCTTCCCCCTCTTGTTGAGAAAACCCAATTTCGTCGGGGAACCTTCATATGAATGCCCATCTTAAACTGATAAAAGATGTGTTTCTTATAAACTTCAGTAATCCGGACGGTCTTCTTGGTTTTGCACACTAGAAGACCATATTCTTCAAGGAAACTCACAATTCCGATTTTCCCTGACAAAAAACAGACGAGAGGTTGTTCAGGTACATGCAGTGCCCAAGGATCTGCCATCTGGCCTGCCCCGACAGCCGAATTCTAGCAACGGTAATGAGAATCGGCCAGGATGTTTTGAGCTACACATAATGATAAACAGTAGCGTGAGAATGTCTTCCCATATATCTGACTAAAAATTCATTTAAAACCACCTTGTAACGTGACATATTTTCAAATACGTCGGAAGTAAAATCATTTATAGTATGGGGTTAGGGCAGTCACGTAGAAAATTTCAACTTGGATCTTGCAATTGAATACAACGAAGATTCCTAGTAGAGTCAAACATATTAGTATGATTTCAATTCCGTTGCACAATCCCCCCCCCCCCAAAAAAAAGGGGGGGGGGGCAAGACCATTACATCTAATTGTAGCAGTACCTTTTATCTGGGAATTTTCTGATCCACTTATAGCAAGTTGGACCTTTTTTCTGTTGAATTTAAACGTTCATTTCAAAGGAAACTCAAAATAACGATGGCTTCATTTCTAGTTACAAGTCTGGGAAATGCCATTTCCGGCTGTTTGACAGTCTGAGGGACTAGATGTTTTTAACAATTTTCTTTACGTTCCGCGACAACTGGTGGTTGCGCTCCGCTTAGATATTTTGGCCGAACAGATTACTTACCGAAGCAATGCATGCTGGCATATTATTCTTCGTTTTGGGACAGTATTTTAAAGTGAAATTTTAATTGTGAAAGACAGCTCAAATTAATGACTACTTTGTTTCTAATTACCGTACCAGCTCGGGAAATGCCCTTTCCTGCTGTCTGGTGGTTCTCAATTTTTCAAAAAATCTATGTGCTCTTTCGGACAGGATTACATTTTTCGGGACAAATTCTGCCCGCTCCCAAACCGAAACGCTCCAGTACGCCTATACATTTCAATATATAAGATATAAAACTTCAAATATATGGGAAGCCAAACTTTTCCGAGGGAAAATTTTCGAATATGGTCCGAGGGCCTTAATCTGCCTGATGATATTCAGTAACCCCAACAAAACTACAAATCACCCCCTACTTGATTTTTCTTATAAGAAGATTTGTCATAAAATTACAAATTTTCCCCAATATAAGCTTCAGATTGTTCAAAGTAACAACATTTTCCTTTATCGATGGATACTCAGTACAGCACTTAAAACCAACTTTTTAAATCACCCCGACATTCTACCTTTTTTTTTTATTTTTTGTCTCGTTTATTCAGCTTTCATTTTTCATGCATATATACAAAATTTCACGTTTCATGTCTATTTACATCATACTTCGTATTTAATAATTATACAAATCGCACCGTACATTCTAAGATGATATGAATGATACTTTATTAAATATAAACGTTATATACGTTATGTACAGTAGTTTCACATATAAGTGCCTTGAGCTGTAACGTTCTTCGTCAAGGCGTGATCTATAATTTCTGTGAATAAATAAGATAAACCCTTTTCAGATGACTACATATAATAAGCTGTCAATTGCCAAACAATTGCATAACCTTTGTTCATTCTTTTGAGAAATATTCACTTCTATCGAAAAAAACAATGGCTAGAAAGAAGGTAAGACAAAAAGGATTTCATCTAATCCAAAAAAAAACCAATGATTTAGATTAAAAATAACTTTTAGAGAATGTTGAGACCAGCAGTTGAACCTACATGAACACTCGGTTCAAATACCAAATTTTTTTTTTAATTAATAACACTTAGTTATCATTCATTCAGATAGAAGGTTACAGCAAAGACATAACGGAGTCCAACCATATATAAAAAAAAACTGTTAATTGTTGATAGCAAAAAGAAAGAAAAACTTTTTCCTACTCAAACACAAGTTTATTGGTGAAATTGGGTACCTTATCGTTTCCTGACCTTGTACCTTGTTGCTGAAAAAATTAGTAAACAATTATAAGCTTGTGATTCACATTGCTACTATACATTAATAAGATCCAGTTTACCATTTATTACGTTTACTTATGGTACATGGTTACGTACGCTATGTTTCACAGACTTACATGCAATAATACCATGCATTAAGAACATGAACATTATTAGTGAAATATTTGAACAAAATAACAACATAAGACATAATGAGGTACCTAGGTAAGGTGGTTGAAAAAGAGTTACTGAATTAATCCGTAAACATATTTTTTAAGTACAAGAGACGGCATTCATTTTTAACTTTGTTAAGTATGTGACATTCCACCTGTAGATAATATTTAAGTTTGTATGAAAAAGCTATGGCATCTGGTGCCTTTCCATTTAATTTACAGCAAACAATGTAATACTTTGAATGTAGGATGAAAAAATTAATTGGGTGTTTTACATCATCAAGGAAACCGAACTTAACATGATCATAGCTTAAGTCGAAGTTGCTTTGTAAGGAGAGGTCACAACATTGCACCTAGAATGTTTCCACGAAATCGCAATCCCAAAATAAATGCTTTAGTGTTTCATGATCATTACAACAAAAAGTACACAACGAACAATTTACTACCTTGATTTTGGATAAAAACACGTTAGTACTTAATATTCCATGAAGAAAACGGTATTGAAAGTAGTGAATTTTCGTATCACGCACAGCAAAATAAGGTAGAATAAAAATTTTGTCCCAATCATATTCTTTATTATCTATTTCATGCCATCTCTGAATTGCTCTTGGTAGTTCCATCTTTTTTCCAATGAAGTATTGGTAGGTATACTTCGTTATTTTAGCGGGACATTTCCGCCTTAAGTAGACGTTGCTCGTTACCATTAGGGTTGAGAGAAAAACTAAGGTCGCTTTTCCAGAGTCATGGGATTGCCCACAAAATACCAAAATAAATAGTGAAAGGGAAATTATTTAACGTAAACTTAGCACAAAATCGGTTATAATCGATAGCAGTTCCATTGACATCAAAAAAAGTCACGCACTCGGTAACATCCCTTTTCTATGAGATAATCAGAGTAAAACAACTTGTTATCGATTTTTATGAAAGAATTATTAAGTATATACTGATTACTGTAATCAGGTAAATCTGGGTTTCTGAAATTAAAATCTGACCACGCATTAAAAACATCACGAATAAAGTTATTCGATATATGTATGTCATTTTTACAAAACTTGCATCTAAATAGAAAAGCTTTTCCATACCTTTTAAGTTCTTCATCGAACAAAACTTTCCATAACCCTTCATTATCATCAAGGTAAAGTTTGGCCCACTTACACTTTAAACTTGTTGCAAATGCCCTGATATTAATCATACCAAGGCCTCCCTTACATTCATCATTTATTAAAACGTTTCTTTTTACCTTGTCGGGCCAATCCTTGCCAAAGTTAAAATAAGATAGAGTGTTTTGAATAAATTCCCAATCAAGACGATCAAACGCTTTTTCGTAGTCAAGAAAAATTAGCGCACCAGGAATATGATTTTCATCACAGTAATTAATAAGGTCTAAAACTAATCTGATGTTCTCCCCTATAAAACGTCCCTTAAGAAATCCAGTTTGCTCGGGGCTAATAAGGTCGGTAAGAACATTTTTCATGCGTAATGCTAGGCACTTAGCAGCAACTTTATAGTCAGTATTAAGTAGAGCTATTGGTCTCCAGTTTTTTAAATAGCGGTGATCTTTGTTTCCTTTAGGAATTAGAGTCAAACAAGCTCTACCTTGTTCATCGGAAATGAAACCCTTTTGAAATGAATATATAGTTAAAAGAATCCACAACCAGCTGACCCACATCTTCCCAAAACACACGATAAAATTCAGTTGGGATTCCGTCAGTTCCCGGAGACTTATTCAAAGGCATTGAAAATAAAGCATTTGAACATGCCTCAAGTGAAAGAAGTCCCTCACAGCTCTTTGATTGATCATTGGAAAGTTTTGGATGCAAAAAGCTAGGGCTAGTGAAAAAAGTGTTTGAATTAACGGCCAAATCTTTAGTATAAAGTCCTTTATAAAAATCATGAGCTGTTTTCAAAATGTCATCAGGGTTACTTATCACTTTATCATTTTCTAAAATTAATTGCTTAATGCTATTGAAAGCTTTGTTCCTTTTTTCCAAATTTAGGAAATATTTCGTATTTTTCTCCCCATTTTCACACCAACGAGCCCTAGATCGGATAACAATGCCCTTTAATTTATAGTCATAAATAGAGTCAAGCTTAGCTCTTGATTCCTCAAGCTGATTTTTTAAATCATCAGAAGAGCAAGAAACATACTGTTGTTCAAGTAAAGCAATCTTTTCGATTAAATTCTTTTCATCAAGAAACCTATGTTTTGCCGCAATTTTAGAATAAGTAATTGACATAGATCTTATAGTCAATTTGCAAGATTCCCAGAGCAACTTGGGATTGTAGTAATGATGGGTTGTGATTAACTCCTTAATGGCATCTTTTACAGAATTAACATAGTTTGGGTCTTCCAGTAAAGAAATGTTAAGTTTCCACATACCTTTACCTCGAACATTACCGATAATAAGTTTCATATATAGTTACACAACAATGGTCTGAGCCAAAAAGAGGCAAAATGGACATATCTGTAACGGCATTTCTAAGATGTTTTGACAAAATAAAATAGTCTAGCCTACAATGAATAGAGGTGTCGATATTAGAATGCCAAGTATACTGATTTCTGCATGGATTTCTTTCACGCCAAATGTCAATCAAATCATATGTTTCCATCATACTTAGAACTCTGCTTCTTGCCTTAAAGTTAGTTTGGGCATTACCTCCAACCTTGTCGAGGTTTAAGTTCATTACAAAGTTAAAGTCCCCTCCCCAAACCAAAGAATCCCAAGTGTGATTACTGATATAACTTTCTAACTTAAGGAAAAGGGACACATTATCCACATTGTGGCCATAAATATTAATAAGCTCAAACAGTGTATCATTGCAATTAATGTTTAATATAATAAAGCGACCATCTACACTCTAAAAACACCGGGGATAAATTTAACCAGGATCGGTGTTCTATTTACTCCAACACAATCCTGGTTAAATTTTATCGCAACTCCTGGTTAAACTGACTCGAATCCTAGTTATTTTATCCAGAAGTTGTGTTAGTTTAACCAGGATTTGTGTTAAACGTTAACCAGGATTGTGTTGGAGTAAATAGAACACCGATCCTGGTTAAATTTAACCTCGGTGTTTTTAGAGTGTACGTCAATTATTGCGTTTAAGACTGTCATGGTTATAACCGGATTGATCAATATTGCAACACCTTTGCTACAGTTTGAACCATGAGATAAGTAAGTTTTCCCTCCCCATTCATAAGTCCAAATAGAATTGACCCCGACATCCTACCTAATTTTGCTCTTGAAAGGCATATCACTTAATGAAGAACCCAAATTTTTCATTTTAACCTTGCAAAAAACAAATTTTCTTATATAAAATCCCAAAATTTCTGCAATATAATAAGCTCATAATCTTCAAATCTTCCTTAAAAAAGGGAAAAACTTTTCGAGCAAAGTTCTAGTCTCGTCTTGAGACCTTAGTACGTAAACTTACAACGGTTACATGCAAAACCTCAACAGAATTTCAGCTGTCGCGTACAAAACGTTTTTGATTTTGCCTATATGAAGGATAGATTCTTCACTAAACACCCCAACTTTTTTATGGTCCTTCCAAAAGTCAAAATTGTTTCAAAAATTTTAATTTTTTTCTTCAAAATAAACTCCAGATTTTTAAGAATTTGTTAAAAAGAGAGTCCAAAATTTTGGCGCACTGCGCGCGCCTCAAATTCTGCCGAGTCACGACCCACCGGGACTTAGTCACCACCTTTGTCTGGGCCTTGACATACTGGCCCCCCTGTCGGAGAGCTTGGCCCCCCTGTCGGGCAAGTCCTGGCGCCACCCCTGTCCAGTTCCATGCACCCACAGCACATTAGCGGTTGGTTGGGGACCCATATATGTTTCACAGAACACTTAGGAGAGTTTTCCGTGGTAACTACGTGCGCAGTAGAACCGTTTCAGTATAAAGGCAGATATAAAAATTGGAGCTAGGGCGGCTCCCCCAAAACAGCTGAGTGAGGTAGGGTGGAAGTATAAGCTTTATAAATGAGTTTAGATATTGTACAGTAGTTACTGAAATGGTTTTGTTCCTACCACGGACTTCCTATACATGGACAGAGCATACTTCACGGTACATTGTCGCTACCGTAATGTCTACTATGGTTTTGTGCGAAGGTTTGGACTTGCTCAAGTATATTCCAAAATTTTGCAAAAAAGTTGAATTTTCTTTTAAAATATGTCAAGGTAAGGTTAAAATCACTTCACGTAGGCCTATTGCAGGAATATGATATTGTTTCCATTCAAGTTTAACTTTTGCTTAAAATAGTCCAGAGTCGTCGTCAAATCAAACGATTTATAGGTTCACGGCGGCCATCTTGGTGCGCCTTTTTTGTCCCAATCGGTGGCGACCATCTACGGATAGGACGTACACGTTACATGCTCTGTCCATGTATATAAGTCCGTGGTCCCTACTAATATATTTTTCAGTCTTAAAACAGAAAGAAATAGCCCTTGCTTAATTTAGTTCTTTACTGTCAAGACCAAAATAAGAGAGAAACGGCAAACAATTGATTTTAAAAGGAAGCAAGTTGTAAGGTCCCTGCCAATTGCATTTAGGAAGAATTGCAAATCATGATTCTGATTAGGCATAAATCAAACCTTATACAAATAAAAAATATGAATAATTAAAGGTAAAAAGCAGTCCACCCAAACTTATTTTGAGGAAAAAGCTAAATAACACAATTTTCATCTTATTTCTCTTCAAAGTATCTTTCATTACATTTTTTGTCTCTACTATTGCATATTCAAGGTAAACCAAGCAGTTATTTCTGGTAAATTTCTCATTTGAAGAGAAAAAACATTGTCACAGGACTCCCAAGAGCCAATCATTAAACTGGACAGTCTACTACACTTCTTCAATTTGGGATGACTGCTCCTGCCCTTTAAATTGAGAAATTTTGCATGTGCTTTCCTTGACGTGTGTATGATTAATCAAACATAGTTCATGTGTAGGCAAAGGGTGATATGGGGGGCGAGCACGAATAACACTGTCTAAGCGGAGCGCCAAAATCAATTGGCGCGTTGCGTACAGAGAAAATTTTGGCTAAAAATTCCTCTCAGATTGTCGGAAATTGCACTTCCCAGTGTTTTTGGCTCTGTGAATTTCCGCTAAATATCCCTTATTTTCTGAAACACTGGTTTGGAATTTTATACTTCCGCTATGAATATTTGCTTTATGTCAACGAGGGACCTGCTAGAGTCTTAATAGGTTGACCGAAAAGGTTTTCCACTGCGTCAAAGCATCGCCTCTTCCTCCGTTTATTGCACAAGTTGACCATTTTACTGCTTTGTACCTGTGGAAATAGTCATACCATGCCTTCATTTAAACTATAAAAATTTGAAACCTGCACATGAACTATGTTAAATTAATCATACACATTTTAAGAAAAGCGCATGCAAAATTTCTCAATTAGGTGACTCATGTTTTTTATTCTATAAAGTTTGATTTATGCCTAATCAGAATAACGATTTGCCATTCTTCCTATTAAAAATGCTATTGTATGCGGACCTTAACATTTTGCTTGCTTTAAAATCAATTGTTTGCTTTTACTCCCTTATTTTTGGTCTTGACTTTTCTTCAGTAAAGAACTTAATTAAGCTAGGGCTGTTTCTTTCTGTTTTAAGAAAAAATATTATAGAAGGGAATAAAAACAAGAAGATTTCAGTAACTGCTGTACAATATCTTCACTCATTTATAAAACTTCTACTCCCACCCTACCCCACGCAGCCCACATACATGTGTAAAAGATGTCTATGGCTACGCTAGCTAGCGTAACATAAGTTAATTTTCAAGTTCTTGTGTTTGGAGACGAAATGTTCAATAAATGAATTAAAATGGGTAGGCGGTGGCATTATCTGATACTACGCATGCAGTCCCTTGTTTCAATTTTGAATTTTATGCGTTCTTAACGGATATTCTGTCTTTTAATTAGACAGGTAGCTTAATTTTTGGTACTGTGGGTGGAATTAAAGACCGTAGACACTTTGAAGTACTGCTCTGTTAGGTTTCTAAAACCTTTAACAAGACATGTTTCTGCTCTTGGTTTTAAGATTTTGATCTTCATCAGAAGTTGGACTTTTTAGTTTGTCCTGGTCTTAACTCGATGGAATATTTCACCTTTTAGAGCGCCTCGATGAGAGAATCGAGGGAGCAATCTCCATTCTCCTTGTAAGTTGTTTCCAGTTCACGGTCGCTTTTTGAAACGTAGAAATAACTAGGTATTATTTAGTTTAGGTTTCCTCTCAAAGGCCATGACCGGTGATGTCGGAAAATTTGACACATATGAGGATTTTCCGATATTAAGTGCCAGTGTCTTAGCACTGCTGGTTTTGTTTTAGCTCTTTGGTTTTTGTACAGTTTATCGTACGTATCCACCTTGTTTTAATGGTCCTTTGTCGACTACTGTGATGAGGCTTGATATTCTGATGAAAGGGAAGGGTATAGCTATAAACTGTCACCCCAACCTAGAGCTATTTTATATTGTATTATCCGATAGAGATCTATATCGGAGAGGTTATTGATGAAGTGCTCAGTTTGTTCCGCCTTCAGACAAAATTGGCAGTTTTAACTCGCGGCCTTTTAAGGCCGTACACTTGATTCGACACTTTTGAGACTTTGCAAGAAGTTTCTAGTCCCCTTTTGGAACCTAACAGAGCAGTTCTTTAAAGTAGGCTATCTGCGGTCTTTAATCTCACCCCACAGCACAAAGATGCTTCTTGTCTAATTTAGACTTATTCAAGACAGAATATCCGTTAAGAATGAATCAACATTCAAAACTGAAACAAGGGACTGCATACGTAGTAGTAATGCCACTGCCCACCCATTTTAATTTATTTTTTCGACCTACGAATTTCATTTGGGGGAGGGGACAAGAGAGGGCAAGGCATTGCACTGGGGGATCCCGATCCCCCTGCCCCCTGATGATTACCGTGCCACCACTGGCCATTTCCGACATTCTGAGAGGCATTTCAGAGTAGCCAAAATTTCCTTTGTATGCTATATACGCGCCAACTGTTGGTGGCACTCCGTTTTGATAGTGTTATTCCTGCCTGCCCCTATTCTTCCCCCCCCCCACATCAACCCCCACCCCCGGCCCCCAAATGAAAAAGTCTGGTTACGTCACTGGATAGATTTGACGTGTGAGCATAGAGCAGGATAATTGGCCGAACCTATTATCCTCATAGAAATCCGAATTAGCTTTAGCTAAAGCCATGCTCTCTGCGTGCAAGTCCACACAGCATACTGTTCGCAAGGCGGATAGTCGACGTGAGAATATCCACGAAGTTGTTTTGGTGTACGGTTCGGTAATTATCATGTTATGTGGTCCCTGGATTGCATCAGTGCACTGTTCACTACAGTAGTTCAGCCCGGTTTAACATTGGGCCGATTTGTATGTAGGCCTAACGTTAGTTAGTATGTACGCATATGACAGGCAGTAATAATCCAGGCTAGCAGCACGTAGTACATGAGCTTAGGTGAAATTAGCCTGTTGTTCAGTGAGACTGAGTGAAAAAGACAAAGTAACATTCGTATCATTGGAAAGTTCAATATTTTTAAAATGAATTTTCAAGTTTTCGTTTCCCGGGCTATTTTATGCTCAAGGATTCGTCAAAGAATTCCAACACTGTCATCTTTTTCGAGTGAGTTGACGCAAGGCTATGTTATTGTATTTGTGAACAGTTAACGTTAGGCCTAAGTTAGGCTAGGCTATGCCTAACGTTAGGCTAGGCATAGCCTAACTAGGCATTTTATGCTCAAGGATTCGTCAAAGAATTCCAACACTGTCATCTTTTTCGAGTGAGTTGACGCAAGGCTATGTTATTGTATTTGTGAACAGTTAACGTTAGGCCTAAGTTAGGCTAGGCTATGCCTAACGTTAGGCTAGGCTATTCAGTCAGTCAGTGTAGGCCTAAACTGTAAATGTACAGTATAAATGTCAGTGAAGCGTTGGGCCTAGCCTAAGCGAATTTAGCAATAAAGGCTAGGCAGCAGTAGCATTGTCACATGTCATCCTAGTTTTGTTTGTTTTGTTTTCATTTGATCCTCCCTTGCGGGAACTCGGCAACGCCCCAATGAAGGGGTATTAGCGCCAAGCTGGCAACGCCAGTCTGGTGAGACAAACTCACAGTTTAACGTCTATGATTAGGGGATAGCAGATTAACTACAACCCAGAAAACTAGACGACAATTTTGATGTCGGAGCTGGGACTTGAACTCACGACCTCATGACTGGAAGACGCAGTTCGTAACCACTGTACCACTTGCTCCATCCCTCCATATAATCTGGTTAAGGCCATTGTAGTTAGTAATATGTCCTTTAGAGACATAGTATAATATGCCCCCCTCCCCCCACATGATAACATCTTGACGCGCTCCATGACAACTTTGCTTGGGGACGAGTTGGTGTGGGGACGACTTGGCTTGGGGCTGACTTGGCTTGGGGATGAGTTGGTTGGGGACGAGTTGGTTTGGGGACGAATTGGTCCGAAAGCCATGAGTCGATCACTGTTATAAAAGCCATTGCAGCGAGTAGGTGCGATGTGATTGCGATGCTAGAATAACCTTCGATGCAAATTCTTCAAACAATATCAAAACCAATTATTTGTCATCATGTTTTTGATTTAAAAGCAAAGATGTTAGTCATAGCCAGATTTTCAAGTTTCAGCAAAAGTATGAACCTGAAATTTGCAAAAAACAGTAAAAATGATGATGAGAATGCCTTTTATGAAGTTTTAAGGAAGAATTCCGATATCTGGATGTTGTTCTGTTTCATTATGTCAAAATCTGGCCCTAAATGTAGTAATTTGTAGGATTTTATTTGTTTGTAATACTGTATGAAGTGATCGACGACTCATGATTACTTCATAAGCATTGCTACTTGCACTGCCTCCTACATTTCAAGATTCATTTTCTAAAGGTTACTCAGTCCAAACACCAAAATATAGCACAAAGAAGAAGACATGTATATTATTATTGTACCTTCCCCCCATGCTAGCTCCTATTTTATTTACAGTACTATAATGCTACATGCCCCTTGTCTGGGAGTAGTGTCCATGGGGTTAATTGCACTACAAGGGGAAGGGGGCATGTGTGGTGTTTACTGGGGATCTGCTTTGGGTAAATTGTTCAGGCCTGGGTGAGAATTTTATATTTTGGGTAATTAAGGCCTCTTATTGGGGTATGAAGTTATCCTGGGGCCCAAAAAGTAAGGGGAACATAGAACATACATTATTCTTCTAATAATGCAAATAAGAGTTTAGCTAGGATTAAAAAGTGAAATGATAGGGGTCTGGTTAAATTTAAGCTTGTGTTGTATACTGTAGTTTCTGATTGACAACAGTGTTCCATACAGTTGACTACTTGTTACTCAGCAGGGCTGTAACTGATTCCGATCCAATCCCGATTCCAGTGACCCACATTCTGGGCCAATTCTGAGTCCAGTACCCCCCTACCTGAGTCCAAAGGATCCTAGTCTGAGTTTGAGTCCATCTCATTAGTGAATGTGCTGTTCACTGTACAGTGGCAGCACAACATGGTGCATTTCCTCCGGATTTAGCCTTACCACCTCACTGCCTTCTACCAGTTACTTACTATAACCTCTAAGCTTCTGAGGGCTTCGCCTGCATCCTTGACCCCACCCACTGGAGCACACATTTCACTTCTAGTTCACTCTGCGTGAAAAAATTTTGCCCATAGTCTGCCCCCCACTAAGTTTGACATTCTTGTATGTAGCCACTGAAAGTGTGGCACATGATCAAGTACAGGATCATGTGTATGATGGGCACAGGTACCAGCTCATGAGTGCAGATATGGAGACCAGGTCAAGAGTAAAGGTATTAAGAGTCTGAATTAAAGTTTCTCATGAGTTCAGGTATAGTTGGGTATACTCACCGGGTACTTTTCTCAGAGGCAAGTGCTTCAAATTTTCCCCCCACTCAGAAATTACACTTACTTGATCATAAGTCTAGTGGAGCAATCTATTATAGATTCCCCATCCCCTTAAAAATATGTTCCAGATTCCCCTCCCCCTTTCTCTTAACCTCCCCCCCCCCCTCACACACACACACACACCTAAAAAGATACATCCCAAGATATTCCTACAATTGCCCATTGCACCTGCCAACACCTTCATCTTCTGATGCCTGCATGTATACTGCATGTAATTCACTGCTGTTTGTTGTGACTGGACCTAGATTTTCACACATTGTCATCCTTGAGGTTCATTGTCAGTGCTTGAATAGCTTAATCAGCTTGAAGCAAGGGCTTTGTTGTATGAATCCCATGGTCCAGCAACCTGTACCTAGACTCCATGTTGTTCAACAATATAAGTTTTTACAACAAAAGCAGTATGAATTGCTGGGTGTGAAAGTGTACAGTAAGGGAAGATAACAAAAATCTTGAAGTACAGAACTGGAAGATTCTAGGACAATACAAACTACTCAAGCTTATGCAGTGGTACCTGATAATCCCTTGAGTTGAACCTGATCCACTCAACTTCATGGGCAACTATTGATTGATACACCTTGAATGAATTGCTACTGCAACTATGAACATGTGGTCTGTGCCTTACTGTATTTATTTGCAGTTCATTTTCAGTTAATGTAACTATTGTCTGTGCTACTAAGTTTGCATCCTGTGTAATTCCCTACATACAAATTTTTGAAAAGAGTATCTTCTGTGTACTATAAGAAGCTTGGCTAGGCTAACTGCTACAAAGAGACTGGTTATTCTTTCTGTCAGCTTTGTACAGATTGGATGCAGCCTCAATAAACTGTCTTTAAAATCATATTAAGCCATGGCTATGAGGGCTGCAAAGCCTCTGCCTTTATTTTGCAGTACTAAACTTACTGAGTAACAGTAGAGGTATGAGTCAGGTAGCCTACATGCACAACATCAGAGGATATATTTAAAGGCATATTTTCATCATCCCAAACAGTTCCAATTCTCCCAACCTACTTACTTCTAGCCCCTCCCACATTTATCTAAAACTCATCTTTATCCAGACACAATCCTAGTTTATTGCTTCATGGCTTGTCCCAGTGGCCATACAAGTCCATAATGTGTAATCAAGACACTCTCAGTGCCCATGCTGTGTAATTTAGCTATGATGCATTGTTTGAATGTGGTGCCAGTCAAAGAGCTGTACCAATTGAGAGTTTTGATATACAGTATGTATACTGAAACTGTAGTTTGGGGTGACAAATGACAGCCTTTAAATTCTGGAACGACTTCTCTGATAATAAATTGATGATGGGGTAGGACAGTGGTAGATTATGTTGGGACTATCTGTGCTTGGGGATTATGGCCGGGGCAATTACGTCGATCAGGATCTACTATGTTATAGCTAATTAAAATCAGTTCTCATACAGATCTTAATCAACCCATTCATTTTAACTCAAATACCAACATGATATGATGTATAGCTTTAATATAAACCTGTTTTTACAGTTATAGTTTTTACGAGCCAATGCGAAGTATAGAAGCTGCTTTATAGCCTTTTTCAGTGTTTTTATTCTGTGCCTTGTTGGTTTTGTTACTTTGTAGTGTTTGTAAATTAAAAGGCGCTGACCATGAAAACAGATCATTTATCTAAGGATGTCTCTTGTTTCATCACACGATGAGGCATATTAGTTCAGGGATATTTCAATTGCATGGTTCTTGGAACGACCAGGGAGCGACTATATGGGGTTCTCAGAAGCCCTTTCTATAGTTTTTGTCAACTGCCGTTCTTTATGACATGGTCGTTACCCTTCTTTTCTTACAGTTTGAAACATCCGAGCAATCTGTTAACATGAAAGTTTCGGCGTTGTTGTAAAAAAAACATTGAACGGGTGATTTCTTTTCATGACCAAGGAACTTATAACTGTAACAAGAGTGACAATATTTTATTTTGTTCAAAACTGAAGACCGTCACAGAGGGTTAGGAATAGAGAACGGATAAGATAACGTAGTCTCCCGGATACGAAAATTGCGCAATAGTAACTGCGTAGTTTTCTTCTGACCTATACGTTTCAACTGAAACTTGAATCGCCCTTACCAATATGCGCTTGCTTTGCTGGTGACCACATGATCAGCGGAACGACATATGGTACAGTTGATGATATTAAGTGCTACCGCGGCTTAGAAAGGCCATTTCTAGAGTTTGATGTGTTTCAGTGGAAAGTCAAATATGGGCCTTGCGTAGGTCTTTATTTGCTTAGCCGCATCTAAATAACGTGATTAACCTCAACCCAAGTTTTTTTTTGTTTTACATTTTGTAAATATTCTCACATTAGATTCTTTTCATTGGTGGCTGTGCTTGGCGGCATGGCATAAATAGATTTAGCATTCTTGTAAGACAAATTTAAAATGGTTCCTTTGAGCAACCGTACTGTAAGGGAAAAGACTTTCTCGCTGCGCACTTATCCCACCAAAGAAAGTAGAGGAGGGAAAGAAATTTTAAACCGGTACTGTTTATGTTGTTGACAATTGTAGTAGGAAAGGGAAGAGAGATCTCTGACGAGGGAGTAGCAAAATAAAAGACTGCGTATTTTATTTATCTCTCTCTATTCATTAGCCACTCTGATCTGAAAGTATATGCTTACTATGTTGGTGATCATGCGATGCATATACATACAGGTGATCCGGTTGGACTGCCGAACCGTAATAAGCACTGCCCTCGAACAATACTGAGAACACTAAGGAAGTTTTAAAAAAAATGAAATTGTCATTTGTGAGGAAATTTTGATATTTAAAACTCCCAATAATATGTGTGAAATTCTGACAGTTTTGGCTACGGTCGGAAATTATTAATAAAACAATTCTTCTGCAATCTAAACACGTCTATTTTCTAGATCTAGTAGAAAATATCATCCACCACCTGTTTTGTTTAGTAAATTTTGACATCATATATACGTATCACTCATATGTACTTTTCTAAACGTCGATCTTGTAGCATAAACATTTCTGTTTCCCTCATCTCACACAACTAATGATTCATCTGTATAAATTTTCAACACTGATATCCTTTCTGAAATGCGCAAACCTCCTCATCATAACAAATTCACCACCTACCACCTGTTCGTATCAGGGAGTTGCTAACATTTAACAATTCTGTCAATATCACTAGAACCATTAGACCGCCTCCATTCGCGACTATGAATGCCTTGCATTCTGGTTACAGTTATAGTTAGTAAATCCAAATGATGGTGGAGTCTCATGATCACCAACAATTTACAGTCATAAGCTGTATTAGCAATAGTACACAAAGCCAGGTAGGCCTACCTGTGCAAGATTGCTTGTTCTTTTTTAATCTTCCAGTAATTCAAATTGGAGATTTGTTGAACATAAAGACCCAGCAAATCTACCTGCTTTTGTTGAAAGAAAGAATTTGCTGGCTTTGTACTGTATGGGGTAACATTATTTTTCATCAGTGTGCTGCAGGCCACAAGGATATTTGACCAAATAGAATCAGCTCTTGGTCAATTGTGATAGTTAGTAAATCCAAATGATAAGTGGAGCCTCATGATCACCAACAATTTACAATTATTAAGCTACTTTACCAATAATACACAAAGCCCTAAGAATACAGTCTAACCAAGCCAGTCCTACATACCAGTCCACTTGCACACAGCATGCCTTTGCATTGCACTTGAAGTTTTGCTCACAAGTGTAATCTAGGCCTGCCAGTGACATGTGATTTTTTGATTCCTTGCCGAAGGCAGGCAAGGAATCTATGCGATGGTGATGTCGTGTGTATGTGTGTGTGTGTGTGTGTGTGTGTGTGTGTGTGTATGTGACGCTTTGGCTTGTAAACCTCGTATTTGGTGTGTAGGTTGGTCATATTGAGTAGATGATCCCTATTGTTTTTGGTGGAGATCAAAGGTCATTTGGGGTCACGAGAGGTCAAAAGGTCAAAACTTTTTAAACACGATATCTCAAGAACGGTACATGTGACTATGCTCATATTTGGTGTGTAGATTGGTCATATTGAGTAGATGATCCCTATCGATTTTCGTGGAGGTCAAAGGTCATTTGGGGTCACGAGAGGTCAATAGGTAAATTCCTTAGAAATTGCTTGTAAACACGATATCTCAAGAAGTGTAATTGTGACTAATCTCATATTTGGTGTGTGCATTGGCCATATTGAGTAGATGATCCCTATTGTTTTTGGTGGAGATCAGAGGTCATTTGGGGTCACGAGAGGTCAATAGGTAAATTCCTTAGAAGTTGCTTGTAAACACGGTATCTCAAGAAGGGTAAGTGTGACTAATCTCATATTTGGTGTGTGCATTGACCATATTGAGTAGATGATCCCTATTGTTTGTGGCGGAGATCAAAGGTCATTTGGGGTCACGAGAGGTCAAAAGGTCAAAACTTCGTAAACACGATAACTCGAGAACGGTACATGTGACTATGCTCATATTTGGTGTGTGGGATGGTCATGTTAAGTAGATGATTCCTATCGTTTTTGGTGGAGATTAAAGGTCATTTGGGGTCACGAGAGGTCAAAAGGTCAAAACTTCATAAACACGATAACTCGAGAACGGTACATGTGACTATGCTCATATTTGGTGTGTGGGTTGGTCATATTGAGTAGATGATCCCTATTGATTTTCGTGGAGGTCAAAGGTCATTTGGGGTCACGAGAGGTCAATAGGTAAATTCCTTAGAAATTGCTTGTAAACACGGTATCTCAAGAAGGGTAATTGTGACTAATCTCATATTTGGTGTGTGCATTGGCCATATTGAGTATATGATCCCTATCGATTTTCGTGGAGATCAAAGGTCATTTGGGGTCAGGAGAGTTCAAAAGGTCAAAACTTTGTAAACACGATATCTCAAGAACGGTACATGTGACTGTGCTCATATTTGGCGAGTGTGTTGGCCATATTGAGTAGATGTTCCCTATTGTTTTTGGTGGAGGTCAAAGGTCATTTGTGGTCATGAGAGGTCAAAAGGTCAAAGCTTCATAAACACTGTATCTCAAGAACGGTACATGGGACTGCGCTCACATTTAGTGTGTGGATTGGTCAAATTTTATAGTAGATGATCCCTGTTGATTTTCCCAAAGGTCAAAGTTCATTTGAAGTCAGCATGTTCAAAGCCTGACAAGCTTTCCTGCACAGTCTTTCAAGAAAGGTCACTTGTAGGGTCCTGTAACTTGTCATGTAGATGGCACATAGTGAATACATGGTCCCAGAAGTTTTTGGTGGAGGTCAAATGTCATTTGGGTTCATGACGGCCAAGGGGGATCTCAATGTAGGAAGATTGGATGCCTTGTATGTGTACTTTGTGGGCCCATTATGGAGCCCTGTTAATTGAAAAACATTGCAAAGCAATGTCAATGTGAAAAAAGGCCTTACATTTCAGCAGCAAGGAATTACTAAGCCTTGTGGCTTTCTGGTTAATTTTTGTTAGTCACTTTGTAATTGCCTGTCTCTCAGAAAGACCCCAAGGCCCATTTCTGTCAGTCCTGCCTCAACTTAAATGAGTAGGTAAAAAAGGTATGAAAAGTGACAGTGCATGGCATAGAACTCCCATTGTATCTGTGGTATAGGGACTTACACTGATGGCTCATGCTTTAAGGGGCACTTGGTGAGTCTATTACCTTCCATGATACTCTGTTTTCAGTGGCGGGGGGGGGATTTAATCCATTTCCTACAGTGGCAGCTGTGGCACACTGAACTTGAACCAAATTCAACTACAGGTAGCCTAGTATAAAGAGCATAATTGAGTTGCTAATTCATATAGTACGGCTGCAGGTTGCATGTAGGGGCCACTTGAAAGAGGATGGTGGGACATTTTTTCTTGAATCTACTGGATACTTTTTCTTATTTTTTCTCATGGATCTATTTCGCTAGTCATATTGGCCGTAAGCAGAGATGCAAACATTTACATCCAAAAATCAGGGAGGTTTCACACAGGAATCAGGGAGATTTTTTAAAATTACATGCAACTCAATGGGGGAAAGGCTTGCTTAAATCAGGGAGATTGTCATATTTGCTAGTTGGAATGGACAAAAATCCTTGAATTTTCAGGGAGTTTCCCTGAGAATCAGGGAGAGTTGGCACCTCTGCATAAGCCTGTACTGCAGGCATTAACTTAGTTTCTCAGAATTGGTGCTTGCACTAAAAGAAGTAGCTATATTTGTCACCATGCATCACTCACTCTTAGAAATCATCCTTTTCAGTTTTCAGACTTCTGCCTCTCACTTATCTTCAAATGTCACTGTGCTCATAGGATATATGCCATATGGCTGTCATTGATTCTTGATAAACTCAAATGTCACTGTAGTTTTGTACTATATAACGTTACCACCACAGACTTCCTATACAAGTCCGTGGTTACCACTTACAAACATGTCACAATGTGATGCTGAGTGCACATTGTTGTAATAAAGACCATACAATTGCTTATTTGGTAGCACTGTAATGTGACCTGATTTGAGGCCAGAATATCAGCCATTCTGATTTACACAGTTAGCCAGAGAGGCCTGATTTCCATCACATTTTCAATCAAGTTGTACATGCGTACCAGTAATCAAGCACCTCAAGTAGGCCCTATGTTTATAGGCTATGGCCTGGCCTGATAGTGCCCATACAGTAGGTCTGCAATGGCATGAATGTCAGGACCAGTTACAAATGTCATGCTCATATTGATGAATTCATACCTGTAGCTTACTCAAAACACATTTATGGTCAGTTGGACTACCATAGCTGGACCTGGTACCCGTACAGTACTCATGACCTTGTACCCGTACCCGTACTCATAGCTTGGTACCCGTACCCGTACTCATGATTAATTTTTCTTGGGACTCGTACCCGTACCCGTACTCATGACCAGGGACCCGTACCCGTACTCATGACCTTGTACCCATACCCGTACCCGTACTCATGACCTGGTACTCGTACTCATGGTCCCGTACTCACACTACAACACTGGTTAGAGGCGGGGCTTGTTGCAGAGTTTCCCTTCTGGGCTATCTTGACAGTTATTGACATTCTTGACTGTGTGTTTTCGTGGCTGCTGTAGAATGCCATGTGAGATGTACATAGAAATTATACATTGGAAATCACTTGAAGCATGGTTGGACTGTCAGTGACAAGGTTTGCAAAAAACAGAGTGTCTGGCCTCTGACAAACTGTAACCTAGCCTACCACTTTACCAAAATTTGCGGCAACAATAACAGTTGAACAATGTGATTAGGAGAGGTTTTAGTACAGTAATTGTGCATTTGGGAGTAAATGTATAATTTTAGTTGGGCAAATCTCTAAATTCAATTTTTCTAAGCTACCCAAAAAATTCAGTACTGCACTGAATTTTTTGCGGTAACCCAGCAACATTGTCTTGACTGGTTTGCCAAAAAAGTGCCATTATTTTGCATGTAGACACTTCTAAAATTCAAAACTTTTCAAAAAGGGGAGGGGAGGGGATACCCCCCCTTATACCCCTTCCCTAGGCTGGCAATCTGGCCTAGGGGCCTACAGAACTAAGTCTTATAATGGATATGCTTATCACTTCATCATACTGACATTGTGATTGGGCACACTGTACTTAATTGTTTGCCCTGTCTGAATAAAATTTAAGCCAAAAGAAATAGAACAATTTTCTTTCTATCAAAATTAATGCTCTTATTAGCAAAATTTCTTCAGTAAAAACCTGTAGTGAATGTTTTTTTCCAGGTTGATATCAAATGGAAGAGCTAGATTGAAGATTGACAATAAAGGTTGTATTTCCTTCCATCAAACAGCACAAGCTGCTCACTTCTCTTCATGTAGCAAATGGATGTACCGCTCTTCCCAGGAGGAAAAAGAAAACTTTAACTTACAAAAGTTTGAAATTGTGACTGTATTTTTCAGCACCTTCTTTTAAGTTGTGAGTCATTAGAAATTATGACACTCTTTCATGCAAAAACTAAATTAGTACTCAGTACTGTATACCACCTGAGACTGAGCAGTAGTACTGTAGCCTACAGTACCTAGACCACTCTCCTGACCATACTGTAAAGGACTTTTTTCTGTACGTGTGACATGTGAACAAGAAATAGCCGTAGCAAAGATTGCTCAGAAAAATGAGGTGCAGTAGCTACGGTATGTACTGTAGGCCTAGCCTGTACTGTAGTCTACCAACTTTTCACAGCGCTGCAGAAAACTGTCAGTGCTTATCACTAGGAACAGTTGCTTTTACAGAAAGTACTGTACTTATGCACTATGCAGCATTCAGTGCCTGGACTAGGATAGTAGGATTCTACTGTATGCTCTGAATACAAATTTTATATATTGTCTTTAGCCTGCATGACATTTCCAGTATTTTGGTTAATGATACTGTAAATCAAAGATTGCCCATAAATTGTGTGATCACACTAGGCATTAGAGAGCACTAAAATATTAAAGACAATTAGTCTTAATTTTATTTTTTACAGTCTGCGTTGAACAAGATGATTTTTTTATTTCGAGGAATGCCAAATTATTTCCCGAATAATTGCAGCCCTGTTTCCTGGTTATCATAGGGAGCTGTAGTTGCAGACTTCAGTACAACTTGAAGCAATCGTAATATTGTATGATTACGAGTGGATTTGCTCTCTTACTTATCCACCAACAATTTTGGTTGCAAAAATTGTTGAACAGTGTTTGTATTGTACAGTATTTTTAAAAATTAGATTATACTGCACATGGTACTTGTCGCTGATCTGGTGTACAAAGTTTGTTAAAAAGAAAATGCTTTTCATGAATGTATGTTTACTGCAGCTTCCTATTTCTATTACAGCTTTACAAGCCTATAATTTATTAATTTCTGTTTTTCTGTCTCTTGTCTTTTAGCGTCGTGTGACAGCATGGTAAGTTTTTCTGTGACACTATTTTGTGGTTTATGTTGTCCCTTTTCACTACCTGCTTTTGCAGTTAAATATGGGCAAAACCTGAATGTGTCTCTTCATTTCTCTGCCCCCAATCTGAAGCAGATGCGGGTTTCAATCTCACATTCTGAATCTGAATGACAGGCTTATTTTACCCTTTGAATGCGACACTAAAGCACAGGATTCAAACTCAGATACACCATGTCTTGTACTTCACTGTACCTTTGGAATGTGATATTCAGCCTCATATCCAGATTACAAATGGAGGGCTGTTATATCATGTGCCTGCCTCAGATTGATTTCTTAAGCCAACCTTTCTGTAATATCAGCTGTCTAGTGACATTGCAAATTTAAGGAAATTAATGTTGAAATTTCACTGTTGTCATGTTTTGATAATTTTTTTGATACTTTTAAATTGGTTCTTGCACATTGAATTGCATTTTTTATATACTTGACCTAAGTTATGTATATTTGTCTTCACAGTTATTAAGAGCATCTGAAAATGGGTAGACATTTCCTTGAAATGGAGATAATCAGTGTCGCTGTATGTGTAACAGTCTTACAGTCTTATACTCTGTACAGTAAATCAAAATTCTGCATTTATTTGACTGTATGTTTCAGTCTTTCTCTCACAGTTCTTTTTAAGTTTATAACATTCTGTGTATACTGTTTAGAGTAATACATTGAGGGACTTCACTTCATTGAAAGGGGAATTTTTAGTGGTGATTTTCCTTATTACTGTGAATTGATTTTTCACCTGACAATTTGTTGGTCTATCTGTCAGTCTTCTTACTTGTCATGTTTGTTTAAAAGTACATAGGCTAAACTATAGTTGGGCTACAAATACACAGCACAATGTGTATTTGCAATCAATATCTATAAGATGCTACAGATTATCATAAGAAAGAAGTTGTTCTTTTGTTTGATGTTACTGTATGTTTTTCTTCATGTTGTAATTCTGTAACTTGTTTTTAAATTGCACAGTTGTGGTAATATTAAATACAGTACCACTACAAATTTCACAAGAAAACCATACTGTACATGCTTATTTCTTTAATTTGTTTGAAACCAGGCTTCACGGTCAGCAGTTGGATTTGTAGGTCTTGGGAACATGGGAAGTCATATGGCCAAGAACTTGCTAAAGAGTGGCTATCCTGTAGTTGTTAATGATGTTTACCCAGAAGCAACATCTGAAATCCAAGACCTTGGGGGGGAGGTAGCAGAAACTCCAGCCGATGTTGCAGAGAAGGTGGACCGTATTGTGACCATGCTTCCATCCAGTCCAAATGTATTAGAGGTGTATACAGGATCAGATGGTATATTAGGGTAGGTACAGTGCACCAGTACTTACACTAGGGCCAATATAGAAGAACTAAATATTTTCAATTGTGTCACATTACTGTAGATCTTTAGATAAACTGGTCAATGCCAGTCTGCCCCATTCAGTGTTCAAATTGATCTGGATTCCTGCTCAAGCATATTTCTGACTTGTGGGTACTGTGGAGACAAGGGGCTGGGGGAGAAGCTTTTGACCCCCCCCCCCCCCCCCACTTTCTCTGTGGTAGGCATTTTGGACCACCTTACATTGCTATTGTGTTGTTGAACATATGATCACCCAACCCCTGCTTCAAAACTCACTCAGCAGGCTCTGCTGGTATTTTTTGTAGTTACAGCAGCCAATGCTTTGTCAAAGAATGAAATTTTTAAAATTTCCAGCAGCACTCACTCAAACCTGGAGATCTTAAACTTTTTTCCTATGTTATTATGGAAAGTGTTTTCTAAACCATAAAGATTGGAGTGGTTTTGTTCACTCTCCCAACCGGTAATTGAAAACACTGGTCTTGCCAAACTCTTACAGTTTAACAAAGAGACTCATTTTTGGCAATGCCAGACAGCTGTGCTTACGGTATGTAGACCAAGATCAGTGCTTTCCATTGCTTTATAAGAGGTTCAATGAGAAAATAAAATCTTCCTAGGGTACAAAATACTTTTCATGATACCAACATACAAGACTTTTATAAATTTCCAGTTTGAGACACTTAGGATTACTGTTTTTAAGTACAGTAGACCAGTCTGTATTTCTGTCTTCAGAACTTCACTGACAGCAACCTTCAAAAATAATTTATATGAGGGAGACATGTACTGGTCTGTACTGTACTATGCGGGAGTGTCAAAAAAAGGGAGTGTCTTAAAAATATGTAACTTGAGAGTTTAATTGGACTGCATCTATTTCTTGTAGGAAAGTCAAGAAAGGTTCCCTGCTAATTGACAGTAGTACCATAGACCCACATGTTGCAAAAGATGTTGCTGCCCTCGCTGAGAAGCATGGTGCTACATTTATGGATGCTCCTGTATCAGGAGGTGAGAACTCTCTTACTTATTAAAAGCTTAAGGAAAGACACTGACCTTTGCTTTTCAAATTGTTTGGTATAAAATAAACCATACCTGAAAAGTTTACAGGGTCATCATATATGAAGTCCATGGCTATTTTAGATTCCTTACCAACAGCAAGTAATGAATTTATACAATGGTGATGGTGTGTGTGTATGTGCGTGTGACACTGTGCTTGTGTACATGATATTGAAAAGTCAAAACTCAAGGTGGGTTCAACGATACAGACAGGGGCATACTAGACATTAAACCATTTATTCCAAGCAACTTCTACTGACTCCATCTTGAGCTTTCCTGAAGTCTCCCCTTTTCCTTGCTGACTTACTTAAAGTGACACACATACAGACACATCTAAACTATTCCAATTCAAATGACAACAGAACTAACTGAAGCTCTCACGTTAAGACATAACTATGTGCAAAGCTCACTTAACTTACAGGCGAGTAAGAGAGAATACTAATCAATGATAAGAAACACAGAGAATTTCAAAGTAGACTGAGATAATTACTGTACCATTTGCAATGTCTCAAGAACAGTATTTGGAGGGCCCTCATACTTGACATGTAGATGACCCATATATAGTTGATGGTCCCTATCGTTTTTGGTGGAGGTCAAAAGTTATATGGAGTCACCAAAGGTCAAAGTCCGAAAACCTTGTTTACAACAAGGAAATCCTCGTTTACACAATATATGAAGGAATCTTGGAAAACTTTCTTTAATGCTCAGTAGGTGGATAAGTTTTAGGGAGACAAAGAAACATATCATTTTTGGTGGAGGTCAGAGGTCATTTAGGGTCACCAGAGGTCAAAGTGTGAAAAGCTTGCTTTCAGAATATCTCAAGAAGGGTAACTTGTAGAGTGGTCATACTTGGCATGTAGGTGATCCATATTGAGATTGGTAATTCCTAACATATTACAGTAACAAGAAAATCCTATTGTGTTTGGTGGACGTGAAAGATCATCTGGGTTCACCAGGGGTCAAAACTTATTACAGCTAGAAACTTGGTAAACTAGGTGCTTAACTCTTGCATAAACTCTGTGCTTTACTCTTGCATAATGTTAGCCTCTTCCCACATTTCTTTTTTCAAGTTTAACCGTAGGACTTTTGCATTGACCTCACACGACATTTTGGTAGAAAAACAATGAAGCATGTGGCCCACTCTGGAAATGTCACCCTACATGTGAGTGTAGTAGACTACTGGTGCGCATTTTCGATTGTTTGTTGAATGACTTCATGAAGTCTATTGCAATTTTCAAAGTGAACTGGTGATTGGTTCCACCTTGAGATGTGATTCAGCCAATCATAACTCCTGACATCTTCAGTGCAGCTTACCTTGTAGAAATACTGTGTCAAATTCCAGGCCTCGCATCAAATTCTAACAATTATACCATTAACTTTGTGTTAGGATCACTCTTCCTTAGTTTTCCTTGTCAGTTTATCAGGCCAAACCTGAGTTAAATTCTCACAACCTTTTTTACGTCGTGTGGCTCTGAATTGTTTTCTCTCTGACTTTGCTTTTGCAGAAACAAAAGGTAATCAACTACTTTCAATTTTATCTGTAATCCTAATCATAATCAAAATCACAATATATGAAGTAATGGCAATTTTAACCTATTACAATTGAGATGTAATTGCCCCAAGCCTGCAGTACATGTTACTATTTGTTGATTGGTAATGGGCGTCGGGCCAAATGTAATAATCTGTAATTGATGATTAGAAAATCATTGATTGAATAACTTACGGCGAAATGTGCCACTGTGCCTACAGTAGGTATGAGCAGCAGCAAATCCAGTTGCACGGTGACCTTTGCCTTTGATGTCATTGACTGTTCTTTCCCTCATAGCATGTGTGTTATGAAGGCTTACTTGCCTTACAGTACTTGTGCCACCTTTACAATTGTGGGAAATACATACTTCCTTGTGTTTTAAAGTAATTCAAGCTAAGCTTTTGTCTTTTAAAATGTACATATATTTCTTCACCATAGCAAATACATTTCCAGCAACTTCCCAAGATGCTTTCCCTTTGATCAACTCAATATCTTAACACTTTGAGTGTGCGCTGAACTTTGACATTTTGTAATTTCTCTTTCAGGTGTTAAAGCTGCAAAAGAAGCCACTTTAACATTTATGGTCGGAGGAAAATCTGAAGAATTCAAAGCAGCAGAGGAGTTGCTAAGGCATATGGGAAAAAATATTGTACACACTGGTCCAGTTGGAACAGGACAGGTATTTTGTTTCATTGGATCTGTTTATAAAATGTTACTGCTGTTAATTATTCCCAATATGATCTCAGCTAGAAAGAGGAAAATGGTTGTACTCTTCTTTCCTGAAGTAGGGCTGTCAATTTCTGATTTAATAATGAGTTAATTGTTTAATCACACATTTCAATTAAACAGTGATTAATGGCACTTGTATTTCCACATGGGAATTTCACCCAAAGTGTGCAATGGTTCGGTGTAACAATTCCCAGCCTAATGCAAAATACTATCGTAGGCCCACAGATTTGATAACTAAATACAAATTTCAAAATATTTAGTACATAGTAAAAAAATTCATTTATGGTTAGTTAGACACAGTTTGGAACAGTCTTGTTTTAAAATGTTTGTTCAGAATATTAACAATATCAAACTGCTGTAGTAACAGACACCCATCATTTATGATAATACTGAATAATAAGTCACAGCTCTCCAGGTCCTTTAGAGTAAGCCTATACATACAGTAAGGTAGCATGCTTAAGTCTATTCATTAATTGAACCACTTGTGTATATAACTCTGAAGGCCCAGACAGTTTACCTGCCGACCCATCCCCACAGCCGGCAGCCAATGATGCCTCTGATGTACATTAAGAACATTATGACCTATGCCGCATACATATTTCTTCATCTTTTATCCACATGAATGACACATGAACAACATTCTCTGCACTCAAGGTTTGAATAGGGATTAAAGATTGTCTTTTTAATATTTCATTTTCAAACTAAAATTGGGTTTTTAACTTGGAAATATCTACCCCTCTTGAACAAAAGGAAACTTTAAGGCAACATTGAAGCAATGCAGGAATCAATCGCTTTCAGTTTGTGACACAAGATAACTTAAAAGTGATCTTTAACTAAGCAATTATTTGGTCTATGATTGATGGTTGATTATTCAAGAATCGTTCACAGCTCTAATATAAAGACACAAACAATTATACACCAAACTGATGGTATCTTTTTCTTTTCAGGCTAAAAATAAAAATACAAATTTACTCTTTTATTCGCACACTCCAACATTTATTCTACATTCCCTTTTTGATTCCTTGCCGTAGGCAGGCAAGGAATCTATGCGATGGTGATGTCGTGTGTATGTGTGTGTGTGTGTGTGTGTGTGTGCGTATGTGACGCTTTGGCTTGTAAACACGATATCTCAAGAAGGGCAAGTCTGAGGGATCTCATACTTGGCATGTGGATTGCCCATATTGAGTAGATGATCCCTATTGTTTTTGGTGGACGTCAAAGGTCACTTGGGGTCACGAGAGGTCAAAAGGTCAAAATCTTGTAAACACGATATCTCGAGAACGGTACATGTGACTATGCTCATATTTGGTGTGTGGGTTGGTCATATTGAGTAGATGATCCCTATCGATTTTCTTGGAGGTCAAAGGTCATTTGGGGTCACGAGAGGTCAATGGGTAAATTCCTTAGAAATTGCTTGTAAACACGGTATCTCAAGAAGGGTAAGTGTGACTAATCTCATATTTGGTGTGTGTATTGGCCATATTGAGTAGATGATCCCTATTGTTTTTGGTATAGATCAAAGGTCATTTGGGGTCACTAGAGGTCAAAAGGTCAAAACTTCGTAAACACGATATCTCGAGAACGGTACATGTGACTATGCTCATATTTGGTGTGTGGATTGGTCATATTGAGTAGATGATCCCTATTGATTTTTGTGGAGGTCAAAGGTCATTTGGGGTCACGAGAGGTCAATAGGTAAATTCCTTAGAAATTGCTTGTAAACACGGTATCTCAAGAAGGGTAAGTGTGACTATGCTCATATTTGGTGTGTGCATTGGCCGTATTGAGTAGGTGATCCCTATTGTTTTTGGTGGAGATCAAAGGTCATTTGGGGTCACGAGAGGTCGAAAGGTCAAAACTTCGTAAACACGATATCTCGAGAACGGTACATGTGACTATGCTCATATTTGGTGTGTGGGTTGGTCATATTGAGTAGATGATCCCTATTGTTTTTGGTGGAGGTCAAAGGTCATTTGGGGTCACGAGAGGTCAAAACGTCAAAACTTCGTAAACACGATATCTCGAGAACGGTACATTTGACTATACTCATATTTGCTTTGTAGGTTGGTCATATCGAGTAGATGATCCATATTGTTTTTGGTGGAGGTCAAAGGTCATTTGGGGTCACGAGAGGTCAAAAGGTCAAAACTTCATAAACACGATATCTCGAGAACAGTACATGTGACTATACTCATATTTGGTGTGTAGGTTGGCCATATTGATTAGATGATCCCTATTGTTTTTGGAGGAGGTCAAAGGTCATTTGGGGTCACGAGAGGTCAAAAGGTCAAAACTTCGTAAACACGATATCTGGAGAACAGTACATGTGACTATACTCATATTTGGTGTGTAGGTTGGTCATATCGAGTAGATGATCCATATTGTTTTTGGGTGGAGGTCAAAGGTCATTTGGGGTCACGAGAGGTCAAAAGATCAAAACTTCATAAACACGATATCTCGAGAATGGTACATGTGACTATGCTCATATTTAATGTGTGGGTTGGTCATATTAAGTAGATGATCCCTGTCGATTTTCGTGGTTGTCAATGGTCATTTGGGGTCACGAGAGGTCAAAAGGTCAAAACTTCGTAAACACGATTTCTCGAGAACGGTACATGTGACTATACTCATATTTGGTGTGTGGGTTGGTCATATTGAGTAGATGATCCCTGTTGTTTTTGGTGGAGGTCAAAGGTCATTTGGGGTCACGAGAGGTCAAAAGGTCAAAACTTCGTAAACACGATATCTCGAGAACGGTACATGTGACTATACTCATATTTGCTTTGCAGGTTGGTCATATCGAGTAGATGATCCATATTGTTTTTGGTGGAGGTCAAAGGTCATTTGGGGTCACGAGAGGTCAAAAGGTCAAAACTTCATAAACACGATATCTCGAGAACAGTACATGTGACTATACTCATATTTTGGTGTGTGGGTTGGTCATATTGAGTAGATGATCCCTGTTGTTTTTGGTGGAGGTCAAAGGTCATTTGGGGTCACGAGAGGTCAAAAGGTCAAAACTTCGTAAACACGATATCTCGAGAACGGTACATGTGACTATACTCATATTTGCTTTGCAGGTTGGTCATATCGAGTAGATGATCCATATTGTTTTTGGTGGAGGTCAAAGGTCATTTGGGGTCACGAGAGGTCAAAAGGTCAAAACTTCATAAACACGATATCTCGAGAACAGTACATGTGACTATACTCATATTTGGTGTGTAGGTTGGCCATATTGATTAGATGATCCCTATCGTTTTTGGTGGAGATCAAAGGTCATTTGGGGTCACGAGAGGTCAAAAGGTCAAAACTTCGTAAACACGATATCTCGAGAACGGTACATGTGACTATACTCATATTTGGCGAGTGTGTTGGCCATATTGAGTAGATGATCCCTATCGTTTTTGGTGGAGGTCAAAGGTCATTTGGGGTCATGAGAGGTCAAAAGGTCAAGACTTCGTTAACACGATATCTCAAGAACGGTACATGTGACTGTGCTCATATTTAGTGTGTGGATTGGTCATATTGAGTAGATGATCCCTATTGATTCTCTGAAAGGTCATTTGGAGTCAGCATGTTCAAAGCCTGACAAGCTTTCCTGCACAGTCTTTCAAGAAATGTCACTTGTAGGGTCCTGTAACTTGTCCTGTAGATGGCACATAGTGAATACATGGTCCCAGAAGTTTCTGGTGGAGGTCAAATGTCATTTGGGTTCACAACGGGCAAGGGGGATCTCAATGTAGGAAGATTGGATGTCTTGCATGTGTACTTTGTGGGCACATTATGGAGCCCTGTTAATTGAAAAACATTGCCAAGCAATGTCAGTGTGAAAAAAGGCCTTACATTTCAGCAGCAAGGAATCACTAAGCCTTTTGGCTTTCTGGTTGAATTTTAGGGATTCAGCTGTTGCTTGGTTTTATGTGTCTGTAGGTGAGTGTGTATGGTATTTTAGGGATTCAGCTGTTGGTTGGTTTTATGTGTCTGTAGGTGAGTGTGTATGGTATTTTGGGGATTCAGCTGTTGGTTGGTTTTATGTGTCTGTAGGTGAGTGTGTATGGTATTTTAGGGATTCAGCTGTTGGTTGGTTTTATGTGTCTGTAGGTGAGTGTGTATGGTATTTTAGGGATTCAGCTGTTGGTTGGTTTTATGTGTCTGTAGGTGAGTGTGTATGGTATTTTAGGGATTCAGCTGTTGGTTGGTTTTATGTGTCTGTAGGTGGGTGTGTATGGTTACCAAGATTTGGAATTGAAAAAAGTTGTTTCTCTTGATATTTTCTTTCAGACAGCAAAGATTTGTAATAATATGATGTTAGCCATTTCAATGATTGGAGTTTCTGAGGCTCTAAACCTGGGAATGAGGTTTGTCAAAACTGTTCAGTCTTTATTTTACATTAAATTTTATCCTGATGTTTGTGCATTTGCAAAAGCTTTTCTTCAGTGGGTCAAAGTCACCCATAGTCCTTTGTACAATTTCAAATTTATTTATTGTGCATGTTGAAATGTTGGTAATCTTTGATACTACACAAAATGAAAAGGAGTCAACCAAATGGGGGGATGTTATGAAGAAAATTGTTTGAAAAAAAACCATTACTTCATTGTTTTATTGTGTTAAATTTAATTTACATGTGTTGTCATGTTTGAGCATATCTTTTTGACAAGTTTTCAAAAGTAAATGCCAAAAATACTTTGTGATTTAATCATTGATTGGTGGGTTTGCCAGGTTTTGTTATGAGTGGGCCTTAAGAACCAAGGTGACACATTTACTGTTACAAAGAACTGCAGATTGGTGTAACTGACAATTATTTATTCCCACCATAAACTCACACACAAAACGCTGTGTTGAAAGGGAATACTCTCCTGAAACAACACATACAGTCGATATTAGATGGATGGTAAGCTTTACACAAAGAAGTGTATTTCAACATTTCTGTGTTTCTACTAGAAGTATTTGTTAGCGCTCCATGCTCTAATCACTCACTTTCACCCTAACAGTGATTCAGTTTATACCATTTCACTCCTTAGTTGAATCTCTTCATAAAATACCTATCAGTGTACACAGTACTGCATATTTTTCTGCACACTTTAGACTTCACTAAAATAAAATATTAGTTTACAAATGAAGAATGTATATGATTTTTTTTAATCCAAGTCTAAATTTAGAACATTAGTCAATGGTGTTTTATTATATTAAGCACCATCTTCATATAAACATTTCCTGGGACAGTTCTCTACCACCATCCACTTAACCCTTTAACGTTGTTTGGGTCCTTTTGGACCCATGCAGAGAGCTTGGCTGTCACCCATCTTTACTGTTTCACGCGGAGCTCGAAACTGCGAGTAGCTACCCAAAAATTTGGCCACAACAATGAGAGAGACAATACTTTAAGATCGCGGGGTCAATGGCCTACAGAAGCCAATGTGGGGCGGGCTACGTCCGCTTTTCCGCCCCCTCCCGAGGTGGTCAAATATTCCCCGATCAGAGCACAATGGTAAAGGGTTAAAAAGCCTTAGCTAAGGGACCCACTTGATCCAAAGGAAAGCTTTTCAGCTTTCTTTTATGGTATATTTAACAAGCCAGTGAGCCACAACTGGAAAAAGGCTGTGACCAGCTCGACTTGAACCAATAGGTTGGAAACTGGGCTGTGAAACACTATCCAACTAACTACCTTTAATGGTATAAAACTCTATGAAATCCATACCAGAAAAGAATAACTTTTGCTAGACTTCCTTCACCTGTTTTTCTGTGACATTTGTTTTTCTTTTATTACCTCAAGCTTGCAAGTGTGGTACAGCTAATTCTCTGGACCACGCATAACTGACCAGCTTTATTTCTTTGTAGTAACCATACTTCTAGCCCACAACCAAGCATGGTCAATTCTTAAAATAAACTGCCTTTATATTAAACTAATCAAAGGTTCATTTGGAGAGTGAACCTAACTGAATGGGTACCCCGTTATCCATGACAGTACTCCTTGAATATATGGTTTTATACCATTTGGGTCTAGCTTGGTCAATCAGAAATGATCAGCTTTCAATTGGTCTTTTTCCTGAGCTCACATTTAAATAATGTTTGTCTTGACTGGTTACTTTTGTTTCCACATAGGCTGGGCCTTGATGCTAAAGTACTGACAGGTATCTTAAACACAAGCAGTGGTAGATGTTGGGCTAGTGAAGTGTATAACCCTGTTCCAGGTGTTCTAGAAGGAGTGCCTTCAAGTAATAACTACCAAGGTGGATTTGCAACTGCTTTAATGACAAAGGTAAAGTCAGTCTTGTCTTCTTTTTTCTCTTAAAACACAAAGGATACTTGGAAACAGCCATTAGAAATGCACTCATATGAGCCATGGGGCTACATTTTTGCCAAATGATCTCAGCACACTACTTCACACTCATCCAGCAGTCCTATGGCAAGGGGAATCCTCCCAAGCCTCCTTCTGCAATTTTTTCCTTTTGATCAAGACTTTGTGGCCTGCTCATAGACAGTTTAAACCAGTGCAATGAAAGAAAAAAAATAAGAGATGTGGTCTTTCAGAGAGTCTAGAGGAGATAAGATTGGAGCAGGCATTACTCAGTAGGAGAATCTTTTGAATCCCTTTCTTATGGGCTACCATGAAGTCATTATAACTCCGAATTTCATTTGTTTGCAGTAATGGAGTCAGAGTGTAGCAGTTTAGACATTACCTTCCATTACTGGAGAGTCTAATACAGTGCCTGTCAAACTGTTCTCTCATGTTCCTAACCTAGTTGAAATAACATATTCTCATTCCCCTAAAGATGCAGTATATGCTGCAAACTTTTACATTTTGTAATGTTAAATGATATTGTGTTACGAGACGACATCAACCAGATTGAATCCTCGGACGAGCGAGTGAAAAGTTCTAGAAAGTGCTAGCATCGGTGTTGTCTCTCGAGCATATTCAACGGGTAACCCCAGAGAACATTCGCACAGTTACGAGAATGTACGATCACCTACTGGAAACTACTGTATGATGTAATGGCCTAATAATAGCCAACTTGTGGTTATGGGTTACTGAGCCCAGAACTTTCGCTGTTTGTTGTGTACGAGATCAAACGAGACGTTTCCATAAGAGTGAGTTCCAGACTTTTCTGGAAGAACTACCAGATATATAAAAGGTCATGCAAGCAGTGTGACAGGAGAGAAGAGAACAGAAGATACACAGATAATACAGAGACCAGACGCCTGCTTTGCTGCTTAACGTTGTAATTGTGTCGCCATTTACCGATCACTATAGTCTTCATCCTGCCTTCGCGGAACCGAGTCCTACGCTGTGCTGCTGTACAATCGACGCTAACAACACTACCCCTTGGACAAAGAGTGATACCTTAAGCTGTAAAAGATTGTGAGTAGACTTAAGATTAATTGTTGTAAATTTAAGGAAGTAAGAGGTGAATAATAATTAAGTCGTTGATTTTAATCTCGCTCTTCTGTGGTCTTTCACTGTTATTGGTTTGAATTGCGACCAAGCTGTAACAGAATTGGTGGCCTAACATCCGGGAAAGAATTACACTACCAGGTGGAAAATTCAAGAAATTTCGTTGTAATTTGCAACTTTATTGTCCAGACTTCTTAGTTGTTTGTGAGTGCTTGACACAACCTCAAAATGTCATTCGATTTAGATAAATTCGTGGCTAGCCCCTCAATTGAGGAGCTTAACTCACTAAAAAAGTCTGAGATTGTTAAAGTCGCAAAACACTATGGCATTGAATTTCAGCCATTAATGCGGAAGGACGAGATTAAGAGATACATTGTAGAGTATCTGGTAGATGAAAGTATTCTGCCAATTACAGTGCTTGAGACAGTCATGACCGTGCCAACTGACAATGCATTTGAATTGAAAAAGCTCGAATTGGAAATGAATAAGGAGGTTAGATTGAAAGAATTGGAAAAAGAAAGGGAAGAAAAGGAAAGAGAAGTTAGATTGAAAGAATTGGAAAGGCAAAGGGAAAAAGAGGAAAGAGAGATGCAAATGCAAAGAGAGAAAGAGGCTAGAGAGCATGAATTTAGGTTGAAACAACTGGAATTAGGGGTCATAAAAGGCCCAGAGCCTAAAATAGGCACGGATACTGGGGGATTTGATGTCTCTAAGCACGTAAAATTTGTGCCCAAATTTCAGGAGGATAATGTGGAGAAATTTTTCAACCACTTTGAAAAACTGGGTGAACAATTAAAGTGGCCCAGAGATAAATGGTCGATACTCATTCAGAGTAATTTTACTGGCAAGGCCCAGGAAGTGTATTCCGCTCTGTCAATAGAGGACAGCATGGATTACGATAAAGTCAAAAAGGCCATATTACAAGCCTATGAGTTAGTACCCGAGGCTTATCGCCAAAAATTTAGAAAATATCGTAAGGCGGATACACAAACATATGTAGAGTTTGCCTATCAAAAGGAAAGGCATTTCGATAGATGGTGTGATTCTAAAAAGGTCTCCACATTTGAAGCCTTACGACAATTGATGCTGGTCGAGGAATTTAAACGGTGTGTGAGTGATGACATAAAGACTCACCTTGAAGAACAAAAGGCAGACAAATTGAAAGAAGTGGCAAATTTGGCTGATCAGTATGCACTTACCCATAAGTTTGGTAAAGTAGGTCAGACTCAAAACAAGAGTCAGTTTAATAGGCCAAATAAAAAATATGGCAATGGCACTAGTGGTGACACAGCAGGTAAAATTAATGGATCTCAGTCTGGTTCCCTCTCTCCAACAAATTCTGGTAAAAAACAACCAGATTCTAGTCGTCAAAAGAACGACCAGGTCAGCTCAAATAAAGCTGCCTTTAAAGACATAGTTTGTGGTTTCTGTCACAAAAAGGGCCACATAATGGCAAATTGCTTTCAGTTGGCAAAATTAAAGGAGACTGAAACAGCTCCAAATGCCTTAGCCAATGCAGAAAATTCTCCAGAGGTAGTCGTTACTTTACGGCCTAATTCTAATGACCAAATTAAGGAAGAATACCTTCCATTCGTGTCTGAGGGTTTTATTTCCCTAGATGGGGATTCAGCTCATCCACCCGTCAAAATTAAAATTTTGCGTGACACAGGCGCAACTCAATCGTTGCTTCTTGATGGAGTTTTGCCATTAACGGACTCTTCTTCCACAGGGGCAAATGTACTAATTCAGGGGGTTGAGTGTGGATTTATTTCTGTCCCTCTTCACAAAATTAATTTGAAGTCAGATTTAGTTTCTGGGTCGGTCATAGTAGGGGTCAGACCTACTCTACCTGTAAAGGGGGTATCTCTGTTGCTAGGCAATGACCTAGCTGGTGGAAAGGTAGTCGCCAATGCAATTTTGACAGATAAACCATGTGACTATAACAACACAGAGCAATTAGAAAAGGAATTTCCAGATTTATTCCCAGCCTGTGCTGTCACGAGAGCTAGGTCACAAAAGCTTGCTATGGATGATAATCTTAAACATCCAGCCTCCAAAAGTGAGGATACAGTTTCCAAAAGTGAAACAAGTAGGGAATCATGTAAGGATGATAATCTTGAACATCCACTCTCTAAAAGTGAGGGTATGATTTCTGAAAAGAAGGATGGTAAATTTAAGCCTCCGCCCTCTAAAATTGAGGAATTAGTTCCTAAAAATGGAACAACACTCCCAAAAGTGGAGTCAGAGTCCAAAGAGGACTCTAATAAAAAGAATTTTGATGAAAGTGAAGATTCCTGGTTTGAACTCAGCCAAACTTTTATGGCGAATCTTCAGGATGGTGAGTCTCCTGTCCCCACACTTGGTGAGGGGATAGAACAGGAAAGAAACATGTCTGACACACTCCATAAAGACCAGTTGTCAGTCCAACAACAACATGATGAAGAGCTTCAGCCACTAATTGCTGGTGCCCTCACTGAGGATGAGTCGAAAGAGGTCCCAGTGTGTTTTTACCTTAAGAACGGTGTTTTGATGCGTAAATGGCGACCACCTGATGCACCATTAGATGAAGAGTGGCGCGTTTACCATCAAATTGTGGTACCTAGGGTGTATCGAAAGGAAATACTGAGTATTGCTCATGAAATGCCATTTGCAGGGCACCTAGGGGTCAATAAGACTTACCACAAAATTCTAAATCACTTTTATTGGCCTAAGCTTAAGAGTGATGTGGCCAAATTTTGTAAGACTTGTCATTCATGTCAAATGGTTGGGAAGCCAAATCAGAATATTCCGGCTGCACCCTTAAAGCCAATTCCTGCTTTTGAAGAGCCATTTAGTAGAGTCATTATTGATTGTGTAGGTCCTCTACCTAAGAGTAGGGCAGGACATCAGTATGTATTAACCATAATGTGTGCTTCGACAAGGTTTCCAGAGGCAATACTCTAAGAAATATTAAGGCTCGGACAGTCTTACAAGCTTTACTTAAATTTTTCACATTGTTTGGGTTACCTAAGGAGATCCAATCAGATCAAGGGTCTAATTTCATGTCAACTGTATTCCAACAGATGTTGTATGAATTAGGCATAGACCAAATTAAATCTTCGGCTTATCATCCCGAAAGCCAAGGGGCTTTAGAAAGGTTTCACCAAACATTGAAAAATATGTTAAAGACATATTGTCATGACAATGAGAAAGATTGGGATGAAGGCATTCCATTTGTAATGTTTGCTGTCAGGGAGTCTGTACAGGAGTCACTTGGGTTCAGTCCATTTGAACTCATCTTCGGACACACAGTTCGTGGACCATTGAAATTATTAAAGGAGAAGTGGTTATCAGATCCAGGTGAAAACATACATCTGCTTGATTATGTATCCCGCTTTAAAGATCGCTTTCTACAGAGCATGTGAACTGGCTCAAGAAAATCTGAGGAGTTCTCAGAAGAAAATGAAGGCGTGGTATGATAAGACCACTGTAGAAAGAGAGTTTAAGCCTGGTGAGAAGGTGTTGGTGTTTTTGCCTGTGTCTGGTCAGCCACTTCAAGCTCGCTTTCAAGGACCTTATGTCATTGAAAGAAAGGTCAATGACACAGATTATGTCATCTTGACACCTGACAAGCGTAAATCGAAGAGAGTTTGTCACATTAATATGATGAAAAAATATTATGAAAGAGAGGATTGTGACATTTCTAAGGATGAAAGTGAACATGATGTGAATGTCAAAGTTAATGATGCATGTGACCAAGTGTGTATCATCAGTGTTGATCAAGCATTCAATGATAATGATGAGATCAATGCTGATGATGTTCCTGACATGTGTATTAAGTTAAAAAACTCTGATGTATTGAGTAATCTTGATCAGAAGTTAAGTCATCTAGATGACAAACAAAGATCAGAAATGAAATCATTAATCAATGAATATGTATGCTTGTTCTCGGATGAGAATTTTGTTTGGACAGAAAATTGTCAGGCAGCATTTGAATCATTGAAAAGAGCTCTAGTGAGTTCGCCAGTGTTGGTTGCTCCAGATTTTGAAAAACAGTTTAAGCTGGCAGTTGATGCCAGTGACAATGGTATAGGAGCAGTTTTGCTTCAAGCTGATGAGCATGGTGTTGATCACCCTGTGTGTTATTATTCAAAGAAATTTGACAGACATCAGAAAAATTATTCTACAATTGAGAAAGAAACATTAGCTTTGATACTTGGTCTTCAGCACTTTGATGTTTATTTGGGGACTACTAGTTTCCCTGTTATTGTATATACTGATCATAATCCTCTGACATTTCTGTCTAAGATGAAGAACAAGAATCAGAGATTGATGAGATGGAGTTTATTTCTACAATCATATAATGTAGATATTAGACACATTAAAGGGAAAGACGATGTTGTGCCTGATGCTTTGTCAAGAACTTAATCTGATGGAGTAGATTAAAAGTCGTACTGTAATTTTGAAATTTTGATGTTGCCTGCAGCACAGTGTGTGTTAATGATGTTACTACTCATGTATTATCATAGTGTAAGACAAGTTGTATGTTATGAAAGCACCTTCCACTTGATATTGGAATGCATACTGTAATACTATAGTTATCACTATAAGGTAATATTGTAGATATTGTAACCTAAGTTTTGTCCTAGACGTCCAAAACTCTTTCAAGGGGGGGAGTGTTACGAGACGACATCAACCAGATTGAATCCTCGGACGAGCGAGTGAAAAGTTCTAGAAAGTGCTAGCATCGGTGTTGTCTCTCGAGCATATTCAACGGGTAACCCCAGAGAACATTCGCACAGTTACGAGAATGTACGATCACCTACTGGAAACTACTGTATGATGTAATGGCCTAATAATAGCCAACTTGTGGTTATGGGTTACTGAGCCCAGAACTTTCGCTGTTTGTTGTGTACGAGATCAAACGAGACGTTTCCATAAGAGTGAGTTCCAGACTTTTCTGGAAGAACTACCAGATATATAAAAGGTCATGCAAGCAGTGTGACAGGAGAGAAGAGAACAGAAGATACACAGATAATACAGAGACCAGACGCCTGCTTTGCCGCTTAACGTTGTAATTGTGTCGCCATTTACCGATCACTATAGTCTTCATCCTGCCTTCGCGGAACCGAGTCCTACGCTGTGCTGCTGTACAATCGACGCTAACAACACTACCCCTTGGACAAAGAGTGATACCTTAAGCTGTAAAAGATTGTGAGTAGACTTAAGATTAATTGTTGTAAATTTAAGGAAGTAAGAGGTGAATAATAATTGAGTCGTTGATTTTAATCTCGCTCTTCTGTGGTCTTTCGCTGTTATTGGTTTGAATTGCGACCAAGCTGTAACAATTGTATAACATCCCAATAAATCACATAAAGGTTAAAATCTACCTGAACCTCTTTTTCATTTCCCTTCCCACGGGGACAACTGCATTAATATTAGGCAAACAAACTGTTGGTTTGTCTCCTTGAGATACAGCAAAATTTACTCTGCAACTTTCTCTTTATTTGATAATAAGACCACTGAAATACTGCAGAAAAAAATATTATTAAAGGTGGAACATAAAGTATTCAGCATTAACCATCATAAGTTAAAATCTTAAGTGTTGAGGTTATTTGTGTAGAAAGTTGTTTGCATAGGCAAAAAAAATGTCTTTCATTATCATTAGCTGTATGTACAGATACAGCAGTTTGAGGTTAAGTTTAAAATGCTTTTGAGCCTTTATTAAGCCACAGCTTTCCTGTTTCAAGTTAAATGCTGTCTAAAATATGGGTCACATTGATTGCCAAAACTGCCAACAACCTCTTGGGACAAGACATTGTGTCAGCTGTGGTCTTTGTGGTGTGGCCAGCCACAACTAGTGTTCCCTTATATCATAAGCCATTCCTTTGATTGAACATGTCCAGTTGTGACTGGATGCAGTTGGAATGTCAGAATGCCAAGGATTCATGCAAATTGTTTATGATAGAGAGTTAGTTGTATCATTGTAACTCAGGCTTAAATTTGTTTGTAACACCTTTGCCAATGTTGGAACAATAAAACTTACTTTTTTTTTTTTTTGTCAGGATCTTGGATTAGCACAGAATGCAGCTACCACCACTAAGTCACCAACACCACTTGGTTCACTAGCTCATCAGTTGTATAGGATACTCTGCAATAAAGGTTATGCAATGAAAGACTTTTCATCAGTATATGAATATTTAAAAGATGAAGGAAGCTCATAGGCTGGGTGGGAATTCATTCTAGAAGGAGGATTTTAGCCATATTTATTCTAAATGTTAGAGAGAAATTTGAGGTAAACATTCTAGTGAAGTGTTAAATCATTTCCTTTGCAAGGATGATTGTCAAGATGTAAAGGTATTGGTTCCTGAAAGTTACTGCAGTTGTTATTCAGAGTAGACAGGCAGCATTCACCTCATCTCCTCACATTGTTAAATGGTGCTTCGTTTTCTGATCTGTTGTTATGACCTCCTTGAGACTTAAGTTGTAACATTGGCATACATTTCACGAAGTCACATTATAAAAGCCTGAAATTCTGGAGGAAGTAAATTGTTTTTCAAATTAAAGCAATTCATTGCAACAGGGTTTATTATTGTGATATTAATATGTTATCACTCAGTCTTGCTACAAGCTTAGCTGACCATGGGTTGATAACTGTGATTACTAATGCCCCGTCAACACGATCATAGGTTTGGTCAAAAACATTTTCATACATTTATATGATGCTAACAGACAAAGGTATAATTGTGTTAACTGACTCACCAACAATACCTCCAACATGTATGAACATGTTCAAATATTTAGTGCATGTTTCGTGTTCCAAACAAATGTTCAGACATTTGTATGATCATGTTTGTAAAAAAATAAATGATTGTGTAGGGTGGGCTTAATGAAGTCCAATAATCAGAATTTGTTTATGTGACATTCACCTGAGTGGTTGTCTTGATTTTCTCTTTATTATTTCTGAAGCTATCTTGAGCTTAAACCTCTTTTCTTTCAAGGCAAAGAGTAAGTGATGATTGGTGTTGGAGTTGAATTGTCAAAGAAGGTATCATGTCGGGGTTGTTTAGGGATGGGTGTAGGATGGGGGAAATTAATAGCGATGTGTTGAAAGGAACCCTACATAGTTTTTAAAACGTGTAAAATAACCTGCAGAATGCAAGAATCCTATGGATAAGGAAGGGAGAGGATGTTAAGAGTACCTGTTAGGAAATAAAAAGATCTCTACAGCATACATGTTGAGGTGAAAATAGAAGTGGGAAGTCAGGCTAATTGAAATAAAATCTCAAAAGCATATTTTGAGAGTTGTGTGTGATACTTTTAATTCCTTCTTTAGAGAGACAGAGAGATATTGAGATGACAAAAAATGATGAGAAACTCGAACGGACTGAAAGAAATTTCGTAGTCTGAATTTACTGTACAGTATGGCAAAACTGCAAAATGAAATGTCATTTATAGTTATCTTCTTCATTAAATTTTATCAATCATCTTGAAAATTGCTCAACATGTCATTTAAGAGGCTTATGTTTGATGTGTGTAGGACATCTATTTGACAAGTGCAAAAATAGAAAAAAGCAATGGATGAAAAGATTATAATTCCAAGGTGTTAAAGTTTGGGGTAAGGTACAGTATGTTACTTTTTCTAATTTATCATAATGGTTATACTCTCATTTGTACTTTCCTGCCATTCATAACACCAGTTAATTACTTTTCTCAAAGATTAGCTATATACATTTTTTTTTGTTATTTTGTTACAGATGTAATTTTTCATTGACTTTGTCAGAACTATTGTTTCTACAATTTACAAAAAGAAATGTCAGACAGGTTTTTGTGACTCTTTCACGCAGCGTAATATGCTTACCACAACACAGAAATGCTTATAATTTGGTATTTGAATTTGCCTAGAGCTGGAATTTTTAGAATTCATGCCTATTTTTTCACCCATGTTCAACTCCACCTTTTCCCATCCTAGGAAATCTGATGTTATTTGAATTATTTTAGGTAATACTTGCATTGTTCAAAAACATCTCAGGTACTGCCCTCGAGCATGACATACAAAATTTTGTAGAGAAGTATAAATTTTGAATGATGTAGTGATAATGGTCACAAATAGTTTGAACCATGTCACAGATGTATTTTTTTCATGGTTCTTCTTCACTACTCTAGTATCCTTTACCCTATTTTAGAAAAAAGTCATTTGAAAAAAATCTTTATATTTAGCATTTTGTAATCATGTTACCAACTGCAGTGTGTGTTTAATGATGACCTAGAGTTAGTTTTACATGTGACGTTGTCCAGTGAAATGTCAAAAAAGTTTGTATCCTTTAAAACATTTTCAGTTCTAAGACCATACTTTAACATTCTGGGATACAAACATTTAATTTGCAGTGATGCTCTAAAAAAAAAAATGGATATTTTTGCATGATGCTTTTTTCCATGCATCCTATATGCCATTGTAACCCTAGGTTCGATTTGACGGTTTAATTTCCCTACAGGTGTTGAAATTTTTTTTACGTATTAGACAAAAGGTATCCACCACCTTTTAAGGTTTCAAACTGTATCATTTAAGGTTAAAGGTGAAATTATTTACATATTTTATGAGCACAAGTTGAAGCAATGCTGTATTCTTTTTTCTCTTTTTCTTACTTTCTGTTTCATCTGCTTATAAATAATATTTAGGGACAAATGTTTTGTTCTCTTTTCTTTTCTTTTCTTTTTTTTTTTTTTTGTGGTCAGAAGTGGAGATATCCTCTATTATAATAATGGAAATGTTGTGACATTGTGCAACATGTGGTCTAGCCATTTAGGTGTTACAGAAAACTAAATATTTTGTACCCATAATAGTTGTTGATTTCAGAATATCCCCAAATTAAGCAATTTGCCAAAGTTGAACATATGGTTCTGCCCATGATGTGTAGCCAATGTCTTGCTAAAGTTTGCCCAACTTATTTGTTTTTGATCAACAGGGAGTGATGTCCCTCAAAAGCTATCATATTGTTACTTTCTGTGCACTTTCAGTTGTATCTTACTAAAACATCATATTTGTGTACATTTATTTCGACGATTGCCAAGAATAAAAGCACTGAAGTTTGTTAGGTTTCTTGTAAAAACTCCAAAATGTTTGAAACATGTGACTCATGGTACTACTTTAAATCTGCATTTAGATTTAACTTGAAGGCTCTGTTAAATTTTAGTTAAAAAATGAAAATTTAGGTTTCAAGGCCTAACCTTCTCACCCCAGATAATTCCAATTCTCCTAATCTACTTACATTATTCTCACAACTGTCTAAAATTAATCCTCATCCAGACACAATCTCAGTTTATTGCTTCAAGATGAGTATATAAGACTATTTAAAACACTCTCAGTGCAGTACAAGCTGTGTTATATGAGCTTCGGTAATCTGCATTTTTTTAACTTGCTGTCAATCAAAGACCTTTGCTGATTGAGCTACGAAAATTATAGTTTGGCGTAAGAGGATTTGGCCTTTAAATTGAAAAAAAATCTAATATTGACTATTCAGGGAAATATGAGATGATAATCTTGTCATGTTCCTTTTTAAAACAGCTTCCAAGGGTAATAACTACTGAACTTTATCTGGTTGTCTGGTGATAATTTGAAGCAAACTCGCTAATGTTTTAAAATAACTACTTAAGCAAACATCAAAGACACTGGTAAGAATCATGACGTAGACAAGTCTGTTTTAAGCTTGTCATTTGATTGAAATATATTATTTCAGTGAAATTATATCGATGTCTTGAGTTTGTTATTGAGCACAGATTTAGTTTTTAAGGGAGTTTGGCATTTACCGTTTTTTAGACATGAATCTTTCTACTTCTTTATCATGATAATTTATCATGATAACTTGTTAAGTTATCTTTTTTGTAAAATTGGATACTTATTTAAGATACTACCATTTTTCTTCTTTATTTGACAAATTCATCCATAACCTAGGCATTTAATTTGCATTTGCTAATTATGTGGTATTATGTTTAATGTGTGACTCAGCAAGGACATATGTAGTGGAAGGGTGACTGGAGGAACTAAAAACAAATGTTTTCACTGAAAGATATTAAAAAATTTTTCCCGTAATATTTGAGAAATATTGCCCCAAATTTTCATCTATATCCATATATCAATATTTTCCCATGGCCCCTACTTTAACCTTCGGGTTGTTAGATATGTTAAAATATGCAGTAATTTTCTTAACCTTTCCTTTCAAGTTTTATACCAAGGTATACATCTTTTCACTCACCTATCCAAATATTTTTTGAAGCGGTCTTCTTTGTTCCTTCAGTCTGTAAAATATTTCATAACGTCTCAGTATACATACATCATAAGTCTTTCTTCAAATATAACAATAAAGTGCATCTAAGGAAAAATCAAATATTCAAAAACTTTTCGAAAGGGACCTTATTTGTTTCCTCGGTCTTTAAGAAAACCAATGTCAAAAGTTAGCAAACAGAGCACCAGTTTCATGTATGGCAGTGTTTGCTTTCATTTCCAGTAAAGCGTTCACTTCGGAAAAAATGAATAAAGTGCAAATTGATCACAGAAGTTCCAGGTAAAAGTACAACTACCATTTTTGCATGTGTAACGTGACCTTTGAAAACATTCCAGACCTTTTTGGCGAATGCTCTACCACATCCGCGTGTTTGGTCTAACGGTAGATCATCTGCCTCTTACGCGGAAGGCCCGGGTTCTATTCCCAGGTCGGGTCATAACAAAGACTCTGCCGTTGTGCGTGATGCTCCGCATAAGCAATGAGTGAGCCACAACTAGAAAAAAGGCTGTGGTCGGCTCGACTTGAACCAATAGGTTGGATACTGGGCCGTTAAAGTCCATCATATCTGGCAGGGTGCTTCACAAGCTTCACAAGACTGCGAAAGGATTTGGGGAGAGCTGTCCTTTACACGTGACACAAGTGAAAATACACAGGGTAATGCCTTTAAAAGACTTCAAACATGGACGTCCGCAAGGGGGAAACCTCCCCCCCACCCCTGGAAAATCAAATTTGTGAAAAAAATTAATTAAAAATTAAAATAAAAATAGATCATCAAAATATCTTCACTCATAGCGTCAGTTTCTACTCGTGAAACTGTAATTGAATCCTCCGAGGATCGCTTCCGAACTTGTCAAAGTATGAGACACTGGTGGGTGTAATCATGCGGACATTTGACCAGGAATAGCAAAGAGAAGATGGTATGCTGAATAGTGACCATCATTCGTGATATCTATTGGAAATTTGTAATTGTAAAAACTATGCCAAAATTGTACTAGTTGTCAGGTATGTAGTGTGCATATGGCATCCGACTATTGATGAATGCGTTGGTCTTGGTTTAGTCCCGTGCTGATCTCAAGTGGCGACGCACGGATGTAACTGGGATATACAAGGTGAATATGGGGGGGGGGGGGGGGGGGGTGATTCATAATTGGGTAACGGACATAGGCCTATATAGGCTGTTTGACAGTTTAATCGTGCATCGGTGTGCGAAGCCGTGACCGAGAGGCAGATTTCCCTTCAACAATTTTTTACATTGAAAATTCTAAAAATCTAGAAATTACACACAAGTGTCGCCAAGTGTCGTTTCCGGCCATCTGGAGGGTTTGTAAGGCCCAAAATTTTCTTTTACGCTCCGCGCCAACTGATGGTGGTGCTCCGCTTGGATAGTGTACCCAATTCAATCATCCTTGAATGACATTGCACACCTTGTAAAAATTTCTGCGGACGCCCATGACTTCAACGTTTTTGCACTCATGGCTTTCTTTTTAAAACGTACATAGAAACGGGCACGTTGTAACAAGTAGACAACTCACACCGGCCGGACAAACACACAAACGCTAACCAATAACCATTCGCACCCAAAACTCTTACCGCGGCTTTAAGAGTTTTTGGGAAGAACAGCACAATTCCAAACACATAAATGTTTCGTACACCCTTCAAAATATATTTTATGATGGAATGGTAGTGTTGCAATGGGTTTCTTCCAAACCCTTAATTACGAGTCATCCTCCTTGCCCTTCCCCCATCTTCCTTTCCTGCATCCCCTCCACTCGGGGCTTCCCCAAGTTATTTAAACCATGCTAACGGCGACAAGCATATTCAATTGAACCAAGGAATGGTATTTCAAATAACAGCTCCCTGATTAACCTAACAGGTACTCGTTGGATGGCAGTGAACTAAGTTATGTAGTTAATCAGTGTCGGCTTCCGACCTCGTTTACAAATCATCGCGATTTGTATGGTGCAACCAACCGACAGCTATGAGAACGAGTCTAAAGCTTCGCTGCCCTTTCATTTGACAAGATAAAATATTCCTAGTACACAAATGGCATTTGAATTACAAGGCTTGCCATACAGTATATGTATATCATTGATTTGTATGATTCATTGCAAACAGGAAAATCGAAAACGGTTATTGGTTTTGCAGATGTATAGGGCCTACTGAAACACAGATGTCATGAACTGCCAAAAATACGAGATACTCAGACTGCGTAATATTTTTGACGTTGGTTCAGCCTTATTGTGCATAAGTGAAAATTGTAAAATGTGACATTCATCGCGCATTTTGAAAAAAAAAAAGATCCAAAAATCATGACACACATATGACTGTTTCCAAGTGACTCAGGGTAATATCACCCAATCGGTCCCAGCGGACTTCATGCGATAAGTTTCACATCTGTTGGAAACAAACGTATGATTCTTTGAGAGAAACCCTCCGAGAATTACGTCACGATCTTTGATATACCTTGATCAGCTTGATCAGGACCCAGCATCACGTTCCTACTACCGATGCTGTGAACCCCATCGCTAGGTTGATTTTGAAGGAACGAATTGAACGGTCACGTTCAGTCAACACCAAGCAACGATTTCTCCACGCAGTCCATGGTAAAGACAGTCAACTCTCACTTCAAACTACTTTTCGTCCACAGAAATTCTCAATTCACACAGCTCTGTGATTGACAGCAAGTTAAAAAATGCAGCGCACTGTAGCTCATATTACACAGCATGTGTTGTACTGACAATGCTTTGAAAACACATTGGGGTCTATACTCATCCTGAAGCAATAAACAGAGATTGCTTCCGGGATGAGAATGATCAAGTGTTAGAAAGTTGCGGGAGGAGCTTAGTAAGTAGGTTACGAGAGTTGAAAGTGTGTTGGGAGAGAGGATTAGGCCTTTAATTAATGAGTCCGCTACATCCTTTCATCGATACATTTGAAACGGGCTACGTTCGTTCAGTCCATGATACAAGGGACATGCATGACTGTACAAAAGAATCATTTTCCGTAGGACTTCGACGTGAACCAAGTGGTATAGGTACGGTAAGCAATAGGCTAACTCGTAGTTTTGATCAGAACGAAGCTTTATTACGTGACCCGGCCTGCCACATTAACCAGGGAGGTATTAATGGTAACGCCCCTCTGCCGTCACGACAAGACGCGACATGAACTCGCATCGATAATTTCGTGCGTGATGGTGCGGCAAATCCCACGACAACCATTAGTTCCATTTCCGTCGTGTCGTGAGTCAGTAGAGGCTTTTCATGTGACGGCATAATACTCCCCGGCCGCCATGTTGGCGTACATGTAACTACTTAGTAGTCCACACTCGACGCGCTTGCTCGATGAATGTGTACTCACCGCACATACCGCAGTGCACATTGTGCAGTGCGTTCAGCACAAAGCCGTGTGTATTCGACATGATTGTCCTCCCGAATGGCTGGTCCGAAGCATCTATGCCTAATTGAACACGTTCAATCGCATAGGCGTGGGACGCGAGAGGCAGGGACGACCTCCCCTATTTTTACAAGAGGGGCGAAGATACGTTTTCGCCTCCACTTTTCCATGCTAAAAAATTAAACTGTGATGTCCGTTCCTGATCATGCAAAAGACTTTTTGCCACCCATAGGAGGTATGGCCGCCTGGCCGGGTATTTTAATCGTATTACATCAACATTTTCATTTCTGTTAATGTTTTCACAAAACTTTTTGTCAAATTCAATTTCATAAACTTCACACAATTCTGCCGGTCCTCTACTTTTATCATGACCACGCCAAACAACCGTAATGTGTTCTTTTAATCCTTAGCAATTCTTAGAGCCCATAAGTTATCATCCACATGCCTTGCACCCTTGTCAGTTTAACAATCTCCACACCTGAAGATGTGTTTTTGCAACTCTTCAATTGTCTATATGTTATTATCATGTGCTATGCATATGAGACAGGGTAAGGATTTTTCGCAAAATTTCACATGACATGAATTTTAGGCAAGAGTGAAAAATTTCAAGTAGCTATTTAAGTCTCAAACAATTTCACATGATTTTAATTACACAGGAAGCTCTCAAGCGTACCTGGATTCTATCAAAATTTTGCCCGAAATATCAAAAACATTTTTTGATCATTTTGCAATTTGTTCATTGTTCTTAAAGGGAAAAATGTTGTCACAAGCGACAGCGAAAGCTCCTCTTACCAGGCTGAGAAATGCCGTTTCGTACTGTCTTAGAGGTCGCGATTCTACATAAAAAAATTTCTGTACGATCCACACCAGGTGAAGGTGGCCGAGTCCTTCTTAGAAAGTCTTTCAGAAAAGTGTGCATATATTTCAGGCACAGAATTGTTTGCATCATCATGATCAGATACTCTGTAACCTTTTCTATTTAAAAGTGGCCTATGTAGATGGAATCTTTAGTTGCTTTCCAGGGACTTATTTGTAGTTGTTACCTAGTGTAATATGGCTGGGAATAAGAAAAATTTCTACCTTGTTCAGTGTGAAATTTAATTTGAAAATGACTTATGGCACTCAGTTTTTTTAATCGGTTTTCCCTCAGTGGTAGGAAAATCGAAAAAATCATCATCCAAAATGTACCTTTTGATCAAGAGGGTAGGGTGAGGTGCATAGTCCAAAAATAGTTGCTCCTACCACTTTCATATTGCTTCCTTAGGCCCATGAATCGTATTCGGATGCAGTTAATGTAGCAAAATACCTGCGAATTAGGCAAATTATCCACGACAAAGCCCTTTTCGTGTCGTAGGTTGTCGTAGCGGTATGACCACGGACGTATACACATGGACAAAGCATGTACAGGGTAACGTGTACGTCCTATCTGTAGATGGTCGCCACCGACTGGGACGAAAAAGGCGCACCAAGATGGCCGCCGTGAGGCTACAGTTAGTGTGATTTGACGACGACTCTGTAATATTTTAAACAAAAGTTTAACTTGAATGAGATATATCATATTCCTGCAATAAGTGTAGTGATTTTGATCTCACCTTGCCATATTTCAAAAATATTTCAACTTTCATGCAAAATATGGTGATATACTTGAGCAGGTCCAAACTTTCACACAAAATCATAGCAGACGGCCATCTTGGTGCGCTTTTTTCTCACACGTACGGTAGCAACAATCTACCGTACAGTATGCTCTGTCCATGTATACGAAGTCCGTGGGTATGACCGTGGCTAAACCAAACTGCTGACAAAGCATACAGTATTTCCTCCTCTGAAGAAAGTATCGATAACGTATCTGAGGTATTCGAATCAAAATACATCACTTTTCGTTTTCTCTTTAAATCACGACATCGTTTTTAGGCTTTTGTTTTGTTCTTTTTCGTTTTATTTTAAAGGGCAAGAGCAGCCACTCCAACTTGAAGTTGTCTAGTAGACTCATGTTTCATGATTGACTGTTCAGAGCCACGATGGCAACATTTTTCACTTCAAATGTGAAATTTACTGCTTAGTTTACCTTGATATATGTAATATTGAAGTCATAAAATATGATGAAAGATTCTTTGAAGAATAATGAGAAGGAAGTTGTGTAATTTAGCTGTTGTTTCAAAAAGTTTTGGAGGACTTTTCTTGACCTTTAAACAATGATGTGCTCTCGTAGACTTGGCAAATGTTTAGTTCATATGTCTTCGTTTACGGAGTTTGCCTTGTCATCGAAAAGAAAAGATTTAATCCTTACCAAAACAACTCGTCAATACAGGAACAATTATGGTTGTTTAAGCAAACTTCACAAGAACAATAATAGTCAAGAAACCAACTGCTATGAGTTATGAATGTAAAATATTAAATTATACTGCAGGAAGTTCGCTCTTGAAGTGAAGATAAGAAATTACCTGTTTCCCATTGGAGGTTAGTATAATGGACAAAACCTTGACCGAATGACCAAGTAAAAACAAAGATTATACGAACAATTAATAGAACGTGACAAAACCGACATGAAGTTGCATCCTGCTAGAATGTTATCGTCTCGATCAACCATCTCCATAGCAACGTGCAAAGATGTATAGATCGATTAGGTGGTACTGCTATTATTAGCCTATTTTCATGTAGGCCTAAACTAATTCTATGCATTCACACTTCTTATACTATATGCTAAACTAAGTAATTTGGTGTCTTAAAACTCGTTTTGTATGTAACAACCGTCGTTCTGTGTCTCCACTAGATGCAGAGAGGTCCTAATATATCCCTCTTGGATTCCGAGTACGAGCAAGTAGACATGTGTGTCACATAGAAGAGGGTGGCAACTCTTGTAGCGTTTGAAAATTTGTTAATATCAAGGGGGTTTAAGGGCCACGCATTGAACAAAACGCGATTTGCAAAGTGCGCATTCCTAGAACTTCGGTTGGAATTAGCAAAGTATGCTCTTAATTTGGAAAAGTCGGTGTACGGTTTGATCCATGAAGGGATGTGCATGTAACTTTATATGCAAAGTTTTAGGTATTTCCATGTTAGGAGTTTCTAACTGATCGTGTCTGAAATAAAAATACACGAGGAGTGAAGACTCTAGGTTTTATCACATGGCTTTAGACATCAAACCCACGGCTTCCTCATATATGGAATGTAAGACCAGTGATCGAACTATCCATGATAGGCCTAAAGCACGTATGAAGTATGCTTCTCATTTTCGTCATGTGTTACCGCAAGAAACAATTCTTATTTTTATCTCCTCATTGGGCCCTTCCACGGATTTCCTAAAATCATAGCTATACGTGACCACCTTCTGTCTTATTCGTTACACTGCCGAGAACCTTATGATCAAATATCACAACGGATAGGTAAACTAACTAGTCAACCGACTCAGATGCATCAGATTATTTTAATGGAAAAAGTTCCAAAAAAACCCACGGAAAAGCTTATTGTGATTTTTGATTTTCAACTGAACAGGAATGGGGAGCATTAACATTTTTGTCAAACTAACTCTCAGTTGATAGAGACGTACTATCTTGATCTACGGAAAAACAAAACTTATAATTAAAATTACCACATATCCTATCATGTATAACCATTGGGTTCAAAACTTTGCCAACTTGCCACCATTTTTCATCTAGACATCTAATGTTCCCAAAAGTCAGTGGCGTAGCCACGGGGGGGGGGGGGGGGGGGGGGGGAGGGGGCCTTAAGCGATAATCCCTTTCCCTAGCTAACTGCAAAACAGAGCATTCCTGTTCAAGAATAATATCTAATCTGTTCAATACCGTTCGAAAGAGACCACCATTTTACACTTTCTCTTGTTCACGACCCCGTCCCCTCGCGTTTATCCCCTTCCTGTGAATGACCCTTACACAGTAGTTGTAAGAAGGTTTCTTTCGGATGTATGCCAACTACAGTATTTACGTTTCAATAAGATTCCGTTGGCAAAGTGTCACTGGCGGTCTCCTTGGGAATTTGTTCAGGTTACAGTAATTTAGTAATATTTGGGTTTTCGTCTGGTTTGCTATTATTTCATACTTTATACTTGCAGCCATTCTTCTTGAGAAGGAAGTTGTTCGTAGTATAAGACATGAGTAAATAATTTTACAAATCATTCTGATGCTGCAAAAAAATGGGATTATTTATTACTATTCAGGAAGGAATTGGTACCCTATCTGTTACACATCCACCACATTGACTTTTATGGCATTATTGGGTGTATGACGAATATCACATTAATGTTTTAAAGAACGGAGGGAGAATAAATCTTTCATTTAGGGATATCTATAGCAATCACAAAAATACACGTCAAAGTAATCTACCATATAAGAGTAACGGTCGGGTTGAAAGAAATCTCCGGAGATCGTCTTGAAAAATGTTTCGCCCAGGTGATAATAATTTGATTTCGTTCCTGTAGGTCAAAGGCGCTCCTGTATAATAATAGATATTTACCCTTAGGGTCATGAATTGCAGGCTATATATTGGAGGTTATTCTTGATATTCTTTATACACAGCTACTTTAAAGTACCGTAAAATAGAGCCGTCTGATTGGCTTTTGAGTGCTGTGAAAATTGGAGGCAGCCGCGGGTTAGGAGTGCACACTTAGTCTGTTTTGAGTGGCAAATCATTTCTTGAGTAATAGGTGAACTTCTATCACGCTGTTCGGTTTTGTGGTTCGTCAAGGTGGGAGACAGATGGACACATATCAGTACAGACCAACTAATCCCGAGGACCAGGTCTGCAGAATTTCTTTCTCACTTTAATCACACGACGAGTGTTTTTGATGTTTACACCGAAGTTTGGGTGACCAAAAGATATTATTCAATAACGAAATACTTCTCCTGGCTGTGATCAAAACTGCTATGGATGGTTCAAACGCTTTAAGTGTGGTTTTCCTGGTCAGTTTATTTTTCTTCGTGGAAGCTCAAAATGGAGGTAATTATACGTACATTTTAACAATACGAGTATTTGTTTCCATTTGAATAGAAAGTAAGTGCCCTTTGGTGCAAAGGTAACTGTCCAGCTATACCTACTACTACTAGGCACTTGCGCATGCCTATATACCATTTATAGCAAATACTATTGCAATTGAACTTCTTACATGCAGGGTATCATGATATAAGTCTATACATTAGGGGACCCTCGGTAGAAGCCCTCAAGTCTCTCTACGCTTAGTGCCATGTTAACAAGACCACCCAGTCTGAAACTACCTAGCCGATTCGACATATTTTATTGGAATAGACTTTTCAGAAGTTGTATCGACTTTCAAAGTTATACGTGCACATCAGAAAATCAAAACAGAGCATCATGGGAGCAAGGGAATACTAAATTCGCTTCGAAAATCTTCCAGGTTCTTTCTTCTTTCACTGAAAGGTAATCTGGTAAGAGTCTCGGGACCACAAAAGTTTAGTCTTGGGGGAATAGTTTATCCCTCCCCGTCCCGCACTTCCGTCTCCACAAAATGTTCTCTACGTCCATATGTTGGTAATGCGTTAGTCTTCGTCCAGTCACTGCCGATACTCAGATGACCTTTAAATTCCACATTGTTGCTTTCAATGCCTGCGTTGAAAAGAGGATGATGCGTTGATTCTTATCCCCTCCGGTTTCACTCAATATTTTAACCATGCAAGTGTATATGCAACAGACGGTAAAATTTATGACTCTCTTCCATCACAAAAATTTTCGTATATAATAAGATATGGGCCTTTCGGATCAACGTCACAAACAATGAAATAACAACGGTTACAAACAATGAAATTCTCCTTTGTGGAAGGGTCAAACAAAATTACAGTGTCTTGACAACCGTGCACCGGGACGAAAGAACCTGTTGACAGCTAAATATGAGTGATGAGATATATTTTTAGTTATGGTTGAATTTGCCGGATAACTACGGCCGGGTAAGTCGCGATTTGAAGTCATAGGGACCCGAGGACACTGAGTCAATCAAACTCTATGTAGGATATCGCCATATTTTGCAACGTGATAGGCGGCGACCGAATAATTGCCCGACGAAGTTTACAAAACGGCAATATTCTGTTATTTTAGTTACGGTATACACTCATGCACCTGCCATGGAGTAAGTGCATTTAGAAACTATAGGTCCAGTGTAAAGGGATTTTCTAGTGGCAAAATCCATTGACTTGAAAATATGCAAGAGAGGTTTCCAATTCAGGAAGTGAAAACTGCAGTTCAATAGCATATAGGCCTAGCTTTCAGATCACAGTGGTTTTCAAATCAATTCATTTTTTTTTTAATTTAAGTGCATTATGGGTGATGTCACGGTGTATAGGGTATGTAAATGCCACATAACCTATGCAGAAAGTGATATTCAAACAATTCAACAGTATAAAATTTCAAGGATTCCCAGAAAATTAAATTATGATCAAGAAAACAAAATGGATCCTACACAACGGGGTCCACACTCTCTAACTTTTTGGTATTGTTGAAAAGTGGAGGTACTTAACAAAAATAACATCTCTTTAAAGTGCGATATCTTGGGTTAGGGGTAAGATAGTGGTGTAACAGGGTTTGGAGTGTACGTTGTGAATGCTTTTCTTTCTTGCAAGAACTTTCTGAAAAGACACTAGAGTAGCTAGGTTATCTGGTTTACTGCGTAATTATTTCCCCTTCTCCTGTAAGTGCGCTATATTTTGGCGTATTTCAGTTATGAGGGGCATTTATGAAATAGGTGTAGTGTGAGTCTTCTGTATATTCACCTGTTTTCCTCAAAGGCTGTCAACATGTTTATTGATATCAATCCCTTTACATGAACTAGCTTGAAGATTACTGTCAGTTTCAGTAATCTAAACTGTTTATTTAAATCAGATGCCCTTTATTCGTTGCTTTTATTGCATTACTTTAAAACCACATAATCCAAGGCTGTGTAGGCTGCTTTGAAAGCTGGGAGGCATTTTTTAAACATTTCATGTTAATCGAACAATACTTCTGTTATCGGACTATACTCGCTCTCGGTATCAACTCCCTGGTTGCAGTTACTGTAATTGTGGAACAGTATTTTCTTTCAGCAAGTTATTTCAAGTAAAATATATGTGACATTGGTTCTGTTTTATCCTAGGCTACGCGCTCTAGGCTGATGCATGGAGGGATGTATGGCCATCACAGTCAACTTATGTATGACCCTCCTAAGCCCACAAGTGGTGTTTGAAATTTTAGGATGTTTGGGAGGATCGTGACCGCAACAGGTCATTTGACCCTATTCCAAATAGCAATTACAAAGGATTATGGGATATAGTTTTGGTATGTGCTGTTTTTGTCAATGGCATTTTACTGTGACCAAGAACATCTTGTACCAAAATTCCACCCCACAATCCTTAATTGCTGTTTGGAAAAGGGTCTATGGGCAATTTCCTTTCCTCAGCCCAGACTTTTAGAACGGTAGCTCCGTTTTTGGAAAATCACAAATATTAAAGGCACTTTCATCACCCAAGACAGTTCCAATTCTTCCTACCTACTACCTCCTTGCCACGCCCACATATGGCTCACCCTTATCCTGACATAATCCTTTAGCAGGGAGTTGTAACACCTCCCCGATCCTATTATATTGCTTCCCATAGCATACCCTTGAGAGCATAAAAAGCGCTGCACTGCAATCACAACACTCTCGGTTCATGATGAGAAATACGAGCTACTCTGCATTTTTTAATTTGTCAGTTAAAGAATACCAATTGAGTATTTTTACACCACCACGGAGTGACAAATGATTGCCTTTAGCCTTTTATCATTATCTATAAATCTTTATACTGTCATTTCTTTACAGTAGCCTGCCCAATGGGAGAAGGCAAGGTCATGGTCCCCTACTGGGAAGCAGTCTAACCAATCCTGACCAAGCAACGGGCGCGCTCCGTATGGGCCGCCGTAATGCGAGTCGGAATCTGCTTCAAAATGAAATATTTAAGCCTAGCTCTGTTTTGCATTTTAAGCCTCTTCAAAGTGCAAAAATTTCCAGAGTGGGAGGGGGGCACAGCCAGTGTATGTTAAAAAATTGCCGTTCCATAATTTGTATTTGAAAATAGACTCTTTAAGCTCTAAATGGTTACTTAAAGATGGGTTGAAAACTGCGATAACTATGAACTGAATAACAGAGTGGGACAAAGGTGAAATTATCCTTGCAGATTTATATCTCCTTGTACACTGTCCGGGAAGCCCGGAAGAAATACCACAAAAGGTCGGGGTAAACGAGTTCATAATCAATTCAAAAGAACCCCTTTTTGGAATTGCCGTTTACTTATTGAAATGGAATCTTGGCCAGTGCCATTGTTTTTCACCTCAATCATGGTATCATATAGATATTTTCGATGCATCGCAGGGAAGGAGGGGGTGAGAAATGGTTCCCCATATTCTGACAGGGCTCAATTTCACCTTCCCAATGATTGAGTCCATTGTAAGTCTTATATATCGCGACACACGAAAATCGACAACAAGCTTAATGACTTTTATCTGTGAGATCCGAAACGTCATTTGTATTTCTATTCCATGACCAGTCAATTGCTTCCTAATTTTGAAACATGTAGCCTCGATAGGATGTTGCAACTGGCCAGAGAAAACAATTTGGCCTAGTTGAAAAACTAGCGGACATTGGACTTACTGACTAACTAACTTTACCCAAGGACACTATACCTGTAGTTCATGAAGCCAATACAATATTATCCTTAAGTTCAATGTCCCGTCAGTGAACTCCACTGATAACGACTGCGGGTTAATCAAATTTTTCTGCAGTGGATTCATACAAATACGAGCAGACCATCGTCCAATAACCTGGGCAATGGGGGACTGAAGCAGAGGCCAGATCCCTGAAAGAAGTCGGGGCAAATCAGCCAGTCGGGACAACTTGGAGGCAGTCTAACCGAACCTGGTTGAGCAACAGGCGCACGTCCCTTACTGGAGGTAATTCGAGTTTGCAAAGGTCTTTATTTTTCCAGATGCTATGTATGGCATTATTTAGCATCTCAGTCGGCCTCTTAGCAAAGCGAAAAATGCTCCAAAGGGAGATCAGTTTTTTTGTACCAACTTTCAAATCCTGCTACTGCTCCGTTCCATCCTTCAATTGGAGAGCTATAACATCAAGGTAGGCAGCTTAGAGCCAATCAGAGCACCGTTTGAAGAGGTAATTCTTACAAGAAGGAAGGATGATTTGGTCTATTACGTGCATGAAGGAGAAGGGGGACTAGTCGCGACAGTCTGCAGCTTACTTGTAGAAGTCATTGATTAGGTTCACATACTCTTAATTGAATCCTCTTTGTCCTCATATCGGCCAGATACGGAATACGTGTCCTCTTACCTGGGTTCCATCCCCTCCCTCGTTTCCGCCCTCCTACACATAGTCTACTCCCTGTTAGAACGGTGCGCATCCGCATTGGTGAATTTTACATTCTGCTCCACCTCCCAGACGTATTTATATGCACCCGTAAATAATACATTTATCAAATAGAGGCGGACGCGCCCTTTGACCACTGGGAAGTGGTGAGTCAAGTGTGCGCCATGTTTGCCCTAACTGTGATGCAGGGGTGTGTCAAAGTTCCCTAAATGTTACGTCAAAACAATAATAGGCGCGGCAAAGGTGTGTCTTACTTCTCAGGAAACGTGCATGCGTGAAAGTCTAGGAAATGTTGCGTGACTGAGGGTTGCTTCAAATTACAACAGTATTTGACGCTTTAACGCACAAAGGTCGACTTTGTCCAAGGGTTAGAGTGTGTGTCTTACAACTGATAATTGCATAGGATCTGAATTGCAAAACCATCTCTCTCGTTTTTATCAGAACTACCTTATAGTTATACTCTTCACGTTTGTGCAGAGCCAAGACCCAAAACACTTGCAACAGTATGTGTAATTCTTCCTAAAATCGTACATGCCCATCATCCCCGACGTGTAGGAAACGGCCTCTTCCTGTTATATGCAATTCAGTAAAAAACGTCAAACGATGTTTGCTCGTTTATATAAAAATACTATTGTTTCCTCCAAGGAAGGCGAAGATATCTAAAAGCCATCATTGAGCATAAATTGGCGAGACGACAGGATATCAGACACTGGGTACATGGTTCAAGTAAGATGCACTTTCTGTTAGGTGGAAGTGTTATGAATGATACATTAAATGTCAGGCCCGGGGAATGCGGATAGAACTGGATATGTGTTCTCGATTATAAAGATTCGTTCAAGTCCGGTATTATTTGTTTTGGCACAGTACTGAACATTACTCCATAACAACAATATTGTCAAATTTGACAATAATGTTGAAAATACGTTGTTTAATTTTGGCTTCGACTGCACGGTGTTTCCATCATGGTGTCTCTCTATCCCAGAGGCACGAAACTGAAACTATTGAAAATGAGACATCATAGTAAAACCAGAGTTGTCACAACTCTTTCGTATTTTGGCCCCACCCGATTTGTTCAGTCCAGATGAATGCGGCAAGTCAACAAAAAATTAAGCCTATAACCAACAGGAACGTAGTTGCAAAGCGCCTTCGCAGGTTGCCGCTCCTTTCGGTTTTTCGTAGCGATGAGCTTAACGAAAAGACTTCGTCAGCTCCTCGGGCTCACAGGGATAACGTTTCTGGTTGAGATACCGGGATACAGGCCCCTTTGAAATGGGTAGAGAAATATAATATAACACATCCCCCTAAAAACCCCAGGTTAAGAATATTTTCATGAATATAGCTACAGTCTTACGATCTAAAACTCTCTCGATGAGCGCGAATATGTATAGCGCAATGTTGCTCCTGTTGTGCTCATGCTACATGCAGCTCTAAGCATAGATGGGATTGGCTTCAGTAATTTGGTGTCACTAGTTTTCTACAATAGTAACTCAGACTGATACTATTCAATTCATATACGATGTAATGTAACAGACGAAACCCTGGCATTTCGTCGATCACTGCAGTTGTTCGAATTTTTAAAGTTTTATTCATCATAATATCCTGCTGCAACTTGTTAGATAGTGTTTGAAAACTCTGTATGATCAACTCAATCTGCAATATTTTTTTTTTTTTATTTCTGCAATAATTTGCTAACTTCACATTATCATTTAATCCTATGGTAGTGGTGCATCTTGCCTGGTAATTTGCCGACCATTTTGCACCATTCTTCACCATTTTTTGTCGGTTTTTATTGAAATGGAACAATTGACAACTGACAACTAAGAGCGACTGATTAAATTCTAATAAACAAGCATATGGGGAATTTTATTTCCGGGTGGCTATCTGAGGAGTAGTGTTTTTTTTTTTTTTTTCTTTTTCTTCTTTTTTTTGTGTGTGTGGATGCGCTCCTCTTAGGTAGTCTTTCTTTCTGTATTTTATACTATGATCATCTGTCCCACAAACTGAAATGCTGCCATACACTTTACACTTTATTTGTAATTCTTTTCCCCAATGGGCAATGGAGTCACAGTATAGTAGGGAAACAAGCCAGTGAGGCACAACTGGAAAAAAAAGGCCGTGGACTGCTCGAGTTGAACCAAATTGTTGGAAAGTGCGCCGTAAAACTCCATCCAACCCAAACTAACCCAATACTTACTGGCAGCTATATTTGGTTAAATTTTTAAACAACCACGTATTAAACAGTAATCGTCCAATGTTGTTTTAATTTCAAACAATCCAAAATGCTTATTTAACACCGTTTATGAAAAAACTAAACAAACTGTTTAAATTTCAAAACTGACCACATAATAATTCCCTCGTAAGCAACGGGTTTCTAAACAATGGTTTAATAGTGGATTCATAACTATCATGCAGTGGTGGTATATGTATATGGTAATAACTAAAAAGGAACATTTTGAAAATCCATAAGCATTCTCCAAAAAATGAGAACCGCAAAACATAGAGTTCAAGTTTTACAAAACCAAGCACGTACAATACCTTATAAATTAACCAATCTGACAAAAAATAATTTTGAATTGTTTACATTATGAAATAAAACGACGTAAAAAGGCATAATATTACTGTATCTATATTATTATTCAGTGGCGAAACCATGATTTGCCAAATGGGGCGGGTCATTTGTTGTGGGAAGGATAAAACAGGGGATGAACGCAAGCAGGGATCTAAGCGGAGCGCTACCAAAGTTGGTTGGCGCGAAGCTTGCAAGAAAAAGCTTGACTTTGCAAACCCTCCATGACCGGAAATGGCTCTTTCCGAAAGAGAATAATATGAAAACTGATGCAAATATTTTTTTACGTGGAATGACACCACAAAACTAAATAGAAATGTCACATGTTGAGACTTTTTCACTTAGTGTAGTGCAAAATGTTACGGATGTTCAATGTATATTAATACGTCTTAGGCTTTGAAAGTTATGTTCATAATTTCGCCATAAGAGGGTAAATATAGGCATATATAGTCATGCAGACGGGAGCATTTCAGTCAGTGAAGGGGGACGGAAGATTCTCTGCACGAAAATGTAATAGTGTCCAACCGACTGTCTAATCAGGACGCCACTATTAATTGGCGCACAGCGTTCAGAAAATATTGAAAATTCTTACCCCTCAGACGGTAGAAAATGACATTTCCAAGGCTTATAAGGAGGATCTATAAGCAATCTCCATTTAATTTCAGTTTTCAAATTTCAGCCAGAAAGACTTTTTAGGCGGGGTACCACCTTTAGTTGGAGCTTACAGAAAATTTTGAAAAATTGAAACACTCAGACAACCGGAAATAAAATTTTCTAGGCTTAGACGGAGGATCCAAGCAGTTGCTATTTTGATCAGAAAATTACCAGTTAAAATTTACCATTGGATGAAATTTTCTTGTATCTTTCCGAAAGAAAAACTGTAAAACGGAACTGAAAACATGCTAATGTATTTTACTCCCTTGCGACTCTTACCTAAATTCAACACATATTGAATCGACTATAATGACTTTACTTCTATATTACTAAGACCTTTTGAAAAAATGTCACATTACGAGATGTGACTTTCTTACACTGTATCATTATGTAATTGATAAACAACCTACAGACCCTATTTTCATTACTGTTGCCTAAGTTTCGACTTTAGAGACAGGATAAGTGGCAGACTAGCAGACACTGCAACTGAAAACATTCCGGCACTTTTTACCCTTCTCTCGAGTATTTAACCATTTCGGGCAAAAATTTTGCAAGACTACAGCATGAAGTTGGGCTGATGCAAAACAATTTTCACAAGCTTCCCAAATGTGCCGCAAATCTTTTTATCATTTTTATTTTTCATGAAAATTCTACTTTCGGGAAAGATTTGAAAGTATTAAAATAATCAGCCATCTCGGGCAAGATGTTGCACAAGATTGAAAAACAAACCAAGGCCGAAGAATATTGTTTCATTTAAGTAACAGGCTTCCCAAATGTGTGGCGATTGACGTGGCTATAATACTTTCATATTTTTCGGGCAAATGTATGAAAGAATTTGGATACTCGACCATATCGCTCATCGTGTTATAAAAAACTGTCAGGTAAAACTCACGAATAACAGCTTTTCGCGTTGTCTGGTCGAATGTGTCTAGCGATTTTTCTTGTTGATTTTTTAAGGAAATTGTACCGCGGTTATGACGTTTCTTTCCTTTTGGGGCATATTTTTTCAAGATTTCCTGCACGCTAAGGGTATTTCTAAAAAGTTTTTGAAACTCAAGTGGCTGTCGGATTTTTTTCCCAAATTCCTGCTGAATTTTAGAATTTTCGGAAATTTGGGAAAGGGGAGTCGCCCCCTGTATAGTGTGCCTATGCCTACAAGAATATCTGGCTGCCATCATTCGTCGTTCAGAAAATCTGGGAAATCGCAACGCTTAGACAGTCGGAAATGGCATTTCACATGCACACTTGCAAGAATATTTTCAACAGTCGTTATTTTGAGCTTCCTTTTTTACAATGAAATCCTTATATCAACGAAAAGAATGAAAAAGTGCAAAAAATGATCAAAAATTAGCCTGATAAACTCCGAGGGTTATCTGATGTGAGGAAAGTGAAACTTGAGGGATACAGGGGGAGGGGTCATTAAACAAATATGACTCATCACATAGGCCGACTTTAGTTTGAACACGGCCTTACTTTTGTTTAATGAATTAAAAAAAAAAACTTCAACCTTTTTTGGAAGAGGGGAGGCTAAATCCGCCTTTTTTTGTAACCGGGCATGAGAAACTTAGTTTCTCGGAAGACCCACATCAGGATGGATTCCCTCCCCCTTCCATAAGAAAAAGCTTCTCATTTACACAAGAGTGGAAAACAGATAATGTGCGTATAAAGTTAAACCAGAAGAATTAAACTAAAAGTTCAACTCATTCGTCATTAACATTTGATCTCACAATGATTTGAACTTTTTCCTTTTAACTGATCTATAAGGTCATGAGCACAAAGGTGTCAGAATGTTTTCATAAAGGTTTTATTTTCAACAGCTTTAATCTTATAGATCACGCCAAATCCATTTTAGCATCGTGTTTGGGCCATTAAAGTAAGGACACCCCAATTGCTTGTATACTTGTCCCTTCGGAGATATAAAATATATTCAGACAAAGGATGTAACTCCCCCACCCTAATATCAACATACCTGAAATATAAGTCATAACAGACATCCGACAAGCACCAGAGATGTATCGGTTTAACTATTATGTTTTATTTACCCGGTTTTGGGCTTAACAAATATAATCACTTCATCTGTAAACCCATTTCAGGTTTGGTTTCATCAGTTTTCCCGACCTCAATACAGTGAGTTCATGATAATTTATTGACAGAATCTGTCAGGCTGTGGGTCTGTTTTATTTTATATTGTCTGCAAAATTGGCCTTTTAACAAACATATGTCGTATGTGAGAAATTCCTTTGAAAAATATTGAATGACAATCATCATAGTGGTCAAAGAAGGCATCTTTCTTCGTTTGTTCTAGAGATACTAGAACAAGTGACAAGTTGAGTAAGACTTGTAAAATGCAACAAAGGTCAACCCGTTCTCTAACTCCAAAAAGGAAGAACTTACTACGTAATGTTTGCTTTCGTCAAAAGGTGGACAACCCTCATACGATAACAAAGTTGAATGTCCTAGTATTTACAAGTTTACGAAGAATAACGTATCCGCAAAAATGTCTTTTTTTACAAATTCATAGTATGTTCATCATGTTTCTAAAAACCACCCACACTTCCACCAAAAGTCCCCAAGGTTAATGACTAAACCCTTACCTCTTAGCTAGACATTGTCACCTTATTCAAACTTGACAACGTCCTCTTTATTATCAAAGAATATCTTCAAAACAAGGTCGTCAATACTTTTAAAACGGGTGTGTGTATGGGGCCGAGAGACTATCTTCACCAGATTTAATCCAGAGAGCGAATCATGAATCGTAAGGTCCACGGTCTTTTGAAGGGCCCCGAAAAATTTGGATTCAACATAATCTAAAGTGCAATGACCTCCTTTCAAGAAAAGTTGTTTACATAGCTTTCATTTGTAATTTTCTTAACTCAGATATTGTATAGCTCGGAATCATAGAGTGTCTTTGTTCGATTATTTGGGTGAGGAACAAGCAACAGACGAAGCCCCCATTTAAAGGGGAGATTCATTTCCCCGTTCCCCAATTGTTGACGCCCATGCCAAATAGAGATCAAAGCTATAGCACCAGGTTATACAAAGTGCGCAATCTAAATCCCCCAATCTACCAAAGGATGTAAATGAAGTACGGTATTTCCTTATTTACCTTTTTATTTTAATGGATTTTTTTTAAAAAAAAAATAAACAAAAAAACCCAATTCATTGACGCTCTGAAGGGCATTATTTTACCACGCTAAGCGTGAGAGAGAAGGTGTGAGAAAAGTTCATTGCTTATCAATAGCAAATTCACGTCGAGTGGGCCTGGCTATACTCCTTTCAACAGTTTATATCAAGTTTGGTTTCTTTTCAAAGACCTGTTCGCTGAGATGGTATTGTTCTTGCATAGAGACAAACCTACTTACTCTAGACGACCGAGAAAAGGGGATGAAGTTCACTCAGAGAGTTGTTATTGGATTTAATAACACATCCCTGATCCAACCTCCTGTTGCTAAGATTCGTCTTTTCAATGACCCTCCCATATCCACATGGACGTACGGCTGTTGTTTTTTCTTTCTTTCTTTCTTTCTTTCTTTCTTTCTTTCTTTCTTTCTTTCTTTCTTTCTTTCTTTCTTTCTTTCTTTCTTTCTTTCTTTCTTTCTTTCTTTCTTTCTTTCTTTCTTTCTTTCTTTCTTTCTTTCTTTCTTTCTTTCTTTCTTTCTTTCTTTCTTTCTTTCTTTCTTTCTTTCTTTCTTTCTTTCTTTCTTTCTTTCTTTCTTTCTTTCTTTCTTTCTTTCTTTCTTTCTTTCTTTCTTTCTTTCTTTCTTTCTTTCTTTCTTTCTTTCTTTCTTTCTTTCTTTCTTTCTTTCTTTCTTTCTTTCTTTCTTTCTTTCTTTCTTTCTTTCTTTCTTTCTTTCTTTCTTTCTTTCTTTCTTTCTTTCTTTCTTTCTTTCTTTCTTTCTTTCTTTCTTTCTTTCTTTCTTTCTTTCTTTCTTTCTTTCTTTCTTTCTTTCTTTCTTTCTTTCTTTCTTTCTTTCTTTCTTTCTTTCTTTCTTTCTTTCTTTCTTTCTTTCTTTCTTTCTTTCTTTCTTTCTTTCAAGTGGCAAAAAGCAACTGTGTTCGAATCATGGCACCATTTATCATGGTTTGTCCATGTTTTGTCCGGATTTACCAACTTTTTTGACCGAATTGGGTGGGCTAGTGCCCGGCTGCAACCCGCCTTTTACGCCTATGCATATCCATTCAGCCAAAGCATCAGTTGACGCCCATTCGAAGTGAAGGGATGACATCAGGTTGCGAGTTATGTCTTTATTTACTTGAATACAATGGGCTTTTGTGATCACTTTGAAAGTAATGAAATTCACGAATTTGAACTCTTGTAAAATTAGTTCTTGTTATATTTGATCAAAAAGGCCGGGGACAATGAGTCAACTTTATTCTCTGGGGTCTTATGAGTTTCCGAATAAACGCCGTTGACTCATAAGTTAATCCAACCATCTGTTAATGTCAAGTTCATTGAGTCATATCCATAATTCTAAACATTCTTAATGGTAAAAGTATGCATCAAGCCTTGGGGAAATTGAAGATTTAAAAACTCTTCGAACGTTTTTTGTCATGTCGTACACACTGACACAGAGAAATTTTTATCGACTTAAGCGGCTTAAAATATTGAAATAATAATCATAAAATGAACTCACATAGCCCAAGGAGCTGGTAGGCACCAAACCAAAGTAGGAAAACTTGTTACCAGGTCCTGAACCGTCTAAAGTGGGGTCACAACGACATTGCCAACGTAAGTAGTTTCGGGCTTATTGCGTATCACGCTGATGAGATCGGTGACAAATGTTCACAAGTTCAACTTAACAAAACCTTATGTTGGTTCTTAAAGGGGCTCATTCGGTTGATATCAGTAACTTGAAGAGAGTGTTAAAGGGTCATTATACCACACGCCAATGCTTACAGTTAGCATACGATAAGTCAAGTTTTACAGTTACGGAAAAAGTTAAAATTTCCAATTTTGTGGAGCCCTGACTTGTAAAGGTTTTGTGCATAATTTGAAAACCGTTAAGAACTCAAAAAACAGTTATTTGCATGTAGGATATGGGATTGTCTAAGTTTGACCATTTTTCATTGACATGTGAAGAAAAACTTAACAGTTTGGAAAAAGTTGTTGAATTTCCTGACCTTACTCAATGAGCCGCTTTAAAAGAATAGTCCAGAGCCAACTGTATTTTTAGTATGTTGAAGAGGAACATATATTTTAAAAATTCTGGCGAAACTGTTGTTTATTTCTCTTGTTCGGTTCTCGATATATTAGATTATTGAATTTGGTATATTTTCTACAAGAAATGAACTTGAAGCAAAGAGGCATGATTCCATGGATTAACATTGTTGGCCATCAAGTTTATGCAACTAAACTCGATATACTGATATCATAGGTGCAAATGAAATTTTAAAATCTATGTACTCCTTTTCGGCAAGATACACTCTTAAATCAAAATAGTGGACTTGGTCACTCTCTAATTGAGTGAAAAGTGACTTCACTCCACTAGAGTGTTAATTCTCTCCCAGAAGAATGACATTCACTCCAAGAAGAATAAAATTCAATACAGGAACAGGGAAAATTCACTCTTCCACGAGTGCCTGCAATGATTACTCATTTTTTCAAGAATGATCACTGTAGACACTCCATCAAGAGTGAAACGTGTCTCGTTTAGATGGAATTTCACTCTTTTGGGAGTGAATTTCACTCTTCTTGGAGTCAGTGGCGTAGCTAGGATTTTTCCAGGGGGGCAAAGCTATGAAATTTCCCCAAAATTTTTCCCAGTCAATGTGAATGTATTTCATATAAAAAATGCAAATTTACAAGTATAACAACATTACCATGTCATTATGTAATATTACCCGCATTTTTAATCTTGAAGTATAACATAGAGCAATTGGAATTAACAGCTCTTAGTATATTATTTTGGTCAACAAAATCTGGTTTATTTGTATGTACTAACGCAGTGACGTACCCAGGATTTCTCTAAAGGGGGGGGGGGACATGCAGTATGATCTAAGGGGAGGGGTGTCCGGAAATTTTTTGACCCCAAAATTTAGTGCAAGACTGGTGTATGCAAAATGGTGCAAGATTTTCGGCTTTGACAGGAGCAGTGTAAAAGTTGAATCGTGGTGGTTCATGAGGATAAAACTGAAACGTTTGTGTCTTTACATGCATTCTTATGCCATTTGTGCTACCTTACGAAGTAAAACTTGATATTAAATTTGCACACTTTTAGGAGTCAAAATAAAAGAGTATTGATCGGTATAGGATTTGTGGTATTTCTTGGCCACAAAACGTTACTTTGTCATAAAGATTATCTGAGCGGAGCGCCACCATTGGTTGGCGCGGAGCGTAGAGAAAATTTCGAAAAATCAGACCCCTCAGATGGCCGGAAATAGCATTTTTCAGACTTATACGAAGAATCTACCCAGTCACTACCTTCTTTTGTCGTTTGCAAATAATATCTTGCCTTCAAAATATGTTCGCAAACTGCAAAGTGATCAGAGAATTAAGGGGTAATCTGACCAAAAAATTTAATTTTGCCCAAAAGACTGAGCGAAACGCCACTATTGGTTGGCGCGGAGCAGAAGGATCAGAAGGATCAGACCCCTCAGATGGTCAAAAATAGCGTATTCATGCTTGTAAAGAGAATCTAAACATGTAGTCTTTATTTTTATCGATGGCACCAGTGGGAAACAGAGTCTACCATTTGAAAGTAAAAATTGGAATTTGACAGAATTTGCCCATTTGTAGGAATTAAAATACTGGCATCACTGAGGGACGTACTTGCAGAGACAATCCTCCTTCTTTGAAAATTTTTGAAAAATTGGGTGTCCTTATATGCAACCTGGTGCCACATATGCTATCTTTCGAAGTAAAATCTGTGTTACTTGAGTTTAACTACTTATTTTTAAGAACAAAGAAAAATGGCATCTGTGAGGGGGGCATGGGCAAATGGTCCCCCTTCGTACGCCACTAAAAGGAGGCCTTATAGTGGCTCGATCACACAGGATATCCTGTTAGAACAGCAGTCTGTTAAGTGAAGAAGGCTACAAGGCACTCATGGACCCGTTTATTGTTACAACCCAAGTGAGCAGAAAATTTTTTCCCGAACTAGCCTGTAAGCCTCCAAGGATTAGACTAAGTAACAAAATCTAAGTATGCCAATGGATCCCGTTCATTCTAATTTCTAGACTAACTTTAAGTTAATCGTTGGCCATGGATTTTTTCAGCCCCTCCATCGTTATGTACACAGAGTAAAATCGGTATAGCTACTACTAGCTTGCATGACAATATAATAAACTCGGGGGGGGGGGGGTCTACGTTAGTGACTTGTCAATTTTCACATCCTTTCACTAAATCCCCAAATTGTACAACGCAGAGACTGCGTGCAAGGGGATAAGTTCGGGTTTACAGCCTTTCAGTGTGGACAACAATGTGAGTCCATGACATCACCCCTGCTTGCTTCAAGTTCACCTTTTATAGGAAATGTGTCTAATTTAATTGTTAATATCTCGAGAACCGAACATGTAAAATAAATAATACTTTCAGCAGAATGCTTAGAATACGTTCCTCTTTAACAATGCACACATAAATTTGGTTCTGGACCATCTTTTAAGCAAAATGTCACAGTATACTATGTACTTCGATCATTTTTTGCTCGCAACTTTTTCCGGGGGAGGGTTGGCAAATTACGAACTTTCAGGATTTTCAGGGAGGGAAATACATTAAAGTGTGTTCAGCCAATGGCAACTTTGAAAATTTATCATACCGATTATTTTCTTAATAAGGCCTTGCCTCCCCTATCCCCTCTCCCTTCAGCCTTCATGTTTGCGAACTTGTTCCAGACGTAAAATATGTTTTTTGAGGACTGGATGGTGTTAATAAATAAAAGAAAGCTATCATAAACTAAATAAGTGACCGTATGCTCATCCACCCTGTAATAACTTAATAGCCATTTAAGGCAACAAAGGTGTGAGACAAATTAACTTCAGGCAGATAAGGATAATTAAATGCATTGGTGTACTATTTTTGTGAGAGCTACAAAAGGCGCGCATCAAATTCAATCGTATGTTACCATAGTACTTTCGGCGTGTTAACAATTGCATTATAGATCATGCTTCTTTAAACATTGGTGTAAGTTGTAATAAAAGCTTATCATACTTTAATTTTCATTTTATTGCTTTATTCTATTTTTCACAGGAAACCTCTTAGACTGTCGTAAAGGATACATCTATTTCCAATTTTCATGCTATAAATACGGGACTGATCCTGTTCCATTCGATAAAGCAAGAGAGAAATGTCAAAACGAAGGGGGTGACTTGGCGTGCATAACAACTGCGGAGGAAAATACCTTTGTCGGAAATTTAGCTAGAGGGGAACGTTCCTGGATAGGAGGAGTAAGATCCAAACCTGGTAAGACTCCTTATAAGACTAGCCTCCATCTTTTGTTGTGTTAATGTGGTTATTAATATACGAATTCTAGCTTCTATTTAATTTTTGAAGTCAAAATATTGTTTTGTATGAAAAAAACAAAAACAAAATGAAACAGCTCTGGACTTGGTCACAATATTGTTCATATAGCTTGGCAATGCTTTAATCGGGATTATGCATCATTCAGTTTTAAATGCACGGTTCATCTCGGTTATTTTAACGTTAAATTAATCCATACTTATTGACTCATGTTCGCTGTTTACGCTGCCATGTGCAGAATTCATACTTTCGGAGCTATGCACACTGCAGCTATAAACAAGTAGTTCACTGGTGTTTTGAAGTAGGTATAGGTGGTATATCGTTGGCTAGGTCTACGTAGAAGGATGTAAATTTACGGCATATTCCTTGTACAATCATATCCCTGAAGAACCGAGCACACAGAGTCTACACTGCCGAGTAAGGCTACTGCCATTATAGACGAATCCGGACGGATTGTGATGGTCTGATTTTAGTCGGCCATTACTGGGGTCCATCACCTTTAATCTTTAAACTCCCTTCCATACCTATTCCATGGATGGTTTTACACATAAGTGTATCTTAATTTTCTCAATTTCACTGAATATGAGGATTTGAAATTCACCTAGACAATAAATGAAGACGATTAAAGACTGATGGACCCCACTAATGGCTGTCTGCAGTCACTAAAACAAGCTCTAATCGGATTCGTCTATAGTCATGAATTGAGTAGGTCTTTTTCTGACACTCTTGAATAAAACTAGACTTTGCACCCTTCTTTTGGATGTCCAGGGCCCGTTTTGTTGAGAAGAGTTTTGCATTGGTATAAAAAAAAACTGAAGAAATCTTTGGTCAATTGACTGAAAATGAAAACAGAGGGTCTCACTCATATATATCCCACTTTTTCTAAAATCCTCCCGACTCAGTCTCTGACAACCGTTCGGCGAAACCAAATTTTAAACTTTATCCCACTTACGATATTGCACCAGAACATGTGTAACCCTTTAGGCTAACACGAAATCAATGGAAGAATAACATAGGTTCTAGAAGTGGTAAGTAGCCCAAACGAAAGGGACCCCAGATGACCCTTAACCAGCACCAGTATTCTTATAACAGCAAGAAATAACCATAAATTATGTTGAAAAATTGTACCACTGTAACCGGTTCTGATAGTTTCTTGGACCTGAGTGCAGGAAACGTGCGTCAACAAAAATACAAAATAACAAAGTTACTGTTAGTAGTTTGAGAGCAAGAACAGTGGTCCCAACTTAAAATGGCCCGTTCAGTACAGGAACCGCGGAAACGGGGGCTAGGGGGGATTTAGCCCCCCCCCTTTTTTTTTTTTTTTTTTTTTTTTGCTGTGGGCATCTTGTGCCACCTTAAACTTCATTTTCGGCCGTCTTAAACTGCATTTATTTTATTGGACATATTGGGCCGCTTCGATGATTAGCCCCGAACTTCAAAATTGGCTCCGCGGCCTCAGCAGTACACCGTCCTGTTTCATGATTGGCTGTTGAGAGTCATGTGACAACATTTTTCTCCTCAAATATGAAATTTACTAAAAGGTACAATTTTTAAATTTTATTTTGCTCACTCGCAATACTGATGTAGAGTTGTTGCAAAGTGTCTGTGCTTGCCAATATTACAACGGTCCTTGGCATGAAGTCTAAGCAAGCACAGACTTTCGTAAGTTCGTCTCCATACGTCACAGATTTCCAAGTGTCGATCATGTTTATTCAGAACGTATACTTAAACTGTTAAGTGAATTTTTATTCATTTTCAATGGAAATTGCCTGTAGTTTTTAATGCTTTTTGTCAACAAGAGGAAAGTATATGACACTCACATATCAGATATAAAAATGAAGTTAAAGTTGACGTATCTATTTTGTACATTCTTTTCATTCTCTACATTTTAGTATAAACTTCACAGTCATTTCTTACGTTTTGGGTAAATTGTAATAGATATATATATTTTATCCAAGTGTGGAAAAATTGAGCTCTTTGCATAGTGCTCTAAACAGCGTCATTCCATTGCACTTTTCGCACAGCTTCTTCAGAAAGCATCATACAGTTTGGTTTGGCCGAACGGCCCTTTGCCAGAGGGTTGGGAGGACTTTAAAAAAGTCCATTGCACGTTTTTACAAGAGGTTCGAAGGTTGGGACGTTGGTCTGCTCAGTTTTGTGTTCTTTCCCGGTTCAGTAAACTCCTTTTTCCAGTTGTGACTCAAAGGAGTCGGAGTACTAAAAAGGAGTACATTTCAAGGTTATTTCGTGAGCTGCCGTCGATATAGCTCCATATTTAAGACTTCTAGCATTATGTTCAAGGTGTAATTAATAATATTCAAATCGAAACATGTGAGAGATGTGAATTTCGATGCATGTTTTCACATTGCCATTTTGGTAATTAGAATCGCCCGGCACATGCACCCGAATCATCCTGTGTATATTGGTGGAGAGAGTTCAGTTTAGTGTCAACCTGCACACCTAACTCCAAGGTCAAGAATGCATGGGATGTACTGCATAATTGCACCATTGAGCTGACCAAATGATTTTTATAAGAAATCGTGGATACTTTGCCGAACTTCACTCCTGACGTTGGAAAACCATCCGTTATCCATTATTACACTAAAAAATCAGAAAACTCTCCCTGTTACTTTATTCAACAATTTTCGCGAACTGACATTTCAAGTTATTACGTCCAGTCTAGAGAACAACTTCCTGCAGTAGCAATAAACCTCTGGAAAATATGAGTTTCACAAGTTCAGACATTTCTCAAATCGGAAATAATGTCATACTGGGTTCACGGGCAAAATAACCCTATTACAAATTAATGCACTGACTTCTGCCGTTGTTAGATAACAAATCCATTTCCCGGAATCTATTCTTTTAATCTGCCAAATGTCTTTCAAAATATAGTGGTCAGTCTCTGAAAACTCAATGCCGTCCGCAATCGCATCTTACCTTCGCCGAACGAGTTTCATGTAAAAACATGGGCGTCATAACGTCCTCCACGTTTTTGAAAGAAGGGGGAAATCCTCGTACTCCCGGGCCTGCATACTGTCAGTCTTCACTAAATGTCCCAAATCCTTCTTTTCATGATCCAGTGTGATCCACAATTTGAAAAGAGTCTTGGGCGCCACTAGATAAAACCAGAAGGTCAGAAGTTGTGACAGGAAACCCCAACAAACTAAACCTACCACCTGTCCACTTTTGGGACCGCTGAGACAGCAGTGGATTGCGGCAGTCGCCCGAACATGTTTTAAATCTCACAATTTTCTTTAAACTTCTCTTCAAAGTATCTTTCATGATAACTTTAGAACTTAAAATGTTGAAGAATTTGCAGAGTTGTGAATAATATCAAAAGTAAGAATAATATATAAAAAGTATCCCTCCTACTTTTTTATTCCCTTTTCGAAATTAAAGTTTTGCACATTTGTAAAACCTTTTTCATATTATTAAATTGCCGTTTCAGAACCTAAAATGTTCTTTTAATCTTCACCTTTTCTGCAGACGCAGTGACAGAGAGCTTCCGATGGGTTAGTGGAGAGCCATGGGAGTTTTCCAGCTGGAGAAAACGTGAACCAAACAACTGGGGAGGACGTGAACATTGCATAGAAACTAATTTTGTTCGATTAGCCTGGTGGAACGATCATTTCTGTCAAAAAGAAAAACCCTACGTATGCGAGATCCCAGCACTGTAGTTTCCCCATAGTTATCAATATTGTACATCTCTGACTAACATTTGTAAATTCATCCAATTTTCTGGGAGGTGCTCTTTGTCATATTTATTACATAATAGCACATTTAGTTAGAACAGCCCCGCCCGAAGATAATAACAGGCCTAGACACACTAACAGCAGAAAAGGCCTTGGCCGGCTCGACTCAAACCAATTGGTTAGAAACTAGATAGGTCGTAAAGCTCCATCTTAACTAACATTTTACATACGGATCTTGCACCAACAATATAACAACAATATCGCACCAACGATAATCGCACCAAATATAATCTGAACAACAATATTTTGAACACATCATGGGATTGACGTTGCACGCCCCTCATGATCATCTGATAAAATTAAAACCTGGAGTGCCACCCGGGATTTTGAAGAGCTTACAACCTCAATAGCCGGCATACTACAAAAAATGATTGCTTAGACGAAAGGAAAGATAGACGTTAAGGAAACAGTGCACTCGAAAGCGACAGAAGAATGAGATTATACTGAAATTAGAACGATGACTGACAACTCCCTGCTTTTGTATATTGTGTGTCAATGTTTGCAAGTGCCCAGATTCGCTTATAAAAACGCACACACTGACGGGAAACAAATCTGTGGTGATATTGCCTGGTGTGGGTGTGTTTCTCATTAAGTTCACCTAAATTGATCCCTCCCTTATAACCACCGTTAGTGTACGTACTTCAGAAGAGAAGTACAGCCGTTACGATTCCTGCTATGAAAGATAATCGTGAAAGCGACATATTCAGACTGTCTACGACTTCACGTACAGGGATTTCATTCAATCCGGAGGACGATCGTCATGAAAATAAGTTGTTACCGACAGCTTTCAAATTCGCCGTCCCTTTCATGTTTTCACTTGGTCTTTAGTCCTCAATTGTCATCAACAAGACCAAATAACCAATTTTTTTCGTCACAAGAAAATAAAAAACAGGCCAGTATTGTCAGGGGCGATGCGCACTGTTTAACAAGAATTTTCCTTACTGGCTAACGATAGCCCTAATCCCTAACCTAATCCCTAACCCTAACAAAGAATACAATTGATACAATACAATGGCAACAGCCAATCAAGAAACACTTTGTTAAACAGTGCGCATCTGCCCTATTGTCACAAATAGGTACCGATGGGTAGGAGCTCCTTTATGAATGGGACGATTATCCTACAAAACAAGATTTTGACTTTTTTCTTTCTTCCCTTCATTTATAAAGATGTTCATTTTTCTGAAAGTGCCTTAAAATATGTACAATCTTAAGCAAGCTCTTGAACTTCATACAATAAAGTTGAAGCAGACCCGTCACCAAAGAAACAGACGTGTGGTTTACACCCTTATGTAACCCAAAACCACAAGATATGAATGTCCCAAATTAGCTTCTAGTGAGGGACATATTCACATATGATGCTTTTCATTGTACTTTAATTGATGTCTCCTATTCTGTAAAATAATGTAACTATTTCCAATATACCTTTAACAATTTCATCAAGTTCTGTTTGTCGTCTTGCTTCTTGTGCGTCCATCACAAGTTGTCGTAATTCCTGTTGGAAAGTTGAATGGGATTAGTAATTGCTAGTTTTATGCAGTTTTATGATACTCCGGCGAAGGTTGAAGAGATTGGTATAAAATTAATCCAGTTCAAAATGCAGCAGATGTTAATTTTGCTTCTCACACAATTAAAGGACGAGATCCTCTTTCTCCGTTTGTGTAAAGTGTTCAAAAGTTGCAGTTTTCATTCTAAAAACTTGCAAAATATGTTGCTTCATTTTGGCACCCAAGGACCTCCAAATGTTTAAGCATATTCTAAACAGGAACTGTTCCCCAAGACTTGGGTTTACTTCTCAACTGAAAACAGCAGTCATCATTAACCCCCCCCCCCCCAGCGTTTGTATAATTAACTTTAACTTTGTTCTAACAGGAGGATCCATGAGAAAGACCCAGACCCATGAGTATCGATTGGGGTGGGGACCGGGAATGTTGGGGAAAACATGTTGCACAGTATGTGGAGTGTCTATGCTGTCTTCAAAAATTATTTTTAAATGGAGATCACCGTAGAGTCCGAATTAATTACTTTGATGGACCAGGGATTAACACTCCACTGGTTGGATAGACCACAGTATGAGTACGGCGTCATCCTACTAGGGAGGTAGCAGGACAACAATTTCATGCCGCAACAACAGTCCCATGATGTGACAAAGCAATTTCCTACTCGAGAAGAATCACGAAGCCTTCCAGCTTGCTGACTAGGAATGTCGGTGGTCAGGTAGTTGCGATAAGTAACATGCAGCTCTCCGGTGAAATTTTGTATGGTTTCAGTTTGTTCAGACTTCTTCTATTTCAAAATGTATCAACTCAAATTATGTGGAAGCTGTGAGTATCGTTCCGTCCTTACATGTAGTCTGCAAATGAATCAGACGTCTGGAGATCGACACTTCTCAGAGCCTTTGGACCAAGCGAAACCATTCGGTTTCGTTCTCCTGTAGGTATGTAGAAGCAATCGGTAGTGTGATGCAGTGGGAAGGGTCGTATTTAGAGGAAGGGGCTCCAGGCCCCTATTCCAAAAAAGGTTAAAGTTTTTTACTTCATAAAAATAAGGCCTAAAACCACCCTATGTGATGTGTCATATTTGCTTAATGACACCCCTCCCCTTACATCCCTCGACATTTTCCCCTTCCTCTTACCAGATTATCCCTGCAGTTTGTTAGGCAAATTTCTGGTCATCATGTAATTTTTCTTTCTTTTGTTATATTCAAAGATGTCATCGCAAAACGGAAGCTCAAAATAATGACTACTGAAAATCTGCTTATAAGTCTCGGGGAATGCTATTTCCGGCTATCTGAGGGGATGCGATTTCAAGATTTTTCTAAACGCTTCGCGCCGTTTGATGGTGGCTCTCCACCACTCAGAGTAGTCATTCAGGTATATGCGTACGAGGCCGGAGGGAGGAGGCAGACTTCATCTCTCCCAAATGTACTCAAAATTTAAAATTTGGGCAAGAATTTTAGAACAAATCTGGCAGGATTTTGGAAAAATTCGGACAGCCACTTGAGTTTCAAAAAATGTTTTTTTTTTTTTTTTTTTTCAGAAAATTCCTAAGTGTTCCCGAAATCTTGAAAAGATATGCCCGACAAAAGGGAAAGAAATTTCATAACCGCGGTAAAACTAGAAAGCTATCATTCGTTAGTGTTACTTCAAAGTCTTTCACAACACAATGGCCGAAATGGTCGATTATTCAAATTCTTTCAAGAATTTGCCCGAAAAATAGAAGGGAAGTACCATAGCTAAGGGAAAATATTACGAAAAATCTAAGAGATAAAAAATCGTGACAGACGGATTTGGGAAGCCAGTTTCTTATTAAAAATATTATTCTTCAGTCTGATTTTTGTTTTTAAATTTTGTGCAATGAGGTGCTCGAAATGGCCGATTATTTTAATACTTTCATTCTTTGCCAAAAACAGGAATTTATGTTCAAAGTAAAATTTCATGGAAAATAAAAATGATAACAAAGATTTGCGACACATTCGAGCAGCATGTAAACGAAATAGTCTTGAAAAATCTTTGCCCGAAGTGGTCAAATAGTCGAGAGAAAATTTAAAAATGTTGTGGGATGTTTTCAATCGCCACAGTAATTGCACTGACAGACGGGAGGGCGTTCAATTGCTATTAGGGAGTTTGGGCAGTAACATAGACAATTTCATCAATTCAATATATATTGGATTTAGCCAAGAGTCGTAATGGAGTAAAATATACTAGCACTTTGTTAATTCCGTTATAGCTTTTCCCCGATAAAAGACCATTTCATCTAATGTTATACATTTTGTCTCGTAATTTTTCTGACCAAGATAGCAGCTGCTTATATCCTTCATCTAAGCCTGGAAAATGTCATTACCGGCTGCCTGTGGGTTACCACATTCCAGAATCTCCTGAACTCTCCGCGCCAACAAATGGTGGCGCTCCGCTTAGGCAGTTAGATAGGCTTCCTAGCAGAATTTTGGTTTCAAGTGAACATTTTTTGCAAACAAAAACTCAAAACAGTGACTGCTTAGATCCACCTTATAAGCCTGGGAAATAACAGTGTCGATTGTCTGAGGGGTACGCTTTTTCCAGATTTTCTATACACTCCGCGCAAACTATTGGTGGCGCTCCGCTTAGAGAATCTTTCTGGCTGGGATTCAGTTAGACGTGAACGTTTTCCACAAAGGAAACTCAAAATAGTGACTGCTTAGATCCTACTTATTAGCCGGTGAAATGCCATTTTCCACTGCTCAGGGGTACGATTTTCAACATTCTGCACGTTCGGCGCCAACCAACCGTGACGCTCCGTTTAGATAATCTTTTGACGGTATTTCATTTTTCGGATAGCCTACTGAAATGCCCCACTATGCCTTACCCTCTTATGGCAACATTCAGAACATAACTTTCAATACCTGAGACTTATAAATATATTTCAAACATCAGTGACATTGTTTTACACTTAATAAAAATCGTAAAGAGGCTAGTGTTAAAATGTGACATTTCTGTTTAATTTTATGTAGCCATTCCACATGAAAAAATAAATACACTTGCACCATTTTTCATACTATTCTCATTCGGAAAGTGCCGTTTCCAGCCATCTGGAGGTTTGTAAAGTCAAAAATTTTCTTGAACGCTCCGCGCCAACCAATGGTGGCAGACTCCGCTTAGATAATGCCGGCTGACGTTCACCCCCCCCCCCCGATATTTGTCCTTTTCACCCCTGTGGCAAATCATGGATCCACCACACTGGGTGGTCAGGTTGTCATTCATATTACCCAGGTTCCTTCTCCCCGCTTTCCCCTCTCTGCGTGACCCTGACCATACTATACCACACATGATGATACCAATAATTCGTTGCTTACCATGTGGTAGACTTGACCAATTATTCTCTACGGCTCATCAAGAAGAGAATGACCTTCGTAGAGGTTTCTGTCAGCTCCCCATGAGTAACTTCGAGAGATTTGGGCAAATCTGAAAATGTGGCACTTTGGGGTCTTGCAGTAAACTATGAGGTAAGGAACAGAGGCGTCTCCAAGGGGGGCATGGGGGAAAAATCCCCCAGTCAGAGCCTTTGCCCCCAGTTGCCCCTTCCCACTCAGTTCCTGAAGTATAGTGTCCTTTCAGGAGTTTTCAAGGCAAAATAATTCACAAATAATTTTCCTCCCTGTTTGAATCATTCCCAAACTTTTCAAAGTAAAACCAGCCTGAGAGTTCTCTGTAAAACTATGCAAGAGATTGCTAATAAGTAGCTTTTAAACATATTGTCACTTTCCAACTTTTCATGTTGTCAGCTAAGGAGAGTAATAGCCAAATAAGCCTAGCTTGCATTAAAATCATTTGGAATCTTTGCTTTGGATGATGCATTATGGACCAAAATACACCTATCCTGAGACTTAATTTTTTACCAAGAAATTTGCTAAAACCTCAGAGCTTCCGGGGGCTTCGCCCCTTGGACCCCCACCAGGGTCCCTAAGGCGGCTTCTGGACCCCACCAGGTAAGTCTCGCGATTCGCTCATTTTCGCGCAGCGCGCGGAAATGTTTTGCCCCCCCCCCCCCGACATTTTCTTTTGCCCTCCATTTGCCCCCACTTTTCAAATCCTGGTGCCGCCACTGGTAAGGAAACTTGTCGCGAGGATATTAAGTCACGTGGTTTTGGACCCGAATTGATGAGGAAAACCATCCAACTGGGTTTGTAATACCCAATTATTTTATGAATGGTCTCGTCCTTTTAACGCAAGTAGAACTACTTGATTTTTCTCACCAGAAGGTCATATTCTTCCATTAGAATTCCCAAATTTGTCTTAGAATTTGCAACCATTTCTCCAATTTTAGCTTTATAAACTTTAAAATATTTGTCAAAAATAGCAAAATTTTTCCGTAAAATTTTCCGTATGGTAAAAACCCTAACCAACTTAGGTTCAGTCACCTCAACATTCTACTTACCGTAATTTTGCTTTTGAAAGGAAGATAATAAAAAAAAACCCAAAATTTTTCAAATTCACCTTGCTAAGACACATTTTTTTCACTAAATTCCAAAATTTCTTCATTAGGCCTATATAAAATTTCTTAATTTTTCAAATCTTTGTTAAAAAAAGGTGAAAAGAATCGAGCAAGTTCCAGTTTCGTCCTAGCATCTTAGAACGCAGGCTTAGAATAAAATGCGTAACCCCGAACGAATTTCAGTCGCCAATAAACTTTGTTTCTATTTTGCTCATTTGAAGAACAGATTCTTCAATTAATAAACCTTTTTTTCTTTTCAATGGTCCTTACAAAAAGTCAAACTCCTTCCAAAATGTCAAATTTACCTTAAATTGTGTTGGCCCCAAATTCTGCCAACCACGTCCAACTGAAAACTTATCACCTCTGTTGGGGCTTCGAAATGCTGGCCCCTTTCGAGCAAATCCTTGCGTCACCCCTGCCTTAAGCCGAAAAAAATGATGTGTTTTCAAATGCGGATATATCATTCATAGTTTACGCTAAGGTAAGAAGAACTTCCAAAGCACATTTAACGGTAATGGTAGCTGTTTAAAGACCCATGAAGTCGAACAATGCTTTAAAGGTACAGTATACCGTACATAATCGTTTTAATTACACTGCACAGATAAAACAACATGCAACTCCAGAATTCTGAAATGTCGTCTTTTTTCCAAAATTAACCCCTTCCCCGCATTTGATGGAGTCACTCTCTGGAGTCACGAATTCCAAAATGAGCTCGAATGGGGTGTTGGGTACCTGTTTATATTTTTCGGAGCCGATGTTTTATGATGAGTACCTGATCTTTTTATGGATACTACTTAAACAGTATCTTTAGGATACAAGGCCGTATTTGACTCCTTAGCTTGTTCTCAGTCTGGTCGGGAACGTAAACTGAAGATAACTGTTATACAGGTCGAACACAAACAAAGGCGTTCGAGAACAGGGGCGTAGCCAGGATTTTCTTGTGGGGGGGGGGGCAAAGTCGACACATCGTCCCCAATCTTGACCGACAGGACTATCTAAGCGGAGCGCCACCATCAGTTGGCGCGGAGCGTACAAGAAAATTTTTGGTTTTAGAAACCCCCCAGATGTCCGGAAACGGCACTTTCCGAGTGTTTTATGCTGCATGTTCCCAGCCTGGAAATATGGATCTCATTTCTGAAATTTCTCAATTAATGCAAAAAAAAAATCAATCTATGAAAAATGTTATGACATGTTTCTAAGTGGAGCTCTACCTTCGATTGGCGCGGAGCGTGCCAGGAAAGTTTTGGCTTTACAAACCCCTCAGATGACCGGAAACGGCACTTCCCGAGTGTTCTAAGCAAGAATATGTTCAGCCCAACTTCGAAATTCTCCCCGCTTCTTAACTAGAGCACTTGACAAATATTGAGGGGCTGAACATACCTTTAGCCCCCACTTTTTCATTTTTCATCGCCGCCACTAGGGTTCGGCATTTTCTTGAGGGAGTGAAGCGCCCAAAACATCAAAATTGAGCGATCTGGTGAACACCTAAGCTAGAATTTTTGGACATTTTCAATCTTGTATCAATGTTTTCCTTATTCCCTCGAGAGTTAGTGTGTGGCTGTAAGAGGGTTACTGTACGAGTCAATGGGGCCCTAGGGAATTGTGTTGCACTGAAACAAAACAGCTACTCATAAGGCTTACATTGACCAAACCAGCGGAATTGATATTTTGTTCTGAAAAACGCCAAAACTCCATTTAAATAAAAAAAAAAATTTAAGTCTGGGCGGGAGTAAGGGCGAACCCCCTGAACCCCCTGGCTATGGGCCTGTCTCCCTGGGTGTACCCCCTTGGTGCCAGGATTTGCCCGACTAAGAGCCACTCCCCCGTTCGGAGAGTGGCTCGGGGGAGGGGTTGGGTGGGTGGAACGGGGGAGGGGTTGGGTGGGTAGCGACCCCAAGCCCCGACAGCCAGGATGCCGTAGATGAGTTGGTGAGGGAGATTTGAAGAAAAGCTGTGCACTATACCTGCCATTGCGAGTCATATACGACATAAAACTTGTATATGTTAGAGGAAGATATTTCCGCACTGATTTAACCGTGGAAAAGTGGGCGAAAACTTTTTGGGTTAGCCTACACTAAAAAGAATCTGTACTTATTTACAGCTTGTATAGGTCAATTGTCCCGGCGTTTGGGCCCTATCGGGCACAACTTGTATTGTACTTCCTTCTTCGAGTTCGTACCGCACGACTGACACAAGAGATTATTAACTAAGTTTAGCGAAATGAGATGAAATTCCCGACATGTACATTAATCCATTCATTCTACTTATTAATTTACTTGAAAAGATGGGAAGGGTTTGTACTTTATTAGCTCTAGGTAACGGAACTGAGGAAGAGTGTGCAAAGCGTACCGAAAATTTTGGGTTTTATCGCAGAAATAACTCTTTTGAAAGCCAAAATAACTAAACCGACCATGGGAAGGCGACAGATTATTCCCGACAGGGGGACTGCCATGCCAGCGACCACAAGTTCCGACAGCCCCTATGTCGAGGGGTGGTGAGAAGGGGATATGAAGGAGCCTAACTATCACATGCCATTGCAGCTGGGGCACATTTTGCACAATATTACTTAATATTTTAAAAGCTGAGTTGCGCACTGATAGTGTTCTTTTGAGTCTGAATCGTGAGATTGCAAAGCGCGCGAAGCGGGCGAAAACTTTTGGTAGGCTTACAAAAATAACATAGCCTATGTAATTATTAAGAACAAAAAGAAAAAAATATAAACTGTAGGGGTTGTAGACCTTATCGGGGATAACCTAAATTGTGTCGAAACTACCTGAAATACCCAGTAAAATAGCCAAACTATGCTCCGTGAGTCGCTCACCAACTGACCTATCGCATGTCATACACAAGAGAACAGCAACTCTGCTTTGTTGTATGGGATTAAATTTACGACCTCTACATAACCTGTGTACTCTGCCTACTTGTTACTTGGTAAGGTTGACAGGACTTACACTCTCTAGATATGTGGAATGTAACTTTTGAAAAAACTGGAGTGAATCTACAGCGCGCGTAGCGCGCCGAAAATTTAGGGTTCTTATTAGGGAAATTGTCCCTTGAGAGCAAAAAACAGGTAAACCATCGGGGAGACTAGTCGCCGTCGGGGACTGCATACTTTATCGTAACGACTAAAAGCCCCCCCCCTTCCCGAAAAACTGTAAAAAAAAAATGCCCCCGATTCCCTACCTCCTCTTGCCGTTTATCTTTTTTATTTATTTATTTTTTGGTGGGGGGGCTCTCCTTAATTTTTTCAACATCGCCCATCGCGTCCCAAAAATTTCTGTGGGGGGCACTCTGCCCCCCTGCCCCCCCCCCCCCGGCTGGCTACGCTAGTGTTCGAGAAGCAATTTCATAGCAGCTCTCCGGAGAAGCAGCGAGAACGAAGAATGAAGAAGATGGCGGAGATATCTTCTCACGAATGTAAAGAAACATGGATAGCATAATGACTTAAATTAAGAAGAGCATGTACCCGAGAGGAATAAACCACTAGAACGACCTTTTAGGGACGGGTGTCCGTGATGACTATACCGCGCTAGGGTGTTTGAAAATGCGTATAAGGGGTTACCATGTTCTCGACATGTTCCGGAGCAATCAAGAACATGACGCAAATACAGCCTAAGGATCATTTACCCAATGTTTTGCTCGTATCTATATCACCCCAGCCCCAAAGTTTAGAAATTGAGGCCTAGAAAAACTGTGACAATTACAAAAAGGAAACCCATTTATTCCAGTTGAAGTTGGGTTTCATCATCAGTATGTTGTACAGGAAATTTTAAAGGTACATTTACAGTAGTACGCTACTAAAACTAATTCTTGATGTCAGGGGTGGCGCCAGGATTTCCCCGACAGGGGGGCCAAGCTCCCTGATAGGGGGGTCAGCATGTCAAGGACCCTACAAAGGCCTTGAGTCAGTCCTGGTAGGACGTGACTTAACAGATTTTGAAGTTTTGGCTTTCTTTTCAACAAATACTTTAAAATCTGGATTTTATTTTGACGAAAAAATTTAAAATTTTTGACAGAAATTTGTCTTTTGTAAGGACCGTTAAAAAGTTGAGTTGTTTTTTGAAGAACTTCCACATGGGCAAAATCAAAAACGTTATATAGGCGACAGCTGAAGATATTTTGGGTTTACACATTTAATCGTATTAGGCCTACGTACTTAGAAGGCTGCCCGAAAAGGTTTTACCTTTTTGAACGAAGATTTGAAAATTATGAGCTTACTTTATTGGAGAATTAACTTTTGAAATTTCATGTCGGCAAAAATACCCTTAGAACAATCTCGTCAGGAATGTTCTCAGTACTAATTATATGCCCATTTAAGCATTTGAAAATGACAATGAAGGTTGACATTTCATAGAACTTTATCTCAGAATAAACTGAAAGGGGATGTAGCCCTCCAGTGCACTTTAAGTGATTTGATTTCCTTTTTTGCCATCACTTATTTCAGGATTTGTTGTAAGTTGTTATTTGAACCCCAAAGTTGCTGGGCTTCTGTTGTACCAGAATGGTAATCAAATCTACTGCTCATTGAAGCAACTAATAGGAGTAATGAACCAGTGGTCGGGTATTATAATTGGGAACCGAAGTTCTTTCCTAAAAACTTTGGTAGCCATGACAGATCTCCTTAAAGGCTAATATCCTGTAATGAAATTGATTTTTTTGGTACGAATATTATGAAATATTTGGATTCAAGTTTTTAAGTAATGTGATTTTCAATATAAAAATTAGGTAGAATGTTGGGGTGATTATCAAAGATGGCTTTGGTTATTTATTGTACCATCGAAATTGGAAATTTTTGCCGCTTTCGGCACAATCTGAAGTTTATATGAGAGAAAACTTGTAATTTTATGACATATTAAGGGTTTTATAGAAGAATCTAAACAAGACATTTTCTTATGAGAAAAATCAAGTAGTTTTGTTGGGGCTACTGAATATCATCATGCAGATTAAGGCCCTCGGACCATATTGGAAAATTCTCCCGCGAAAACACTTTGGCTTCCCATATATTTGAACTTAAATATTTTATATATTAACATAGACGTATGGGAGCGTTTCAAAGGGGCGAGAATTGTGTTTTGCGTCGGAAAATGTTATTCTGCCCGAAAGACTATCAAGGTGCAGAGCACAGAAACTTTTGAAAAATTGAGAATCCCCAGATAGCAAAAACGGCATTTCCCGGGCTCGTACAGTCATTATTTTGAGCTTTCTTCGGGAATAAAATTTTCGCTTCATAATATTTCCCCAAAACAAAGAATAATTTGCAAGATTGCATTGTTCTGTTAAAGTAATCCGTTCGACCAAAAAACACTATCTAAGCGGAGCGCCACCATCATTTGGCTCGGAGCGTACAAGAAATTGTTAAAAAAATCTAACCACTCAGACAGCTGGAAATTCCATTTCCCAGACTTGTAACTAGAAGCAGTCTTTATTTTGAGCTTTTCTTTGAAATATGATGAAAGTTTCACTTCAAAAGAAAAAAACCCAAGTGCTACGTGATCAAAAAATTACTTGTCTCTTTTCGGGGGAAAACTGCAACGGAATTGAAAACATACTAGTGTTTTGTCTCTATTTTAGAAATCGTCGTTGTATTCCATTGCAAGGTCCGCTAAATAGATGAGATTTTCTACGTGACTGACCGAACTCCAGACTCAAAATGATTTTACTTCCAACGAATTTGAATTTTTGAAAATATGTCACGTTACAAGGTGGCTTCAAATGAATTTTCAGTCCGACTAATTGGGAGACGTTCTCCCACTTCGGTTTGTCGGGGCAGGATAGAGGGCAGACCACTGGGCACTGCATGCACATGAACAACTTCTCGTCTGTTTTTGTAAGGAAAATCGGAATTGTGAGTTTCCTTGAAGAATGTGGTCTTCTAGTGAGCAAAATCAAAAAGATCGCCAGGGTGACTGAAGTTTATCAGACCCGCATCTTTATCAGTTTATCGGAGCATGTAGATGAAGGCTCACCGACGAAAATATATTTTCTCAACAACAAAAGGAAGGGCAGTCTTCCCCAAGGGGGGCATGACCTTACGGGTTGAAGATGAGATTAGGGATAGCAGAGCTAGTAAGAAGTGATTAAACAGATTCAGATATCCATTAAACTACCGTTACAAAAGAAAAAATAGTTCATAAAGAAAAAAAAAAAACAGTTCATGATCATCCATCCCACTAACTTCAGTCCTTTACGTTTTTCATGTTTAGGCCTCCCCGAAGGAAATTGCCATCCTTCCCCGACGAGGGAGGAGCTAGGACAAGGTACATGGAATGAGGTAAAACGGAACTAGAAGAAGAAGTGATTGAAATCTATTCCGATTTGGTTTAAAATGGAATTTCAAAACAAAAAATATGTTCAAGATCACACACCCAGTAACTTTAATGCTTGTACTTTTTTTTTGCCTTTTTTATTCTTTTTTATTTTTATTTTTTATTGTAGGCCTCCCCGACGAAACCGCCGACCCCCCCCCCCCCCCCCGCTGGCGCCACCCCTGCTTGATCGGTATAAATAAAAAAAAATTAAAAATGCAGTGGGCCAACGCATACACCTTGCCTGTGCCAAGTTTTGAGCCATATGTTGAAACTGATGTTTTGATGATCTTGCTATGGCGGCTATGTCCGCCTAGGTACGTGGAGGTACGCCAAGAACTGTGCAATGTACGAATAGCTTCAGGGAGCAAAAGTAACAGGACTTACATAATGAACAAAATGAACAGTAGAGGACAGGACTTATGAACTGGATGAGGAAGGAATTATTAAGACTATAATCCCACGTACTATTCCCGGGGAAAAAACTTTAAAACCATTCAAGCACATAAACTTTATTTGGTAATTTCCTGATCATTGTCGGAAATTAGCCTAATTAATTTTATTGGGGTATAAATTTTATTGCAAACTTGCTCCAAAACGACTGCTTAGACAACTGACTTTCAAGCTTGGAAAAAGCCATTTCCGGCTGCATGGAGGGTTGAGATTATTCAAAATTTCCTGTAGGCTCCAGGCCAATCTTATACTGCTCCGCTTTGAGATGGTGTTCCGTAGTTAGTTTCCTTATCGAAATTTCTGGATCCATGCCTGGAATGCATTGAGAGTATTTTGCCTGATTACACCAGGATACATCGTCAAGCAATAAACTAAGAGTGTACCTGGATAAGGATGAGTTTTAGTAAACAGCTGGGGAGGGGCTAGAAGTAAGAAGAATGAAAGAATTGGAACGGTATAGGGTGATACCTGCCTTTACTCGAATACTACAACAGCAAGGAACAATCAGTGCGGTAGCCCTGGATATGGACGCTCTTCAATCCTAAGGTTATTACAGTGACCAATTAAAGCTAGCCCAGCCTGTAAAAAGTGACAAAAAATTCAAGACCCAGTCTTACAGGAAGCGATAAAAATAGCATGAAAATTAAAAACATTCATTCATTTTTCATTTCATTCATTTATATGTTTCTCCACTACCTTTAAAAACTTATCAAAAAGGCACTGAGAACACTCCCTTGAAAAAAAAAAGCAAAACAAGCATACAAAACACAGCTAGAACTAAAGCTGCTTAGGACAGGTAGTAAACATGAAGAAAACAATACCAGCAGAGAGGACACAAAACGAATCTACACGCGAGAGTACTATAAACAAAAAGCAGAAACATTCCCTAATGATGACAGAAACATCAGCACTAAATGAGGATCTTGTGCTCTGCAAATATTTGGGATTCTACTTAGATTTAATTGATTAAAAGTTACTGAATACATTTCTCCCTCATTATGAAAAACACACTTAAAGTTCAATTCATATCCACGTTCTTTATATGAGGAATATGATGTTTGAGCGAAAACTGAGGATGAATTCATGCCGATGAAGAAGGGTATTAAAATCGAACATTTAAAAACAATTGTTGAAGAGCACGTCCTATACGATATGCGTTAATTCAGTTGAAGGCGGGTGGGTTAACTTAAAGCAGGCTGTAATGTTCAGGTGACAGATTGCAGAGGAAAATTCTAGGGCGGATATGGTTAACTGATGAACAAGTAGATCATTGTGTTTTCTTTACTTCATAGTTGGATTTTGAGGGTGCATTTCAGGCACAATTATTTACTTAACCCTAGCCAGTCATCCCAAGGCTTCAATAAACGAAGCCTCGCCTCACGCAAAATGGTAACAACAGATGATCCCCAGTAACAATATACTGGTTGTATACCTCGTTCATGGCAATTTCAAGAAGAATATGTGACCATGTCTTAAATAAAACGAGTACATTTACATAAGTTTACATTGATTCAGACACTTAAGTACTTAAGCTCAGCTCCATATGATTTTAAGGTTACGTGCGACCCCCGCCCCCCCCCCCCCCCCACGTGCGGTGTCTGAATTTCATACGTAAAATTTCGGGTCCGGACAGTTTTCTCCATAAGTTACAGTTTTCCTTTACACAAGTACGATTCACCTTCCCCCAAATATTCCAACGAAGAGCATCAAAAAATCGTCAAAAAATTCAGAGTGACATATTTGAGTATTTTTGGGGTCGGGAGGTAAAGATTTCATCACTGACGGGGCTTGGGGAGACGATCCCTTCCCTTTTGAAAATTTGTGAGAAGTTGGGTGTCCTTTCACGCAATCAGGTGCCACGTAAACTACCTTTTGAATTGATTTGTTTTCCGTGTTATTTAAGTAGGCTACTTTTTCTAGGATCTAAAAAATGGTTTCCGTGAGTGGGGCATGGCCCAATGCACAGTGGCGACGCCAAGAGGGGGCAGGGGACGTGTCCCCCCCCCCCCCTTAAAAATCATGTGTCCCCGTGTTCCCCCAACTGAGATTTGAGATTTAAAAAAGATATGTCTCCTGTAGTCAGAGGGTGACTATGGACTTTTTCTTAAGATTTGATTCTTCTTTTGACAAGAAAGGTCAGAAAATTCTCATCCTTTTCAAATGAAAATATTACAAACACACCTGGGAAATGTAATATTCGGCTGTCTGAGGGGCTGTGTTTTTTTTTTTTTCAAAATTTTCTGCACACTTCCATAGATCTGACTACGCCAATTAAGAGTGGGACCGTAGCACAGCTCAGGTAATCGTTCAAGCAGGATTAGCCCTACATTTTTCCTTAAGAGGAACACATCTAGTTGTCCATCAACTTTCTCTTTCTAGTTCAGCTCACCTTCTTCAAAATGTCAGGTGGATCCTCTGTTGATAGTATTTCACTTGTTTTGTTACCAGTAATAAATTCTTACTTTTACGTTGCCCTGGAAATAATTTTTAGACCTGTTCAGTGTAAAGAACATAGAATTACCCAAAATCAATGACTTAAATACCTCACAAACATGGTTAACCCAGGAGTTTCCAAAGCCCCCTGGACCCCACCGAGACTCACATTGAACTGCCCATCAACTTCTTGCTCTATGGTTCTTCTTCTCTTTTTTCAAGATGTCAGCCCGGTCCGCTATTGGTATATAAGTCACGTGTGTGTTTAACCAAAAAGCTTACTTGAAGTTACCCAGGACGTACAGTAATTTTAAGACCAGTGTCAAGTCAATAAAATTACCCTAAAATAACAAATTTAATACCTCACGAACACGCTTAAACTCAGGAGCTTCACCCCCTGCACCCACACCGTGACTTTGCCCCTGGTGGAGTCCAGGGGTCCTAAGGCGATCCCCCTGGACCCACCCCGTTGGGCCTCTCGCTTCACGCTCGGTGGCGCGAGTCAGAGTCCAGAAGTTCCCCCTGCAAAATTGTCGTGCCACCCCAGTGCTCCATTGAAAAGTCTGGTGACGCCACTTCCAATGCCCCAACCCGCGCGTATGCCAGTGCGGTAACAATGTACACTAGTTTGCGTCAGTTCAACTTCATTCACATGGGCTACCGTGGGCTCAAGACAGTTTTGGGGGCTAGAGATAAAGTTCGTTGGGAAAACTGAAATTGCTGAGATGTAGGAATTTCTAGGCGCGGGAACACACGTTCTTCCGTAAAATCAAATTTTTCCTATTTTCCTTTACAAGAACTAAGTATTTTTCAATTTTTTCCCAAATCCCAGATTTTAGGCCCGTTTCGAGCATTCAAACTTTGTATTCGAAATGCTTTAGGTAAAACAGCCGTCACATGACATCACGTCACATCACATCAACTTCATCCCTCCAAAAGAAAGGAAAACCAATCCATATCCCAGCCAACATGCCCAGCTGGGCCCCAACTGGGTTTCAGCTGGACTACTTGCTGGGCCCCAGCTGGGGCCCATTCGTGTTTGTCAGGTGTTCCCACGTGGGGCCCAACTGGACTAGCCTTTCCCAGTTGATGCTCAGATGAAGCCCAGCTGAGCCCAGATTCAATAACTGAAGCCTTGCTGGGTTTCAGCTGGGAAAGGCTAGCCCAGTTGGGCCCCACGTGGGAACACCTGACAAACTCGAATGGGCCCCAGCTGGGGTCCAGCAAGTAGCCCAGCTGAAACCCAGTTGGGGCCCAACTGGGCATGTTCGCTGGGACAGTGACAACAAGTACTGCTTAGAAATTAATACTTATAATTAAACAATCCAGGCAATTTCTTCCAATGAATATCCAATCTACATTTAAATATATCTAAAGTTTTAGAGGTTACTACATCATCTGGTAAAGTATTCCAATGATCAATTGAACGCTGGGTAAGGAACTTCTGCCGCAATAGAGTTTTAAACCTGGATTTAACAATCTTATATGTATGCCCTCTTGTAACAGAACATGCAGGTACGAATTTAAACAGCCTGCGGTCAGTAGTAATCAGTCCATGGAAATACTTATACATGAAAAACATGTCACCTCTCAGACGCCTATGAGTAAGTGAAAACAAATTCAAGTTTCTAAATATCTCCTCATATGGTAACTCACTTAATACTATGGAACGCCAAAACCGCCATCGCATATGACAATGTACTTCCATTTAGTGGCGTTATTTTACATGAAGATGTTAGTTCAAATGGCCATCTATCCAGGAATGATGACGTTCTTCCGTTTTTCGACGTTACCAAATCAAACGGCGTTCGATCACATATAACGATGTACTTCCATTTGGTGGCGTTATTTTACATGACGATGTTAGTTCACATGGCCATCTGTCCCAGGAATAATGACGTTCTTCCGTTTTCCATGTTACCATCTTAAACGGCGTTCGATCAAACGGCGATGTGTATCCAAGACGTGTATCTAAGACGTGTATCCAAGGCGTGTATCCAAGGGGAGTTCCTGTTCTCAGGTATACATATTCAGCAAAGTACAATCGAACCAATCACAATGGTTGTCATATAAAGAGATCTAGGTCTCGCACGTGTGTGCGCGGTTTCATACTAGTTACTCAATATACTAGGCTAAGTTAGTTACCCACATGTCCCATATGCATGCTTAATAACCTCATACAACCACCTGTTTGCCCTAAGCAAAACGTTCAAGTTCAACGATCAGACGATGGATGAAATAATTGAATCCCTTCACATCGTAAATGAAGACGAGGTGAAGGAAAACTTTCGGAGGGAAGCAGCAAGTTTGATCACTCATTGCAATGATAATGCTCGCCTTTACGTAGCCAAAGCCAAACCTGATTGGCTGCATCTTTTACAAAACCATCCTTTAGATGGAATAGTCATCATTGGTAACTCCCCTTGGATACACGCCTTGGATACACGCCTTAGATACACGTCTTGGATACACATCGCCGTTTGATCGAACGCCGTTTACAATGGTAACATGGAAAAACGGAAGAACGTCATTATTCCTGGGAGAGATGGCCATTTGAACTAACATCGTCATGTAAAATAACGCCACCAAATGGAAGTACATCGTTATACGTGATCGAACGCCGTTTGATTTGGTACCGTCGAAAAACGGAAGAACGTCATCATTCCTGGATAGATGGCCATTTGAACTAACATCGTCATGTAAAATAACGCCACCAAATGGAAGTACATCGTCATATGCGATGGCGGTTTTGGCGTTCCATATAATCCAGGCACTAACTTAGTTGCTCTACGTTGCACAGATTCAGTAGCCTCTACTTCACGTGTGTAAAAAGGTGACCAAGTAGGTAATCCATATTCCAAAGCAGGTCTTACTAAAGCTTTATACATAAGCATAATTGTTGCTCTATCCAAAAACCTAAATGACCTCCTAATTACACCAAAAATACACAGTTTGCTTTTGTGACAATCTGAACAACATGCTCCCTGAATACAAGATCACTATCACTAACTCCAAGATCTTTCTCTGAAGTCACAACTTCTAGACTATGACGCTTGCCTTCGTTGTCTAACATACCATAACAAACTCAGGATGAGAGTAACCAATTCTCAATACATGACACTTATCAGGATGAAAGCGAAGTTGTCATTTCCTTGATCACTCATAGATATTCTCAATATTACTCTGAAGAACACTACAATCACTCTCCGATTGGATTTCCTTATATAGTTAAGTGTCGTCAGCAAAAATTTTAACCCTACAATCCGTAACACAACTTGGCAAATCGTTAATATATACGAGAAATAAAACTGGCCCCAGCACACTCCCTTGAGGGATACCACTTGCAATATCTGCCCAGTCAGAAAATTTTCGTTCCACACAAACCCTCTGTCCACGATTCCTCAGAAATTGCCTTATCCATTCCAACACATCACCCTTAATACCATAAGACTTTAATTTCACTAACAACCTTTCATGTGGTACCTTGTCAAAAGCTTTCATGAAATCAGTATAAATAACATGAATGCCATTGCCTGCATCCCAAGCTTTCGTCCAATCATGAAATACATCCACAAGTTGTGAGAAACAAGATCTACCTGAAACAAATCCGTACTGATTGGCAGACGTACAGTAAATCATTACTCATCATATACTTCATAATACTATCTTTTAAAAGCGACTCACAAATTTTGCACACCTGAGAGGTGAGGCTAACCGGTCGAAAATTTGCAGGCAGAAATCTGCTACCCTTCTTAAATAAGGGGGTAACATGATCATGATGAGCAGATTTCCAATCACTAGGCAAGGTGTGATGACTAAAAGTCCTCCGAAAAATAATCACCGAAGCTGCCACTATTTCATCACGAGCTTCAAAAAGAACTCTAGGATGGATCTGATCAGGCCCTTGAGATTTATATTCATTTAAATTTTTAAGTTTACTTAGAACTCCATCCACAGAAATCTCCACATTATCCAAAAGATAATCGCCTCTATAACAGTCCAAACAAGGGATACAAGACAAATCCTCCTTAGTGAAAACACTACAAAAAAAAGAGTTCAAGGCATCAGCTTTGCCCTTAGCACTTGTAATTTTGTTACCCTCAACATCACCCTCCACTACTAAGTCCTGAACTGGCTGACGAATTGTTGTTTTTCTACGAGTATAGTTCCGGAAGGCCTTTCGATTTTGCTTAACTTCAGTTACAATTTTTTTCTCAAACTCACCATTGGCCCTCCTTGTTTCCCATCTAGCCTGATTCCGTAGCTTCGCATAAATCTTATAATCATTCATACTTTGAGTTTTTAAAGGCAGTCATTCGTCACCCTAAACTACAGTTTCAGTATGCATATATCAAAACTCTCAATTGGTACAGCTCTTTTATTGGCATCACATTCAAACAATGCATCATAACTAAATTACACAGCATGGGCACTGAGAGTGTCTTGATTACACATTATAGACTTGTATGGCCACTGGGACAAGACATGAAGCAATAAACTAGGATTGTGTCTGGATGAGTTTTAGATAAATGTGGGAGGGGCTAGAATTAAGTAGGTTGGGAGAATTGGAACTGTTTGGGATGATGAAAATATGCCTTTAAGTAATTTCTCCAGGCTTTCCTCTTTGCTTTTACTTTAGCAATAGCCCGCCCTGTCATCCAAACAGGTTTCTTTCTATGCTTAATCCCTGTATCACTGTTAGTAGCCTTAGGAATTGACATTCATTTCAGCTAAAAGATGTTCTTTAAAGATATCCCACGATTCCTCAACAGACTTGTCTTTAAGTTCAGACTTACAGTTTAGAGCCAAACACTTCCTTAGTCCCTGATAGTCACCCTTATTATACAAGAATTTAGAAGTCTGATGAATTTCAGTCACTGGCTGCCCACAAGTTTCTACTAATAAAATGTCATGATCACTGTTACCTAGTCCAGGAAACTGAGATGCAGACAACACAATATCATGATCTTGGGTAAATACAAGATCTAATAACGATGAAACCTGGCCGTATGCCTTGTCTCACTCCTCTGATGTTGATATAAAAAACTGTCTTTCACCGAGGACAGAAAACGATTGGCCCTAATTTGAGGCAATTTCAGTGCCCCAATCAATATCTTTAAAATTAAAATGACCCACTATTAAACAATCTCTAAATCTTCTATTTGTTCATTCCTTCATGGATTCATTTAACAAAATGTCATTCTCGTCAGAGCTAGAGGGGCTCATGTCAGTCGCTCCCGTCAGTCGCCTCGGACGAACTTCGGGACGCCGAATTACCAACCCCACACGCACTACTGAAAGGCTGACGGACCAGTTAAATTAACCTGTCGGTGCCCTTGTAAGATATTTGCGGACAGCCTTTTTGAAGCGCGAAATCCCTAGCCCCCACCCCACCCACCCGTCCCCGGATCCCGTGACTTCTGGCAAGCTACTGCTCACTTAATTAGTCGATGATGGAAGGTAGATTAATTTGTCTAGGCTAACTTCAAAGAAGACGATTGAGATCAACTTTGTTGATGACCATCGGCGGCCAATGTATCTGGATCTGGATCTGGAAAAATACTGCACAACACTCCTTGTGGAGTCAAACGTGCAGGTTTGAGAGTGCGCATGTAGTTAGTCCTCCCGTCTGAGGATCCTCAAGGCTGCGCTCTTGAACTGCTTGGGGTCCTCGAGGTCTGTAATGTTCTGGGGGAGTAGGTTCCAGTCTCTGACGGTCCGAGAAAAGAAAATGTATTTGTAGCAGTCCATGGGTTCGTGGTCAAACGACTGTTATATGCCTAAATCGTGCATTGTATTGTCAAGCAGGGCTAAGCAAATTTAACTAGACCTGAGACAACATAGTCCAGTGGATAGGTCCCATAAAACTAGAGATCGCGTGTTTGGTCTCGGTGAGAGCATCGGAAGGCCCGTGTTCTATTGCCAGGTCGAGCCATACCAAAAACTTAAAAATGGAACCTGCTGCCGTGATGATCCGCATACAATGGAGTAGGGATAACAATCAAGTGAGCCACAACTGGAAAAAGGCCTGGCCGGCTCGACTTGAACCAATAAGTTGGAAACTGGGCCGTATCTATATGACCGCCGAAACCCATTAAAACTAGAATCTAGCCAGGAGTGTCGAAAAGTATTTAACATAACATAACATAACAGGTTAAAGGGCAAAGGAGGGCTGAAAAGGCCCCATAAGATGCCCTGTAATCCAAAACCCCCCAAAACAAAGCAAACCACCAACACCAAAGAGCCCAGAAAGATTAGATTCTACCACAGTCATGGAAAAACTTGTCAATATTAACCTTAAAATGGTGCACTGATGTGGAGTTAACAACCCACTCAGGCAGGCTATTCCACTCACTAACAACCCTATGAGAGAAACTGAACTTCCTAATGTCAAGTCTAGCAAAAGACTTTTCAAGCTTTTTGCAATGGCCTCTAACCCGAGGATTACTCTGGACCTTTAAATAACTGCAAGCTAACAAAGGATTCCCTTCAGATAGAAATTTGTATACCTGGAGCATGTCCCCCCTAATCCTTCTCAGCTCTAAAGTGGTAAGCCCAAGCAGCTTAAGCCTTTGGGAATAAGGTAGATTTTTAACCTCAGGTATGAGTCGGGTAGCTCTCTTCTGAACTTGCTCTAAAAGCAATTTGTCCTTTTCAAAGAAGGGACTCCAGGCCTGTGCAGCATAGTCGAGATGGGGTCGAACCAGCTGCTTATACAAATTTAGCACAATTTCTTTACTAAAACTCTTAAAATTCCTCCTGATCAACCCAAGCACCCTATTTGCCCTTGCAGCAGTAGCTGCACACTGCGTAGATGACTTTTTGACTGCCTAGATGACTATTTGCTATCTTCGACCCGATCTTCCCGCTGGCATGCATAGTCTGTTCATGCAGCCAATGATACGAATGCAGCACAGATTCGTGATGAATACTTAAGCAGGCAGGCCTGACGAACAAAGTTGCACTGATATGCATTTGTGAAAATAAATTGTAGCTGTTGGCCTAGCCTAGTTTTCTGAACGTTCAATCTCTTTCAAGAAGCTTGCCATAACAATGGCGTCACTATTACTGTTCGAAAAGGTCCTCTTGAAATGTTCTTGTGGCATCAAATCACCGATTATTAATTTGTATTTCTGTAAACATTGTTTAAAACTGAGGTGTGGTCGATGTGTCTCTCATGAGGTGAGTTTCTAACGTTAGGCTACTGCTCTGGCAATGTGCAGTGTGTACCATAAGGCAAGGCCATTCCTTGAACAGAATGCTAGTCTAGTAACATTATGCATTGCTAGCCTACGTCCCCTTCATTTTACTGGCACTAAGTCAGAATCCCTGGCCACCGTGCGCTACAAAAAGTGTTTGCACGGGTTACTCGGGTACCCGCCGTCCCGCCCAACATTATATTACCCGGTTCCAAATCTACTATACTAGCCTAGGCTAGGCCTACCCAAATTTTAAAAAGATTGCATTCAAAAAAGAAACACTCCAATTTCACTATTGCCCACGGTACTGGGCTAAAATATTTTGCCAATTTGGTAAACATTATTTGAGACTGAGGATGAAGAGAGCCCCAAGAAATTATGTGTAAGTTTGAAAGCAATCTGTACTTCGTTATGGAAGTTGAAATTTTTTATTATCAGCGTGCAGCCTGATCGCGCTATCGTCATGTAACATTAGTGAGTTACTTCTCACACATCACATGTAGGTCTAGGCCTATATAACTTATAATCTTACTTGCAATGTGATTCAAAATCACATTGCACTGTTTCATGCAGACATAGCAGACATATCATACCTGCCCAGCTTGCAAAAACAGTGCCTGCAACATTCCGCACGCTAGTAAACTGAGCCTTGAATGTATACAATCTTATAATAAATATGGTATGCCACCTCGAGTTTAATCCTCGACTATTTCATAATAGTTAAACTTGTCAGTTTTAGGCAAATCAACCTCTGCCTCTATCTGTAAAGTAAAAAGACGTAAACACAATAACACCTTAAACATTCACAAAAAATGTTTTTGAAACAGGCCATTACATAGTAGGCCTAGGTATGTTATTTTGCCTCAAAATGGCACTCGCACTGACTGCAAAGTTTATGCGTGAAAGCTAAGTTTACCACTCCTGGATGTCAACACAAGGCTAGCTATGTAAGAAAGTACATAGGCTACCCCATTAGTGGTAATTCCAACGCACATTGTACAGTAGTGTGAAGGAAGTTGACAAACATGACGTTTGTTTTCCATTGGTAATTTTGGACGTGCAAGAGACTATCATAATACTGGGCTCTGATTGGTTTATATTTTTAAAACAGTGTTTAAGAAGGAGAAATGTGGAGCCTTTAGGCCTTGGGAAGTACTAATTTTCTTATTTGACTGTTTCCTGTTGCATTTCTTTTTCTTGTCATTTTGATATAAAACAAAACGAGACAATAAAACCTTCTGACAAATCAAATGTGCTTGAAATTGGGAATGTGATCGCTATACCTCTCCAATATAGCTGTGTAGGGGTGGTTTTTGTATGATATAGATGTCGGTCTTACTGTAAGTTGGATTGTTCATTCGGTAGCGGAATAATCGAGCGGGTAAAGTAAGACGTGTCGATGGCGTGTCCCTACATATTAAGTTGAAGGTGTTTCCAAATGAAAGGACACAAACAAATATTTACCAGTTCAGCATGAGGAGTTTATTCATTGCTGCCTGCTCAGTTGGCAATATAGGTGATGACGGAAATATATACAGGTAGAAACGTGAACATAAATGTAATAAAAGTCTTAGTGCAATATTAAAGAATTCACTCAGCTAGCCCCACTCCACTATAATTCTAAGTTATCTTTTCTACAAGTCTCTCTCGATTCTATTCGATTCTATCTTATTTCTCTACTCCTCTATTTCAAACTTTCTATCTTACTTCTCTGGCTTCCAATTTCAAAAAAAATCTCATCTCTACTCTCAATCTCGAATCTCAAAAAGTGAATCAAGTCCTAAAGTTCTTTGTCACATGGGTCTACACCCATGGTGCCAAAGTGGGAGTGTGCTAAAGGTATTTTACTATTCTCATTGGTGCAGAGTCTGCAGAGTGCATCTAGGATGAGACAAAGAGAAATCTGCACTAATGAGTCAAACCTATTTCCTAGTAATGTTTTCCTGACAGGTAATGTTGACCAGCTGCCAGACCTGTGGTCACATACCGTGGACCCACACAATAAAGAGATTTATTTAAGTACTTAAGCCAATGTGACAGGAAATGAGAATAATCTCAATTCCATGAACTTTGATAAAACAGATAAACTAGGGACAGCTACATGAGGTTGAAAGAATGATAAGTGTCAGATATTTAGGCTTACAGCTGTAAATATTATCATGCATGTCTTATGGATTATTGTTCAGGGAATAATTTATCTGGTATTGCATCGCCAAATGCTATGCAAAAGACAGATTTGCGACACAAATAAAAATAGGTGTAGCAAAATTTGCAACGCAATTTTCGAGCAAAAGTTCCGGTACTTGGTGAATGGAAATGACAACTGGAATACTGCACGAAGGCCTACAACTGTTCAATATACTATTAGTACATGCAGACTTGTCAAGCAACGAAGCACTGCAAAAAATAGCAAGAAAAGTATCTAGACACTTGAGTACGTTCAAAACAGCAAGGTAAAATTTATGCCTATTCACGCAACTTTTACATGCTCCAATTGGCGGCTAGTTACATTGTGGATAGTGCGACTTCAACATATGCAGCTGTGGATGAGGCACACTGTATGTGCTACATGTACTGTTAAGATAGCTCAGAGACTTCCCATAGGTATCAAACTTCTTCCACAGAAATACAAGACTAGCCTAGGCTCTACACATCTCCATATACAAACACGTAAGGATAGTGTAAGGTCTGGCAGAAATAACTTTGGAGAAAAGCATCATAGGGCAAAATTACAGGGGTTAATCTTTTGAAAATAGTATGAAGGACTTAAAAAGAGTATTTTACACATGCGTCATAATTATTTTATGAAATGTTTGAAAACTTGATAATGTTGGACATCTTTCAAATTGACATCGTTCTGACTACCCTAATTGAGGCTGTAGCATTACCCATAATATTCCTTGTATGTAACGCATTTGAGAAGTTTGAGAACTCTTTTAGAAGAGGATCGCAAGCTCGAAATTTAGGAAATGTCCCAGGATTTAAGAACCATGCAAACTGCTTATTATCATGGTAGAAGGAAAACAATAAGGTTACTGACTGTCTTCTGGCCCTGTTCCAGTTTGTAAGCAGTGCATCTAGTTTGTTGAGTGAATGTTTTTGACACACTTTCTGGAGGACCTGACGCTGAACAGCAAAGCAAGGGGCTGATTCAGTCCAATATGGCACGATGTTTCTTCAGATCCATAAAGAACTATTGCAGACAGGACTTTTCGTGGAACAATGCAGTCACATTAAGTCAATGTTTAGGTTTAGTTTCAGCGTATAACTTAACACCACATCATAGCGCGGAACAGCATCTGGGCATGAATCGGAGTACTGCATAAACAAAGAAAAGACACGTTTACAATGGCGGAAAAAGAAGTTGTCCATTAATTGTGTACTAACTCATATGTTGGTGCTCTTTTGTTTTGAATGTTGTGCCTTCTGTCAGTTGAGTGCAGGGTCGTCACCACACCAGGCAGCACTGCACAGTGCCTCCAGGCTCTCAAAATTTCCACCTTATACTTGCCATCAATATCAGCATCACTGCCCAACATCTTACCCTAACTGAGTAAAATTCTTAGATATCTTTAGAATTGAGTGATACTCCCTCATTTTGTGTAAGTACTCCCCAACCAGCAAAAATTTTTCAAAGAGGAGGTGGGACAGTGACGATCTACTGTCAGCCTGGGTAGAAGATGTGCTCGATCAACTGAAAGAATGATCTGGCTGCTGTACTTTATGGTGTGCTCATAAGGTCACCACAGCACACTACTGTAAGTCAATGTGATTAGGAATGGAAATGACTATGGAAGGTACAGAACCAAAACATGCTGGAGGGAGGTCATACATTTGTCTACCAAATTGTCCCTGTGGATTTTTTTGCCAATTTTTTTACTGTAATCATGATCAGGCCAAAGCTTATTAAGGGTTTTATTACATAAAGTGATATCAAGTTTATGAGTATCAAATCATGTACCATAAGGTATTTAACCCATTTGAAAGTTGAGGGCCTTTATTGGTTATGTCCCCCCTCACAGAGATATTGGTAGAGTCCTCCTACCAAATTTTCTGAACATGATACAGAGAAAAAAGGCAAAGTGAATGTATTTGTGTGTTCCATTTACAATGAATTTGCTGCATTTATCTTGTATTTCAAGGTGGATTCTTACTCCTGTCCAAATTGCCTGGAGAACATGCCCTCTGCTGAAGCCAAGTTGAAGAAAAACCGCTGTGCCAACTGCCTAGATTGCCCAAGTTGTAACCATAGCCTTACAACTAGAGCAACATCAGTAGCTCTGACAGACTCGCAGAGTCCAGATAAAAAGATGACAAAGAAGGTGTACTACCTTGCTTGTGGCCTTTGTAGATGGACATCAAGAGATATTGGTCTTGGTGATAAAGAAACAGGTAGAGTATCCACTTAAAATCATTCTGTAGAGCTCATTGCAAGATTGCATTCCCAATACAGTAAGTGAAAAGTTTATAGGGCTACAGTATGTGATATTCTTGAGACATCTTTGCCATGCCATTTGTTAAAAAAAATGGAACACTAGGTAGTTTTGAGCCAATCATGGAGGTATCAGAACTTGCCGATAAGCCATAACCGATAAAAGTTTATATCAGGCTCATATGGATACAAATACAGATAACATAAAAATTTAAAAAAATCTTCTGTAAGCCACAAAATGTTTTTGTTACCATTGCAAAATTATAAAACACTACTGCACCTTAAACATATTTTTGAACTAAGTCTGCATGTTTCTTATCTCCCTGAAAAATGTTCCCTGTACCTGACAAATGTTTTGAAGCAATCATCTACAATGTATTTCATATAAACCATGAGCCAGTTAAGAGCCACGTTCATAAGAAGCACATTAACACCTTCAGGAACATACCTAACATGTGTATCTGCTGAGCAATGTAAAGTGCAAAATTTGAATCAAAATAATAAGTCCCAAAGTAACCTAAAGCATAGATATTGATAAGACGATTACTCCTTTACACAGCATGCATGGCCGTCACCAGGGAGGGGGGGAGGGTGCGAACACACCCCCTTCAAAAAAAAAACATTGGGGGAGGGTGTGGAGTTTTTTTTAAAATGTGGTGGGAATTGTGTGTGGAACGGCCAAGCGGCAATCTTTCCTACGTTTTCACTACTTCTAGTCTATCACTATTTGCGTCTGTGAATCCAGGGCTGCATTTCAATCAGTTGTTTGCGCTCAACCTTCCTCCCGGCCTAAGCTTCGAGTTTGAAGCATCGCAGGCCACAGTGTTACACTAGCACAGTATTAGTTCGCCTCAGTTATAGTCAGTTTGTAGCAGTGGGGGTTGTCGTTTTATGCGACCGAATCCTTCGGGAATTTAGCTGTAGAACACTGTGGCCTAGTTATAGTCTAGCCCGGGTGCCAGTATTTCTTATAACAGGAATCAGTCATTTCATCCAAGTTGTGTTTTAGTGTAAAACAATAGTCCCCGTCAGGACTTTGGTTCATAATCATGGACAGACTGATTATTGGAGGAGTGAACCAAATTAGAAACAGACTAAAGTTTGAACTGTGAGTGTTTGATACTTAATACAGTCGCAATTGTGTTAGGGGTCAAATTTATTTGTGAGTCAATCTTTCATATGTGTTTTCAAGGAGAATATAATGATTACAATTACTGTATCAATCACCCTCACAGATACAGTTAATCCTATGCCTGAATTTCCTCTCTTGGTATGCACCAGATTGCGCCATTTTAAATTGGAAAATTGCAAAGCTCCCTACCATGGGAGGTGGGCTCCCTCCCATGCCCACCCCCCTTCTGCTACTTTGTGGCCTCGTCTTGAATTTCAAAATGCACCCCACCCCCCTTGGAAAAAAGCTGGTGACGGCCCTGCACAGCACTGATCGTTCACTGGGTAAGATACTGTTACTGGATGTTGCGAAATTCACACAGTAAAACTCCATTGAGATTTGCTGTGGGATTTAGAGGAATTTACTTGTGTAAACAGACTTGTATTCTGAATTGCCTATAGATTGTGCAATTACAGTGCATGTCCTCTGCTATAGATGTACGTAACTTTTGAAAGTTCACAACAACCAAGCACACGGTGCACGTGTGTGCCAGGAATCTAAACAGAAGAACATCAGGATTGCAGCAAATATTGTTCACAGTAATCATTGTTACAGTAGTGGTGTTGGCCATGCCTACCTTGTGCGCTTGTTTATGGACTAGGAACTGCTGGCTTGAGGTATAGTGGAGCCAGTTTGTGTACGTTCACTGCAATGAAATTCTTGAATGTTTTATGTTCAACACAGTGCACTTCATTTTATTGAATTGCATTAAGTACTTTCAATAGCTACTTACTAAATGATGAAATGCTTGTTATGGGTGGCCATTATCAGAGGCGGCCTTCATTTGTGCTAGTTCCAATATCTTACTGATAAAGCCATTAATCGGCCTATACCGATAACACTTATCAGTTATCTGCTCAACACTACTGTACAACTAGGGAAAGCTTATTAAAAGAAAATTTTGGTAAGAAATGGGGTGACAACTTGGCTTACATAAACTCTGAAAGGCAAGAAATTGTGGACAAATTCATTTTCTTTGGAAGTAACATTTTTCCAGTCTTGACAGTAACTGTTGCTGATACAGATACCTCTATGTAGTCAACCTGTTCTTAAGCTTTGTATTTGATATGACAACAAGAAATGTAATTCAGCTACATTGTTGTTGTACTATCATTCTTTTTTGTGTCCAAAAATTAGCCTCAGCAGATTTTCCAAAATTGTGATTATCACTTTGATGCATTCATGATGACTACTTCCAACACTTAAGAGAACTTACTTTGAAAAAGAAAGCTTTTCAAATCCAGATCGAATTTAGGATTTGTATTTAACAAATGCTGCATATTATTTTTTGCCTGGAAAACTTGTTAATCTGAAAATGTTAATAAGAAGCAGAAAATTTCACATTTGCAGAAATTTTTCAGTGCATCTTTTACTTTCCTTCTCTACTTAAACAGCCAGTGGAGGATGGGAAGAATATGACAATCCCCACACAGAAAGGGTAAGTTGAATGTAACCTGTGACAGAAGTTGCTTACTGTAGTAATTACTCCTTTAAGCCCAAAGTAATTGAGGGCTCATTTGCAGAGGATATGTCCATTTATGTTGAAAGGAGTACAACGGGTACATTAAAGAATTGGAAATAGAACTTTTCTTGCAAACTGTGGTACACCAGCCATTCATGCTATCCATTAAATATGTAAACTTTAAATGGCTTTCTGACATTATAACATTTAAGTCCAAAAACATCATTATTTTTAATAGATTTTGCAATCTGTGTTGCTTTTATTCAGATGCAGCTACAGTATCCAATTTTCATCTTTATCGGTTCAACTACGAATTAATCCATTTTTACTTTACACTTTCCATTATCTTTATTGTCTATACTCCAGTTTATTTTCTAGAATCCAACAACAACAAGCTTTAACACTGAATAAGTAGGTGTTCCATTGGGTGGTTCCCAGCTAGGTGTTCAATTGGGTGGTTCCAAGACTCAGTTCAAAAGTTGTGCAAGATACAGCTGAGGGAAATTCCTGCACTCTTGCTAGTGAACTCTGAAATCTCACTTAAAAATTAAAAAATGTTGAAGTTTTGAAATTTGAATTTTCTGCAAGCGTACTTTTTTGTAACTTATCACAAACACTGTTTCCAACAACCCATTTGAATGTGAAGGGCCCTGTTTCTTACACTACAGGACCTGTTTATAGTGTGCATGTACTGCACAGTATCTTACAACATCTTCTCCATACATACAGTATGTGTGTTAACAACTGTCTAGTAATACTGTACTTACAAACACAAAGCTAGACAACTTATGAGTTAGTTTGTTAAATGGAGTTTTACTTATGAGACACAAAAAAGGATACATGTGTTATTCTATTGTCTTTCTTACAAGATAAGAACATATATTTCCACTTACTGAAAATTATTGAGAACTATTGTTTTCATTTGGTATAAGTTTAAAACTGAACAAAGTTTCCTTCTTTCAATCAGCTAAATGAGTTACTGGAATTTTATCATCAATTGGCTATCAAAGAAAAAAATGAAAGGGAGCAGAAAAAATTCAACAAGAGGAGAACTTACCTTCGACTTCAGGAGAAATACTTTTCACCAGGAGGCTTGACTACTCGTAGAAAGGCATCTTTTCTGAATGCTTTGTCTAGCATGGCGTACGTATAATGTGTTATTTATCTCAGTCAAATTATTCAAGTGTGTATGTAGTATGCTTGGTAAAGCCTTCTTGTACTCTAAACTCTTAGGTGGGGAGTCAAGTAGCAATTTCACTTTTCCATGTTCACCATAAGTCTGGAAGAATCTAAAAAAAAAATATGAAATATGAATAGCAATGATATTTTGTGGTTCAAATTCATTTTATTTTGCATGCTATACAAAAGTGCTGTCACAGAAGACATCTTCTTTGTACATTGGGGCATACATTTTGCATACATTTGTATGTTGTCATTTTGCTCTCTTCTCATGTGGATCTACAGTTCTCTGTTCAGGCAGTTTGGCACTTTAGTTCTTTGTGAAACCTGTATTAAAAGCAATTCTACTAGTGAATTTATTTATTAGCTAGTATTGATAAAGTAGCTTCCTGGTTGTATTAACCTGTTTCACTTTTGATCTCATTGTTCAATGTGTAGGTGTGCTGGGTGGATTTATGGGGTCCCCTTCCCCATTTCTTCCCTTAAAAATTGTAGAGCCTCTTTAAGCTTTTTATCTTTTTTGTGTAGGTAATTCAAGTACTTTCACAATTAGACATGAACTTGTTTCAACCATGTTTTTGTGATGCAAGTGCCATATACTGTGTTCATTCCCAACTTCATCTTGGAATATTGTTTTGACCAATATGTAAATCACTCTGCTTCTGTAAGTATTAGGGAAATGGAAATGAGTCAGTGAATGTTATGTATTATGTTACAAAGGATTCTATGGCAATAGAAATCAACTCTTAAGACAGAGAAATTAGAGGTGGGTGAAGAGTCAAGTTGGGGAAGGGGTAGCCGGGGGGGGGGGGGCAGTGGAAGACTTATTAAAAAGTGTGCATTAACCACACTTATGTCATGTTAGGAGGAATTATAATGAAACAGATGAGGTGCGTACAGATGTCTAGAATTTGCCCACATATGTTGAAGATTTGTGCAGGTACGGTATCAGATTAGTTGACTAATCAGCTGTGTGCATTTCTCTGTTGGGGATGGTTTATGTACAAGACTTTTGCATGTATTTGATTGTATTTATATATCAGCGAGATGCACAAGCCCCATCTATTCCCACCCTGATCAGTGTTGCTCTTCATCTTGTAAATCTCTTGGCATAATACTTTACAAAAACTGGTCAACATAACATTAAAATATATCTCAGAACCAATACCTTCCTCGTTAAACTAGCACTTGCATTTTTCAACACTTGTGAATAAAATTTCTGAATGACAGCTACTTATTGGCTTGTGCTTTCATATTAAATTCTTGTATATAATTCACTTTGCATATGTTAACAAAGGCGATGTGTCATTAAGAAATTTGTTGTAACTTGACAAATAATCATATCATTGCAGGCTTCCATGATTTCTGGCATATGAGGAAATGAGATTTCTGTGAGTGAGCTGGGGACCCTTCAATTTTTTCACTGGCAGAAAAAAAACTGTCAGGGATTCCAGGACTCTTGGGTTTTAGTCCCTTAAAAGTCAGAGAATGTTATCATTTAGAATGTATACTAATCTTGCATCATTGTGGAAATTGGTGAAATTTAATATGGATTAGATCGCAGGGAATAATTTAGCATTCAAATTTTGCGTAGGAGTTTTGAAGATTTTTGAGGTCTTTCACACATTATTTGTGAAAATGCATGGGTTATGCACACCAAAAATTGCTACACAATTTTTCATTTGTGTAGCAACTTGGCCTGTTTGTGTAGCAAATTGGGATGAGATACTGGATAAATTATTCCCTGGATCATCTGCCCATATACAGTAGAGTGTTTGCCTGTTATGCAAGGATTATCACATTGTGACCATAGGCAACAGAATGGAATAGGATTACCTCTTTCTGCCCTGGGGGAGGGGAGTTTAATGGGTACCTTTCAGGAACAGTAGAATGTTAATGATGCCCCAGTTAGAACAGCTGACACTTAAGAAGAATTGTCTCTGAGATGATATCATTGAGCAAAGATGACCTTGTGCAGCATGTTGCGGTCAACACCGTTGGCCAGATATTGGCACATTAAAATTCAATTATTATTTACTGTTTTATTCTCATGATTACTTCATAACAGACCCAAAACTGATGAGCCAGAAATATCTCCAGTAAAGAGGATAGAACCAAAGGAAGAAGTTAATCCTTTACCATCAAAATATTACACTCAGCCACTAGTGTTGGAAAAAGGTAATTGAACAATGGAGGCTTTTCACATGACGTCATAATACTCTCCGGCGGCCATGTTGGAGTACATGTAACTACGTAGTAAACCACACGGGACACGTCTCCTCATTGAATGTGTACACACCGTGCATACCAAAGTGCACACTGTGCAGTGCGTTCGGTCGGCACAAAGTCACGTGTATTTGGCTTGATTGTCCTCCAGCATGACGGTTCCGTGACGTAATTGCAAAGCCTCTATAGGGCTGCCATGATAATCCCAATTTCATCAACATAATTTTGCCCCAATGACATCGACCTGTTTTGTCAAGATGTGATATTGCTACAGAATCAAATAAACGACTAAACCACTGCGAAATCTCTTATTTTGTTGTCTTTAGTCAGTAACCTAAAATGATCAAAGGCAAAGGTTGTAAAATAAATGTATTTCTGATGAAACCTTGAGCTTCAAACTGAATTTTATTGGCTTGGTTGATGTATACTGAGTTTATATGTCCTTGATACAGGCACTGTATAGGATTATTAGCATGATGATGGCAAATGTTAAGGCGAGTTTAAAATGTGGGATATCGCTATATTGTTGTGGAAATGCTGGCAATATCGATAAATGAAAAATGATTATCATGGCAGTCCTACTGTACAAACATTTTTATTGTTAGTTAAATCACCTGCATGTTAAAGGCATAACTCTTTTAAGCCAAATAGTTCCACAAGTGTCTAAAACTCATCCTTATCCAGACACAATGTAAGTTTATTGCTTCAGGGCGAGTGCCAATATGTAATTAAAACACTCACAGTAAATGACTTGTTGTGTAGTATGAGCTATAGTATTCTGCATTTTTGAACTTTCTGTCAATCCAAAAGCTGTGCCAATTGAGAATTTCCATAGACTACTACAAAAATTGTAGTTTGGGGTGAGAGTTGACTGTCTTTATATGTCTGTGGAAGGTAGATTGTAAGCACATTATCTCAAGAAATTTACTAAACGTCGTCAGAGGTGATTGACTTTATCAATTGCCTGTTCTGGCCAGCGTCTTAAGTCGATAATTTCAGTGGATTCATGATGACCACTTCTAAGGCTTAAGAGGACTTACAGAAAGCTGTTCAACCCAGACCTGATTCCTCTTCAGCTGTAGTTATTTAGTTAGTTATTTAGTTGGTTTCTTGGTTGGTTGGTTGGTTGGTTGGTTTGGTTGGGTTTGGTTGGTTGGGGTAGTTAGAGTTTTACGGCCCAGTTTCCAACCTATTGGTTCAAGTCGAGCCTGCCACAGTTTTTTTTTCCACTTGTGGCTCACTGGCTTGTTTTCCCTAAGGCTCCCTTCTATCTCCTTTGGAAACACAAAAGTAATGCTGTGCTATTCAGAGGTTACACTCATAAACACACAAGGAAAAGAAACAGCTAATAAACAAAAGGAGAAGAGACAACTTTTTAAGTCATGCTTGGTTGAGCTTCTTTTGTGCAGAAACTGATATTGGTTGTGAAAGATGATGAGTTTAATGTCAAAGCCAACTTTAAAAGTAAAAGATGAAAACAGTTAAAACTATGGACTGTACAGGTGCAAGGGTCATTTTGTATTGCCATTCCAAGGCCCTGGGGTATTTGCCCTGTATTCCTCTTTGGTGTCTTTGTCAGGCATTGTTCCCCTTTATATGTGCCCCACTTCACTAAATTGGTGTAAAGTTGGGTCAAATTGGTAGTTTCCTGCTATTTTCACTGTTTCCAAAATAACAGAAACATTCTTTACATTTTATTTTGAACACTACTTCTGTCTTCTTACAGTCTATCTCTCCTTCAGTGTGTCTTCACACACATCATATTCCTCACCTTTATCACATATTCTTGAAGGGATTTAATGTAACCAACATATTCTTCACAGAGGTCCCTGTTTTGATTGAATAACCAATTTTGTCATTTTCATGTCACACAACCTGTAGGTTTAACAAATTCTCAAATGACTTAGCTTTAATCTTTGATTCCTTGCCGAAGGCAGGCAAGGAATCTGTGCGATGGTGATGTCATGTGTGTGTATGTGTGTGTGTGTGTGTGTGTGCGTATGTGACGCCCGCTGTAAACATATCTCAAGAAGGGTAACTCCGATAGATCTCAAACTTGGCATGTAGATTGCCCACATTAAGTAGAAGACCCCTATTGTTTTTGGTGGAGGTCAAAGGTCATTTGGGGTCACCAGGGGTCAAATGGTAAATACCTTGGAAATTGCTTGTAAACATGATATCTCCAGAAGGAAAAATGTGAGCGATCTCATACTTACCATGCAGATTGGCCATATTGAGTAGATGACCCCTATTGTTTTTGGTGGAGATCAAAGGTCATTTGGGGTCACCAGAGGTAAAAAGGTCAAAACCTTGTAAACACTGTATCTCAAGAAGGGTAACTGTGAGGGTTCTTATACATAGCATGTGTATTGTCCATGTTAAGTAGATGATCCCTATTGTTTTTGGTGGAGGTCAAAGGTCATCTGGGGTCACCAGAGGTCAAAATATCAAAACTTTGTAAACAGTATATCTCAAGAAGGGTAATTGTGAGGGATCTCATACTTAGCATGTGGATTGTCCATATTGAGTAGATGATCCCTATTGTTTTTTACTGGAGGTCAAAGGTCATTTAGGGTCATCAGAGGTTAGACCTTGCACATACTTTATTCAAAAAGGGTAACTGTTAAGGTTAATATTCATTAGTGCATAGGGTTAAGAGTTCTGAATGGCATGGGTAATGTACAGTAGGTAAGCTTTTGGAATCCACTTCATTATGTAAATGATCAAGTTGGGTAATTTCAAAATACTGAAGCAATCTCACTGTATTAAGAATGTCTAAAGTGCATAAAAGTGCATTCAGTACAGTATTTATGTTGATTTTGGTTTGAAGTTTTGCTCTATAACATGTAGTGCCAGTATTAATGCGCATTAGAGTAAGTGGGTAGAACAAAATCCATGCCCACAAAGCAGAGGAATTGTTCAGTTGGGAACTTCATAAGTGTAAACTTTGAACTGATCAAGTGCTCTGTATGATGCCCAAAATTTCTTTTAGAGCATACAAACATTGTTTCTTCCATAACCCTAGAGAAAAAATGAAGATAACATTAAATTTAGTATCAAAGATGGTTAAAAGTTACAGACAAACCACTGTCCTCATAAGGACATGTAAGTGGGAACTAGATAATCGATTATACCACGGGTAATTAGTTTTATAAAAAGAACTACTGATCATTTGGATCAAATATCCTTGAGCATGCTTGAACTGAGACTGTCTAATTAAATGAATCAAATTGTAACTGACCCACCAGTCTGCGAAAATTGCTGGTCACTGTTATCTTACCTAATTTATCACATTTGACTGCCACAGTGTCCTGAGGGGTTTTTACATTGAATCATACAGCTCAATGGATTTAACCATTTCCTACCTGTCTAGAGATAGTGTCTCTCAGTAAGGCTTGTTTTTCAGAAAGTACTGTAGTTCATGTGATCAAAACAAGCATAGTAGTATCTACTGTGTATCAAACAAAGGACACTTGACTTGTACATTTTTATGCGGTGTTCCTACAAGCAGACAATTTAAGGCAAATTACAAATCTTGTTAATTTCTGGATTAATAGGGTTCCCATTTTTTGTTAATTTTCAAGGACATCATAGCCTTTGGGAAGCGCATTACACCAAAAAACAAATACAAAAGGACCACCACTAATAGCCAAGGTTACACCTTTCTGTTAAGATGTCTCTACTGTATGTTCCAATTCATGGATGACTGGTGGGATTAGGGCTTGTTCTAACACTAACCTCAATGCAGTCAACTTTTTGCATCATAGAGACATCATTATATAGAGAGCCATCCTCAGTACCCGAAATTTTGATTTAAAAGAGCTTGTTTCAAAAATATCTCTTTATCAAGTTAATATACAACATAGTTTACCAGCATCATAACTGCATGGAGGGTTTCTCTTGTTTGTAGAGGTCAAAGGTTTGGGTCACAAAAGGGCAAAACCTTGTAGACATGACATTTTTATGTGGTTATTGAACTGTGGAGGGATCTCATACTCAGTTTGTGAATTGCTCATATTTAGCATGTTGATGGTCTTTTTAGGTAGTTGCTCCCCATTGTTTTAAGTAAGGGGGAAAGGTCATTTTGGGTCACATGATCTCAAAAGGTTTTGACCTCACTAGTATACCTCAGTATTTGTGAGGGATCTCATGCTTGTCATGTGGGCATCCATGTTCATTATTACAATATATCATATGGCAAGGAATCACTAAGCCTTTTGGCTTTCTAGTTAAAATTACTCGCAGGCTACAAAACTTAAAGTATTAATATGTAGTACTTTAAATTTAAAAAAATGAAGTTAACAAAATTGCATTTTAGTTGTTTGTTAATATTGTCCTGCAGAAGTGTTTGATATTTTAACGATTTCATTACTTTCATTATTTCTCTTAGTGACAACCCTTGCGCAAAGACTGAATCGCCCTGAATTTGCCAGTAGCCAAGTGGAAGGACTTTATCCCAGGCATAAACATCTAGTCATCAAACGATCACAAAGATGTCGGGTGAGTGCAGTGTCCACCCTAAGGCAATGAATTGCGTGAATTCAGCTTTTGTGTTCAAAGTCCTGCACATAATTAAATCTAATTTTGGGAAAGACCCACACACTCTTTTGCTAGCAGGGAAATTCCACACACGTCTCCACAGCTGAGCTCATGGTACTAAGTATTATAGCACACAAAATAAAACTAAAAAGAATATGTACCAACCCCAAGGTACCTTGTTTTGTGCTCAAAACTGAACACTGGTGATGGACGTATTATCCTATACATGCAGTCATGGTCCATGTACAAAACTATTCATGTCTGTACCTGTTAGCTAGTTACACTGCTGACCATGCAATTCAGTTGTGTATTAAGCACTCGGTCATTCTTAATTGCTACTGTTTTGATGCGATAGCTTTCAGACAGCATTCCATAGGATCAAATTTCTTCCACAACACATATGAGACCGGACTAGGTTCTATATACAGTATGTACGTTTACTGTAGGATAGTGCAAGGTATAGAACAGATAACTTTGAAGAGAAAAGCATCATACAGAAAAATTAATAGGGATGAACCTTTTGAAGATAGGATGAAGGCTTAGTAAGAGTGTTTTATATGAAATGTACAATATGCCAACAAGATAACTTTGGAAACCTTTAAAGTTGACAATGTTTTGACTACCCTGCAGGGAATAATTTAGTACAGAAATTTTGCATAGCATTTTTGCGATACAAGTTCCATTTTGTGTAGCAATTTTCAGAATTTCCATAGCAATTTTCACTGTCATACTTTTCTTCTTTTATGCTGTACTCTGAGTCATGCCCAGATGCTATTCCCCGCTATGATAACTGTGTTAAGTTATATGCTGAAACTAGACCTAAACATCGACTTAATGTGACTACACTGTCCACGAAAAGTCTGGTCTGCAATGTTTATATGGATCCGCAGAAACAAGGCACTAAGTACTGACTTCAATTCCATATGGGACTGAATGAGCTCCTTGCTTTGCTGTACAGTATAAGGTCCTCCAGAAAGTATGTCAAAAATATTCACTCAACAAACTTGATGCACTTGATACACTTACAAACTGGAAAGCGCCAGAAGACAGTAACCTCAGTGGTTTTTCCCCACCATGATAGCAAGCAAAATTTCGAGCTTGCGATCCGTTTCTAACAGTGTTCTCAAACTTCTCATATGTATTACATACAAGGACTACTATGGGTATTGCTACAGCTTCATTCAGGGTATTCAGAACGATGTTAATTTGAAAGATGTCCAATATAATCAAGTTTTTACACATTTCATAAAATAATTATGAGGCATATGTAAAACACTCTTACTAAGCCCTTCATACTATTTTCGAAAGATTAACCACTGTAATTTTGCCCTACGATGCTTTTTCTTTGGAGTTATTTGTGCCTGACTTTGCACCATCCTAACATGTTTGTATATGGAGATGTGTAGAGCCTAGACCAGTCTCGTGTTTCTGTGTAGGAAGTTCGATCCCTATGGGAAGTCTCTGAGCTATCATAACAGTAGCACATGCAGAGTGCCTCATACACAGCTGCATATGTTGAAGTCGCACCATCGACAATTAATGTACAGTAACTATAGCGGGCAATAGGTGCACGTAAAAGTTTCGTGAATAGGCATAATTACCTTGCTGTTTTGAACGTACTCAAGTGTCTGGATACTTTTTTGCTGTTTTTTTTTTTTGCAGTATTTCGTTGCTTGACAAGTGTGCGTGTACAAATAGTGTATTGAACAGTTGTATGCCTTTGTGCAGTATTCCCGTTGTCATTTCCATTCATCAAGTATAGGAACTTTTGCTTGAAAATTGCATCGCAAATTTTGCTACACCTATTTCTATTTGTGTCGCAAATATGTCATTTTGCATCGCATTTTGCGATGCGATACCGGATAAATTATTCCCTGCCCTGGGCTAGAAGCTGCAGTGTACCCACATATAAAGTGCCCTGATCATGAATTAACATTGAAAAGAACCTTACAGGATTGCTAGATTGAGTTTTGGTCACATCTTTGAATATTACAACCATTCCTTCTCTTGTCACATGTGGGAGTCTGTGACTCATTCCAACCTGTAGTCACTTCAGATTTATAGATCAGATCCACTGGAAATTGGGAGGGAGTGGTAGCAGCTTGTGAATCACCAACCTCGTGTTTGGGCTAACGGTACAGTATCCGCCTTTACGCAGAAGGCCCAGGTTGGATTCCCAGGTCGAGTCATACCAAAGACTCTAAAGCTGGAGCCTACTGCTGTTGTGGGTGATGCTCCGCATAAGCAATGGAGTAGGGAAAACGAGCCAGTGAGCCACTACTGGAAAAAGGCCACGGCTGGCTCAACTTGAACCAATTGGTTGGACACTGGGCCGTAAAACTCCATCTGTATCTAACTAGCTTATGAATCAGGAGTCAAGATTGTAATACTATAAAAGTACAACTAATATGTCCATCACCCTTTGCTTCAAAGCTTGAAATGGAAGGCCAGGGGGACCCTCTTAATTTGTATAGAAGGGATGAGTTCCCTCCGTGATTTTGAAAATTCGTCCTCCAAAAAATTTTAGAGGGGGAATTCCCTCCAAATTTCAATTCCTTAGAGCTAATACTGGATGAGGTGTTTGTTTGTTATCACATCAGTTTAAAGAAAATATGCAAAATTATTCATTATAGGAATCAGCATATTATGCCAATAATCAATGAATTAAAATAATAAGTGTAATATTAGGCTCATCCTCATTTAACACAATTAAAGGCATATTCTGGAGACAAAATTTGTTAACTTCAAAATAAGCAGAAAAATTTGCTCTTTCAGAAGGTGAAAACTGCATTTCAATAGCTTATAGCATTCGGAAGATACAAATTTTTAAAGTATTGCAAATTTTTCTTGGGATTTGATGCATCATGGGAAATCTGTGATGTCATTGTGGCACATTAATTTGACATTGCATTCAATTTATTTATAATTATGATGCTGCTGCAGGCAATATCGAGCAACATTGTTGGTTGTGCTCTACATATGGTAAAGGGTAATGCTAGATCTACAGGAAAAGATATTCAAACATTCCAACAGTATCAAATTTCAAGGACAAACAGGGTGTTCAATTATCAAGAAAAACAAAAGGAATTTGAAGCAATGTGCCCACATTACATAACTTTCTGTGGATTTGTAGAAAAGCAGAGGTATTTGTAACAAAAATAACTCATCTTTAAAGTGAGATATCTCAAGTTAGGAAAATGGTATTGTGATAGGGTTTGAAGGACATGGTGTGGAATATATTTGTTTTTCTTACAAGACAGAGGCGAAAAGCCACCAGAACTTGCCTTTAAATGTTTCACAAGAGTCCATCCATTAAAAGTCCTTGAAAAATGAATTTTTATAAAATATGGACATGAAAAAATGGTTCATCTTCATTTGTAGAATTGATATCTAGCTGTACTGTTGTGGGTGTTTCATTCTCCTAGATAAGTTGCAAAATACTTCCATAATTTAATAAGTTATTGCTTGAGAGAAAAATTGTTTTCTTAGAGGCTTAGAGGCATGAAAGACAATTTTTTGCACTTTCAGTTAAAAAGTTTTGAGCAGGAAAAACCATAAGGATGACTTCTTTAGTCAAATTCTTGTCATAATTATGGGTATGCAACAACAAAAAAAAGGAAAACTTTGGCCTTGTTGTACTTTTCAGGAATGTGAGCATAATCTTAGTAAGCCTGAATACAACCCTTCTTCCATCAAGTTCAAGATACAGCTGGTTGCTCTGTAAGTATCAAGTTTAAATGTTATCATTAGTTTGGCTTGGAAAAGTTTTTCTCCTCTAGTTTGTTTGTTTTTTTTTTTTGTTCTTTCCTGTAAGAGTTGAAATCCAAGTCTCAAGCTAAAAATTAATTCATACATGTTGCCATATTGATTTGCTATAATGATGAAGTGTTGTGCTATTTTAGGCTGTACTACACAGTGCTTCCCCTGGTTTTAGAGGGTGTGAGGTGGTACTAATCCATGGGATAGAATCTTGCCAGGCTTTGACATCAGAAGGGAGGGAGAACTATGACTTCTGATATAGCTGGTATAGTGAAGATGGCAATTAGAGCAATTTTCTTTGAGGTGGAAACATGGGAGGTGGCCCCCTCACAAAAAGAATGCCAGGGAAGACCCTGCTACACACTAATCAGAATGTTCATGTGTTATCTCCAGTTGTGTTACAATGAGAATGGCTCTTAATAAAGAACAATCTATTTTATTCACATAATAAATTGTTTAGTTTGAAATGTACAGTATATCACTTTTAAGTACTTAAATAGTTTCATTGCAAAAGTGGAGTAATTTGTCCTTTGAAAACCCTTGTGTTCTTTGCTGTTATAATTAAAAGTATTTGCTCCTCAAGAATTGTACTGGTAATACTGTAGTACCCTTACCATATAGGAAAAAAGGAGGATTTTCAGCAGGTAAAAGCAAATATCCTGAAAAACACTGTGCATTTACACATGTGAAGTGTTCTGGTAATCCCTACCTCCCCTTATACTACTTTGTAAAATGTTTAGTAGCCCTACACTCAACATATCGGTAAACAAAAGGTGAAACTTGCTGCAAAGGCAGGACAGAGACTCAATCAGCACTCTGCAATCCATCACGGGAAAGCCCACAAGAGAGCTCAGAATTGAAGGTTGTGAAAATAACTTTTACAAATGATGAAAATCACCCTTCTAAGTTATCACTACAGTTTATTTGGTGGGACCTTGCCAAATTATTCCCATAAGGTATTGATTCATCAAGCTTTTTTCTGACTGAAATGATTACTTTTGAAACTCTTTTTGAAGTGTTTCATGTTTGATTTCACAGAATGCATTGCACAGCAATCCATTGTGCAATAATGTAGCTATCAATACACCAAAGCAAGCGGGCTGATTTCATGTGACTATGTGGCAACGTTTTAAGCGGGATTCACTGTGTCAAGTCCCATTGCTTCATTGTGTACATGTTTCAAAGAACATTTATTTCTTTCATTGGAAAGTTTCTCTCACACACACAGTTAATGTAATAGAGAAATTCCATTGTATCACTGTGTCAGAAATCATTTAAGCAATGTTCACATCAGAGCTTGCAGTGCAATGAATCTTTGTTTTCCTTCAACAAATTTCCCAATCATACACTGCCATGCATTATGGTATGTGAAGTGAATTTAATTGACAAATGCATGGTAACTATTCTGAAGGCATGATTTAAAAACATTTGCTAATAAGTAGCAATTATTCAAAGATTACCCAAAATGTCAAAAGAAATCAAGTTTGTTTATGTGGGAAGTACTTGTTTTGCAAAATTAACCTTAAAACATCAATATCTGAAGTACCTAGGTAAAATTTGTGACTGGAATGGTGCAAAATGGTTATCAAATGATATTCGGTGAAACATAAATAGGTACTTGTACTACTTACTACAAATCTGAATTTTGACTAAACAAAGTGGATAAATGGGATTCAGTATGAGTGACAACTCGTTCAGATATCATGGGGGGGGGGGGTGACTTTAAATATTTTCACTTGGCTTTAACTTCAATTTCATTACTCCTGATAGAATCAGTGGATCACATGGCAGATAGATAATGTAGAACATTAGACTGCACCATCAAGCTTCTACATACATATATAGCATTAGATTCATGTTGCGGTTTCTTCAAATGTTTTCATATTTATCTCATTTTATTTCTCTTACAGTCATCACATTCCTGATGTCAGAATCTATCTGGTTCCAAAGCTTTATCAAGCAAAGGAGAGTATTGTAACCATACTGCTGAGTAACCCTTCCCAGGAAAAGATGGAAATAGAACTGGAAGCTGTCAATGAACCACCCTCTACAGGATTGGTATGCTGCCCTGATTTTATTATACATTAGTTGTAAACTATCTTGCAACTTTTGTTATAATTTACCTTTACATTACACATTTTTGCAACTCGTTTTGAGAGACACAACCAATCATTTCATTTGACGACAGTATCAATTTTCTCTACAAATTAGTTGAGAAATTTTGTTCATTGATGATGATAAAATAATTTAAATCTGAAGGAAATGTATAGACTTGAACAATGCTTCCATCCAGTGATGAATGGGGCACAATTGAAGCAGATAGTTTAAACGTTTGTTTCCAGTCACTTCATTGAAATCCTTATTATAAGCTTTGCCATTGGTGGAAGCAAACCTCCAACTCAAAGGATATAAAGACAGTGCCTTTGCTTAGGGATTACTTGGAAAATGGTGGAAGATTGAAAGGATGTAGTCACACAGGATTTTAACAACAGAAACAAAAGGACCTGGGCAACTCCCTGATTTGATTGATTTGATAAACCAGTGAGCCACAACTGGAAAAAAGACTGTGGCCAGCTTGACTTGAAACTGGGCCGTAAAACTCCATCTAACCTAACCTGATTTGATCGAGGAAGACAATACAAGACAGTTCATTACCTGTAGCAAGCAGTAAAGTCTTTACCTTAGTTGGCTGAGATCATTTATCAGTCCAAATATTAGTTTGTTAATGAAGTGTGTATTATCATGTGCCACTTTGCCATGACTATGGGCATTTTTTAAGATAAAATTGAGAACCATGCAAATTTTAATATTTTAATTTTAATATTACTCGTATTAAATAAATATTTACAAATTCACATGAAATTAGCTCATGTACTCATGTTAGTGTTTTGTACATTTATGAAGGAAAAATACTAATGCCATCAGTGTCCTCAGTTTTTTATTAGCTCAAACCAGTTCAAAGAACTGTTTGAGCTATTGTGATCTTCCACCATCACTCTGTCTATCCGTCTATCTATCATGTCTGTTCACAATTGCCTTTATTTCTCTCAGGGGCATATTTGTTGACGAATGGAAACCAAACTTGGGCACATCGGTCATTGGACATAGGGCTACATGTTGTGTTCAATAAGTTGAGGTCAAAGACCATCTAGGGGTAATTAGTGGCTGTTTTGTGAATATTTTTTGAAGTGTCACTTCTCCTGCAAATAGTGCTCAGTTTCCTTGAAAGTTGGCCATAATATTCCTCAGATAGTGGTTGTTAAATCTTGTATTTTACTTTTTTATCCGAGGTCATTGAGGTCATAGGTGTAAATATTTTGAAATGCTATTTTCTCCTAGATGCATTGCAAACTTGATTTCAAAATTGTTCAGATTGGAGGCTGGCATGTGCTGATTAAAAATTTTTTTGTCTGTTTTTGGATAAATAATAATTTTGACACCTTTCTGACCAATTTTGTGCCATCCCTCTATTTCTACCAGTCTCACAAATACAGTGTTTCCCATTGAACTGAACTCCCTTTAAAACTGTCTGGGTGCAAGATTGTCAATCATGTGAGTTTGATTAGGTTAGTGTAAACGGATCTTGTTTGATGAGAACAGTAGTTTTATTGTGAGTACATGCAGAGGCTTTGTAGACATACTCAACTTCAGGAGGATGAATTAAGGTTAGAGTCACCTTACACTGTTTCTAAACTAGAGTTGCTTGAGGTAAGGATGGAGAGGGTCATTTTTTTTTTCTTGTGCTCAGAGAGGAAGCTCTTTCTTACTAATTGTGTTGTCATAGCTCATTAAACTTGCTTTCTTCCTTGCTAACTAGACGTTCTGATTTCTGTAAAAATAGAAAGCAAGGCAACAGAGGCTTCTGACTTTAAGGCTACACCTAAGAGAACAGTATTCATTCTAAAAGGTATTAAGTTTCTTGTCATTTTACCTGAGAGAAATTAAAACATTCTAAATTGTGGGAACATCTGTTCAAGATATAATAGCCATGTATGACTAGTACAGAAATTTTGCATAGCATTTTTGTGATACAAGTTCCATTTTGTGTAGCAATTTTCACTGTCACACTTTTCTTCTTTTATGCAGTACTCTGATTCATGCCCAGATGCTATTCCCCGCTATGATAGGGTGTTAAGTTATATGCTGAAACTAAACCAAAACATTAACTTCAAGGGACAATCCTCTAACCCCAAACTACACTTCTAGTATAGGGTAACAGAAACTCTCAATTGGTTCAGCTTTTTGATTGACTGCTAATTCAAACAATGCAGAGTATCAAAACTTATATTACACAGCACGAACTGTCCTGATAGTGTTTTGTGGATGAGGGTGAATTTCAGACAATTGTGGGACAGGCTTAATTAAGAAGGTTAGGAGAATTGGTACTGTTTGGGGTGAGAAAGTTGGTCTTTAATGTAACTGCATTGTTCCACGAAAAGTCCTGTCTGCAATAGTTCTTTATGGATCTGCAGAAACAAGGCACTGACTTCAATTCCATATCAGACTGAATCAGCTCCTTGCTTTGCTGTACAGTGTTAGGTCCTCCAGAAAAAGAAGACAGTAACCTTCAGTAACCTTATTGTTTTTCTTCCACCATGATAATAAGCAGTTTGCATGCTTCTTAAATCCTGCGACTTTTCCTTTATTTCGAGCTTGCAACCCTGTTTTTTAAAGTGTTCTCAAACTTCTCATATTGCTACCGTCTCGTTCAGGGTAGTCGGAACGATGTCGAATTGAAAGATGTCTAATATAATCAAGTTTTCACACATTTCATAAAATAATTAAGAGGCATGTGTAAAATACTCTTACTAAGCCCTTCATACTATTTTTGAAAGATTAACCCCTTTTATTTTTTCCCTAGATGCTTTTTCTCCAGTGTTATTTGTGCCAGACCTTGCACTATCCTAACATGTTTGTATATGGAGATGTGCAGAGCCTTGGCTAGCCTCATGTTTCTGTGGAGGAAGTTTGATCCCTATGGGAAGTCTCTGAGCTATCGTAACAGTAGCAATTACAGAGTGCCTCATACACAGCTGCATGCATTTAAGTCGCTCCATCGACAATGTAACCAGCGGCAAATAGGTGCATGTAAAAGTTTCGTGAATAGGCATACTGGATACTTTTCTTGCTATTTTTTTGCAGTGTTACGTTGCTTGACAAGTGTGCGTGTACTAATAGTATAATGAACAGATGTAGGCCTACGTGCTGTAGAATTCCGTTGTCATTTCCATTTACTGAGTAGGGGAACTTTTGCTCCAAAATTGTATCGCAAACTTTGCTACACCTATTTTTATTTGTGTCGCAAATCTGTCATTTTGCATCGCATTTTGCGGTGCAATACCAGATAAATAATTCCCTGTACTGGAAGTCATCACTGTGCAGTAATTCAACAGGTTTGAGCCATCAGCACCGGTGGTGCTCTAGTTGTTGTAAATACATGGAGCTGCTTGCTAATGTATGTGTGATGTAAAGAAGGGGCATAAAGTTAGGACCACATGAAATAAAAGCATCAGGCACCTACTGAGTAATAGAGGGCTCGGTACAAAGAAAATATAAAAAACATTGGGGTAATTTTTTTGTACCCATACTTAATTGGGTGATCTCTTGTATGAATCTGTTGATATGTTTGTTTTCACAGCTTGTAGTACCAGAAGGACTTCTTGTACTCGCTGCCAAGGACATCACAGCTGAATTTGATGAAAAGACAGCAGACACAAGTGAATTTAAAGATAACCCAGAGTAAGATTTACTTGAGTTTAGAAGACATGCTTTAAGAAGGTTATTGTTTAGGTTTAGCAGCTACAAGAACAATTCCATACTAATACAGGCTTACAACCAATATACGGTATACATGTATACAAGCTGTAAATGCAATACAATTCACTAGCCTGACAAGTTTCCAGCCAATCTCATATCTGAAACAAAAAACTGCTTGATAACTTATGCACATGTTATCAGCACTGGCAAGAGATGGAGTCAATGTGATTGAATGATTGCTGGCAGATCCTTTTCACTGTTGTATTTGTTTGCATGCAGTATGCCTACTACCAATTACTGGCTCATGGTAAATGTAGCTGTTACCATTTACATTGGCCTACATAAAACTGCTGTAGCTTACAATGAACCCTTCACACAGGAGGTGTTTTGTCAATTCGTGCTTTAGTGTTAGATAATAAGTGGAGATAGTTACACTTCCAACTTACTACTAGATCCTGTGGGAATGATAATAAATGCCTTAAATAAGTATTCTATCTTAGAACTGACCCAAGGGAAAGTGGCTGTATTGTTGAAAGAGGACTGAGAACAGATTTGATGAAAATAAACCTGACATAACAGCATAAAGTTTGACTTTCTACTGCAAGGATTTTCTTGGTATATATAGTCCATACAAGATAATAACATACATTTCTATGGTGTCACCTTACTTGTATATTATGCTGTTAATTGATAAACATGAATAATCAGTAGTTACAAACACCATGTGACCTTCTCGTGAATAGCAATGTATCCTGATCAATATACCTGTAGATGGAAAATGGACAACATTTGTAGACTGTATTAGAAGTATCAAAGAGGTGGGCCATGTTATTATTTCTAAATAAGTGCCATCTAAAGAGTCTGCTTTGCAGGCTAGGTTTCAACCAATTCAATGTTTTTGACTTGTCCATCTTTCTAGTTCATTTCTTTGTCTACTCTGTCCTTATTAGAATCCGTGTGTTAACTTCTAATTGCATAACTTTGTTTTTGGAAGTCCTATTTGAATGAGGCATACTGTAGTTGAGGTTGGCCTTGCAGGCTATGGTATTGAGCAGTTCAGTTGTCAAGTGATTCCTTTTACTTACTCTGAACTGTCAGGTGAGGGGATATATCCAAAGCCTGATCAAAGTTTCTAGCATCAATTTTAATGTTACTTAAAAACTTTTAAAATGTAATATTTGGGAAGTAGTACCTTGTTTAGAGCAGACATTGTATGAGCTTTGCACGAAGTAGTACTATAATAGCAGGCCTTGTATGTGCTTAGCAAACATTTGTCTCTTCATCACAGAAAGAAAAGTGCAGAGACTAATCAGGGGTAAGTGACATAATGAGCAGTTAGAATGTATCATTGATGTATATCCACCTCCTCATGTACTCTGAAATGTGTAAGACATTTTTCTCTTATTATACATCTCATTAGCATACTGCATTGGTGGTAGTTTTTGTGGTGGTGGGATTTGTTTTATAACCTTGGGTCATTTTTCTTGTCAAGATGCAAGGTCTTTTTTACCCATAAGGTCATTATTCTTTTGAAAAGGCAAATCCATTTTGTTGCCTTTTAAATTAAGGGATGAAAATTGCTGGAAGAGTTTTCCTGAAAAGTTCAGATTGAAAAAAAAATTCCCTGGCTACCTTTTTTTTTTGCTGACAAACTCATTTTTTCCAAGAAATAGTACATTTGATGTACAGTTTTATGAACTCATTTTTGGAACGTGTCACTGTTTGATAGTATTTCTCTACTAAAATTTGTCCATTATCATATTTTTTTTACACTCAGCACATTATCCATATATGTTTTGTCTTATATTTACTCTTCACAAGAACCTAAACCCTCCATTTATAACCCTCAAAGCATATGAATTAAGCAAAAGTTTTAACAAAATATTTACCCTCGTTATCGTTGATGGTGATTGACTTAGTGATTGCCTGATTCAGCGTCTTAATGGATGATTTTGATGGATTCATGGTGACCACTTCCAAAGCTTGAGAGGACTTACTTGGGGAAGGAAAGCTTTTCGAACCCACACCGGATTCCTCTTCAGCTGTAAGGCTCCCATTATGTCTCCTCTGTAAGCACTGTTTCTTTCCCCAAGTAAGTCCTCTTAAGCATTGGAAGTGGTCACCATGAATCCATCAAAAGTTCCCTCACTCATTAGTCAGAAGAGGCACATTTCATATAATGCTCCACATTTCATTATAATTTTTGCAACTGAATATTTATTTAACAAGAAAGTGATTTCAATTTGCAAACAATACCCACTTGTATGTCTGACCCCTTTCATGGTTAGCCTCTACATTAACTAATCCTTTCCTGGTACTGTTGGCAAGATTTTGTAGATGTCTTTGTACTTCAGTCCCATTAATACTGTCATTGATCTGTATTACAAAACATTTGATTTATATTGTATACATAGTTCACCATGCGTCATTACACTCAAAGCAGTAAGCTGTTATTTGGATGGAGACATAACAGAAATTTTAATTTATATGCTAATACTTTAAGATTCACTAAAAGGAATAAGATAAGCTGTATAATTGCTTCAAAGGTGTTTTCATTTACTTATAGCCCCACATCAATATCATTCTTGGAACACCATCTCATTCAAGTCAAGTTAGACAAGTGGTTCATGCAGAGCAATACTTTGATTAGTAGGCCTGTACTTCCAACAGTTTAAGAGCAGATGCAGTAAAACTTGAAACAACTGTTAACTGAAATAAATTTATTTTTTTAGCTCCTCCCTTTACAAGACATGACATGCAAAAAAGCTGTAGAGGCAGAAATGACAACCAGATTTTAAGTTCCCTTAAGTTTCAACAAATAGCCAGATTTAATTGTTCTTCTGATTTCTACTGGCATTCTTAATGATTTCTTTCATAAGCCTCTCCCAGCTTTAAAGGATCACATGTTACTGTTATTTTCTAGATTACTGACAATAGCAGTGCAGAAAACCTGTCAGGTCTTCTGTAAGCTTAAAACATTTAACTTCTGTTAGAAATTTCTATAGCAATCAGTTTTTAAAATTCATTATAATTTTGAAGAAAATAGTTAGATAGCCTGATAAGATGTTACAAGCTGTTTTACAGATTTATTGAGATTACAAGGACATTGATAGACTTGTAAAGCAGCAAAATTAATTCATGTGTAGCCTGAATTTGAATTATCCCATTAAGTTGCAGTTGTATATTAGTTTTGGTCATTCTCACCATTGATTCAAGATTAAGGACCAAATAGTCTGGTACGTGTTGAGGTTTATAACCAAAGAAATCTCAAATCCAAATCAATTTTTTGGTGTAATGTTATCTGGCTTTTTAAAAATTGTAAATCAGTGGTTCCTCATTTTGTTCCTACCTGTTGTATACATTATAAAGACAGATGCTTGAAAACTCACTAACCATATACCAAGCAAAACAGATATTTGTGGGGGTTAGAATTAGTATAAATTACCAAATGTAGATGAAGTTATTCAAGCATAGACAAAGATAAGGGAATCAATGGTTCTTCTGTCAGAAGAACACAATCTTTCTGTTCACTGATGGAGAAGATCAGAGAATAACAGGGGTGTATTGTTTGAACTGTGATTTTTGGATTGTAAAATTTCTTAACTTCAAAGGACTAAGTCCATCTTATATTTTGTAACCATCCATTTTAGTGATTGTTATGCAAACTTCCATCGAAATAGTGATCACTAATTACTTCTAATAATCTTACTCACATTGCCTCATTTTTTAAAAAAAAGTTTTTCTATTTTTCTCAGTGACAGTTATGCACCTTTAACAATTTCTTGAATTTTTGTTTCTGTCTAGTGCGTCTCACCTTTACAGGGATACAAGGCTAGGGTGAAGGTGGGTGGTGGGGAGGGGGGCAGTGGTCCTCCAAATTCAGGCAAAAAACAGTTGGTCCATTTGGGCAAAACATGATTAAGGGTGCCATTATTAGTTTTAGTTGTCTATCATTTTTTTTTATGTATGGCTCTTGAGAATCCTGTTATCCAACATTTTTCTCATTGAATACGGAAATGTTTCCGTAACTCAGTGTTTCATGTTGGATGTGAAGTATGTCTTTTCTGATCCTAAAGAAAATGAAGAAGTTTGTGAGAATGCACTGTTGAAGATAAATTTTTGTTATGAGTTGCATAATCAGTTCTGATGTAGCATGATCATTGTTGTACTATAAATATGCAAAAATTGTTTTGTCTTTCCTGCAGGCACATTCAGTTTCGTAGTGGTCACAAACTTGGAGTCCTCTTTAAGGTAACTCCACAGATATCAGATTCCGATGTTGTGGTGAGTTTTCTACTTCACTGACACTTGTATAAAAGTGATACCTGTATAGTCAAAATTGGTTCAGATTTGTTAATAGGAAGGGTAGGCTTACAGCTGTTATGAAGTGACCTTATGATTACTGTTAAATGATGGCAATACCAGAGGGAAGGGGGTGGGTTGTATGAAAGTATGTAATTCCACAGAGGAATTGAGTGGAGACAAAACTGAATATTTATCTTCCTTAAAAAATTGTAACTGAATAAAAGAATTAACAATGGTGAAAGCATTGAAAAGTGATGATAATAAAATTGTTTGGGAGTGGTAAGCTTGTTGCTTTCTGGAACAAAATTTAAAATTTGTAGTTGCTAGAAATAGCAGTAGTCATGCCTTGGTAAGACCTGTAACCTGTCTAGGCAGTCATTTTTGGTTTCGATGAAAAGAGAAACCTATGCATTCATGATGGCGTGCGTGTGTATGTATGTGTGTATGTGCGTGTGTGTGTATGGTTTTGTAAAGGGCGTGTATTGGGGACACACACAAGACAAATAAGCTTGTAACTGGGGATACACCGCGAATTGGGGATATCCCCGTTTCTAGAATGTCCATAATAATGCAAAGTGGGGTGGTATATAAGTGTATACAACTTTATAGATTTATCTGAGGGAATTCCCCAATTCCATGTTTGAAGTCCTCATTCTGTGCATAGACATTTGGGGATCCCCTATGCTACGGTGTGTAAACCTGTAATTCTCCCCGATTGACTAGGAGGAGGAGCATGTCCCCACTTAGTTCATATTTGGGCATGTCCCCAGTTGGCGCCGCAAACAAGTAAGAGTGTGTGTGTGTGTGTATGTGTGTGTGTTTGTGACACTTTGCTTGTTTACACGATATCTTGAGAAGGGAAAATCTGACAATTCTCAAACTTGGCACACAGATACCCCATACTGAGAGGAAGAACCCTATTGATTTTGGTGGAGGTCAAAGGTCATCTGGGGTCACAGGGGGTCAAACCCCCAAAACCTTGTTTACACGATATCTCAAGATAGGAAACTTGGAGTAATTTCAAACTTGATGTGTGGATGTGTTATGATGTAAGGAAGAAACCTAGTGATTTTGGTGGAGGTCAAAGGTCATCTGGGGTCACAGGGGGTCAAACCCCGAAATCTTTGTTTACATGATATCTCAAGATAGAAAACTTGGATTAATTTCAAACTTGATGTGTTGATGCTTTATTATGTAAGGAAGAACCCTTTTGATTTTGGTGGAGGTCATTTGGGGTCACATGGGGTCAAACCCCGAAATCCTTGTTTACACGATATCTCAAGATACGAAACTTGGAATAATTTCAAACTTGACATGTTGATGTGTTATGATGCAAGGAAGAACCCGATAAATTTTGTTGGCGGTCAGAGGTCATTTGGGGTCACATGGGGTCAAACCCCGAAATCCTTGTTTATACAATATCTCATGGTGGGAAACTTGGATTCATTTCAAACTTGATACATTGATGTGTTATGATGCAAGGAAGAACCCTATTAATTTTGTTGGCAGTCAGAGGTCATTTGGGGTCACATGGGGTCAAACCCCGAAATCCTTGTTTGCAGAACATCTCATGGCAGGAAACATGGATTCATTTCTAACTTGATATGTTGATGTGTTATGAGGTGAGGAAGAACCCTATCTATTTTGGTGGAGGTCAGAGGTCATTTGGGGTCACATGGGGTGAAACCCCCAAATCCTTGTTTACACGATATCTCAAGATACAAAACTTGGAATAATTTCAAACTTGACATGTTGATGTGTTTTGATGCAAGGAAGAACCCCTTTAAATTTTGTTGGCAGTGAGAGGTCATTTGGGGTCACATGGGGTCAAACCCCGAAATCCTTGTTTGCAGAACATCTCATGGCAGGAAACATGGATTCATTTCTAACTTGATATGTTGATGTGTTATGAGGTGAGGAAGAACCCTATCTGTTTTGGTGAAGGTCAAAGGTCATTTGGGGTCACATTTTGTCAAACCCTGAAATCCTTTTTTACACAACATCTCAAGGTAGGAAACATGGATTGATTTCACACTTGATATGTTGATGTGTTATGAGCTGAGGAAGAACCCTATCTGTTTTGGTGAAGGTCAAAGGTCATTTGGGGTCACATTTTGTCAAACCCCGAAATCCTTGTTTACACGATATCTCAAGGTAGGAAATTTGGATTGATATCAAACTTGATATGCTGATGCATTATGATGTAAGGGAGAACCCTTTTGTTTTTGGTGGAGGTCAAAGGTCATCTGAGGTCACAAGGAGTCAAAGTCTGAAAATCTCCTTAATGTGATATCTCAAGTATGGAAAGTTGGATGAAGTTCATATTTGTTATGTGGATGTGTTATGGTTAGGAGATGGTCCCCATTTCTTTAAGTGGAGGTCAAAAGTCATCTGGAGTCACGGATGGTCAAACTCTGAAAACCTTGTTAACGTGATATCATATGTTTAGGAAGCTTGGATACATTTCCTATTTGGGAAAGTGGATGCATTATGGTCAGGAGATGGTTCCTCTTGTTTTGGGCAGAGATGAAAGGTCATCTGGGGTCTCCGGGGGTAAAAGTTGTAAACCCTTTTAAATGTTATTTTATTTCGTAATACGTTCGATGTAATGTGAGAGATCCCGTCCGCGCATGCGTGATCAGTTCGTTCGCAATAAGTGTAGTGATCAGTGGACTTTCTTTACCATGAAGAAAATTTTGAGTTTGAACACGATAGAAGGCTAATTCACCGCAAACTGTTGCAATCTAAAGGATTTGGGATGTTACTTTGATGATTTCTCGATGTTCGGAGCGTTTCTACTCACGATGTCTTAATCTCAGCCCAATAAATTGTCCGGTGTGAGCCACCGAGACAGGAGCACTGTCTGGCCAGGCATGTAGCATGCGAGAGCCAGTTCCACGAAAATGATTTATGGCGGGATTCTAGTGCCATAGCCTAACACCGTTAGGCAGTACAATATGTACCTACTGAACGTAGTATTGCATGCACTCGGTGGAAGCGTTACACTGGGCTGAAAGAGAAAGCCTCGTCGCTGACGGGAGCTCTGTGAAGGTCAAGAAAGGCTCAAAAGGACAAAGGAAGGAGAGAAAATGCCTCCTATAAAAACACTGCAGGATCGTTTCTAGCAGTAACACTTCAGCAACACTGAAGAGGCTTGTGTTGACAAAGAAAGATAAACCAACAAATGTTGGTTAGCCTAGGCCTGGGCCAGGCTTGAAAAATGGATGTGACTGAGTACTTATCCATAGATTGAGCTATGGAGAGCAGCAGTTTGAAGTGCTGACTTAGGCTATGAATAGGTAAGTGTGCAAGTCCAAACAGTGAAATACTGTCGGCCTTAGTGTTAGGCCTAGCCAAGGCGGAGGCATACAGGATAGCTACAGTAACATAAAGATTTCCCCAGTCTGAGACTGAGGGTGAGAATTAGAAAGGATGGTACCTGATACAAACCTTTGGGGTTTGCATCAACTGTCAAGGTTTACAAAGGTGAACCAGTTGCTATAGCAGCATTTTTGGTTTCGATGAAAGAGAAACCTATGCATTCACGATGGCGTGTGTGTGTATGTATGTGTGTATGTGCGTGTGTGTGTGTGTGTGGATGTATGTGTGTGTGTGTGTTTGTGACACTTTGCTTGTTAACACGATATCTCAAGAAGGGAAGGTCTGAATGTTTTCAAACTTGGTACATGGATGCCCCATAGTGAGAGGAAGAACCCTATTGTTTTTGGTGGGGGTCAAAGGTCATATGGGGTCACCAGGGGTCAAACTCTGAAAACCTTGTTAACATGATATCTTGAGGTAGAAATCTTGGATGAATGTCATACTTGGTATGTAGGTGCGTTATTGTCAGAGGAAGAACCCTATTGTTTTTGGTGGGGGTCAAAGCTCATTTGGGGTCAATAGGGGTCAGACCCCAAAAACCTCGTTAACACGATATCTTGAGATTGGAAACTTGGATGAATGCCATACTTGGTACATAGAAGCTCCACAGTGGGAGGAAGAACCTATTGTTTTTGTTGGGGGTCAAAGGTCGTGTGAAGTCACCAGGGGTTAGACCCCGAAAACCTTGTAAACGCGATATCTTGAGGTAGAAAGCTTGGATGAATGTCATACTTAGTATCTAGATGCATTATTATTAAGAGAATAAACCTACTGTTTTTGGTGGGGGTCAAAGGTCATGTGGGGTCGCCAGGGGTCAAAATCCGAAAACATCGTTATCACTATTTCTTGAGATAGAAAACTTAGATGAATGTCATACTTGGTATGTAGATGCAATATTGTCAAGGGACGAACCATATAACTTTTGGTGGGTTGGTGGGGGTCAAAGTACATTTGGGGTCACCAATGGTCAAATCCGAAAACCTAGTTATTACGACATCTTGAGATAGGAAACTTGGAATGAATGTCATTTTTAGGTAACAGTGTTCTCCACTAGCTGTTTTTGACCACGGGTGCACAACCAGGATAAAATCTGACGAGTTCCCCCCCCCCACCCCCTCCCTGGCACAAAAACAAAAACATTGGCCGCCTGGCCCAAAATTCTCTTGCACTAAGCCTAAAGCTAAAATTAGCAGTTTGAACACATGTGGATGGCATAAGATTTGAGCAGATGCATGCTGAAATATAGCTTGCTTGGCGGACGTGTTTGGCAATTGCTTCAATATTTTGCACTGCGTAATAACGAAGGAGAAGTGCACATTCGACACCTGCCAAGAAGACAAGGTGAACTTCAACAGGAAATTTTTGTGGAAATTGTGATTGTTCCATACACCAATGATCGATCACATACTTTAAGCGCAATCACAACAACTACTCGCGGCACATTCACTGCTTTCTCAGTGTGTACAGCTTAGTTAAAGGATCTCGCAAATTTCGACAATGGAATCTCGGAAAAAAGTTCGCCATTATAAAAGGGGAAAAAGGTAAATAAATTAACGATATTCTACAGTGTCAGTTCTTGGCTTTTGGAAAAATTGAAAACACCAAGTGTCTACCTCCCTTAACTGAGAAATTTAAGCCCAAAATGTATGGTTTGATTCAGCAAGTGAGCTAACGTTAGTACTTTCTGCATACGTTTGTGCTAGTCAGCAGTAGCCTACATTCCTTTCACAAAGCAGGATCGAGTACTGAAAGGGGTCAATAAAAATCCATGTGGCCAAGAACATCTAAAATATTGTCAAGGCGTGTGTAATAGTCCCTCATACAACAATGTGCAGTACTTTTGTGAGCTTAAGGCTTGGAGTTTTTCTCTACGATATAATTTTCTTCAGCATGTCTTGGCACTTTTGCCATTGCCTAAGGTATAGCACATAGGCCTAGGCTAGCCTATGTACATTGTGAACCAATTCCTATACATATGATGTTTATCTGCAATATCCTAACTACTGTAGTAACTGGGAAAGCTGTGCAGTGGTGAATGCTTTGTTTTTTATTTTTGGTTTCGATCATAAGAGAAACCAATGGGATCATAATGGCGTTCATGTGTATGTATGTATGCGTGGGTGTGTGTGTGTTTGTGACACGTTGCTTGTTAACACAATATCTCAAGATAGAAATGTCTGACAGTTTTTAAACTTAGTACATAGATGCACCATATTGAGAGGAAGAACCCTTCTGTTTTTGGGTGGAGGTGAAAGGTCATCTGGGGTCACTAGGGGTCAAAGTCTGAAAACATTGTTAACGCTATATCTCAAGGTAGGAAACTTGGATAGATTTCATAATTGGTATGTGGATGTGTTATGGTCAGGAGATGGTTGCTTTTGTTTTTGGCATAGGTCAAAGGTCATCTGGGGTCAGTGGGGATCCAAGTCTGGAAATCTGGTTAACACGATATCTCAAGATAGGAAGCTTGGATAGATTTCATATTTGGGTTTATGGATGCGTTATAGTCAGGAGATGGTCCCTGTTGTTTTTGGTGGAGGTCAAAGGTCATCTGAGGTCACAGAGGGTCAAAGTCTGAAAATCTTGTTAACACCATATCTCAATCTAAGAAACTTGGATAAACTTCATATTTGGTATATGTGGATGGATGCCTTATGGTCAGAGGATGGTTTCATCTTGTTTTTGGCAGAGGTCAAAGGTCATCTGGGGTCACCAGGGGTCAAAGTCTGAAAATCTTGTTAACATATGATATCCCAAGATAGGAAGCTTGGATAGATTTCATATTTGGGTATGTAGATGCGTTATAGTCAGGAGATGGTCCCCATTGTTTTTGGCAGAGGTCAAAGGTCATCTGGGGTCAGCTGGGGGATGAAAGTCTGAAACCTTTTTAAATGTGATCTTTCAAGATAGCTGTCTGTCTCTCTCTGTCTGCATGTTTGTCTGTCTATGTATGTCTTTAATGGAGGTCAAAAGTCATCTGGAATAACAAAATTATTTTTTGAACATGCTAGTGTAACACTTGACTGTGAAGATAATGGTGCATGATGGCATTATTTGAAATGGAAAATTTATATATCATCGAAACCTCAATGCATTTTTGCATTCTGGTTATATCACGTAGTCTAGGCCAATGGCCTCAACCTAGAAGAACCGACAAAAGTGGAAGAAAGAAAGCTGAAACATGTCAGATGTCTCAGCACAACAATTATGAAGCACTTTTTCCGCACACAAGACCTGTCAGACCCTACTGTCGTACTTACAGGGCTAGTAGCTTAGGTTACATAGCCTAGTGTATATAGGCCTAGCCTGTATTAACAGTAAGTCAAGCTGGAAACTTGGCGAGGTCGAGGCATAGCCTGCGACCAAGCTTAGACCTAAACTAATAATGTAAGCAGTGTAAAACTCAGTGATTGCTGGGAGGTCATCTACTGTAACCCTAGAACTACCATTAAAATGGTCAAAGAACTGGTTGAAGAGAAAACCGTAGCTTGTACGTGTGGTAGATGCCACACACAATTTTTAGCTGATGCTTAACTTACAGCAATATTTCAGTGTGAGAAAAGCTCCCCCTGCTGTGGGACGTTACTGTGTACCAACATCAATCTGGCAAAACATGCCAAAAATAGGCCCAAAGTTAGGGCCCCAGATAACAAGCAGGAAACAAGTGCAGTATTCCAGAGTGCAGGAAAATGTACAATGAACCAGCAGTAGGAAGCCATGGTCCTAGGTTACCTAGGAGGCTAGGATATTGGGGTTGACAAAGTAACTTACCCAATTACTATGATAAATGAGAAAGCTGACAATATACTATATACACAACCTTGACAATATTTTGTACATAATTGGAACACAATTGTTCTTCAAGATATCTTTTCATTTTCAGGTAAATTTGGTACGCTTTGTATAGGCCGACCGTTTAAAGTTTATTCATAGAGGCTGAAGCTGTTGCAAAGAGATTCATGGGCAGTTTAAAAAGGATGTGCAGAAATGGAAGCACTCCAGCTTCATGCAGGGTTCATTTGAATACCTTTTCATGGCTCAAGAATACTGGGGACAATAGAATGACCCATTATCTCTTGGAACCTTTTATGAAAACAGTTTTGTGAGGAAGTTTATTACAATGGACTATTCAATGGCATCTGTAGACATGAGAGATGCATATTATTATTTCTCTTTAGCATTTGAAGAAAATATATTTTCAGTCTGAAGTCCTGCTTTTGTGAAAAGGTCAGTTATGGCCAGACAAAATCCAGTTGGGGTCATGTAAATGCCAAGGCATTTTACACAATTACCTAAAGCACTGCTTTGCATCTCTTGGACTGCTTCCAAGGGATTTCAGTGCATAATTATATGATACTTTACTGAAGTGGTACATGGGTAATAGCCACAGTAACAAAGCAACATGCCAAAGAAGCTGTTGCCAGAACTACAAGTTTCTCAGATTTGAGATGAATTTTTACCACCCAGAGAAGTCTTTGTCTGCATCTGCAAAAGAAATAAAACTCTTATGACTAATTTTAGTTTGTCGACAGTGCAAGTCAGATTGACCTCATGAGAAATTGATGGAATCTTGCTAGACTGCCCGTCATAATTAGAGTGGCAGCATGGATTGGAAAGCTGGTACAGTAGCAGCTTCCTAACAGTACAATAAAGCCCCACTCTGTTATTGGATTCAGAAAGCTTTAGAGAGATGTTACTTACAGTAGTACCATATGTCTCAAAAGGGGGAGTACTGTGCTGATATTGATGTGTCCTTATCTTTAAGGTAAAGAAGAAATAATTTGGACTAGTGCCTACACTGAGGCATATGAAAACCTTCATCTTCTGTATGGGTGTCTTTCAAACCACTCTGGCAAGTGATGCCTTAGTTCAGGATGAAGTGCCTATGATAGCAATACAAATTGATGTCAGATAGAATACCAACAAGAAACAGTGAACTAAACACTACGTACAGTCGTATGTTGAGGGAATGCTGTTTTCCTAGCTTAGCAAGCATTTTGGTAAAACCCTAACTGCAAGTAGTGATCAATAACACAGCTACTGAGCAGCACAAAGTTGCTAGCTTGTACTGAAATTTACCAAATTGAACTTGAGGGTGTTTAACCCAGTAGGAAAGGAAGATCAAAATGAAATTGTTGATTAGGCATGTAGAAAATTTAGTGACCAGTTAGAATGGATGTTAGGCAAGGGGAGCCTGGAAATTGCCTAAGAGTATGAATTGCTTTGGTTGCAAATGTGCACCAGTTTGCCACAATGATGTAATTTTCATTTCTGGCCCTGCAGAACATTGAACTTGTTTTCCTGCAGCAGATTGGCAGGGAAAATGCTGACAACCTCAAGATATTACCCTTAAATCAACTACAAGGTCTTGTTTCTTCACATTATTGGAATTGTTCATTGAAGACAAGGGGATTTGTCAAAGTGTACTCAGCAACATTTTAGACAAAGTTGGAAACTTCTGGTGCAACTCCACTTGAAAAAAAAACAATGGAGGTTATTCCCATTTGCTAGCATTCCCTTCCATTGATCCATTGTGCATACTCCACTCCAGAACAGGTTAAGGCATGATGCCTTATTTCTTCATTTGACATTGTCAAATACAGTGCTTTTAACTTGGCATGGGCAGCCCTATCAGCCCATGGATACTCAATAAGGGATCACACCAATTTATTACACAACTATTGTAAAATTTGTAAGGGCTTTCGATTTCAGACCTCCCTTGCCTCAATATGATTACAATTGTGATGTAAAGCAGCATAGTTATAAGATCCATGTTACAGTAGCTGCCAGAATGCTGGTTTCCAGGAACTTAAATAAAAATCTGCTTGTCAGTACTTAGTCTATCCGACAGACTGTTCATATATGCTGAACACATGGAAATAAACATTAGGAGCTACTTGTAAAGGGATTATGTGATATTAGTAGACCAGGCAATGTAGGCATGGCACAAAAATGTGGGGCATATGGTATTGCTGCTATTGCATATCCACTAAATAAGCAATGCGGCATAAATGTACAGTATAGTCATGGTAGAATACTGAACCAAAAGAGGACAGCAATGCATAGAGGAATGGTGAAAAGTTGGTCTGTTTGTGTAAGCTTCATTCTAAAGTGTCACGTGATAACATAGGCACATGGCTGGAAGTGTAAACAGTAATGTCAACAATCTGATGTTGACAACAGTGACTTCAAACCACAAACTACTGCAGTAGATCGGTGGTAGCAGTGTCCAACTGACATCTGCTTATTTGCTGAAATCTTTCCTCAAGCAGAATGGAGTGCCTAGTATGGAAGAAACTTTTTAAAGTTTTCAAGAAACCTTTTAAGGGTTAGGTTAAGTATCAGAGTTCTGGAAGAAATGTACTCCTTTAAACCTAGATACATGTGAAGAAAAGTTATAGTACTGTCAGTACTGAATGAAGCATTGCACTGAAGCAACACCTTTAACAGTAAATTCTGTTCAAAACATTTATTTACTGTATATGACACAGAACACTTATGGAGGAGTCATCTGCTGTGTTCTGTTAATGTGTTGTATGAGACCTGAGTTGCTTTGAAGGTATCACATTACATCGAACGTATTACGAAATAAAATGAAAAGATTAAACGAGAACCTACCTGGTTTGAAGTTTGATCTTGATTTTATGAAGTAATAGTGAGTGAGAGGTAATGTGCCCTCCTCGCCCACCCAGAAACTTCATAAATGAAAATGTTAGTCAAGCCAGCTAGCATTTAATTTCTGTACATGTATGGAAAAGCTTACAGTAGGAGTACAGCCATCTACAATAATAGGGCACTGTATTGTGGTCTGATAACTCAGGCCTCATACTTGAAAGACTGATCACGCATGCGCGGACGGGATCTCTCACATTACCTCTCACTCACTATTACTTCATAAAATCAAGATCAAACTTCAAACCAGGTAGGTTCTCGTTTAATCTTTTCATTTTTCAAGATACTTGCCTGTTTGTCTGCCTGTCTGTATGTTGGTCTGTCTATCTATCTATGTATGTCCTTTATGGAGGTCAAAGGTCATCTGAAATAACAAAATTATTTTTTGAACATGCTAGTATAACATTTGAGTGAGAAGATTAACGGTGCATGATAGCATTATTTGAAATGAAAAATTTATGTATCATCGAAACCTCAATGCATTTTTGCATTCTGGTAGTAAAATGGTAACAGTTGTATTTTCAATTGAGTCTTGCTAGTGCAGGTGTAAGCAAGTCAAGTAACTTCAGGTTATAGCTTGGTTTCGAAAGCCTTCAGATTGATAAAATTCATTCCATTCCAATTTTATTATCTCAATACATACTGCCATGACGTTGCTTCTTAAAAAGCAACATAGACACCGCAGTACATCAAAGGCAGTGTGGGGTTTAACAAATATCTGAGTTTGTGACATTATCTATGGCCTCAAATGAGCTATGCTTTCATTGTGTTCACACTGCGTGAAAAGCAATTAACACATGCTGACTGACCTGTTAGCTAACCCTAAATGTTACATAACTTTTTGTGTATTGAAACACATCTTTTACTGTCAATCAATAAATCAGATATGAAACATGACTCAATTAATTCTGCATGTAGCGGGCTTCTTTTCTTCCCTGAAGTGATAAGAGTTATTCAGGCAGAGAAGAAGGATGTAACAATAAGCAAGAGGGAACGTTTCATGATGTAACATGTATTGAGATACTGTCACACTATCTGGTTGCTAGCTGCAAGCTAAAATCCTTTTCAGCACCACCATGTTTGGTAGAGTTTACATTTTGATCATAATATTTTGTAGAGCATACTTTTGTACAATTATTTATTCAGTCAGAATTTTAACTTGATAATCTGATAGGTTGTTAACTTAGTTATTTTTTCTCTGAAACGTGGTCAAAAAGTTGTGCAAAAGAAAAATTTCTTTTCTGCCCATTGTTTTTACTCCTTTTTTCCCCATGCACAGTCCAATTTTTTCCCACAGTGCAATTGTGTGTGTTTTAGTCTGCTATTTTGTCTTTGGCTTCAAGCCTCTGTTAAGTCAAGCATCTAGGTAACTGTTAAGATGATCTTGTCTGGTCTGACTTAGATGTTTGCCCAGCCATTGTTATCTCAGTACATAACATGTATTTAGATGTTGTCACACCAGCCAGAGGATGAAATTTCTTTAGAGCAAGGGAATGTGACTTGATAAGTGGTCAATGTCTTTGAGAATTTGAGAGCATGCTCCTTGGCCGGGAGGCAGAACACATTGCATTTTTCACATTAAAAAGGGTTGGTTGCTAAGTTATTTTTGCAAATTTTATGGTTAAACTCTTAAATCATCTTGGAAACTTCAATTTTCTTTGCACACAGCACTTTGGTTGCTAGGCACAGATACCCACTGAGTACTGACTGAGAATGTTTACATTTTGTAGTTTAACTTTCAGATGTTAGAGGCTTGGTGTCACACTGCTGCTAAATCAAGCATGAAGTAACTGTAAGATAATCTTGCTAAGTCTGACCATAAACAGTAAACTAAGGCTCTGTAAGCAAATATTTCCCAAGAAGTTATCTTGAGAGGAATAAGCTCCTAGAGTTGGATACAAGCAACAGAAAAGTTTGGTAGTCTTTGTTTTGTGTCCTGGCTCTACAAGGTTATTAAACAATTTATGGAGTTACATTGTAGTGCACAAAATGTGTCCTAGAGGCATGATCAAAGTGTCTCTAAGTTGTGATGAAAAAGTTAACCCCTCAAGAGTTGATTGAAGTGTATGGGGATCTGTAACATACTTTATTGAATGGGTGATTTTTCTACACACTTGTCATACAGTGTAACAATGCAAACACTTAAGATATCAGCAGGGAAGTAGCTCTCACTCCTTCAGAAGTTGTGAAATACCAAAATATTTGAATGAGACTGTGAAAATAGTGTTAAGAAAGGAGAGTGATTTGAGAGAAATTAGTGTGGAATGCAGAAGGAAAACAGCTGTCATTGGATTGTTGGATTTATCAGAAGATGTCACTGATCTGCATATCTGGTTAAATATTTCTTGAGGGGTTAAGTTTCGGTGTGGTGCACAATATTGTGTACCTCACTTGGTGTTATAGTGTTATTGTAAAAATTATTACGTAGCCTGAGAGGCTACGTAATTGTATTTATGATTTTCAATCGCCATTAATGATGTTTTACCAAGATTACGCAGCTTCTAAATGTTCTGGTGCAAACAGAATAAAGTTCCAAGATATTTTAGAAATCTGAAGAAATATAGCAAAGAAACTTGAAACTTGAGTTTTTCATTGCCACGTATATAGTGTACACAAATAATCAGAGTGAGACAGTGAGCTTGGCTTTTGGGGAGAAAAGACTCATGATTTGGGCCACATGCGCTTGCGAACTGGAATAAGAAAATGTTGTTCTAAGAGACGGTGGTGGTCTTGTATTTTTATTGGTCTATCTTTATATCAAGTACTGTGTAACACATCATTGACATGTATAGTTGACTAGATACGTCAAGCAAACGCACGTCTCGTTCATGACTTGCATAGACGAATCAGAGGTCTTGATGAAGGTGTTCCTTTGCAGGCCCAAAATAAGGAATAAATTAAAGACGTCCTTTCAAGGTTTGCAGTGAATTGTACAGCCTACTACAAATTTCGAGGATATTAGGGCGTGATGACCAGTGGTGCATGTTTGGCATTGTGTTTGTGATCTGTCAGGGTGTTTGTTTGGGTCTGGGGTTCTTTAATTTCTTAATGCATCCTTCTATACGTACTTAAAAAAAAGTGTACTTAATCAATGGCTATTCACACTCAGAAAGACACAAGAGCATGTTGTCTTTCAACTTTGTGTGCTACTGTGTACACATTGTGGAACTTGTTGCATAATGCAGATAGGCCTAGGTTTGTTTTGTAATCTGTTGTGGCTTTGTTCCGTTTGTCTGTTTTCACCATGTCAGTTCATGAGCATGTAAAAAGCATCATAGAACTTTCATTGATACAGCTCCATGAGAGACTCAATGTCAACGAAGGTTGAGAGGTTGGTCAGTTCAGTTTTGTAAATTGTGAGCTTTCGGCCGGGGTTGTAGCTCATTTCAGGAAGCAAAACCCCTTCAGGAGTAAACGACTGTAAGGGAGGTAACGCTGGACTTGTGTGCAAGTCTTCGGTTCTAGTTGTCTACCCATTTGATCATTTTTGAGCATGAAATGCATCAGGATATTAACAATAGATGGATAATCTTTTTATGCAAAGTGCTAAAGGAGGACTGCATTTACATCAAATATCATCAGCAACAATATGGAAACTTTGTCTCCTTAAAGTTTGTGTCATATTTTATTTTTATGTACGATACTGTACCTGGTTACCACTGATATTTGCTCTTTTCTGTTGTATCATGAAAAACTTAAACACATCATTCAACTTCTTCATGATTAGCATTGATCATGCATAAAAGTATTGAGATTCTGCAGCATAGTTGCTCTAGTTTGCTTCATACTTTCAGTTCTTCATTTTTCCATTTTTTTTTATACTAGGTGTGTTTTAAATTGAAGTACAAATACCACAACAGTAGTCCATCATTGCGTACTCCTGTAGAAGATGAGGAGAAACCAGATTCTGTGTGGTTGGAACATGAGGTGGAAGTAAACCTAGGTGCTACATCACCTTAACTAAGTAAGAGCGAAACCAAGGTGCTTCATCTCCATAGAGAACAAGTATTTAAAAGAATTTTAAATGTAATGTATTTTGGATTTGTACATTTCAAGGAAGCTATAATTTATATGAGCAAGTCTGTAGAATTATTCTGTGGCTTGCTAAGGTCGTATTTGTGTGCTACATAGTACGCCATCAAGGTCAGGTTGGATGAAGGTAAAATTATTTAATATAGTTGATGAATAGTTGATGAAATGTGCACATGGCATTGGTGTGTAAAGGGTGCTTGCAAACAACCAGTTTGAACTTGGGGGTAAATTAATGTGATCTTCAAAGCAATTATAAATGTAGCTACATTGATTAGTAGTGTAGTAGGTATTACTTTCAGAAAAAAATTACTGTGATTTGCATGCCTGTGCAATAGCTCTGTTGATAGGTATTTATGCTGTAGTAAGAATTACCTTTCATATTTAAGTTGCTGTCAGAAGTAAGGCATCATGTTCACCGTCCATAGAAATATAAAATTAGCTTAAAGGTGTCAAGCCTGTACCATGCTGCAGTGCTAAATAGATAGGGGGACGTATGTGGCAGCTAGGCTGTGGGGATTATTCCAAAATTATACAATATTTCTGTGGAGTATATGCTGAAATGTATACACAGTATATGTATACAGTAGATTGTACCGACTTTCATTAAATGTAGGTGTCAATGTGAGCGTAGTAAATTTGTAAGGCCAGCTTAAAGCGCCTCATTGAGTTGGTTTGTGCAATTCAACAAATTTTCCTGATCTATCAAGTTGTATTTTACATACCAATGACGGTGTGGTCAAACTTTGACAATCCCCATGTCCTACAATACAAATAGCTGTTTTAAGAGTGAATACTTAATGATTCAATTCAGTTTTCAAAAATTTGTGAACAGACTATTTTCCAAATTATGCTCAGACTATTACAAGTCAGGACACCACAAAATTCAAAATAATTTTTCCCATAACTATCAGGTATGAAACTGGACTCATTATGCTAACTGTAGGCATTGTGATGTGGTAGTGACTCATTAAGTTATAGGTACCAACTCAGTGAGCCCCTTAAAGGAGAATAAAAATGTCTCCTTTAGGAATTTGCGACTGGCATCAGAATACCTTAAATGTACCAATTTGTAGAGAAGTATTTGATGATAAAAAATAATAAATATCAGCGATGTACATGCACTGCCAAAGACCATTTTCCAAATAGTGGTAACAAAGGATTGTGGGGAAAATTTTGTGTCCACATCATTTTTGTCAATGACATTCATACCATGACCTAAAACAATGTGCATCAAAAAGCTGTCCCACGATCCTTTGTAAGTGTTATTTGGGAAAGGTTTTGTGCGTGAAAGCTTATATACGATTTGAAGGATTCAGAATGGGGAATTGGCCTTCCCCTACTGCTTACTTTCACCCAGCTGATTATTATGATTCAGTTTACTGGTCAATCCAAAACAGGCTACTAGTACTGTACTACTATCAGGTCACTAGGCACTAGCAAGTAATACATACACTACATGTAATGCTGGCTGAATGGTTGGAACCAAGTAAGATGATGTTTTAACTTCCAGGGAGTAAAGTGTGTGGTTCATGTTGATTCCGTGACAAGAGATTATAAATTTCATTCTCCGTTATTAAATGCATCTTGCTATATAACAGTAGATGTATATAGAATGGTGTGGTAAGTGATAGAATCTCTAAATAGTAATGGAATTCAGGTGAAAGGAGTTTTAGGAGCTAGGTGGTTTAATGCTTTTTCAAATTCTTATTTTTAAAGCACCATCATCTTCTTGTCTGATCAGGTTAGGGGTGTGGGTCTAACAGTGAAATATTTTATCATAATTTGTGATGAGGTTATTTAAGTTTTATTTAAATACTTTGTGTTATCAAATGAAAAGTGTTAAGAGCAAGTTGTATGCTGTGCTGACCAAGCATAGATGTAATCTTATTTGGAAAATAAAAGGAAGCATTTGAAAAAAAGTATCACCTGATTGAACTTCAATTTGATCCTTGGATAACAAAGCAGGAAACCCCCTACATCATAGTGAGAGCATTTTACAAGCAGTTTGTAAATATAATTGAAAGGAAAATATAATTTACCATAGACTTCAGCTTTGGAGATGCCTGCAAAGGTGTCACTTGACAAGATCTACCATCTAATGAAAAAGGCAAAAGCAGTTTCTGTACAAGATTTATTTTATCCAAGCACCTGGAAATTACAAAAGGAACAGATATTTACACCATTTTTTACATGAATTCAACATAGCCAATGTTTTTACAAATTGCATTTTCAAACCTTGACTAGCATAATTTCAAAAATGTAAAAATCAAATTTGATTTATAACAGGGTTGTCCAACCTTTCACAGCAGTGGGCCACATGTAAAGGTTATGATGGAGGAGGGGCCACATTCTAAATTCGTTTTTTTTTTCAATTTTTCCCGAAGCCCAAGGCAATTACCAAATGCAATCATTGCGCGTAAGGAACACTGATTCATTTTCGTTTTTGATTGAACAAATAAATAAATTTTAGCCAAAATTGATGGTGTTGGGCAGAATATTCGGACAAAGTTTTTTCATATTCCTTTTGATTCATTCTCAATCCGCCCCTGTAGACAACACTCCAATGTAGCTATATGTAGCAGACATTTGAAATGAATTATTTCATTCAAAGGTAAGCATGCCAAAGGGGGGGGGGGGGAAGGCGAAGCCTAAAGTTGTCATCAATTAATCTGCTTATCCAATAATTTTGCAATGTAGATTATTTCTGACGGGCCGGACACAACCTTTAAGCGGGCCGGACCGTGGCCCGCGGGCCGTAGGTTGGACAACCCTGGTTTAGAAGAAGTAAGACATTCCCTGCATGCAAGCATCAAGTAAACTTGCAACACCTTACTTCCTTGTATTTGTTAAAATTGTCAAAGAATTCAACAAAATAAAACAAGAACTTGATCATCTTTGCAATGAGAATCTGAATTGTCATTCCCTAAAACAAGATTATAGAAGTGGACTGGGTTAAAATTTAGTAGTTTCTGTAACTCTCTCTTACCTAAAATCACACAAATGGGTAAGTTTTGGGCAACCCTCAATTTGTGAGGAAGCAATTTTTGTACATAAAACAATAACTTTTAATTGAAGGGATTGGCATCTCAAAATTATACTTCGAACAAAAATTCTTGCTGTTGGATAGTCTCTTTATCATTAGCCAACATTTTGCAATCCATAAATGATGTTTTGAGTAATGCTGAGAGAATACACTTAAAACTTTCTTCCAATAGCATGTCTGTAGATAATTTTTTTACAGATCAAAGGATACTTCAGTGTAGCTTCTGTAGGGCCATGAAGCTATTAAAATGGTCAGTGAAAAGCTAAGGATGACCATACATGGTTCTTTCATCTTAATATAGCACATGGACATTTGGAAGTCTCAGCAGGTCAAGATCATTCTGCACTTCAGTACGGTGCTGTAAATCTATGAAAGCTAAACACTGTACAACTATGTGAGCTTTGTCTATGAATGTTATTGGATTTGAGTTTGTTCAAGTTTTATGCCAAAAATTCTAACTAAATTCTAACTTACTAATTTAATCTAGCGGTATGGAACCCTGGACGTCACCTCCTGAGTAAGTAGTGTAGGGAAGCGAAGGATGAAAGGATGATTGTTGATGCCTCTTCTGGTTTACCACTGCTTGAAAATTTGGGCTTATAAACCAACCTGTAAAGATTGGCCTCATAGATCTATATAATACAAGATCGTAGCATAGCCAGGATTGTGTCATTGGGGGGTTTTGGAACATGAAATGAGGGGAAAGTTTAGGGGGGGGGGAGAAAAAAACCCCACTATTTTAGGCTTTTTTTGCATTTCAAAGTTGGGTCATAGTGGGGTTTTTAACACTCAAAACCACCCCTGGTTATCCTCTTTCAATGAGAAAAGATGCAGATCATAGCTTTCTACAGAGTTCAATCTTCAGCTTACTTAAAGACTAAATTGTTAATTGCCACAAAGATATATACTTAGGCACATAGATATATACTTATATTGAATCTGAAACTGCTTGCCAGGCAGGATGACTCATAAGCACTGATGGTTTTGAAAGCACTGATAAACTAGCAAGGAATGTTTTATGGTTCAATTTATAAGCAATGAAGAAAATCATGATTTTAGACCAGGGAATAACTTCGGACTGCGGGTATTCCAAGTGCATTAATGCATTTGTAAAATAAAGTATTAGTATTGTCAACTAAAAATCTCTCTCTCTCTCTAAGGATAGATTGTATATTTCAATGAGAAGGGTAATGCATCAGAAAATATCATAGCCAAGGTCTGAAAATATTTCATGGAGCATCAAAATAATATTGTGTTAAACAGAGTAGTCTTGATTGATGCCTGTAAAATTTGGGAAGTTAATTAGAAGAGGAACAGTTTATGGTAAAAGTCCTCATGACCATAATCTTCCTCATTGGTCACAGTTAAGTTCTTAGTTGACATAAACAGAAAAAAAAAACACATATACTGTAAAATATTTAAATTGGAGAAAGGAAGGTTTTTCAATTACTCATAGCCCCTATTATTGAATTTGTTAGAAAAAGTATATATTTACAGTGACACATGCTTGAAAATTTGTCATCACACACTGAAAAATTGATGCTTAGAAATAACTTCCGTACATCTTACAATAACTTGATAAGATGATGGCATTTCCTCCATGTAATTACATAATTGAAAACCAAAAAGTATGCAAACCACAAAATAAATGCTTAATATCTCTTTAAGGCTCCTTATCAGTATAACAGTAGTTTCTCTTCATATCTACTTTAAAGGTAACTTAAAGGGGTTATTCATTACCCCCAAACATATTTAGGTATATCGTTATACCTCTAAACACAATCATGGTATACACTTTGATTGACATTCAGTTGAACAACAGCTTCATTCTGGTTGGTAAATGATTACTTCTGCAGTCAGTTATGTTCCCAAATAAGCTTACACACAGATATCGCATAGGTATGTCCTTGAGTAATGTTAGCTTGGTGTGACCATTTGCTTTGCCTTTATCTTACATTTGGTCTAAAACATCAACGTACATTTGTATGACAATGCTAACAGACAGACGTGTTGACTGCTTGCCCCAAAACTTTTAATTACGTCCAACATGTATGAAGGTGTTCAAATATTTAGCTGCAAATGTTCAAACATTTGTAAAATGATGTTCATGAACAAAAGTGTAATCCTGTCGATGGGGCTTAAAAGAAAGCATCTCTCTTCTTTCAGAGGAAACTGCAGTCTGGGTGTATTCCAGTGTCTTAATTCATCAATGGCTCCCATAAAAAAATGTGGCAATTTTTTGTCAATTAAATGGTAAATTTAACCTATTCTTCCCTTTTATATTATAAAAGAGTATAAAAGTAAACTTAATAGGAAGACAATTACTGTGTGGGGCAAGATTGCAAAGCCATAAAACAGCAAAAGTTGTTGCAGACCACTCTGAATACTGTCTACTTAATTTTACAGTACCACCCTCATAGAGGCACATTGAATAAACCTCAAAGTGAACAATCTGCCTTTTCTGTGCAGAGTTTAATTGTTAAAGTAATCTTTGGTAATGAAAGCTTAAATAAAATTTAATCTTTTTCATTTCATTCTCCCTACTCGGAGATTGAATCAATATTTGAAGTGATGTGGTTTCAACTAAACTTTACCAATAAGTAGCTGAGGAGCAAGCTGGGTAAAAAGCTGCAAGTAGATCCTACTTGGAGCTAATGCAATATTTTAGTAAAACCTGATTTCCTATCATTCAGTTATAAATTCAAATTTTACTCCTCCTACTTCATATATAAATGAAATATATCGACCTTCATTTTGAAAGCACCCTGGTACAGACACTTTCTATGGAGAGGGCTTCATAAGAACTAACCATTATTATTATTACTTTCAATGATCAATTCATTTTCTGTGCATCCTTCAAATACATGACAAAAGACCCCTCTTTGGGTTCCATAGTCATACAAAGCTTTAAGAGAAAATAAATAAACAGCAGTTGCATAGGTCACTGACTTTCATGTTTACTGTAACCAATTCCCTCCATCCTCTCCCCTCCTCCATCCATCCACCCTTTCCCTCTCCCTCATCTCCCCCCCTCAAAAAAAAAAAAAAAAAAAAATCTACATTTCTCCCATCTTTAGCACTGTTACAAAGACTGGTAACTATGGTAAAAATTCCAGACCTAAATCACCCTTTAAGAACCAGGAAAAAGGAACCACAACTTCAGTGATGAGATACACCCACCCAGGTTATCTACCATAGGAAGCTAGCAGTAACTGTAAAAAGGTATAAAGTAGTAGCATCCCATGGAGGCTAAACAAATGTCAGGCACTTTAAATCCTTACATCCCTCAGCACACATCAGCATCACATGACATAAATCATGCTTGAAACAAAAAAGCAACAAATGTGAGCATTTATTGGTCCGCAGCATGAGCTTTTCCCCTCAAAAACATGGTTGCCTAACATCAGTTAAAACCAATGCAACTGTGCAAACTGCTCGTTGCTTCGGTTTCCCTTACATCAGATAATGATCAATCCCTGCAAACCACTGTTTGTTTTCAGTGGAAAGCATACCATCATCCATCCATACAGGCCTTTCACCTGTCATTATATCAGTCCAACTAAATATCTCCTCATTTCTATACCCCCTTCCTCCTTTCCCAAGCATACAATGGTACGACCCCTTTAATCACCAATATTCAAGAATCTACCTTCTCTCACATGTATTGACCATCTAGGACTTCATCTGATAAATTTGATCAACTTTTGCATTTGAATGAGGTAGTCAAAAGGGGACGAAATTTCCAGAGCACCTGGTACATCGAAGAGGAGGTTTGAAGAAAGACAAACTGCTAATATTTCGGACTGCCATTACCCTCCAGGGGTGCATAGGTGGGACTCCATAGCTTGGTTGCTGAGTGTGGAGTCCTCCTTCTGAAGGAACCATCACTCCGACTGTATGGACTACCAGGGCTCGCATACACTGTAAGGAGATAAATGACAATGACTTAACATTTCTAAAATGTACTACTGTCATTGTGGCATACATCTTGAGGAGTAAACCAACTGAACCAATCACTCGTTCAAACTGTCCTAGTAAAAATGAAATTAAAGGGTAGTTTAATATCATACTTAAAAAATTTACCTCAGGCACCTTTTGTCCTATGGTATTATCACTCATGTTACTGAAAGTCTATTTAGGTTCATGAACATGTGATTTGCCACCAACATTTTACCAAAAATTTAATACTTAACATCTAACAAGATTTTGACTTCTAACTTGACAAAATTTGTGACTTATAAGTCCAGATGAGTAAAGATTGCTGACAGCTGTAAACACGTGTCTGAACTGCAGGCGTGGCAATGGAGGAATGAGCGAGAGAGATAGTGAGAAGAAGGGCTAGGGTGCTACCTGTGCTAAGTGTCTGCCAGATGGGTATTGCTAGGCAACTAGGGAAATACATAAACAGGTGGTAAGAAGAAGTCAAAGAAGACAAAGACTTTTTACTGCAAGTTTACATCATCATCCTAGTTTAATGGATGACGTAACGTCATCATCCTAGTTTAATGGATGACATGTAACGTCATCATCCTAGTTTAATGGATGACATGTAACGTCATCATCCTAGTTTAATGGATGACATGTAACATCCACTTTATACAGTCCAACATAAACCTTAAGATTGTTCCATCAGAATCAAGTAGCACAGTTTTATCTGCTGTTTGTGAGATTGGACTAAGACTAAGTTTCTAACTTACTTGGTGATGACCCCATTGCATAAGGAGGTGGTGATCCAGGAGGGGGTGTACGTATGAAAGCACCAGAATTAACTCCAGGATCATAGTACCTTGGAGCGAGGAATAAGTGGTACCCTGCCAAGAGAGAGGAAAAAAAACAAAATATCTTACTCTGTACATGAAACCTCAAAGAACACTGTTGCTAAAGAAAGTTAGATGGTAATACCAGGAACCATTGAAACTACTTGTAAATAATTGGGATGGTATACTGAGCTGGCCTTTACAGCTACTTAAATTCATTTAATGCTTTCCTTAAACACAAACATGCTTATGATGATTGATGGGTAATATTTCATTCGGTGAAAGCAAGCAGACTTCATACAAAATTGCAAAACTCTATTTTGTGTTATACGACTTCCGAGGTTTGGCATAAGGCTTCACCAGGAATGAGGAATTTGTATAAATATTTGTGTTTATGTGTGCATGTTAGTTATCTGTGGGTTGCTTGGGTTGGATTCAACAACACATCAAGACCAATGTGTCAGGTAATGTCAGCCTGAGAAAGTACGAAGTTTAAGTACTGTTTCAACTGTGGTTCGAGTTTGGTTTCAAATGACATTTTCAAATGCCGTTTCAAATGTTTTGCAAATAGATTTAAGTTCTACCTTTCAGTTGCCTCATTTGACAAGTAAGGAATGCGGTGGACATATTTGTAAACCCCCAACCCACGGGGGGAAGATTTACCTATGAGAAAAAAGTGTTTATAGCAACTGACTTTACAGCCAGTAGATGGTGTAATCATCTTACAATGAGTGCTACTTCAACCCTGAACAAACAGATTAACTTACCTAGAAGAACAGCACCAGCTATTGCTAAAATAAGTATAAGTAGAAATATCCAGTTCTGATAATTATTGGCTATGACCTGGAAAACTCCACTCCAACCAGTTACAACAATGACTTCTTCTGCAAAAGACAAAATGTTAAATGAAACTATAAGTATGTCTGCATAGGAAAAATTTTATCTGATTATCAGAACTGACAGAAATTTCTACCTAAAAGTGAAGAATATGAGGTTTTTTATTCCAGAGAGTAAATGCTTCTTTAAAGAGTAATACCGCAAGTCTAAAATTTCAGAAATATCTATTAAAGAGCATAAAAAATAAAGTCAAGCAGTCAGACTCCTACCTCTATTGGACATTTCTGAGTTGAGATATAAAAACTTGAATTTTATTCACTCAATTAAAAATGGTACATTGCACAATTATTTGTGATGTCATTGTTGTACTTCTCAAATTACAATCTTTGTATTTCTTTGTTTTCTGAAAGTTACTGCACCTTGTACCAATATGTGACAGCAATATTAATGTTTTGGGGTGGTGTTATTAGTTAACTCTTCTCTGTACAACGTGCTGTACTGTACAAGCAAACAGGAAGCATTGAAAATCATGACAACACTTTCAATCTCAAAGGCAAATAGAACAGTAATGAAATCAAATTATTGCACATTGGACTACTTTGCATTAAGTGAATAAATTTCAACATTTAATACCTACCTCAACAATGGAACAAGCTATGACAATGGGAGTTGGATGAATGAGTCTGTTAGTTAGATGGAGTTTTACAGCCCAGTTTCAAACCAACTGGTTTAAGTCAATCCAACCACTGCCTTTTCTCCAGTTGTGGCTCACTGGCTTGTTTTCCCTACTCCACTGTTTATTTGAGCGCCAAGCACAATGACAATAGTTTCTGTTTTACAGTCTTTAGTAAGATCCAGCCAGGAGTTGAACTCCCGACCCACCAAATGCACCTCAGATGCTTTAACCAATTGACAATGCATGAATGAGGTTCATTTTGCAACCTCTAAAATATTTACTTTCAAAATTCTAGACTTCATGTACATTTTAATGTTTAAAATTGGGATTATTTAAAATGGATTATTTCCTATGAAGAGCAAACTTGAGGCAGATATTATTTCACTCCAAGATAATTTGTTGGTGTATGTAAATTGCAAATGTATTTACAAGCACATGACAAAAAACATGATTACCTGACAGTGTCATATGCATTTTTGTGGGGAGGGGGGGGGGGGAAGAGTGCATCCACATTAATTTAGTTTTTTTCACCAATTTGTCATTTCTTTTTACTCCAAGAATCTAACCATGCTCCATATGTAGCCTCATCCCTTTAAGCCTTTCATATTACCAAAGTTACAAGAAATGTAGAGGTGGCTGCTCAATTCATCATGACAGTCTGTTTTCAAGCCAAAGAAACAATCCAACAAATACAGCTTCTACATGTGTAGTCACTTTGGAGAAGAATCAAATGACATTTCATCTCTAAAAAGCCAGTGCAAATGAAATTTCTCTCAGAGACCGGAGGAATGGCTTTGGAGCAGAGCATTACAATTGGTATGATAAAAACTCTTCTCAATAGCAGACTGGATAGTTAAAGTAAATTTGACTCTTCTCACATGAAGTGAAAAGGACAATTCAGAGAGCAAGGGCTAAACTAAACAATGCATTCTTTGAACACACAGATTAGGACATCTCCTCAAGGAATTGATGAATATTCATATTTTGCAAAAATAATGGTTTTACTCACATCTTGGAATTCTGTATGCAAATCATGTTTGCTTTATTCTGTGACAATGGGCATTCACAGCAAAAACCAGGAGGGGGAAGTTTTCACTGATCAAATTGGAGGACATTGTTTCCTCCCAGACAGAGCTCAATTGCTAAAACTTGACCCTTTTTACAACCAAGAATTTGCCAGTGGGGATGAAACCAATAGGCAAATTATTTACCTGCAGTGCCATGAGAGTTTGCCACTAAGTGTTGAGAAAATTTTGTCCAAATGGCTTTAGTTTCCTGAATAAGACCCTTTCCCATCCTTAACTTGCCTCTCATCATTTTCTAAATTGAATTTTTATGCTCTGGGAACTCTCTAGCAAAAATATAAAATAATGATGAACTCACCTTTTCCCCAAGTTTCTTTGCTTCAACTTTATTGATTTCCTGGGCAGGGGGTGAAGCTCATGACCTCCTTACTCCAACCCCACCCCCTCTGTATACCCATACCTGTGACACCACCTACTGTTACACCAAAGTTGTTTTAGCTTTTGGATCTCTGGGAAAGCAATTTATGGTATGCAGTTCATCAAAATTTAAAGAGAATGAGTAATACTATGTAGGGTGCGGTATAAAGTTGGGTGACCACTGACTCGACCCTTATAAAGGTAAGGTCTCACCTCTATAAAGGTTGGTTCTTACCTTTGGCAGTCACTACCACTGGCACTAGATTTATCTTGACTGGTAGGATGTGTGACTGGCCAGTCAGACTACATCGTACCTCCACAGCACTCTGCAGGTAGCTGGGGGTGAATTGAGAAGATTGGAACTCCTTCAACATAATGTTGAAATGAAGGACATTTGGAGAGCCACTGCTAAATGGCTTGCTGATTCCAATTAGCTCCGAATCATTCGTAGAAACCTGTGCAAAGATGACACAGAAAGGGTAAACCCAAAACATAAAACAAGGGTAACCAAAAGTTAAAGAAAGAATTAAGATAAAAGTTGTATTTTGGAAATTCTTCATACCCAAACAAAATGTCTGGAATCATTACTTCATTGTATCATAGCATGAAGAATTTTCAAAATCATCTTACTGCAACTGTGAAACAGTAAAGAAGAATGAAATCAAGGAAGCTGATGCAGAGAGATATAATGAGTGCATATTAACTAGGAATGGTCACTTATTTGGGGGGGGGGGGGGGGGTAGGTATCTTTTATCTCAAGGAAACAAAAGAAATTTTTAGGGGTTAACCCCTTTTTCAAACATAATTTTTATGTGAGAAGAAAATGTGAATTTCTCAAACCCCTAGGGTCCTCCCAAAAAATATTTTGAGAAGAGAGCATGTGGCCATGGTGACTACTACATCATATACAAAATGTACTCTTAAAGACCAAAATAATAGTCTTCAGTTTTTAAAACATAGATAAGGGAATAAATAAATGCACAAAACATGAGTCACTAACCTGAAGGGTTCTGAGGACCCCTTCAACTCCCTCGACCATAAGTTCCATCTCTCTTTTCTGTAAACTGAGCATGATTTCGTTTTGGTGAATGAAAAATGATGGGAAGAATGGAATGGATATGCTAGGTGACCTGACTTCAGTCTGGCGGGAAGTACGATGTACTGTAACTTGAAGTTCAAGGTTTGTATTGATTGTGCTGAGGAACTGTGGAACATTCTTAGATTCTTTCCTTTTCACAGCACAATAATACTTTCCTACAAAACAAAAGAAAGTGAAATGTCTGTGTTATCAGGCATGAGCCTGGCATTTCAAAAAAAAAGAGGAAAATTCACCGCCAGGGGGGTCACAGCCCACCTCAGCCCCACCATGGTTGGGGCTGAGGGGAGAAAATTTTGAAATTTTGGAACCTTGGATTACAGGGAATGCACTCTAAAACACAACATTTTTGTTAGCGTTGCCTTGTAGCCTGTTCTTAATTTGTCATCTCATTGATCTGCTCAGGTAAGTGGTTAAGATTTCCTGGTAGGCTAACTTTTTATTGGGCTAATAGTGACTGTAATATTACCAGCAAAATGTTCATTAATTCAATTTTAAAAGCCAGGCCAACAAGACTAGGCATGGTGTTGCTCAGTGCTTACTACTATTACCAATTAATACTACTGTAGTGGGCCAACGTTTGGCCTGACGTTAGGCTTGTCATATGTAAACTAGCCTATGCCTGTATAACCAAACGTTGGCCCAGGTTATTCTTAACAAAATCTTTTAAAAATGGATTCAATGCATATGGATAATGCAGAAACAACAGACAGAAAGTAACACCCGATTCCTGCGCAATAGACAGATAGAGCCTAACAAACGTAACTCACTGTACAAGAAGCTATAACTTAGTAGGCCTAACGTTACAGTGTTAGGCTAGGCCTGACGTTGGTCGTTACACTACACAAGAAAGACGTCGCAGGACAATGTGTCAAACAGCATTCATATATCAGATTATTCAAATGTTCAGTCCATTCCAGCATTGACTAACATAAGAGCCACTTGTTTTTGGCAATTTTGTCAAAGACTACACATCGAGAATCTCTTTTATCCTGAATTGATTTGGAAATGTAACTGATGTTCCGTGCACATGCAGCAGGCATGCAGTTCAATGCATGCAATACTACAATTTACTACTGTACCAGCTGTACGATACGGCGGACGATCACAAGGCCCTTTCGACTCCTTGCGCGATTGCAATATCCATGCCTGCACAGCTATGTACGTTCTATAAATTTGACAACGGTTATGCATAGTATCCATCTAGGAAATAAAGATAACTGCGAAGGTGTACACACATACGCACGTACGAGCATAAGTACTATACAGTATCTGTAATCTTCCGTGTTTCATGAGCTTCTTCTTATACAGGTTATGTCCGCGTTTTCACCCGATTTTATCGACACAAATAATTTTGATAATATACAAAAAAGCGGAACTGTAATTTTTCCGCGGAACCGCGCCTAAAAAAACGTGGAAATCCGCGGAAAAGAGGAAAAAGCTCATGCCTGGTGTTACTCAATTCCTTTATAAAAAGCACTTTGCTATTGGGTAGATTATTATTAGTAGAGAGTATTCATTGACTTTTTTCCATATTTAAAGACTATCTGGGTATTTACCACAACACTTCTTGGATTCTTTCAACTGTACAAGCAAATTCCAGCTTTATCACAAGTACTAAAGCTCTTAAACATAAAACTGCAATTAATATCAAGTTAACAGGTTTTCCAAACCAAACTAAAATTTGAAATCTTTGAATTTATCAATGTTTCTCCCTTTCTCTTCTATGTGACTAAGTTATTTGGCAGATTATGATCAATTACCTACTTCTGACATGTTCTAGGCCCTCAACCTAACAAAAAAAAAAAAAAAACCTTAATCACACCTGCATGCAAAAGCCTTGCGATTAGGGTAAGCTTATGAGAATAATTCCCATATGAATATACATGTCACTTTGTTTTGGCCCATAATTCACGCCTTATCTTGCCTATGAGTCCCCTTTCCCATGCATGACCCCAAGCCACAGAAGACCAATCCCACAAAATAATCCAAGCTCACCTGATTGTGTGTCATACCCAGAATACACTGCAAACCATTCAGATGCCTGTACATTACTCCTGTCTCCCTTAAATCCCATCTGACATGTAAATGGGGGTAGAGGGGCTTCAAAGTCAGAACCAGCTACTGATGCACCTGTGCAAAATCAAAATAATGAATCAACACAATCACATAAATTTCTTAATGAAAATGATTCATATCTTCATGAATTACATAAAGAGGCACAATTTCCATAAAGTTATTTCTTTATCATAAATTACTGTACCTAGCTTCATTACATTTAAGAAAAGAAAAATTCTATGCATATTTTACAATACAAATTATGTACCGATACAAAAATGTTTGCAAGGTCAAACCTTCGGAAGTAATGAAGTTGACTCTCACTATCAAATATGCATGCTACATTACTTACAGGGCAAATCTTCTAAATTCAGTCCCAATTCTCCCGTATAAGTTACCTAAAACCCTCCCACAAATGTTTTTAATTTTTTATCCATTCTTAGTGAAGACAGGGGTCAAGTTTGTTGCTTGTAGGCTTGATGGTCTAACCTGTTTAGCACACAATGCTCTTAAGTGTAATTAGAAGACTTTCCGGGCACATTGTGTAGTATAAGCTACTCTGCATCTTTCAAATTTGTTATCAGTCAAACAGCAATCACCAATGGAGAAGCTTGCTTCTCAAGAGTGAGGTATTTGGCTATTTGTTTTCTTTTTTTAATGGCAAAAAATTGTTCTCAAAAAGTTATTACCTTTAGAACTTCCCTTTCCATTCAAAAGTACAGAGACTCTAACTTCTTCTTGAGATGGCAAAGTGGTAAGATGAGGGATGGTTTCATCCTCCTGAAGAGCAACCCTTGTGATTGGTCCAACCACGACCTGTCAAAGACAACCAACTTATTTGTTTTTAGGTTAGTCAGATGAGATTGAACAACACACAAAACAAATGTGTTATAGACGAATCTGATCCAGGGCTTGTGTTAAGTGATTGTAAGCAGCCATTAGTGGGGTCCATCAGCTGTAAATTCTCTCCATTTATTGCCTGCATGAATTTCAAACCCTCATATTCAGTGAAATTGAAGGAATCAAGGTGCAGTTTAGTGTACAACCATCCATGATACAGGTCAGCATGGAAATTGAAAAATTAAAAAGTGATAGACCCCAGTTATGGCCAACTGAAATCAGACCATCACTTGCTGCCCAGATTCATCTATACAGTGTCAGCCAGATAAAAAACAATTAGTTAGCACTTAAAAAAGAGTTCAGAAGCAGTGTTGGAGGTCTCAGCTGGCTAGGATTGCAGCGTCATTTACTTAGATGAAAAAACACTGAAGGACAACCTCCGTTGTGAATTTCTAAAATACAGTGAAGTCAGGACCAACCTCTTGGAGCACCCTGCTTATCTTGTAAAAAGGTTGTCCCATCATGCCTATAACTTATTTTAAAGTAACAAAAGTCAAGCAATGGTTTGTTTCAATCTCTTTGCAAATCAACCTGTGTAATTTACTTGGGGTATGAATCCATGGTCATTAAATCAATAGGAGTAACAGGGAGGTCAATTAACAATTTGTATGAACAATCATTAGTGATCCTACCTGGACTAAGAAAAATCAAAGCCAAGTTGAAATGGCATATCAGAAAAAAAACAAACACATACAAACTTGTATTTCCCTTTAACACACTACTGCCATGTTGACACATTGCCTTCTGGTTTTTATAGAGAAAGTGTGCATCTTTAAGCAATATGACAAATTTATTTCCTTCAGCTCTCTAAAATAAAAAACCTACGATTACCACTTCTAGTGGACAATTAATTAAACTTAACTTCTAATTTGAGGAATAATTATGTCAAAGGTAAAAATTGGATTACTTACGTCTGTAAAGGTCACTGAATTATGTCCAATGTCCAGTGAAAGAGTGGCTTTGCCTGGAGCTGATGCAACTGCAAGACCACCAGGTTTAACAGACACCACTGATGGGTCTGATGAGCTCCATGTTCCTTTCTTACCTAAGCGAGAAAGAAAAAGAAATAATAAGACAATTTGCACGACACAGAATCTGTGAAAGGAACAATGAAGATACAAATAAGTTAATGTTCTTAGCCTTGTTTTGGTTAGTCAGGAACGTGACTATTTGATTCTGAGTGCCGGGTATTCTGAATCTGAACGCATCATTGGGGAGAGGTGTAGGCCTACGCTAAGGGGAAAAATTTTTGATATTCACTGTTATCAATTCAACATTACTGTGGATGTTACTGAATGATTTTGAATAATTGTAGGAATTTTTATAGTGATTTAGGAAACTGGGAACAGTGCAGGGTGTATTTCATCCCTTTGGGATGAGTGCCAGGTGAAATGCGGTTGTCAGCACCCGGTGCCACCCAGCGAGGGCACATCCATGAGTTAGTGATGCTAGGGACACATGTTTCCACCCATTACAGAAGTGATTTTTAAATATCTAAAATAACAGTGTAGTACTTGTTCCAGCCTATATGGCAGTGCTAACCCCTTGTGCAGGGTTTTAGGGGCTTTATACATAGCACCTTGAGTATACCATCCATTGCATGGTCAAGTGGTGCAACCCAAAGGTTAAGAGTTCGAATCCCAATCAGGTCACACCAAAGCCTTTAAAAATTGATACTGCTGCCATTGTGCTTGGTGCTCAGCATAAACAATGGAGTAAGTGAGCAAGTGAGGGAACGAACAGGCAGGCGGCAGCCAGACAGGCAGGCAAGTGGATGGAGTTTTACAGATCAGTAATAAAGTAGGAAAAACCAGTGAGCCATGACTAGAAAAAAGTCAGTAGCCAGTCTGACTTAAAACAACTGGTCAGAAACAGAACTGTAAATCCTTATCTAACTATTCAAACAGTTGGTCAGGTGAACTTTCTACATCCTAATTATCACCAGCTTCACTTAACTGGAATAAAATGGTCAAAGTTGACTTCTCCTTTTGTCATTCCAACAAGATAACTCATGATTTCAAGTAAGTACTCAATGATTCAATTTTTGTATTATATGATCACAGTGCTTCCATTAAATGATAAACATGAGAAGTTAGTGAGAATTAAAGTGTTACGAACACACCTTCTGAGCTGGTCAAGGGTGTGTGCATGAGAATAACATCTCCAACTACAAAGTCACTGTCTGAGGGCTCAAGGACATTTCCAACAGGAACACTGACGTAGTCATCTATCCTTGGGTTATCTTCATCCCAAATCTGACATTACAAAGAAACATAAGAAGAATGGGAATTAAAAATATCTACATGCTTCTAGCATAATTGCCAACATTGCCACATCAAAAAACAGAATATCTAACAGATGATCCACTGTGTTTGTCAAGAACACAAGCTTTGTTCTCAATGGGCTTAAAGGTCTAAGGGGTGATATTTCTATTTTCCTCTCTTATGACAGAATTATTCAACTGGCAGTTATTGCCAAGTCAGTTAATAACATATGCCTAACTGCCCCTCCCCTTCATGTTCACAATATGTGGAAGTCACGCAGGTGGATGCAAAGATTGCTGTCAGTTTTTTCAAGTTATTGCATTGTGATCATATTTTCTACTTGCCCAACCTTTTCATACTTCCTGATCATATTTAATATAACTATATTTTTAATACTCTTAAGTCAGTAATTTGGAATGTTCTGATCTTTATGGGTTTTAAAGCCTTGAAAATGAACTGGTCCACTTAAAGTGGCTCATTGAGTTGGTTCATGAAATTCAACAAATTTTTTCAAACCTGTACAGTTTTCTTCACATACCAATGACAAATGGTCAATCTTAGACAATCCCCATACCCTACACAAAAATAACTGTTTTATGAGTGAGTACTTAACGGTTGAAGTCGGTTTTAAAAAATTGGTGACCAGAATCTTTTTCAATTATGTACAAAACCGTTACAAGTGAGGACACTAGAAAATTCAAAATTTTAAAGTTTTCTGTGACATTTAAACTTGAAACTTGACTTGTTATGCTAACTACAAGCATTGTTATGTGGTAGTGACCCTTTGAGACTCTCATTAAGTTATTAATATCAACTCAATGAGCCTCCTTAAAACAGAACAGATGCTAACTACAAGCATTTTTATGTGGAAGTGACCCTTTGAGACTCTCATTAAGTTATTAATATCAACTCAATGAGCCTCCTTAAAACAGAACAGATGCTAACTACAAGCATTGTTATGTGGAAGTGACCCTTTGAGACTCTCATTAAGTTATCGATATCAAGTCAATGAGCCTCCTTAAAACAGAACAGATGCTAGCTACAAGCATTGTTATGTGGTAGTGACCCTTTGAGACTCTCATTAAGTTATCGATATCAACTCAATGAACCTCCTTAAAACAGAACAGGTGCTAACTACAAGCATTGTTATGTGGTAGTGACCCTTTGAGACTCTCATTAAGTTATCGATATCAACTCAATGAGCCTCCTTAAAACAGAACAGATGCTAACTACAAGCATTGTTATGTGGTAGTGACCCTTTGAGACTCTCATTAAGTTATCGATATCAACTCAATGAGCCTCTTTAAAACAGAACAGATGCTAACTACAAGCACTGTTATGTGGTAGTGACCCTTTGAGACTCTCATTAAGTTATCGATATCAACTCAATGAACCTCCTTAAAACAGAACAGATGCTAACTACAAGCATTGTTATGTGGTAGTGACCCTTTGAGACTCTCATTAAGTTATCGATATCAACTCAATGAGCCTCCTTAAAACAGAACAGATGCTAACTACAAGCATTGTTATGTGGTAGTGACCCTTTGAGACTCTCATTAAGTTATCGATATCAACTCAATGAACCTCCTTAAAACAGAACAGATGTTAACTACAAGCATTGTTATGTGGTAGTGACCCTTTGAGACTCTCATTAAGTTATCGATATCAACTCAATGAGCCTCCTTAAAACAGAACAGATGCTAACTACAAGCATTGTTATGTGGTAGTGACCCTTTGAGACTATCATTAAGTTATCGATATCAACTCAATGAGCCTCTTTAAAACAGAACAGATGCTAACTACAAGCATTGTTATGTGGTAGTGACCCTTTGAGACTCTCATTAAGTTATCGATATCAACTCAATGAACCTCCTTAAAACAGAACAGATGCTAACTACAAGCATTGTTATGTGGTAGTGACCCTTTGAGACTCTCATTAAGTTATTGATATCAACTCAATGAGCCTCCTTAAAACAGAACAGTTGACATGTATGCAGGCATTGAAAATATGTAAAAATATTTGTTTTCTCATGTATGCACTTAAATCACACAACAAGGAAAGTTTGTGACAGAGTAATAAAAATGGAAGACATTTTAGAGTTTAACAATGCATGAAAAAACAAAGTGAAAATAGGAACAAATTTCTCCCCATTTTTCAGAGCAAAAGAGGACCAGTTTGGAAAAATGATGTATGCATTCTGTTCAGAACTACAAGCAACAATTTCCAAAATATTCACCATGAATCTCATGTCAGAGCCACTTTCAATGTTTGGGAATGAGTTAGTCAGTTAGTTAGATTAGATTTAACAACACACCGACACAAATGTGTTCTATAGTGTCAGTCAACTCAACAAAAAGTTCAAAGTTCAAATTTATGTTCCAGTATTGTTAAAGTTCATGTTAAGTTTCCCTTTAGTCCCCTCTTACAACAAGCAGGAAATACCATGGGCATATTCTACTAACCCAGCCCAAAGGGGCATGCTTGGGAATAGGGTTGGGCAGTACTGTGAAAATATTGGTTCCAGTATTGTAAAATACACAGAACCAGTATTGAGGCAGTACTGGTTCTCAACTCTCTGGTAGGGAAGTCAGGTGGGAAGGAATTTAAGCTATGCATTGCCCCCATGTTATCCGGCACTTTCATGCATCTAGGTGTTTGACTGGGTTAATTCCCGTGCAGGAACCTCTGCTCTAAATGTTTATGTAAATATTTTAATCATCCACACATCCTAACAATTACTTTTTTTCAAGTACCAGTATTTTTTCAGGACTTGGTCTTAGTAACACACCAATTATCTGTGGTATTTTCATTACCTGTACCTCTTGTACAGGCTTTGACGTCAGTACCAGTATACTGCCCAACCCTATTTGGGAATGCAACAGCATACAGTAACTGAACAAAAACATTTTATTGCTGTCAATCATGATTCAAAAACCTTGCACTGATTTCTTTGAAGTGAATATTTTTCTTTTTCCGTAATTGAATAGTTCTGAACAAAGGTCACACAATTCTGTCACTTTAAAATTTTATGGTTAAAAAAATGGCCATAAGAATGATTTCCTTACCCTAAATATAGTGCTACCATGGTGCGCTGCTCTTGCAGAAAATGTAGCATTTTCAGGACCAGCCTGTAGCTGCAGATAGTCAAACCTGTAACAAGGGTAACATGAAAATGTAGTGTAATACTGTTGTTGAACATACTTTCTATAAATGTTGTAAAAATGAACTTTATTGTTTTTAATAATGACATTCTTAACAAAGGTCATAACTTTCAAATCTCTGTTGATGGCAATTGCTTACAATGTGTGGATAATGTTAAATTCCTGGGGATTCATATTGATTCTAAGCTTTCTTGGAATGAACATGTATGTAATATTTCGTCCCAGATAGTGGTTGGTATGTTAGGAAGACTTAAGTATATTGTACCTAAGAATTCTCTTTGTTCCATTTACCTTGCTTTTATCTATCCTTATCTTAACTATTGTTCCATTGCTTGGTCCAGTACAAGTCGTACTCTTTTCGATAAGTTAAATGTCTTACAAAAGAGAGCTATTCTTCAAATCACTTGCTCTAAACCACGTGACCATACCAGTGCCTTGTTCAAGTCACTAAACCTTCTGAAACTCTCTGATATTTTAATACCAATATTGCCACATTCACCTATCGCTCACTACACGACTTGCTGCCCAATCAATTTTCAAATTACTTTTCTCACAACTTCTCATTCCATAATCACAACACTCGACAATCTGCATCCCTACATCTGGACACTATTCAAAGTTCTTTACAGCACAACTGTCTTCGTAAATGAGCCATTTGGCTTTGGAATTCCCTCCCATCTTCTGTCCTAGCCAAACAAAGTATCCAGTCCTTCAGGAAAAACATTTCACGCCATTTTATTCAAGACTACTAGGCTTATCTCACATGTAACGCACTGAATTCATTCCGTAGGCTTCTTAGAATCATGTTTTGCCTTTTTAAAGTGTCTAAAGCATTTTCTTCTCCGCAGCCGGCTGTTGCTGGGTAGGGTGGGGTGGGATGTGTGGTTTGGGGGACAGGTTCCCAAGTTGGAAAAGTTCTCTCTCTTTTTTGACCTCTGCTATGTTATTGTAACCTCCTTTTTTGCTAGTGTAGAAGCTTTTTTGTCTTTATCAGTAGTCTGCTTGTTGTTTATTTTGTCTTCTCAGGGAGTGCACGTTTTCAAGCCCCCCCCCCCCCCGGGGTTTTTGTGTACTTCCTTTCGCTTTTATATGCCCTAATATTCTTTTGTTGAATTTATACTCTATATGTGTATGTATATATGTAAATGCGATTAAACAATAAACAAACATGTTAATTGACATATTAGCTGAAAAAAAATTTAACCACTATGTCTAAAACAACCTCCTCCTGGTAGTATGCTTGCATAAAGTATATCTTCAGTAATATACAGGATAAGTTAAACAGTCTTTGACTCTTATGCCTTACTTCCATTTCTTTTTATTAAGTAGGGAAGTTCTAGGTTTTTATAAATTTTTCTTTGGGAAAGTCATAATTGAATACATTTCCCTTCTTTTGTCAAGCATTAAAACAGCATCAGACACAATTAGTAATTGTTTCAATTTTGATGCAAAATGTTAGACCAATGTTAAATCACCAACAATATAATTTCAACAAAAGAGAATTCTGATATGTGAAAAAGAAATAAATCTAATCACCCTGGTTAAATCTGATTAAGTTCTGATGTACACTGATGAATATTAGCAAATAAATCCACCACATTTTGTGACCTAATGAGAGGTTGATGCAGGCAAGGGTTTTTTATTATTTCCTACCATTGATGAGTTGATGCAGTCTTTTCTTTATTTTGTAATATGTCATTTTGAACTTCTAGTTAATAGGGGAATCAGCTTCCTATCAGAAATATTAACTTTGCAAATCTTCATGTCTTTCAAATGCATCATGCTATCATAACGCAATGGATTTTAATTGGTCTCATAGTTTACGGAAAACAAATGAGAGCTCATTAAATGTAAGGTAATTACGTCACACAAGCTTGCTTCAAATCCAATCCACAGGAGATGAAAACGTAATTAATTCATCTGCTATTATCGTGCAAATCACACAATTTGAATTGCAATGATAAGTTCACCGTAGGGCAAAGAATGGGTATATCAAAACTTGATTCAAACCAGAACCTTTCTTTTAATTAGTAAATATGTAACATGGTGGTTTACAACAATGTCCAGATTTCTAGAGTATCTTGCATAATGAGCACAGATTTCACATATTCTTTTAAGTCTCACATCAAGTTACCCAAGTGAACATTCTACTCCTTTCATATCCCTTGGCTGATTTACTACTAAAGGAAGTCTATCCTACCATGCTGAGATATATATTATATTCCATATATATTACTATTCATAAAGTTCTGAGAATAGTTTTGCTTGAAAGTCACCATATATGCATTTGCTGTAACCCAAAAGGGTGCATATATGTAAAAATATTTCTTCTTCATGGCTATTCTGCGCCCAAATCATAATTACACAGGATACCTTTATACTGAGGTATTTCTGGCCACACCAGAGCAGTGGTTTGGCAAGAAAACTCTTTGTATGTAGCAGTGATTAATTAGGGTTTGGCTGCCCAATCATGCATAACAAAGGGGCCAAATGGATCTTGAAACTTTGAGCAGTTTTACCTGTGGAGTCTGTGAGCTACTCTCATATTAGTTGCATCAAATTTTTCACCGATGTTGTCATAAAAACCAACAGTAAAAGCCAATGGTAGTCCAAGAGGATAGACCTCCAGGTGGTTAGAACCGTCTGTTTCAAGATGAGTGGCTGGTTCTATAGCTATATAAGATACTGGTTTCACCTGGGGATAAAACAAATATATTGCTTTATGTACGTTTCGTCAAACAAGCAGATGATAAATAAAAGTCAAAAGAAGAAAAGAACTTGGGACCCTCTTCCAACCCTGTAACTGAATATTTTGGTATAAATTTAAACACATGCCACTTAGAAATTTTCATCCTTGATCTTTGGTAAATTATTTTCTTGCAAATGTGTTTCTGTAAACCTGTCAGAAGTTGCAAATCTTGTCAATAATCAGAAGTGTTATATTAGCTAATTCAAGGGAAAGATGCAGAGAGTGTGGCTAACAAAATCATCAGAATTCCTCTTTAGGTGGTGAGCACATGAGAGGACGGGCTTCTGAATATCATCTTACAGCAAGGGCGTAGTTAGGATTTCATTGTAAGGGCGGCAAACCAAAGCTCACGGGGGGCAAAAACATATAAGCAGTTGGTTAGATAGATGGAGTTTTACGGCCCAGTTTCCAACCTATTGGTTCAAACTATTGTATAAGCAATACTGAACTTTTAAAAAGTCTACTGCTGCATATCAACAACAAATACCTATTCCCATTCATTACAACCAGTAGGTCTATAGATGTACTGAAGAAAGCTATTAAGATAACTATAAGATTTTTAGATTGCAAGAAACGGGTTGCATCTTTGTGATTTTTTTTTGGTTGCATCTTTGTAAATTTTTTTTTGTTTGGGGGGTCGGGCAAAATGAAGTTTGAATCAATTTTTTGGGGCATTGCCTCACCCCGCCCTTGCCCCCTCTGGCTATGCCACTGTGTGACAGACCACATTGCAGTGTAAAAATTTTCAGGCAGATATGCCAGTTGCAAGCCCACCGTGAGCAAGAAAAGACATACAAGGCATGAGCTCTTGCAAGTGGCCTGTACCTGCTACGACAGGTTTGTAGGTGCACACATACACACGTAGTGTCACCATTGCATAGATTCCTCTGGCTACATCAAGGAATCAAAAATGGTACAGAACAGGTCAACAGGCAACAACAAGAGATATCAGAAAAAAAAACTTTGGATTTCCATCTACACTTAACTAGTAGTTATCACTGCAAACACTTTGATAATTTCCTAATATTTTCTTACCTGCACCAAAGCTAACATTGTCTGGTTGGATCTGAAGCTTTCCCGAGCTACAACTTCAACCACTGCTTTGCCTGTGCGGGATCCTGATGTGACTAATCCTTGAGAATTCACTGTCACAATTTGATCTGAACCTTGAGAAGTCAACACTTGGTAACTCATAACAGCTGAACCATCCCTTTAAAAAAGAGAAAAAACACCATCCCATGACACCAACTAATTTGATACTCACAAAATGAGATTAATTCAAAAGATTGGGCAATCTATCTTTGCTAAAACAAAACCTAACCTCAATGCCCAGTTTAATCCCTTCAATTTTGTCCAGTAACTATAATACAGGCATGAGATACTTCCTCTTTTTGGAGGAAATTTCCTCTTTTTTTTTCTTCATTCCTCTTTTTTGCATCAAATACCCCAAAAGTTTCTTTCATAAATGTATCATAAACCTCAGCTATTGAACTTTACAAAAAGCCCTCAGAGTTCTATCCAATCAGAAGCCCATATTAAAATGATATCAATGCCCTTAGGGGCCCTTATGCTCTCCCCTGGACCCCAGCCCTGGTGCCTGCCTCTCAATTTCCTCTTTTTTAGAAATTTCATGCTCATTTCCTCTTTTTTTTTGAAGTCTCAGGCTCATCCCTGAAGATCCTGATAAACTGCATTACATAACACTGTGCAGTATACAAACTATTCATAAACTATCTTTAAAGCAATTCCTAACTTAATTAATCACTTAAAACAAATATCAGTCTCAGCAAAATATAATATGAGACAATTCTATTATTCTTTTTCATGGACTTCATGCATCATTTTTTTCCCATTTCTTTGACATCACCCGTAGCAAAGTTATACATTGAGGTAAGGAGAATCTCAAGTACATCCTTTTGAAACAGTGAGAGATAACAAAGCACACATACCAGAGATATAATTAAAATAAAGGTAACAGACAGAAGCACTGTGGATTAGCTTAGCATAATGCACAATCCGAGGGTTAATGCAAGCAATGAACGAGAGCAGAGCCAGAATACATCCAGTGATAGCTTTAACCCCTAGAGTGTGTTATCCTGTACTAATGCACGGATCCAGAGATGTGTAACCTGCTCATTTATACACCACAATATTTTGAGTTTGAAGAAATAAAAGAAGAGAAATAAAATTCTGTTTGTCAAGTGAAATAGAGTAGCCTAATCCATTACTGTGATTTTATCTCAGGATAATGTATGACCACAATGGACCCATAAAGGTTGAGGATATCATGAAGTATAAACTAATAATGCACCAACACTTCTCATTTACAAATAACACAAATATATCTTTTACCTGTTAGTCTTGATTGAAGCTTGAGTCTCTGGTGCCATCAAGAGTCTACATTCACATTTCTCAAACATGACTAGCTTTTCAAAAACCTGCAGCAGTAAATCAAAGTATGTCAAATGTAAGTAGAAATCTTTACAAAGTGCACTAAGTTGTCAGAAAGCTTCATGCTTTAAAAGGTAAACTAACATTTCTTGTACCTATCTGGTCCCTTAGGAAGTAATCTGTTTATTAGAAGCTATGATCGAATGTAAGACAAATAAAAATACTAACATAAACAATGTTAAAATTCATCTTAGAAGCACAACAACTAAGTGAAATTCAGGTATTCTAACTTTAACTTTGCCTCAAATAAATCCCTTAATCAATGAATTTGTCAAGTTGGGTCCCAGGAAAGTTTTTGTTTTGATATATGGCTATGGCCAATCAAAATGTAAATAAAGGGTAAAGCAAGGACAAAGCCCCATAAAATTCCCTGAAATCCAACACATAACAAAAATATACAAAGATGCCCAGTCACCAGTTACACCTCTACGTTCCAACAAAATGGCACAAAAGTACACTTCCTCGGTGCCAAAGTACATTTTCGCTGGCACCAAAGTACATTTTTATCGGTGCCTAAGTACATTATTTGCAATGCCAAAGTTCATTTTTGTTGCCGCCAAAGTACACTTTGTCTGCACCAAAATACATTATTGTCAGAACGTATGGACGTCAAAACATGGAGATGTGGGAACAAAGAGATGTACCCCCAGTCACTGTCAGCATCTTGTACAATCCTTTCATGCAGATTATTCTAGTAGCCGCCAATCCTTCTAGACCCCAAGAACTCTTTAACTTCCCTACATCTAGGGGAAACCATTAGCTATGATTATGACCATAACCTTAACTTAGCTCCAACCTGATAAGTACGTACAGGCTAACAACAAATCACTTCATGGAAAGACTATGAAATATCCTCTCAAATCTTCTGTGTAGCAGTTGGTGGTAAGTAAACCAGACCAGCCTCTAGGGATTAATCCGAATATTAAAGTATAGTCCTCTTTAATATACAAATTTTAAAGCTCATTTTAGAGGCCATTCAAAGGATGATTAGAGGGATAATGTTTTTCCTAGGATTATAGACCAAAATCTGTCCTGCTTTTTGTGTTACTTCGTAACGCATTTCGGAGGGTCTGATTGAAAAAATATGAATCGATGGGGAAAGACGAAATAATAGCCCCATGCAATTACCACAAGCGATCCATTTGGCCTATGGATCAAGAAAAAAATAAGTAAAAATATCCCTTTAAATTCAAAATCTGGCGAAGGTGAGATAGACACAGAGAACAGTACTAAAACTACAGCTGCAGCCTCTAATGTTTTAAAGGCACTTTGATTATCTGAAATGGGTTTTAATGTTAAATTTATGAAAAATTAAACAAATTTAATGCTATTTTTGGTATGTGGAATTAAAAACAGTAAAAAGATGTGGAAAGAAAAAATCCTAAACCGCTACAACCTTACTTAAAATTTGGTGGTGGAACTGTTATTAGCAGCTGGGAATGGTTTCCCTTCCGAAAAATATCGGAATTCGTGTACTAAATTTTCTGGTCCCAATATGAGCCTCCGAACTCAGTATTAGTGCCAAACTGAATACGGTACACTGACCACATTTTGTAAAAGCGATCAGCCCTTTCCCGATGAAATGCTTGTTGCAACACTCGACGAAGCAGCCATGTATTAAAATTTTCATCTTTCTGGCAGAAAATCTCATAAGAAATTCCTGCCCCTGGAGACTGGTCGTCATGACATGGCCGATAGCTTTAGACAGGGGCTGGTTTTTCAATAGAAAATCGCAAACAGACCTTGGCATCTCTCATGCTATTAGGCGTAGACTTTTTATAGGTGGGGATAGGGGGACTGCACTCCTCCCAGAGCAGGGGAAGTGCTTATTTCAGGGCACTGACACTAACATGTATTTCAGTGCAAGCGGGTAGCCTGTAGTAGCGAGTCAGTTCGGCCTGCAGCGGACTGTGCTGACATGCGGCCCGGCAAAATAGGACTTGAAAAATATTCAGTTCACGGCAAACAGGATTCGCCTCTTCCCGTACGCCTTGGTGTATTTTTTGAAATGATGGTACCTGATATATTTTTTAAAATATATCAACGTGAAAAAATTTTACATTCTATTATCGCGTTTTTAATCTTAGTTTCAGTTGAGCATAACTTTACTAAAGTTGGACCAACTTCCTTGGTTCAAGATCATTTGGTATCTAGTTATGACTGAATTCAATTCCGTCAATAATCAGATACAAATCAATCCTTGAAACTCGTTTGAACTTGGTGCAGGGGAGGCAAAGATATACGGAAGGTCATTGCAAGCACTACTCTGGATTCGGTGTCCCTCATGCGGTGTGTATGAGAACATTTGACTAGGGTAGGCCAAAGCTTCTCTGCCTGGAATATGAAGTCTTTCTCGAAAGACTATCTTCAATTGGCACGGAGAGTATAAAAATTTTGAAAAATCGGGACCCCGCGGACCCTGATGACATTTCAAAAGTTTCCGAAATTTGTTGTCCTTTTAGACAAAATTTTTCAAAATCAAGAATTTTAATCGCAGAAAAATTGGAATTTTATGAAAGACAGGTCACAAAAATAGCAACATAGCCGCCGGTGTCTCTTATTGATGTGGTGTCTCACAAATGGTAAATATCCAATTTTGATATGTCCAGAGCTAAGAAAAGCTTACCAAACTGACCTATTAGTGAAAACTAGTGCACTTTTATGTTGCATAATGCGGCGAGCAAAGCGCGCCGGAAATTTCGCTGTTTTTTGAGATTTGGAAAATTAAAGAATGGGTTTCTTACACAGGAAGTGGGGAAGCAGAAGCATGCTTCCACCCCTCATTTTTCACCGGGGGGGGGCTTCCCCCCCGGCCCCCCCCCCCCCCCCCCCACTTCCTACTCCTATGCTTAAAAAAGTTTTTTTCTTTTTACTTTTCGAAAGGTAGGCCTATCATTTCAAAACAATTGTGCTCAAAGGGTTCCAAATGGAATGTTCACCTACAAAATACATGCAAAATATCAAGCATATGAGTAAGTGGCAGGTTCGAACCACTGGTTGTTGTGATTATATCTCTAGGAATTTTAGGCCTCTCTCCACCTGACACAAGATAATGTATTCATACTGCTCTCGCCTTTACCCCAAACTTTACCCCACGATCAGTTCCCTTTTTTCCTGGGAGAGATGCTGGCGATCATTTCTACTACATGATGCTAAGTTTCTCGCAGGAAATTTGAGATTGGTTCTTTGATGATAGATCATATAGTTTGAACTTATACTTGGAGTGAACGACCAAGGCTTCATGGAGTTTCAGCTCTGGTTCAAAATCATGCAGGCATGCTCACTAGAAGAGATTCTACTTTACAGCTTTAGGTATAGTCAAAGTTTTTTGGCAGCCCAGCTGAAAATTCCATTTGGAACCCTTTTGGGTTAAGCACTTTGAACCCAAAGGGTTTCAAGTGATACCTTTTGTAAATACCCTTTGCATTTGGGCAGTCCTTTTGGTAGATGATGGAAATTGGTCAAAACTCAAAGGGAATTATAAAATTACCCTTTTTATAAACCAAACCCTTTTGAAAACCCTTTACCATTTGGAAATCGTTGAAACCTTTTGATTGATTTGGACAAAAGATCTCAATGGGAATTAAGTTGTGCTTGGCTGTAAGGCCTGTCCATTTAGGCCTATCCTCTGAAGTTAGTTAGATGGACAGAGTTTTACGTGACGGCCCATATGGCCAATATCTAACAAATTGGTTTATGTCGAGCCGCCACATACTAGCTTTTCCACTTGTTACTAACTAGTAACTGGCTTGTTTTTCCTACTCCATTGCTTTATGCTGAGCACCAAGCACAATGGCAGTAGGTATTTTTTACAGTCTTCAGTATGACCTGGCCAATACTCTAACTCCCGACCTCCCAACTGCAAGCTAGTCCAGGCGCGGATATGCACATTCAAAAAGGGGGGCTGACCTAAGAGAAAAAAGGGGTTAGAGGGAGCTACACTGCTGATTTTCCATATGTTTTATTGTTGATGTGGCAAAAAGGGAGGGCTGAGTGGGACCGTAAGCCCCCACCCTTTAATCCACGCCTGAAGTCTGATACTTTAACCACTTGACCATGCCGTCCATTATTTACTCTCTCATAACTCAACTGTGAACCAGACTTGACTGAACAATATCATGCGAATCATCTATTGGTATCCTTACTGAACGCATCTCTTCTCTCTGTTTCTTGTTTTTCATGTTATGTGTGTTTATTTTCTTCCTCTTTTCTACTCCAAATTCTTATTCTTGTTTTGTCCTATTTCATTTTCCTTCTTCCCTATCCCTTTGCTATCCTTTCTCCTTCCTGTTCCTGATTTATTCAACCTTTCCTCAGATGAGGGGAAAGTCGTGCTACTCCCCTGCTTTCCCCCTCCCATCAATCAATTGACATAAAAGTTTATCCCTATGAATTTCACTGACCACTGCAATGTGCACTATGCCCGGCATTGTACAGATTTTGTATGTGTCAAAAAATTCGTGGAACTAGTATGTACAATGAATGTTAGCCACAAAAAGCCAACAATTTAATCCAAAATTTCTCTTTGTAGGCCAACTCCTTTGCTTGTGGTAATTGATATTATGTTCAAAAGGTTAAAATTGACCTTCGTGGGTAATTTTTATGCCGACCCTCAGATGTGCGTCACGAAAAGTAAAAACGAAAGCACTTTTTCGAGTACGGCCTGCTGCCTATTACCCAATCATGACTTGTAAGCAAACTTCCATAGGGGGAACAAGAGAAAAACCTAACCTCAATTCTTATTTCATCAGCGAGCAGACCATTCCTGACAACTTGATGACGGCTTTTTGGTGACACAGTAACCAGGAGTTTGAGGATGGCTTCCCCAGGATTGATTGTTCTTATCCTTACGGCAACTTGATTTTCTGGGGTAGGCTCAACCCCATCCTGGAAGAAACAAGCATAAGCACAGAGTCACCAAACAGTTATATTATGACTGTGTATTCATTCCATTCCAATCAATGTAATTATTCTGTTCAGAAGGTTAGGGTTTTCATAAAGCAAAAAATATTGGTAAATCTTTTTGTTGAGTACTGAAAAGGAAACTTATTAAGTTCAAGTTCCCTTAGAAAAGACTTTAATTAGTTTTGCCACTTTAAATTTGTCTAAAACAAACTAACTAAACATTTTCATGAAACCTGTAAGGTTATAATGTAACAGAACATGGGTTTTCATGGCCAGACTTTTCAAAGTACTTGGCATACCAAATTTAGTCACTGATTCAAGAATTAAACAAGGATGGCTTCTGCATTAGCACATGATATTGTATGATGAGAGGGTTAAACAAGTGATGTATGATGATGATGGACAACTCAAATGTATCCATTCACCTGTTGGTTGGGGGGGGGTTTGTAGAATATGCCTACGGTATTCCAGGCCTGTCGTAAGAGGCAACTAAATGGGAGGACTTGAACAGTATTTGAACAGTATGACACTATATAACCTATTTGTGTTGGTGTGTCGTTAAATCTTATCTAACTAATAAATGTATACAGCTATAGCACAGCTATAGGAGTGCATTGTCCCATTATGATCCACAGATCAGAGTAGTTTAAACTTGTTCATTCATACAATACAATACTATGGTTTAAAAAGACTTTAAAGGGGTTAAATCTCATTTGTAAACAACGACATTAAAACAACACAACCCTGAGTAAAATAAAGTAGTGCAAGATAAGCATGCCATTCATTACAGAGAGATTATTACTGAAGAACACATGGTTACCTGGTCATAATAGGCCAATAGAAACTAAGGGGTATTCCCAAAATATACAAAAGTAGTATAGCTACTGTCACTCAACACTTCTGATGTTACCTGTTCAGTTTTTAAGGCATCTTGAACGAAATCATGGTGTACACAAATAGTAACCAGACAACTCCTGTTGGACTGGCCATCATATAGACACAGTTCGCCCAGTGGTTTGACTGTGTCAGGGATAAATCTCTACAGTTAGTTCATCCCCTTAACATATATAATGCTGCCTATGAGGGCAGGAATCAGAAACTTAAGTCATTGCACAAATGACCAGTTTGTGTAGAACAGTGGCATAAGCAATTTAAGGAAAGAGGGAAAGAAGATACCAAATGTCTTTCTTCCCCCTCCATCAATCTTTCTCTCCCTTCCCATCATTTCCATATGTTTTCCTCTTCCTTCCTCCCTCCCCAGCTCACTACTCTGTGAAATTTGTAAGAAAAAAAAAATCAGTTCTGGAAGAAACTTTAATGCACCATCCATTAAAAGTTGAAAGACTGATAGGAAATACTGAATTATGTACATTCAAACTGACATTATTCTGAATCTAACATGTCATGTGTGAGCAAAGATCATTTATCTACCACCACTCCAGCTTGACCAGGCAAACAAACTTTTGGTGATGAGCCAAATACAGTACAATTCCATGGATGAACAGTGACCCCACCACATGCAAGTTTCCTCACACAACAAGGAGAGATCTGACAGCTCCCTGGTAATAGATACTAGAATTACTGAAGGATAAGTAATTTAGTTGACTGGGAATCCATGGTGTGTACACAGTGGACACAGGCAGTTACAAGAATAGGCCTATATACTAACAATGCCTCCAGTGGGATTGCATTTCATGAAATTTTTCCTCGGGGCAAAAAAATTATCAAAATGGCCATAAATTACCAATTTTCTATTTTACATCATGAATCTAGGAAGGAAATGTGTTGTCTCTCTTAATATGACACATGTACAGCAAATTTTAGAAAAATCCACTTACAGAGGCTGAAACCTTTTGAGAAGTGTGACAGACATATTTAGTGAGACAGACATTTTGTCCCTCTACAGTGTAACATCAGCTCTACCCACACTTTGTGACAGACATATTTAGTGAGACAGACACTTTGTCCCTCTACAGTGTAACATCAGCTCTACCCACACTTTGTGACAGACATATTAAGTGAGAGAGACATTTTGTCCCTCTACAGTATAACATCAGCTCTACCCACACTTTGTGACAGACATATTTAGTGAGAGAGACATTTTGTCCCTCTACAGTGTAACATCAGCTCTACCCACACTTTGTGACAGACATATTTAGTGAGAGAGACATTTTGTCCCTCTACAGTATAACATCAGCTCTACCCACACTTTGTGACAGACATATTTAGTGAGAGAGACATTTTGTCCCTCTACAGTATAACATCAGCTCTACCCACACTTTGTGACAGACATATTTAGTGAGAGAGACATTTTGTCCCTCTACAGTATAACATCAGCTCTACCCACACTTTGTGGGTTGATTTCTGCTGTACACCTTGGACACCTGAAATTAATCATCTTTTATACAAGACATAACTTCACAACAATTCTGATAAAAAAGTGGTATTATTTTATTTTGACTTCACCTCTAAGTAAACAGATTCCACCTGGATGATATCATTGTTTGTTGATGTCCAGGTAAACTGAAGCCCTGGTGTAGCAGCACCAATGGTAAAGGGTGTTTCCTGGTCATTCAAGCCCATAGCATATGCTGGCATCAATGTACCAGTCTCCAGTCGATGCAAGGGAGCATGTATCTTTACTCCTGACAACTCGATAACATAGACATTCACAATATCCTGTTGGCCAACAAATAAAATACAAAACATGTATTGAGCTATTATCTTCCTTTACACAGAGTTGTTTAAAAGTCACTTTTAGTGAAAATTTAGGGTTGCAACAAGTCATGACTCAAATCACAAAATTTTCAAGGAATTGTATCATTATTTTTCCTAGTGGAAACAATACAATGAATCTTTACTCCTGACAACTCAATGACATAGACATTCACAATATCCTGTTGACAGATAAATAAATGTATATTACTACTACTTTCTCCCTTTGTTCAAAGCTGTAAAAAAGTCAGTTTCAGTAAAAATTTAGAGTTGTATCCAGTCATGACTCAAGTCATGAAATTTTCAAAGGGGGAATGACTCAAGGAATTGTATATAAAATACAATGACTCAGGTCACTGACTTGATTCCAGTTACATCAAAAGTAGTATATTACTTGAGGAAACTGCAAAACTGAGTGATTTGTTAAAACCCTAGCAATGATTTTACTCAAAAGAAAAGTTAGAATGAAATTAAGCATGAGAGCCACTATTCAGACTCTTCATCAAATCCCCAAACTCTCTGTTTATCAGGTGACCTTGTAAGGAGGTCACCTGGTGCCACTTTGCTAGTAGAAGCTTGCAAGGGACTTACTCCAAGTAGTGAGTAAGGGGTAAGTAGGGATTACATATGTAAATAGGAGGTAATGAGGGGTGCTGTAGATTAGAGAAATTCATATGGAATGGACAAAATTATCTAACTGTTCCCCTTTCAAATAAATTAAATGCTAATCAATCAAATAACGCCATCGAAACATTGAAAGCCCAGGCCTTCAATTTTGAGGCATGCGAGTGCGATTACACACCATCCCTCACCTCAAATCACTGTGAGGAGTAATTTTGTACATGTCAACATGGAGATTCATGGCTAATATAAATCTGTTAAATGTTAATAAAACAGCAATCCTATCACACTCCTTTATTTTCTGAGAAGTGTGATTTGTAGCACACCTGGAAAATCTAAAAGCCTGATATGAGGGTAATGTTCACCTGAAAATGTTGATATATATATATTTAGTTGCTGCCAACAAACTTCACCGATCTCACAATATTAATGACAAAAATGGTTCACCATAAACTAAGTCAAAGCATACAGAAAACCATGGTAATTTGTTTTGCTGAAATATGACTTACTTTTGAATAATTGACATCTGACCCAATCTCAGGATCATAGCCAAATGCTGTCCCTGTGACAACTGTATGGCCAACAACCAGTGCTTCAATCATACCAGATCCCGTAACAGATGCAATGTGGTCATCTTCGATAGAATATTCCACTTCAGACAGGGGTTGAGGGCCTCCCAGGCTGCGAATCTACAACAAATATTGTCATAAAAAGGTATTTAATTCCTTATTCAGTAAGAAATTTGCTGTTTTCATGAAAGCAAAAGTAAGTTTGAAACCATGAGACTATTAGAACCAAAGAAACAACACTTAAAAGTTTTCATAAAAGCCACTTACTTGAAACTCTTGGCCAACGATTAATGTCACATTACGAGGAGACAGTTTGAGAGGAGGGAATACTTGGATGTCTCTAACTTTGCTGGACACAACTTGACCAGTCTTGGATGCAGCAGTGAATGCAAGATTTGTGAAACCAAGGACAGCTCCATGTACTGTGTAGTAGGCAGAATATTCATCTTGTACCCTGGTATGATCAGGTCTAAGAATATGATGAGGTGAAAAGAAAGTTAGTGATCAAGTAATATATCTAAATATAATACATGTGATTGTGCTAATATAAATACCAGAGAAAAGAGGTTTTACAGAAATAAATGTTTTATGAATACTAGAGGGCTTTCCAGTGATCTCCACAGGTTATAAAACAAGAGCCCAATGGGCACTGTGGTTCCTTGCTGGATATTATAAGAACTGTACAGGCAGTCTCCGAAATAGAGCTAAGCAAATGCTCATATTGAATGTTTGTAACATCTTCACAAGGGGTATTTTAGTACTAATATTACATGATATCAATGATTAAATTTTTGTGGCCTTACTTAATACATTCAACCTTTATAATGCTTGGTGATCCTTCAAAAACACTACCTCATTTCCATATGTATTTATGCTTGTAATCAAACTTGATACTATCACCAATAAACAATACACAATGTGGTCAGAGAGAGAAAAACACCCCTTGTATTTCTCTGGTAAGTAGGTCTGCTCTCAAATAAAACTTGCTATTACTTTAAAACAATCTACCATTTGTCCTGTTTGCTATCTCTACACAGACAACAGGGTTTATTCAGCAGTCAAGCAGAAAGCAAGTGATTAATGGGGTGTGAAAATAGAATGAGGATTAGGTTACCCCACAGGGCACAACAGTATTAAAGAGACATACTGTATAATCGACGCATTGCTTCCACTGGCAGAGAGACCAGTTTAATGCAGAGTGACCTGTGCTTAGTGAAATCTACAGATTTCAGTTATTGCCCTCTTAAAAACTTTAAATGATCCAAGATATGTGTACATCCTGAAGGAAACATTACTGAATGAACATAAAGGCAAAATTTCTAAGGTGTTTGGGTGTGTGAGCATGCAAAACCAGGTGAGATAAAAAATCTATGGAACCTATCTTTATCTAGCTTACAAGATTTTCTAAATAGCATTTCCAGAGGTTGACCTCCAGTGACCTTGATGACCTTTGACCTTAACCAAAGACAGACTGATTTGAAACCTGTCCTTTCTACCTTAAAATACTGTGTTAAAACGTTTTTCAGTGTTTGACCCATGGTGACCCCAGATGACCTATTGACCTTCACTAAACATATCCAATTTCATCCTTACACCCCAACACATCCACACACCAAGTATGACATCTATCCAATTTTCCTACCTAGAGATATTGTGTTGAGAAGGTTTTTAGTTTTTGACCTCTGGTGACCCCAAATGAACTTTGACCTCCACCAAAAACGATAGGGCACACCTTCTTCTTATGACGAATCTTTGTACCAAATCCAAGTTCCATCCAACCTTCCCTTATTGAGTTAGAGCGTACCGAAGCAAGTGTCACACACACACACATACACACACACACACACACTCCAACCTGACTACATAGGTTCCTTTGCTACGGCAAGGAACCAACAAAGAGGGCAGAAATTGCCTACAATTGCTAGGGAGGGGTGCGCTGGGACGGTTTTTCCTCTCCTCCCCTGAAAGGATTGGTTTCTCCCTCCCTTTTAAAAACTGAATGGTATCAAATGATCCTAAATAAGGGATTATTTCTGCTCATTCTTTCCCTGATAGTTAGGAAGCAGTGTGGACGGCTATTTTTCCGGGGAGGACATTTTCACTGGGAGAGCAGACTGCTCTTTCAGACCCCCTGTGGAAACCACTGCCTTCACTAATTTTGTCATAATTCAACTATAAGTCATACAACTCATTCCGCCACACACATTTCTTGTACCCATGGGGGTGTAAGGGGACTATTGGAACTGCAAGCAATGCCTTGCAACTGGTAGCAGAGGATGTGTCCTAGTAATAATTGCATAATACATTAAAATGTTTATGTGGAACCAACAATTAGTTTCGAAAAGTCATAAAGTGAATATGCTTATGTTTTGCCCATTCCTTCCCAAACGAGTGCTGTTGACCAGCCCCAGTTCTGCCACAACCAGCTGGGTTGTTACCTGAAGGTAAAAATTCTAACCAGAAAGCCAAAAGGCTTAATGGTTCCTTGCCATCAAATACCTTACCTTCTTTCAAATTGACAGTGTTTGATAGATTTTTCTTAACATTTTGTGCACAGAATTTTTGCAATTTTACAGCTGGTGACCTCAAATGACCTTTGACCTCTACGCAAAATAATAGGCTTCTTTCTCTCAACATGACAAATCTATATACCAAATATGAAGAGTATCGGTCACTCCTGTCTGGAGATACCTTGTTTACAAGCCATTTTCGGTGTTTTGGCAATTTTACCGCTGGTGACCTCAAATGACCTTTGACCTGTACCAAAAACTATAGGCTCCTTTCTCTCAACATGTCAAATCTATATACCAAATATGAAGAGTATCAGTCACTCCTCTCTAGAGATATCATGTTTACAAGCCATTTCGAAGTTTTCACAATTTTACCTCTGGTGACATCGAATGACTTTTGACCTCTACCAAAAACAATAGGCTTCTTTCTCTCAACATGACAAATCTATATACCAAATATAAAGAGTATATTTTACCACTGGTGATCTCAAATGACCTTTGACCTCTATGAAAAACAACTGGCTACTTTCTCTCACCATGACAAATCTATATACCAAATATGAAGAGTATCGGTCACTCCTACCTGAAGATATCTTGTTTACAAGTCATTTCCGATGTTTTAGCAATTTCACCGCTGATGACCACAAATGATCTTTGACCTCTACCAAAAACAATAGGGTTCTTCCTCAACATAGCAAATCTTTATACAAAATATGAAGAGTATCGGTCACTCCTATCTGAAGAATCGTGTTTCCATGCATTTTCGGCATTTTGGCAATTTCACAGCTGGTGACCTCAAATTACCTTTTACCTCTACCAAAAACAATGGGCTCTTCCTCTAAACATGAAAAATCTATATACCAAGTATGAAAAGTGTTGGTCACTCCTATTTGAAGATATCGTGTTTACAAGCCATTTTCAAAGTTTTTGCAATTTTACCGCTGGTGACCTCAAATGACCTTTGACCTTTACCAAAAACAATAGAGTTCTTCCTCTCAACATGAAAAATCTATATACCATATATGAAAAGTTTAGGACATTCCTATCTTAAGATATCATGTTTACAAGCAAGTATCACAAACACACACACACACACAGGGGGTACACAAAACTGTTCCCCGAAAGGAAATGGTCGCAATTCCCCTTTAGCCGTTTATGTTAGGCGGCACGTGAATGACGTGAGCGAGGGCGGGTTCTTGGATATCACTTGACAGAGCTCATTGCAGTGTCCAAAATTTCGGGTAGCTACGCCAGTTACGAGCTCCGCATGAGTGAGGAAAGACGCGCGAGGCCTCAGCTCTCGTGAGCGGCTTATACCCAGCAAGGTATCGTTTACAGGCCTACACATACACACACACACACACACACACGACATCACCACGGCATAGATTCCTTGCCTGCCTATGGCAAGGAATCAATAATGGGCTCCAACAGGAATTCCACATGAAGAAGTCACTCAAACTAATATATTACATGATAAAGCTGTTAACTTACTTGATTTCAATGATGTCAGATTCTAATTTTGGCTGCAAATTCATCAGAGGAAAATAGGAGACTGAGAGAGGTTGACCTATGGAATCCAGCACTCTTACCTCAGCAGTGATGTCATGCTCAATCTGGACCTGCAAAAGTTAAACAAATCGACTGTCTGTGATAGAAATGTTGTGAAACTTAAGTCACCCTTGTGATGTACTTGCTACCTCATTTGCAAGAAATAAGTGATACAAATCACTCCATACATATGAAGTTTAGAAACAGAATCAAAATAAAAGGTTTTTTTAATATGTGACAGAGAAACATGCTGCTAGAAATGAATAGGACATTTTAACCAATGTTACCCGAGAAAAAGGTGTTCTCTTGGGTAAAGCTCGTCTTTGTAATTGTGGCAGTTAACCCCATTTAAACCAACCTTGTTGCTCTATTGAGCAAATAGTTTTTGATGGAAGCAAATGCCTTCAACTTTATTGATCTTAAAATACCTGAACAAGAAGTTCTCTGATAGATTCTGGATTATTAGTTGCCAGCTTGAGATGGCTAAAAGTTGCTATTCCCTTCTGGCGTCATGACCAATTTTAAGCATTCTAGACAAATCATTATCTTTTCTCTTGTTTCCAAAGATATTAGTAGGTCAGTTTACTAAAGTTGTAACCTGATGACCTGGAGTAAATTTGAAGCAAGTAAATTGGTAATGTTTAATATCTTTGTTTGACAATCTTATATTCTGAAATGGAATTGGAAAACTTGTTTCCTGTAGGAAAGGTAAAATTTTGCATTATTCCCTTGCCTCTTGAAAATTTGTTGCAGGACAAAAGCAGGGTGTAATAGATTCACTTCTTCAAGTGCCACCGTCTTTAGTCACTCAACAGCCAACAGTACCAATCAAATTTGAAAATGTGCAGCATTGTGAAGCCCACTTGGGCATTCAAAGCCAATCTCAGCTATCTAAGTAGAATACTCACTCTGTCAACCACTGTCAGTTCAATGGTGTGCACTCCAGCCATGTGAACTTTAGCTGTTGCATGCTGGGTAGTAGCAAGGCAAAGGTCATATGCTGTAATGGTCAGTCTGCCATCACCATAGGGAACAACTCGGATAGTTTTCTTCTTTTCACTGTATGTTACCTCGGCCAGACCACTTGGCTCTGTTTTTAACAAGAAATGACTTGAGCCTCCAAGGAGCTTTAATTCTGCCTGTGATGAAAAGAGAAAGGGAGTGAAAAATACCATTGGTGACAGGAATGAAAGACAAACCAACAACAGCAACTTTTGTCTTTAATCTTGTTGGAATATGTTTTCTGAACCAGAAATGGCAAACATGATATGAGATCCAAGTACAACTAATTGAGATCCCTACAAAGTTTTCAATTGCAGACAATGGACAAACAGAAAATAATTTGTCTACTTTTTCTGAAGAATAAAAGTATATAATACATCGCTGGAAATATGGAAGGATATATGGAAGGATACATGGAAGGATACATGGAAGGATACATGGAAGGATACGTGGAAGGATACGTGGAAGGATACGTGGAAGGATACGTGGAAGGATACGTGGAAGGATACGTGGAAGGATACATGGAAGGATACATGGAAGGATACATGGAAGGATATATGGAAGGATATATGGAAGGATATATGGAAGGATTGGTTTAATTACCTTATTTGAAGGATGGTTGAAAATGGAGAGGGTTGTTGGCTCAATTCTGGCTTCACTGACTAAGATGAGATCCACACTTGCACTGAGCATTTCAACTCGTGGTGATATTTTCATTCCATGACTATAGAAAAGTCCACTATCATAGGTAGTACTGGTAGCAGTTAAAGTGACAGGACCCTCTCTCTTACTAAGGGAACAAACTTGAATAGCTGAAAAAAAGATCACAAAAGTCTTGAAACACTTCATAGAGAAACATAATCCCTCACAATATTTTCTCTAAGTAGCAGCTGGTTTTTCAGATTATTTTGTTCAGTGTGCACCTTGATGTTTATTTTTTAAAGCTCCTTTGTTGAATGGATCATACCTATCCTCCATGGAGTTGTGGTAAAAAAATATATCAAACAAAAAATAAAAACTGATACATCTATACATTTGTATTAAGTACATGCTTGTACTCACAGTTTTGCACTATTGTCTGTATTCTTATAGAATCCTCATACTTGCACTCAGGTTTTTGACTCATGCAAAATTATATACCTGTACTCATGAAAAAGACATGCACTTGGACTCATGAAAAAGACTTGTACTCATGAAAAGGCATGTACTTGTACTCATGAAAAGACATGTACAAGTTTGTATTTCCATTCCTGAAAAAGACTAGTATTTGTACCCATGAACTGATATGTACTTGTACTCATAAAAAGGTATTTACTTGTACTTGCACTCAGGAAGAAGACATGTACTTGGACTCACAACCAAAAGCATTGTACTCATAATAACCTACTCACTCTCATAATAATGCATTCTCACTTTAAGTCTGTATACCTGTGACCTTTGCTACTACATTTATAGATCAAATTGATGTACACAAGCATTTATTCCACTGAACCCCCTCAATCAAGGGAGACACTAATTAACATTTAAAAACAAACTATAATGTCTTTCTTGTCCTGAAAGTGGTCGTTTTTCAATTAGCAAACTCTGAAGAAAAAGCTACCATAAAATTTTCAAAAGTATTAAAACCATTTGCACTTGTGGAGCCTAACTCACCTCTGATAACTCTGGAGCCTGCTATTTCACCATCATAGTCAGTGTATGTAAGTACTGGATGATCAAAGGTTGCTAGGTTATTGTTGGAGCTGCTCCACCTTACAATCAATGATGAGGAGTTATCAAAGAAATTACCCTGTCCATCCACAGCTCTTACTTCAAATTCAATGTCATTGTTATTCATGACTGGGATCTGAGTATCAAACAAACAAACAATACATTCATTGTTACTTCTTGCCACTTCTTCTTTTTCTAAATCAATAAATGATATGTTTGAAGAATGTTTAAACAAGGAAAGGAGGAATTGTTTGAGGTTTCCATTCATTTGTTTAAAAGATACTTGTTTTTGATAACACAACTTTGATCATATCACAGACCTACACAAAAAGATGTTTAGTAAACCCATCAGCATACATATCAATATTTCTATTGGACTACTGATATATTTCCAAGGAATCTGAAGTACTATGAAAGTCAAAAGAAGGCTAATCTTACCAAAGCCTGGGAAAATCCAGTATGCCTTTTGGAGCCTTTTTATGCATGTTACCTTCAAAATAACCTTTATCAACAGAATCTTTACTCAATAATTCAGGCTCAATTAGATATTTAGGATCCACTTTACAAGGTATCAATCAGATTTCTTATTTCAAATATACTGAGTAAAAATTAACAATATGTTACTATCCCTTGTGCATTCCCCTCCCTCAATCTGCTGTCACACAGTGATACGGTCACAGACTTCCTATATATGGAAAGCGGATCATACGACCTAAACAGTTGCTAGGATGACAACCACAAAAAGGCGTACCAAGATGCCGCTGTGAAGTTTTAAAGGGAAATAATGCTTTTGTTTTACAAGAGAATTTTATCCCTTTTAAACCAATTTTCATTGAAACAGAGTGATAAATGATAAAAGATAATGCAGTATGGTGGTTTTCTTTTCAAGAAATAAGTTTCCCTCAGATTGAAATTCAATTATTTGTTGCTCAAGATGAATATGTTCACCCAAACTTTCAGCATTTCAAATGATGCAACTTCCATAGCTCTTCTTGTTCATAATATTTTGAGGAGATGAAGTTATTGCTGGGGTGTATGGTTGACAATAAATGATTTGATGATGTCTTGAGCTATTTTCTTTGAACTCTATGTTGCAACATTTTAAACACAGTATTTCCCTTTAATTTGTTTGATTTTAGACTTGAATAAGATTATATCATATTCCTTCCATCCCCTTCATGATTTTCACCTTAACTTGGATTATTTTGGGAAAAAATCAAGTTTCTTCCAAAATCTGTGGGTTTTGACTACTTGAGCAAATCCGGAATTTCACCCACAAAACTATAGCAGGCAGTCATCTTGCAAAGCCCACACTCACACGAATGGTAGTGGAAATCTATGCATTACACTTTTGAGGAGTATGTTATATCCATATAAATAGGAAGTCTATGGACACCAGGTCAGGAGTTTTAACTACACATAAACTGCTCCATGTATCTCAGATGAGCACACTGTAGCACAAGGTGATTCAAAACACTTTGCAAGACAAAATTTACTGAGTACTTTTATCTGCATTAAAAATGCATCATAACCTACTCAATGAATCAAGAATGAGGGGGACTGCAATAACAAGTGCAATGGAGACAACAAGTTAATTTTCATCTGCAATGTTTATACATCTTCTTCATGATCGCTCCCATGCCAAAGCACAAATGCAGGCTTTATTCCTACCTGACCATTTGCATCCAGAGGTACTGGGCATGGCTCTTCTTGTTCATCTGGTCGCACAAGAAGTGGCAGAAGTTGTAAGCTGACAGGATCAGAGCAGCGGAAATGTAAATTGGCCTTAGCTACAGCGGGATACTTGTTTCGTGTTGAAGGTCCATTGCCCACTTTGGCAGTAAGAACCTGTTCCCCCTTTCTCAGACATATTACTTGAAAGACGTGTTGACCACGAGAAGCTGTAAAATGGCAAATTTTATAAATTAAACCACTTATCAAATGACATGTAAAGGAGCGCAGCTATTTTTCACTAACATTTTAACTGCAATTTTAAAATATTGTAACTTTCATCCCACCTTAAAATTAATTAGAACAAAACTCCCTTCCTATATCACATGAAATCTGAATCAGTCAAACAGTGCAATGGCTCTTCACTTTTTCCATAGATGGGTGATAACAGGAACATACAATTTATATTCATTCAGACACGATTGAAAAAGCATTATGAAAAACTAACCATGACTTCACCCTCTGCACACACCGAATGGAACAAATCAATCCCACTTTAAAAACTTCTGGTGTTTACTGGGATGATACCCACTTTTTCTATCATTTGTAACAGATTAAAAATTATACAGCACTTTCATCAATTATAATAATAGTAATCATTATAATTTGGAGTTTACACATGGATTGCACACAACACAAAATGGAAATGAATGTATTAGACAAAAGGTAAAGAAACATGTCATCTAAAATGTATACAACACCATAAATCCACATTCTATCTTATTTAGCAACTTTTTGTTGTACAATATCTCTACCAGTACCTTAAAAGGCAAAAACATTTGCTGCAAATTTATTTTCAAACAATCAATAGATGAAATAAATGAGTAACTGTCCTAAATTTCATAATTATGCAAAAAAAAAATGATGTGACTCTCAAGGACCAATCATGGCATACTACTACAACTACAGCAGCGATGCTGCAGAATCTCAACACTTTGTGGATGCTAAGGAGACAGTTTCTATATTGTTGCAGATGATATTTGATGTAAACACAGTCCTCCTTGGTGCTTTGCATTAAAAGATTATCCATCTATTGTTAATATCCTGATGCATTTCATGCTCAAAAATGATCAAATGCATAGAAAACAATTTTTACAATAATACTGTAACACTAAGTGAGGTACACACTACACCAGACTAAAACCTAGTTAAGCAGAAATTGTAAACCAGCTAGATGCAGATAAGTGACATCTTTTAATAAATCCAACACTCCCATGACAGTTGTTTTCCTTCTGCATTTTAAACTATTTCTCTCAAATCACTCTTCCTAATGCTATTTTCACAGTCTCATTTGAATATTTTGGTGTTTCACAACTTCTGATGGAGTGAGAGCTATTTCTCTGCTGATAACGTGAGTGTTTGCATTGCTACACTTATGACAAGTGTGTAGAAAAAACACCCACTCAATACAGTATGTAACAGATCCTCAAATACACTTCAATTAACTCCTGAAAGATTAATTTTTTCATCACAACTGCGAGACACTTTGATTAGGCCTCCTAGAGACACATCTTGTGCACTTCACTGTAACTCCATAAATTGCAAATAAGCTTGTAGAGCCAAGACACAGAGCATGCTCTTAAATTCTCAAAGACATTGACCACTGATCAAGTCACATTCCCTTGTTTTTAAGAAATTTCATCCATGGTTAATGTGACAATATCTCAATACATGTTATGTATTGAGAAAATAATCCAACTAAGGGGGATGACTGGTTGAAAATAATCCAACTAAGGGGGATGACTGGTTTTTCCCTTCAATGACTAACCTCTTGATGACTTCAGGTGTTTCACACTGATATAGTCTTCCTTCTCTCCATTCAAAATTTCAAAATAATGGTTGGGATCTAGCACCCATGGATGGGGTCCTCCAGTAAAGATGACAGTTTTTGATGAACCTGGGGTCACAATAGCCACTGACTCTGGGTCCAAAGCCTGTAAAAGTAATATGTCATAGTCCATAAGAGAATAGCATGGATGGGTGGAATTTCGTGCATGCAACTTTGAAAATTACAAATGTTCTACAACTGAAGATGAAATGTCCCTTATTTATGCTGAATCTGTTAAGTCTTAACTTGAATCCGTTGAAATTTAATCAGGTATCTTCAAAAGTTTGCTTTAAATTCATGATATCAACTTGACTGGGACAACCGTTGTTAGTTTTGAAACTCCCAAATTTCAGACACTAGGTGTAGATCACAAGCAATTAAAGGGATGGTGCAGACTTTTGATATTTTAAGGATTTACGTAAACTACCACTGAGTAAGCTCGCACACTCCCCCTAACAATAGCCAAGATAAATGGAGCAAAGAATGTGATTTTCACTGACCTTAATTTCAAATTTAAGAGTCAGCCAATGGCTACAGTGAGGATTAAATTAAATGCAATTAATTTGGGTAAAGATAAAATGTTCCAACCTGTTTTGGTTTCAATGTGGATTGCTCCACAGCTTAGGCTGGTACTTTGCTACAGTGAAAGGAAGAATTTTCTGCAGTTTGCGAAATTTGGCAAGACTTGAAATCCAGTGTATTTACCACACATCCCAATCAATTCTATAGGTGTCTTATTTTAGCCACCATTTTTGTCAAAACATGCTCATAGGAATATAAAGGTATATGTAAATTTTTTTTGATCACATCACACATTTTTTTTACCCACAGCTGTTTTTAATAATGACCAGTTATATTCACTAAACTAAAGAAAAATCAAAGGAGCACATTCATTCAACCCTGAGTATTTTTTTTTGCCACCTCTACAGTCAAGGCAAAAAAGGGGATCAAAAATCCTAGGATATGTTCTAAAAGCATTAAATACCTTTGCAATGTTTTAAGTTTAAAGTTCATTCAGTGTTTGTAACAAAGACATACTACTGAAATGCTGTTGTTATTGCAGTAGGATTACAAAACCAAGTTCGTTGTGATGCAATCTTTAAAATCAAAACCACAGTTATGTACGTTTCCCGAAAGGATACTGTTCAGTACAGATCACTGTTGGTCCTTAAGGAAAGATAGTGCACCGCAAGTTATGACCAAAATGTCCATGCATCTGAGTGGGGCATTACCAGGTTCAATATTGGATAGCTTGGCAATTTAAACATCCCCACAAAAAGCAACGCAATGAAGAAAATCTTAAGGGTAGTATCTCAACGACACTTGACAACTTAAGATACTGCGCATGTTTATTTTCTCCACGAAACCATTCCAGTATATGTAATGAGTAGGCTATGGTATTCACCTGTGGCAATAACTGAGAATATTATAGGCCTACTAGCAAATTCTCTTAGAGAGTCAATACAAAGAGTTCTCTCCAGTTAATAAAAAACATGTATGTTAGCAGATCCGTAGTCATGAAAGGGGTCGCCAAAGAGGGCTAAGCCCCCATGATTTTCCCCAGATAGGCCTAATTTGATTATTTTCATTGACTTCTAACTTGCAGTAGCCCACACACTTTGTCACCTTGAAAATTTTCCCGGGTTTTGCCTTCTTCTCACTCTGGCTACGAGCGGGAACTAGGCTATATAGCATATTACGGTGACTGCCCTATATTCCGACAGCCCTATATGTTCCGACACCCATGTGCTCATCTACGATCAAATGTCGCAACAAAAGGGGGTCGGAATATGAGGGTGTAGAGTATAGGGCTGTAACAGCATATTACCGGAGGTATATAAAAATATCAAACCAATTCTGAACGGCCCCTACCAAGATTCTCGCAAAGGCACTCTTTAGGTTACTTTACTAAGTACAAGTAATTAGCATAGGCCTACTGAAAATATAGGCCCACAATGAAGAAAGCCTACGAATTGGGGTCTAGACAACTCCCTCATCGTCACATAGCAAGTGGTCTAGGTCAGCCATTAAGCTTGGTGCTAAGCATAAGCCGGAAAACTGCTTGGTGTTCATTCAGCATAAGCCGGAAAACATGTCAGTGAGCCACAACTGAAATATAGCCTTGGCCAGCCCGATTTAACCAACAAACTTAAGCCATGAAAACCTCATCTAACCTGACCTTAACTTATACGAACCAAACTCAAACTAATTGTGGCCGTTCTCTACAAGCAACATCAAGCTACCTCTACCAATGGTTATTACAGGTTTAAAACTAAGTTTTTTTGAAGTCTTCTTACAAACAAGACCAGCTACTATGGAACCTCTGCAATTCAATCGCCTCTAAGCAGCAGCAACATTAATTACACAAGGAAAAATAAGGTCTGAAAACATCTCTGAAACAGAATAAACGATTTCAAATCCACAAACTGCAAACACAGCCTCACACAGGCCACATAATACTTCATGACACTGACACCCTCACAATACCCTACAGCTCGTCTATCCCAAAGAATCGACTGGTCTCTTGTTTTATACACAGAATGTACTGTAAATCCTCATTGAGTTAACTGTATGTGGAGAAAGTTTACACAGTAAAACTCCATTGAGATTGTCGCCAGATGAGAAGCATTTCGACTTGCTTGTAGTCGTAGTGCGTTACAGATATGTAAAATACAGAGTACAAAGCGGATGGGTTGCGCATTGCTATATCATTAGTGGTTGTATATGTGTACATTGTTTTAGTCTGATCTAAGACAACAACGAGTGTGGCTTATAATGGCAGGCTTAGAGGATTTTCTCCAAGAATGCAGTAAACTTCAAAGTTATTTACGACTTTTTAAATTATTCACTTCTTGATGACCCCAAAAATTTTTAGTAAGAAAAAAGTCTTTGACTTTTGTTTTGTGGAAACACTGTGTCGAGCAATATTGTAAAAGCATGCAGTATAAGTAACCGTCATCACTCATTTGTATGGATGACTTGTAATAGTCAATATCGACTTTGCAATCCCCGGTCCCCCGCAAGGTTTTACGGGGTGAAGAAGAGCGGCTCCATAGTTTTCCCTTTCGGGAAACCAATGAGGCCAACTCCCTCAATGCAAGTTGACCTTATGCATTTACGAAACAGTGACATCATCCTTGGGGGCAAGACTATAGAACACATGGCCGGAAGCAGAATTTGTCCAGCACATATAGCAGACTATGTGTGCATTTGACTTGTTGACAAATCAGCTGTTTGCATTTGTTAGTTTTAGTTTGCTTTGCGCCCAAAGGAGGGTATACTTCTTGCTCTGTGACATCATATGCATAAGGTCTATAAGACTGCAGGGGTGGAAAAATGCTTCTTCCATATCAGTGGAGTCAAATAAAAAGTTCTTGCAATCGCTTCATGTACATAATGGGTAAAATTCCTTTTAACAAACCTCCAAAGTTTACCTCTAACAACCAAATGCTGTGCAAAGGGCCTCCCAGCTTCCCAACTTTTTCTACCAGTGCTGGCATGCATAGGACAAGCAATTAATGAGATTTGACACCCAAAAAAAAAAAATATTTTAAATATGTGTTAAAGAAACAGTCCCAGACACTTACCACTAGCTCTTTATATGCTGCAATAGTAACTACAGCCTCAATAGGAGGTTTGACCTGGTCTAAAAGAACCTTGACCTGTGTGTGACCAGGATTCAAGGCTCTGACATGGATGAGGGTACAGGCACCAGGAGCGACCTCAACATCTTCATTTGTGCCTCGTAATATCTCAAAGATACTTTCATCAACAGCAGACGTCTTCAAAGGGACCATGGAACAGTCTGTCAGACTAACTTTGATCTTTTTTCCATCTAGTTTAAGAGAAAATACATTAATAAAACTGTTGGTTCACAGACTTGACATAAAACTACTGTAATAACTGAACATTATCAATGTCAATTCAATATTTACAGTCCACACACAAGCATGACAGGCAAAATGTGCCATAATATGCACATGAAACATTAGAGAGTAAAAAAATGAGTACATCTTCCACAGCCATGAATTTCTACACAAATAGGCAAAGGAAAACCAAAAATATTTTCACTCACAAAACATAAGAATAGAATAAGACATTAGCCAAAGGTCAGAATGGGATGCAGGTTTCAAAAGTGTCGGAACTATGAAAATTACCTCTTAGAGAAAGCAAGTCCTTAACACAAATATATTCAATTTCCCAAAGATTAGTAGACTTACTTTCCAGGACTTCACCAAACATTGCTAAAGGTAAATGAAGTTCTTCTCCAACCAGGGCCTCAACTTGAGAATCAATAAACTGCATCTGGGTTGGTGATTGGACGTATACCTGCAATGAGAGGGCACAGTAGTTATGGAAATGACTAAATGGATGCATCATACCCTGTCCTTTTTTTTTTTTTTTCCTTTTTTTTTTTACTCTGTTTTTTTTTTATTATTCCAGTTTTTCCCAACCTTTGTTCTCTGGAAATAAAACTTTTGCTTACCTAATGGCACAGGTCACTCACTTATGGAGTACATGCTCACAGGGATGCACAATTTTTAATTAAGACAAAAGACATGATTTTGATTGCCATATGGGGCCTCCTGATGCCAGGGGTAATAAACACATCATTCCATACTAGGGGCATTATAGTCTCATATGCATGTATCAACCAATACTAACTTGCTACTCACAGTCCTGTCTGATATTACCAAGCAAGTTTTAAATCAAATGTCATTATAAAAAGGATTATATTGCAACAATCACCACACTGGTGGGCTGCTTTTTATTTCCTATTTACAGATTTGATCTTCTTTCATACAACCATGAAGAATATTTTATTTAAAGGCCCAGTTTTCTCATCCCAAACAGTACCAATTCTCCTAACATTCTTAATTAAGCCCCTCCTCCCACAATTGTCTGAAATTCACCCTCATCCAGACACAACCTCAGTTTATTGCTTCAGGGTGAGTATAGAAAAGCTCAATGTGTATAATCAAACACTCTCAGAACAGTTCATGCTGTGTAATATAAGCTTTGGTATTGTGCATTGTTTGAATCAGCAGTCAGTCAAAGAGCTGAGCCAATTGAGAGTTTCTGTTACCCTATACTAGAAGTGTAGTTTGGGATGAGAGGATTGGCCCTTTAAGAGCTTCTGAAGTAAATTTAGAAGACTTCAAACTTCATTCACTGACACAGATGAGAATATATAAAGAGCAAATGTTATGTTTACTTCAAAAATTGATTCCCATCATGCAACTTACCACACTGGTTCCATAATGAGAAGGATTTCTACTGTCTGCAGCTGTGACCACAGTGTGCCCCTGTTCTCTTGCTGTGTTCACTGTTCCCTGGACATTGACTGTTGCCACTGGCAGATCAGATGATGACCAGATATAAGTACCTGTCCCTCCTGATGCCTGTAGATGTAAATGAATCATAGAAACTAGAATCAAGTAAACTAAAATAGTCTTAAATGAGTGGAAGACTTTCAGGCATCTGGTAGAGCTCTTTACCAGGAAGATTTTAAATTTTGGAGGAAATCATTTCTTTTCTATAAGGGAAAAAAACTAATGAGATTTTGAGGAACTTTATGTGCTTTCACAAAAATAAAAATTTTTCCAGCCCAATAGAACATGCAATGAGACAGTTTTCATATGACAAAAACTGTGGTAGTTTTTATTGTTACTACCGTTTTATTAAATTGATGTCCTTATTGTCATTGTCCTTGTGTCAATATTACTATTTTTTCATAAATACATTAAACGATCACACACAAATTACAGTGAATCTCTTTGCATGCCTTCCCAGAAACCCTTTGAAAGTCAGATTTTAAATGTGAATAACGAAGATGTTTTCATTGTCTTTGCAAATAAGTAAGAAATGATGAGACTCACCTTCAGACGGTAGCTATACTGAATATTTCCAGTTGGTAACCATGGAAATGCCAAATATTCTGGAATCACCTTCACTGGGTCATATATTTCAACCTCCTGTGTCTCTTTGATAGGTATATCAAAGAAAAATTTTTCACCATCCTGTAAGGATCAATTGTATTTATAAATCATAAATGGAAGAAAAAAAATTCATTTGTTCTTTCCATGATATCTAAACAAGTTCAACTACAATGAAAATCATTGAAATTTGAATGTTTGCTACTTTTCCCCTTAACTGACATTATGACAGTTAGATGAGGTTTTAGGATTCAATGTCTAACCAGTTGTTTTAAATAAGGCTGGCCCCTGCCTTTGCTTTTCTCCAGTTGTGGCCCACTGTCTTATTTTTCCTATGCCATTGTTTATGCTGAGTATATACGACAGTTAAGATTATACATTATAAAACAGCCTAACTCTTCCTTGTAACATCATCAACAAAGTCTTTTAATTTGGACAACCAACTTACTTTCATTTCATACCATGCATCTACAACACAGCATTCAAAGTTTTAAGTTTCATTGGAAAATTTATCAAATCATCCTATTTTAACACATTCTAAACAGAATGAGGATTCATAAATATGGTCACATGCTCACGAACAGTACACAAACTGCTCCTTGATACTTTACTCTGCTGTAAAATAGCCTCACCACCCTGGCTCTCCACACTTATGTATGTGCCTGTACTGCACACAAATAAATTAACTCAGTACATTATGTACTGAGCTTGCCTAGCAAATCTCACACTTCCCACAATTCCATGCAGCAATGAATCATGGGATTCAATTATTTTTCCAGAGTGGAATTTTCAAATAATTGGTTTTCATTGAAAAAATAACAAGTCGTAGAACACTGAAGTAATAAAACTTGATTTTTACTTACAGGTTTGACAATAGAAACAAGAGAGGCTTCTATTTCTGTGATACCACTCATCTTGGTGCGAACATAATGATGAGAACCATTTAATGTTGAACGTTTTACCTCAAAGTAGGGATCTGGGAACAATGTCTCAATACGAATGTTCTGCAAGAGGACAGTTAATGGGGAACAATTGATTAATTAAAAGTGATGAGAGCAAATATCGGTGTGATCGTATTGCCATTTTTTTGAGGGGGGGGGGGGGTGAATACCAGCATGCAAAAATGCATTGAGGTTTCGACGATACGTATATGCTCTTTTCACTAAAATGCTACATTTCTTGTAACAACTGGTGACCCAAAATGACCGTTGACTCCACTGTAACTGGTTTTTCTAATAACCAAAACACTTCTACATTCAAAAAGCCAAATTTCATACTGTGCCTTAAGATATTCTGCAAACAAGGTTTTCAGAGTTTGATGCCAGGTGATACCAGATGACCACTAACCTTCACCAAAAATAACAGGTACAGTGCTTTCAACTCACCATAACACATCCACACGCTAATTAGGAAATCCATCCAAGTTTTCTACCTTGAGATACGTATCGCATTTTGACAAGGTTTTCAAAGTTTGACCAATCATGACCCCAGATGTCCTTTCACCTCCACAAAAAAACCTTATACAGACCATCTTCTCACCATAACTCATCCACATACTAATTATGAAATCCATTCACATTTTGTACCTTGAGCTATCCTAAACAAGGTCTACTGAGTTTGACCCCCTATGACCCCAAATGACCTTTGACCTCTACCAAAATCAAAAGGGTTCTTCCTTCTATCATCATAATGCATCAACATATCAAGTTCGAAATCAATCCAATCTTCCTACCTTGAGATATTGTGTTAAAAAGGTTTTCAGGATTTGTCCCCTTCTGACCTCAAATGACCTTTGACCTCCACCAAAAAATATAGGTTTCTTCTTTACATCATAATGCATTAACATATCCAGTTCAAAATTAATCCAAGTTTCCTACCATGAGATATCGGGTAAACAAGGATTTCAGGGGTTTGACCCCACATGACCCCAAATGACCTTTGACCTCCAAGAAAATTAATTGGGCTCTTTCTTACATCATAAGGCTTCAACATATCAGTTTTGAATCAATCCAAGTTTCCTACCTTGAGATACAGTGTAAACAAGGATTTCGGGGTTTGACCCAATGTGACCCCAAATGACATTTGACATCCACGAAAATAAATCGAGTTGTTTCTTACATCATAATGCATCAACATATCAAGGTTGAAATTAATCCAAGTTTCCTACCATGAGATATCGGGTAATCAAGGGTTCCGGGGTTTGACCCCACATGACCCCAAATGTCCCTTGATCTCCACCAAAATCAATATGGTTCTTCCTTCCTTACATCATAATGCATCAACATATCAAGTTTGAAATAAATCCAAGTTTCCTACCTTGAGATATAGTGTAAACAAGTATTTCGGGGTTTGACCCCATGTGACCCCAAATGACCTTTGACCTCCACGAAAATAAATCCAGTTCTTCCTTACATCATAACGCATGAACATGTCAAGTTTGAAATAAATGCAAGTTTCCTACCATGAGATGTGGTGTAAACAAGGATTTCGGGTTTTGACCCCACATGACCCAAAATGACCCTTGAACTTCACCAAAATCAATAGGGTTCTTCCTTACATCATAATGCATCAACATATCAAGTCTGAAATTTATCCAATTCACAAAAATTTTACATCTCAGCTCAGGTAAGTCCTATAAACAGAAAAGTTGGACTGTTAGCACTTACTTTTCATGATATTTAACAACCATTTTTGAATTTTTTGAACTTGAGGTACCCTTTAATAATCACAGTACAATACTGTTTATTTGAACTTGGAACACTTTACAATCACAGACTTATATACACGGACAGAGCATTTAACATGTACGTCCTATCCGTAGCTGGTCGCCACAGACTGGGACAAAAAGGGGGGACCAAGATGGCCGCCTTGAAGCTATAAATCGTTTGATTTGATGACAACTCTGTAATATTTTAAGCTAAAGTTTAACTTATAAGGAAGACAATATCATATTCCTGCAATATGTGGAGTGATTTTAACCTTACCTTGCCATATTTTAAAAATATTTCAACTGTCTTGCAAAATAAGGAGATATACTTGAGCAAGTACAAGCTTTCGCACAAAACGATAGCAGACGGCCATTTTGGTGCGACTTTTCTCTCACGTACGGTAGCGACAATGTACCTCACAGTATGCTCTGTCCATGTATTGGGATTCCATGTTTACAATACATCCTTGCCCATAGCTGACATTAAAAATACTTACTGGTATATTAGCTGGAAACATCTTATTACTATCTCTGTCATAGACCTCAATTAATATTTCATACCATGCATCTGTCTGCAGAACCCAGTTTTTGCCAGGAAAGATCACAAATCCTAGTACAAAAGGGAAAGAATTTTTCAATTTAGCAAATGGTTGATGATTCACTACCAATGTTCTCAAAACAAAATACAACAAAAGAGCTACAAACAATACATTTTAAGAGGGAATTCTTTACTTTACAGGGTCAGATGACTGCAAGCTGATCATAGACAAAGGAAATAATATCAATTTGGCATGACTTAAGAAAAATAAGCATTCTTAGCCCTTCTTATGTTTTGGACCTCAATCACAACAAATACATTATTAAACCCTTTGTTGTTTTACTTATTGGTATCTTAACAATTTATTGAACATTGATTCCATAAAAACTCCAACAGTAGGTTACTGTAAGCATGACATGTGCTACAGAAGGGGCCATAAATTGGAAAATACTATTTCCTTACTTGGTAATTTTCAAACCATGAATAAAATACCATCATCACAGTTGTAGCAACAGCTGGCAATTATAAGATAGTTTTACAATACAAGTGTTTCACTAGCTATGTGTAAAGCCAGCCTCAAACTAAAGTGAAAAGACACCTCAAAATAAAGCTCTCCTCTGACTAAATTTTGTCAAAGTACTCAAAGTTGAAGGTTAATACTAATCCCTGTCTCGGAGGGTGGTTTTAAGAGAGAGCATGTCTCTCTTTAGAAACATTTGCTAAAATCAAAAATTAATGCAATCGTAGCTTTCTTTGACATAAAGAAACATTTTTCATGATCATAACTCAATGCTTACATTACTGTACTGTTGTTTGCTCTGTTGAAAATTTAAATTGGAAACGCTTGTCAGGGTAAATCAACTTTTTGTCTGGGCTGAACTTTTTTTTTTGTCCAGGTGCTAAAACGCTTATGCAAATTGTGTGTGGGTCCAGCATCCTTACAAAACACCTGGTGAAGAACACTTCTGATAATCTTGTTCATGCAACGCCATTCATCTCTCTATATTTGTCCATTCAACCAAGTTTGAGGTAATACCTTCATGAAGTATCTTCCAGCTCTGCTTTATTTGAACTCTTCAATTTGCACCCACCACTAAACCCTGTTCAATACTGAAGTGATTAAATGGCAACAAATATTACTTTTAGATTTCCCTTAAAGGGCCAGTTCTCTCACCCCAAACTACTACATAGAAGTCTACACAAATTCTCAATTGGCACAGCTCTTAAATTGACAGCCAGTCCAAAAATGCAGAGTACCAAAGCTCATATTACACAGCATGTACTGCAGCATGTTTTGATTACACATGTACATTAGGGTCTTGTATGCTCACCCTGAATCAATAAACTCAGATTGTGTCTGGATGAGGATTGATTTAAGACAGTTGTGGGAGGGGCTAAATTAAGTAGGTTAGGAGAATTGGAAGCAAAGGTGAGAGGATCAGGCCTTTAACTTGTATCTAACTCAAAGCACTACACTCACTGCAAGAAGTCACAAAAAAACTGACAATCATGCAGTAAGACATGCAATGTCTATAAAGGTGTTTGGGAAAGGTTCTCTCTGACTTTCAAAGGAAAAATGACCGTGCACTCAAAATATCTACTTGGCTACAATCGATTAGTTTACTGTACTCTGCACTGATATGACAAACAAAAAGCAACAAATACAACAGGTTATGGAGAAAACCTTATTAGCCACGACTCATAAAACTTTTGTACCAGCTGTTACCAGATAATCAGCAGGTGTTTTCAGAACTAAGACCTTACCAAGTGCCCCTTCCCTACCATCCTCCTTCAAAAGTTAACTGATACTTTAGCTTTCCCAACACCAAACCATGCAACACTTTGCTTGACTGAAAATTCTTATTAGAGTAACTATTTGCAAGAGTCAAATTTTAAAAGGAGCTATGCTAGCGGCAGGAAGGTTTTTAAAAATTGGGGTCATTTTGGCGGGATCTCATTTAAAACATAAATGTTGTAAAATACACAACAAACAATGACAGATGACATCACCCTTAATTGGTGAACTATCATATATAAACCTCTAAAATTAAAAAATAAAAACAGAGATCCATGATATGAAAGTAATGTTCAAAATAATAAAAATACACACAAGGCAAAAAAAAATGACATTTGCCAAAGATGTGATAATAAATTCTATTTAATAAATTTGCTGTGGAAAACTTGTTGCTGAGTTTGTTGGCTGTTTGAAATCAATTGTAAAACTGAAAAATCAAGCACTGTTTGGCAAGCTGTTGAAATGGCGTGGATTTGTGATGTAATGAAATTAACAACACACTTCAGTAGGACTGTGATAATGTAGTAATTAATCCCTTAACCACAGTAACTACTATTGACCATGAGTTAATGTTCTGTGTGATTGATCTCAACTGGTCTTCTTGGCCAATTCCTCCACCTCCTTTAGGCTAGACCATTTCCCCGCATTTTCTACTACAGCTTTACAAGTACAAAATTTAAATAAACCAAGCTCACTGTTTGTAATTTTATCATTTTAAACAATCAGTGGGTGCTACTGTATCATGAATGAGGTACTGAATGAGCTGATTCATGGAATGACTCAAATGATAGCTGGGTACTTAAGAATATTTAGAGCAAATTTAAATATAATTTGGAGCTACTTTCATGGATGCAATAAATGCAATTAATCACAAATGGTCAAGAATTTTTGTGACCAAAGGCATGGTGATTTGATGACCTGTTCCCAGCTCTACTGTACAATACAGTTCTGGCAGTTTTATAGTTTAGATAAAAATTGCTAAAGAGTGAGAGAGTGCTCTCATTGCCTCTATCAAGTAGCTTGGTTTCATCTGGTACACATTGCATATCCTAAAAACCATTGTCATTATACTATACACAGATCATTGACTAGGGTGACTATTTGGTTCACTAATATTTTCTAGATGCCAACTTTACTGCACATATAAGGTTTATATTTAATATGTAACTTTAAATAAAAAGAGGTAAGTAGGTGTGAAGTAGATTCCTACATTTTTGTTGTTGAGTGATGGTATTCAAGGTGTTGCATTCAAAATTGCTGACAGATTGGTAGTGGCCATTCTGACATGTACTGAAAAGCATCATGCATTCATTAAGTTTTCTGCTGAAGAGGGTCAATTAAAGTTACAAAAATTCTTCTACGCAGATTACAAAGGAATAGCAAACTAAATTCATTAGATGTATCCTCTTGTTTTTCTTAGCACATTAGACTTTCACCACTAAAGTTGAAATTGTTATTACAACCAATCAGCAATTTAATATACTACAAAAGACTGCAATGCAGGCCTTGAATTTTGAGGCTTGAGAGTCCCATCACACACCATCACTTACCTCAAATCACTTTGAGGATTGTGATTTTTTGCACATCTACAGTAGATGAAGAGGGCAACTTACATAAAATCTATTAAAGGTTAGTAAAACAGCACACACACCACTCTCCTTAATTTACTGAGGAATGCAATTTCTAGCATGCCTGAAATTTCTGTGACTCAAGACCTGGCAATGACTGTTGCATGACACTGCATGACTCAGTTGGATACAATGTTTGTTAAGCACTTTTTAGACAGTAAGTTGTCATCCATCAGGATATGCATGGCCTCTCAATATTCTAGCACCATTTTGCAAATTAAAAGAGATATACTTTGGACATCAGTCATATTCTTTCACAAACTTGGGGACTTTTTTTACCTTTTTTTTGTGTGAGCGTATTTGTGTACATAAAGGAGGGTATCAACATTTGCAATGATATAATTGTGACATATATTTGCTTTATTTAAAATAATGTATATAAATATGAAACATATGATGGCAAAATGTAGATGCACATAAAAGAAATGACAAGACGTCATGAAGGGAGTCTTAGCCCAAAATATAAAGCTCGCGGCATACTATCAGACCTTTTTTAAATTGAACGTCAAAGGGTGCATGGATCCATGACTGAGATCAGCAGTTTTGCAACCAGTTTATGTGGCATCATCTTCAATTACCAACATGTTGGTTTTCTTAATATAATTCTAAGACAGTCCTAAGGCTGAGCAATTTGACCAATCAGCCAGCAATTTTGCATGAGGAGAAAAGAAGAGTATATTATACCACACAGCTGCCCATTACAATGGTATTTCTGGTCAGATGTAGCATTTATGAACCATGAAAATGCAAGTTGTCCCAAATTTGAGGAACTAGGTCATGACAATTGGGGTCAGTTTGGTTCTGGAAACAAGTGTAGTGTGCAGCTAGCTCAAGTCACATGGAAATTGAAAACAGGCAAATACATGGAAAAAAAATTGATTTAAATACCAGAAAGCCAAAAGGCTTAGTGATTCCTTGCCATCAAATGCCTTACCTGCTTTCAAATTGACAGTGTTTGATAGGTTTTTCTTCACATTTTTGGCACAGAATTTTCACAATTTTACCGTTGGTGACCTCAAATGACCTTTGACCCCTACCAAAAGCAATAGGCTTCTTTCTCTCAACATGACAAATCTGTATACCAAATATAAAGAGTATCACTCACTCCTATCTGAAGATATCATGGTTACAAGCCATTTTCGGTGTTTTTGCATTTTTACTGCTAGTGACCTCAAATGACCTTTGACCTCAACCAAAAACAAAAGGCTTTTTCCTCTCAACATGACAAACCTATATACCAAGCATGAGAAGTGTTGGTCACTCCTATCTGAAGAAATCATGTTTAAAAGCCATTTTCGGTGTTTTCACAATTTTACCGCTGGTGACCTCAAAAGACCTTTGACTTCTACCAAAGCAATGGCTTCTTTCTCTCAACATGACAAATCTATATACCAAATATGAAGATTATCGGTCACTCCTTCCTGAAGATATCATGTTTACAAGCCATTTTCGAAGTTTTCGCAATTTTACTGCCATTGACCTCAAATGACCTTTGACCTCTACCAAAAACAATAGGCTTCTCTCTCTCAACATGAAAAATCTATATACCAAATATGAAGTGTGTTGGTCTCTCCTAACTGAAGATATCATGTTTACAAGCCATTTTTGGTGTTTCGCAATTTTACCGCTGGTGACCTCAAATGACCTTTGACCTCTATCAAAAACAATAGGGTTCTTCCTCTCAACATGACAAATCTATATAATAAGTATGAAAATTGTAGGGCAATCCTATCTGAAGATATGTTTACAAGCCATTTTCGGTGTTTTGCAATTTTATCGCTGGTGACCTCAAATGACCTTTGACCTCTACCAAAACAATAGGGTTCTTCCTCTCAACATGACAAATCTATATACCAAGTATGAAAATTGTAGGGCAATCCTATCTGAAGATATCGTGTTTACAAGCTATTTTTGAAGTCGCAATTTTACCACTGGTGAACTCAAATGACCTTTGACCTCCACCAAAAACAATAGGGTTCTGCCTCTCAACATGATAAATCTATATACCAAATATGAAAAGTGTGGGACATTCCTATCTTAAGATATCGTGTTTACAAGCAAGTGTCACAAACACGCACACACATACACACACAGGGCATACCTGTATTCAATGCCTTACTGGGTACACGGAACTGTTCCCCGTAAGGAAATGGTCAGAATTCCCCTTTAGCCGTTTATGTCACGCGGCACGTGAATGCCGCAAGCGAGGGCGGGCTCTTGCATATCACGTGACAGAGCTCATTGCAGTGTCCAAATTTTCGGGTAGCTACGCCAGTCGCGAGCTCTGCGTGAGCGAGGAAAGTCGTGCGAGGCTTGAGCTCTCGTGAGCGGCCTGTACCAGGCAAGGCATCGTTTACAAGCTCATGCACGCATATAAATTGGTGTATACACACTACGAGTACAGGGCATACCCGTATTCAATGCCTTACAGGGTACACAGAACTGTTCCCCGAAAGGAAATGGTGGGAATTCCCCTTTAGCAGTTTATGTCACGCGGCACGTGAATGCCGCGAGCGAGGGCGGGTTCTTGCATATCACGTGACAGAGCTCATTGCCGTGTCCAAATTTTTGGGTAGCTACGCCAATTATGAGCTCCGCGTGAGCGAGGAAAGTCGTGCGAGGCTTCAGCTCTCGTGAGCGGCCTGTACCCGGCAAGGCATCGTTTACAAGCTCATGCACACACACACACACGCACACACACACACACACACGACATCACCATCGCATAGATTCCTTGCCTGCCTATGGCAAGGAATCAAAAATGCCTGCTTTAATAACAAAATAAAAAGCTGTGGACAACAACACATTATACAGCAACCACATACAAAACAGAAGTCATCACAACAGTAACAGACAGGACTTGAAATATATGTTTCCTATTAATGAAAAATATTTCACGGTTAGGTGTGCAGTAATTGCTATTTTAGACAAGCCTTTTCAAATTGAATCAAGTACACAAGTAGAAGGTACAATATCTCAAAAAGGAAGGCTCAACAATTACAAGGCAAATGAGATTATTCTAAAATATAACTACTCAAAAAAATTACATAGCACAATATTCCACAACCCTTTAAAAATGCCACCAGCTGATACTTTACATAACACTGCTGCAGTATTACAATAAGAGCATATTTTATTTGCTAAAGCTCGATAAAGGAAGCCATGCTTGCAAAATAATATGGAGTGGTATTATGAAAACTTTGCGAGGTTAATACTTACTTAAACCTGCCAGAAAAATGAGGACAAACAAAATCAGATTGTCAACAAAAAATAGTTTAAGTTTATAATACAGAAAAAGAACTCATTAACACTTCCAAGCGCAGTTTTGAGAAAAGAAATACACAAGATGACTGAAACAATCTTTGTAAAACCATACAAAACTGCAGCAGATAACATGTAAAATTTTATGATGTTAATACAAAAGTTTAATACTACACTTGAATTTAAAAAAAAAAAAAAACCCTTCATCTGCTGATTATATTGAAGTGAACACTTCTTCCTTGCCCTGATACGATCAATGGTAGACTGAATTAAGAAATCCTTCTCTTAAACGAGTCAAGTTCTATGTTCCCTTTATATTACTTAATGCAAAGATCTTTTCATGTCTACTTGCCTGACACCACAATTGTGTATTACCTTTTCACAGTTTCCCTTCCTAGAGCCAAACATTTTAAGTAACTTTGTGAGTAAGAAAGGAATTATATAAGCAAGGAAAATAAATGAATTCTTTAATGAGACAGACCCTGTGACACATTTACTTGCAATTAATTAAAGCTTTTGATATATACCTCAGAAGAACATTAAGAAAGCAGAGCTGCCAACCTTGTCAAACCAAAATAGGAACTCAAATGGCCAATAAACAGAATTTCCAGTAGAAAAACAGAATTTTACAAAACAAAACTTACAACAATAACTGCACAGCACACTTTCTTTGACAAGTTGTGCAATCTGTGCCAAGGTCACAATAATGGGGTCTGGGGAAACTGAGTTCATTCCCCTTGTACAGGAATGCAAACTTGTACTGTGGGCGATATCTGGCATCTGCAGTGAAGTACACATATCATATGTGCAGGACATGTATGGCTTATAATGCAGAACTCACAAGTGCAAACTGCAAACTTATCAATGCATATAACTATGTATGGTAAATGAGCCTGTAATTATGAATTTTGAAGAAAAAACAGAATGCCGTATTTTTCTCCAAAAAACAGAATTATTTGGGCAAAAACAGGATGGTTGGTAGCTCTGCGAAAGCTGAACTTTTCAAAAGTGCAATATCATTTCCAGTAACCTTTAAAAAAATTCAAATTATTGAGATACCCATTGTACCAACCAACAAGGCATTTCTATATTTTGTCACAGGGTGATTCTTCAAAGCTGAATTAGTAATAGTACTCACCAAGGTATTTTGGTTCAATAACATGTACACCAGTTGATGGTAAACTGAATCCTTCCCTTATGTTGTTATCTCTGAGAGAAACACTGGTATCTCCTAAAGTCACACCAGTCAGAATAGATGTCTTGGGGTCCATTATTGCCACCGTTTCATTGGCAACTTGCAAGGAGTACTGATTGGATGGCATGGGTAAAACTATAAAAGATACCATACACAAAATAAAACCATTACAGTGATGAAGTACCATAGAGATTGGAAAAAATGTTTTTTTTTTAAGAAGAAAATTAAATTTACCCCTTTCCCCCCACCCCCCACCCCCCAAAAAAGCAAATATTTTAAATTCTGTAACCAGTGGCAATGCTGGAATGTCAAAATGGGGGGAGGGTAAATTAAAGACAAGTTTAATGTGGGGGGAGAGAAAAAAATTTCAAGCACAGCACAAAAATGATCTCAAAGTGCCCATTCCTGGGGGGGTCCAGGGGGTAAGCCCCCAGAAGCCCTGAGGTTTAGCACACCTTTGGATGAAAAATTAAGTCCCTAGAGAAGTATATTATTATTTACTTTTTTTGGTTCACCCAACTCCTGACTTCCCTAACTTGGGGTCACTGGCTGAAACCTTGTAACCCCTGTAAATGCCTCCCAACTTTCTGCATGCTGTACAGTACAAAAGCTCCAATTCCAAAATTCCATCGTAATTTTACAACATCCTTCACCACAGCTATAGACCAATTTCTATGACTATACCCAATTTGCCAATTATGTTAATATGATAATAACATCAGTAAGTACACTACTAGCTTCCAACTTTGAGATTAAGCAAACAGAGCATTTTCCAAAAACTTACTTGTAACTTTCCCTTGCCTTAGTTTCTCTACATAAAATGGAACTTGACAGTGAGGTAATATGTAGATTTCCTGCGATGGATTCAACATCAAATGATCAATCACAATCAGTCGTACCACACTCGGTTTTACATCCTAGAAAGAATCCAAACATAAGTATGCAACAGAAATTTAGTTAACCAGAAAGCCAAAAGGCTTAGTGATTCCTTGCTGCTGAAATGTAAGGCCTTTTTTCACATTGACATTGCTTTGCAATGTTTTTCAATTAACAGGGCTCCATAATGTGCCCACAGAGTACACATGCAAGGCATCCAATCTTCCTACATTGAGATCCCCCTTGCCCGTCGTGAACCCAAATGACATTTGACCTCCACCAAAAACTTCTGGGACCATGTACTCACTATGTGCCATCTTCATGACAAGTTACAGCACCCTACATGTGACCTTTCTTGAAAGACTGTGCAGGAAAGCTTGTCAGGCTTTGAACATGCTGACTCCAAATGAACTTTGACCTTTGGGAAAATCAATAGGGATCATCTACTAAATATGACCAACCCACACACTAAATATGAGCACAGTCACATGTACCGTTCTTGAGATACCGTGTTTACGAAGTTTTGACCTATTGACCTCTCGTGACCCCAAATGACCTTTGACCTCCACCAAAAAAAAGGGGGGGATCATCTACTCAATATGGCCAATGCACACACCAAATATGAGATTAGTCACACTTACTCTTCTTGAGATACCGTGTTTACAAGCAATTTCTAAGGAATTTACCTATTGACCTCTCGTGACCCCAAATGACCTTTGACCTCCACGAAAATTGATAGGGATCATCTACTCAATATGACCAACCCACACACCAAATATGAGCATATTCACATGTACCGTTCTCGAGTGACTGTGTTTACCAAGTTTTGACCTTTTGACCTCTCGTGACCCCAAATGACCATTGATCTCCACCAAAAAAAAGGGATCATCTACTCAATATGACCAACCCACACACCAAATATGAGCATATTCACATGTACCGTTCTCAAGATATCGTGTTTACGAAGTTTTGACCTTTTGACCTCTCGTGAACCCAAATGACCTTTGATCTCCACGAAAATCGATAGGGATCATCTACTCAATATGGCCAATGCACACACCAAATATGAGAATAGTCACACTTTCTCTTCTTGAGATACCGTGTTTACAAGCAATTTCTAAGGAATTTACCAATTGACCTCTCGTGACCCCAAATGACCTTTGACCTCCACGAAAATCGATAGGGACCGTCTACTTAATATGACCAACCCACACACCAAATATGAGCATATTCACATGTACCGTTCTCGAGTTATCATGTTTACGAAGTTTTGACCTTTTGACCTCTCGTGACCCCAAATGACCTTTGATCTCCACCAAAAACAATAGGGATCATCTACTCCATATGGCCAATGCACACACCAAATATGAGATTAGTCACACTTACCCTTCTTGAGATACCGTGTTTACAAGCAATTTCTAAGGAATTTACCTATTGACCTCTCGTGACCCCAAATGACCTTTGACCTCCACGAAAATCGATAGGGATCATCTACTCAATATGACCAATCCACCCACCAAATATGAGCATAGTCGCAGGTACCGTTCTTGAGATATCATGTTTACAAGGTTTTGACCTTTTGACCTCTCGTGACCCAAAATGACCTTTGATCTCCACCAAAAACAATAGGGATCATCTACTCAATATGACCAACCTACACACCAAATATGAGGTTAGTCACACTTACCCTTCTTGAGATATCGTGTTTACAAGCCAAAGCGTCACATACACACACACACACACACCTACACACACACACATACACACGACATCACCATCGCATAGATTCCTTGCCTGCCTTCGGCAAGGAATCAAAAATGCACCCATGTTTTGTCATTTGAACTGTTGATGATATCCAATTGGAGGTTACACAATAAAGCACACTACATATACAATGCTGACTTTCTACACTGGCATTATAGACTAACATCCAGGTATGCAGATCAGCTTTCTCAATTTTTGGTTAAGGTATAGTATATTCATGGTTTTTATCTTCACAGACCTCTTGCAACCTATAGCCTCTATGCAATACCAGAGTGCAAAAATACACCAAGGTTTCAACATGCCTCGATTTTCAGAAAAATCTATGGTTGTCCTCTGGACAACCATTTCACAATTCTTGGTTGTCTGCAAGGAAATTTGGTGGTCTGAAACTTTTTTCATGCAACTACAAAGCAGTGAGGGTGTTCTATATAAGTGGTCTTGAATACCAGAAAGCCAAAAGGCTTAGTGATTCCTTGCCATCAAATACCTTACCTGCTTTCAAATTGACAGTGCATGATAGATTTTTCTTTACATTTTAGGCACAGAATTTTCGCAATTTTACCGCTGGTGACCTCAAATGACCTTTGACCTCTACCAAAAACAATAGGCTTCTTTCTCTCGACATGACAAATCTATATACCAAATATGAAAAGTATCTGTTACTCTTATCTGGAGATATTGTGTTTACAAGCCATTTTCGAAGTTTTGGCAATTTTACTGCTGGTGCCCTCAAATGACCTTTGACCTCTACCAAAAGCAATAGGCTTCTTTCTCTCAACATGATAAATCTACAAACGAAGTATGAAAATTGTCTGGCAATCCCATCTGAAGATATCGTGTGTACAAGCCATTTTAGGTGTTTTCGCAATTTTACCGCTGGTGACCTCAAATGACCTTTGACCTCCACCAAAAACAATAGGGTTCTTCTTCTAAACATGACAAATCTATTTACTAAGTATGAAGAGTGTCAGTTACTCCTATCTGAAGATATTGTGTGTACAAGCCATTTTCAGCATTTTCGCAATTTTACAGCTGGTGACCTCAAATGACCTTTGACCTCAACCAAAAACAATAGGGTTCTTCCTCTCAACATGACAAACCTAGAAACCAAGTATGAGAAGTGTCAGTCACTCCTATCTGAAGATATCGTGTTTACAAGCCATTTTCGAAGTTTTCGCAATTTTACTGCTAGTGACCTCAAATGACCTTTGACCTCTACCAAAAACAATAGGGTTCTTCCTCTCAACATGACAAATCTATACACCAAATATGAAAATTGTCGGGCAATCCTATCTGAAGATATTGTGTTTACAAGCCGTTTTCGCAATTTTACCGCTGGTGACCTCAAATGACCTTTGATCTCTACCAAAAACAATAGGGTTCTTCTTCTCAACATGACAAATCTATATACCAAATATAAAAAGTGTCGGACATTCCTATCTTAAGATATCGTGTTTACAAGCAAGTGTCACAAACACACACACATACACGCACACGCACACACACACACATACACACACACGACATCACCATCGCATAGATTCCTTGCCTGCCTACGGCAAGGAATCAATAAAGAGGTGATGTTGGAGAGACAAGACAACGAAGTCTGAAATATTATATGATGAAAAAAGTCAACACAGTTGATCAGTCAGCAGTACAGTTTTCAATCAGGTAAGGGCAGGCAGTTATAGCCAAGTCACTTATGTATTTCCTGTTCCCAGCTGCCCATACTGGCTGGTTAGATAAATGGCTCTCCCCTAGAGGCAATTAAGCTGCTTTTCAATTTTTACCTAGACAACGGATTGTGCATCAGACAACAATAGTTGTCCATCTAACAACCAACTTTTAACTTTTTAGTCTAGCGGTGAATCTGAAAAAGGGTCTAAAAATTGCCCAACCCCATACCGTTTTGTAAAATAAAGCAACTATGCTTTAAGTGATGCTTATGATGTAACTTTTAATTTTAGATTGGTTGTCACTTTTAAAAAGTTCCCGAACATGCAAATTTTCAAGGCCAAATGTCAAAAAAGGTCAATTTTTTTAAATTAATTTACATGTCACATACTTTCCTGTGAAGGTCTTTACAAAGTCCTACTGGTAGACATACATGTCTTACACAACTTTAAAGTTGTCAAATTTCAATAAAAATAAAGGACTTACAAACCCTTTGTAGTGTGTTTTCATACCTTAAACAGAGGAATTTAAATTTTTGTTTACAGCCTTAACAGTTTAATATTTTTCGAGATTTTTGATCCAGTTTTTTCGGAGAAATGTGACCTAAGATCTAAGAATGGATATAACCATCACACCAATGTCACCTAAGTAACCTATGCCTTGCAGTCGTGTAGCCACGGGGAGGGTTTGGGGGTTAGAATCCCCCAACCCCCCCCATGATGCAACCTTGCAATGCAAGAAGAACCTAAACTAGTGGTTTTTTCTCTCTATTCTTAGACTTTTCCCTCATATCGTGCCAAACCCCCCCCCCATGACACCAAAATCCTCCCCATAACACAATCCTGGCTACTGAGTACGCGCCTGTCCTGGAGGAAATCTGCGAATGTGGAAATAGAAATGTTTATGATACAAGCTCGAGTTTTGGAAACGTATACATCAGTGAAACGTATATATAATGTTAAAATTGACTAAATAAAACAGGTAGTGGATGATATTATCTACTAGATCTAGGAGATAGACGTGTTTAGATTGCAGAAGAATCTTTTCTATTAATAATCTCCTGCTGTAGCCAAAACTGACAGAATTTCATGTATATTATTAGAAGATCAAAATATCAAAATTTCCTCACGAATGACAGTTTCAGTTTTTTTTAACTTCCTTAGTGTTCTCAGTATTGTTCGATGTCAGTGCTTATTGATTCCTTGCCGAAGGCAGGCAAGGAATCTATGCGATGGTGATGTCGTGTGTATGTGTGTGTGTATGTGTGTTTGTGACGCTCCTTGTAATCGTGATATCTTGAGATAGGAATGACTGACACTTTTCATAGCTGGTATATAGATTTGCCATGGTGAGAGGAAGAACCCTATTGTTTTTGGTGGGAGTCAAAGGCCATTTGAGACCACCAGAGATCAAAGACCGAAAACCTTGTAATCGCAATATCTTGAGTTAGGAATGACTGACAGTTTTCATATTTGGTATATAGATTTGCCATGTTGAGAGGAAAAACCCTATTGTTTTTGGTAGAGGTCAAAGGTCAATTGAGGGTCGCCGTTTTCAGTGGTTTATGAGGACAACAAAGCACCCCTTTATGGCAAGGAATCACTAAGCCTTTTGGCTTTCTGGTTACAGTTTCGGCAGTTCGACCGAATCACCTGCAGCCTATGTGAATGTATCACATGATCACCAACAAAGCAAGCATATATACTTCCAGATCAGAGGAGATGTAACTTAGCCAGGATACAAATCACATGCCTGCATTTGTTGGTTTAAGTTGGGATGCTATGTGCTTAAATTCAACAGGGCAAACATTTTCTTTAACTGTGACATCACATGCTTTAGGTCTATTAGCATAAAGGCATGGAATTATGATCAATGTTTCTGTCCTATTACCATTTTATGATGACCCACATCTTCTGTATCTAGCCAAACCCACCACTTAAGCTAAGAAATCCTCAAAGGAAAACAAATCAATTTTTATTCATTCTACACCATTTCCAAGCATACAATATACTGCACACTTAGCTTCAGTTTCTAACCAACTGGTTTAAGTCTGGCCGGCCAGTTGCTGTGGCCGGCCACAGCAATTTTTCCAGTTGTGGATCACTGGCTTGTTTTCCCTACTCCATTGATTATGCTGAGAACAAAACACAATGGCAGAAGGTTTCATTTTTAGAGTCCAAAGTCTTTGGAATGACCCTATAGGCCATCTCCAAAAAATTTTAAATACATGTAAATAAACATTTCAAACTCTTTTCATGGTTGTCCAATTTTCTGGGACAACTAAAATTCCCTACAGACAAATAAAAGTAAAAGGTTGGTTGTCTAATGGACAACCTCTTTCTCCCACAATGAGTTACAAAATCAGCTAGCTTGTATCTGATTGAAGAAGTACTCGGCTGACTGGTCAACTTTTTCAACTTTTCCATAAATTCACACAATATTTCAGACTTCAAAAGTTTTTGTTTCTCAAAGATCAAATGTTTTTATTCTTCAAGACCAATAATACATAAACCGAACTGCTGTCTCGTAATTGTGTGAAAATGTTTCAGACAACTAAATTTTCTTGAGAAGGACTAAAAAATAATGAAATGGTAGCTTGAAGAAAAACCATATTTTTTCTCAAAATTGAGGCCTGAAAAGACCACCTTTTATATTTCATAGAAAGACAAATAGGGTTTACTGCAGTATTCCTTAAAGTATATTTTATAAAAGTGAGCATTAACGTTTTATATATGACAGGAGGAAATCTCTTATTACAGTTACAATACCTTAAACACATCTGCATTGAGTCTGGCTTCAACCTTTGCTGAGCCTGCTTTTAATCCTTCAATGAGGATGCGGTCACCCTGACGGTCTTTTTGTTCAAACTTGGCTATGTGAGGAAGTGCTGTATATTTTGATTCCTGGAAAGTCACGAATCTAGAATAAAGATATGAAGAAATATATGCAAATCACCAGGCTAACTCACCTCTCCTGTAGAATACATACTTTTAACTTAATACTTAAGTAAAAAATTTTCAATGTCAATTGAAAGTAATCAGAAAATGTACATTGAACATACCCACAACGATTTTTATTTCACATTATCCCATTGACAAGTGTGTATGGGAAGCAGTTCCTACAGGGTAGGATTCTTTGGAAGAGTGTTTTGCACTTATTTTTTCTTCAGGACTAATAAAGTAATTGAAGATAAAAAGAAGAAAATCTGAGAGCAAAGTAAGGAACACAATGCTGTGCTGTCTTGGAAACAATCATCAGACAAATGATGGGCACTTTTTCAATTACACTTAACTATGTAACACAAGTGAGAGAATAATAGAATTATTGCCCACAAGCTTCTGTCACAGAGAACACAATTGTCTAGAGGAATGTTTCACACACGTACCAATTTATTAAACAAAATAATCTACTCACTTAAGGATGCTCTTTGCATCTATAACAGTGTGCGCTGTGTCATCTGACAAAAGGGACCATTCAAATTCCAGTCCTTCTAAGCTGCTAAATGTGTTATCTAGCAACATAAAAGAAAAAAAGCAACAATCAAGGATCAATATGAAATGCAGGATATTAAGATGCTCTTTTTTGGCAGAGTATTAATCACTCAGAAAATGTTTTTGCACTTGACAAATTAAAAGACGAGGGTTATGTTTTATCATTAAAACAAAGCAGTCTTATTAAGCTTTCCTTTTTCTCTACATTATCCATTCACCCATCCCTAGGATTATGGAGCATAGCTTTTTCTGGTCCCCAGCAGTAGGAGAATAAGTAAACAAATTATGTGCATAGAGAAAATGAGCTCTACAGCTGTGATGGAATGAGAGGTTATTGCTCATTGCTTGTGATCTCTATCTACGGCTGCCTCATTAACTTATCATGTGGACTGCTTCTAGTCACTTGGCTGTTCAGAATATTGATTGATTGAGAAGGAGCACAATGTGTAGAGTAATCTGCCAACTGCTGGAGATTAGAAAAAGCTATGCTCCCTATTTTAATGAGCCCCGAGATATAAGAAACAACACCAATGACCTTGAACCAACCACGAATGAGGTGAAATCAATTGAAGAAATCTTGCTTCCACTGACATCACATGCCCCTCCCCTTTTGACTTGCAAAAATTAGTGCAGTTTGCAAGCTAGTGCAGTTAGCTTACAAGCAGCTGACAACCGTGTGTGACTGTTGCACTCACTGTTGGTTTTTGCCTGGCAGTGGGCATGGCTTACTTCAGCGAAATTACTCTATAGTCACCTCTCTTGAGATTACTTACCACTGAACTTGCGAGAAAGAAGCATCCTACAGTCAATGTCCTTAAGGTAACATGGTGTGTGTGGGGGGAGGGGGGGGTGGTCAAATGATGTAGGTTAGTTTACTCGAGACCCTTCTCTTTGTTTCAGTTCGAACAACCATTTGGCAGTGTACAATAGCTTAAGCCTACATCACATACCTCATCACTTACTGCACAGTAGAGTACTACATTTTACTAACAAATCCATTTAGTAAATACCCCTCAAGCAGCCAGTCTATAGAGTTGTCACAGGCTATTGTGATGAACTTTAGTAAAATATCTAACAATTTTTTGGCTTATGTGGTATGTTGTATGTTTCATTTCAGTACTGACTATGTAGAGACAGCTGAGATTGCGTTGACACCCAAGGCAATTTTAGCAAGAGGGAAGTGCCTTCTGTTCGCTCACTGTTGTACAAAGTTTAACCAGTCTCATACTCAGTTCAATCAATTTTACAAGGGTTGCACAACTACTTCCGGTGACTTCCGATTCCTATGACCGCGACATAAAACCTAAAATTAACCTGACAACTATGAATAAAATATTCACTGATTCAAATCCTTGAACACCTTATTTTTAGCCTAAGCATTATTAACACATACACTTATCTCATTAGAGTAATCGTTCAACTCTTAGAAGCATTTTAAAATACTTTGATTCCTTTCTGCACACGCGATTAAGATGTAACTATATCCTTTCCGACTTTGAATTTCAAAAGAAAGCTACTTCACATGAACTGTTCAATACTTCAACCATTGAAGAATGCTTCTTGAAAAGGTATATCTTACCTTTATCATCGAGGGCTCTGACTTCAAACTCTTCTGGGGAATCTCCAAGGTACAGGATACGGGTTGTTGTAACAATATCAATAAACACAATTTTAGCCACAATGACATCACAACGAAGAGATAAGCCACTGCCTGTAAAAATACAAGATTGCAAGCAAATTATTACCTCACCATTAACCCAAAGTGTGACTGTGTGGAGCATGTTAAAACCTGTCAAATAATGCAAACTTGATTTCATAATCCACATTTTTGTAGCAAATTTTGTCCAATATGTTTACTTATTCCAATTATGTCACAGTATATGTCATTCTTTGCAATGTTTTTTACAGACTAGCAACAACAGTTCAATACAGTTTTTTTCAGAGTTAATGCATACCACCAGAAAGTGTTGCCATGTATGTAGTAAGAGGATATTTCAAGATCCAATTATGGTTACTTCATGTCAAAACCAACTGCAATATAAGCAGGATGAAGAACAATTTCTAGCTCTGTACAGCTACTGTTCTACACTAGATAAAAGAGACTAAAATACTATACCTTCTTCTTCTGCATAAACAACTGTTGTTTTTTGAGATGGGTGGGTAGACACAGCAGTCACTACAGCCATAGAGGAACAACTTCTCCCTGCCTTTGGATTTAGAAGCTGAACTGATGCTATTTCAGGATTAAGCGACTTCCTAAACATTGAAAGGAAAAAAACTAAAGAAAGTAATTGCAAATTTATCCTGAAAATGAAGAGTAATTTAACTCTCAAGCCTTAAGTTTGAGGGGTGTAACTGCCATCCCATATGATCACACACCTAAAAGTGGGTATTGTCATTCCAATGTGGGCTTAATGGACTCCAACCTACACAGGAGGTGGGCTGAAGTAGTCATGCTTGCACACCACACACATAGTACACATATAGTATTGTAAAATGCAATACATAGAAATCTTGTGGCATACGTGGTCTATGCATACACCATTACACTGTAGGGCTGTGCATTATCCATTTATTATTCTTTTATTAACCGGCAGTTACCGTCTAAACCAACAAGAGCCCAATGGGCACTGTGGTTCCTTGCTGGATATTATAAGAACTGTACAGCCAGTCTCCAAAATAGAGCTAAGCAAAAGCTCATACTCAATGTTTGTAACATCTTCACAAGGGGTATTTTAGTACTAATATTATATGAAATCAAAGATTAAATTTCTGGGGCCTTACTTACATTCAACTTTTATAATGCTTGGTGATCCTTCAAACACACTACCTCATTTCCATATGTATTTATGCTTGTAATCAAACTTGATATTATCACTAATAAACAATACACAATGTGGTCAGAGAGAGAGAAACACCCCTTTTATTTTGTTATTTTTACCTGCTCTCAAATAAAACATGCTATTAATTTAAAACAATCTACAATTTGTCCTGTTTGCTACCTCTACACAGAAAACAGGGTTTATTCAGCAGTTAAGCAGAAAGCAAGTGATAAATGGGGTGTGATAATAGAATGAGGATTAGGTTATCCCACAGAGCACAGCAGTATTGAAGAGACACTGTATAATCCATGCATTGCTTCCACTGGCAGAGAGACCAGTTTAATGCAGAGTGACCTGTGCTCAGTGAAATCTACAGATTTCAGTTATTGCCCTCTGAAAACTTTGAATGATCCAAAATATGTGTACCACCCGAAGGAATCATTACTGAAGGAACGTAAAGGCCAAATTTCTAAGGTGTTTGGGCGTATAAGCATGCAAAACCAGGTGAGATAAAAAATCTATCAAACCTATCTTTATCTAGCTTAAAAGATTTTCTAAATAACATTTCCAGCAGTTGACCTCCAGTGACCTTGATGACCTTTGACCTTACCTTAACACAGATTGATTTAAAATCTGTCTTTTCTACCTTACAATACTGTGTTAAACCGTTTTTCAGTGTTTGACCCCTGGTGACCCAAGATTACCCCTTCACCTTCACCAAACATATCCAATTTCATCCTTACACAATAACATATCCACACACCACGTATGACATCTATCCTAGTTTCCTACCTAGAAATATTGTGTTGAGAGGTTTTTAGTTTTTGACCTCTGGTGACCCCAAATGACCTTTGACCTCCACCAAAAACAATAGGGCACACCTTCTCCCTATGACCAATCTATGTACCAAATCCAAGTTCCGTCCAACCTCCCCTTGCTGAGTTAGAGCATACCGAAGCAAGTGTCACACACAAACACACAGGGCATACCCGAATTCAATGCCTTACGGGGTACACAGAACTGTTCCCCATTAGGAAATGGTCGGGATTCCCCTTTAGCATGTCATGCGGTACGTGAATGCCACGAGCGAGGGCAGGCTCTTGCATATCACGTGACAGGGCTCATTGCAGTGTCCCAATTTTTTGGTAGCTAGTTATGAGCTCTGCGTGAGCCAGGAAAGACATGCGAGGCTTCAGCTCTCATGAGCCGCCTGTACCCAGCAAGGTATCGTTTACAAGCTCACACACACATACACACACACACACGCCAACCTGACTACATAAGTTCCTTTGCTACCGCAAGGAACCAAAAATGATGTCATGCTCAGCACATCAACAAAACCACCATTTCCAAATAGAGCCATCACTATTTATACAGGGAGTTCAAGTCTAAAATGGCTTCATATATTATGTTTGCTACTGTTGGCTTGTGGCAAAAATGTTTTTTGCACATTAAAATCCTATCCCGCATATACTGAAGCTTTTTCAGATAACAGTATGCACACTTTTGAACATTCCACCCTCTGATCCTATGTATCATGACATTTCATCAATTTGCTAGTTAGTTAGATGGAGTTTTACAGCCCAGTTTCCAACCTATTGGTTCAAGTCAAGCCGGCCACGGCTTTTTTTCCAGTTGTGGCTCACTGGCTTGTTTTTCCTACTCCACTGCTTATGCAGAGCATCACGCACAACGGCAGTAGGTTCCTTTTTTAGAGTCTTTGGTATGACTTGACCTGGGAAGCCAACCAGGGACTTCCGCGCGAGAAGCGGATGCTCTACCGTTAGACCAAACACGCTGTTGACATTTCATGAAACACTACTAACACCACTGTTTCAAAACACTACTAACACTGTTTCAATGCAGCTTGTTTGTGGTGCAGTCAATACATGTACAGCACCCAGGTGTTTGTCATGGTAGCGATCTGTGCTATTGCACTGTAAACTGCCAGTCAGCTGCAAACAGCAGAGACCGAATGTTACTTTGTGTACTGTACTTACAGTCTGAACAATATTCTTGTGATGCTATCCACGTAATCTACAGTGTATACCCACACGTACATTTTACATATTTGCTCAGAGTGCAAGACACTGGAAGAGACTGAAGAGTAATGTTAAAATTTTACCGATTGTCGCTGCTGCCTTGTGTCTGTTCAACACCTCAACTGTGTAATTAAAATTCTGCCTGCAATTTTGTAACTTTGTACAAAACTGGCAAAGTTCCTCTGTGATTATGTGGGGGAATTTTTCAAAGTTCCAAGTCCAAATGCTTGAAATTTCATGAACCGAAAGTGCCTCCATATCATTGTTTGATGTACAACGTTAGTTTTACAACAGTAATAATAGCATAATAATGATGTACACTTCCCAACTTTCGTGTACAAAAAAAATGATCAGGCTATACACCTAAGCTCAACTGGCCAATGAACTATGTATGTTTACTTATAATGAAAATTAACAGTATGGAATGTTCCATTTTGTACGATATTGGGTAACAAACAACAAAATGGCGAGAATTATTTCAGGCTTGGGCTCGTATTTTTACCAGTTAATTTTTTTTTCCAAATACTTCTACTAACAATGAAAAATTATGACATTAATGGAGGTGCTGCATGATAAATTATTTCGGTCACCTACAGTGAGGAGATTTATTCAAATATATTTTTGTTCCCTAATCATAGTCTGGAGACGAGAAGGTTGTAATGCCCTTGAAGTACAAAGCTTTGTATTAAATTTTTCAGAGTGGCATTTGCACGTTTCCGTTGCAGCTCCCTAATTCTCTTGTGGGTTTTGAAGGCAAGTTGCATTGTTAAAAGGCTCCCTGGAAGATCAAGCGTGACAGGCCTATTAATACAATGGGATTTTTAACAAGAAGTACCACAGCTCATTGTGCAAGCTGATCAATAAGCAAGAAAAACTAAATACAAATGCAGGGTAGGCAGGGTCAAAAGATTTCAATGATCAGTTCATCATATCTTCCTATCATTTTAGGTGGCAAGATTAGCAATTGTTGTGCCATTTTAAGTGTAGAACTTTGTGGTTTATGATACAAATGGCATAAATGAACACAGCCAAAATTGCAGCACTGAACAAAAGGAATTATGAGGATACAAAAACAAAGAGTGTTTGCATGGGTAGCAAAATAGAGGAACAACGTACTGAACCCAATCCCCTTACCAGTCAGGTATCCAGGTACTCCATGTTACAGTGACTAAAAGATAATGCATTTTGTTTGGTATACTCCATAAGACATTCATGGTAATATTTACAGCTGTACTTGAGAGATAGCAATCACATTCATAAGTTTAAAAACACTTACAGTAATTTGTCACAAGGTTTTGTCGTCTGGTTTTGTTCCAAATAAAAAATGACAAGTAAAAGAAAGGTAACAGAAAACAGTCAAATAAGAAATTTTGTACATCCCAAGGCCTATATCAATTTGGCATTGAATTGTGGGACATTTTCCTACTCAAAAAGTAAGCAGATAAAAGCACCTTGGAAGCTTTTCCTTTTAAAACACTGATTTAAAAATATTTACCACTCAGAGCCCTGTATTAGGGTATTCTCTTGCTTTGCTTCCAAAATTACCAATGTAAACAAACATAGTCATGCTTATGAAATTCACTCAAGCTAACGTACAACATGCCGTCGCATCATCAGGAAAGGGCTTTGTATGTTCTGACTTAGGTGGCCATATGTTGACATCCAGGCATGCTAACAAAGGTTTTATGGCATAAACTTTGTAGTGTGCCCGAGCACTATTTTGTGGAAAACTAACATAATATGTATTGGCCTGTTTCACAAAACCTTTTCATGAATACTTACAGTTTCATTACAGTGTCACCGGGAAACAAAGTACAAACAACTTTCAAACTAAACATGATTTCCTCTCTTCATTCTCAGTCTCGGAGAATGCTTACACAAATTGGCAAAATAATAAAATATTCTAGCAGGGCTGTTGCACTAAAAATATGACAACGCAAAAAATATCAAATGTCAAGAATTTGAGTGATTAACATTTTTAAGAACCTTTTCTAAACAACCATACCAAATTTTTCAAAAATCCAACCAGTACTTTTCAAAATGTAACAGATTTTATATCTCCATAATCCTACCGATTATTCCAAATGGCTGTATGCTTCAGTGTTATGTTCTGCATGAAAAAGTTCGTCAAAAACAACATTGTAACGGCTCCCTCAGGCACTTTGATTATTCATTACTGTGTAATGTACCCCAGATGTGCTGGCGTGAATATGCCATGCCATGAGATTTTAGCCCACCGAGTGTGGTGTTATTACAGTACTTTTGCTTGGAAAAAAAATCCTGTATCCTTTAAGAATGCTTTAAATAGGATTGAGCTCCCAAGGGTTGATAGTATTAAGTACCTAGGCCTAGGAATTACCATTAACTAAAGAGCTAAACTGGGATAAGCACATCCAGAATAACTGTAACAAGGGAAATAAATTTCTAGGCCTTTTTCTCAGAAACTTGTCTTGGTGCCCGTGAGATGTCATGTTAATGGGAATATAAGGTATTCTTCGACCAGTGCTGGAGTACACCATACCGTTTGGGACCCTCACCAGGTCTAGGCCTAGGCCTATCTGCATGACAAACTGGAAAGACTCAGTCCAGTTAATTTTCGTAACAAAGGTGAAGGGGGAGGGATGCGAGTTGCTTATGTAGACCAGTTAAAGCTAATTCAGTAATAAAAGGAATTTAAGTGATGACCCTTTAAAGGAAGGGGTGATGTAGAGTGTTGGTGCATTCCTTTAATATAACAGTTCTTATATAGCGCCTTACACAAGAAGTCACAAAGCGCTAACCTGTTTATTCTGTAGAGAGTTTTTGAAGAGCATTTCTCTGTTATGTATTGATATGCTAAGTATAGCATACTATGGGGCTTATTATGTTAATGTATGTAGATTTGTGGCAAGCAGCACATGTGTACAAGTAAGTGAACAAGTCAGTTTGAACCCGTATTTCGTTGTGTTTAGTTGTGTTTTTTTTTGTGTTGGTCACTTGCTGTTCACCCATCTTCCTGTACTCTACAAGCTACAGTAGCTTTATTGCCTCTGACTTTTCTAGAGAGCCAGGATCTATGCCCAACCTCATGAAAGAACTACTGTAAACACTACTGAAAAGGTCCATTAGGGAAAACTATCACTGGATTGCAGGAAATAGTTTAACCCAATTCGTAAACTATGACATAGCTCCCAAGTCCCGAGAGGCTAATGTAGATGCGGGTCCAACCAGTGGCGGAACTACCACATAGTCAGAGGGGGCGGTCGCCCCCCTTGACGGACTCAAATTGCGTGTCAGCCCCCTTTTTACTCTTTTTACCATATAGAAGCATATGTATCTACCTACATAAAAGCGCCCCTACAGCCCATTTTTCGCCCCCTCTGACCAAATATTCTTGCCCTTCAAACTTTGAAGCACCCCTACAGGCCATTCTTGCCCCCTACGACTGAATTCCCTTCCTCCGCCACTGCGTCCAACCGATCTGTACATCGGTGGATCCCCGGCCTGGGGGAGGGGTTTTTCGAAAATTTTTGAATTTTAGAAGTGTCTACACGCAAAATGGTGGCTCTTTTTTGGCAAATCAGTCAACACAATGTCCTTAGGTCACCGCCAAAAAAGTTAAGTAAAGTACTACATTTTTTGCCGTAACCTAGAAAAATATTGTATTGAGAGATTTGCCAAAATAATATTATGCAGATACTCACAAATGCGCAATGACTAAAACCTCTCCTTATCACAATATTTACATGTAATAGTTATTTTTGAGGTAAATTTTGGTGAGGTGCCGGCACAGTATTCAAATGTCAACTCGGTGGATCACCGGCGGTCGCACCATGCTGCAGGTGATTTCCAATATCTTCTTATACATCACGCATGGTATTCTAGCCATGAAAACATATAGGCCTAGCGAAGAATGTCAAGAACCATCATGACAGTAAAGAATGTTCGGGAAACTCTGAGAGGAGCCCTGCCTAAAACCCGCGAAGTGGTTATTTATTTTCGCTATTGGACACGGCGTTGAACGACGTTATTACACTATTTACCCAGTGACAGGAATATATTCCATACAGGTCTGCTGCGAAGGTTACCCGATAACGATGTTGCGACAGCAAGCATAGCTACAGTACCATATGTACCTGTACCTAGGCCTATGCATTGTATATAGCAGCGCAAGCATTTGAATGGACCGTGAGATAAGATTACTGAATTTGTAGTTATCGGTAGGCCTAACGTTAAGCTGAATTATTTGCTAATTTATGTGGTTCTCTTACTAAGAATACTTCCGAGATTTGAAATGAGGGTTTTTCAGAGGGGTGGGTGGGTCAGTGGGTTTAGGTGTTCAAATGTGGGTCAAACCCATGAAATGCGGGTCACTTGGGAGGTAGGGCCGCCGCCTAGGCCCTATGCTACGACCTCAATGTGGAAGTGCTAGAGAGTACTGGCGAGAATGGATTGAGAGACGTTGACCCAGAACCCTGCAAAATAATTTTCGTAGTGATTTTTCACCCTTTGCAAAGTGATATTAAGGGAAAATTGTCTCTGAGGAACAAAGGGATGCTGTTTGAGGTCCATCTGAACTTCTGACATGGACTAACGTTAGCCTAACAAAGCCTTTGACTTGAGCCTTTTGCAGCAAGGCTAAAAATGTCAAAGTAGGCCCAGGTATGCTCTTTGTGTGAAGGATTCATGTGTGGAGTGTCCGACCTTGTTAGTATGTATATATAGCCTAGTGTATAGTATATGAATAAAAGTTAAAACGCTTCGAACGCCTGTGGGCCTGGCCTTGGCCTGGTTACGAGACCAGGATACTTAGCCTACCATACATTGTCAACGAAGAAAAACCAGGCCTAAGCAAATTAAGACGTTCAATTACCACCGATAGCATCCATCACTGGCCTCGAGAGTAAAATTGATGGCAGTTGTAGCATAGTACGGAAGCATAATTCTGGGCACGTTAAGTCTGTTTCCACTGCAAAAGAAAATGCAGGTTAAAAACAAGCATAATTTCAACGATTGCCTCTTGAAACTTAGCGCCATGATTCCCGCGTGTGAACTGACGTACTAGTACAGTGCCAGTGCACGCTTTGTGACATAGCGCCACTTCAATTAAACAATGCGCATGATATGCAAGGTCTTGCAGACGACAATGTTCCAGACTGAAGTTAGCGCGTTGCTTGATGCGAGTGTCGTTGTAACGTTCATCACGCTCTCAAAAACGAGAACATTGATGTTGAGGCTTCATGATGATCCAAACGAATCGCACACTACACTGACACGTGATCCCCCATTAGTGGGGTATCGTAAATTGTCACAAGTTGCCGGAGCAAAGAGTCTAGATGAAAGAGTTACCCTCGTTTTGTAAATGCTTCAGAGGCCGACAGTTACTCGGCTACGCCTTTGGAACCTCAGTGGGTGCAGGTCTAAAGACGTTATGTCCTCATCTTCTTCACTAAGCTGTACTGCTTTTGATGCGTTGTGGTGGATCTCTTTGCCCGTGATGGTCTAAACACCCAGTCTGGAAAACTCGGGTGATGCACAATCATCATTTCTGTCAACTTTGTTCTCAGTCTCTTATTGTTAAAAATATTTTTCTTTCCCCAATACTCTGAAAGATTGGAATAATCTTCCTGCCACTCTGATATATGGTATGGATAGTCACAAGGACTCTGTTCAATACATTAATAGTTTTATTAGAGATTAAGGCCCCCTGACGCATGTGCGGTGTAGTAAGGTCCTTTGGATGCAGTGGCGTCACCAGACTTTTCATTCTGGGGGGCACTGGGGTGGCACAACAATATTGCAGGGGGGCACTGCTAACACACTCCACACATGGCGCCGTAGGCGCCACCGAGCGCGAAGCGCGAGGCTCAGCGGGTGGGGTCCAGGGGCCCGCCTTAGGGCCCCTGGTGGGGTCCAGAGGCAAAGCCCCGGTGGGGGTCCAGGGGACGAAGCCCTCGGAAGTTCTTAGGTTTTAAGGGGTTTGTTAGGTATTCGGGTCGTTATTTACAGTCATTCTGTTTTCTTTACACTGGTCCCAAAAAAAACTTCCAGGGCAACTTCAATTAAGAATTTATTGGTAACAAAACTAGTAGTGAAACAACTTTCAAGAGCGGATCCGGCTGATATTTAGAAAAAGGAGAGCTGAACTAGAAAGAGAAAGAGAAAGAAGTTAGATGTGATCCTCTTAAGGAAAAAATGTAGGTCTATATAATCCTGCTTGAACGGTTACCTGAGCTATGCGCCACCTTCAGTTAGCGAAGTTGGAAGTGTGCAGAAAAAACGCAACCCCTCAGATAACCGGAAATGGCATTTTCCAGGTGTTTTTACGATATTTTTAGTGGAAAAGTATGAAAATTAGTGCCTTTTCTCGTCAAAAGAAGAATCCAATCTTAAATATTGTCATAGTCACACTCTGACTAAAGAAGGCATATCGTTTTTTTTAAAAATCTCAAATCTCATTTGGGGGGCACACGATTTTTCAGGGGGGCACGTGCTCCCCCTGCCCCCCCCCCTTGGTGACGCCACTGTTTGGATGTGTCACCGTGGTCCTAAAGAAGAAGAAGCTAGAAGAAGAAGGTTAAGGAAGAACATATAATTTACAGTAATTTTAGGGGGCAAAGCCAAAATGTTGAAGCTACTCAAAATTGAACATGTGATTGATAATTTATAATAATAATTCCTATAAGAGACATTTCTTCTGGGGCAAATGTGTGTCACTGGGGCCAATAAGGGGACTCCGGCACATACCCTTCGCTCAGTATGTTTAAATGGCCCTGATGTGAGAAGAAGAAAGATAATTTGAAAAAGAAAGATTCGGTAATGTGCACAAATTTTTGTTTCCACTGTTTGAAAGGTCAAAGTAAACTCTCGTACAGGTTATCGTTTATGAGGGGGCCCGGGGGCGAAGCCCCTGGAAGTTTTGCAACTTCAGTTTTGCACTCTGAAAAGTACTTTTGAGCCAAAGAAAAGCCGAAATGTAATAACAGCAACTACAAAATTTATTTTTCGACATTCAGTTATTGGGGGTGGCCATGCCCCCAAAAATATCCCAGGCCCCCTGACCCCCTAGCTTCCGCCGCATATGCTGCCATACTAGCCAATTGCTGAACATATACAGATCAGCTTTATAATTATACACAAATCACTCTTGGTCGGCCCAAAACCTGTACCGAAAGCATTCTCAAACTAGAAAACAGTACCGTAGCAACTGAAACAAGGGGCGGATCCAGCTAAGGTTTACCAGAAAGGTGGGCCCAGCATCAGTTGTAGCGGAAAGGATAAATATGAGAGGGGGTTGAATACCAGCACAGGACTATCTAAGCGGAGCGCCATCATTAGTTGGCGCGGAGCTACAAGAATTTTTTTATCTACTGAAACTGGCCCTCCAGTTGATGGACAGAAACCGGTACTTTCCAGTGATTAAATTACCAAAACATAATGCATTTTAAGTAGAATGACTGCATAAAACTAAATAGGAATGTCACAATACGTCCCGGGTATTGAAATTTATGTTCAGAAAGACGCCACAAGATAGTAAAGACAAGCACAGACGTACGAAAGGGAACATTTCTGTTAGGGGAGGGGTAGGGGAGGGGGACGAAAGATTTTCTGTCCGAAAAATGCAAGTGTCCAAAAGAATATCTAAGCCGAGTACCACCATCCGTTGGAGCGGAGAGTCGACTCAAAATTTTGAAAATCCGACTCCCTCGACAGCCGCAAATGCCATTCCTCGGCCTTGTCCTCGGCAAGCTCTTGACTCATGCAGCAGACTTCAGACGTTGAACACTTGAGAAACTAGTGTGGATATTCAATTAACTCTTAAATTATTATGCCGGTCGAATACTTAAAACTTGATCTTTTTTGGAACTCAATCAACGAATAAATCATTTTAAATTAATTGGAACTCTCGTAATCATTTTTAGTTTGGAGCTACACCTCAAGATCCCCGTACTACATCAACTTATTTTACATAAGCATAACATAAGTAGTTGTAATTTTATAATTTGAAGGGAAGACCAGCATCCAAGAAGAGCAATATCCGCATCAGTTTGAGCGGATATACCGAAAATTTGGAAAACTCGCAATCCCTTCAACAGCCAGAAATGGCGTTGCCTGAAAGTATAGACGTACAAAGGTATATTTCAATATTCGGGGGGGGTTACCCGAAAGATGTAGTTCAGACTGACCCAAAAATATCAAACCGGAGCATCACCATCGGCTGGCGCGGAGAGAACACGGAGATTTTTTTTAAAAAATTGGACACCTTTGACAGTGGAAATCGACATTTTCTAGGCTTATAAGGGGAATCTAAGCAGTTGCTATTTTGAGTTTTCGTTTGAAAGTGTTCACTTGCAGTTAACTTTCTGCTGGGAAGATTTTCTAGGCAGAGCGCTACAATTAGTTGGCGCGGATTGAACAAAAAATTTTTGAACCTATATTTCTTTTATTTTTTCGATTTTTTTTTTGTAAACATGTCCCCCTGGCGGTATGATAGTTTTCTATTTTTCAAGCAAACGCTTGAAAAAATTTGGATTTTCGAACATTTCGGGCCGATTGAGTCGCGAAAGACTTGGAACTGAACTCACAAATAATAGCTTCTTGCGCTTCGCGAATGTTAAGCGCGTTTTTCAAAATTTTGTTGATTTTTTATGAGAATTTTAACGCTGTTATGACGTTTGGTTACTTTTTTGGGCACATGTTTTTAAGATTTCAGGCACCTTTAGGAACTTTCTAAAAGACCATTGTTGACACTGAAGTAGCTTTCAGCCTAGAATGTTTCCAAATCCCCCCCCCCCCTTCCCTCCAAAAAAAAATAAATAAATGAAAAAAAATCCGCCCCGGCCGGGAACTCCACTTTCAGGAAGGATATTCCAAACATCAACAACTACAAAGACAGACAAAAATAACTAAAATTCCTAGTCTCTTTTCCACCTATATTGCTTTTTCTTCCTCTTCTTTTCAGTGAACTATGGCCTCAAAGTCCGCCAAGTTTCTAATGTGACTTCTTACTGTAGGACTTCTTCATCACATCTCACATTAAAAGACGTAAAGAGGCGTATTTAGGAAGTTTCGATCAAAGGGACCTTAGGAAAGCCAGGAAGTTGGTAAACTGCTGTCCTGGGAAACTGGGCCTAAGACATTGGCGTATAAGATGGGGCAGAAGGTGGACTCTCTTACACCCCAAATTTCGGCAAAATCTAAAATGGGACAGCCACTTAGTCCTGAGATCTAAAGAATGGTTCGGTTTTTCAGATATTTCCTAGACATGCCCAAAATCTTGAAGATATTGTGAGATGAAAGAGACAAAATTGGGTATTTGATTTGAAAAAGCACTAAAAACCAAGAAAAAACCACAGTTTTGATCAAAATCCGTCAAAAATTTGACCACTCTAAAGGAAAATTTCTGATTTGCACTATGTCATTGATGACCATAAGCTCATTATGCAAATGTTGTGATGTCATAAGAGGGACATGCCATGTATGGCTCATGTAACCCTTTATTTTTTCGAATATTCATTTCAAGGACAGTTGTAACATTAGTTTTTCCTGAGGGTTCTATAAGTTTAAATTGTATCCTTGAAAATCATCACTATCAAATACCATAAACTATCTGATGAGTCATTAAGAGATAATTAATATAGGGTTAACATCATTATTTTTACATAAAGAACAAGTTGCTTCAGAAACCTCTGAACTTTGAAGCGGTATATCTCCGAAACCGTAAAAGATACTGAAATAATTCCAACAGAATTTTCCTTACAAGAGTTCACCCCATAACTGGCAAGTGAAGTCACTCAGGTCACTTTGCTGGCGTGTCACACTACCTTTAAAGTTATTTCATTTTCATTTCATTTTTTGGGTTTTATCGCAGCAGTAAATGAACAAGATATTAAATACATACGGTACATATAAGGAAGTTAGTAAAAACAATTGTTGCGAATGGAAGTACTCCTGATCGTTCTGGGCTTTAGAAACAAAGGCACTCCCAAAGAGAGCAGACACAAAATAAACAGAAGATCAACATAAATTCCTCCGTACCTCATTCCCCTTACACTCCCAACCCACCAATTACCTACCGTACATACGAATGAGCCACAACTTGCCGGCTCGAATTGAACCAATAAGTTGGAAACTGGGCCGTACATTTCTATCTATACCTACCATAGGCCTATATGCCGTAAACGGTATATGCTAAAGAATGCCCGACAAAAGGAAAGAACGTCATAGTCGCGGTAAAATTTTCATGAAAAATCAACAAGATTAGTAATTTGCTACACAGTTCGGACAGTTGTTTTTCGTTTGTTCAGTTTTACTTCACGGTCTTTTACAACACAATGCCCGAAATAATCGAAAGTCCAAATTAACCTTTTGCCCGAAAAATAGAAAAGTATCATAGTCAGGGTAAAATATATTTACGTTAAATCAAAGAGATAAAAAAGACGCGACACATTTTGGGAAGCGTGTGGTTTAAAAGAAACAATCACTACGTTTAGCTTCCCCTGTTTGACACAATGCCCGAAATGGCCAATTCAAATCTTCGCCTGAAAAACAGAGAACTCAATGTTCAAGGTTAGCTTTTCATGGAAAATAAAAATAATAACAAAGATTTGCCACAAATTCGTGTAGTTCTTCAAAAAGAAGGGTTTTCCTCTTCATCACTTCATGCTTTAGTCTTGCGAAACAAAAGTACCCGAAATGGTAAAACATTCCGGCGAATGTAACTTGAAAAATGCTTTTCGATTGCCAAAATTTGTGCAACGGACAGACAGGAGGGTGATTATACGCAGTGCATACCCATTATTTTGCCATCTGCCCTGCCCTTTGAGCCAAAGTCAGGCACTGGTTATAAAGATCGGACTATTTGTTTTTCAATACTGTAAACGTGCAGTGTGAGAATGCCTTTTCATAAGTCTGCCCGAAAACTTATGTTCACACACCTTGTTACTTGAATTTTTCAAAAGTTGTTACTAATAGAAGTAAAATTATTTTAACTCGGACGATCGGACTATCACACAATTTTATTAGTTCAATATGTACTGAGTTTAACCAAGAATAGCAATAGAGTAAAATACATTCACTTGTTTCAAATTCCAATTTACAGTTTCCCCCAACAATATAATATGCAAGACCATTTCATCCATTGGTAGTGGTACATTTTATCTTTACTTTCTGATCAAAATAGCGACTGCTTAGATCCTCTTTCTGAAAAATGCCATTTCGGTATGAGAGGTCCTATTTTTCAAAATTTTCTGTACCAACCAGTATAGTGGCGCTCCGCTTAGATAGTCTTCCTAGCAGAATTTCAGTTACTAGTTAATATTTTTTGCAAACGGAAACTCAAGAAAACGACTGCTAAGATCCCCCTTTAAGGCTGGGAAATGCTACTTTCCACTGTCTGATGGCCCGATTTTCAAAATTTTCTGTACGCTCCACGGCAACTAATAGTGGAGCTCCGCTTAATATTTCTGGCTGAATTTTAGTTTGAAGCGAGAGCTCATCTGCAATTGAAAACACTTAAAAAGAGCGACTGCTTACTGAAGCCCCTTACAAGGCTAGGGAATGCATTTTTGACTGTCTGCGGGGTACCGTACGTATGGGGTACGAATTTCTAACAATTCCTGCATATTCCGTGCCAAGTAATGGTGGCGCTGCATTTAGATAGTCTTTCGGCAGAATTACATTTTGGGGGCAAAAAATTCTCTGCCACTCCAATTGAAATACCCCCATATCACGCCTATGGTCTAAGGGGAGGGGGACATACCCCCTTGCATTTTGAAACGTTTGGGGAAGCAATATGGTGCTATATTTCACACATTCTGAAGCATACTTATACATGTATGACGCCCATTAGTGGGGCTGATCGCCTTTTCCCAGCTCGGTCAGACCTGCCAAGGATAAAAAACAATACCTTAATAAAGCGGTACAAGTCCACTACGAAAAGTTGTACAACAAACTTGGGAAGGTTCACAGGGTTTTCACCCACAGTGTTTCTCCCTTGAGTTAATATGCAGACTATGAAGTATAAATCAATTTTTCTTTAATGGGATGTGGTTCTACATGCATCTAAATTATTATTCTTTCCGTCAATAAAATTTTGCAGAATGTTACAATAATGAGCAAGTGAGCATGCAAAATATTGCCTTAATTTGAATTTTTGCATGTCATATCATTTCTGTAACAAAACTTGCATTGATAGTCTGTATCGTGACAGTTTTTATTTTTCATCAAAGCTCATCTACACATCAATGGGGAGTCTCCTACCTGAGGATTCGCGTTAACTTGTACTACTTTGCTTCTAAAAGTTTGTTACCAAACTTACCAGGAATAACTGAAGACAAAAGTCTGAAGCGTGCGGAGCGCACGATATGTTGATTGGTTGAGAACAATTCGTGATAGTACATGATCAAAACAAACCCATGACTCGGTTGATAACATACCTCACTCTATACCCCAACTGAAATGAAGCTTGCAAAACTCTAAGGGAAGTTGATGGGGGCGTGGGCCTAATTTTCCCATGCTGACGACTTTGAGATATGGAGGAAACCGTGCAGTGGCGTAGCTACAGGATGCAGGGGGCGATTGACCTCCCCCGGCTCCGAAAAAAGAAAAAATTAGAAATTTTCCATTTGTGACACCAGTCATCTACAGCATAGTTTCCACTACACTTTTTTAATGACATTCAAAATTCTCCCCAATAAAAGCTCTTCATTTGTAATTATTTGTTTCAAAAAGGCAAAATTTTCCGTGCGCTTCGCGCGGCGTAAATTTCAGTTCCTAATCCAGTAGCGCTTGCTCATAAATCAGTTTGGTAAACTTTTTCGAGCTCTGCAACCTGACAAAATCGGAAATTTGCCATATGTGAAACCAAATCAACAAGTGACACCGGCAACTACAGTGCTTTTTCCATAAATTTTCTTTCAAAAAGATCATTAATTTTCTTCAAATTACGCTCTTGGCTTTTAAAATGGCATTGAGAGCCTCACTTCGTAGACCTTAGATAATATTATTACTACGCGCCTCGCAATCTGCGCCCCTGATGCAGTGGTGTTTTTACTGAAATATTTGGGTGCCCGCCCCCTGAAAAATGTCTAGCTACACCTCTGAAACCAAAGCAATTTTAAGCCGCGAAGCGGGCAAATTTTTTTCATTAGAACTGTTGTGGAACTCATACTGTTGAACAATCTGAATGCGATTTAAAATGTCTTAAAGAATAAAACAATAGAAACGATGATTTAAAAGAAGGATTTAAGGTCACAAAAGGATTTGGTTGTTAAAGGGGTATTCTGAGCATTTCGGTGAAATTTGCATTGAAATCCGATGTGTGGTTCCCATGAGCACGTAAAGTTTTCACATTTTCAACGAAATGTGAACTTAAAGCAAGCACATATGACATCACATCCCCACATTAATGAGCAGTCTTTTGTTTTTCTTTAAACTTTATACTGGGTTTTCTCCTCAACAATCCCATACTGTTAAAATGTGATTGCATAAGTGGCATGAGAATTTTTCAAAGTTTGCATCCCCCACACAGAGGTCCTTTTCCTATTAACTTCAAGGTCAACACAACAGTCTGATAAAACAAAGCATTCCTTGTCAATGTGAGGAAGTGATATAAGCTCTGCTGCCCTCAAACTCACTTTTGAACACAAATCTCTTGACTTCATTCACTGATATCTCAAGATATACGTGTCCGATTTCAATGGAACTTTCACCACACTGTGCAGATTTTGTTCTTCTTTCACATATCAAAACTAAATTTTTGCTTAAACTTCCCCTTTAGGGGAACTAGCGACCCTAGTGATGGTCCTGTATGCATAATATAACAGGGGCGTGGATTTGCTTTGTGGATTGTAGGGGCAAAGATTTTCCAACAACCGGAATCTCAGAATCTCAGTCCGTGACCGGACTCGTCTATAATCAATCAACGGACATGAATGCAAGCTCACGTCCGCTATACACACACGCACAACCACAACACTTTAACACACTCAAATTGACACATATATTTACACAAAACATTGCTAGGTGGTCCATTAAATTTAGCATTATAGCTTTAAAATAGACTCAAATTGACGTTTTCCAGAAGCCCTTTAGTCATCTGTACACCCCACTGTTACATTTTTTTTATTCTGCATGATTCTTTTTAATCTGTCTAAATTATTGGGGATGGGGGCAAAATGATATGTCTGCCCCAATGTTTTCATTGGTAGGGTGATTTCCCCCTGTCCCCCAGGATTGACATGCCTCAAAGATAATGTTGTGAACCTACATCAAGGCAATAATATTTGCATCCAAAACTGACACATATTGAAAATATTGAGTGTATTTACCATCGGATAAAGCTTTCTTCCCATGCGTGGCACTTTCAAAAAAAATCTTTAAAGAGCCCATGAAATGACTCAATGACAACATTTGGAGTCATTCTCTGACACTATCTATTAACAAAAAAAGCATTTATTTTAAAAAATTCTGCCCCACAAAAGAGAAATGCTCAAGTGAAATGGTACCCCTCTCAGCACAACAGCTGAAAAATGTAAAAAATGTAAAAGTGCATTGAACCAAGATTGACATCATCACAGGAACCAAACTTCACAGTGTGTGTATTATAATGCTAACATTTTGCTTACAGATTTCGTAGCCGGACTAGCCAAATAATTTCTAAATTATATCTAAAGAATGTCCCAGTATAGAGCCAAAAAATATATCAATCCAAATTTGAAATTCTCACTCCCAATTCCTAAAAAGAGGATTTTTGTCATTATTCACTCAAGCTGCCCCATGCCATCATGTTAGGCCTATCAGTTTGAATTTTTGGTTCCTGCAATCTGGTAGATCTATGACTAGACAGCAATTCTTTCAACCAGAAAAGAGAAAATATTTCAACTCACATTCAGTCAGACTGTTGAATATGAAGACTGATATCTCACCCGGATTCCTTTGAAAGACATCCCTTCCAAGTAAATTTGTCACAAACATTAATGTGGAAATCATACAATGGATCTTGTACTAGCATAGACTTCAAAATGCATGGAGTTGAAATAGTAACTTCATGCCAACTTTTGATAAAAATACAGAATACTTCCTTAAATAACCAAAATATCAGCTAGTCTTCTTTCCCACTATAATCACTGTTCCTTTTCTTTGAACCAAGTCAAACTGAAGCATTAGCACATGCATCCAAAACAACACAGAACTTGTTGGTAGTATTTAAGCCACTGTGCAGAATGGTATACAGTATTGCATATGGGCCTGTGTAATGAGAGAATCACTGCTTCCTCCCCAATAAAAATAATCGTTACATAACACTGGAGGACAATCGGATGCAGTTACATCCCCCAGGAGCCTGAGGTATTTTTCTGTGTGTATAACCTCTTACCAGGGAACTCCCAAACATTTGTATGATGTATACCAAACAATTTCCCCTGCAAGTTGGCTCAAGGAATATTGAGAAGTCACAAACTCCATCTATTGAAAGGGGTATTCCTAGGTGTTGAAACCCCCCCTTTTCACTAGTTTTGTGAAGCAAAGATAGGTTTAGGTTTCATGATGATAATTTGTTGATTATATCAATCATTTTAGGCCATCTATACATGGTAAGATTCTGTAACCTCTACAGAGCAGGGTATACTCCAAGTACACTATAGTACACACAATGTGAAGTTGGGTTCCTGTGATGATGTCATTCTTGGTTCAATGCACTTTTACATTTTTCAGCTGTTGTGCTGGAAGGGAAACCATTTCACTTGAGCATTTCTCTTTCGTGGGGTGGGATTTTTTTAAATAAATGCTTTTTTTGTTAATAGATAGTGTCAGAGAATGACCCCATATCATTGTTACTAAGTCATTTCATGGGCTCTTTAAAGATAAACAGTGCAACATGCAAAATTGAAAAAAAAAATGAAATTGAAAGATATTGTAAATAAATCACGAGAAAGTTAGTATTGATAAAAATCTGTTAATGCCATACCTGGATGTACTTCTTCAAAAAATACACAAAAAAAATGTATTGCTATGCAAACGAATATATTTTAGGACAAATGTAACAATTAGGTAGGAAATGCTTATATAATCTATACATGGTAAATAAGACAAAAAGGAACAACAATGATTCAAAAGAATCACTCAGGGTGTTTGGCATGATTAGAAACTTGCTCTTCATGATTATTGCTGAAATATACAATACCACTTCCAATGTAGAAAAAGGTAAGAGAGCAGGCACACACCTCCCGTAGGCAATCTGACGGATAAATGAGATGAAATGTAATGTTCTTGAGACTTCTGTATGTACATACAGTACCACCTTCTTTTGACCATGAAAGAAACAAACACTGCCTGCCACCTTACAACTTACAAAAATAGTACTGAATAACATGTAAGGCACATTAGCACATTGATGGCTAATAATCTGAAGACAATTTGAAGTAGCTGAACACCTTTGAGAATACACAGACCCATAGCAAGTTACTTAATATGCTATAATTATTATCTTTGCTCATCTCAATGGCAGTGTAGGTGTCTGCCAGGAAAGGATAAAAATGTCCAATTTATTTTAAATAATAAGCATGTAAAATTCCTCAATATAATCATTCATTTTTTGTAAATAGTCATATTTTACATTTTATCATCTTCACAAAACATGAAACAAAATACTCACACTGGAGCATCCTCCTTTACATCTTACTAAGGTATGTTGACCTTCTGGCTTTGATATTTCATTGATAAACCTCCCATACTTTTTCTCTCTTTATTAATGAATAAAACTCTAACTAATTTAGATATTATGACTGAGTTTCAACTAACACTTAGTCTGCAGTTTCTGTGCAAGAGGGGACATTTTTCCCCTCAACTTTTGTCCTTGCTCCCCAATTCACCAAACCGGGACCCAATTAAAGGCTCAATTCTCTCATCCCAAACAGTACCAATTCTCCTAACCTTCTTACTTAAGCCCCTTCCACAATTATCCAAAATTCATCCTCATCTAGACATAATCTCAGTTTATTGCTTCAGGATGAGTATAAAAAGCTGAATATCAAAACACTTTCACTACAATTCATGCTGTGTAATACAAGCTTTGGAACTTTGCATTGTTTGATTTAGCTGTCAATCAAAGAGCTGAGCCCAATGAGAATTTTGGTACACCCCTACCAAAATTGTAGTTTGGGATGAGAGGATTGGTCCTTTAGGGTCAATTAGGAGTTAGGTAACCTAAAAAGATAATAGTCCTCTCCTGGGACGTAATTTTTCACTCACAGATACCATAAAACCTCAGAGCCTCCAGAAGCTGTGCACACTGGACCACATACCAACCAACTTGAGTGTGTGCTCTGGGTTAGGTTTTGCACTGTACCCTGAAATTTTTGGCTACAAAACATTTAACTTTGTCCTCCCCCCCCCCCCCGAGCCACATTTTGACATTCTGACACTGCCTGCTCTTGGTCAACCATGGTTAGCTACAGCATTCATGTCAACATGATTGAATTATAATTGATATACATTTTGATAACCTTAAACACACTTTTTTTCATATACTATGCAGCATCATCATTACATACATATCCAGAACTTCATATACTCAATAGTACACCAATGAACTTTGCAAGCTTTTGTATTTTCAACCTTCATCCTAGTACTATCTGTTTTTAGTTCCTGTCATGATCAGAAAAATTTTGTCTCATAATTCTATTAGTTTTGCACTTTAAACATAGCACTTGTGAAGTCAATGGAAAAGCTTGTTATAAAGTTTTCACAATAGGTGACTAGCTTTATTACAAATGGATTAAATTGAAGAAAGCGAGCAGAAATATGTTGTTTTATCTGAAATTATGTCTTACATTCATAGAAATGAGTTTCTAATATATTTTTCGAGGGGAAGAGCAAGGGTATGATCAAAAATGTTTTTTGTACAGCTTTAGAGTGTGAAGAGATTTATTCATACTTCACTTGTAGTGCTACAAAGCTATGGGATCTACACTAACAGTTTGGGTGAAGAACTGCCGAAGCTGTGTTAAACCTGAAGGGGGTGGAGTGTTGATTAATAGCTCAGGTAGGTAAGAGATAGTGCCACTAAATTCTTTTCTTTTCAACAGACATCAAGTTCACACATACAGATAACCTTTAATAATGATGTTTTTTTGCAACCAGTCAGAACACTAAAATTACCAGTTTTCAGTTTGTCAAGGACAACACTTTTTGATATGTACACACAAAGTGCAATGGTTACAGACTCTACCTCAGATAAAATTTGATCTTAACAATAACATGCTGATGTTCATCATGACAAGATTTACTTGCATGCTGAATATGAGATCATACCTCTTCCCTTATTTTGAGATGGTCTACTTCAAACATCTGTTACAAACCCTAAATTGACTCATCTTCACACTAACTGATCCAGCTGTCTTCTGCTCAATGTACCAACACTTCCGACATAACCCACAGCAAATTAAGATTATGCACTTGTTTAAGCAATATTTATTAACCAAGTTATTGCTGTAGAATTGTCAAATAATACCAACATGCATCAAGCTTCTTATAAAACTTTGGCAAGCCTTTTTAGGAACTGGCAAAGAGTTCACTTAAATTTCTTTGGAGGTTTATTGTGAAGAAAATACTTTTGAATGATTCTGCTTTGTAGTAGAAAACCAAACATAACACTGGAGTTATACATAAGCATTGACCAAATATCTGTTGTATCCTGGCTTCACACATCATACCCAATAAATGATTTTAACAGGCAAAGATTTTCTTTTGACAACCAGATACTACCAGAACTTGTGTAGAAAATTGTCCTGTACATGGACAACCAAAATTTTTGAGTGCAACTGAGTTTGTCAAGGGGTGTGTTTTTACCATTATTCAGCTAGGTAACAGAGTCAGGCAAGGTAGGCAACAACAACACAGTGAAAACATTAATACTGATAATGATGTGCTGGATATGGACATTTTGACTTGATTTCATGGAGTTGTTATCTCCATAGTAATGTTTTTTTCTTGATTGGTGTGTGACTTCAAGTTCAACATGTCTGAAAAATAGCAGGACAACCAGTTTTCTGCTACTAAACAGTTGTCCTTTCGACTATCATTTCATTCTTGTTAAAGGTACACAATGGTTATCTTTTCAAAAGATTGTCCTTCGTGCACAGCAAACTTCTGGTCCTTTTGTCCTATCTGTAAACATATTCAGACATTGATCAAGTATGTGGAGCACAGAGGTGTTTTGGACATACTGCACTCAATCTCCCACAGGCTACAGCTGCAAATGTGGGATGGGTGTATTTTTTTTTTCTTTCTGATTTCACTTTCACACCTTTATCAAGAAAGAAGCAATTATCTTCCAAGGAAACTTGGCAATGGCTTTTTGAATCAGATATCAGCCTTTAAGATTTGGATTTGCAATACAAGAGATTTTTGGAAAAATTGACTCTAAAGTGGATAGTTAGTTAGTTAGGTAGAGTTTAGGCCCAGTTTCCAACCTATTGTTCAAGTTGAGCTGGCCACAGCCTTTTTTCCAGTTGTGGCTCACTGGCTTGTTTTCCCTACTCCATTGCTACATGCGGGGCACCACAGACAAAAGCACTAGTTTCCAATTTTTTGAGTCTTTAGTATGACTTGACCTGGGAATAGAACCCAGGCCTTCTGTATGAGAGACAAATGCTCTCACCATTAAACCAAACACACAAATGGAATGAAACTAACAATACTTTACATCAACAATTCACTGGAACAGAACAAAAGTTACCAGCATGCATCCACTTTAACTCAATAAATATAGCAATCGCTACTGGCAAGTAATTATTCTGGCTTTATATTAAAATATAACAATCCAGTACTGATGCATTCCTTCATTCACCATACTTCAATGTTATTTAAGATCAGTTCTCAAGGCTAGTTTAATACTCCTGACCCAGGTTAATTGAAGTAAATTCTTTGCAATTTGAAACAAAATAATTTATACAAATGCCCCATTTGTGATCATTTCACCACAATACATTTTTTTCTGATAGTTTATATTGATGCATATGGTAATCAAGGCACTAGTGAAACATTTCAAACTCTGGGGCTTTCAATGTATAAATTCTTCCAATCTAATACACCTTCAATAAGATGAATAAAATCCACGACCCTCACAGTTTTTTTTTCTTTTTCTTCTCCTTCTTGATCAAGTTTTCATTTGGTGGACTGTATTCTCCTCCATAGAGGTATAAGTGATGAAATGAATCCAAACAGTCCAACATGGAATGTTGTCAACTTTCCTGACCATAAGAACCCAGATGGCATATAATGAACGGCTATTACAAGATCTGCCATATCAGACAGCACTGACAAGGTGGTTGAAACTTCTTCAGCAGTTAACTTCATTTGCCTGGAATGTAACAGGAAAGAAACGATGAAATTTCTTCCAAACAAATAGCAGGATACCAATCTAAGCAACTATAAAACCTGAAGTGTTTCGTAGCTGTTGATGGAATTTAAATTGCTATGGACATTTCTTACAAAGATATTATAAACGTAGATACCAAACTCCTATCCCTACATTGTTAAATGCGCTGACTCCTCAAGGAGGCTCAATCGGAGGGGAGAAAGTGTTCATTTGACATGCGCAGAGTTCCATTCGGTTATCTGGGTGCACAATTAGCATGTGTAAAAGAAAATTCCACTGAGACAGTGTGGATGCATTTTCAAAGCGAGTTCTGTATGTGCACAATGCATTTCTCCATGTGAAGTCGTGAATAATTGACTTGTACTTCCATGTGCTTGGAAAAAGAATGTAGTCACTGATTTTGTGTTGTAAGTGAGTAAGAATGTAAACGCATGCATAGGTGTGCACTTGTGAAGATACATAGAAGCTGACCATTCAGTATGTCAATGAACTTCAAACCAGTTGTTGTGCATTAATGTTCAAATGTTCTTAAGTAGAAAGCCGGTGAAGAAACCAAAATCTGTTTCATGTCAGTGAAATTTATTGAAGAACGGTGTTTGCAAGAATTGCAATGTTTTAAAATCACACCTATGTATACTACTGGAAGATATCAATTAACTGACAGCTTTCAAAACGACTGATCAGTGATCAGCACTTCTGCTTCTCCGTTTCGGCCTCTGCGAGGAGTCACCGCGCCATTTTAAGTTTGGTATCTATGTTTATATTATCTCTGATTTCTTGCCCGACTGCCACCATTTGAGTCATGTGAATATCACTTCCACAAATCACAGTCACAAGACTTCCCAGTTTCCAAACCTACCCTTCTGTACTGCAAGTTTACAAATCTACAGTACATTAGGTTTGGTCCACTCTGTTACTTTTGGAATTAGGTGCCCACAGTTCTCCGAGTTGCCTCTTTACAAGGAGTCATGACTTCTACATTGCAGTCATAACTGCCACAAGCACATATGTCCAGGCTTGCAAAACATGCCAGACTCCTTTTCAGAGTCTTGTCTCATGGTTGAAAGTACAGTAACAGCCCCTCCTTGGAATTGAAACCCATTCAGAGTTTCTGTGTGTGTAATCAAGGTTTAAATAAATTGGTCTAACACAGCTGGATTGTCTGGTTCTTGTTGTTCATTTTATCACAGTTTTAAAAGTCACAAATGCTTCTCTGACATTTTGCTGCTGAGAACCTAATACACATTGAGGAAGCAATATAAGTGTACTATACTGACTAGTTATTTGAAAGCTAGAGATTGTCCATCTGTGAATCTACTGAGAAATGTATTGTGACAACAGTTATAACAGCATCTGAAGACTTGACACAATATTTAGTCTCATCAAAAATATGCTATGAATACCTCAGCCATCATAGACAATTTACTAGCCTTCAAGCAAGTATTAATACACTTTTTGGCTACAATGCTTGTTCCTCTTTTTCTAAGGTGTTGGACCACCACTTTGAGAGAGTTGTATTGATCGAATAATGCAGAAGACCAAAGAAGTGTTTAAACACTTGTAAAAAAACAGAAAATTAACACAAGTGGAAACTGTAAAAAATAGTCCCACATATATTTCTGAAAGAGACTATATTCTCAGGAGCAACATACTTTCCAAGAAAGCTGCTGGTCAAGCATGGGAAGAAATACTGAAACAGACAGAGTGGTATGTTCCCCCAATGTTTAAAAATTGTCCATTGACTTTTATTTTTAGAACATTAAGTTTTTGAAAGTGTTATGTTACCCACAATTAATTAGAAATTGCCACCCTTGATGTTAAGACTTCCAAAGTAGAGTACAAATTAAACAGAGCTGAAGTAAAGCTAAGAACAAGAAAAGTAATCCTACAGAGTCTGAAGCAAATATATAACAGTAATTATGCCTCCAAAATGAAGAGTGAGCAAAGAATTTTATTGTGCTGTAACATGCTGTAAATGTAAACAAAGCAATAGAGCATTACACTAAAGTTGTGACATTAAAAGCACAAAAACCCATCATAGTGCAAAGTTTCAGTTTTATTTATTCTCTATTTCACCCCAAAGAGGTATAAGAGACTGCATCAAATGCATCAACCTCCCAGATTGAAGGAGGGGCAGAGAGGTAGATTTGAAAGTTTAATATGATTTAGTTTTATTTTAATCTACTTTACAGCTAACAAATAAACAAGGCAGGAAAATGTGTTTCACATCATATAGGCTGTTCACAGAATTAAAAGAGAAAAATTAAGTAAATAATCAGCATTCCTGATCTGAAAATGTTCAACAGTGTACACTTTTCAACAGACAAACATTACTAAAAACACGAACCTTGATGAGTTGGCATCTTTCTTCCTTGCTTCTCTGATCCTAAGTTGACTGAGATTGACTACATTCCTGATAACAAATCATGCAGAGGTTACATTTTATAATGTTTTCAGATAGTAATATAAACAAAGAACTGCATAAAAACTCAAAGTACAGTATTTTATGAAGTTAAAAAGTCATACTTTTAATGTAGCTAACATATGTGTAAGTACTATAACTATTACAATATGATATGCAGGCTGGTTTGAAGACATAATATTGCCATAGCATTCCATTCCCATATGAGCTGTTTTCACTGCACACTATGTTAGCAATTAAAGAACACAAAGATAAAAGGCTTGTAAAAAACAGAGGGGTCGTGCCACATCGATTTGCAGTTGACCATGGAATGAGAAAGTATCCAGTTTGGGAGAAAACCACTGGGACTATAGTGTGAGATGTGCTACTTCATGTACAGTACCAAAAACCTTTTCTTTTGCAAATGTTCCTGGAGACAGGAAGTCTTCCCCCTACATAAGCCAGAAAGCCAAAAGGCTTAGTGATTCCTTGCCCCTGAAATGTAAGGCCTTTTTTCACATTGACATTGCTTAACAATGTTTTTCAATTAACAGGGCTCCATAATGTGCCCACAAAGTACACATGCAAGACATCCAATCTTCCTACACTGAGATCCCCTTTGCCCGTTGTGAACCAAAATGACATTTGACCTCCACCAAAAACTTCTGGGACCATGTACTCACTATGTGCCATCTTCATGACAAGTTACAGCACCCTACAAGTGACCTTTCTTGAAAGACTGTGCAGGAAAGCTTGCCAGGCTTTGAACATGCTGACTTCAAATGAACTTTGACGTTTGGGAAAATCAATAGGGATCATCTACTCAATATGAACAATCCACACATGAAATAGGAGCATAGTCACATGTACCGTTCTTGAGATATCGTGTTTAAGAAGTTTTGACCTTTTGACCTCTCATGACCCCAAATGGCCTTTGACCTCCACCAAAAACAATAGGGATCATCTACTCAATATGGCCAATGCACACACCTAATGTGAGATAAGTCACACTTACTCTTCTTGAGATACCGTGTTCAAAAGCAATTTCTAAGGAATTTACCTATTGAACTCTCATGATCCCAAATGACCTTTGACCTCCATGAAAATCAATAGGGATTATCTAATCAATATGACCAACCCACACACCACATATGAGCACAGTCACATGTACTGTTCTTGAGATATCATGTTTATGAAGGTTTGACCTTTTGACCTCTCGTGACCCCAAATGACCTTTGACCTCCACCAAAAACAATAGAGGTCATCTACTTAATATGACCAATGCACACACCAAATATGAGTTAAGTCACACTTACTCTTCTTGAGATACCGTGTTTACAAGCAATTTCTAAGGAATTTACCTATTCACCTCTCGTAACCCCAGATGACCTTTGACCTCCACGAAAATCGATAGGGATCATCTACTCAATATGACCAACCCACACATTACACATGAGCATAGGCACATATACCGTTCTCGAGATATCATGTTTACAAGGTTTTGACCTTTTGACCTCTCGTGACCCCAAATGACCTTTGACGTCCACCAAAAACAATAGGGATCATCTACTCAATATGACCAACCCACACACCAAATATGAGGTTAGTCACACTTACCCTTCTTGAGATATATTGTTTACAAGCAAAGCATCACATACATACACACACACACACACACAAGCACAACATCACCATTGCATAGATTCCTTGGCCTACGGCAAGAAATCAAAAATGAGAGCTGATGGGGCTACTGTGACATGCTGAATGTGACCAGTCATTAAAGACAGATACCAAGTCCATAAGTTTGGGGGTAGCCTAAATTTAACTTGATAAAGTTACTTCGATTGATATAAAGAGTATCCACGCAGTGGTGGAGCTAGGGATTTCGGTCAGAGGGGGTCTGCAGGGGCGCAGGGGCGTTTCAAAGGAGTTGTACCCTGAGCCTCAGCACGATCTAAGCCAGGGCTTTTCAGACTTTCCATTTGATTTTCTGCACCTGGCATAAGTCTTCTATCAAAACATGTTGAAGACTTTCTATCCATGGGCCTCCGCAGAAGAAAATTCGGGGGGGGGGGGGCAAAATTCTTTTAGGGGGGTAGCTCTGTGCCACCATGAGTTGGCACAGAGGGCGTGGAAATTTTGGCTCAAAATGCCTCTCAGGTCGCTGGAAATATGGCATTGTAAAGTCTATTTACCATATTTTGCTTCATCTTTTTCTTTATGTTTTCTTTTTTCAGGATTTTTATTTCCCAGGGGAGGGCAAGTTCCCCCTCCCCCTACCTGCGGACGCCCATGTTTCTGTATAGAGAGTACAGTTATCGGCGACTGTTTGAGCATTTTGTTATCTGGGCCTTGAAACAACGCAATTAAATTATGTCTTTTGCCAATAATGATGCAAGAGTAAAGTATGTTAAAAACCTAAAAAGGGTGCCGACAGAAGATTCTGATCCCCCCCCCCCCCCGATCATGTGGCAGCTCCACCACTGTATCCACAGCACTGGATATAAATTTCAGATATGAATAGTCTGGTTCATAATAATTACATTATTAAGTAAAATAGCCCTTACTCAAATCATCTACACAGTCTTAAACATGACTTATGGGTGGAGGAGTTGTGATGTATACCAGAGGTTCCACCGACAATTATTTAGTCCATAAAACCATAGGATGACAAACATGGTACTGTAAGTTTTTGGCAACCTTCTGAGTTGTGCATATATACAAAAAACCTCCACATTCCACCCAAAGGTCAGCTTTTAAACTGTTTTGTAGTGACCAGGTAATTGGATGAAGTGCTATTTCACACACTGTACTTTTTAATACAGATCAGGGAATCCTGATATTTATGCATAGCAAGGCCTACATATAGAACTTGAATAGCAGACAAAAACAAGAATCATATGTGGTATGGTTAAAAACTTAAAAAGGCTGCCAACCTGCCAGAACGAAAGAGGGGGCCACCATGCATGTGTACTGGCACAAAGCTCCAAAAGCTGGGTTCCAGGGGCCTGTCTGGGGGCTCCTGGTGAGGTTCAGTGGGCATAGAACCAGATTTTGAGTAGTTGCAAATATATATGAAAAATTTTTGAGCCCTCTCAATAGCAAGTACAAATTTAAAAAACTGTTTGGATAATTTCATGCCAAAGTCTACAATGCCTACCAACCCTTCAGATTTTTCAAAACCCACCTTATCATTGACAACTTCCATTGGTTGTACACTTTAACAAACATTTTCTTCAACAGTTCCCCACCCCATGCAAAAAAATCCACTATTTCAAGAAACAAAATAAAACATAGTACCTGACATTGTACGTGAATGAGCACAATTCAGATTTTACTGCAAATCGAAAAATGACATAGGAAAGTCAGAACACACAGCATTGGGGTGTGGCCAAATATTGGTCCCAGCACTGCCAAGTACAGACGCGTTCTTTCCGAAGGGCACTGAATTTGCACTTTCTACTTGTCTTCAAAAAACTGTCTAATGAAGCATACATGCTATCATTTAGGCCGTGTTCCCACTTGATCCCCCCATGTTGATCGCCCCAAGCTCAATCAACTGGAAAAGTTTGTGACCAACCGCATGAGTGTTCCCATTTGATCGCCTGTGCGAGATCTGATCCCCTCCTCCGGTTCAAGTAACAGGAAGTTGTTTAATCGAAATTATGTGTGCAGGTCAGGTTTGTTTACACACGTTTGTGTGGCATGAGGAGCTTCACTGAGTAAGTACTTCATTGATCTCGGGTCACCTTGATCCCCTGTTGTGTTCCCACTTGTTTTCTTGATCGCCTGCACACGGTCTGATCCTCCCCGAAGGAGCGATCAAGCTCTCAGGATCTGATCCGGGGAGCGAGAGCATTCCCACTTGCAAATTGATCGCCTGCGCGGGGTCTGAACCGGATCTGATCGCCTGGTCGTTCTCAAGTGGGAACACACTCGTAGATGATCCTGTTTAATTAGCCAACAGTTCACTTAGCAATGAGTAAGCAGCTTTGCTGCACCAGTTTGCCAAAGAATAGCCCTTTGTCTTTGTGAGAACAACATCAGATAAGAGATGAGCATGGTGTGGCCAGGCAGATAGGATTAAAAATGCCATTACTTGTACTGTGGTGTTTGAGTCAGTATTGTTTACATCAAAAGACAGTGGCTCGGCAGTTTTTACTAGTGAATTCCATATCCAGCATAACACAGCATGTCACATAGGAAAGTCTGGGTGGTAAGGGACTGAAACATTGCACTGCTGGGCACCTGTGTAATCATGTTCACTCATGCAACTGGGTGTATGATTACATTAATTGCTGTGCAGAAACCTCTGTTTTGACTTTATTTACTACAATACTTTATATGCAAATTCACATGAAGACTACATTCATTTCAGTTTGGCCTGGGTATTGATGCTCGTGTGAAATGGTTTAAATCATTAACAGATCATAACACATTTATTTAAGTTGGGGAGTAAAATCAGAACCACTAAGTTTTTTAAGAGTCGGTTTTAGTAACACACAAACTATTTTGGCATTTTCATAATGCATGCAACCAGTACCGGTATTCACATGGATATACCACCCAACCCTACACAGCATTTGGCTGTACATAAGCCGACCCTATTTCTCCTAAATCTGAAGAGTTGGCAGCTCTGAAGAACTTTTTATGAGAAGGACATTATATATCTAGGAGTGCAAAAACTTACATTCCTCACAGTGATTTGATGTGAGTGGAGTACTATTGCACTCACGCCTCTCAAAATTCAAGGCTTGAAAATGTGGTACAATCATTCATTGAATGTATCTGTGAAATGCATCATTTGAGATTCTTTGTTTGTTACCTAAAGTTTGTAATATTCTATTTTACGGTAGTACTTCAACTTATTGTACAATGCAGGAGCTTACTGTAGATCTAATCATTGACTAACCGTATAATTCCAAGGGAAAGAGATATAAGCCAGCAATACACACTCCACCTATTCCATCTTTCAGATGAAATACTTAAGATACCTGAATCAGAAGCCCAAGCGATGTGTTCAATTGGAAAAAACAGCTGGTCTATCAGATTTTGTACTACACCAATCAACCTCATAAAGAAAGACTTTTCCTGCAAAGAGTATAAAACCAAAGAAAACATGAATATTCATTAATGAATGTTAAATTATGTTTACCTCATTTATAATGGTCATGTAATACAGTACCAGAGTAAGACTCATGAATTGGCAGATTAACACTTGAGCAAATTGGAATTGCTTTGGCAGAAATTTATATATGCAAATACTAACTTATGAATATTATCCTACCCAGCCTGCTCTTGAAACAGGTCTATTTGGCTCTTAAAGTAGTACGTGGGACTGAAACAGATAAGAAACAAACATACACATATGCAGCTATTATGCTGCACATGAAGTTAGTTTGTTAGATGGAGTTTAAGCCCAGTTTCTAACCTATAAATTGAAGTAAAGCCAGCCATGGCTTTTTTCCACTTCTGGCTCACTTACTTGTTTTCCCTACTCCATTGATTATGCAGAGCATCATGCACAAAGCCTGAAGGTTCCATTTTTAGAGTCTTTGGTATGACTCGACCTGGGAGTCGAACACAGCCTTCCTCTTGGGCCTTCCGCATGCTCTACCGCTAGACCAAACACACGGTCATGCTACACATGAAATTGCATCACCATCGATAGGTTGCAGAGACCCACTGGGCTTAGATGCAGCGGAAAGTTTTAAATTTCAACCAAACAGAAAGTACTATTTTAATTCTAGTTTTAAATTGACATGGAACTGTATAATTACAGGGCAAATAATGCAACAAAAATGAATTAAAGAACTACTGTAATTTGCCAATCGTTAGCAATCGATCCCTCACACTTCAGTGAATTTGGATTGTAAACTGATCCCATTTTGGTGAGTTTTAACAAGAACCTTCTCCATCTCTGGTCAGAAAGAACCCAAACTTTGCCATGCTAGTCAATAAATGTTTGCCCAGCATGATTACAAAACTGAATGTGCACTAACGCTTTTAAGACATCGCACTGACAAACAGCTTTTATCAGATTACACAAGTCTGATAAAAGTAGTCTGTTGGCATGTCATCACACAAAGATCGATTCACATTTCATTTTCACAGATAACTGACGTAAATAATTATTTGCACTGGGTGGCAAATTTCTGACTCTTTATAGATGGAGAAGATTTTAATAATGACTCACAAAATTCGGATTGGATTGGTTGTAGAGTGACCCTGGCTTTAGCCTCAACATTAATTACTGTAACACGAGCTGAAAAACAACAAAACATTGATGAATGATACTTAGAAGTACTTTGAAGAGTCTTTAACATGACTGACCTCAGAATATGTAAGCCTGATTTTTGGCAGCAAGGAATGCTACAGTATGATAACCAATTTTGACACCACAAAATAGTATTCACTACAAGTTCATTGGTCTGTGACCGACAACTGGAAAACTCCATGAGTGCGCGAAGATTAAACCAGCTCGCTTCAATCAACTGACTAATCATTTATGCGGTAGTGTGTCCATCTTCACAACTGGGAAAAAAGGCAGCGGCCAGCTTGACTTGAACCAACTGGTTGGAAACTGGGCCATAAAACTTGATCTTAACTAACTGAACTGTCCATCTTCTATCTGCTCCTAACTATACTATACCTTTAATTTTGAATGTTCTTGAATGATTCCTTCTAATACTCACCTGGGATCCAAGTCCATATCTGAGGGTGTGAGACAACATGGGAAGGTCATCAAAGAGGCGAAGAATTGTACGACACAAGCTCAGCTGACTACTGAAGGTAAGCAGTTGTTCCTTTCCCTTGGGAGTGACCCATTTCACACCTGCCACCATCTGTGAGCCATATTGCACCGTCCTTAAAATTGACCCTCGCCCCGAATGACTGTCCAGTAGTCTCAGGGATGTGTCCATTGTTAATTGTATCAAAAGTGCAGCAGACCTTCCATACGAAATTGACCAATCTGTAGACACAAATGGACTAAAAATTTTCAAGCCAGGTACAGGTACTACGTAAAAATACTGTAGTATATAAAGCCTGAAAAAAAATACACTGTATACTGCAGGATACACCTTGCAAATAAATGAACAGGTCTAGGCACATATGGCCTTCCATTAAAGGCCTAATGCTTTCACCCCAACCAGTTCTATTTCTCCTATTATGGAACCTTCTTAATAAGCCCCTCCCACAACTGTCTTAAACTCATCCTCATCCAGACACATTTTCAGTTTATTGATTCTGGGTAAGTATATACAAGACCCCAATGTGTAAGCTTATCAAAATGCTCTCAGTAGAGCACATGCTGTGTACAATTTCATTTTTAGAAATTGCTGTCTCAAGCATTCTCTGTATTGCTGAAAAGTAGACCTATGTACTGAATTCAGTACTCACTGCTTACAGGCCAGACTAAAACCACACAGTACTCTAGTGCTGATTGTAAGTTGTTGCAACTGCATTGGAGACATGAACATTGTTATGTAGTATGGTGCACTCTCCATGACCTTTAGCAGACGCCATCTTGTTGTTTACCAGCAACGCTCCCTTCCTTTTGTTCTAGATTCCAAGGGCCCTTCCTGTTTCCCGTCACGTGTTACCAGTGGACGTGACATATCACATTGCCCTAGTTCCACGTGCACACTTTAACCCATACTTTCGAGGTGTGGCCAATTTACCCCTTTGCAGCCTCCTCATTGATCATTTATATCATAATACTTATTTATATGGGTGCATCATAACTTTTGACCAATCAGGGGACTGCAGGTGTTCAGAGCCTCGCACAGTTCACAAGACCGAGCCTGCGAGCGGGACACTCGTGCATCAGACTTCAGATGAGGAGCACTTGAGTAACCTAGCTGTAGATAATTAATCCTTTTTTAGCCGGCAGAATGATTAAAACCGATTATCTTTTTTTGGAACTTAATCAACGAATAAATCATCATTAAATCGATTGGAACTCTCCATCTGATTTTTTGTTTCTGGATACTACCCAGGATCCCCGTACTGCATCGACTTACTTGACATGCTGGAGTCGCGGGGCTTCATCACTTTACTCAACATGGTGGAGGAGCGGGTTCTGCTATAAAGCACTTGGTTGTGACTCTTTACTCAACAACATGGACAGATGGTCTAAATCCAAGTACAGTACATAAATATGTAAGCAGCTGCCCTGTGAAGCCAACTTAGTTTGCTTATGCTCCTCTGATTATCAGTGTCAGATTAAGTAGCCATTATGAAGTGATATCAAACCAGAGACACACCATGACTGGATTTTCATGGTTCTATTGTTGTCTGGAACAACTAAAACTCCACCAGGCTAATGATATTTTGCAAAACAGAACAAAAATTCTGTAAATGATACTTTAACCAATTCATTCCATTCAGCAATGGAATGAAATTTTTGGTGGTTACCAATTAAGGGAAATTGTGCTGACTGATATGCCAAAAAAGTGCCACCATTTTGAATGAAGACAATTCTGAAATTCAAAAATTTATGACATGGGGAAGGGGGGCCCCTCCCCAAAGCAGGTCATCCACCAACAGACAGATCAGATTGTTCTGCATCAAGCCTCTCCAAACTTGGAAGCTACTGTATGCTTTGACCCCAAAAAACCCTCTGCAATATTATGGAGGGTAGCAATTTCCAAAGATAATCTTTCTTTACTGTTTTAGGCTTAAAACATTGGTTCTACGAACAGATAGGGTTTCAGTTATTTGCAACCACTGTACTACCCAATATGATTTTGTAGCATTTTTTATGATCTTTCCATTTCTGAAAAAAAAAAAATTGAAGAATTATTGCTCAGCCCAGATGTAGCTAGATTTAAATGAAAGAGCCCATTATTTTATCCCTGCCCACATCTTTTGTACTTAGCTGACTTTAGTGTGTTGTTACTTTATGAGTCCATTGTTCAGCTTAGCAATGAGGGATTTCCCAATGTGCTTGTGTGGAGTACTGTGAGTCTGTGTTATGCCTGTGCGTGCAATGTACAGTTTTAAGTTGACATTTACACCCACAGTTTATAGCCACTGCAATGCTCACAGAGTTTTACCATATATTTATGGATTTTAAGGTCCGAGTGGCTATAAACTGTAGGGGAAAACATCAATTAAAAACCCCACTTAACCCCCCAGAAGTTAGGTGTTAGAGTGTTTAGTGATAGGCAGTTGAAGCAAGGGCTATTTCATGTAATCATAACGTGTATCATGGAAAAGTAGATCATGGTTTAAATGAGGTTGCAGATATGTACAGTAGCCTGTCAGAGGTACAGTATGTTAAAAGGTAGTGAAAATCTGGCTATTTGATGTAATCATTTCGTGTGTAATGAAAAAGTAGATCATGGTTTAAATGAGGGTGCAGGTATGTACAGTAGCCTGTCAGAGGTACAGTATGTTAAAAGGTAGTGAAACTCTGGCTATTTCATGTAATCATTACGTGTATAATGAAAAAGTAGATCATGGTTTAAATGAGGGTGCAGGTATGTACAGTAGCCTGTCAGAGGTACAGTATGTTAAAAGGTAGTGAAACTCTGGCTATTTCATGTAATCATTTCGTGTAGAATGAAAAAGTAGATCATGGTTTAAATGAGGGTGCAGGAATGTACAGTAGCCCGTCAGAGGTACAGTATGTTAAAAGGTACTGAAACTCTGGCTATTTCATGTAATCATTACGTGTATAATGGAAATGTAGATCATGGTTTAAATGAGGGTGCAGGTATGTACAGTAGCCTGTCAGAGGTACAGTATGTTCAAAGGTAGTGAAACTCTGGCTATTTCATGTAATCATTACGTGTATAATGAAAAAGTAGATCATGGTTTAAATGAGGGTGCAGGTATGTACAGTAGCCTGTCAGAGGTACTGTATGTTAAAAGGAAGTGAAACTCTGGCTATTTCATGTAATCATTACGTGTATAATGGAAATGTAGATCATGGTTTAAATGAGGGTGCAGGAATGTACAGTAGCCTGTCAGAGGTACAGTATGTTAAAAGGTAGTGAAACTCTGGCTATTTCATGTAATCATTACGTGTATAATGGAAATGTAGATCATGGTTTAAATGAGGGTGCAGGAATGTACAGTAGCCTGTCAGAGGTACAGTATGTTAAAAGGTAGTGAAACTCTGGCTATTTCATGTAATCATTACGTGTATAATGGAAATGTAGATCATGGTTTAAATGAGGGTGCAGGTATGTACCGTAGCCTGTCAGAGGTACAGTATGTTCAAAGGTAGTGAAACTCTGGCTATTTGATGTAATCATTACGTGTATAATGAAAAAGTAGATCATGGTTTAAATGAGGGTGCAGGTATGTACAGTAGCCTGTCAGAGGTGCAGTATGTTAAAAGGTAGTGAAACTCTGGCTATTTCATGTAATCATTACGTGTATAATGAAAAAGTAGATCATGGTTTAAATGAGGGTGCAGGTATGTACAGTAGCCTGTCAGAGGTACTGTATGTTAAAAGGTAGTGAAACTCTGGCTATTTCATGTAATCATTACGTGTATAATGGAAATGTAGATCATGGTTTAAATGAGGGTGCAGGTATGTACAGTAGCCTGTCAGAGGTACTGTATGTTAAAAGGTAGTGAAACTCTGGCTATTTCATGTAATCATTACGTGTATAATGAAGAAGTAGATCATGGTTTAAATGAGGGTGCAGGTATGTACAGTAGCCTGTCAGAGGTACAGTATGTTAAAAGGTACTGAAACTCTGGCTATTTGATGTAATCATTACGTGTATAATGAAAAAGTAGATCATGGTTTAAATGAGGGTGCAGGTATGTACAGTAGCCTGTCAGAGGTACTGTATGTTAAAAGGTAGTGAAACTCTGGCTATTTCATGTAATCATTACGTGTATAATGGAAATGTAGATCATGGTTTAAATGAGGGTGCAGGTATGTACAGTAGCCTGTCAGAGGTACAGTATGTTAAAAGGTAGTGAAACTCTGGCTATTTCATGTAATCATTACGTGTATAATGAAAAAGTAGATCATGGTTTAAATGAGGGTGCAGGCAGTATATGTACAGTAGCCTGTCAGAGGTACAGTATGTTAAAAGGTACTGAAACTCTGGCTATTTGATGTAATCATTACGTGTATAATGAAAAAGTAGATCATGGTTTAAATGAGGGTGCAGGTATGTACAGTAGCCTGTCAGAGGTACAGTATGTTAAAAGGTAGTGAAACTCTGGCTATTTCATGTAATCATTATGTGTATAATGGAAATGTAGATCATGGTTTAAATGAGGGTGCAGGTATGTACAGTAGCCTGTCAGAGGTACTGTATGTTAAAAGGTAGTGAAACTCTGGCTATTTCATGTAATCATTACGTGTATAATGAAAATGTAGATCATGGTTTAAATGAGGGTGCAGGTATGTACAGTAGCCTGTCAGAGGTACAGTATGTTCAAAGGTAGTGAAACTCTGGCTATTTGATGTAATCATTACGTGTGTAATGGAAATGTAGATCATGGTTTAAATGAGGGTGCAGGTATGTACAGTAGCCTGTCAGAGGTACAGTATGTTCAAAGGTAGTGAAACTCTGGCTATTTCATGTAATCATTACGTGTATAATGAAAAAGTAGATCATGGTTTAAATGAGGGTGCAGGTATGTACAGTAGTCTGTCAGAGGTACAGTATGTTAAAAGGTACTGAAACTCTGGCTATTTGATGTAATCATTACGTGTATAATGAAAAAGTAGATCATGGTTTAAATGAGGGTGCAGGTATGTACAGTAGCCTGTCAGAGGTACTGTATGTTAAAAGGTAGTGAAACTCTGGCTATTTCATGTAATCATTACGTGTATAATGGAAATGTAGATCATGGTTTAAATGAGGGTGCAGGTATGTACAGTAGCCTGTCAGAGGTACAGTATGTTAAAAGGTACTGAAACTCTGGCTATTTCATGTAATCATTACGTGTATAATGAAAATGTAGATCATGGTTTAAATGAGGGTGCAGGTATGTACAGTAGCCTGTCAGAGGTACAGTATGTTAAAAGGTAGTGAAACTCTGGCTATTTCATGTAATCATTACGTGTATAATGGAAATGTAGATCATGGTTTAAATGAGGGTGCAGGTATGTACAGTAGCCTGTCAGAGGTACAGTATGTTCAAAGGTAGTGAAACTCTGGCTATTTCATGTAATCATTACGTGTATAATGAAGAAGTAGATCATGGTTTAAATGAGGGTGCAGGTATGTACAGTAGCCTGTCAGAGGTACAGTATGTTAAAAGGTACTGAAACTCTGGCTATTTGATGTAATCATTACGTGTATAATGAAAAAGTAGATCATGGTTTAAATGAGGGTGCAGGTATGTACAGTAGCCTGTCAGAGGTACTGTATGTTAAAAGGTAGTGAAACTCTGGCTATTTCATGTAATCATTACGTGTATAATGGAAATGTAGATCATGGTTTAAATGAGGGTGCAGGTATGTACAGTAGCCTGTCAGAGGTACAGTATGTTAAAAGGTAGTGAAACTCTGGCTATTTCATGTAATCATTACGTGTATAATGAAAAAGTAGATCATGGTTTAAATGAGGGTGCAGGCAGTATATGTACAGTAGCCTGTCAGAGGTACAGTATGTTAAAAGGTACTGAAACTCTGGCTATTTGATGTAATCATTACGTGTATAATGAAAAAGTAGATCATGGTTTAAATGAGGGTGCAGGTATGTACAGTAGCCTGTCAGAGGTACAGTATGTTAAAAGGTAGTGAAACTCTGGCTATTTCATGTAATCATTATGTGTATAATGGAAATGTAGATCATGGTTTAAATGAGGGTGCAGGTATGTACAGTAGCCTGTCAGAGGTACTGTATGTTAAAAGGTAGTGAAACTCTGGCTATTTCATGTAATCATTACGTGTATAATGAAAATGTAGATCATGGTTTAAATGAGGGTGCAGGTATGTACAGTAGCCTGTCAGAGGTACAGTATGTTCAAAGGTAGTGAAACTCTGGCTATTTGATGTAATCATTACGTGTGTAATGGAAATGTAGATCATGGTTTAAATGAGGGTGCAGGTATGTACAGTAGCCTGTCAGAGGTACAGTATGTTCAAAGGTAGTGAAACTCTGGCTATTTCATGTAATCATTACGTGTATAATGAAAAAGTAGATCATGGTTTAAATGAGGGTGCAGGTATGTACAGTAGTCTGTCAGAGGTACAGTATGTTAAAAGGTACTGAAACTCTGGCTATTTGATGTAATCATTACGTGTATAATGAAAAAGTAGATCATGGTTTAAATGAGGGTGCAGGTATGTACAGTAGCCTGTCAGAGGTACTGTATGTTAAAAGGTAGTGAAACTCTGGCTATTTCATGTAATCATTACGTGTATAATGGAAATGTAGATCATGGTTTAAATGAGGGTGCAGGTATGTACAGTAGCCTGTCAGAGGTACAGTATGTTAAAAGGTACTGAAACTCTGGCTATTTCATGTAATCATTACGTGTATAATGAAAAAGTAGATCATGGTTTAAATGAGGGTGCAGGTATGTACAGTAGCCTGTCAGAGGTACAGTATGTTAAAAGGTAGTGAAACTCTGGCTATTTCATGTAACCATTATGTGTATAATGGAAAAGTAGATCATGGTTTAAATGAGGGTGCAGGTATGTACAGTAGCCTGACAGAGGTACAGTATGTTAAAAGGTAGTGAAACTCTGGCTATTTGATGTAATCATTACGTGTATAATGAAAAAGTAGATCATGGTTTTAAATGAGGGTGCAGGTATGTACAGTAGCCTGTCAGAGGTACAGTATGTTAAAAGGTAGTGAAACTCTGGCTATTTCATGTAATCATTACGTGTATAATGAAAAAGTAGATCATGGTTTAAATGAGTGGGTGGAGATGGCTCGGTGGTTTGAGCGTACTGCCTTGCATGCTGAAGGTCCCCAGATCAAATCCCGGTGGAACCACTTGGGGTCTAAAAATTAGCTTGTTCAGCATAGCTGTTTACAGTGATGATGAGGGGGTTTAAAATTGGTGAATTACAAAATTGGGTATTTGGTTTTCCGTTTCAGGAAGTTAGTCTGATTCAGGAAGTTGTCCACTTGCTCAGTTTAGTTGTTGAGCAGTGGTGCAGTGCAAGTATAACCTCCACCCCCTCCAGCTTTTAACATACTGTACCTCTGCTCCCAGGACTGCCATTAACGTCCCCGTCCGTTGGAAGGGGATGTTAATGGTGGTCCCGGGAGCAGGATTGGGAGCTATTAGTACATGCCTACCTTGTTACCTCTGAGCACTAGTCGAAAAGAGAAGGCGAAGTGCCTACCTTGTTACCTCTGAGCACTAGTCGAAAAGAGAAGGCGAAGTTCGCAGGTTCACTCACTGTGGCATTGGATCTTGGAAGAGTTAAATGATTAGGGCCTCTTCAGGGCATCTTATGGGGCTTTGACCCTCCTTTGCCCTTCAACCTGTTATGTTATGTTATGAGGGTGCAGGTATGTACAGTAGCCTGTCAGAGGTACAGTATGTTAAAAGTTAGTAAAACTCTTGTCTGTATCACATGCCTTCACACAAGTTACAATGTCACCAAAATGTTGGTCATAGGTTCAGTACTGGACATTAAGAAGCTGGCTTGACAGTCCTAAGAAGCTGTAGAAGAACCATATGCATGCCCACGTAAGACACATGCCCCAAAAGACATGTATTGTACAGTACTGCATATAATGACTGTATCTTGAGTCGGTCAGTAGCTTGAGTTGGTCACCGCATGTGTGGATTCTTTAGCCATTAAATGAACAGTTTCTACTCGATACTCTAGAAGAAAATTGCCTTTCTCAAAAATATAAGTTTAGTCCCTTTTTAAAAGGATATTTGCCCAGCTTAGCCTTAATCCTATGATACCCTAGCCAGCCTTCAGACATGACTCAAAAAAGTCACAAAATTTATTTAAAATGTTTCTAAGGTCCAATGATATTAACACTCTTCTGCAGCTTGATGGTTTTTCTTTATTTTTACAATACTGTTTTGTTCAAAATATTTCAAAGTCACTTTTAGAGGCATAGGTTTGGGTAACCCACTCAAAGTATAAAGTACCCTTGCCATACTAAAGGCACCCAAAACTTGTGTTATCTCTTCATTTCTCAATATTGTACAAGAAATTTATACACTTTCACTTCAAGGATTATTAGGAGGAAGGTTTGAAAGAACATGGAATGAAATATGAATTGAATAGTTCCTTCAAATAAATACATTTTTGGTGAAAACCGTAAAAATTCCACTGAGTGACAGACTCATGGTACAACCATGCTATACTAAATTATTCCAGATACAGACAAAAGTCATAGGAAATAGGAAACAAGTTGCAAAACGAGGGTAAATAAAATTCCAGCGCTACTGTAAGTCTTCACTGTAACCATAAATCATATTTCATCTTCCAATGGTATTTCATCATTCCATTACTAAAGCCCCTCCCATAATTGTCTGAAATTCATGCTCATCCAGACACAATCTCAGTTTATTGCTTCAAGGTGAGTACAGAAAAACTCAAATTACATAATCAAAGCACTCTCAGTACTGTTCATGCTGTGTAATATAAGCTTTGGTACTGTACTCTGCATTGTTTGAATTAGCTGTCAATCAAAGAGCTGAGCCAATTGAGAATTTTGGTACCCCCATACCAAAATTGTAGTTTTGGGTGAGAGGTTTGGCCCTTTTAGTCTGTTTATCAATTTAACACATGATATCACATGGACATGGTGTCCATGTTACAACTGTATTCCACCATTTTTAGACTACTGTATTTTCTGGAGATTTAAGAGAAGTCATAAAATAACATTTGATACAATTAAATCTGTATTATCCCAGGCTATAAACAAATTAAATATAATGCTATTTATAGCACCTAATTTGTCCATTATATTGGATCATTCCACAAGGTTGGGGCACACTACATACACTTCAAATCTGAAATTGGTGTCCATGTTACAAATATTTGATACATTTACCTTTTATGGCTATTATATAGAGAACTAAGTTATTCCACAGTAAAAAAAGTATTTTATATTTAAAGTTATGCCTGAAAAGCATGCTTCATTATAAAATAGTAAATGTTACAAGGAATTTGAAAAGTTACTTTATCATAGCTAGGTCAACGCAACTTCATTTGTTTTGCCATGTTTCACAGAATATCATGACCCAATTCAATTACAGGGACATGGAATAATCCTCTCACCCCAACTACATTTTTCTGAAGTAGTCCTGTCCATAGAATTCTCAGTTGGCACAGCTCTTTGACTGAAAGCTATTCTGTTAGTTCAAAAAATGCAGAGTAGCAGCACGTTTGCATGTAAGTTAGTGCAAAGCAGGCCAAGTCGTCCCCAAACCAACTCGTCCCTGAACAACTCGGCCCCAAGCCAAGTCGTCCCCAAGCCAACTCGGCCCCAAGCCAAGTCAGCCCCAAACCAAGTCGGCCCCAATATGAAAAATGGTGTGATTTTATACACTTAAATTATGCAAAAGTGACTTGTGTGATATTTTCTCTCACACAGGTTCTACAACAGGTGTAGGCTTAATTTATGTTGGTATCTCAGGAAGTGACTTGCGTGATTTTATCTCTCACACAGATTCTACAACAGGTGTAACGTTAATTAGGCCTAAGTTAATATACATTGGTACAGTATCTCAAGAGTGTCAAAATCGTGGTAATGTTGAAGGTAGGCCAATAAAGGTCTGGCTGTGGGTAACCAAAGGAGGGACTGCAGTGTTCTTATAATTACCCCCTTCCCCCTCCCACCTCCCAATCAAATTTATAGGTTAAGAAATTAAAATTGATAAACGACATTTGAAAGTATGGATTTTTGTTGTGCTATTATAGGCTAGGCTAATAATTATTAAAAATGAAATACCCATTGAAAGAACAGATTTAAGCACCACCCCCCCTCCCCCCAGACTGCAAATTTAAAAGTGCCATTCCAGCAATATGAGAGGCATTTTAGACAACTACGTAGGCTAGTTGAAAACTTTACAAAGGGCCAGGCCAGTTCGATTCCCAGGTCAATTGTCTGCCCTCAACATAGCCAATATGCCATCAAGTTCATGGATATGGTGATGCATTTTCCGTTTCAGCTGTTGAATGTGCAAAAATCATTGCTCATACATAGCACACACTTATTTTTTTTTTCTCTTATGTCTTTTCCTCTTTTCACATTTGCAATTTTCCTGAAGCCTAACAAACTTATTGTGTCCCAGTCCCACCTCCTCCCTTTTTAGTCCATCTTATTTCATTTTCATGAATGGTGCATGAGAAACATGCTACAATATTTTTCGAACGATGTCATCATATGTGAACGTTGCCCTTTCTTGGATGTGGGCTGAACGTTCATGTCACCCTCCTAGAAGTGACAGGGAAGGGTGCCCCTTTCCTGTGGTAATTTTTCTTAACACTTCAGGGTCAGAGATGCAATCTGATATTTTGTTTTAAATATGTGATTAATTTCTTGGCGTGAACAATAATAAGAGTCATATGTCCAAAAAGAACCGAGAGTTAGACTACCATTCTGACACTTGAGAATTTGTTTTATACCCCTCCCTGTTTGTCATGATGATCCTTGCACTATAAGCTGTTTTATACTGTTTTCTACAGAATCTGCCCTTCTAAGGGTTTACAATGACTTGCTGCTTTCAGCTGATAAAGGAAAGGAATCTGTTCTTGTATTATTGGACTATTCTGCTGCTTTTGATACCATTGATCATACTATCCTTTTACAACGCCTTTCTAATAGATTTGGATTTTGTGAAACTGCACTCCGCTGGTTTACATCATACTTTACCAACCGATTGCAACATATTAATATCAATGGTCACTTATCTGAGGCTCATGTACCTGAAGAGGGAGTCCCTCAAGGATCTGTTATTGGTCCTCTTGCTTTTACTTTGTACACATCTCCTATTGAAAACATAATAGAATCATATGGTCTGTCCAAAATGATTTATGCAGATGACACTCAAGTGTATGCTATAGTTGATAATAGAAACTGCCATTCAGTATTACTGCAACTGGAAACTTGTGTTAAGGACATCCTTTCGTGGTCAGCCACCAACAGTTTAAAACTCAATCCTGAGAAGACTGAAGTACTACACCTTGTTTCTCGCTTCCGTGATACTATACCACTCACCAGTATTTCCATTGGAGACTCTTTAATCACGCCTGCCCAGAGTGCAAAAAATCTGGGTGTTATTTTCCAGAATGATCTTAGCTTATCTCAGCATATTAATAATGTGTGTCGCTCTGCCTCCTTTGCTTTGCACAAAATTGGTCAATTACGACATTATTTGGATGCCCAAACTACCGAAAAGCTTATTCATGCATTCGTTACCTGCCGTCTGGATTATGGAAATACTCTTTTCTATGGTTTACCTAAACACCAAATTTCAAAACTCCAGCGAATTCAAAACTCAGCGGCTCGACTTGTTGCATTAACAAAATCATGTGACCACATCACCCCTGTTCTTCGTAATCTTCACTGGCTTCCTGTGCAGCATCGTATCAACTACAAAATCCTTCTTCTTACATACAAATGCATCCATGGTTTTGCTCCATTATATCTAAAGGATCTTATATCTAATTACAAGCCTTTACGTGAACTACGTTCCAGCTCTCAATCTCTTTTAAATGTGCCGTTATCTGTTACCCATTCTTATGGTGATCGTGCTTTTTCAACAGTATCTGCGAAACTGTGGAATGACCTTCCATCTTTTGTCAAGAACTCACTGTTGGACAATTTAAAACTAACTTGAAAACTCATTTGTTTACTTTGTCTTATTGATCGCATGTTGTATAGTTGACCGCATGTTGTATAGTTTTAGCGCTTTGAGACTTCTTGTGTAAGGCGCTATATAAGAACTGTTATATTATTATTATTATTATTATATCACGCTACTGATGAGCCCTAAAATATTTTGTCTGTGTGAAATGCGTCTAGCCATGCTATTGCTTGTGCTTTAATAACAAGGTCACCTGAAAACACGGCTGGAAAAAACCGAAATTTCCCGGCAATGAAAGAATTATTTCCCGTGTGATTGTAATTATTTACTATCTAAGGGGAGCACGACCATGGGTTCGCGCGAAGCGTACAGAAAAATTTTTGAAAAATGAAGCCTCTCAGATTGCAGGAAACGGCCCTTCCTGGCCCTGAAAGCCCCTGATGAATGAACGCCGTGGGAGGAAAATTATGTAGCCCATCGGGTTTTTCGATAGCTTTGGACACGATTTTGTTGAGTCCGACCTAATCATGAATTCAAGCACTGGGAATGAAACTTGTTTGTGCATTAACTGCTAATGTAAAGCTTTCAAATTAGGTAGATTTCGAACGAAATAAAGTTGAATTCCATTACCGAATCTCTCCTTCCTTCAAAGTTTGTCCTACTCTTCTCTTCTGTCAAACAAACTAATTAACTTTCTAGCCAAGCAACTTGTCCATTGAGCGCCGTCGCGTTCAGCTCAGCAACTACTACTGTTGTGTGTATACATAAAACACTCCTTCACAAACAGCAGCAAGTCACCGCTGCTACTACAGTACTACGTCGCTATCACGTTCTTTACTGTGCTGCACAAATGAAAGCAAACAGCCCAAATGTAGCTCTCTCATTGGTCGCCCCGAATAGCCCGACAGAATGGCAATATGTTTGTTTAATACAGCTATGCAATGAGGATGGGACGAACTTTGTCACTGTGTTGTGTAAAATGTGTCCGTTACTCAGGCTTCACAAAGGGGCAAAACATAATCATTCAAGAAATCATTTAGGCCTACGGTACGCATAAAGGCTAGGTCTATATACTGGGAATATTCTTTAACCAAACTTCTCCGCTATTCCCGCTAATGACTACCCGCTCTACTAAACGCTTTTTTCTTAAAGTCCCCACAACTCTTTGGCGAAGAGCCACGGGGCGAAAACCAAACGATTACTCCCGGAGGAGTTCTGCTCCCTTAAGGAGCTTAACGTCGCAAATGGACAAGTACGCCCTCCAAAGGGCAAACACTGAGTGGTCCTGCTCTAGACTGGCTGAATAGAACAGAAGCCAGCTCTATTAAACGCTCACGATATTCACCTGCACCATCAAAAAACAATTACACATGTGGCCCGACTACTGATTTTTGCGCACCGATTTGTTGAAACAAAGGAGAATAACACGCCTCTTATTTTTAAGAACAGGGAGATTCCTTCATACTGTGGCTACATGCATTATCACTTCAGATGTACTACACACAGCGAACGTTCAACCACGTGCATTCATTCATCTGTTATAACTCAGTGTAGATTCGTCAGCCAGCTCGGCCGAAGAAAATGTCGCGCATTCTGATTGGTTGTTTTATCAGCACAGACTGTGTACAAAACATGCAGAATATACACAGTGTACGGTACTAATTGACCCACTCATGGCAGCATCACGCTGTTTCTCTTCGTAGTGCTTGGAAGTTGTAGTTTATCCTCGGGATATCCCAATTGAATTTGCTTGTATAAATGAACGAAAAACTTTTAAATATTCTCTGGTAGTTCAAGTTGGGGAGTGCAGAATGTGTTGAAATTTTTAGAATGAAAGCTAACAAGGAGCTTTTATTGACTTATTCTGACAATACGATGATCAGCCCGACACCCATTTTAAAAGTCCTTTGAGCAAATTTCCCGCGAGTGGGTTGGATTTCCCGGCAATGACCTTCCCGTATTGCCGGTTTTTTCCAGCCGTGCCTGAAAATTTGCGTAAATTATTCATTTTGGGCTTTGCAAATCTCTGGGTGAAACTCAGTGCTCCCTTGCCCCTGTGAAACACTATAGGCCTAACACAGTACGACTATGACATAGTGAGGTAACATCCATTCATTCACATTGCTACCAGCATATCGAAAAGTTTTGATTATAAACCTCCCAAATGCGTTACAGTGTACGGGCACATTTTGCATTTTTAGGTTTCCCCTTAATGCATATTCAGGGTTGTGTTTTAAGGTCTGGCTAAACTGGATTTGTGATGTTCATACTATTGCACATCCAGTGAATGCTTTTTTGACATGGCGCACCCCTTACTTTTGTCGTAAATTTATGGGATTTGATGTCTATGGGCTAAATAACGTTTTTCGTCCCAATTTTGCATAATTTAGAGGATTAACACTTCTGGCCACAAATATATTGATGCAGCTAATTGCGTTTCTGGGAGCTGCATGTCATAGGTAACAGAAGGTGAAGAATTGGTTCTATTTGTAGACTATATTTTTGTCCTAAAACACATGAAGTAAAGGCATAAAATGGCCAATTATTTTGGGGAAATTCCCCAAATTATGATGTTACAAAATTTTGAAATCATCAAAAATCATTTATTTCAAATGAAAATCGGCATTTCATGAGTTAACTTCCTATCACCTTGACATATCTTTCCAAAGCATAATGGATTTAGCTTACCTTATTTAGAACATTTTAAAAAATTTTGATCTAGATCAATGAGCAAATGATCGTTTTTGTACAAAACTTTTCGGTATGAATTGTCCATTGAAAGAGAACCATGGGAAGAGAAAATCTCAAGAAAGACACTATTTTCCATAATTTGCAAGAAGTATCCATGGAAGTCACTATTTCCCACTAATTTCTCATATTGGGGCTGACTTGGCTTAGGGATGAGTTGGCCAAGGGCCGCCTTTGCTTGGGGCCCACTTGGCTTGGGGCCGAGTTGATTGGGGACGAGTTGGTTTGGGGACAACTTGGCCCGAAAGCAGTTAGTGTACTGAGTCTGTAGCCTAAGACTTTGGGGTATTGCATACCTGGCTGCTACAGGGAAAATAACAACAGTTGGCATACAATTGCAACAATTGGTGTGGCGTACGGTATACTTCCAAACAATTCCACCTTGGTGTGATCCTTCATCCTTGGGCATATGGCAAATTACTTTCTGGTGTGGATTGGTCTTGTAGTTGTACTAGCCTACGCACCCTCAAGCAATAAACTGAGATAGTGTCTGGACAAGGATGAATTATTTAAACAGTTGTGGCCCAGTTTCCGGTGAAAGGACCCAGTGTTTTAACTTAGGCACATGCTACAGTTACTAGTTAGGCTGCCTAGCCTAGTAAAAGTTAGGCCATGCACAGTAGATTATGGGAGCACACCACCATTAGCAGAACGGCCTTCCCGGAAAAAGTAGTTCCAAAGTACACCGTCAGTTTTAGGTCCTCTTTAAGTGTGAATTGCTCAAGTTAAGCTAATCAGATGTGGTTGTTTTGTTTTGGATATAAAAGAGGACGTGTAAATGTGTGAGTGTTGCCAAATTGGGAAGAATTGAAGGTGATTTAGACTGTTTAAAAATTTGGTGTGAAAAAGACGTTATTTCCATCACCTTGCGGATTAATAGGGTAGGGTATACAGACCCAAAACTTCATCCCCTTTTATCTCAAAATCTAAACGGTCATGCTATGGTTAATTTGTGATGCCATGATTGGCTTTCATGTGAGGGGTAGCTTTAGTGGGGTGTGAACTTTGACTGGGCTGCGGGGGGACATTTAATGAACGCAAAATAGTGTGTAAGTCAATGGAGAAATTAATGGTGGTGTGCTCCCTTATAACACTGTACAGTAAGGGAATGCTACTGTATCATGATTGTAGGCCCTATTGTATTGTAACTAGCCTAGGAGAGGATTATATTCATAACTTAAGGACATAGTTTAATAAGTTATCAGCTATGACTTGACAACTAATCTTTGAGTTTGGCCAACTTAGAATCTCCTGCGACTTTCACTTACCAACACGATTTCAAGTAACACTGTAAAAATAAAGTTTGTTACTCCTCGGTTGCTGTCCTTGGATTTATTCTAATCCCGTCGTGCACAGCTAGTACCCAATCTAGCCTAGTTACAGTATATACAGTGTTACAGATGTTGCTTCAATTCAAGGTCGTTCACTGTTTTGTATAGTGTAGCCTTTAGCTGTCCTGCGCAGCTGTCCTGTCGGCAGAATATTCTGCTAACTTCAGCTGGGTAAGCAGACGATGGAGCATGGATGCGCTGAATCACATACTACGGAAGCCGAGAAGTGGTATGGTCAGAGCCGTATGCTCTGGGTATAACATAACATAACAGGTTGAAGGGCAAAGGAGGGCCAAGGCCCCATAAGATGCCCTGAAGACCAAGCCCTAATCAAAAGTCAAACCACCAAAGCTTGACTACAGCCCCAAACAATCAGATTCTACCACAGCCATGGAAAAACCTGTCAATGTTAACCTTAAAGCAGTGAACTGAGGGGGAGTTAACTACCCAATCTGGTAGACAATTCCACTCTTTGACAACTCTATGGGAGAAACTAAACTTCCTAATGTCAAGCCTTGCAAAAGGCTTTTCAAGCTTTTTACAATGCCCACGCACCCGAGAATTACCTTGAACCCTTAAATAACTACAAGTCAGCAGGGGATTTCTTTCACAAAGGAACTTGAAAACCTGGAGCATGTCTCCCCTAATCCTTCTCAGCTCCAAGGTGGTAAGCCCAAGATGTTTAAGCCTAGCATGATAGGGCAAATTTCTCACCTCAGGAATGAGGCGAGTGGCTCTCCTCTGAACCTGCTCTAAAACAAACTTGTCCTTTTCATAGAAGGGACTCCAAGCCTGAGCTGCATAGTCAAGATGGGGTCTTACCAACTGCTTATACAAATTAAGTACAATATCCTTACTAAAATTGATGAAATTCCTCTTGATCAATCCAAGCACTCTATTAGCCTTTACAGCAGTGGCTGCACACTGCTTTGATGACTTTAAGTCCCCAGTAATTACAACACCCAGATCTTTCTCAGAGGTGACATTACTTAAAACACAACCATTCATGTTATAATCATAGCTAAAACTTTTGGGACCAAAATGAAGGACCTTACACTTATCTGCATTAAAAGACATTTGCCAGGTCTGAGACCAAGAAAATAACCTATCCAGATCTTTCTGCAGCAGTAAGGCATCATCCAAAATGCTAATTTTCCTATAAAGCTTAGTATCATCTGCAAACTTACTTATACGAGATGTAAGAGAACTATCAATATCATTGATGAAAATTATGGTTTGGAGAAATGGCTATTTTCTCGATATCGTTTTCTGATCATCACAAGACATATCGTCTTATATTATATTGGTAGTAAGACCGTTAGACACAACTGTTATTAACTCCAAACCCATGAGCGTCACCAAGAGGAAGGGAAAGGGGTTGGGGGTGCGAACGACCCCTTTGAGGTTTTTTGTGCGTGTGTTTACAGAAACGCTTAAAGGATGTACCAAAAGTCGAAAAAGGATTTCAAGTTCTGCCATTGCAATGTTAAATTTCTTTAATATATGTTGAATGCCTAATCTCGCTGCAATTACAGATCGAATCCCCCAAATTACTTTTCTATCCCTCACTTTTTGCAAATTGCCGTCAGCTAGAAAGTCCTGTTGGCTGTATGGAGCTATATACACCTTTCCATGATAGTATCATAATCATATACACGAATTCGGATAGCAAGTGATGGTAAGATTTCAGTCGGCCATAACTGGGGTCCGTCACCTTTAAATCTTTCGATTTCCTTGTTTACCTCTATCATGGATGGTTGAACACTAATTTTTTTCTTGAATTCTCCAATTTCACTGACTATGAGGGTTTAAAATTTATGTAAACAATAAATAAAGACGATTAAAGGCCGATGGACTCCACTAATGGCTGCCTACAGTCACTAAAATCAAGCGCTAATCGGATTCGTCTATGGGGAGCTGCAACTCTCTGACCACAATTAACAAGAAGATTTGAATAATGTGAATAGCCGTCCATTAGGCATAAGCTACCTCTATGCAGTCTGGTCACTGTTGTTTACACAATTCACCACACTTCAGTGCCAGCACAACCAGCCTACAAGTGTCCAAAGAGATAAGCCCATTGTCCTGGTCTGCTGAGGCAGCTCTAGTTGCACACTTGGCTTGTGGCCCTGAATGAACAGTCTCTGCCTTTAGGAATGAGGTTTTCAGTGGAACTCTTTGTTTACATAGTGTTGGTCATGGCAGCTACTATTGACAGAAAGCTGATAATAGGAAGTCAGGTTGACCTTTCTGTAACATTACTTTTTTTAACAAAAAGTGGGGTGTCTGGTATAAATTGTATAGAGGCAACCTTATGAATAATGTCTGCAAATAGGACTATGTCATGACGTTATGAGCGTTACCGACTGAACTATGTTCACACAGTTGCACCGTAGCACGGAAGCGTAGAACGGCCATTCAAAAGAGAAAAAAACTCTCGCAGCAAAATGACAATTTTCGTAGAATTGACATTTTGACGACAAAAATTATGTCTTCAAAATGACAAAAACCGAAATTTGGCGTTTTCATTAACTTGTCAAAACGTTAAAATTCCGAAAGTTGTCATTTTGCCGAGTTAAAAATTCGCGACAAAATGACAAACTTCAGAAAATTGTCACTTTGCTGAGTTAGAACATCTCGTCAAAATAGCAAAATTCGGAACATTGTCATTTTGCCGAATTAGATCATCTCGTCAAAATGGCAAAATTCAGAAAAATGACATTTAGTGACGATTTTAAACATCTTATCAAAATCGTAAAATTCAGAAAAATGTCATATTGGCGAATTACAACTTCTCGTCAAAATGGCAAAATTCAGAAAATTGCCATCTTGTCGAGTTAGATCATCTTGTTCAAACGGCGAAATTCTATCAGTCGCGTAGCCACGGGGGGGGGCCTGGGGGCCTAGCCCCCCCCCAGATTTTCTTCACGCCCCCCAGATTTTTTGCGTCCTGATAAGGTAATTAAGAAAATAAAATGTTTGAACGGAAATAAAATTTGAAGTATTTCATTCAAAACAGTAAATAAATAAAATGTGTCAAAATTAAAAAAAAACATGGATGAATGTGTGTAAAACACATTTTGTGTGCACGTATGAAATCAGGTAATAACTTCAAAATGCCTACTTTCACTAAATTAGATACCGTTTGTGATCTGCACTGTCGTTTATTGCATATCACTTAGAAGATGAAACGAAAGTCTCGACGACAAACTTTAATGTGACTTTGTTAGGTTAAGACCCTTTCTGCCTTTCGGATGGCTGATTGATTTACTGAAAATAAGGCAATCGTACACTGGAGACCACTCTTACACGACCATTCCTATACTTTATCATACACAAAATATGCCGTAACCAGGTAAGAGTAAGGTACTGCCTTCGGATAATTCTTCCCTTCCATCCTTAACAAGTAGGTCTAGGCCTATGTCGTGCCTCACTCCTGCCCATGACAAGTGCCACTCTAGGACGACTTTTTTCGACAAGTCCTCTTTTACTAGTTGGCACTGGCGTCCGGGGGATTTGTAAAATCTCCACAAGGTCCAGATTTCATGTGCTTCCCATATGATACATACTTCTGCTTTGCGGTTCAATTATTTTGAGAGATTTATTCGTAGTATTTTAATTTTGACTACGTAATGTACCGATGGACAAATACTGCACCATTTTGCACATTGTTTCTTTGGTAGTATGTATGTCTCTTGTAAAATCTCTACAAAAACAAAAAATATTTTGATATTTTTCATGCTCCCCAAAAAGGGAAAATCCTAAAACTTAGGCCTATAATCAGTTTAAAGTTTTGCCAAACATAGTACCATTTTTCATCTAGGAAATTAACGCAAGTTTCTCAGAGGAGGACACAACTACTTTTGGTTTTCCTGTTAAAGGGTAAGGTACTGCCTTAGGTAAGCTGAAATCCATTCAAATATTGCCGCATTTGCGACTGGGTACATCCAGTCTAAAACACGTGGGAAGTGCCGTTTCCGGCCATCTGGAGGGGTTTTAAAGCCCAAAATTTTCTTTTACGCTCCGCGCCAACTGATGGTGGCGCTCCGCTTAGATTCAAATATTGCCGCATTTGCGATCTACGTCCTTCTGAAGTTTACAATTTTTCCCAAGAAAAGGGAGATACCGATTCCCTTTAGTCTCAACCCCCGTGCACGCCACAGATCAGAATTGCCCAGATTTTGGGGTCCCTAAAAATGTATGCATTACCATTTTTCATACATTGATTTTTTATTCCGCTCATTATTTGAGAAGTCGCAGACATGAGATTCGTATTTCAAGGCTGGGTACATCCAGCTTAAAACACATGGGAAATGCCGTTTCCGGCCATCTAGAGGGGTTTTAAAGCCCAAAATTTTCTTGTACGCTCTGCGCCAACTGATGGTGGCGCACCGCTTAGATAGTCTTGCCGTGCCTGACCTTCGGAGGTGCCAGCCCCCCCCCCCCCAACTTGTTACCTAGACCCCCAAAAATCCCATCCTCGCTACGCCACTGAATTCTATGGAAGCATTTAGGTGCCATCAAGCTAAGAACTTAGTCACCGCATTATTTTTACTTTTTTTAAGAAAATGATGAAATGTTTACTTATTATCTTAACACTTTGCAGACAATGATGAAATGCAAACTTACAATATTGAAATGCAAACTTGCAATTCTATGGAAGCATTTAGGTGCCATCAAGCTAAGAACTTAGTCACCGCATTATTTTTACATTTTGTAACAAAATGATGAAATGTTTACTTATTATCTTAACATTTTGCAGACAATGATGAAATGCAAACTTGCAATATTTCAACAATTCAAAATTTCACAGAAAATTGATGAATTACGCATTTTACGAATGTTATTAATTCCTCGTTTTGCAGAAAATCAATGGATTGCTCATGTATATCAATTTTTTTGTATCATAGTTATGTTCTTTTCCCAATTTGGAGAGTTTATGGAACAATCAGGAGAGCAGACGCTTTACGAACAAAAAGAAGAAATACGTAAACAGTGTAATCTGACCCCTGTCGGTGGCAGATCCAGGGGGTGGGGGCAGGGGCACCTGCTCCCTGGAAAATCTGGTGTCCCTGTGTGCCAAAGAGCAATTTTTCCTCTGTAGTCAGAGTGTGACTGCGAAATTTTGTAAGATTTGATTCTTCTTTTGACGAGAAAAGGCAGTTATTTCCATGTTTATCAAATGAAGTTATCGCAAAAACATCTGGAAATTCCGTTTGTCTGATGGGTTGCGTTTTTTTTTTTTTTTTTTTCAAAAATTTCTTCACACTTCCGACTACGCCAGTTGAACTTGAAGTTAACGCACACTGCTGAGGTAACCGTGTAGGCCGAATTACACTAGGCCTACATCTCTCCTTGAGAGAATTACATTTACCTGCCCATCAACTACTTTTTCTTTTTAGTTTCAGCTCCACTTCTTTTAAATGTTAGCCGGATCTGCTCTTGGTGGTATTTTCACAACATTTGTTAACAACAACATTTTACTTCGAGTTGTCACGAGAGTAATTTTTAGACCAGTGTAAAGACAAAAGAATTACTGTTAAATTACGACTTTTATACCTCACAAACATCCTAAAACTCAGGAGCTTCCGGAGCGTCGCCCCCCTGGACCCCACCGGGACTCACATTGAACGGCCAATTAATTTCTTTCTGTATAGTTCATCTCCCCTTTTTCAAAATGTCAACCAGATTCCCTTTTGGTAGTAGTTTCACTAGTTTTATTTTACCCGTCTTACTTGAAGTTACCCTGGAGGTTATTTTTAGACCAGTGATAGGTCAATAGAATTACCCTTACATAACGACTTTTCTACCTCATAAACACCCTAAAACCCAGGAGCGTCAGGGGGCTTCGTCTCCTGGATTGGCTGGACCCCACCACAGGCTCCAAGGGCCCAGGGGCCCTTTTGAGGACCCCTTGACTCCACCCGAAGTGCCTCGCGCTTTGCGCTAGATGGCGCCTTCGACGCATTGAGTGGAGCCTAGCAATGTCCCCAGTGCCCCTCTATAATGAAAAGTGACGACGCCACTGGTTCTATGTCAAAATTTCTAAAGTTGTCCCACATTGAGCACGCCTCTCTGCAGGCATTCTTTCAACACTCATGTTCTTCAACTGCAGTGAAGGCATTCTGTGAGGGTGCAAGTAGTCCATGTTCATGTTTGGCCCAACGGAAAACTTGACAATAACTATGTAGAGTTCTGCGACTTATATTTTCTGTGGGATGGAAAAACTCACTTCATGCATCAATCGAATTCACAACACTAAACACCTGTAGCACTGGCTGACTCCAATTTGATGAGTAGGGCCACCTGGGCCGTACGGGACCGGCCAGGTTAGGGGGCTGCCACCCGCAAATGGCCATTAGCTTGCTGAATCGGGCAGACTTTGGTGCCTCAGTCAGGCAAAGATTATGCTCTTGTTGGGCACCTGGAGTCGGGAAAAAAGCACCTCTCCCGAAGAGAAAGAGTCGGGTACGGCCATGCGAGCCACATGAGAAAAATACTTGGATTGAGTTCAGTCATTAAATCTATATTTGGCATTTGGTGATGGCCGTATGGGACTCTTTTCTCAGGGGTGACTTTTTACCCTATTCCAAATCCCCAACCACGGTATAATCTCTGCCCTACTGAGGAACCAAAGTATGCCCGATTAAGCAAGGTTTTGGCCAATTTGGGGGACTGCAGCCCCCGGTCCCCATCCCATACGGTCATGCATAGGATAAAATAAAATATGCACAAATCAATGACGAAGCACTTTTGGTGCTACATGTCATTTTTGGAGCATTAGGTAATAAAATTATGCTTAAAAGTATTCAAATTTTTGGACAGTTTATTTTTCTGTGTAATATGTACATTCGGTCTCGGTCTCGGTCTCGAATTCTGCTCTGGTCTCGGTCTCGACATCTTCTGGTCTCGGTCTTGGATATGCTGGTCTGGACTAAAACACTGGTTCGGTTAACCTGCTTTTAAAAGGATAATTAAATTCCAGTTGTTGTTTCTGTCTTAAACCAAGCCCGGATTTGCATAGCATTCAAGAAAAAACGATGTCAAACTTTAGATTTGTAGCTGCTGTGCTCAATTTTAAGGGCGTTTAGACTTTGCTAGCCCGCCGGGGACGAATTTGTTCGTCCAGCTCATCGCTACGAAAAAATCTGAAGGGCGGCAGCTTAAAGGGGCTGCAGCCACAGAGGCGCTACGCCGGCTAAGACTTTGCTGACATTAACGTCCCAATAAAAACGAAAAAAAGTAATTATAGGGGTCCTTTTGAGAAGGTAGCAGAAAATAGAAAGGAAGTGACTTAATTGTAGAGTCTGATATGTTGCTTCACCTTGTACACATATCAAACTAGTAGCATAGCAAGAGGGGAAGGGGCAAAGTGCCCCCGGAAAAAAGTCAAAGGTAAAATCGTTGAGACAGTAAAATGAAAGAAAGAGATTGCCCCAAACCCAAATTCGAATTTGAGGTGCTCTCTGAAGTCTGGAAGTTTTACCCCGCCTCCTGCCTCAAGACGTCAAATTGCCCTAAACACACAGATATACAAGAATTTTTCGTTATTGCGATACAAACTCCAGATTTACAAATGTGTAGAAGGACCCAAACTTCCGTGCGCAGTACAGTAGTGTTCAAACGTAAGAAAAATCAGATTTTTTTAATGTAAAAAAACATTTTCTTGTTCTTAGGAAAAGCGAAAAATTTAGCTTAAAAAATGTAACTTTTGGCAAATGAGGTATGGAGAAGAACGTGGTTCAAAATTTTCCCTCCCCCCCCCCCCCCCCACTTTCACGTTGCTCCCTACGCCACTAAGATATTCAGACAGAGAATCGCCGTACGTCCCTATTACCCACTTTCTCTAAGTTCAGCCCCCCCCCCCCTTTTTTTTTTTTAAATGTCTGGATCCGCGCTTGGAAACTATATAGCAAGATATGTTCATCACTTGAATTCTGTTCATTTTTGGTGGGTAAACTGCTTCATGTCAGTAAAGGCTCAGTATACCTTAATATAAAAACGGATGTGCAACTGAGGGATATTTAGCAAATCTCAATGAAAAAAATAGTTCAAAGGATGATGATCTTGTTGTACTAGTCGACTGTTCTGAGGGTGTTAACATTACTACACACAGAAAAAAAAAACCTGTCAAGTAGGATATCCTCTCTAGATTTCGATTCCTAGCTCACTGAATGCATACCATATGCTGGTCTGTGTTTAATGTCCACCTTTGACTCAACGGTCCTATATGTCAGTGTAATAAGTTGTTTTTAGTACTAGATCGGATAGTACTATGGAGAAGTAGTTATCCCACCAAAATCTGCCGAGTTAAAAATGGCCTTCAAGTTTTGGAAATGATGACAGCGATATTTAAGTGATGAATCGCATGACTATAATGGTGAATAAACCGTCGATTCTGCAAATTGGCAATGTGACGGACGAGGCGATTGAAAAATGAACAAGATCCCAAATAAACATCGATACACATTCGGGCAGCGTAAAAATCTATTATTCATCACAGTCTTTCACAACACAATGTCCTAAATGGTGGGATATCCAAATCATTCAAGCATTTCCCAGAATAATAGAAAATTATCATAGCCTTGGTAATATGTTTACGAAAAATCAAAGAGAAAATTTGGAAAGCATGATGCTAAAAAAAAAGCAATCATTGTCCTGCCTGTTTTTAATCTTGTTCAACCTAATGCCCGAAATGGTAGATTATTCCAATACTTGAAAATCTTTGCCCCAAAACAGAAACGCTATATGTTCAAAGTAAACTGTTCATCAACCCCCCCCCCCCCCCACTTCATACTGTAAGTCTGCCTGAAAATTCATTTAAACCCTTCTCGTAACGTGACAATTTTTCAAAGGTGTTTCTAATAGAAGAAGTATTTTCAGTCGAGCGTTCGGGCTGTCAGAATTTCATGATCAATTCAATATATATTGAATTTAGCAACAGTTGAAATATAAGAATAAAATGCAGTAGATTGTTCTCAATTCTGTTTTGTAGTTTTTTCCAGGAAATATTCGAGATCACTTCATCTAATGGTAGTGGTACACTCTAAAAATGTTGGTTAAAAAACTAACCAACACTGGTCACGTATGTCAAATACCTGAAATTGGTTAAAGTTTACCCAATAGTTGTTGATTAATGGGTTATCCAAGAGGTTTTTTACCACTTAATTGGGTAACTAGCCTGTGGGGCAACCAAATAAACAACACATATTGGGTAAATTTTACCCAATTTCAGGTATTTGACATACGTGACCAGTGTTGGTGAACTTTTTAACCAACTTTTTAAGAGTGTACATTTTATTTAATAGCTTTCATAATCAAAATAGCTCACTTCTTAAGGATCCCCCTTCTAAGCCTGGAAAATTTCATTTCTCTGAGGGTTCCGATTTTTCTAAATTTTCCGCTCCAACAAATTGTGGCGCTCGGCTAAGATATTCTTCCTAGCAGAATTTTAGTTTTAAGTGAACATTTTTTTGGCAAACGAAAACTCGAAATAGCGACTGCTTATAGATCCCTACTTATAAGTAGGATAGTCCGTTGAATACTCTGAACGCGTTTGAGTCGGTATTCAGGAAAGCAATAATACCACTGAAAAGTTAAAGAGTTCGAAGCGTTGGGAACTTTTTGGAAATGTGTGAAAGATTTGTGATAAAAAAAAACGATTAAAAAAATACGTCAAAAAGTACTTTTAACGGCACTTTAGGAGTAGCCACGGCAAACAGTGGATGTAGATGTTTCACATATTTTCCGATTAGTGTCGCGGCTAGAATGCTTCCGGGTAATTTTATTTCCAAGACAACATTTACGAAGGCAAAATCGAACCGGAACGAATTCGAAAGGCAGACTTATGTGTTTATACGTTGCATTAGATGTCGCATATTATCATGAATAATTTTGCGCAGACTCTGCACAGAGACGTTTTTAGTTCTCTTAAAATGCGTTTGTACAAACAGTTAGTGAATATGCTTCGTGGTCATCTGATAAAGCTTTCAATTTTCCTTTGACATGATTTATTATAAGGATATGAAGACAATTAATTAGCCATAGATTGCATTTCAATGTTATATGCTCCTCCATGATCACATACATCAGCATAGTCACACGGGAAGAGTCGACATTACCGAGCCAACGAATAATGTGAAAAAAATTGGAGACGATATTTCTTATCAACGCACAAGCGCCCGAAACTTTTCGCAGTTTCATAGCCATCCTGCTATCGTTAATGCGGGTGTTGCTAAGGGTAGGGACGGGGCAGCTTCTTCCTGAAAAGCCATATCCTCCCCCGTGTGCCCCTTAATGAGATTTTGGATTTTCAAAAAAAAAAAATGATATCTTCCGTAGCCCACCTGATTTGGTGTAAATTGATTCTTCCTTGGACAAAAAAGAAGTAACTTCCATTTTCTTCAAATGATAAAATCGCCCAAACGCAGCGGAATTGTCTTTTCCGGCTGTCTGCGAGATTGTGTTTTTTCTCTGAATGCTCTGCTCTTTAATACCTCGGGCGGTGATCATGGGGGCAAGGGACTTGTCATATCAAATGCCCCCCCCCCCCCAATATTTGAGGTACGAAGAAAAATATTTGTAGCCGATACACTTTTTTGTTTTAAATAGTAGGCCAGTCAATATATTTTGTGGTTGACGTGACGTAATCTTTTAAATTTCTGGAGCATTCTGTTCTTAAATCATAAAAATTTTCGGGCGCTACTCGCGCTTTTCTCTACAAATACATTTGGTTTAAACTTTTTACTAATGCGAGACTCAGATATGTGAATTGCATATGCATATTTTTCACAAACAGAAGTCCGTGAGTACATTAAAACTAGATAAAAGTTGTCTTTTTACTGCTATCTGGAAGATTTTTTTATTCACACACAACATAAAATTGTGTAACATCAAGTGTCTCAATGACATGTTCATGATATTAAAAGGGAATTATTTCCCCAAATCCGGTACTTCTCAATTGCAAAATGATCTTTAATTAGCATCAAAGTCGAAAGGTGCAGGGTAGCTGACATTATTTAACATATTCACTAATTACATTTATGGACGTGCATGCCCCTCTGAAAATTTTGTGAACACTGTAATAGGGTTTGCTTCTGCACAAGGAAGATCTCAAGATAGTTTGGAAGGGACAAAGAAAGATCTCAAGACAGTTTGGAAGGGATTAGGAGTAAGTTAGATGTGTAAAATGGAACTGTCTGGTGTGAGAACTGATAACTTTCTCCCATTTTCTTAACATGAGCCAAATATTTTCAGCATTTCTTCAGCAAAACCCCAAATATCTCCCATCCAAACTGTTTCATTTAGGACATTTTTGAACTTCTGATGCGGCTTCGGATAAATGGATGTTTTACAGAATAAAGCTATCCATGTTGTGTATCCTTCATGAATGTGTTGGTGAGTCTGACAGCTGGATTTTACTACATGGAAAATATATTTCCTGCAATATTGGCACCCTTCCGTGTAAGACTCAACAGTCGAAGTTGAGCCAACTATTTATATGCTTTATTAGCAGTGGTGTAGATACAGAGGGCAGGGTGCGATTCCCCCGTGGCTCTGAAAAATGGAAAAATTCGGAAATTTACCATTTGTGACACCAGTCAACTACAGTGTGTTTTCCCTACTCTTCTTTCATGAAATTCCGAATTCTTTCCAATAAAAGGTCCGTATTTGTCAGTATTTGTTATAATGCAGTAGTGCTCGATCATATACCTTCAAATTTCATTACGGTAAATCCAGAATCCAAAATTTTCTGCAATACAAACCCCGTACTTCCAGATATTTGTTTAGAAGGGCAAAGATTTCGGGCCGCCTTACGCGCCGCAAATTACGTCCCTACTACAATGGTGTTTACACCTTGAAAAGTTAAAAAAAAATGGAAATTTGGGTGCTTGCCTCCCTGAAAAAATGTCTAGCTACGCCATTGTTCATAAGTATTAACTTTTAGCAGTGAACTATTCCAGGCAAAGCTAAGAAAACGCTCGAAGTTACATTCCGTTCATCGCCACTAAGGATTTGGCAGCTTCACGCCTAACGTGAAGATTGGTATACTCGATTTTGAACTCGTACCACAATTTTTCTCTTTATCATGAAAAAAATTCAAAGTGAAAACACCATAATAACCGTCTGCATTAAAGACTGACTTTGCAATTCAATGTCCTGCTAAAAGTTCTGTTGTATGCAAGAGGGATAAGGTAGAAATCCTCACAAGAAGAGAAAAAAAATCGCTCTCTTCCAGCGCATGGGCACAGCACGAGCCGCGACCACACCTATAGACTATCTATGGCAGGATTGAGACACCATGTGATCCTTGAAATCAGTGTTTTTCACATTGGTGTCACCACTGACTATAAACATCACCCTTCGTTCGCGTGACCCTCTCCATATCAGAGTTCCTGGTCAACCGCCTGTCTGTCGTGAAAATTTCCCATCTGAAACAGATCGCCGCCCTTGACCTCACAAATACCCTTCAACCCAATTAGAGCTTCCGGGCGTTGCCTTTCGACCCCACCAGGGGCTTAAGGTGGGCCCCTGGACCCTGCCCGTTAGGGCCTCCGGCTTCTCGCTTGAAGCCAGGGCCCCATCTGTACAAGAACTAAAAATTGTGAAACACCTCTGTGGCTGTCGCTCATCTCGGGAGCCCATCCGTGAGATGAACAAACAAACAAAAAACTTTGTCCGCCTGGTCTATCGCCCTATTTATTCTGCTTTCAAATGTGTATCGATTTCCGTAACGGTTACAAAATCTAATTCTGCATGGAAGTTAGAATTTAAATAATTGAATGTGTAATAATTAGCCTAACTACATCTCATTATTTTCTTGAGTAACATGCACATACCGAAATTCACTTCTCCTCAATGAATTTGAGCTGCAGTGGTATAATGTTTACATCTGTTCTGAACAATTGCATTTTTTGAGACATTTGAAAAATTCCCATTGCTCAATACCAAGACAGTCACTGGCGGCGGAAGAGGGGGGGGGGGTAACCCTTCCCCCTCCTAAATTTCTTAGCGAGGGGACGTCCCTCCTAAAATTCTTAGCGAGGGGACGTTCCCCCCCCAAAAAAAAAAAAAAAAATCAGAGAAAAAGTAAAAGACTATAGTTAACCCACCACCGAACAGAGCAGCCGAAATTGACTTAGCCTATGTTCTACCTGCCATTGGCTGATTCTTGTCACGGTCCCCTGCGACCATCCTCTATGCCTGTGACCTAGTATTTGGCTACAAATCATTACAAGAATCTGGCAACCTCAAAACAAACAACGATCTAGATTCTAGACTATGCTATTGCAATAACATGTCACAAACAGTCGAAACCTACAGAGACGTGCGACCTAACTTTGAAATGTGATTGCCAAGAACCTCAACCACAAACCCAGTTATTTTAACAGATTGGAATCCGGAATCCGCCAAAAATGAGCGAAACGTATCATCTATGGGAAAATCGCCGAATGGTAGCTCCGTTCGCATGACGTGCGCGTACGTACATGACCGTCCGGTTGGAACTTTGGAAGAGTAAGCTACCTCGGTATTTGACCGAGGTAGCCTACACATTGTTCAAGAGTTCGGATTCATTCTGATCAGATAGGTCTGCATAGGCAGATTCAGACTGATTCCAAGGTAAATATTCATGAATTTACACCAGACTGAATGTTGAAATGAATCCTGGTGAAAGTACAAGAATTTCAAGAAATAGACCTTCGAATAAAATACAAAATCAAAACAAACTTACATGTGCAGTACCAAACCAAGGGCGAGTACAGGGGGGAACTGATTTTAGAGTAGTTAGGTAACTGCGCCTCTTTTCCTTTGGATTTCAAAAATGATTTTAACAAAACCAAAATTTCACACATAACAACGCAACTGTTGATGTCCAAGAAATAGACTATCTTTGAACGCAAATATTTCGCACATTTTTGTTCATTGAATTCACCGTAAAATGTTCCAAAAACGGCTTAGATTTCACGAGAGAGCTTGTAGAATCTTAGAGTTTCCATGGCTCTAAGGCGGGCCCTGGACCCACGCCAGTGGGACTTCGCGCTTCGCGCTCGTGATGTGCTCGTAGCGATCCTTTCACGAGTCCAACCATTCCATCTTGTTCACTGATTGCCCCCCCCCCCCACCCCACTAAATTGTTATGCTTCCGCCGCCACTGCCAAGACTTGGAGCGAGTTTGTGAAATCTTGAGAGCTGACAGGTGTGATGGTCAAATAATTAGACTTATAGGCTGGTATTTAAGTCACTTAGTGAAGTCGGCTTTTATATAGTATTTCTCTTGCTTGCATAGGCCTACAGTAAGGGGGTGTTTTCCACCGGTGCTGCAACGACGAGTTCTGAGGATCTTTGAAAAAGGGCTGATTTAGCTAAGGAGGGCTCTGCACCATTAGTTGGCGCGAAGCGCAAGGAAATTTTGGCCAAAAATATCCGCCAAATGAGAGGGCAGAATTACTGCAGAAGAGAAACAACCTAAAAAGTATTTTACGAAATTTCTAAGCCTAACCTCCAATAAGAGCTGCAATGACTTGCACGTAATACCCTTAAGCAGAAAAATGAACTTTGAAGCACTCGTCGAAGAGGTGGATGATGGAGAATTCATATGACACTTCATACAACTAGAACAACAATGTTGACGTAGACTAGCTTGCCTCCCGACCAAGATGAAAATAGTAGTCGGGTCTTGACTAACCAACTCTACTAGTTTAACTAGTCAAGCCCGTGTTCGGAGAGTTTTCTGTGTATTTACGGTTTTTCGGGGGGGGGGGGGGGGGGTGCGTGTGGCTTTTAATGTGTACCGGTATGCAAGCTTCTACATTATTGGCGGGAACCACTTCAGAATTAGGTCAAGTCGGTATTGTACAAGCAATGCAATTTCAAACTCTGGTGAATTCGGGTATCAGAATCTCACATAAGCTCGGCTCCTCAAAGACATGAACTCAGTGGCGTAGGAAGCAAAATGAAGATGGGGGGTGGGGCGATTTTGGATCATGCACCTCCCCATATCCCATTAACCAAAAGGTACATTAAATTTTTTCGCCTTTTCTACAAGCAAGATTTTTTTTAAAAAAAAAATGTGAACACTAATGTATTAGGAACGTATTTTGTGGAGCGCGGAGTGCGCCGAAAATTTGGTTCCTTTCACATATTTGTAAATATAAAGCTTGTATTGCAGAACATAGTTTAGATTTAGGGTTTCCTGTAAGGAAATTTGAATATTTGGGGGAATATCGAAGAAACTGCGTTTCCTGTTAGTATATATCTGAGATAGCATGTCCATACTGAAGATCGTTGTTGTTACATAATTTTATCTAAGGAGTGTGGATTGAGGCTTCTCTGCGACATTCAAAAAGCTCCCTAAACTTTGTTTACTTTTTAGACAAAATATTTAAAAAATTAAAAGCCTATGTTGAGAGAATTTAGTAGGGAAACGGCACTTTAGCCGCTCGGAAAAGTTTACCTGTACTTTCTGCTTTATGAGCGACGACTTACTGGGTTGCATTTAAGGGCGCCCGAATCACGCGGAAAATTGTGCCCCTTTAAAACTAATAATTACAGATATGGAGCTTTTATACGAAGAATTCGGAATTTTATGAGGGAAAGGCTGGAAAACCGCATTGTATTTGACTAGTGTCTCAAATGGCAAATTTTCGAATTTTCTACTTTTTCGAGCCAGGGGACAATTGCCCCCTGCCTCCTGTAGCTACGTCAACTAATGGATGCATCTAGACTGACTACTCAACTGACAGGGTTGAATGGTATCTGATGATAGGTGTGTATGAGAGCATTTAAGTACTAGGCCAATGGTTCCCTACCTGGAATATGGAGTCTTGCTCGAAAGACTATCTTCAGTTGGCGTGGAGCGAAAAGAAAATTTTGAAAAATCGCTACCCATCAGACAGCCGGAAATGTCTCGAGCTTGCAAGTAGTAGCTAATTTTTCCAATTTTTCTTTCAAGTGTGATCACCACTGTATCAGGGACGCATTACGTGTTGTCCATTTTAAACAAATATGTGTAGATATATGGTCCTGGACATGACGTTAAACTGCATCCAGGGTGTGGCTTCTGTTCTATTCAGCCAGTCTAGAGCAGGACCACACATGTTTGCCCTTTAGAGGGCCTAATTGTCCATTTGGGACGTTTAGCTGCGTTAGGGAGCAGAACTCCTCCGGGAGTAAATGTTTGGTTTTCGCCCCTTGGCTCTTCGCCAGAGAGTCGAGGGGACTCTTAAAAAAAGATATGGAGCTTGTATTGCAGAAAACTTTGGATTTGGGGTTTTCTGTGAGAAAATTTAAAGAGTTGGGGGATTACTGAAGAATCTGCGCTTTCTTCATATATTGGTGGCAAATCTGAGAATGATTGCTTAGTTACTAAAGTCGTCCCGACTCTCTGGCAAAGAGCCATTCGTCGAAACCAAACTATAAACTGCTTCCCGGAGAAGCTAGATGCACGAAGACTGAATCGTTGTTGCCACATATGTTTTCTAAGGCCTGCGAACTGACACTCTCCGATGACATTTCAAAAGTTTCCCAAACTTTGTTGTCCCTTTTAGACAAAAAAATCAAAATCAAAAGCTTTCATCGAAGAATATTTGAATTTCTGTGGAAGACAGTTCACAAAAATACTAATATAGTTGCTGCTGTCTCTTGATGATGTGGTGTTACACATGTTAAATATCCGACTTTGTCATTTCCAGAGCTCGGAAAAGTTTACCGAACTGATTTATGAGCTAGAAGTTATGCACTTTAAATTGCATTTTGCCGCGCGCGAATTTGGCAAAATGCTTCCACCCCTCATTATTCACTGAGGGACGTCTTCCCCAGCCCCCCCCCCCCCACCCGCTTCAGACGCCTATGCATAAACACCTAAAAATAAAAAATATTTACACTGATCTAGATAAACAGATAGCAAGCCGTTACTCTATGCATTGCCTATCTGCCGCCATCAATTGGTATTGAGGAAGGAAGTTTTTGCAGTGTTATTGAAGACACCTCGAACTAAGGTCCGTCGCTTATTTTTAACCTAATCTTGTGACTGTTGTAAGTGGCTATTAACTAGTTTGTTTGAAAACGTAAACAAACTTATTTCCCACCCATTTCAATTTCGTACAATGGGAATGATACAATTTATAATTTATGGAGTATAAACTTCTTTGCAAAACTACTCAAAAAAAAAAAAACTGTCTAGATATTACAAACAAGTCTGGGAAATGTCATTTCCGGCTGACGGTCTGAGGCCGGGGACTGATATTTTTCGAAAAAAAAACTCTTACGCTCCGCGGCAACCCACGTAGTCTTGTTCAAGACCCTAATATTAGTTATAATACATTATTGAGTTCTGGTTGGAAAGGTGTAATAACGTCTTGACCAAGACTACAACCCACGGTGCCACTTTGCTTTGATAGTGCTTCGGAAGTTCAGCCCCACTCTTTCCGAAATTTGTCTCTGACACATTTTGATCGAGTCCCACTTGTTGGGACCCGAGTCCAACTTGGGAAAGACTATGAGATGTTAGAAATACGGTATGAAATTGATTGGTTTAACTCTAAGGCTCTCAAGTGGGCCCCAGGAGACAGCGTGTATAGCTTAAAGTAAAATCCTTTTCGTCTCCGAATTAACACCATCTTCCTAACACAATTCGACCGTTGACCGTTGATTAAATGACATTTTCACATCAATATCCCTTTTGCCTCAACAGAGATCCGATTGGAGGTAATGATCAATGAGCACTACCGCAAGGCGGATTTAAAGGGGGTCAGGGTCCCTTCCAAAAATGATGAAACTTTTCCAACGTCATTAAAGAAAATAATAAAGATGAAAAACCTAAAACAGTGACAAGGCCCTTTTTAATATGACAAATGTGAGGTGTTAGAGTCAGTGAGTATATTTCAACATTTCTTTATCTTATAAACGAAGAAACATCAAAAATAAACTTGTAATTCTAGACTTTAGCTCCTCTTTCTGTTACGGTGACATGACGCTAGTAGAGCTGTTTTAACATGACAATTAAAGAATAAAACACCCCCAAAGAATCAGCAGGAACAGTTTTAATATCTTTTACCCTTCTCCATATACCTCCCCAAAATTTGATGGTCTCTGAAATATTTCATCGCCTATGAAAACATGATGTTGATTGTTGCACAGTGTTAAGATTTATTTGCTAACCCTAAAAAATCTCTCTTAAGTAATAAACAACGTAAACGTAGGGTGCAGGGACAGACTGCAGTCCTCTAAAATTTTCCAGTGAAAATTCGGGGAAATATGAAGACAATTTTCAGGCACTGGAATAATTTTCATTATAACCTATTACAAATGGTTCTGAAACTACCAAAATTTTAGCATGCCTGGTGTACTTTAGACGTTTCCTCAATTTTGTCCTTAAGTTAATACTTGTACTTTCTGATAACAACCACTGGAGAAACAACAGTATAAGTTCAAACTTTTGTGGGAATAATTAGCTACAAGACCTGTATTGTGATTTGGAAATCGGTTGTGATGGGGAATTGAAACTGTCTCCATGCATAGCCAGAACGCAAGTTTTCTCATGGAAATGTCGCATGTAATGCAAAATTTCAGCGCGCTTCGCGCGCATTTGTAAAACTTGGTATTGTTTCTTGACCATTTTATAAAGTAGCAGTATACATACTTCAAAAATTTTCCAAAAAGAGCAATTTTATCTAGGTTACCAGACATCCGGCTCTATGATGGTACGTGGAGGAATTTGTGAAGTTGCAAAAAATGTCAGGATTTCATGTATTTTTCACGGAATCTGCAGGTTTTTCCCCAAATTTGCTTGCTGACTAAATATTTTGAAAAGTTTTCAGGTCGTATTGTCCTGACCAGGTATAATATACTGCCGCTGTGAGTAGTGGATAATGATAACAGTATGATAACTCGCATTACTATATAGACAAGTGCAAGGACTATAGATGCCCTCGTACTCTCATCCAACGTTTGCAAGTTGTACTATACTTCACCTGTGGTGACGGCCAAGTGCATATCCGGCGGACTACCTACTTTTGAACAATTAATACTTCGTCTGTTACCTTCGTTACCAAACAGCACGGTCTGACAGCCCCGTGTTCCGAGAAGGGGGCTTCACGCACCACACGAGGTATGTCAAACGTTTCCCAAAGTCGCCGGTAGCAAATACGCGCCACAATTATATTTGTTTTCTCTCTCAGTCTCTGGGAATCCCAACATCGTGACGTGAAGTTTTAGGCAGGGTGTTATGAAAAAAATCCTGTACGCACCGCCCCAACCAATGGGCACTCCCCTTTGATAGACTCCCACAATTTCCAGCCCCACCCTAGTGAAAATCCGGGATCCACCGCTGTCTATGAAATTCATTTCGAGTGGGTCGGGTGGGTGGAAGTGACCACAAACTTTGTCCTCCTTTCGTGACTTTTGCCACTAGAAGTTGTAAGGAATACTATAGTCTGGGCCCCCAAATTATTTGTGCCGAGGTATCCAAATAGTAAATTCGGCCTTTGTGGCCAACAGCAGAACGGAGAAGTTTCAGATTTACCGAGGTTCCAACTCATAACCTAACGACTCCAAGTCCGCAGCTATGAAGAGCACTGAGCCAATTCATGTTATATTTAAAGTAAACTGACTCTTTTTAAAGGCTTTTTAGAACCTGACTTACAGAAATTCTGGTTAAAGCAGCAAATATTGCATTAGTTTGCATCTAGACACCCTTGAAAACCGAAAAAATCCAAAGGGGGAGGGAAGACACCCGTTCTTATAGACCTCTCCCCCGGACGGTGGTTCATGTGTGTTCTCCTTTCCAGTAAAATGTATGGTAAACCTAGTCACCGCCCCGGTCACAAAGCGAATTCTAAAAAGATGCTTGATGCTTTTCATTGGTATCGCAAGGTATTCGTTTATTTTTGTAACTATGTTATCGAATGTTTTCGTTGACTGTTCTTAGACTGTTCTGTGGAGGTACAAAATCTACACTTGTACTTGTTCCGCGAATTAAGAACTCCTTTTTCCCCGTTGCTTTTCGTGATTTTACTGTTTGTACTGCCATGATCGTCGGAATGAACGCTTGGCTGATCTTGAATGTGTGCTTTTCTGCAATTGTTGCCATGACTATGCAAGTGGACAATAAAGCGTATAGCAGATCTCAGCTACTCAGGTATAGATCAAGGGTTTTAAATACTAGACCTGATAACTCTTTGCTCAGTGTACTGAAAAGAAATGGATTACTACGATATCGCGGTGTACGGTCTGGGTCTCACACCAAAACCGAACACCGAGATTTCCATATACCGACAAGGATATCAACTAGACCTGCCCAAGTGCTTGATTGCAAACTTAATTACAGGAGAGCCGCAGGTTCTATACTCACAAACGTGACAATAAAGCGCGACTTTCTTGGTGCGTGTAAAAAATTCGCCAGGTTTGGACTAATAAATGCGAGATCTGTCAAAAATATGGTTGATACTATTGTTGGGCATGTTTTATCCAGCAAAGTGGATTGTTGCGCTTTCACTGAAACTTGGATTCACCAAGATGATAGTGTGTCACAAGCTGCCATGTCGTCTCATCATACTCAAATTTAACTTTCATGCACGTACATCACGTCAAACTGGCGGTGGCACTGGACTGCAGTACAGGTCTCATATTCAGGTTAAGAAAGAAGAGGCAGGTGAAAAACAGTCGTATGAATATTCGAGATGGAACGTTACCATCGTTAACGACACCTTCTGTGTTGTCGTAATATACCGCCCTCCATATTCTCATGAACACCCTGTTGGTTTTGGAGTATTTTTGCAGGAATTGACTGATCATCTTGAGCAAATATTGATTACCAATCAAAAGTTGCTTATCGTCGGAGATTTCAATGTTCATTTTGAGAACAAAAACTGTAGAGAAACTAGCCAACTAAAGATTTTACTGGATTCACTTGGCTTGATTCAACATGTGCGCAGCCCAACCCACATCGGCGGACACATGCTTGACCTTGTAATTTCACGTGCTTGTGACGAACTCGTCATAGATGAGCCGGTGTGTGACACTATTATATCGGACCACTATATGCTACAGTTCACGGTGCGTGTACCTAAACCAGAAGTTCACCGGGAAACTGTCCGTTTCAGAAAGTTGAAAGATATCGACATGGTAAAATTTAAGCAAAAGATAGCACAGGAACTCAGTGTTATTGGATTACACCCGAATGAGGCTGCTCAGCAGTATGACTCTGTACTATCTCGGATTCTTGATGATTTTGCCCCTGAAAAAACTAAGGATATCATCACTCGACCTGTGGTACCTTGGTTTGATGATGACCTGAGGAGGAGAAAACGAGAGAAGCGCCGGAAAGAAAAAATTTTCCGTAAACATCCAAGTATCGAAAATAAACTCAGTTTGAAAACGAGTCAAACTGATTACCAGCGTAGTATCCGTGAGGCAAAGGAAAGATATTATAACACAATAATATGTGACTCTAAGGGTGACCAAAAACTTTTATTCAAGATAGTAAGTGAGTTGAGGAAAGGTAAATGTCAGATGCCACTACCTGAAGCAGAAAATGAAAAAGTTTTGGCAAATGATTTTGTTGCATTTTTCTCAGAGAAAATTGAAAAGATCCGTGTAAGTTTAGATGAGGTCCAAGAGATTAACATACCAGATATAAGTCATCCAAATATTGAAGTTAATTTGGACAATTTCCGTCCTGTTACCGAATCAGAAATTTCAAAATTAATCAGTGATTTTAGTAACGCTACTTGTCACTCTTTTACTTTTACACCACACTTTTCCCAAAATTTGGAAAGAAGCACTAGTGAAACCTATGCTAAAAAAGACCGGTTTGGATCCAGTTTTCAGCAACTATCGCCCCGTTAGTAATATCCCATTTTTGAGCAAAGTGATTGAGAAAGCTGCTCTTGCCCAACAACTTGAGCACATTCACCAAATGGATGTTTTTCCAGATCTCCAGTCAGCGTATCGGCTGTATCATTCGACGGAGACTGCGTTGCTCAAAGTTACCTCGGACATCCTGATGTCTATGGACAAAAAGCAAGTCACACTTCTAGTTCTCCTAGATTTAAGCGCTGCCTTTGATACCATAGATCATTCAATACTGGAGATGGTACTTGAAAAAGATTATGGCATCACTGGTGATGTACTTGCCTGGGTGAGTTCTTATCTTAGGAATCGTACTCAGCGTGTGCAACTTCAGTCAGGTGTTATGTCTGAATCGCGACCACTCCATTATGGTGTGCCCCAGGGAAGCTGCTACGGTCCCGTGGCTTTTTTGTTGTATGCCAGCCAATTATTTGCTGTTATGCAGAAGCATTTACCCCAAGTTCATGTGTATGCTGATGACACCCAACTTTACTTAGCTTTTAACCCCAGTCAAGACACAAACCAATGGAAAGCAGTTGCTGATATTGAAAACTGTGTGAGGGATTTGAGAGCTTGGATGTTGTCAAATAAACTAAAAATAAATGATTCAAAGACTGAATTTATGCTGATTGGCTCCAAATCCAGTTTAGCCAAAGTACAAGTGAATTCAATCCGAGTAGGAGAGTGTGTGGTGCAAAAAGTCCCGTATGTGAGGAACTTAGGGGTGTGGTTTGATGAGCACCTTGACATGCAGCTACATATTACCAAGCAATGTCAAAAAGCTATGATGCATCTGCAAGCCATTCGTTCTATTAGGAAGTATCTTTCTATAGAACCCACTCGGAGTGTATTGCATGCTTTTGTGACATCATGTCTTGACTATGGAAACAGTCTTTTAATTGGTGTTCCCAAGGTACACATAAGTAAATTACAGATAGTGCAAAACATGGCAGTTCGTTGCTTGCATAACCTTAAAAAATATGATCCTGTTTCCTCCTACATTTCATCCGAGCACTGGCTCACAGTTGATAAAAGAATAAAGTTTAAATTGATGTTAATAGTCTACAAATGCCTAAATAATCAAGGGCCAAAATATCTCAATGACATGCTGATAAAAGAATTTAATGCCACTCACAATCTCAGATCTAACACTGACACATTACGATTGGTAGTTCCACGCACCACTTCCAAGTCGTATGGTGACCGTGCCTTTATGGTTGCAGGTCCTAGACTCTGGAATTCCCTTCCTTTCTCTCTCAGAAGTTGCCTCGAATACCTCAAAATTTAAAGCTGGACTAAAGACTTACCTTTTCAACCTATAGTATTATCTCTCATTTATTACTTGTAAAGTGCACGTGAATGACTATGTCACATCGTGCGCTATATTAAGTCTATATATATATATAAGATACACCTATACGTATTGCCCATTTACACACCTGAAATGTACAACAAATTGACTTCCAAAGATGATAAATTTAAGCACCAGATTGCATCTAAGGGTCTTTAAGTGTTCAAAAATTTCTCAAAGGGGAGGGAAACACTACTGGCTGAAGCAGGGTGGTATATTATTTTACATTATTTCTCACAAATTAGGAAATTGCAGACATGCGATGCATAAGTTCAAGGCTTGGTGAATGCAGCTTAGAACACGTGAAGAGTGCCATTTCCGGCCATCTGGAGGGTTTGTAAACAGGTAAACTTGCCGCTTCAACCGATGGTAGCGCTCCATAGTCTTGATGGCGCTCTCCCTGCCCCCCCCCCCCCCTTGGCAAATCCTGGATCCGTCACTGTACCGTCACCTTTACAAGCAATACTGGCAGACTGGGTACGTATATAGGAAGGACGGCAAAGTTAAACTGCAGTATAATGTTAGTGAGGAAATTTTGACGTGATGAATTTTGTAATCTAGCTAAGCGCAATTCACCATCTGAACAGCCTTCGAACTTATTACCATCCACTATCTATTTTGATGGAATGCGCCGAATTTTAAATGACCATACGTATCACTGAAATTCTCCTGCAAAACCGGATTTTGCAGCTGGGGCAAGTTGGACTTATTACTCTCTGTTGTAACCCCCTGGTTCAAGGAACTTCATACACACATGGATGTTCCCCATCATCATCTTAGCTAAAAGTAAAAGACTTTTAGGCATACACCCACGCTATGAACTTTATTATTATTCCGTCAGCAAACAAGGAATGTCATAGATGGTCGCTCTGTCCACGCACAATCCCCTGTGAAATCATGGCCGTAGGGGGAAGGGTGTGGAGGTGCATCCGGCAAGGGCGGATATAAGGAAATTTGTTTGGGGAGCAAACTCAACTTGAGAATAAAACGTCTCAAATAGTATCAGGAGATGTCGTGCAAAAAAATTGGGGGGGGGGGGGCATGAGAAGTGGTGACTGACTGCCCGAAAGACGATCTAAGCGGAGCGCCACGATCAGTTGGCGCGGAGCGTACAGAAAATTTTGAAAAAATCAGATAGCCGGAAATTGCATTTGCCAGGCTTGTAAGTAGAATATAAGCAGTCGTTATTTTGAGTTTTCCTTTGCAATTAAATCTTCATATTAATAAAAAGAAAATCAAATTGCGAAATGATCAGAAAATTACCAGATAAAATGTACTAGCTTCTTTACAGGAAGATGTGACATTTTATCATTTTCTTTGTCGCAAAGTAAAATCTCCATTAAAAAGAATAGACCAGAACCAAATTTTTGTTTAATTTGTTAAAGACGAACATATTCTAAGCACTCTGGTGAAGTTTTCATTCCTTATGTTCTGCTCTTGAGATATTAGCAACTGAAGTTGACACATTTTCTACAAAAGGTAAACTTGAACCAAGCAGGTGCTACGTCATGCATTCATATTGATGGTCGATGGTTTGTTTTGTTTTTTATTTATTTTTGATCCTGCTGTTTGATCTTGAATTGATTAGGGAGGCTAGCTTGCCCTTACTCATGATCTACTTATGGTTACAATACATCATACTTAAATTGTATAAATATGGTGTTAAATTTTAGAGAAAAACAACTAAAAAATCTCCATCAATGTGAATACATGACATCACGTCTACTTGTTGCAAGTTCACTCTTTGTAGAAAATATTTCAACTTCAATTCTAATATCTCGAGAACCAAACATGGCAAATGAGTAAAATTTCCCCAGGAAGCTAGGCCTAGAATATGTTCCTCTTCAAAATATCAAACATAAATTTGTTCTGGACTTTTTTTGTGTCAAGGAGCTGCACACCGTTGGAAATAAATTGAAATCATAATTTTTCGAATCATATTAACTGATATGACCAGTGGTCGAATGAGCCTGTAAACCTAAACCGGCCACACAGAAGCATTGGTATAGCGCTACCAGCACCAATAACAGTACTGATTCAGTACTGCTATTGGTGCTGGTAGCGCTATCATACGCTTCTGGGCACCCGCCACTACTGAGCTAAAATTTCGATACAATTACGAACTATATCCTTGACAATTACGCATTAGTTTATGCCAGGGGTGACGCCAGCGGGGGCCGGGGGCCATGCCCACCCCCCCCCCCTCGTCGGGGGCCACTGCCCCCCCCCCCCCCCGTCGGGGAAGGTCGGCGATTTCGTCGGGGAGGCCTAAAAAAAAAATATGAAAAAAACCGCACCGACTGAATTTACTAGAAGGGTGATCTTGAACATCATTTTTTCTTTTATAACACTAATTTAATACCTATCGGAATCGATTTTCAATTACTGTTCATACTTCATAGCTTTGTTAAAATGCATTACATTTACCTTGTCCCATCTTAAATCTGTGAGCGCAAGGTCACCCATAACCAAGACTTGTGTTGCAGATCAGGGAGCTGGAAATTCCACGTGCAGATGTAACCAAGGCTGGCACTCGCGTGGAACCAGGGGCAATACTCCTGTCGGGGAAGGCTGCCCTTCCCCTGTCGTTGAAAAGATCCAGTTTCGTCGGGGAGCCTTCATCTAAAGGCCCACGATTAAAGATGTAAGCCCGATAAACGTTAGTCCCCGGACGAACTTTTTGAATTTGTTTTACTAGTTTTCCTTACAAACGGACGAGAAGTTGTTCAGGTGCATGCAGTGCCCAAATGGTTTGCCATCTGTCCTGCCCCGACAGCCGAATTCGAGCAACAGTAATGATAATCGGACAGGCCATTTTCAGTTATACATAATAATTAACAGAAGTGTGGGAATGTGTCCTGTCCTGATAAGTCTGACTGAAAACTCATTTGAAGCCACCTTGTTGTAACGTGACAAATTTTCAAAGACGTCGGAAGTAAAATCATTTATTGTCGGGATTTCGAATAGTCACATAAAAAATTTCATAAATTTAATGGTCCTCGCAATTGAATACAGCGAGGAGTCTCAATAGAGTCCAAAAATTGATATGTTTTTAATTCGGTTGCACAGTTTTTCCCCGAGAAAAAGACAAGACCATATAGCGTTACCTTTTATCTGGTTATTTTACATAGCAAGTTGGTTTTTTTTCTATTGAAGTGAAACTTTCATAAACTGCTTCATTTCTAGTTACAAGTCTGGGAAAAGCAATTTCCGGCTGTATGAGGGTTAGATTTTTTTCAATTTTCTCTACGCTCCGCTTTGATAGTGTTTTGGTCGAACAGATTACTCAACAGAACAATTCATGCTTGCAAATTATTCTTCTTTTGAAGGCAATATGAAGTGAAATTTTTATAGCGAAAAAAACTTAAAATAAAGACTGCTTTGTTTCTGGTTACGAGCCTGGAAAATGCCATTTCCAGCTGTCTGGGGTTTTCAATTTTTCAAAAATTTCTGTGCATTTCTAGTTAGTTCTCGGGCAGGATTACACATTTCAGACAAAATAGACTATTCTGTTTCCTACCAAATTGGAACACTCCCCTAAGCATATGTCAATATACAAAATATAAAACTTGAAATATATGGGAAGCCAAACTTTTTCCGCAAGGAAAATTTCGAGGCCTCAGTCTCCATGATGTTATTCAGAAACCCCAACAAAACTACAGATCACTTCCTACTTGACTTTTCTCATAATTAACGCTCTTTATTACTCCGACAGTTGCTCTTGCCACGCATATCAATGAATAGAAAGTCCAAATTTTTCATTGTAACCTTACCCCCAAAACTTTTTTTTTTTTCATAAAATTCTAAAACTTCCCCAATATGATAAGCTGTTAATTTCAAATCTTCGTTCAAAAAGGGAAAAATTTTTCGGGAAAATTTTTCATTTTTGATTTTACCCATATGAAGAACAGATTCTTCAATAAACACCCAACCAGTTTTTAATGGTCCTTACAAAAGCCAAATTTTGTTTAAAAACTTTTTCTTCTAAAAAAAACTCAAGATTTCTAAATATTTGTTGAAAAAGGGCCAAAAACTTCGGAGCGCTACGCGCGCCTCAGATTCTACCAAGTCACGTCCCACTGAAGCTAACTCGAAATGCTGGCCCCCCTGTCGGGAAGCTTGGCCCCCTGTCGGGCAAATCCTGGCGCCACCCCTGGATAGAGCTATATTAAAGATGTGTGTTAATGGAACTGGAAGTAAATGTATCACGTTTCTCATAATAGATGGTTTGAAATTGTCAAAGCCAGCAGCTTTATTTGATCTTAGACAATGAGAAGCAACTTCAACAATTTCATCTGTTGTAAGTGGGAACAAAAATAGAGAACATGGGTTTGAAATAGCCTAACAAGGGTATGCCCGAAGGTGTAGCGACTTTTTGGAATCTTGACTTGGTTTTTCATGAAAAACATATTTTCATGACGTTTCTTTCCTTTTTCCGGTATATCTTTTTGAGATTTTGGCCACATTTAGGAATTTTCTGAAAAACCATCTAATTTTTTCAAAATTAAAGGGCTGTCCTAATTATTTCCAAATTCCTGCCCGAATTTTTCCCAAATTCTTGTTCGAATTTAGACTTTGCGGAATTTTGGGTCAGTCTTCCTCCTGCCCCGTCTCTTACGCCACTGGGTATGTCCACTTCAGCCAAGAGCTAAGTGAGGTCCTGTGAGGTAATAGTACGTGGTTAAGGTTGCGACCCATGAGACTGCATTGACCCAACATGGGTTTGGTGGTTGCACTGGCCAATGTCGGACTGGCAGCAATGGATTTGCAAATTCCTTCCAACCATAATAGACCCAAATATTTTGCCCACCACACCAAGTATGATTTTGGAACGATTTTGTGCATCCCCATGAATTGACAAAAATCTCTACATGAGGTAGAAACATGCCAGATGCTACACTGTTAAAAATTTCTGTAAATTTACAGACTTTTTTTAACTTAAACTTTTTGTATTTTATTTTTAATAGAGATTTTCTGTATCTTTACAGACACTTTGTATTGCTACAATAAAAGAAGGTTGTTTAACATGTATTTTCTGTTTATTTGAAAAACCATTTCTGTCTGCTTTTTTAACCAAATTTTACTGCTTTGTAAAACTTTTTCTGTAAATTTACAGAAATTTTAACAGTATTTTGTATTTTTCTGATTTCACATAAATATACTGTCATTTAACAAACATTCATCTTGTTTTTAAGCTGAAAAAGAAACAAAAATAAGCCCAAACAAACAAATAAGAAATAGCCAGAAAATTTTCAATATATAACATGCATCGTTCTGCGAAGTTTCAGTTTAAAAAAAAAAACATTTCTGGCAAATTTATGGCCCTATTTGAAAATTAACTTACATTTATTATAAAAGCATACTTAGTTATTACGTTCTTAGTTATAAATATCATACAACTGGTGTTTTGTCACATATTTTTAAGTAAAAAGAAATTGTAAGGCCCTAATTTCAGAGCACCGACAATTGGTATACTGATGTCAATTCATCGCCACAGGCGCTCATGCACTTGATCGGAGCAAATTAAAAACGTTTCACAAATTTACTTGAAAGAGTCTGTAAATTTACCACTTTATGACGTAAATCTCATTTTGCATAAATGGGTGGAGCTTATTTTGTAGGCATTTTCCTAACAAAAGGATTGCTGTTGCTTTGAATAATATCTTCTTTGGCGTTTTTTAATCAGGAAGTGATAAACTTATTGTTTACCTTGTCTGGAAATGTTTGCAACCAATGTATTTGCATTCTTTGTCATATTTATTTTAAAAACAATTATTATATTGTACAAAAAATGTGACTTTCCAATTACAAAGTTCCTAGAGATAGCAGTCTACTTGACAACAATATGACAACAAAGCACCCTCAATGTGGTTTGATTGAAAACAACTTCGTAACGACACATTACGTTGATAAGTAAATACCTGATCTACGTAATGGTGAAGTGTATGTTACGTAATAACATATGAAAGTTAAAAAAAGTGATATTATAATAAATATTAAAACGTCGGGAATGAAAACAATAGGCTGTAAATTCACATAAAATTAAGGTAAACAAAACAGAACAATTCTGTAATTCGATTTTACAGTAGACTTTTGTAAACTAATTTACATGCAAAAACTGTAAAGAAAAAACAAACCCTTAATGTTTTTTTCATGATTACAGTCTGGCTGTAAAAAAAACATTATTTGGTTGGAAAAAAATTTGCCATAAAAATTATGTAAATTTACAGAGAAATTTTTTAACAGTGTAGGAGCACACTTAAATACACACCAAGGTAGCTCCAAATCTTTCAGAAAATTATCCATTCAGAAACCCGAAGAGTAAAAAGTCAAGAGATTACGAAGTCTATGAAGTTTGTGACAGTCTACCTGAATTTATTCCGAAACTCCGAGTGTGAGACAAATGCAGAATATTCTGCAAATGTCGAAAATAAATCTAATCTTTCTGGGCCCTTTAGGTGTTGGTCACGGTGGGTTTTTTTTATTACAGGGCATTTTATGGGGCCTTTCCAGCCCTCCTTTGCCCTTTAACCTGTTATGTTATGTTATGTTATGTTATGTTATGTTATGTTATGTTATGTTATGTTATGTTATGTTATGTTATGTTATGTTATGTTATGTTATGTTATGTTATGTTATGTTATGTTATGTTATGTTATGTTATGTTATGTTATGTTATGTTATGTTATGTTATGTTATGTTATGTTATGTTATGTTATGTTATGTTATGTTATGTTATGTTATGTTATGTTATGTTATGTTATGTTATGTTATGTTATGTTATGTTATGTTATGTTATGTTATGTTATGTTATGTTTTGTTATGTTATGTTAACTCTCCTACAGGTTATCGTTAATGTCGGGGTCCAGCTAGGGGGCGAAGTCACGGAAGCTTTGCAACTTTTAGACTTCGAAAAGTAATGTTTGAGTCAAAGAATAGCCTCTTCTTCTTCTTCTTCAAAAAAGGTGACACATCCAAAGGACATTCTTTCACCACGCATGCGTCGAGAGGCTAAATATGCCCAGTAATATAGGTAACAGGGTCCTTATGGACAGAGGCAACCCTCATTACATTCAGGGGGAGACGATTCCAATCCTTAATGGTTCGAGGCAGGAAGCTAAATTTATAACAGTTAGTACTGGTATGTGGGAGACAGACATGAAGGTCATGCATTAAACGGGTTCTACGAGTAGGCCGCTGGAGACAATCAACAGGTAACTGAGCCTGGCCAAACACACCTTTGGAAAAAAGGATCAGTCTACTTTTCCTCCGCCTATCAATTAAGGGCAGAAGGTTTAGTTCCTTAAGGAGCCTGGTCATTGATCCTGGCTCCCTAGAATAGTCAGAGGCAATGAATCTAGCAGACCGTTTTTGTATACTCTCAAGCTTGTCGCGCAGATAAACCTGGTGGGGCTCCCAGTACTGGCGTACCCCAGCACAGGCCGAAGGATTCCTTTATAAGCCATTAACTTGACATCACCAGGGCAGGAAGATAGGTTTCTATACAAAAGACCAAGAATCTCATTTCCCTTGTTACAGATATTTTGGATATGCTTTTCCCAGTTCAGATCTTTAGTGATGGTAATTCCGAGATACTTAATACTATCTACCCTCGGGAGCTCAATCCTATTTAGAACATACCTAAAAAGTATGGGACTTTTTTTCCGAGCAAAAGTAATAACGCTACACTTAGTGGGCTGAAATCTCATGCCCCACGTGGAAGCCCACAGCCCCAACATGATATCATTCTGAAGTTTATGACAATCCTCATCGGACTCAATAATACGGCAACAGACACAATCATCTGCAAAAAGACGAACCTTGGAAGAAACACCATCGACGATATCATTGATATGAACCAAGAAGAGAATCGGTCCCAGGACAGACCCCTGAGGAACTCCAGAACTTGCATCGGGGGAGACCGGGTTCCATTGACAACAACAGATTGTTTACGATCAACAAGAAAGTCATCAACCCAACGAAGAATCTGATTTGAAACACCAAGTGTATACAGTTTGGTCTTAAGCAGTTCATGAGGAACAGTATCGAAGGCCTTCTCAAAATCCAAGATAAACACATCGATTTGTTTATGGGCATCAAGGGAGGAAGCCCAGTCCTCAATTATCGACACAAGTTGTGTTTCGCAACTATGAGAATTACGAAAGGCGTGCTGGGTGGGAGAGAGTAAGTTATGTATTTCAAAATGGTTCATAAGGTTTGAGGCAATACTTTGGAGAATTTTTGTGATGGCTGAGGTGGTTTAGCCAATCAGAAGGTTGGGTTACGAATCAGAAGGTTATGTGGTCTCCAATTCCACACGTGCTCATTTATCCCCCTCAGCGCCAATCCTGATCTCCAGCCGATCTGTGAAGGTATAAACATAAAGGGTACCGGTTAGCATGCAGTTAAGTTATGACTGACGTCTTGATACACGTGTCTAGATATGCTGAATAATGAGAATGGCTGAAGTTGAATGGGGTAGCGATAGTCTTATCGCCACCCGCTGGTAATTGTTACGTAATTATAGCCACACGCAAGTCTACACCAAGCAGATCGTGACGGTGGGAACTAGTGAGTCAGCTGGCACCATCGATCTGTTGTAGTAGGCGGTTCATTTGGGCAATTGAATGGCTCTGCCAGTGAGTTGAGAAGCCACCAGTACGTTAAATACTCTGGCGGAGATAAATGCTGCTGGCGGTGATTTGCCAATGATATGCTGATGAATTGCCGAGGTTGCACTGCCGGTATAAGCTGGACCCCAATTAAGCTGACCGTGGCAGTTGAAATGCTGCAACCGTAGTAATATGCTTTGCCTACCAGAATACTGCAATCTGTGACGCTGCAGGGCTAGGCTTAGGTCTAGATAAGTTACGTAGTAAATGCCAATACAGTTATAGCACGTAAGTTAGTGTGCGTAAGTAAACTGGCCTAAATACAAGCAATGACTTGGTTGTTTTGATCGTGCACCTTGCGGCGCTGAACAACAAGTGGACATTCTTGTGATTATGATGATACGAGGCCAAAGTGAGAAAGACAATCGATATAACTGTAGATAAAATGTTGATTGCAATGCTAAGTACTCTATGGTACCTGTATGGTCTTCTCTGCAAGAAAATGCTGTCTCGAAATTGCTGGTTGATGAGTCGAGACTAAAGATGAAAGGCGTCTGCTGAGTGCAATCACGTAATGCTGCAGTGAAGTGTTCTATTCGCAGTCTACAGCATGACCTCAGTGTACGTGACTATGAAAACTGAATGTGTGCTCAACAGCTGTAGGCATGTTGACCCTAATTAACATAATCTATGCCAGAATGTTTGGTTGGAATGCAGAGAAAAAGTACATTTGAAAGTGAGGGCGCTAAAGCTAATCACTACAACTAGCTTCCCCCTAGATTGCAAGTAAAACGAAGCAATCGATACAAATAGGAGTAAAGTATAAACGTCAAATGTACGATACAATATGGTTTAAATAATACAAGATTTTTGATTAAGAATGCTTAAATGGAGAACAGGAAAGGCACAGGAGGATCACGTCGGGGTCACCAATTTGGAGAATTTTTGTGATGGCTGAGGTGGTTTAGCCAATCAGAAGGTTGGGTTACGAATCAGAAGGTTATGTGGTCTCCAATTCCACACGTGCTCATTTATCCCCCTCAGCGCCAATCCTGATCTCCAGCCGATCTGTGAAGGTATAAACATAAAGGGTACCGGTTAGCATGCAGTTAAGTTATGACTGACGTCTTGATACACGTGTCTAGATATGCTGAATAATGAGAATGGCTGAAGTTGAATGGGGTAGCGATAGTCTTATCGCCACCCGCTGGTAATTGTTACGTAATTATAGCCACACGCAAGTCTACACCAAGCAGATCGTGACGGTGGGAACTAGTGAGTCAGCTGGCACCATCGATCTGTTGTAGTAGGCGGTTCATTTGGGCAATTGAATGGCTCTGCCAGTGAGTTGAGAAGCCACCAGTACGTTAAATACTCTGGCGGAGATAAATGCTGCTGGCGGTGATTTGCCAATGATATGCTGATGAATTGCCGAGGTTGCACTGCCGGTATAAGCTGGACCCCAATTAAGCTGACCGTGGCAGTTGAAATGCTGCAACCGTAGTAATATGCTTTGCCTACCAGAATACTGCAATCTGTGACGCTGCAGGGCTAGGCTTAGGTCTAGATAAGTTACGTAGTAAATGCCAATACAGTTATAGCACGTAAGTTAGTGTGCGTAAGTAAACTGGCCTAAATACAAGCAATGACTTGGTTGTTTTGATCGTGCACCTTGCGGCGCTGAACAACAAGTGGACATTCTTGTGATTATGATGATACGAGGCCAAAGTGAGAAAGACAATCGATATAACTGTAGATAAAATGTTGATTGCAATGCTAAGTACTCTATGGTACCTGTATGGTCTTCTCTGCAAGAAAATGCTGTCTCGAAATTGCTGGTTGATGAGTCGAGACTAAAGATGAAAGGCGTCTGCTGAGTGCAATCACGTAATGCTGCAGTGAAGTGTTCTATTCGCAGTCTACAGCATGACCTCAGTGTACGTGACTATGAAAACTGAATGTGTGCTCAACAGCTGTAGGCATGTTGACCCTAATTAACATAATCTATGCCAGAATGTTTGGTTGGAATGCAGAGAAAAAGTACATTTGAAAGTGAGGGCGCTAAAGCTAATCACTACAATACTATATGTTCTAACAATTTACAGCAGACACATGTAAGAGAAACAGGCCTGTAATTACAAGGTAGGGAACTGTCACCTTTTTTGAAAATAGGGCAAACATTTGCAGTCTTCCAATCCTCTGGAATGCATCCTTTGGTAAGGGATTGCTGAAAGAGATGGCTTAGAACAGGTGCAAAATGCAGTGGCAATCTCTTTCAGGACCCAAGGATGGATGCCATCTGGTCCCATGGCCTTATTGATTTTAAGACCATGCAAAAGCTTTTCAACGCCAAAGGTGGATATAGTTATATCATTTATTCTCTTACACGTGGGCCTGATGAGGGGAACAGTATGAAACACTGTTTTAGTGAATACACTACAGAACTGGTTATTGAGAGCACGAACTTTATCCAAGACAGTGACAGCTAGCTTATCATCGGTCTTAAGAGGGGGGAGATTATGCCTATCTTTCTTCTGACCATTAATACATCTCCAGAAGGGTTTGGCATCAGCTTTGATATCGCCGATCATTCCATTAATGTACTTTTTATGGGAGGTGTGAATCTCTCTTTTGATTTTAGTTCGCAGATGAGCCCATCTCCCATAAATACCAGCTTTCCGGGTTTTTTTTAAAAAGTGCATGCAATCTGTTCCTACGCCTAACTAACCTGCGAATATTGTCGGTTATCCATGGAAGAGATTTTCTGGATTTGGCCAATCTAGTGGGAATATTAGCCTTCACAGTTCTTTCAAGAAAGGACTTAATGAGTTGCCAAAATGGACTTAATGAGTTGCGCCAAAGGACTTAATGAGTTGCCAAAATGTAACTTAAAGGCCCATTTCTCTCACCCCAAACAGTACCAATTCTCCTAACCTTCTTACTGAAGCCCCTCCCACAATTGTCTGAAATTCATCCTCATCCAGACACTATCTCAGTTTATTGCTTCAGGGTGAGTATAGAAAAACTCAGTTTATATATCAAAACACTCACAGTACCGTTCATGCTGTGTAGTATAAGCTTTGGCACTCTGCATTGTTTGAATTAGCTGCCAATCAAAGAGCTGAGCCAATTGAGAATTTCGGTACCCGGGTTCCAAAATTGTAGTTTGGGATGAGAGGTTTGGCCCTTTAATGTAATGTAAAAAAAAATGTAACAAAATGCAACTTAATGAGTTGCCGAAATGTAATAAAAGCAACTTCAATTTGTTTAATTACTTTTGAAAAAATTATTTGCGACATTCATTTATTGGAGGGACATGCCCCCAAAATCTCATAAAAATTATTGGAGGGGGCCAGACACCATGGCCCCACCCACCCGCTTCCGCCGCCTATGAAGAATTTGGTCAAGTCATGTTTCCTCCCATCGTGCTCACGTTACTTTCCCTATTTCCAGCTAATTGGATAAATACTAGTGGGCAATCCCACACCGACGACTCATTGGCAGTTTGTAAGACTGTCGGCAGTTTGTAAGACTGTCAATATGGAGTTTTACTACCCCCAACCTATTGAGTGCTGTCAGAGATGCAGACTTACTTGTGATTCTGTCCAATCTTTCTACACAAATGTGAATAGCGCCGTTACACTTCATGGTGCTAGCTCCTCAAGAGATGCAGGGTCGATTTACGTGCTCCCGATCTCAAATACACAGTGTCGCCCACATTACAGAGATAGCACCTACCGTTTCTCTGTACTTCGTTTGTGTACGTCTAGTAATTTCTAACATCAAGCATACATACACACAGCTACGGTAAAATGTAGTGTGGTCAGTATACACCCGGTACCTAGGCTAAGTGAAGGTAATGTGAACGTAACTGCAGCAGTTGACCAGCAGGAGAAATGGTTTGTGTGTTAGGTTTGGTCTTCTTTCTGACGACGAACGTGTTAATTTTCTGATGCAAAAGCTACAAGTGATACTGCCTCACGTTCCCCTGAGCTCCCGTGCAAAATCAGAAGGAGGGTTAGGATTCAGCTCTTGCTCTGCGGAACCCAACTTAGCCGCTGCCGCGAACTGAGCCAAGATGAGTCTCAATTCAATAATGCCGTTCAATGTCAACCGGAACACTCCGGTAGTCAAAAGACTCTTGGGTTTTATAAAGGATCAGCGAGAGGAGAACAAAAAATGGTGCGAAAAGGCAGTTAAAAGTCTTGAGAAAAAGCTCAAAAGAACTGGTGGGATTGATGAACTGGACAAAGCTATATCAACTCAAAACAGTAATACGAAATGCGTTACAATCATGAGGTGAGGATTGTATCCTATCGTTGATGTATCATTAACAACAACGTGAAGTCCAAGACTACGTTAGCCTAGCCCTAGCCTAGTTACAGCCTGTAGGCCTGGCCTAGTACTTAGCAGTAGTAGTGGTTGTATCAGTACCACTAGCGTAGTATCGCAAACCAGTAACTGGCACAAGTGAAATAGGAAAATTTGTGTTCTGTGTTGAATTATACTGGGGCCAGGCACAATCTTGAGGTAGGCCTAAGTCCTAACGTTAGTCAAAAGGATCTTGGTGTACTGGTTCACAGTGAATTAACCTTTCATCCTCATATTTCTGGTATGACCAAAGCTAATGGTGTATTAGGTATAATTAGGAGAACTTTCAGGTACTTGGATGCTTCTTCTGTTCTTATGTTTTCTAAAGCAATGGTGCGTCCCATTATAGAGTACGGTATCCCAGCCTGGTCTCCTTTTTATTGGAAGGACATTGATGAAATTGAAGCTGTCCAAAGACGTGCAACTAAGCTAGTACCTTGCTTTTGGGAATTGTCTTATATTGAGAGATTGCAAGATGACATGATTTACATTTACAAGTATCTGACTGGTGAAATGGCTGCAAATAGTAGGTTCTTACACAGGGCTGTTGAATCCAATACTCTGGGTCACCCATTTAAGCTTTTAAAGTATTATTATTTTAAAATATTCGACAGGGTTTTTTTTACCCAGTGTCCAATTGACGTTTGGAACTCACTCCCGGCACATGTCATTAATGCACCTTCTCTGAACATGTTTAAGTCAAATTTTCATAAAGTTTGGAAGCATAGGGAGATTTACTACAATTATAAGGCTTCACTGAGTTAATGAACTATGGCTTACAACGAAATGGCCTATGGCCGAATTAAAGTGTATTTTTGCCGAAGTCAGTCCTTTTCATTTCAGCAATTTTTTGGCCGTAGCCAATGTTTGCAAGGGCTGTTCCTTTATTCTGAAGCAAAGTGCTGACACTGATTCAAAATGCTGCCTTATATCAGGGCTGGATTTTCGTGGTTGTCCAAATAAAAGTTAAAGGTTGGTTGTCCGATAGACAACCATTTTTCTTTCACAATGAATTGAAAGCATTTTTTTTTATCTTATTGTAGATGGTATACTGCTGACTGTTGGACTCTGTCAACTTTATACTTTTTCTGTCATACAGTCATACAATATTTCAGACTTCAAGTGTTTTTGTTTCTCAAAATTACATCTTTCTATTCTTTAAGATCAATAATACAAAACACAGTTACTGTTTTGTTATTGTGTGAAAAATGATTTGGACATCCAAATCTTCTTGTGGACAACTAAAATACTGCAATGGTGGCCCGAAAGACACCCATAAATTTTTCCGTAAATCGAGGCCTGCATTTACCATGATTTTACTCATTTTTTGGGAATTAACAGCCTACACTCTACAAGTGTGGAGTTGGCTTGTTGAAGTGAGTACATTGCCTTGTGTTCAAGAATAGAATGCCTTGGAAATTTTCATGAATGAGACCAGAGAGTGCTGTAGAGTATTTGGTTGTCCTGGTATAGGTTTGTGATGAAATCATGGAACCCAAAAATAGGCCAGTTGCCCCTGATGGATTTTTCAACAGCTCCACACAAAATTTGGTTTCCAGGGGGTAACCATGGGGTAGCATGATGGAACTTGCAAATGGATCCCCATAATTTTTGAAATCCTATAAGTCTGTGTGATGACTTCATTGTTGATCTCAAATCATATTAGAATGGGCACCCTATCCTTGCATTTATCCCCTAAATATTGCTCAAGTTGATAGTAAGATACTTGCATTCTAACCCTTAGGCATTCTTACCCCTAGGCCTAACTTCATGGTCAAATGCTAAGTTACAGTGCAAATAGGGTGTGAAAAATCACAAAATCTTGTCTTTTTACTTCACAACTACAGAAAAATTCTGTAACTTCAAGAATAGCCAAGCTCTGGGACTTTCCATTTGTTAACACAATAGTGGACTGTGCATTTGTGGCCTGTCCTAACACATTATTGCATAGGCATTTGGAACCTATACAGTAGGCCTACCGACAAAATTTTGCACAGACTTTCAGCAAGTTGCTCCTCATTTTCTGATCATAACTTTTAAAAGAATTTGATAATTTTATGGGTGAATTGCTACCATACATAGTAAAATACATGTACCTGTATATCCCTTTGATAAATACAGGTATTTATTTGACATGATTTGGAGAATAATATCTAAAGACCATGTATATTTGAATGAACAAAGCACACACTTACAGGGTAAGGCCCACTGATGCAGAGGGCTCGGTCCTGGCAGTCCTGTGCTTCGACCATGCAGTAAACAAAACATTTTATTTTTATTGTATAATTTCAAATTTGAAGGGCAAAAGTCAAATATTAGGCAACACAAAATTTTTTAAGAAAGTTCTACATTTGTGCTATGCTTAACATCCATAGCACTATAAGGCACAAAATAGCAAATTTCTGACTTTTAGATTGTTTGGTGCATGTAGAAATTTTGTTGTTTATGTTAGCTAGGTTTCTTGACTTCAAGAGGCTACATGCACCAGTGCATGTACAGTTGTTAAAAAATAATATCGAACCCTGGTCACTGTATCATAATAAACAGAACTTAATTTTCAAACATAAGTGGTAAAAATTGTAATTTGTAAGTCATACTTTTAAAATTTTTACTGACTTGCTTTGACTCATGTAATGATTTTAAAAAGTTTATTGTCTCCCAACTTTGTGGTTTACAGTATTTACAGTAGTGTTTGCACGGGTACCCGGGTACCCGCTAGCCATCGTATCACCTGGTTCCAAATTTACTACCCGATTCTTAAAAAAAAAATGCATGCAAACTGGATCACCCCACTGCCCACGGTAATGGACCAAAATAGTTTTCCAATTTTTTAAACATTCTCCAAGACTGAGAAGACTGAAATTATGTGTAGGTCTACTGTTTTTATTTCCTCTGTGGTTTCTTGAAGAGTTGGCTGACCGTAAAATTACAAAACAGCTACCAAACAAATGTAAACAATGATAATTCTTTTCCTTTTTTCTACCTGTGTAATGATCGAAAAAACTTACGCATGCAAATCTACCAGATTACTACTGTACTAACGTTAATAAAAGCAAATACTGAATACATTTTACACCTTCTAGCTGATCTACCAGGATATCGCCAGTGTGGTTATTAGTATGCAAGCTATTTCGTAGAACGTTATAGCCTGCAGGTTCTTTGTATTACGTAGTTAGCAAATGGATTTTACACACAGAAATTAATCTGTCCCGTGCTCAAAATCATATCGGCAAACCCGATCAACCCGTAATAAAAAGTAATATTAGTTACTATGATAAAAGTAAACTAGATAATACAAGTTTCTGTTTGCATAATAAGGAATACTTTGGCGATGACCAGGGATCGATAACTTACGAATTTGCTGTAAAGGCGTCAAAGGTTTAAATTAAGGCAATGTGCCATGGACAAACAGCGCTAGCAGTAGTACTGGAAATTGCACTCGCACTACTGTAGAATGGCAAGGAGCCGTGCACAATCGCGCAATACTGTGCTACGTGGTAAATATGAACTAGTACGTCACGGTGTATGACTGTACTTATTACGAATCCCAGTGTTAGTGGTCCGGTTAGGTATCAAACAGAACCATGTGCTTGCTGAGTTTTGTTTTAAAATCATTTTTGGCAGTCGCGCGGGTGGCTACCATTCATAACTTAAAGTTACGGGTCGATCTGCACCAAAATGGACGGAACTTGCATAAAATAACAATTGGTGAAAGAGAACACTGAATACATGAAATAAATAAAAGAACAACTAATTCATGAAAGCAGCAAAAAGCAGAAACGTTTTAAGGATTGTCCAGTAGCCTATTGTCTCTGTACCTGTAATCGTTAATCAATTATGAAAGAAAAACATACAACCCTTTGTAAATTATTTGTAGCCCATCACACATCAAATAAACGGTTGGAATGTGCAGTATCTTGACTTTGTAGCTACAGGCTGCTGTTTTCCGCCAGAAAAACCAGACAATCAACATTTGCTGGGCTCAAGCTGGATCGCTTTTTGGTAACAATATTTCCAGCAGTGGAAAAAACTTGCTCGGAAGGGACTGAGGTGGTGGGCATACCCAACAACTTTTTGGCCAAAAGGGCGCAATGGGGGTAAACATACTGGTGGTTTTACCACCATTCTAGTTGTTACGGCTTGGTCGCAATACAAACCAATAACAGCGAAAGACCCCAGAAGAGCGAGATTAAAATCAACAACTTGATTATTATTCACCTCTTATCTCCTTAAAGTTACAACAATTACTCTTAAATCTACTTACAATCTTTTACAGCTTAAGGTATCACTCTTTGTCCAAGGGGTAGTACTAGTGTTGTTAGCGTCGATTGTACAGCAGCACAGCGTAGGACTCGGTTCCGCGAAGGCAGGATGAAGACTATAGTGATCGGTAAATGGCGACACAATTACAGCGTTAGGCGGCGAAGCAGACGTCTGGTTTCTGTATTATCTGTGTATCTTCTGTTCTCTTCTCTCCCTGTCACAGTTCTTGCATGACCTTTTATACGCCTGGTAGTTCTTCCAGAAAAGTCTGGAACTTACTCTTATGGAAACGTCTCGTTTGATCTCGTACAAAACAAACAACGAATGATCTGGGCTCAGTAACCCATAATCACAAGTTGGCTATTATTAGGCCATTACATCATACAGTAGTTTCCAGTAACTGTGCGACTGTTCTCTGGGGTTACCCGTTGAATATGCTCGAGAGACAACACCGATGCTAGCACTTTCTAGAACTTTTCACTCGCTCGTCCAAGGATTCAATCTGGTTGATGTCGTCTCGTAACATAGTGGATTTTTGCTAATGGCTAATCCCTCGTCACTCAAATATCGGTCCACCTCCTTTCCAACAACCACAGAATGATCTTCGGCACCCTCATTATGAGATTCCTCCGCGACGAAATCATCAAACAAAGACCCCATTGCATGCAGGGCTGTTTTTAACCAATTAGAGGGGGACGGCGAATCTTCCTCTGCCGTGTTTACCTTGGCTCCAGCTTTTTGGTTTTGTAGTGAACATATGTTATCCACTTGACATTCAGTAGCGGCCATCAGCTTGAATTGCTGTTTAATTTCAATGTATGATTCACCAGGATGGTGAGTCAAGTGGGGCAAAGACTTAAATCGTGGATCAGACATTGACGCGATATTCAGAAGTTCACGCAGACTTCCCTGGTTGTATCGTTTTTCTAGGTCATTGTGAATGGCTGTTTTCAGGGTAGATACTGCTTGATTTTCATTTTCCTTTGTTTTGGTTGCATTCATTAACTGATGGATCAGGGGCAAAGTGGCTGAAATACAGGGGAACTTTTCGGTGGGTATGGCCTGCGTCGCTATTTTAAATGGCCGCAGTACTTGTACAATGTCTTCCACATTTGACCAATCACCAGCAGAAAGTTCCAAGTGCAAAAGTTTTTTCCCCATGATTACCACGGAGATTGCTGGCTGCTGCTCCATGGCACTTGTCATCATATCGTACGCACTGTTCCAGCGAGTCTTGCAATCATTTATTACCTCGTGCTCTGCGATGCCAAGTAGCTTTTGTTTTTCCTTAAGAAGATACCTGTCTTTTGAAGAGGTATGAAAATGTGCTGCAGTACTTTTTAGCGGAGAGATAATTTTAGCAACGTCTCTCCCACTCTGTAACCTTTTTTGGACAGCAAGTTTTAGCGTATGCGCCAAGCAAGGGATATCCGTAACGCCATCCAACAGTTGGATACTGTTAATAGCCGCTGATGCGTTGTCCGTTGTACAAGCCTTTACTGATGTTAGGGGCACCTGAAAGTCTTCAAGACATTTTTTCAAAGCATTTGCCAAGTTTTCACTGTTGTGACTTTCTCTCAGTTCTCGTGTTTGCAACACAAATGACTTCTGATCCCACTTGCTGTTTAACCAATGTGATGTTATGGCTATGTACGCGTCTGTGGCAAATGAAGTCCAACAATCTGTGGTGAGATTAATGCTTGGTGCTTGCTTTAATTCTTCGACTAGCATCGTATGCTTCATATCGTAAAGCTTCACCATATGATTTTGGATAGTTAATCGGTGTGGAACAGTGTATCTCGGCGCACAAATGTCCATGAGGTTCAAAAATCCCTGGTCACTGACGATGGACATAGGTCTCAAGTCCCTAGCTACCCACTTGACAATTGACTTGAGTCTGTAATTTCACGGGCCCGTTTCAATGATGATGGCAATTTCTCCACATTTTTCTTTTTTATGAACTGAAACAAAGAACTTTGGGAATCGCTTGGTCCAGGGGTTGTTACAATGGCTGTAGATGGTTGCTGCCGCTCAATGTCCTGATATTCGGATGGATGAATAAACCGTAAATGGTTTTTCATACCGCTCGTATTTTTATGGAATTTTGGAACAGTTTTACACAAGCGGCAAACAGTAGCATCCTTCTTCACTTCCCCATCAACCTTCCGAAAGCCGAAGTGGACCCAGTATTTGCTGTGAACCGTGTGGGAATCAGGTGAAACTATTTCAAAGTCCGAAGACTCTGCGGTAGTTGCCATATTCAAAGAAAATATGTTCAGGGTAAAGAACAAATTTCCAGTCTACTCAGTACACAGACCCAGTAAATTGTACTGTTTCAAAAACAGACAACCCCAAATTTTAGTGAATTTTGGTGTAGGTTTAAATCAATTCAGAATAATATGCTTTTAAATACAGAGAAGCACTGACCACGGAGACACAGCTAAACTTCAAAACAAAGCCTCGTGGAAATATTTAGCCCATACTCTAGCGGAACAAGGGCCTATTGACCAATAATATCTGTCGAATGGCTCTGTTATGTTTATTCATTAAGTTCATCGGAACTCAGTCACAACTAACGCCAGGAACATCGAGCGAAGCAGGCTGTATGTACACACTGTGCACTGAGTGCACGGTGTACACGTGGAAGTTCGTTTGTGCAAGGAGCTGCTTGTTGTAATACCAACTCAACGGTTTGTGTGTGCAGTGCAGTGATGAGTGCGGTGTGATGGTAGAACAGTATTAATAGCGTGGGTGGAAGACACGAGGTTACGTGTTGGAATAGAATGTGCGCAGTGATCGACAGCGAAAGTTTTGGAACTTTATGACACAAGTTTGACTCAAGTAATAAGTACTGTCACTATTGAAGGGTATTGCAAAGACGTAAGAAAACTGTTAGTAAACTGTTTGAAATATTTCTGACAAATTGATTCCATGTTTATTCCATTTATTTTGTGTTAGTTGGGTAGGATATGTTGCTAAGTACGTGTGATCGAGAAATCGTAAGTTAGGTTTAGTAGGCGATTAATCGGACTCCCAAAGTGTAATCGCGACTACTGACGATTAATCGATCACGACAATCAGCACTATTCTGCTGCCATTTCCCGATTTTTTTTCCTTCGACGGCTGATTTCATTTCTTCGAATGTGCATCAAGCGAATTAAAGCAAAGCATAAAATTGCATAGGATAAAATAAGCTGCTTAATTCCATGTTGAATGTGTGCACATTCAGTAGTGACTGATTCTTGCTTCTTGTTTATCAACATTGGCCGAATTTCGCGCAAAATATTTGACCTTGTTACACAACCCAATCAAACTATCACGGGGTAAGTGAGATCACATGCTGGAAAATGCGGTGTTAACCTGCGGTTTTGTCCTTTTGTAAACACTGGGTAATACCAGCCATTGCGGGGTACGTGAGACCAAGCCTATGGAAGATGTACCTTGGATTAAGTTTAATTCAGTACTCAAGTACTGTGCTTGTGTGTGCACATTCATCCATGAAGCTGCCCAGGAAAAATCTAGTGACCAGTACAAAACCACTGGCTTTAAGGACTGTAAATCCTTTTTTTGGCTTTAGTAGCATGTAAAAATGCCATTTATCAACAACAACAATATGTACAGTACAATGTAGGTGTGTACAATCACTTGGTAGCAACAGTAGTACACTTCGAGTTCACAGACTAGTTCATCTTCTACAGCAGATTTTTGCCATACATGGACTTGTTGCTCAGCAAAAGCAATAAAGTAGGAAAAACAAGCCAAAGAGCCACAACTAGAGAAAGGTATTGGCAGGCTCCACTCAACTTAAAGGCATACCTCCCAAGTGACACGCATTTCACGGGTTTGACCCGCATTTGAACACCCAAACCCGCTGACCCATCCAGCACTCCAAAAAAACCTCATTTCAAATTTCTGAAGTATTCTTAAATAGAGAACCTCACATTTAACAAATAGGCTAATTCAGCTTGCTGATTACTACAAATTTAGTAAATCGTACCTCACAGCACATTTAACTGCTCGCTCTGCTATACTATGCATAGGCCTAGGTATGTATAGGGACATATGTTTGCTGTCGCAACTATACCCAGCTATACTCCTGTCACTGTGTAAATACTGTATTAGCATGGTGCAACGCAGCGTTCAGTAGCAAACATGAATGCCCTCTTTGTGCATTAGAGGGAGGGCTTGTCTCAGAGTTTCCCATCAAAGGAACATTCTGGACTTTCTTGACAGTTCTTGACATTCTAATCTGTGTGTTTTCATGGCTAGAATGCCATGCGAAATGTATGGAAATTTATATTGGAAATAACTTGCAACATTGTATGACCATCGGTGACATGTTGAGTTTACATTCCCAAACTGTACCGGTACAGCACCAAAATTTACAGCAATAGTAATGATTGAATATTGTGATTAGGAGAGGTTTTAGTAATAATGCGTTTGTTAGTGTATTATTTTGGCAAATCTCTCAGTACAATAATTTTTTCTAGGTTACCACAAAAAACTCTTTTTTTGGAGTAACCTAGAGAAATTTGGGGGACTGATTTGCCAAAAAAGTGCCATCATTTTGCATGTAGACACTTTTAAAATTAAAAAAAGGGGGTAGAGGACACCCCCTCCCCATATACCCCTCTCCCATGCCGGCAATCCTCTGACGGACACATCAGTTGGACCCGCTTATAGCCTCTCAGAACTTGGGAGCTAGGTAAAAGGTTAGAAATTGGGCAGTAGAACTCCATCCAACTACAGGAACTAATTGTAATGTCTCTGATTGGTCAATAAGATTCCTGCTCATGCTTCCTAACATGTTGTCAAATAGCTTACTGACAGACAGCCCTTTGATTTCAAATACTGTAAGATGGGAACTATATGTGTTGTGTAGGTTCTGGGTAGGCAGTGCATGTTGTACATGTTTGCATGCCTCAAAGGATGGTGAAACTATCTTCAAAGTTAGTCTTTTGTTATCAAATTAGCACATTGGAACCCCTCTCAAGAGATCTAATTTACCCTAATGTTTCTCTGCAGTTTTCTGGGAGTTGGATAAAAATGTACTTTTTAAACAGCTGGTTGGGTCTCATGTGTCTAATGTTAAACATTAATTGATTTGACAATGTTTCTCCTAGGGATGCCATTAGTGAGTTATCTATAGTGCATGCTGATAAGTGGGTTTAGATAAAATGATCATGCAAAGAAGAAAATGAATAAAAAATGTAAAATAAATTTCATCCAATTGCATATAACTCTATCATTAAACATTTCAATGCCCTGGCTTGACAACTTGGACAGTTCTGATCCAAGGCTCACAAAAATAGCTATGTGCAGTCCTACCATGCAACTTCTGTATATGTAAATTATAAAGCACTTCTAAATAGAAAAGGCTTTAAAGATTATTACTACAGTATCCTTTAAAAATTACCAGTGACACTGAGCTCCAAATTTGTGGAAATTCATAAAATTATAGTCTCTATATGTTTATTTTTTTTTGAAGCTGGTGGCTTGAGAATGTGGCTGCTTAATTAGGAGAGGCAGTGTGGATGTCACGATACATGTATGTAGTTCAGACATTGTTAATGATTCTAAGAATTGGAAGGGATGCCAGTGTTCTCATCAGTGGGGTTAAGGGAGTCTCCCCCCCTGTCTAGAAGAAAGAGGGGAAAATGTCCCCTCCTCATTTCCATAAAAATAAAAAAGAAATGTCCCTATCTCAGTTTATTATTTAAGAAGTGAACACTGTGCAGCAATGTTTGAACTTAAATAAATAGCCTTTGAAACTTTCAGGTTGTGTCTGATAGTGGCCTGGAAGCAAGCTTTTTCCCCTTGAACCCATCTGTAACTTTGACCAAGGTACCTTCAATACAGACTGGGGAGAGGGGGGGTTGGCAGTAATAAATTTCCCCCTTTTCTAGTGGAATCCCTTTATTTAACTCGCAGATCCAATAAATTTCTGCAAGTCATGTTTTGGTTGTTAACTTCAATAAGTGAATAAATTGGAAGTGAAAACCACTGCATAAGATACCATTGTGATCCTTGAGACGTTAATGTGTGTGAGTGCCTGCTGCCACTTACCACTGTATTACAACCCTGGACACAGTAGGGTTGCTTAAATTCAAAGCCTTGTAATATTCTACTAGATCGTCAAAGGGTTTACTTCTCACCACTTGCAGTTCCTTTGCTGATCGATTTTGTTAGCATTTAGTTTTGTTCAGTAGATCTACAGTATAGACCTACTGTTCTCCTGTTTGTAAAGAACAGGCATGGGTATAACAGTTGACATGCAGCACTAGACTTCATAAAAGCTAAATATTGCTTGTACGGTGTTGCCCCCCAGGAGCATTTGTTTTCCCCCTTACAATGACATCCTAGCTACGCCACTGGCCTATCTGCACATCCCCTTTTTTCCTCTGGGTATCTTAAGAATAATACACACTATGCCAGCAGCATGCCATGACTGCTTACTGGCACATTGAGTAGCCGCCATAAATCCCTTCAAACAAGAACTCTTGCTCCATTTTTCTGCAAGAACAGTGCTTTTTCTAGAGACTCAAGGGTATGAACTCTGAATTCACCTTAATCATCCATGTTGTTAAACTTCAAGCTAGAAGAAATAAATTGCATTCCTAGCTTGTTACATTTAACTAGGTACAGTACACAGGTGTCTCAAACTGTACTAGAGCTGAAAGTTAACGGTTGTCCTAACTAGGTACAGTACACAGGTGTCTCAAACTGTACTAGAGCTGAAAGTTAACGATCGTCTTATCATCCGTGACGAGTAAAAAGTGTGTCAGACAACTACTTCCACCCTTTTGGCTTTCCTGACAGACGAGTAGATTTTGTACTAAGCAACTAGCCATTCATGCACACATATCCCACACACATTGAAAATGTATCTCTCAAAAAATTCCCCCAAGAAAGTGATAGTAAGACGTTGGTATCGCCTGTCATTCATCAGGACATGTACATTGGTACTTTCCACTCGAGGGGTGTTTTGTCTTGGAATCTGCATTGGTGAACTTATGCTAAAGAGCTGTACTGTTTAGCTCCTTGACTTCATGCTTTATTTACACCCACTTGTAGGTTTTGTTTTCATCCATTTTTCGGCATGCAAACACAACTGGCTTGATTGCAATACATTCAGACGTGCAGGCTCCCACATACTATTTTATTGCAGGCCTAGCCTAACCAAGTACATTGCTGAATGTACGGATGAGAGTAGTGTCATCAAAATAGTTCAAACTCGGCAGTGAAAAAAATCACTATTATTTGTTACTGGTTGAAACTCACCCTCCACTAGTTTTCAGAGCCTCAAAGACACATACAAACACAAAACTGTTGACTAAGAAGAACACTCAAACCCTTGCCAAATATGTCCTGAATGTTTCATTGGCCATATGATAGAGTAACTGTTTTTTAATTCTAGACAAGCCTAACGTTATCTTACTTTATGAGACAACCGACCTGCCGCTCACGATTCTGAAAGAATCTTCCACACCTCATTGAGATAGTCGATGAAAGTTGACATAAAATGTTCACTAGCACATTGCTTAAACTAATTTTTGTACCGAGTACATGATTTAGTCAACTGTTGGTGTTTAAACAAATCAAGCATCATGACTCCATGTTCATTTAAAAGTTTCAAGTAAATGCAACACTGTTGGAAAAGTATATGTACAAGTGTGATGTGCACGCCGTCAGGCAGTTATGTTTGTCCGATGGCAATGGCCAAAGAAACAGGTTCTCACCGCCCGCTTCAAGCAGCTGATCAATAGCCAGCTTGGGATGGGTGTGTTGGTGCTTCCAAGAAAGTTTGAGCTGTTCTGGTGAGCGTGCCTAGTAAATTTTTGGCGGGAAAACAATCAGTGGAGAAACTTCATGAATGAATGTTTTGTTTACTACGTATGTAATCGCAGACAACTTTGAGTGTCTTCTCTTTGGTTTCGATGATAGTAGAAACCTGTGCAGTCATGATGACATGTGTTGTATGTGTGTGTGTGTGGGTGTTTGTGGTGCCTTGCTTGTTAACACAATATCTCAAGGTAGGAATATGTGACAGTTTTCAAATGTGGTATATAGATACCCAATACTGAGAAGAAGTGTGTTAATTTTGGTGGAGGTCAAAGGTCATCTGGGTTCACTAGAGGCCAAATTCAGAAAAAATTTTTACACAATGTCTCTAAGTTACTAAACTTGGGTAGATTGGTATATCCATGCATTATAGTCAAGATACAGTGTATGCACACTGTCATTTTTGGTACAGGTCAAAGGTCATCTGGGGTCATTTGGGACCATTCTCTGAAAACCCTATTTGCACAATATCTTCAGGTATAAAAGTTGGATTGATTTGATACTTTGCATGTAGATGTGTTGGTTTGAAGGAGGACCATTCAGTGTTTGGTGGAGGTCAAAGGTCATCTTGATGCATCAGCAGGGGTTAGATGTTGTATTGCATAAATTTGTCATTGAAACCTTAGTGAATTTTTGCATTCTGGTTTATTGTCATTTTCAGTCAGACAACCAAAATCATTTGGGACAACCAAAATTTTGATGAGAGGTTGTCCAATGGACAACCTAAAAATATTCTAAAAATCAGGCCTGTGTACTGTACCTTACATGTATACACTTGGATGGCGTTGATCTGCCCATTTGTGTATGTTTCGTGCATGCTAGACGGATTTGACTTGTAAGTAAACAGTCACCACATACTGTTGGCTAGTCAACGTGTTGACTGTGACTAGTCAATGTGCGAATAACCACGTTGCAAGTTTTATAGTTCTTTAATCCAACTGAATAAATTTCGACAAATGTTCACAGATGATCAGTTGAGTGATCCCTGCATTCATTCTACAAGTACTACAAAGATATATCTGCAGACAAATCCTGTATTGTTTCCTACATACTGTACAATCCCCAGCCCCCATTCTCACTTAAAAAAGGACAATTCAGACTTGCCAGAAATTTTTTTGCATACATTTTGAACTCCAGCAGCAACACAGATCCAAATCCTGTATCCTGCACCTTTTTTGTTGGTATTTCAGATCATTGGATGGAAGGTTACAGATCCATCTGAAGAAAGGACTTCCCCATGTCATCTATTGCAGGCTCTGGCGATGGCCCGATCTGGTCAGTCATCATGAACTCAAGCCAGTCGAACATTGTGAATATGCGTTCCACCACAAAAAGGAAGAGGTTTGTGTCAACCCTTACCACTACACAAGAGTTCAAACACCAGGTATGTACATGATTTTGACAGGGTTTAGGCAGTCATACTGTAGAAAACCTGGAAAAGTTGTGCAAATTTGAGAAATTTTTGCAAGGTTTAGAAAAGTCTTGAAATTTAGTGAAAATGCATAGAGGTTTTCATGTAAAGTGAAATTGTTCTCACTCTTGTGCCTACATGTTCACTTTTTTTTTTTTGGCGGGGGGGGCGGATTCTACAAAATTTATGGGGTTGTTGGCCAAATCTTGTTTAGTGCAATACTATGCATCATAAAAACAGTGCTTTGTAGAGTTTCCTTTTTTCTTTTTTTTTTTGCAAAAAAAAGTTTGCTTTTGCATGCCATAACGGGCAGTGCATTTGTCTTGTACTGAATCGTTACACAGTATATACCAAACAGTAAACAGGGGAGCTTTAAGAGTAAGGCTGGGCATCAGCTCACAAGGCCATAAAAGGGTAGAGTCAACAGTTCCAAGATACCCTTACCCTGTGGGTACAAAATGGTAGATTGGCAGGGATTGTGCTCTATGCCTATAAATGGGGCAGGGGTTTATGCTGACAGGGACTTAACTTACCCCAAAAATACTTAATTTACTCATTTGTAAATGGAAATTTTTACTTGTTCATCTTTGTGACAGAAAATTCAACTCACTTCAAAACAAACACTCATCTGCTGAATCATGTTTGCACTACTTATTCCACTAGTTCTTGTTTATAAAAATTCGAAAAACCACAACACAAATTCTTGTCGGTCATCAAATAGAAAATATTTTCATCAGGGCTAGAAAAAGTGATGACCCTGTGTTTTCATGTGCTGCAGAATTAGTACAAATTACCTTCCCTGTGCCAAAGTTGCCCTCCAAATACTTAACTTTAACTTTCCTGGGAAGAAGCATCACAGCTTCCCAACTTTTTCTGCCCATATACTATCATTAAAAGTTACCACAACTTTTTCCAAAAGTGCAATCATTGCAAAAACAGGCCACTATGGCTTAAGATGCAGACCTGCTTACAGTAGGCCTGATGTGCCAAGACAAAGGCAGAGGGGCTGGGTTTCCATTTGGGATTGCTTGTGAACATTTTGAATTTACCTCTTCAGTGAAGGTTGGATGGGCAGTACTTTTGTTTGGTCTGTGAAATTTGAGCTATGTTAAAAATTGTGGAAGTAAACTTTTAAATTTCATTCATATGGAAAGGGCTGCAGCCACTGGTATCACAAACTTTTTATAGTTCAAAAGCATTCTTCTGGGGTTCATAGGTTAACCACATTTTCATTCTTGATTATTTATTTTATTTTCTATTTATTTTTGGCTAAGTACTGTACTACTGCTGTAGGGGGACAGGTTCTGTGAGCCAGATATTCAACAAAAGGTGCATCCCTCAGCTGACATATTTGCCATCATATCAAACTTGACTCACCCTTTCCATGCATGCTTATTGTTGATTCTGCTAGGTCAAATTTGAAATGAAGTAAAAAAAAAAAAAAAATAAAAACATGCAAGCCAGCTAGGGTTCACAAGGTTTTGGATGGGATTTCAGTTGTTGTTAAAGAGTGAACAGAAATGTGAAAAGTTATGGTATGTTTGAAGTTGTTTTGTTATACATACATGTAGAAGTAATCTGTTTATTTTTTAAAAGTGGTATCAAAACCATTCATGCTGTCTCTAGTATTGTACATGTTGGTTTTAGGCATTATGATTGGGATCAAATGACACTCAAAGTATACCTGACCAAATTGGTTGTGGGAATTTTCTTACAGATGTCATCATGATAGAATTAAATAACCCTACCCCCCCCTCCTCCTAAGTCATTCATCCACCAAGCACGCAAAAAGAAAGTAACATCATGTGCAGGTCGGTAGACTACTGTATGAATTGCCAAAGTTTTAGTGGATTATGCCATGTATTAGAGATCATTTCGGAGGGCTAATGTAGGTTCTGAATAGAATCCCCACAGGTGCTGCATGGCAAGTACTGTACCTAGCTGGACAACATGTCTGCTATGCCAAATATGTTAATTTGTGTACACTTGTGACCCTTTATCCAAGTCTCAGTCATTCAGTCATGTGTTTCTCATGGGTTTAAAATGTTTTTTAGTTTACAAAAATAAGTAAAAAAAAAAGGCAATTCACTTTAGCTGAGGTTGTATAGTTTTGGCAACAGAGTAGGAAATACCACTTTTTCTCAAGGAAAAATAAATTCCTGACATTATTTCATACATAATATTGGGAGCAGCAGCTGTCTTATGCAGTGGTGGAATATTTTTATTCCCCACTTCGCTCTTATAGCAATTTGTTTTCAAGTGGTGTAGTGAATTGGAACAGACTGCCCTGCTTTCCTTTGGCAAACCCGCCCACAATCTATTGTACACACATTAGTACACTATTCCCATAAAGATTTAAGTGGCAGGAATCTCCACAACAACGTACACAGGGATTGTTGTTTCCTGACATGATACTGTCTGAGTTTTTCAGCCCTGTCTGTCTGCTCTTGTTGGTCTTGACAGTATTCAAATCCCAGGGATATTCTCAATGGATACTGCAAGGTCTCACAACAGACCACTGTGCCTCCACTTCCTAGCATTTCCTGCCATACATTGCCCTCATATTTCCTCTCGTAGAGGACAGCCTATTGTTTCTTTGAATAGCACTGAATTACTTCCTGTTTCCTTTGTTTTCTTAAAGACCTCCCACCTATCATGGTTCCGGTCAACACCGAAAATCTAGCCACCAACCCACCTCAGACCACACCACCGGCTAGCTCAGTACCAAATCCAGTGCCTGAGAATGTGAATTACATCACCTCACTTGAACCTGCACCTGCTCTCCCACAAGGTAAAGGATTTTGTCAATGTCATTCTGACAGATCTGGTTTCCACTGCCACTGTACTTTGTGAAGCTGAAAAGAAGTGGTAGCTGGATGTACACAAACTGTTGGTAGTAGGTGTACAATGTTTTGATCACAAATACAACCATATGGTATCTTTATCATTGGTGCTGATACTGTACATCTTTGTTATCAGTTCATGTGTTAATTTTGCACTATTATCAGTTTCCCACTTTAAAAATATGTCAGTATCAGTACAAACCTTTTCTTATGAGTGTATCAGTCACATTTAGGAAATAATTGAAATGAAATTTTATATTGCTATCCATTCCATGTACTGTTGAAGCTGGTTATGTTACTGAAAATGACAAAAGGGAAATGTTCTTTTTTTTTTTGGGGGGGGGGGGGGAGGGGGTAAGGAGATATGATGTAAAAAGTGTCAGCTTTGCATAGACTTTATGAAGTGAAGAACTGAAAAATGTTGCAACTCTTGTTTGAAATTTGAACACCCTAGAAATAAGCACAAATCAAGAGAACATTGCCTTAAAATTATTTTGGGGAATGGTTTTGGTGCCATATACAATTTTGTACTTTTCAAAGCCCATGTAGCCTTTGTGCTACTATACTGTATATGTGTACCATATAAACATAAGTCTTCTGTTTTGAGTTTTTTGCTCTTTGAGATGCTCTGTTCAGTGTCCTTACAGGCACAGTACAGTAGAATGAAAAGGGCAGTGCTCTCTTGATATTTTCAGCTCTACATTTAACTCTTCTTTCAATTTTAAGTGCAGATGAAGTGCCACCAAACCGGGAGAATTGGTTTTGTTGGCATCTGAGTGTTTGTTGTGAAATGATTTGGAGAATAAAAATAGTTGTTTGAGGATCTGCAAGGGCCAATTTTACAATTTAAGTTATTGACAATTTTTGGCAGGGTAAACACAGATTTGCGATTTCGGGTCAAATTGAGAAAACTTCAATTAATGTTTTGATATAAATTTCTCAGTTTACCATTTAGTCACATTGTTGCTAATTATAGTTTCTGCATAAAGCAATCTATTTTGCTTCCTATGTCAGTCGTTGCCAGCCCCTAGTACTATTGGACAGTTGATGTACCACAAAACAATCATTGGCAATGAATAAAATCAACAAGATAGTGCTCTTCTTACTTCCTAAATATATTGCAGTAATTTTCTGTGGTTTCAAAATGTGAAAGTCATTTACATATCATTTGGGGTCATTTGAGGTCAAATTTGTAAGTAAAGTTGAAGGCACCTGGTATTCTAGTTAAATAGTTGGAAGAACAGGACATAACAGTAATCAAGGTTTAAAATGATTTTAAGCCAGAGCCATTTTAAGACAGGTATTCTTGTCAATTAAAGGCCGGATGGACCACAATTTCTTTGTAAGAAACAATACAGATCTCAAACATTATCACCTAGGACTGTGGGATGCACTGGAATCAGAAAAACATCTCGGAGATAGGGTATTAAAGGTGATACAATGATTTTACCGTCATTGGTGGTTTAGTTCAATGTAAGGCATTTTCAGATACACTTTAGATTATAGTTTCATCCTGCAATAAAAAAAAATGTAGTTGTTAAATCTATCTTTAATAGCTATCATGTGTATTGAATTTGTTTTTCTTTTTTCCTTTTTACTCTCACCTAGGAACATAAGATTAAATTACATGTGGTTTATCACTTTACTTAAGAAATATACAGGAAGAAAGAAAGCATGCAAGCCCATTAACCTGGTAACACACTTTGAAGCTCTGCAGTAAATGTATCTTTTTATCAAAATATGACATGCTCACAGTAATTGGAAATTGTTTCTTCAAGGCCATTGCTATTTAGTAGCCTTGTAAATTGCTATGGGAATGTGCATTGGGGTGTGGTGAGTGAGTGAGAAAATTCTGTTAATTTTCTTTTAATTCTGAGCTCCTGGGCAAATTTGCAGTCAAAATAATTTCCCATTTACAGAAAAAATTCATCAGCTTTTTTTTTTCTTTTTTTTTTCTTTCATTATTTTCCCCCTTGTGTACTTGTATTGACTTATTTGTTCATGGATGTTTAAAAAACGGCATAAAGACTTGTTTGTCTTGGGTACTCTAGAATATATGAAGTTTGACACTCCTTTCCAGAGAACTATTTTTGAGCCTGAGATGTTTTAGAATTTCACAAAACTTATCGAGGTGTGAAAAGAGTTAAAAAATTTGGCTCCTTTACTACGGAATGATCATACCTTTTTAGCACTTTACTGTGTTATCAGTCTGGGTTTCAAAGCAATGAATGTTTTTGTGAGATCCCTATTCAATCACAAATGCAGTGTTAAACTTTTCCCTGTAAAATCAAAATGTAGGTGATGGAGTTTGAAGTTTCTATCAGGAACAATGTAGAAAAACTGTCATATCAATTGTGTTCATGGAATCATGGTGCCTTGTACTAACAATTTTAAGGAACTTCAAGTAGGTTGGCATATGTGTATGTGCAGTATGTGTGTGATGCTACAGTCCCGACAAAAGTAAATGAAACAAATCACCTTCCCCGCTCCCCCTTTCAATGTTGGCTGCAACCTTTTAACTATCAGCTAGGACACAACATTGAAAGGGGGAGAGGGGGTTTCAGGAAGTTCGAGAGATAGTGAGTGCATTTTTTCACCATACCAGCAATTTTGTTCCATTTGTTTTGTTGGGGTTTGTAGCTTGGGTATACTGTAACTCAAGGGACAGTGAATGAAACCTGTTATGTAAACTGTCATACTAGTGAGAGGGGGTGCCCTAATAATGCCCAAGGCCCTTTGGAGTATCCATTGGTCAAACACTAGCAATAGAAAGTTTGAAGAACAGTTTCTCAATTTAGGAAGTTTGGATGGATTTTATACATGTAATATATGGATATGTTATGGTGCAAAGGTAAGTCCTGTAATTTTGGGTTGAGGTCAAAGGTCATTTGGGGTCAGTGGAGGTCAAACAGAAAACCTTGTGAACAAGATATATTTCATTTCATTTCATTCATTTATTTATTTTTGGTTTATCACAACACAAGATTGAAAACAAGTATCACAAAGTAAATAAGTAACAAAGAGTGTGAAAGGAAGTGCACTTAGGAACCCTTTAGGGCTTGTCAAGAAGTGACACTCCCTAAAAAAAGAAATAATAAAGAAAACACGAAGATTGAAGATGAGACTAGGAAAAACAAAAGAAAAGTCATAATAGACATGCAACCCACCATCCCACCTCAACTGTCCTATTTCAATGCTTAGTTTGTTGATGTGTCATGATGGGAATCCAGCTATAGTCAATGGAGGTTGAAGGTCTTTTAGGGTAACACTGGGTCAAAGGTTGAAAACTTCGTTGATATGATATGTCGGAAGCTTGAATGCTGAAGTGCTATGGAAAGAAGAGGAATGTTTTTACTTTTGGTTGAGGTCATAGGACACTTCAGGTCACCAAAGGTCAAAAATGGAGTACCTTGCAAACACTATCTGAAGGCAGGAAGCTTGGATAGATTTCAAATTTGGTATGTTAAGTGTTATGACAGAAAGAAGGGACTTTTGGTGGAAGGTCAAAGGTCATTTTGAGTCACTTGAGGTCAAACATTGAAAAATTTGTAGAGAAGATACATTGTTAATAACTTGTTGGATACAGGCAATATTCAGTGTCAATACCTTTTGAGAGTCACATAGGAGTCACCAGAGTAACAGGCAACTTAAAAATATGTAGCTACATTTTGTCTGTACAGTACATGCTAATACTGTGGAATAATTGTTCAGTCCAATACATTCAGTAAGGAACCATAGTGATCTCTTGTTTACAAGTCTGAATTTTTTCAGTAACAGGTTTTAAGAGGTATGCCTTAACATTTGTAATTTCCAAAAGCCTTTTGCTTTCACATTATTGCCAAGCTCTTCTCTGACATGCCCAGGGATTCCACCAGAGCCCCTCCCCCAGTGGAGGGATTTAATACTACTAAACCCCAAGTCCAAAATGATGTTGTCCTAGGGTAAAGTTACAAGTGGGTTCTGGGGACAAAAGCTTGCTTCAAGGACCTGTAAGGTGCAATTTGAAGGGTTTTAAAGGCCACTTAATATAAGTTAGTTCAAACGTTCCTGCAAAAGTTCTTCATTTTAAGTAAGAACCCAAGATATTGGTAATTTTCCAATTTTAGGAGATTTACCCACCTTCTTCTGAAAGGGGGGGGGGGGAATCTCCCCCTTGAACGGACAACCACAGCCATGGCCTCGGTGGTCTTGGTTGAATTTGAGGCCTGGTGAACTACACAATGTCATTGTTGTTTTTGTAATTTATTTTCAACAAAGCTTAAATGCTAAACACTTCCTGTGTGTGAGTCTATAGACTATCATCTAGTGTTTGCATGATTAGACTATCTCTTCTCAAATCATGCAGTGTTGTAGCTGATGCTGCTTGATACTGTACAATCAAATGAGTTTAATTTTGTCCAGAATATTGCTGCATCAGTTCAACTTTGGTTAAGCATGTGAATGATGAGAAGATGTTTGTGAAGCCATTATGCAACTTTAGAACTGTACAAAACATTTTGTCAGGAGATGTGACAAAATACTTCCATAAGTAAGCACCAATGTTTGTGTTAGAAAATCGGGGCGGGGAGGTTGGGGCTCTCATTTTGTGTGAGGTTTTTGATTTCTTGCCATAGGCAAGCAAGGAATCTATGCGATGGTGATGTCATGTGTGGGTGTGTGTGTGTGTATGTTTGTGACAGATGCTTGTAAACACGATATCTCAAGGTAGGAATGTCTGATACTTTTCATATTTGGTGTATAGATTTGTCATGTTGAGAGGAAGAACCCTATTGTTTTTGGTAGAGGTCAAAGGTCATTTGAGGTTACCAGGGGTAAAATTGCGAAAACTTCGAAAATGGCTTGTAAACACAATATCTTCAGATAGGAGTGACCAACCCTTTTCATACTTGGCATATAGATTTTTCATGAAGAGAGGAAGAACCCTATTGTTTTTGGTAGAGGTCAAAGGTCATTTGAGGTCACCAGCAGTAAAATTACGAAAACACCGAAAATGGCTTGTAAACACGATATTTTCAGATAGGAGTGACCGATACTCTTCATATTTGGTATAGATTTGTCATGATGAGAGAAAGAAGCCTATTGTTTTTGGTAGAGGTCAAATGTCATTTGAGGTCAGCAGCAGTAAAATTGCAAAAACACTGAAAATGTCAATTTAACAAGATATCTTCAGACAGGAGTGACCGATACTCTTCATATTTGGTATAGATTTGTCATGTTGAGAAGAAGAAGCCTATTGTTTTTGGTAGAGGTCAAAGGTCATTTGAGGTCACCAGCAGTAAAACTGCGAAAACACCGAAAATGTCAATTTGAAAGAAGGTAAGGTATTTGATGGCAAGGAATCACTAAGCCTTTTGACTTTCTGGTTTATTAAAGTTGTGGGTTGAAGACTTACCTTTTGTATGTTATAAGGTTCCCTGTAATCTTTTTGATTCAGTCAACTTGAAGTTGTCATTTCTCTTAGACTTGCTTTGATCTGTTTGGAATATCTATTAATACTCAAAATGCAAACAATGTTTTGTGAAACTAGTGATGAATTTCAGAGGTTCTGGATCAGTTGCATTGGATTAGAAAAATGGATTTTACAATTTACATCCCCCATTATGGTATTGAACACCAGCTCATATATAGGTGCATTACATGTTCAAAATAATGGCTTGTCCCAGCAGTTTCAAGTTTTGCATTAATACATCAGATGTACTGTATTGCAGGCCGTGACATCAAACATTAGCTTAACTCCTTTTTTGTTGGCTTGTTAGGGTTCTAGAAGTATGATGAGGAAGTGGGCAGGAAAGGGATTATCATTTTGCATATCTTCCTCTTGTCCCACAAGTTTTAAAGCTCCCAGTTTGGTTCACAAACTCCCTGAAGGGAGTTTTAAAGTGCAGCAAAAAGGACAAACAGCTACCTGTCTTTATTATTGGAGACATGCTTCTGTAGGAACAATGGGTTAAAGGGCCAATTTAGTCACCCAAATCTGGATTAATATGCAGTGTTTTATGATTGGCTCTTTGGAGTCATGTGACAGTATTTTTGTCATTAAATTGTAAAATTTAGGAGAGTAACTCATCAGTTTAAATTGAATGTTCAATATTTATGTCATGAAATATCATAAATGGTACCTGGAAGTGAAATATGAATAGATGTGTGGTATCCACGGACTTCCTATATACATGGACAGAGCATGTAAAGTGTACGTCCTATCTGTAGATCGTCGCCACTGACTGGGACAAAAAAGGCGCACCAAGATGTCCACAGTGAAGCTATAAATCATCTGATTTAACATCGACTCTCTAATATTTCAAACAAAAGTTAAACTTGAATGGGAAACAATATGATATTCCTGCAATACGTGAAGTGATTTTGACCTTACCATGCCATATTTCAAAAATATTTCAACTTTCTTGCAAGATCTGGGAATTGACTTGAGCAAGTTCAAACTTTCACACAAAACCATAGCAGATGGCCATCTTGGTGCGCTTTTTTTCACACTTACAGTAGCGACAATCTACAGTGCAGTATGCTCTGTCCATGTATAGGAAGTCCGTGGTGGTATCTAGCTGTTGTTTCAAGATAAGTTTTGACAAAGTTCTGTTTTTGCTCTTTTAAGATAGATAGCAGATACAGTACCAAATAGTAGCAGAGGTGTGTTGGTACATGCATGTGCTGTTAGCATGCAGTATTATGTAGTTCAGTGTTACTGCAGTTTGTATCAAGGAGCTGTTGAGAGGAAAGGGGCAACCAGGAGACTTAACATGTTGGTAATATGTTAGTTATCACTAATAGTTGTAGTACATCATTAGTCTTTGGGCACATGTGTACTTTAATGGAAGGAGCTAATTAAATTGAAAATTGGATTACTACATTTGGTTTGCATCCCATTAAGTATGTACTATGCAAATTGTTGTTGTGTAATGTTTGCTGTTAGTTCAAGTGTGTGGGAAAATTCATGTCCACATCCCTTTCAATTTAAATAATTACTTACAGAATGATATCCATTCTCTGTGTAAAGTTTGCTCTGTTTTAGTGGCAGTGAGAGATATGCTTACAGCTGTTTGAACTCAATTGTAAAAGTTGATTGCAAGAGTTAATACTGTTTTTATCAATGATGACATTCACATCAGGAAATCAATTGTACTGTTTAATGTAGAGAGTACTCCAGAGAAGCGTGTTCACATTGTTTGTACTTTAACCCTTTCGCTACACATAACTGTGCTGCTAAACCCTAATGTGCCATTGCTGTGTACATATGGTTTCACCGCGAAACTATTGCAGCACTTCTGCATTATGAACTATAGCTCTGTATAAACCCATTGTGTGTAATCGTGTTTTGGGTATGAAATAGGCTTGAAGATATTTTTTAGCCATATGCTACCTATTGGGTTACAACAAAATCAAAGAAGGCAGCCTCTGCAAAAAAAAAAAAATTAACAAGGGGATCATCAGTTATCTTTGGAACGGTAGTTCAGCTCTTTAATACAGACCTGGGCAGTGGTGATAAGATATCAGCAAGTGAGAAGAAATTGATAACAAAGAGAGTGAAAATTATTATTATTAAATGGTCCCAAAGATACAGCAATTTGCAAACAATGACAATTCTTACACTTAACTTTATATTCTCAGAACCCATACATACAAACTGTATGGAAGGTAATAAAAAGCCCAGTATGGATGGATGGGTCCTGTTCAGCAACAAAATGATAAATTTCAAATCAATGTAAACACAGTTACACATTCATATGAAACAACATCAACATAAAAAGGAAAGAGGCATCCCCCACCCAAAATGATTTGGAAACAGCCTAACAAATTCACTCATCTTTCATTGAAATGTCTGTTTGAAAACATCTGATACTATACGGTAACTTGCTCTTCATGAATTAAAAAAATGAGTTAAGAAAAAACATCCCATGACTTAATTAGATCAAGTTATGAATAAGGATACCAGAGTCCACTAATTCAAATTAGAATTACTGTACCTCATTTCCTGTTTAAACCCTTGTAAATGCAGAATGCTGTAGTGAATAATCTTGACCAAATGTCAGTTTTTATTGATTCCTTGCTGTAGGCAGGCAAGGAATCTATGCGATGGTGATGTCGTGTGTGTGGGTGTGTGTGTGTGTGTGTTTGTGACACTTGCTTGTAAACACGATATCTTAAGATAGGAATGTCCGACACTTTTCATATTTTGTATATAGATTTATCATGTTGAGAGGAAGAACCCTATTGTTTTTGGTAGAGGTCAAAGGTCATTTGAGGTCACCAGCGGTAAAATTGCGACAATTTCAAAAATAGCTTGTAAACACGATATCTTCAGATAGGAGTGACCGATACTTTTCATACATGGTATATAGATTTGTCATGTTGAGAAGAAGAACCCTATTGTTTTTGGTAGAGGTCAAAGGTCATTTGAGGTCACCAGCGGTAAAATTGCGAAAATGCCGAAAACGGCTTGTAAACACGATATCTTCAGGTAGGATTGCCCGACAATTTTCATACTTGGTATATATATTTGTCATGTTGAGAGGAAGAAGTCTATCGTTTTTGGTAGAGGTCAAAGGTCATTTGAGGTCACCAGCGGTAAAATTGCGAAAACACTGAAAATGGCTTGTAAACATGATATCTTCAGTTAGGAGAGGACAACACTCTTCATATTTGGTATATAGATTTTTCATGTTGAGAGAGAGAGAAGTCTATTGTTTTTGGTAGAGGTCAAAGGTCATTTGAGGTCAATAGCAGTAAAATTGCGAAAATGCTGAAAATGGCTTGTAAACACGATATCTTCAGTTAGGAGTGACCGACACTTTTCATACTTGGTATATAGATTTGTCATGTTGAGAAGAAGAACCCTATTGTTTTTGGTAGAGGTCAAAGGTCATTTGAGGTCAGGGGTAAAATTGTGAAAACGCCGAAAAAGGCTTGTAAACGCGATATCTTCAGATAGGATTGCCCGACAACTTTCATACTTGGTATATAGATTTGTCATGTTGAGAGGAAGAAGCCTATTGTTTTTGGTAGAGGTCAAAGGTCATTTGAGGTCATCAGCGGTAAAATTGCGAAAACACCGAAAATGGCTTGTAAACACGATATCTTCAAAAAGGAGTGACAGATACTCTTCATATTTGGTATATAGATTTCTCATGTCGAGAGAAAGAAGCCTATTGCTTTTGGTAGAATTCAAAGTTCATTTGAGGTCACCAGCGGTAAAATTGGGAAAATGCTGAAAATGGCTTTTAAACATGATTTCTTCAGATAGGAGTGACCGACAATTCTCATGCTTGGTATATAGGTTTGTCATGTTGAGAGAAAGAAGCCTATTGTTTTTGGTATAGGTCAAAGGTCATTTGAGGTCACCAGGGGTAAAATTGCGAAAATTCTGTGCCTAAAATGTAAAGAAAAATCTATCAAGCACTGTCAATTTGAAAGCAGGTAAGGTATTTACTGGCAAGGAATCACTAAGCCTTTTGGCTTTCTAGTGTTCATCTAAGACATGTAGAGAAGTTTGTTGCCTGACATGGTACAGTAGCAGCCAATTGGATGCAAGCAAAGTACAATTTACAGAGTTGAATATTTGAGATACTGGAATACTTATTGTGGGTTGGGGAACCAGGCCTCCATGCTGGATTCACCAGTTTTTCATGGCTAAGGGCAATATTTAAAGATTGGGGTGACAAGAGCTGTGATAAATTACTGGGGGAGGATTTCTCTCTAATACATCACAGATCTTTCCATCTCTTTTATTGTTGCCCCTGGCCATGGATCAGCCAATTCAGTAATACACCATCAAAGACAGAGGTTTGTTCCAGTTCAAATGATTTAAACCGTTTGAATGAAAACAATTGCAATTTATTGGACACCCTAGACATCAATTTTCATGATGTTCAATGTGTATCAGACCTCTGGGAAACTACTTTATGAAAAGTATAAACTGGTTGGTGTCAGCCCCCCTTGCCTGTTTAAGGTGTTGCAGAACTTTGCCTCAAGGAAATGCAGATTAACGTTGCTGATATACTTACCCATGAGGACGATCTACTAGTTGATTGGGGCGAAGAAAGGGTGCAGTGCTAGAACTTCTCAGAGCTTCATGGTGAAAGAGTAATCTGCAATTTAGATGCAGCAAGGGGTCGCTCATGAATACATCTACCAGGAAGGTGGGGGGATTTTGGTAGATGTTGGCATCACTTAGTGCTGTACATTGCACAATACACCAAAGTTGCCTTTGTTCCAATGGATTCATGCGTTTCTGACTGTCTGTGACATTAATCAGGACCTGAGATTAAAAGAATCAGAAACAATCTTTTTGTTCCTTTGCTTTGTAGAAACCCCATCACCAGGCTATATGAGTGAAGACAGTGAAAACCAAGACAATAAGATGGACACATCTCAGCCACCTGATCCAAACAGTAAGTTGATGTAACCATAAGGCTCCAACTCTATGCCAGGTGTGTGGTCTAATGGTAGAGCATCTGCCTCTCACAGGAGGGGGAGGGGGGAGGGTCCCTAGGTTTGACTCTTATACTGAGTCATACTAAAGACTTATAAATGGAACTGACTGCCATTGTTTGTGGTGCTCTTCATAGGTAATTGAAACAATCTAGTTCCTCACAACTGGAGAAAAGGCTGTGTGTGGGCACTGCTAGATTAAATCAGAATCATAAAACTCCAACAAATTGAATTAAATCCATTTTTAGTTTAATCTTCATGTCAGGCTCAGGTCCCAGGTTAAGTCACATGGTCCCAGTTCAGGTTTATTTGTCAGGTCCATTGATGGAGTGTTTTGTGGGCTTCATGCACTCTGCTTGTAGTAAATAGGGTTCTGCAGACATGATTAACATGGAAAATTACTGATAGTGTGGAAAATTATTTCAAGGCATGGGAAAGGGTGAAATGTGAGGAAATTGTGCAAAGTCTTAGAAAAGTCATGGAATTTTTCACAAGTAAAATTGTTCCATTCTAACTCATTGTCTTAAAATTTATTCACTTGTAATGTCAAACTTAATTATTGTCCCTCCCATATGTGTTAGTTTGTGTAAGACATGATTAAGAGGAAGGTCATGAAAGTTCGTTACATGGTTTTGTTAAAAGTCATGAAAATTGAGTGTCTAGGAGGTACAGAAATGTGAGATTAGTCAGAAATGAGTGCCCAACAATGGGCATGAACAGATGCCAGTATGAATAGTTCTAGTGCATTCAATCTACATTGCCCCTCCTAACCTCCTATTTACATTATGTAACCCTACTTACCTGGGGTATTCCTTTGGCAAGTTATCAGTGTGATGGGACGGACATACTGTACAGTAGGAAGAACCTGAAGGTGTTTTAAGGTCCCATAGACGTATTCCCAAATATCTGTTACAAAGGATTGTGGGACAGAAAGTTGGTATGCATTATATTTTGTTATGGTAAAATGCCATGGACAAAAATGATTGTCAACACTGTATCCCGTAATCCTTTGTAGTTGCCTTTTGATAAAGTGTCTAGTACTCTATAAGTTTTTCAAGTCTCATTCCTGGTGTGACAATTATGTCACCAAGACTGGTGCCATCTACCGAGTGCTTTCACTTACACCACAAGCCCTGCCTCTTTTGACAGGTAAAAATTGGTGTAGTACTTTCGCTAGCTAGTGTATCTCTAGCTGAGAAGCCACAGACAGCCCATGTATGACTGTTGCACTAAAATACTGCTGAATTTTGCCGAATATTGGGTGTGGCTTACCAGTTGTTAGTTAATGCGAAAGCACCCTATAGGTACCTCATCTGGAGTAACGGCCATTAAATTTAGCCATGAGATCCTACTTCTGTTCAGTTTAAATCAAACTTGCTACAGTAGCTTATTTGATGTTTGTCTATTTGGAAAATTAACAGACCACATAGTCTTGCAGATCTGGTAGATAAGACCAGGGCATTAATACATCTTCTGGATTTCAAAAGTGCATCAGCTTTAGAGAAATACAATTTTAGACTTTATGACTATTAAGAAAAAGGAATATATTGGAAATGGTTTTTGTGGTTTCTCATGTTGTCATAGTAACTACAGTAATTTAATATTACTGTAAGTTCTCACAGAGTGCATTGATGTAGATTAGCATAGCATGACTGCATCTTATCTTTAACTCAGTTTCATTGCCTTTTGACTGTGTTTAGATTTCTCCTACTTCTTCAAAGCATTTCATTTTGTGCTGAAATGAGCTTATTGTAAGCCTTTCTGGCTTGAAATTGTGCAATCAAAATTGCAGCCAGACAGGGTAAAAAACAATAATTTTCCTGAACTGAAGGCTAAAAAGCAAACAGGTGTATGATTTTTTCACATTTTTTTCTTGTCAACTACCTATTAGGAACAACTTTTAACGCAATAAAAAATTATGGCTTTGGTGAAGGATCAAGGCAAAAATCTGAAAAATTGTTTTTTCCCATTCCAACAAACTTCCATTTCAGATAGACAGGCCTTTTGGATATGGAAACAAAGCAAAATGACAAGAGTTCCAAATGTCAAGATGGCCACTGGCAATATTAGCCCTGCCCTTTTTTTTTATTTTGGATGCTGTAATGTTTGATGAAGAATTTTTTACAGGTCTACAAATAATGTTACACAAATAATGCTTATAATAATTAGGTAAGCCATATAATCCAAAGGATAGTAACAATTGATTCAGGCTTGTAGTGGGTGGGGTGTGCATTTTGTTTTACCAAACTCCCCCTTTTTTTACCCAGTTTTACCATACCTGTACTTCTTCTGGTGTGAAGAAAACCACCATGGGCTATTTTATGTTCAACCAGACATGTGATCTTGGTTCTCAATCTATGCTTTGCAATTTGAAACATGGGACAAAAAGTAGTGAACTGGTATAGAAGTGTTAAATTCTACTCCTAAATTTTCATCTATTTATTGCAAAAAATATAAATGGTTCTTCTTTGCCTTCCATACAGGTCTCACTGCCTCCCCCAGTCCACTTGTAGGTAAGACCTGAATTGTTCTTCTAAAATAATGTTACATATTTGGTGATTGTGGTGTTGAGCATGCTGTTATGTACTTGTCACTTTTATTTTTGGTATTTGTATGCATAGATTTTTATATTGCTGTGAAAACAATCCACTGTAAGAGAACAGATCTGGCAAAATTAAAATCTCACATGTAGCAAAAGAGGAACTAAATTTACACAATTTGGTGAAACTTCCTTTCAAATCAGAAGTGTACAGTAGTATTCAAGATGTTACCCTGAATTTACCACATAAATTTGTGAACCAAATTGCAATGGCATTCTTATATCACTGGGTTGTAAAGGTTGGTTGCCAATTTAGGCTAGAAAGGAAAAAAAGGGACTGCTGATTGTTGTGAGTGTATGACATCATATAGGTAATTTGCTTAAAGTTCCATGTTCAGCATTTTACAGCTTCAACAGTGGATATCTTCACTGACGTATATATCTGATGTCAATGGAAATTTCATCAAATTGTTTCAAAACTAAGTGTACCCTCTCTCACATATTTGGTTTAATTCTTTTATGACTTTGTAGGAAAATTATAGAAATCCACTATCGATTGAATGGAACAGATAAAGACTTGGTTGCTAGTTTTGAGAGGACTTTCACTGGAACAACTAGATGTTTACAGAGTTTTGTAATTTATTGATTGTTAATCCTTACAATCTTTGGAATTTATTCCTAAGAGAGCTGTACCGAAGACTTTAAAATGGAATCTACTGCCATTGTGCTTGGTGCTCAGCACAAGCAATGGAATAGGGAAAAAGGCCAGTTTCCAAACAATTGTTTGGAAACTGGGCCGTTACACTCCATCTGACCCAGCCTGACCTGAGAGGGCTATAATTAATGTATACACATGAGTTTTGCTACTGTATAAGTAGGTTCATCATGTTTAGAGACACATAGAGATTGTACTTCACAATTTATATTTTATGAAAACCCATGTTGAATTGAATTTGTTTCAGTTTAAGGGCAGAAAATTTTGAAATGTAGGTGTGACTGTTACTAATTGCTTTTACAAAGAATTGATTTTTCTGATTGGTAGATGTGGCCCCCGTTTTCTATGCTGAACCTGTCAGCTGGTGTTCTGTGGTATACTATGAAAAGAATCAACACGTCGGTGAAGTATTTCATGCCTCCCAACCATGTCTTACCATTGATGGTTTCATGGATCCATCTAGTGCTGAGAGATTTTGTCTTGGTATCTACTCAAATGCAAGCAGGGACGGGTCTATTGAGCAGACAAGAAGACACATCGGTATGCTTAGTTTAATGATCCATCAGATATTCTTAATTTTTTATGACAACTTTCTGTTATTTTTTTTTTTTCCTTTTTATTTTTTTCCCCCTACTTTGTTATGACAACTTTCTGTTATATTGTGGTTGCTTAAGACTAGTAAATGTTTTTGGCAGCAAGTCCAATGATGGACAGGTTGCTTTTCATTTACACTGCCCCTTTCTACCATTTTGTGACCCCCATACACTTTTTCCAATTGTCTCCTCCCTCCCCTGACCCCTCTCACAAAAGAAAAATATGCAGCTGACATGCCTCTGGCTGCTACCCTTTGAATCCCTGGTACTGTTAATACCTTGTCTCCAGATTTCCATGGCCCTATTCATTCCCATCCCAGACAGGCTAGGCACTTTTAAAAATCCAACGGGACGCCACCATGAACCAGTAAAAAAAGGACAGACAACTTGCCACCCTTTGTGAAAATACTTTTGTCACAGGTTTGTTGAATTGATGCAGAAATATTTTTATGTGTATACTAATTTTGTTGAGATGCTGTCTCCTGTGAAGTCACAGAGTCTACTGGTGTGGGAACTAAAATCAGATAAAGTTTCAAAAGCCACTACCAGTATTTCAAATTAAGTGGGAGCACCAATTTCATGCAGAATACAAGGCTTTATTTGTAAATACTGTGTAATGGGGTATAATGGACACATTATATCATGCCTGCGTTGAATGAAGTGGTGCATATCTAGCTGTAATCAGCCCCGATTTCAATCATATTTGTCATATGATATAGTGCATTTTAAATCTTGAATAAGTAGGGTAGATATGTTGGTTTTTGTGTGATGTTTCTGCTTTGCAGGTTTTGTTTACAATAACAACTATAACCTGCTACATTTCTAAATTATTAAATTGGAAACTATGTCTCAGTGAAAAGTGTATTGCCGTGCCTTACTTCAACCAGTTGGTTAGAATCCGGGCCGTAAAACTCCATCTAACTTAACAAGAGTATGGTAGGGAGGGTACTATCACATATCAATGTCTACAAATTAGCATTATAATTCAAGTTCCAAGAGTTATACAAAAAGTTACACTATTGAACCTTTTTGTTCCTCCGCTTGTAAGGGTTGTCGGTGTAATTTAAAACATAATTTTTGAAAACTGAATTAAATTCTTAATCTTTCACTCATAGCATAATTATAATCATGTTGTATGTGGAGGTTGTCTAATTTTGACCATTTGTCATTAGAATGTGAAGAAAACTCAACACGTTTGAAAATTTAATGACTTTCATCAAGCAACTCAAATTAGGTGCTGCTTTCTGGTAACAAATTTCTTACTAATTCTATGTAGGAATTGTATAATTTTGACCATTTTTCTTGCATTTCCCTTTAAGATGTGTAACTCTGATGTGAGTGTAACCAATACAGATTTTATTTGTATCCTCCATTTCAGGTAAAGGAGTAACCCTGTACTACATAGCTGGTGAGGTGTTCGCTCAGTGTCGTAGTGATAGCAGTATATTTGTACAGAGTCAGAACTGTAACAGACGCTTTGGGTGGCATCCCACCACTGTTTGTAAGATTCCACCAGGTAAGAAAACCTGTTTCACAAATTTGCTATTAGACACTACAATCAGAAAAAATTGGTCATCTGTCTCATGGGTCCAACCCAATAAGCCACAACTGGAAAAATGGCTGTGGCCATTGGTTAGGAATTGGGCTGTTAAACACTGTCTAACTAACACATTGGCCCCCCTTTTTGTTGTGGTGTCTCCTTACCCTAGACCTAACCCTATATCCCAACCATAGCCCATAACCCTAACTCCAGTTGAGTCAGGGGACCAATAAGATGGAGGGGTTAATGAAATAGGGGGCTAATGAGATGTGGACCATTGAGAGAAATCAAGCTAAATGGAAGACCAATGAGACAGGGAATATAGAGCTGCCCTTTAAAAAATGTGTACATTCTGTTGAGAGATTATTAATCATGGAGGGATTTCTGTTTCCAGTTAGTTACAATTAAAAACCAATACAACTGGGTTAAGTATTGTTGTGATAGTCCAGCAGTTACCTTCCTTAAAAGTGTAGTTTGTTAGCTTAACTTATGAAGTGGGTAGAGCTTATGCAGTACAGTGGGGTGAAGTGTCTGTCTTTCTCTCCCAATGCTTTCATCATCTGCAATGGCTGGTAAAACTTGTGGAGAAGGTGCTGCATTGGGGATGGCAATGCAAGTTGTGATTGACTACATGATTGGACAAATTATGTCACATTTTGGCATTTTCATATTTCTGTTCATTTTGGTATTCCTTTTGGAGTCTCACTCCTGGGATAATTTGTTTAACATTTAAATGGTTTCCAGTTTGAACATCTTATCTGAAGGGGCATGCTCACCAACTGAAATGAACAGCCTCAAGGTAAAACCTTGCATGAGACCACTTTGTTTTGACTTGAACTGCTGAAAGGAATTACTAGTATTTGTAAAAGTTACCATTGTCCTTTGTTTTAAACACTGTGTATGAAAAGCATGGAAGTAATACTGTATCTTGGACTGCCATGCTGAAAGCAAACTGATCCTACAGTAATGCTAGTTTATGTTACACAGCTCTTTGCTGTGTAAGGACAGTGCATACAGATGGGTCATTGTTTATCCAGGAAGTTCCTATATTTGGCTCATCATCTCTTGTTTTCATGGTGTAATTAAATCAGAAGTCTCACTTTTCTCACTCAAAGCCTAGTGTCAATTCAGGAATTAATTGCTTAGAATAATCTGTGTTTAAAGTGGAAGTGCAGTCACCCCAACTTGAATTAGTAGTAGACTACTATTTCATGATCGTTTTCCTCAAGTGTGAAATCAAATTTACTAGGAATAAAGTTCTCCTTTACATGTAAGTCCCAAAATGTTAGGACAGATACTTTGATAAGAAATAACAAGAAAATTGCGATATTCAGCTGTTGCTTCAAAATAAGTTTGGGGTGACTGCTCTTGTCCTATATCAAGCAACACTACCTAGATGTAAAGTGCAACACAGTTCAACTGTTTGGTGCAAACTTTTACATCATAGTAAGCTCAAGATGAGTTAGAATTATCTATGAAAAGAAGATCATGATTAAGTTCAAAATCTGAACAAAAAACTGAGCAGATCATTACATTTAGAAGGGTTGAGCAACTGCATCAATTGCTGCTCTAGTTTTGGTGTGACATGGCCTTTTTCCCTTACTTCTTGACTGATGTTTATAGAGGTGTGTTCTTAGTTTACAGTTTGCATGACTTGCTTTCTTTAGTGGGAGAGCAATGTGGACGTATCTCTAAAAAAAGTCTTTGTCAAAGGCGGCACGTAGGCTTGCATTTATCAGATGAAACTAAAAAGATTCACCACAATGCAAAGAATTCATTGTGCCTATTACATATAAGAACTGTTCAATTGGGATCTGTAATACCTTAAATCTTCCTTGTTTGGTTCTATCCCTGCCTTTCTGTTACACAGCCCGAGTGCCTTATTAAAGTCAAGAATTGAAATGTATCATCTATGGTATGATGTAGCGGAACTAAAACCAGTGTTGTAGGCCTGATCCTATAATTTGTTGGCTTGTAACAGGGAGACATTTAATTACAACTTTCTCAGGATTGAGTTGGTCATCTACATTCTGTAAATGTATTTCAATGAATGGAATGAAACTTTTAGTCTTATCTCCCTTATTCTCACCTCCTATTTACCTATGTAATGGAACAGAAATAAAAAATAAAAGCCCTGAAAATAATTTGGAAAGACTATAGTGTGAAACATTGGGTGCAGAAAACCAGAAGATTCTGTCCATGCTCTTGTGGTGTATGTGTTGACAACCATCAAGGATAATCATAGTTGGGTACTCTAGGCTGGAGTAAATTCAGCTCTTTTCAATACTCCAACTTGTTATTAATCTACATTGCCCCTCTTTACCTCTTATTTACATTATGCAACCCTGCTTGACAATGGAGTAGAAAAATAGTCCAGTGCCCCACAGCAAAAAAGGACAGAGGTTGCCACTAGATTAAACCAAAAGGTTATAAGTTCAGGGAAAAACCCCGTCTGACTAACTCATATATTCATGTTTTGTGCAGGCTGCAGTCTCAGTGTCTTCAACAATCAGGAATTTGCAACTCAATTATCCCAGACAGTCAGTAAAGGGTACAAGTCTGTCTTTGAGCTGACCAGTGTCTGCAGCATCAGGATGAGCTTCGTGAAAGGTTGGGGGGCAGATTACCAACGCCAGAGGGTCAACACCACCCCTTGCTGGGTGGAGATCCAGTTGAATGGACCTCTGCAGTGGCTCGACCGAGTCCTCCAACAAATGGGATCTCCACAAGGTGACACACCTGGTAGTCGCTCATAAGCTAGTTTGTGCTGCCCTCACCACAAACTGAAACGGTGCTTTTATCTTTTTTGTTTCTTAATCATTTGATTTATTAATTCACCCTGTGATTTGATAGAAGAGCTAATTTATTTAATGAATTCAAAACTTTTTCAAAAGGAAACTTTTGAAGGAATATAGATAAAAGTAAAAATGGAAAGGCATAATACATTCTAGTCAAGATGCCTAAACTTGTTTCAATTTTTAACTCCATCCTTTGTTCAAGTTTGTATATTTTCCAAAGTGACTGGTTCTTCCAAAAAAATAATACAGGTCCATCAATGGCTTTTGTTGTGCTGTTTATCTGCTCAGTGGCAGTGTTCTCCTTTGTGATATCAATATTTATTGTAATCCAAACCAATGGTTTCCCTTAATGTGGTTGTTGATGATTTTAAGCAGGTCAAAGTGGGCCGCTTTGTGGAAATCATCAATGCAGACATGTCTCAAGGCTTATGTTATTAGATAACCCAAACTCAAAGTTAAACATACATGATGTCTTCCAGGTTGTCACTTGGAGCACACTTATTGAGCAGGGAATTTGTTAACTTTGTATTAGATAGTGTTGTTGTAGGTGAGGCCTGGCACTCAGAGGCCAGATGTCAAGGCCAGCCTTGAAAAGTGGCTTTTAACACTATATGTATGGAGGAGGCCCTCAAGGCCGGCCTCTACTACAGGGCTTGTATTAGAGACAACTTGCACATTCAGCAGAGTCTGGACCATCAGGTCAAAATACTCTTACTTAGATAGCAAAAATGTTGGCCAGTAAAGTGGGGTTAGGGGTGCTGGTGGACAAAAGACCAACAGGAGGTGTTATGATAACTTAGTATCTTAGCAGGAAAAAGAAATCTAGTTTAATAAGTTGTGATGAAAATCAGCTGTGATCTGGCTAGTTTACTTTCATGGATTAATTTCAAAAACAAACCTACCTGTACGTCACTGGATCAGTGGAGGTTTGTTTTCAACCCGTACCTAGCAATTATCTATTACACATTTGAAACTTCCTGCACAGATATCTATTGTAAATGCTAAAGATTATGTACCTGAGAAAAGACATGTGTAAAATTCTGGATGGAAGTGTTCAACAACTAAGTTTGAAGTGATACATTTTTGAAGCTCTCAAGTAGTTTGGCACTTATCCCAAAACACACAATTGATTTTATCTGCATACTTTATGGTGAAGTTAATAAGACAAGATTCTTTTTTCCATTATGATGGCAATAAATGCCAGTGTCCTACCTTACATTAATCTTAGTTAAGCGATACTGAAATATTGGGAATGTTTACGGAGGCATGGTTCAGGGCTTATTATGCACCTCAATCTGTTTTCCTCATTTCAAGAGATAAAAGCGTTTTAATTTTTCAGATATTATCTATTTTTATACCAGATCTTTGTATCTAAGTTTTCACTTCTTGGGTTAAACTGTATATAGAATTTGAGAAGGATTTGTCAAGTGGTGTTTTGTGTTGTGTGGCATTTGTATCTGCTGTACATTGAAAGCTATATCAAACAATAGTGTCTGTGTGTAGCACTTAAAATCCATTAAGTAAGAATTTAGTACCTTCTTTAGGAATTTTCTGGTCAGAGATTTTTTTCTGTATAGTATTTTTTTTTCTTGTTTTTTGCTTTTGTTTGTTCATCATTTTGCAAAGTATATAACTTAATTTTCTTTGCACTTGTTCCCTCATCTTCAAGCTTTCCACTTGAAGTTTTTTTTTAGATATGTATTTACTTTTTAACTTGTAAATCTGTCATAATCAAGCAATTTGCTCTTACTGTCTGCAACAGACTTAAAAATGTCAGTATAAATTACTATGTGTAAGTATGTGGCTTCAAATTAAAAGTATGTGTACAAAGTTTTGTGCAAATGTAAAACTTTTCAGTGTAAGAAATGTTTACAAAGCTCTGACTCTTTTGAACAGACATTTTGGGAGAATGTGTATTAGAACAGGAAAACCAGTCAGATTTATGAGTAGTCATGAATATGCATATGAGTACATATCAAAATGCACTCAAATATGAGTACCAGTTTGTACTCATTTTGAACAAGGCATAAAGTCACATTTTACTGGATTAGTTGCTTTTTTTGTTTTCTAAGACTAACACAATACAATATGCTGCTCTCAAATCTCAGTTGTATCAGGAATGGAATAAAATAATCTGAGAATTTGTTTGGTGAAGGTTCATCTGTAGGAAAACCTTTAGCTAGGATCGGATAATTTCGAAAATAAGATGGTGTCTTTGTATAGAAATACCCTGGCACAGCGATGTGATTTTAAGTGAAATTTGATATTTGTATTAACTATTAACCAATTTTCCAAGAATGGTAAAGTTAAGAACATCACTGTACTGTTATCAACTTAAACATCATCAGTTTAAGGTGAACTATTTATTATCTTCCTTAAGCTGAAGTGAGATTTAGCATTTGTTTACAAAATTGTAAATTGTAATCAATACCATCGACATATAACATCATTCAAATAATCATTGCTTTTAAATTGTTTCTCCATTTTTTTTCTACGAATTTTTTTTAATCGGGTATTTTGAAATTGGAGATGTTTGCTCATTATGTCAGTATTTATCATGTGCCGTATGCAAATTGTGCTTTGAAACAATTAAATTTTAATATTTAAGAAGTAAGAAGTAAGTTGCTAATCTTTAACATCTCAGTTTTATTAAGCAAAACTTCAATATTCACAAGTGATGGCTGTGATCATCAGCTTGTTCAGAATGTCACACACACATTCACAAAAAAAAAGTTGGGGGGGGGGAGGGGGAGAATGTGGTTTGTTTGAAAGATTTGTCTGTTGTATAGAATTAGTAATGGGGTAGCTGAAGTCATAGTAAAAACTATGATGGGCTGTGGATGGAAAGTTGGTCCTTTAAGAAGTTTCAGCAGATTACAGGCCAGATCTTGCCCACTTCCACTTAGGTTCAGCCTTTGAGGGAATGCTTGAAGTTTAATAGCCTTCCAAGACCCTTTCACAAGGCATGTATTAGGGGAGGGGGGTGGAATGCTTTGCTTTTAGAATTGGAGCAACCTAAATCATTGCAGGAAAAGATTTGTTGCAAGTATGGGCTGTAAATGAAGTAAAAATGCTGTATCATCTGGTTCAGTACAAATGACAGGGTTAATAGTGTGGGACTACTGTAGATCTGCTGCATTAAATTAATGGTAATGAACAGTGTTAATGTAGAAGCAAAGCTACTGAAAGAAAGTGGCAGTGGTTGGTGTTAGATGGCGTCACTAGGAACATTTAGAAGAAGGGGGATATTTATTCTTCAGATTGTTATTGGGTAAGTCAAGACAGGAAGTGGCAGCTGAATATAATGCAGCTTTTTAAACTTGCAGCTTGTACATTTGCATTAGAAAGAATTGGTGGTCACCTTTTTGAGGTGATCGAAAGTAATTTATTTTGTAAAACCGTATGTAAGTTGCTGTAATTATGATCATCTGTAAGTTAGACATATACTTTGAAAGGCTGTTTAGGTAAAATGAGAGTGACAATACGGGCACTTTTATAAAGTCATCTTCACCCGGTAATATCACATGTTCAGAGAGAGTTTAAGAATGTGTGACATAATGCATATGAATGCAGTATTATTCTTTGTCACATGTTATATATATATAATATACTTAAACAACATATTTTTTACAGTTCTAGGGTTGTATGACTTTCTTATTGTTTAGGGCAGCATTGTCTGTGTCATTCTATCACCATCGGTATGTCGGTATAACAAAGAGTGAACAGCAAAACCTGTAGGAGTATGTTTTTTTGGGGGGGTGGGGGAGGGGGGAGACTAGTGTTCAGGAAATGTACAGTGCTCATTGCAGTGAGCTGCACAACACAGAAAGTTACTACTATTCTGGGAAAGTTAGAAATGAATAACTAGAAATGCTTCGTGTCCTGATGGCACCATTGCTTGGATATTGTCAAAGCCTGTGTGTATGAGAATTTCAAGAGATACAATCATTTTTTCTCGCAGGGATGAGCCTGAAACTTCTACAATAAAGAGGAAATAAGGCTGAGACTTCTAAAAAAAGTGGAAATTAAGAGGCAGACACTGGGGCTGGGGGACAAGGGGTCTGCATAAGGGACCCTTGTGGCATCAATGTCATTTTTATACAGACTTCTGATTGGAAAGAACTCCTGGGCTGTTTGTACAAGGTCTATAGCTGAGATTTATAGGACATTTATGACAGAAACTTTTTGGTTCTTTAGCGACCCAAAAAGAGGAATGAATAAAAAAGAGAACAAGTAAAAACAAATAAAAAAGGAAATATTCTAAAGAGAGGAAGTATCTCATGCCTTGTTTGTGGGTGCATCTGCTGTACATTAGTCTACGGACAGTCATTTAACATGAAACCCAGTGGTGTTAAGTTTTATTAGAGACAGGTGCATAGCCAAGAAGAAGGGGTAAAGGGAACAGCTGCCCACCTCCCTTGAAAAATTCCTTTCTATGCACCTTACTTAGGAACAAACAAGAATGATGAAAGATTTTATGGTTAACAACATGAAAGGACAGCTTATCCCATCTTCCTACTTCCACCTGCCATATACATAGTCTTGTTAGGGAAGGAATGTGGATTGTAATTTAGAACTGTATGCACAGTGAATAATGGAATTTGTCTGCTACTGCTAGAACTTCAACTTCAGCTTAACAGCCATTTATACTAGCTTTTACCATTATAAAAACACTTAAAAATAAATCCCTGTTCTTTTATTTTTTGTTTTCTTGCATTTTACATCATGTATGTACAGTAATTTGTGAAGAGATTGTAAATGTATGGATTTTGAAGTGGTGGATATAAGAAAGGTGGTGAGGTTGTGAGTGTTTCTGCTTGATATATAAATGCTGAAATGTTATCAAACATTGTCAGCAAAATTGTAAGGACAGTGTTGTGATATATCTTCCACATTTGACTGCCACGGGTGTTTTTATTTTGCAAGAACATAATGCCAAAGAGTGAGTAACTATTAGAAACTCAAAAAGGAAAAAAAATAACTGCCATTAACATCATTGCCTTTGATCTATGTCATCAGGGGAATTCTTTTTTTTTTTTTTAAATTCTGATATTTTTTCATATTTTAGTGTAAAAATTTTTGCAAGCTTTGTGCATGATCAATTTACAGCCATGTGGTGATGATAAATTATTTAAACATGAATGTGTTAAGTTTGTTGTAGAAATAAATCCATACAATTCAAATTACGAGTGGAGTGTCTTCACCTGTAAGCATAGGATCAATATCCTCTTTAACTGAAATAAAAAACCTTTTAATGTTAACATCTGTTTGAAAACCTTTTGCTATAAGTTGGGCTAAGTCTAGATTGCATTCAGACAAGGTTAGTGTATGGTTTGTACATATTTTGACTCCATACAGTTAAAGCTGTAAGTTTGTAAAGGTTTTAGCTGATTACCCAATTTAAAACATTTTTTTAAAAATGGTTACAATATTTTGTGAGAGATAAAAGTGATATGATTAAAGAGAAGTGGAAAATTCTTTGAAACATTTTGGAAATGATCACTTAGTTAAGATCTATTGCTTTTCTCATGGTATTTTGCACCTGTTACATGCTGATGTTGCTGAAAGTTTTATGTGAAACCTAGAATAGCTGCCTATGAGAAACGGATGATGGCCTCTCTTTTTGTCAAGTTGTGTTGAATATGAAAGTCTTCTAGAAGAGTGGTGGTATTACATATTGTCAGGTAAACTGTGTGGAATAAGTATTTTCAGTTTCATGGACTGAAGACAAATTTGACTTCTTGCGGTATATGGATAAAAGTCCCTCCAAAACCCATTGTCATTGGATTATTGTTAAGGGTGATCAACTTAGTCAGTTGGCTGATTCTGGCCATCATCTTAATTGATAATATTGATGGAGTCATGATGACACTTCCAACACTTAGAGGACTTACTTGGGGGAAAGGAAGCTTTTCAAACCCAGACGAGATTCCTAATCAGCTGTATTTGAGTGTGTGCTCAGAATAGCACAGCACTACTGTTGTCTGTGTTTCCAAAGGAGACAGATGAGGAGTGAGGAAGAATCCTGTCTGGATTTGAAAAGCTTTCTATCCTTAAGTTAGTCCTCTTAAGCATTGGAAGTGGTCATCATGTGGTAGAACATTTTCCTAGGCCTTGGCAATGTAACTAACCTGTGGAAGGGAAAGTGCAGACCCCCAAGTTAAATGTATCCTGGCATCTCAGTTAATGAGTGGCTTGAATGAATCATGTGACAACATTTTTATGTCTGAAATTGTAGAATTAGGCAGAGTTGTGTGTGTCATATTTTATGAAACTTGGAAGGAGCCAATAAGAGATCTGTTTTGTGCAGCTGATTGTTTAAAAGAAGTTGGAGGACTGATCATTTCCTTTATGAGTTGGGAGGAAAAACTGACATACTGTTAGCTTCTGTTGGGAAAGTGATGTGAATTTATCTTTAAAGGGGACTGGTCCTCATATCACCCAACGGTTTCAGGGGTTGCAAAAAATTTCCATGAAATAAAATATTGATCATGCGCAACCCCAACCTAGTGTTTGGTCTAGTGATAGAGCATCTGCCTTACACCTTTGCGGTCAGTGTTCTATTTCTAGACAGAGTCATACCAAAGACTTAAAAAGTGGAACCTACTGTAATTGTGCTGGATGCTACTTGGAAGCATTAGAGTAGGAAACAAATCCAGTGACCCAGGATTTGAAAAAAGGCTGTGTGTGAGATTACACCAGACAGACAGAAGGAAGGGCTTGAAACTTCAGCAGATCATTAAAAACAATGGCAGCCTATGACACTGTGTCAAATAGTTGAAATCATTAATCAGTATCTGCTGCAAAAAATGTGGTGACCAGTCGCCCTTCAGGTACCACATTGTTTTGTGTTTGAAGTTGTTGTGATTGGTCCCTTTCACAAATATAAAAAATGCACTTCATTTTTTTTGTTTATGTCATCATGAATTATGAAAAAAACATGTTAAGTATTGACAATTTGGATTAATGCAAGTTAACTTCTTCATTTAGCATTTATCAAAAATTTCAAATTTGATTTATGTAATGTTTATTTTGTCTAAAATTTAGGAGTAGTGCTGCAAATATGTATGTGTTCTATTAATGTTAGATAATAGCAAGATGTGTGAGTTAAAGTAGTACTTCTTACAGTAAAAATTCTTGTAGCAATGAATGTACTGGAATAAAATGCTATCAGCACTTATGTGTAATTTCATTTTCTATAATTTGGTGTCACTTAAATTTGTCTTCTGTATTCAATAGAGTTGACTTTGTCCTACTAGATGTCAATCCAGATGAGAAAAAAGGCTGCAGCGCAGTGGTGGAGCTACCACATAGTCAGAGGGGGCGGTTTCCCCCCCCCCCCTTGACAGACTCAAATTGCCTGTCAGCTCCCTTTTTACTCTTTTTACCGTATTGAGGCATATGTATCCACCTACATAAAAGCGCCCCTACAGCCTATTTTTTGCCCCCTCTGACCAAATATTCTTGCCTAACAAACTTTGAAGCGCCCCTACAGGCCATTCTTGTCCCCTCTGACTGGATTCCCTTCCTCCACCACTGCTGCAGCCAACCCAAATTAAACCAGTTGGTTAGAAACTGAGCCATAAAACTCCATCTACTGTAACTAACTTCAAGCTGTCAAACAATTTCAATCCTCAATGAAAGACACAAAGGAGCCAGAACCAAACAACTGTCTGATATTAAATGAAGACTGAACTACTTATGCACTGTTAATATTATCCCCATGTTTAGTGTGATATAGCATAGTGTTTCCATATATGGAACGGCAAGGTCAAAGATAACCTCAACATAAGTCATGCTGATGTATTCTACAGAAGTGCGGTATTAATGAATTCTTCCCGTAATATTTCCAAGTGCACCTTTTTCCTTCAAAACCTGAGGATATATTCCATCCATGAACACCCAGGTTCACTGTTCAATTATATTTTTATTCATTTAGCCAGGGTGAGAACTTGCATGCAAGTAAAATGTCCGATAAATGCTTTATACTAACTAGTGTATTGTTGATGACAATTGTTGATGAGCTGCCAAGTTGGTGGTCTGTAAAGCCTAGTTATCAACATTGTTGCCAATAACATTGCTGTCAGACATGGAGTCGAGTCTCTCTTTTCTCTGCAAGTCAAGTCATCTGCAGCTATTTTACGGACCCCAGTCAAAGCACAACTCTAGTTTGGTATTTCGATAGGTACAAATTCCCCAGAATTTTTCAAGTAAGGTAGAGTTGGATGATTGTGACGTTGTCAAGATTTGATGTCCCCTCTCATCTCTAATTGCTTCAGGGCTCCCAGCCCAGCCTCCCTTTCTTCCCATATAACATCATACATCTTGTGCCATTCGCAATCCTTCTTAGTCCCTGAAAATGTTCTGTAGCCCTAGTTAATAGTCTATGCCTTGCCTTGCAATAGGTAAAGCCAAATTCAGCACCACTAACCCTCAACAAAGTCTCTAAATGTAAGAAACAACATGTCTTTAATTATAACATCTAAAATGTTCAGCATTGTTCCTGGTCTAAGGCATATGCTTGGCTTCTACAAAACACCAATGAAAAGGAACTGGTAACCAGCTAATTTCTGGTTTAGTGCCATTGGCCTTATCTTTTGTTACAGAGCCCGCCAAAATTTTAGTAGAAACTGTGCAAATAAATTTCGCTGTACCCATTTTAGACATTTTCGAAACATGATTCACTAATTACCAATTCAAGATCATATTAAAATCAATTGTTATTATGCTAATCTGTACCTCCAATTTTTCTTGATTTTTAGAGAACAGCTCCTGGTCCTGAAAAAGAGTTCCAGCTCCTACAAATATCCCAGAGACCAGGAGCCAAAAGTGGAGTTTAATATCTCTTGGTCTTTGGCCATTTACTGCAAGGTTTGAGTACAATACAGTACCTTCCATGAAAATGATCATGGTATCACATAAAAGATATCTGGAGTGTTTTGGATTTGAGTCAAAACAGATGTCCATCCAAGTTCTTTCAACGCTTCATTTAATCTGTGGAGGGTAGCTTGCTTTTGTTCTTTTTTCACCCAAAGTGACAACATATGGAAGATCTGGTGTTGCAAATTGTCTGGTGTGGTGTCCTTCACCTCTGTCAACTGTTTTTCTGTAAGACCAAGTTTAAGCCCAAGCTCTGGGTATCTCTGGCCAATTAAAGTTGAAATGGCAATCAGCTTCTGATCTGTGAGGCATCCTAAAAACAAAAAACAGAGCCAAATAAAGTTTTCCCTTTTTTGTAATCGTGCAACTTAGCCAATAATTGGGGGCTTTGCACACATGCACATCTTCCAAAACATCAGGATAAAACAAACCAATCTCACACCTACAATGTTTCCAATTTTTGTTTAACATGAAAATGTGGTGAAATCATTGACACAGGGAGAATCTCAATTGTGGTTTTGTGCAGTAGATTGTGAAATTTATTACTTCTTTGGTAGAAAAATTTGCTTCTTAATATGCAGTAGGCTAAAGTATGGCTGAGAACCCAATAGTAGGCCCAATTTCATCCAGGTTGAATTGACACTTACTTAGATTTATGCTTCAGTTAAGTGTGGAAATACTGCCAGATACATGGGTACTTGGAACTATGTGTTCAGCTCAGTTTGTGTATCCCAGGCCGTGCCCCACAATGACCTAGTTCGGTATTTTTTGCCACACAGAATCATAGGGCACAGCATGGGATACACTAACTGAGCTCTGCATGTTGTGTAATGTACAGCGTTCCCTTGTTTTTGTCAGTTTGTGCATGCAACACGGTGTCTAGCCAAGTGAAACAACCAGAAAGCCAAAAAGCGTTAATAGTGATTCCTTATTGCCGCTACAGTAAACTGTAATGTTTTTCAAATTGATAGTGCTCAGTAATGTACCCACAAAGCGTACATGAAAGGCATCGAAGCTTCCTACATTGAGATCCCAAATGACATTTGACCACCTAGAACTAGCTAGGGTTTTGCTCACTATATCCCATACACATTTGATGTGTGAAATTTTGCAGTAACCAAGACTCCAACCACGAGAAATTGTGCAAACATGGTATTGAGACTTTGACCTCTTGTGAGCCCGATTAAATGACATTTGACCTCCACAAAAAAAGGACATAAAATTCTGCTCCTCACCATAATGCATCCACATAACATGTGTAAAATACTGTATATCAAAGTTCCCCCAACATCAGATTAAAGGCATATTTTCATCATCCCAAACAGTTCCAATTCTCCCAACCTACTTACTTCTAGGGCCCTCCCACATTTATCTAAAACTCATCTTTATCCAGACACAATCCTAGTTTATTGCTTCATGGCTTGTCCCAGTGACCATTTAAGTCCATAATGTGTAATCAAGACACTCTCAGTGCCCATGCTGTGTAATTTAGCTATGATTCATTGTTTGAATGTGATGCCAATCAAAGAGCTGTACCAGTTGAGAGTTTTGATATGCATACTGAAACTGTAGTTTAGGGTGACCAATGACTGCCTTTAAGTGTAAACAAGAATTTTAGACTTTGTCCACAGGTGATCCCAAATAACCTTTGACCTCCACCAAAACAATAGGCTTCTCTCCCTTAGTATATAATGCATCCACATACCAAGTATGAAATCTGTTTAAGCTTCCTACCTTCTGATATTATATAAACAAGGTTTTCAGAATTTAATGACCGATGACCCCACATGACCTTTGACCTCCCCCAAAAACTATTGGGTTATAATAACTATGCACCATCTTCATGCCAAGTGAGAGGACACTACAAGTTGCCTTTCTTGTAATACTGTCAAGTTGGTCAGACTTTGACCTCAGCTTACTCCAAATGATGTTTGACCTCCACAAAAATCGATGAGGATCATCTATGCAATACTGCCAAAACAACACACCCAAATATTCACATGTCCCTTTCTTGAGATATCCTGTTCACAAAGGTTTGACATCTTGTGACCTTAAATGAACTTTGACCTCCACCAAAAGCAATAGGGATCATCAACTCAATAAGGCCAACCACACAAAATCGAGACACTTACCCTTCTTGAGATACCATGTTTACAAGCAATTTTCTAAGGATTTACCATTTGACCTCTCATTACCCCAAATGACCTTTGACCTCCACTAAAATCAATAGGAATCATCTACCTAATACATGCAGCCATATTACACACTAAATCATGAGCATAGTCACATCACATGTACCTTTCTTGAGATATGGTGTTTACAATGTTTTGAACTTTAAACTTGTGACCCTAGAAGACCTTTGACCTACTTCCACCAAAAACAATACAAATCATCTTCTCAATATGGCCAACCAACACACCAAATATGAGATACGTCACACTAACTCTTCGTTTTGGGATACTGTGTTAAAAAGCAATTTCTTAAAAATTGACCTTTTGACCTCTTGTGACCCTAAAGGACCTTTGACCTCCAGAAATATCAATAGGGATAATCAATTCAATGCAGCCAACCCATACACCCAAATGTGAACATAGTCACATGTACCTTTTTGAGATAGCATGTTTACAAGGTGTTGACCTTTCCTGACCACAAATGACCTCTGACCTCCACCAAAAACAGTAGGGACATCTAACTCACCCATCAAATATGAGATTTGTCAAACTAATTACCCTTCTTGAGATTCCGTGTTTACAAGCAATTTCCAAGGAATTTACCACTTGACCTCCTGTGACCCCAAATGACCTTTGACCTCCAGGAAAATGGACAGGAATCACCTACTCAATATAAACAACCCACACATTAAATATGGCCACATGTACCTTAATTTAGATATCATGTTTACAAGGTTTTGACCTTTGACCTCTCATGTGTAAATGACCTTTGACCTCCAACAGAAGCAATATAGGGCTCATCTATTCAATATGGCCAACCCACACTCCAAATATGGGTTTATAGTCACACATGCCCTTCTTGTCATATCGTGTTTACAAGCAAAAGCGTCACATATACCTGTACCGATACACACGACATTACTATCGCATAGATTCCTTCCCTGCCTTTGGCAAGGAATCAGAAATTGAGGTCTCATTCCCAGGTTATAGCAGATTAAAATGCCATTTTTTACACCAAGAAGGCAATTCTGACAATCAACTTCACAAAACCACACATGGGTTAAGAAAGAATTTCATCAAATTTTCAGGTACTAAACTCAAATTTTCAAAAAGTGCAGGATTGGTTTGTTTATCCCTACGATTTGGATAATCTGGGCATCATGCATATATAGCCATCAAAACCATGCAAGTACTGAACCTAGACTATAGCAGACACTTTGGAAACTGGAATGACAAGTAATGTCATGGAAGTTAGTAGTAATGTTAAGTTTTTACAGAATTTACAAACAATTAACTTGAATCGTTTCAACAAACAACTCGGTAGTAATTTTACCACATAGGGCAGCCACAAGAGGGACATTTTGACATAGCTAGGTCATTTTGACCCAGGGACATTTTGATACAGGGATCTTTTGGTCTTGCAAAGTTTCAACTGGTAAGTGGTCTACCTCAGTGACATCAGAACAGTCCCCCCCCCCCCCAAACTTTTTCGGCCTATGAAGATATAAAGCAGAACAACACAATTTTCGTCTCATTTCTCTTCAATGTATCTTTCTCTACATTTTATGACTTTACTTATGCATATTCACAGAAGGCTAAACCAAGAAGTTATTTCTAACGTTTGAAATTTTTTATGTTTGAAGAGAAAAAATGTCACATGACTTCCCCGCAACGGCCAATCATTAAACATGGACAGTGTACTACACTACTTCAGTTTGGGATGGCTGCTCTTGCCCTTGAATTACTTGTGTAACAAAACTGCATATAACAAATTGAACAGAGGTCTCCAAGTTACTGAAGATCTTAATTGGATCCTTACCATTGGCTGTGTAGATGGAGGCGTTGGTAGTCATTTTACACTAATGCGATAGCCTAACTTAGGTTTTAACTGCAGAACTTGCCTTCCCGTCTGTAGTTTTAACTCATCAGCAATAGTCCTAGACTACGTTTTTAGCACTTAGTAACTGTTACGCTTTCCACTGCTGACGCTAGCTCATGCCTTTATGTTGATAAACTTGCTCCAGGGTGGATAGAGCAGTTAAATCAGTGCCAAACATACAGCTTGGTGCTTTCAGTCCAAACAATTTTGAAAGACAACACAACACTGTAAGTTGTACGTACCGGGAGGGCACACTATCATTGTACTGTACATGATATGCAGACGACGTCGGTACTGTTTACAAAATGTTGCCATTGCAACGTTACCGCACACAACCTAGCATCCACCTTCATTTCAACATTTGTTGGACAAAGGACCCTGCATTTTCTTTCGAAACTTCACTGTTCTTCTAGGCTAGTGAAACACTCTTGTTATGAGCTGGAGCCTGAATTCTGAATTCTGAAGACTCGTATTTTCTGGTCCACCCGGAGGTGCTTCAGATGGCCCAAAGGGCCGGCAAAAATGAGTCAATTAAAACACACCGATCCCCATGATCAGTGAACACAAAACCGTCAGCAACAGCGCCACATCTCGACCCGGCAAACCTTGGAAAGGAAAAGTGGACAGAGGGAAAGCCAGGGCCACCGCCAGCGTGCCGCGGACAAACCCAGGCACACCAAGCCCCCTCTGGAGACAAGTTGGGCCATACCGATGATTGGTACCCTTCTTCAGGGCTATTCGATGGTTTGTACCCTTCTTCAGGGCTACTAGATGTCTTCTTCGGTGGCTGGTCTTGGGTTGCACCCTTATTCAGGGCTAGCAACGCTGGTTGGACCCTTCTTCAGGGCTGTTTGATGTCTTCTTCGGTGGCTGGTCTTGATTTCACCCTTCTTCAGGGCTAATTGCAGTTTCGTTGGCTGGCCTTCTTATTACTTACCAAGATTTTTCCACATCCTTAGTTGGTCAGTCCTTCGAGGGGTGAGTTCCTAAGAAGAATGGGTCGAAGTTTCAGTTGGGACTTGATAAATTTACGAGTATGTTTGTCCTTACTTTTGCATTTAGTCAGGAAGTTCGTACGTAAGTCGTTGAAACGTTGTTTAATTGTTGGAAGTTTTGCAATGTCGAGTACTTCGTCAGAAGGGTGTCGGTAGTCAAGATGGTGGGCAATTCTGCATGCCCGTCTTTGAGTCTGTTCGTAATTGTTGAGTTGTGAGTCCTTCAAGTGGATAAGTGCCGGGGCGGCATACTCAATAATTGGTCTAGTCATAGTTTTGTAAATTTTCAAGGTCGTGTCAGGGGAAGCAAGTGGGTTGTCCTTAGTCCCGGCTAGTCGGTACAGTTGATAGACTTGCCTCCGCATTCTCTTAGTCTTTTCCGAGTGATGGGAGTTAAATTCAAGTCGTTCGTCAATAGTCACTCCCAGGTATTTGACCTTCCTCTGGACAGGAATCAGTTTGTTGTTGTAAGTCACATGAGGGGCTCGTCCAAGGGAACCAGTAGTCCGTACATAGAGAATCTGTGATTTGTCAGGGTTTAGTACGATCCCCCAGTCATTGCACCAGTTTTCAAGTTGGTTGATGTAACGTTGAAGTCTTTGTTCGGCTTTGTCAGCAATGCGGGAGGTCGCCCAGACTGCAATGTCGTCAGCAAATTGTGAGAGGTAAGTCCGTTGGTTCGGGTCTGGTTGAGGAATGTCGACGACGTACATAATGAAAAGTATAGGGCTAAGGGTACTGCCCTGAGGAGTCCCGGTCGTTATGTGTAGAGGTCGAGAGAGTGAGTCACCAACCCTGTAGCGGGTCTGTCGGTCAGTCAGGAAGTTGGAAATCCACCTAGTAAAAGTCGTTGGTATGTTAAATTTCCTCATTTTGAGGAGCAGTCCTTCATGCCACATTCTATCGAATGCTTTCTCGGCGTCAAAAAAGGTTGCTAAAGTGTGAAGTCTTTTCTCCTTGGAGGAAGACATGTCTTGAATGAGTCTGAAGAGTTGATCTGTCGTGTTTCTTTTCCTCCGAAAGCCTGCTTGAGAGGGTGGGAGAAGTTTGCGTTTTTCAAGGTAATTTGAAAGTCTTTTTGCAATTATTTTCTCCAGACATTTACCAAGTACCGGAAGGAGGCTAATAGGCCTATAATTTTTCGGAGTATTGTGAGGTTTGCCTGGCTTTGGAAGCAGAATAGAGACGGCTTGTTTCCAAATTTGGGGAATGTAGCCAATTTGGAAGGAGGCAGTGAAAAGCCTCCCTAGTTCCTCGAGATAAATTTGTGGTGCCGTTTTGAGATGCACGTATTGAATTTGGTCTTCTCCTGGGGAGGTGTTGGATGCACGACGGAGTATGTCAGTAATTATGTCCCTAGCAGTGATGGTTTTGTCGGAAACGGAGTCGTTGTCCTCAGTCGGGTCAATTTCGGGTTTAGGTGAGTAGCTAGTTTCCGGATACTAACCAGTCCGGATAAAGTTTGCGAGTCGGTAGATGTTGTTGTTGAATTTGGGGTCCTCTGGTAGTGTATGTACCGTCTGAAAGTAACTCCTGAAACAGTCAGCCTTGTCAGTGTCGTCAATAACGGTTTTGCCGTCAAAATTTAGAGTAGGAATATTCCTACGAGTGTTCTTTTTACCTAAGATCTTTTTCACAACTTTCCAGAAGTCCCCTGGTTTTTTGTTGTCGGACAGTTGAATGGCTTTATTATCTCGATCAAGTAGGTTGTTTGTTTTGATCAGTCCCGAGATTTTCCTTTGGAGCTGATTGATTAAAGTCCGTACATGCTGATTTCTCGTCCTATGGTAAATCCGTCGGAGTTTCCTTCTCTGACGTATAATTTTTAGAATTCGATTTGGGAGTTGGAATCTATGTGGCCGAGAAAAAGTTGGAATAGCCACTTTAATGGCTTCCTTTAAAATAGTTGTCAGTGAATTTGCCCGTTCATCAATTTCACGAACGTTTGACGGGTTTTCTGAAGTCAGGTTGTCGGTAATGTACTTTCTGTACTTTGGCCAGTCAGCCTTCTTTAAGTTGTGTCTCGAAGGTCGAGTTAGTCTTTTAACGGTAGTGGTAGCTGGAGCCTCTACACCCATATCGTTTTATGCTTCGCTTCGAATTCGCTACGCATTCTCAAAGTGAGTTCACACCGAAGCTAGCTAACTTCAAACTGTACTAGGCTAGGTCGTATAAAAATTGGATCGCTCGATCGAATTGGACGCAGGAATAGGGGCCTAAGAAGTGGCTAACTGGGTGAGATTGATTGATATGATGAAGAGACAAGCAATAAGCATGCAGGGCCAACTTAGTACCACGCAGCACTTAAAATAAAGTTAACATTGGCCTGGGCTTGTAAATTACGGGTCACACTTCACATGTCAGCAAGCTTGACCACCGTAGCCTAACCACAGGCTCTCGGTAATAACTTATTAAATATTAGTATAGGCTGGCCAACACAATAGCCTAGGCCTACATATAAATTATAAAGGACCACGGTACACGTCAACAGCCCCAATGGGTGATTTGACACCTGACAGTTAGGCCCAGCCGAGCCTAACTTAGCAAGGTCCTCTCGATCTTGATGTTGAATCCACAACAACAGTTCACCCATTGGGGCTGTTGACGTGTACCGTGGTCCTTATAATGTCAGGAATTAGGCCTAGATGTGGTTTTCCAGCAACTGCAAGTTAAAGAACAGCGCACTGGGGGGGGGGGGGGGGGAGGGGGGGGATTTTAGCTCTGGTGGAAGATTATTACTAGTAAGATGAGAGTGTGAGAAGTTGGTTTGTCTGCTGAGGTGCATTGGGAGAGGTCAAAGTGGTGACATAGAGAAGGAGTAGTGACAGAGTAGAATTCTTACAGCTCAGAGGTAACATCTCCAGAGACTTGGGCAAGTCTACCCTTTTCCGAGCCTTGTTTTTGGTTTCGATGAAAAGAGAAACCTATGCATTCATGATGGCGTGTGTGTGTATGTATGTGTGTGCGTGTGTGTGTGTTACCCCGGGTAGGTGGTTCGATGACCTAAGGGTTTTATAGTATTATCATTCAACGTGACTTACCTCCTTCTCACGTTCTTGTTCTTACAATCTGTATCTTCAGACGTAGGCCTAGGTGCGAGCATTCCCTCATCTGAATTGCCAGGAAATATCAAGGGAAAAGATGAGGACAATGCTGTTATGTTGTGGCTGGTTGATCGCCTGAATTGCATATCTATTTATACTCAATCACTGACTTACCTTAGTCAAGTCTCAGTAACAACAATATGAAAACAATAAATTAAATAACTAATAGCTAATATAAATCACAACCTGGAAAGAAATGCTTCAAAGTCATACAAAATAAAAGAGAAACTATAGGTTAATATGTATGTCAGGCTGGAATAATAAATCATCAACTCTCTAATCTCCTAGCCTGCACTTACCATTAGCCCATAAATGAACAAATATAATGTCTGTCTTATCTACCATCTCACATCGCTTAAGTTCCTTCACATCATCAAAAGTATAAATGCAGAATACAGTGAATACTCAGTACCATAAATAAACCATAAATAAACCATAAAAATGCTACTTGAAATCTGTAGATTCCAGTTATCTCAGTAACGCCAATATCTAACGATCAAACACTGTGGTCTCCAGTATAAACATACTGTTATAAGTAATTGCGCAATATATCGCAGAAAACATACCCGTATCGCTACTGAGTTTATATGCCCACAAGTACTGTGACAAACCCCAGTCACTGAGTTGATAATTTCACCGTTCAAGCTCTAAAATTAATAGATTCATCTCCCTTTATCTAGTCCGAGTCTCATTTCATAGTTAATATTCATATTCTGGTATAAATAGCTCAATGACATACCTGAATTGCCAGGAAATATCAAGGGAAAAGATGAGGACAATGCTGTTATGTTGTGGCTGGTTGATCGCCTGAATTGCATATGAGACAAATAGCTGATATCGAGCGCATTCCAGCCAGCCAAACGTAAACAATATATTCGACGCGATGTTAAAGTTGTACGCGACCGTTTCAAAAAAGTGGGGGCGCCATTTCACAATGAATGTTCAAAGTCGCTATCCAACGTGTGTATGTATGCGTTGACAATTGGTGCAAACCGTGGACTAAAGTTTGAATTCATACCCGCGAACCGTGGACACACCTGAAACCGAGGACGGTCCACGGTTATGCCAGCATGCTAGCAACACTCCTTTCATAAATTTAGAGGTGCTATAGTGATACCTCATGGATATTTCGATAGTCCACGGTTACCTGCAGAAAATCAGATTCAGCCTTGTGATTTGTGTATGGCGAACAAAATTGGAACTGATTGTGTATGCATGTCACCCACAGGCACAAATCAATTAGTGATTTGTGGATACGTAAACAAATGACATAACCTACACTATACAGCATTGGTTTATATCTCACTATAGCCATATATGAAGGGTGTCCTTGGTTTGTAGGTTCCAGTCAATTGGTCCACTGTTCGTGGCATTTGCCTGTAATGGTGTGTGTGTGTTTGTGACACTTTGCTTGTTTACATAATATCTTGAGAAGGGAAAATCTGACAATTCTCAAACTTGGTACACAGATACCCCATACTGAGAGGAAGAACCCTATTGATTTTGGTGGAGGTCAAAGGTTATCTGGGGTCACATTAGAGTCACACCCCGAAATCCTTGTTTACACGATATCTCATGGTAGGAAAATTGGATTAATTGCAAACTTGATACGTTGATGCGTTATGATGAAAGAAAGAACCCTATTGATTTTGGTGGAGGTTAAAGGTCATTTGGGGTCACATGGGGTCACACCCCAAAAACCTTGTTTACACTATATCGCAAGGTAGGAAACTTGGATTCATTTCAAACTTGATATGTTGATGTGTTATGATGTAAGGAAGAACCCTATTGATTTTGGTGGAGGTCAAAGGTCATTTGGGGTCACATGGGGTCAAACCCTGAAATCCTTGTTTACACTATATTGCAAGGTAGGAAGCTTGGATTCATTTCAAATGTGATATGTTGATGTGTTATGATGTGAGAAAGAACCCAATGTATTTTCGTGGGAGTCAAAGGTCATTTGGGGTCAAATCTCAAAATCCTTGTTTACACTGTATCGCAAAGGTAGGAAACTTGCATTCATTTCAAACTTGATATGTTGATGCGTTATGATGTAAGGAAGAACCCTATTGATTTTGGTGGAGGTCAAAGGTTATTTGGGGCCACATGGGGTCAAACCCGGAGATCCTTGTTTGCACAATATCTCATGGTAGGAAACTTGGATTCATTTCAAATTTGGTATGTTGATGGGTTATGATGTAAGAAAGGACCCGATTTTTATTTTCGTGGAGGTCTAAGGTCACATGGGGTTCTATGGGGTCAAACCCCAAAATCCTTAATTACACTATATCTCAAGATAAAAAACTTGGATTCCTTTCAAACTTGATAGGTTAGCTTTGATTAGTTTTGATTAAAGGAAAAACCCAATTAATTTTGGTGGAGGTCAAAGGTCATTTGGGGTCACATGGGGTCAAACCCTGAAATCTTTGTTTACATGATACATCATCATAGGAAACTTGGATTCATTTCAAACTTGATATGTTGATGCATTATGATGTAAGGAAGAACCCTATTGATTTTGGTAGAGGTCAAAGGTCATTTGGGGTCAAAGGGGGTCAAACTCCGAAAACCTGTATAGGACAGCTTAAGGTACGAAACATGGATGTATTTCACACTTAGTGTGTGTATGAGTTCTGGTGAGTTGAAAGTACTGTACCTGTTGTTTTTTGTGGAGGTCAATGGCCATCTGGTATCACCTGGCATCAAACGCTGTAAACATTGTTTGCAGAATATCTTAAGGCACAGTAGAAATTTGGCTTTTTGAATATAGAAGTGTTTTGGGTAAAAGAAAAACCAGTTACTTACAGGTTGAGTCAAAGGTCACTTAGGATCACCAGTTATTACAACAAATGTAGCATTTTATTGAAAAGAGCATGTATGTATCATCAAAACCTCAATGCATTTTTGCATTCTGGTTCAATAAAAGTTTGGGATGCCTTTGCCAGTTTCTAAAGCTCATAGGCCTAATTTCAACAAAATTGCTTCAAAATTGCTTCAATGAACCCCACTTTTCACCACTTCATTTAATATACTTTAGGCTCTAATTTAGAATCAGTGACCGGAACATATACACACAGAGGAAGTAGCAATCTCAGGTTGGATGTGATTGTATATATGCTTATTTCAATATACGTAATGCATACACTGCTCATTGGCCATGCAAGTACTGTATAGCACAGTATACTATACGTTTACCATATGAATTGACCCAGGCATCGGGAGTGCAGCCTGCACTCGCTGCTACGCCATGAAGTAGTTGGTGCTTCGTGTTGGAGTGAACAAAATGCAGACTGTGGAGTTAGTTGCTTGTTTAAGGGTTTGGACTGCAGGGCATCTTATGGGACCTTAGCCCTTCCTCTGCCCTTTAACCTGTTATTCTATGCTATGCTATGCCATTCCATGCCATGCTATGTTATTTAAACTTTCATAAAAGACAATCTCATTATCACATAGAGTATTTTTGGGGCAAATTTTTTACTTTTGCTAATACTGGAAAATCTGGTTGTGACTATCATTTTTGCATGAAACATCAATAATATGATGACAAATAACTGGTTTTGGTGTTGTTTGAAGAATAAGAATGCATCACAGGTTATTCCAACACTACAATCACATCACACATCTACTCACTGCATTGGTGTTTAGAAGGCAGGGATGGACTCATGATTACTTACTATATACACTATAGGCCTGCATGCCTCAGCTCTTTGATTGACAGCTAATTCAAACACTGCAGAGTACCAAAGCCTATACTACGCAGCATGAACAGTACTGAGAGTGTTTTGATAAATTGAGTTTTCCTTTCCTCACCTTGAAGCAATAAACTGAGATTGTATCTGGATGAGCATGAATTTCAGGCTGTTGTGGGAGGAGCTTAAGTAGGAAGGTTAGGAGAACTGGTACTGTTTGGGGTGAGAGAAGTGGGCCTTTAAGGTTTATCCCATTTTCATATTAACAGGTTAAAAAGTCATTTTCTACCTTGTTGAGGAAAGGCCTCCTTCAATTGTGCACATTTTTTTCTCCACAGTTCAAAGGTTTACAAAGATATGACATTTATCACTTTTGCATTGCTACTCTGCACTGGGATTTTTCACACTCACACTCTGTCATGTGACTGCATCGGCAAGCCCATGCAGGCAAACTGCATGCGTACTGCTTATAGGGCAAGAGCAGCAACCCCAACTTGAAGTTGTGTAGTACACTGTCCTGTTTCATGATTGACTGGTGGGAGTCAGTGACAATAATGTCAAAATGTCAAAAATGTTAAATTTACTAGAAGTAATTACTGCTTATTTTACCTTTATACAATACTGAAGTCTTAAAATGTGATGAAAGACACGTTGAAGATGAATAAGAACAAAATCCTGATATTTAGCTGTTGCTTCAAAATAAGTTAAAGGCAACTGCTCTTGGCCTTTACTGCTGTTGGCCTTATTAAGTCCCGTAATTGAATTTAGTGTTATTGACAGTTTTAACCTCCAATTTTCACTTTCTTACTCGCCTCCATTTGAAGAAAGACTGGTCAAGATAGTTGAATGTTATGATGAACACCATTCTTGGCAAGAATGCTAATTACAGGTGATTTTTTATACTGCTAGGAGTTTGCAGGTTTTGCTCAGCCCTCATAGGGTTGGCGTTAATATTGTGAGTTGTATGGCCAAAGACTGTGTACAGAGTAGGTTCTGCTGTTAAGCATAGTTCAAGGTTCTGTTTAAGGACTAGAGTTGATCGATGCCTTCCTAATGCCAGTAAAGCATGTAGGTATGATGTGATTATAGTGTTTGAATAACTTGCAATGCATATCCTGAAGCAACATCAAACCAATTATTTGTCTTCATAGTTTGGAAAAGCAAAAATGTTAATCATAGCTTGATTTCCAAGTTTTGGCAAAAGTACCAACTGGATATTTGCAAAAAATGCCAAAATATTGACAAAAGTGTGCTTCTATGAAGCTCTAAATGAGAATTTTATAGAAAAGACATTGTTCTGTATAAGTACTTCAAAAACTTGCCTTAAATATGGCTATTTATAGGACTTAATTTGCTTGTTTCATGAAGTCATTGATTCAAGATTCCTTCCTTAAAATTGCTACACATACTGCCACCTACATTTCAAGATTCATTTTCTGTGGATTGCTCAATCCAGACAACTCCAAAATATAGCAAAGTGAAAAAGACGTACAACAAAATATTATCTTAAAGTTTCATTGATTTTTACAAGTTTATTCAAATTTTTATTGTCACAAGGTTAATTTTAATTGATTGGCTCATGATTAGCCCAGTCTACTTAATATAACCTCTTCAAATTTCTCAAGAATGTTCTTATAACCTTTTCTGATGCAATAAATGAATTGTTACTTTGTTCAAAACAGAAAACCTCTCATCAATGATCAGATGCAAAAAATCTGCTCATTAGATTCAGTAATTACAACCATCATGTACCTTTGTCTCAGATTCTACAGCTTTTGTGTAACAGGTACATTATGTGTTGGCCAGGGTTGTCGCCATACCATTTTTAAAGCCAGGTAATTTGCAGTCACTGTCCTGAAGGAGTGGTCTAAAGGGAGTCACTGTCCCACCCTTGAAAAACTTTTGTGGATTGGAGAGTGCTTAAGAAGAAAAAAACCATAATGAAGAAGGGCACCAAAGCAATCAGTAAGGACACGATAGTCATTGCCATTGATTCCATTTGCTATTTCAAGTCTTGGTTAAATGAGCCTGAGGCACACATTCCTGTGCCGCCTGAAATTGAAGGTTCTTGTATGCACAGCTTGATGGGTACTTACTAAATTGCAACAGACATGAATGAGATATCTTTCATTTCATTTTTAAATGGTATTTACCTTTTCATTAGATATGTCAACTGCAAAGGGTGAACTACTCTTTGTGTATGGTACTTTGAAGAGAGGACAGCCAAACTACGATGTTATGACCAATGCGGAAAATGGAACAGCAACCTTTATTTGCTGTTGTCGGACTGTCTCTAAGTATCCTCTTGTTATTGCTACAGCTGCAAACATTCCATTCTTGTTACTACAGAAGGAAGGGGAAGGTCATGTAAGTATTCTTCTTTTTTTTCAAACCGAAGGAATTGCTTAATAAAATACCACATTTTTCTTCGAAGAAAATCTTAATTTTTCCTACTCCTAAAACGTCACAGATGTAGTCTCTCCTCCAAAAAAAAAAAATCAGTCTTTGGCACATCTTTGTTCAGAAGTGTTGTTGTACATTCTCTGTGTTTATTTGACATGTTTTGATTACCATTTTCTGATAATGAAACAAGTAGCTTGTTTTCAGAAATGTATTTGATACTCAGAGTGAACCAAGAGCTACCTTAAACGTGCAGAATTAATACTTCAATTACAATATGTCATTTCTGGTTATAGATAAGTCCTGTATGCCCCCAGTTAATAGCTCTCTCTGAACATAGAAGAATTTAAGTGATTGAAGTCAGGAGTGGGTTCAGACATTCCAAAAAGGGGGGCTGACCTAAGAGAAAGCAGGGGTGTGTGGGAGTTGCACTGCTATGTAATTTCTCATATGTTTTACTGTTGATGTGGCAAAAAGAGAGGAGTAAGGCTGTAAAGGCCCCCCTCCCCCCTTTGGATCTTTGCTTGGAAGTATTCACTTCCAACTTTCATTTCTAGATTAATACTGAGCTACAGAGCTCTTGTTAAATTGTTCCCTTCTTCTTTTGAAATGCAAGGATCTTTGGTAGAGAAAATTGGAAATCAGAGGGGGTGGTGACTGGTGAGTCTTATTTCTGGAAAATGTGAGTATGTAGAGGAAATGTTTACAGTTAGAGTGGAATTTACCTTTTCTGCACAGTGTGTAAATACTGTATGGTACAAATGTCGACTCCCTTGTCCTACTATGAACAACACTCATGTCCTGTCAAGAAGAGTGTGGCAACACCAGACCTGACAGGTGCTAGCAGGCTGAGTAGTTTGGAATTTTTAACCTTGGTGATGGTGAACCTGGTGACACCAAAATCAAGCCTCAGAAGAAGGATTGTGACTGATAGTGCTTTTTTAGTGCAGTTCGCAAAATCCAGTGAAGATTCCTAGTGACCCTTGCAACCCCCCAAAGGTACAACACTGCAGAGGACATGCTACCTTTCAAAAAGGTTTGCTAGCAATGTTTTGGCCTGTTTTGCATCAAATGACAAGATAAAAATGTTGATGTTTTTACATTGCAACTCTATAAAAGGTCCATGTATTTTCAGCTTTTTGCTATGGGATTTTCATTTCAATATTGTGCCAGTCCATTAGGGTTTGCTCTTAATGCCAGCTTAAGAATTATCAGCATTGGCCACAGCTGGCCAGCCAGTATGGCTGGAATTCCACTCAGAGCTAAACCTTTTGGTGAACCAATGAGCCACCACAGATATGCAATACAAACCCTAGTTAATAAATTGATGCAAGCATATTACTAGACTAAAAACACTGATACATTTTGAAATAGCATCTGTGCCCTTCTTTCAACAAATAGAAGAAACTAAGTGACCATTTGTCCTCATCTATTTTCAAATTTTACAAGGCTTGAAAAAAGTTTATTTTGGGGGAAATTTCCAGGCAATTTGTCGAAAATATACATGTACAAGTTAACAAGGAGATTTCCAATTTTCTGGGAACATTAACTTGGAACTGTCCAGCGTAACATTCAATAACATTCCATTATCTTTTTATCTTGGTTTTCGTGCAGAACATTCTAGGAGAATTATGGGAAGTGGATACCAAGATGCGTGGTAGTTTAGATTACTTTGAAGGCTATCCCGGATATTACGATCGTGTCAAAATTGATGTTGTTAAAGAAGGCACAGCAAAACATTCTGAAGAAAATTGCAACTCAAAGGAAGTGCTATCTTGCTGGGTTTATGCTATACGTCATATTAATGATGAAATGTTTCAAAAAAAGCATTATGCTAGTTATGACAGCTACGGGGAACATGGACTGCAATACAAGAAAGAGTAAGTTACACTACATGAATTCATTAAGTATTGTTAGACACACACATAGTTGGAATTTGCTAATAATTGGATGTAATTTTTTGAAATTAAGTTAAGGGGAGAGTCATTTATCTGATCGGCCAGTATAGGCAGGTGGGCAAAGGAAATACTCAAGTGACTTGGCCATAACCGCCAGTTAGATAAATGACTCTGACCTAAATCATGCATGTACGTGATGGTAAAAAACTTTTTTCTTGTTTGACATTCACAACCAGAAAACCCAAAGGCTTAATTATTCCTAGCCAAAAGGAAAATTTGGTAATGGAAAATGTGGGAAATCTTGCTTTTTGCCTCTGGTCACCACACATAATAATTTTGGCAGTTTTTTGGAAATTCTACATTTTGATGTAACCCTATATGACTTCTGACCTCCCTTTTCTGTGGTTACATACCCTTAAACTTTTCTCTTAAAAATCTTGCTGTTAAAGCAAGACACCTTAAATCCAACTTTTGAATATTCTTTGTGATTCCAACCCCACAACTTTGAAGACAGTCACTTTTCACCCCAAGCTACAGTTTTGACACCGGGTAGCAAAATTATTAATTGGTTGTGCTTTTTGATTGACATCAAATTCATTCCATGCAAAGTAGCTAATGGCACTGTGCATGCATTGAAAGTATTCTGATATTAGGATATACTGTACCTTAATTGTACTGTTTTATGCTCACATTGAAGTTTAATAAAACAGAATACCTACCACACTCCTTAATTTCCTGAGGAGTGTGGTTTGTAGCACACCTGGAAATCATAAAACTCAGGCCTGTTCTAGGATATGCCAGGATTGTATCTGCAAAATGAGTGTCAGACAGTAGTAGGGGTTAGGTGGGGGTAGAAGTTGTGTTTATTGGTGTTACTGTATTCTGAATAAAGGTAATTATGTGTGGCATGGTATTTTGTTAAACTATCTTCAGTAGGTTACATCATCAGGGAACTGATCATACAGTTACAGTTTGTCATTTGATTGTCCTGTCTACCAGGTTGTGAAGTCAAAATTTTCCATTTTGGTTTGTAATATTTCCAACAATTTGTTTTAGAAGTTTTTGGAAGTAAACCTTCACTACTCTGTGTAACTTTGAAAAACATTGCATAACTTAATTGGTGGAAGTAAAATGTTGAACAAGCTGAGTCAGTACTTTTGGTTTTACTTATTTGTTTAAGTGTGCCTTGAATTTAAAAAAAAAAATGTTTAAGAGGTTGCAAGTGAGTCTTCTTCATTCAGATCCCATTCTCATAGTTTGTTCCATTGTTAAAGAGCCCATAAAATGACTTAGTAACAATGATTTGGGAGCATTCTCTGACACTATCTATCAACAAAAATAGCATTTATTTTAAAAAATCCCACCCCACAAAAGAGAAATGCTCAAGTGAAATGGTATCCCTTCCAGCACAACAGCTGAAAAATGTAAAAGTGCACTGAACCAAGAATGACATCATCACAGGAATCCATCTTCACAGTGTGTGTACTGTATAGTGCACTTGCAGTATACCCTGCTCTGTTGATGTTACACAATCTTGCGTGTATAGATGGCCTAAAATGATTGATATAATCAACACTGAAAAAGGGTGTTTTAACACCTAGGAATACCCCTGTTCAACAGATGGATCGAGTTTTGTGACTTCTCAATATTCCTTGAGCCAACTAGCAGGGAAAATTGTTTGGTTTATAATACATGGTACAAGTGTTTGGAAGTTCCCTGGTAAGAGGTTATACACACAGAAAAATACCTCAGGCTCCTGGGGGATGTAACTGCATCCATTTGTCTTCCAGTGTTATGTAACTATTATTTTTATTGGGCTGGAGGAAGCAGTGATTCTCTCATTACACAGGCCCATATGCAATACTGTATACCATTCTGCACAGTGGCTTAAATACTACCAACAGGTTCTGTGTTGTTTTGGATGCATGTGCTAATGCTGCAATTTGACTTGGTTCAAAGAAAAGCAACAGTAAATATAGTGGGAAAGGAGACTAGCTGATATTTTGGTATATTTTCAACTTCAATTCAACTTCATGCATTTTGAAGTCTATGCTAGTACAAGATCCATTGGTTGATTTCTACATTAATGTTTGTGACAAATTTTACTTGGAAGGTATGTCTTTCAAAGGAATCCCGGTGAGATATCAGTCTTCTTATTCAACAATCTGAATGAATGTGAGTTGAAATATTTTCTTTTTCTGGTTGGAAGAATTGCTGTCTTGTAATAGATTGACTAGACTGCTGGAACCAAAAATTCAAACTGATAGGCTTAACACATGGGACAGCTTTAGTGAATAATGATAAATTTCCTCTTTTGAGGAATTGGGAGTGAGAATTTCAAATTTTGATTGATATACTATTTTTGGCTTTATACTGGGACATTCTTCAGATATAATTCAGAAATTATTTGACCAGTACCGGTCTCATGCTATGCAATCTGTGAGCAAAATGTTACTTAAACATAGCATTATAATACATACACTGTGAAGTTGGGTTCCTGTGATGATGTCATTTTTGGTTCAATGCACTTTTTACATCTTTTACATTTTTCAGCTGTTGTGCTGAAAGGGGTACCATTTCATTTGAGCATTTCTCTTTTGTGGGGCAGAATTTTTTAAAATAAATGCTTTTTTGGTGATAGATAGTGTCAGAGAATGACTCCAAATCGTTGTCATTGAGTCATTTCATGGGCTCTTTAAGATATGAAATGTTGAAATTTATTCACATAATCCAAATTGTCCATAGCTTAATAATTTGTGACATTCTTGTTTTACAACTCACATTGGAGGTTTTTCTTTTTTAAATTAGAAAGGTACATCTGACCTGAAATGGTTTTTGTTTTTGTTCATCGCATAGTGTACACATACGACCAAGTCAAGGTATTCACAGCTGTAAAAGAATGTTATTATATTTTGTTGTGCAAGGAGTAGTAGCATCTCTAAAAGCAAGAAATCTAGAGACTTTGCGTATTTGGTACAAAATGACATCACAAATTATTATCCAATCTGAGTTGATTAAAATGTCTTAAAATAATACTTTACTGGAACTTCCTTTTTGGTTCCGATGATAAGAGAAACCTATGCAATCATGATGGTGTGTGTGTGTTGGTGCGTGTGAGCGTGTGTGTGTTTGTGACACTTGGCTTGTTAGCACGATATCTCAAGATAGGAATGTCTGAGAGTTTTCAAACTTGGTACATGGATGTCCCATAGTCAGAAGGAGGACCCTTTAATTTTTGGTTGAGGTCAAAGGTCATCTGGGGTCACCAGGGGTCAAAGTCAGAAAATCTTGTTAGAACAATATCTCAAGAGAGGAAGCTTGAGTAGATTTCATATTTGGTATGTGGAAGCCTTATGGTCAGAAGATGGTCCCTATCCTTTTTGGTGGAGGTCAAAGGTTATCTGAGGTCACCAGGGGTCAAAGTCTGAAAGTCTTGTTAGCACAATAACTCAAGATAGGAAACTTGGATGGATTTCATATTTGGTATGTGGATGTGTTATAGTTAGAAAATGAACCCTATTGTTTTTGGCAGAGGTCAAAGGTCATCTGGGGTCATGGGGGTCAAAGTCTGAAAATCTAATTAACATGATATCTCATGATAGGAAATTTGGAGAGATTTCATATTTTGTGTGTGGATGCATTGTAATCAGAAGATGGTCCCTATTTTTCTTGGCAGAGGTCAAAGGTCATCTGGGGTCACCAGGGGCCAAAGTCTGGAAATCTGCTTAACACAGTATCTCATGATAGGAAATCTGGATAGATTTCATATTTGGCATGTGGATGTGTTATGGTCAGGAGATTGGTCCCTATTGTTTTTTGTTGGGGTTGTAGACTGAAAACTTTATGAAATGCAATATTTCAAGATAGCTGTCTGTCTGTATGTATGTTTTTTATCTATCTTTGACTTTCATGTAGGTCAAAGGTTATCTAGGGTTACTGGTTGTCAAAATGTGAATGACAACCCAGTTAGGTGTTAACACATCATAATCTGGAAAACTTAAATAGATTTAGCATGTGGTATCTGGATGCACATTATGGTGAGAAGATGATCCCTATTTTTAATGGTGGAGGTCAAAGGTCTTGTGGGAATAATAAAATTATTTTTTGAACATGTTAATAACACATTTGAACGGGAAGATAATGCTACTGGTGAGATTATTTGAAATGGAACATTTATGTATCATCAAAAAATGTTGCAAGTCTTAAAAAATAAATTTGGAATCTGCCATTCTAAATTGAGAGAATAACTTTCAATATTTCATATCTCAGCTTAGGAATATTGTATGGTGATGGGAGCTGGACCATTTGAATTCATTTTCGATACTGTGTAATACATATTTTGTTAAATTTCATACTTAAAGCACACTTTAATCATCAGTTGTATCTCTTATCTGCATCCTTCATCCTTCTGTTTTTCAGAGTTGATGATTATCCTGATTACTGATTTATGGATGAACTCAATCTTGCCTTTACCAAATCTTACCAGTGACAAATACTCTTGTGACTATACATTCCCTTTGAAACCCTTTTCTTTTATACTCTGTAGACTTTATTTACTCCAAAGAGCTGGGAAAAAGACATCCATGAACTGAAGCAATCAATTGTACGTTGACCAGCAGCTCAGGGAATAATTCATCTGAACTTCTTTTATGTACTGTAGTGCTTTGCTTGTTGGTTGTATTGCCAGACAAATGCAAATACTGTATGTGTGGAAGATTTGTATGTGTGTCCCAAGGGTTTCTTGACCTGATGAAAAAATTAGTAGATATCCCAATGTTTCTATCACAAATTGCACATAGCATAGGCCTAACTCCTGTCAGCTTTGAAAATTAAAGGTATTCAACATGCCAAATTGCAGCTAATCAGATAGTTTATATTTATTGACGTAAGCAAAGCATGGTATGGGTTTAGCTACTATCCACAGGGATGTGCCCATTCCGACTGAAAAAAACACTGCTTCAATGGCAGCAAACATAATATGAAATCTGGCCTGTACCATTTCCAGATTTAGTCCAGGCTGATCTCGAATGTCATCCCTTTAGTGATAAGGTTAATTTTTCGTGGTTTTCGGGAATCCTGGGCACACCCTTGTGTTGATGGGAACTTTGGAATTCTTGAGTTGCATTGAAAAAGTCAAGTTCCACATTGAATCCACATTTTATGCACAAAGGAGCTTCCTCGCATTTTCCTGATGGTGTATACATTGTAAGAATTACTTATTTTTGCTGATAGCTTAGAAGTAGTTGTTAACCAAGACACTTCAAAAACACCCTTGGATTTTGTGCATTTTGCTGAGCTGACAAGTGTTCAGTCCAGTCATGGTGGATTACTGAAAGATGGTGCAGTCAACAGTTCCACAGATGTACAGGTAATGCCCTGGTCAATATATTTTTAGGATACAAGCAGCATATTTGATAGAAGGGGTGGGGTAAGTGTTAGCCTTGTGGAATATCAGCTAGTTATTATAATTGAAATATGCAGAGCAAAGGTAATAGGTTACTGATAGTGCCTTTAACAAGTGTTGATTACTAAGTTATGAATAAGTTTGATGTATTTTAATATCATTGGAATATACTCCACTGCACATTGAGGGTAGATGTTGGTCTAAGTTGGATAGTTCTTTCATCTCATGTCTTTATATGGCAACAAGCCTGCATGGAAGTCAGATGATGGTTACAGTAGTATCTTACTTCAAGGGTTTGTGTGGCTGAGATGTCAGTACATGGAAGTGGAGCTGGCCATTCAGCTATTATCCCCAAGAAATATTTAAAATTAATTTACATACTTAGTGACTTTTGTTGGAGAAAATTCAGTCATTGTAGTCTCATGCTGCTAGAATTGAATAGGACATTTTAGCCAATGTTGCCCGAGAAAAAGGCGTTTTCTCAGGCGAAGCTGCGACAGTTAACCCCCTTTACACCAACCTTGTTGCTCTATTGAGCAAATAGTCTTTGAAGGGGGCGAATGCCTTTAACTTTATTGATCTCAAGATACCTAAAAAGGAAGTTCTTTGATAGATTCTGGATTATTAGTTGCCAGCATGAGATGGCGAAAACTTGCTATTCGCTTCTAGCGTCATGTAAGGTTTTTTTGCTGCAAGAGTTTAGCTCTTGCCCATAGTTCCAATACCATGAAATTTCCTTGATCATATTAATATTTTCTAATAAACAATGGCATAATTGCAAAAGGCTGATTTTCTTTTCTAGACTGGTAAGATTTGAGATATTTGCCTACACAGGAGAATCTAGCAGAATTATCAAAGAGCTGCACAACAATCTTGCCAGTTATTTTCGGATATCTTTATGTAGTTGACAGGGTAGTAATTAAACATGGGCTGAGGGCGTTTAGTCTCCAAAACATAAAAAGTATCCCTCAAAATGGAGTTACAAGGGTGAAATAGCCCACATATTTAATGTAGCAAGAGGACATTTTGAAGGATATTGGCTAATCCCATTGAGCTATAAACTAATTCCTACCTTAGTAGTTGGGTACTTTGAGTGTGTTGCACCTCTTAATGCATAAAGTTTATATACATTTGGGGTTAAAATGTATTGTTTCAAATTTATGTCAATCTGGTTATTTAATGATCTCTACTTAAAGTTTTAACAGGATGACTGTACTCTAGGAAAATTAGAAAGGTCCTTTTAATTCCATGTATGATACATGGATTAATTTCATTGCTAACCTACATAGTGCTGAAAATAAGTGATCTGACAGTCTTAAATGGTTTAAGGTCATTCCTCAGGTAGCAGGGTTTAAGCTGGGACTTACTCCCTGTGTCTTGTTTCAGTTAAATGAAATTGTATGTGCAATAATTTCAATATTTGCTTATGCCCACACAAGTTCCTGCTATTATTTTTAAGTGGCCCTTAGGGTTTATATGGGGAGCTTATGTTTCATTAATAATATTGCTTTTATGTTTTCTCTGCACTAGCCTTCATAGCCAGTGCTGATATTGCAATTTAAATATGGCAGTTTTGTACTGTAATTTCATACTATCCATCCATTGTTATTTCATACAAAAGCCCTAGTCACACCAAGCAACCAGTTACTTGATGAACAACAAATCCTGCAAGTAACATGTCACAGTGTCATAATTTAAACAAACAATCATAGACTGCCACTTCATAAATGTCCAAGTGCTTCATTTTGTGCACAATGTGTAGATGAGCTCATCTAGCCCAGTAAGTGGGCCTCTGAAATAGACAACTTGTGACACATTCACACCCATACCTACTCAATTTGTAAAGCAGGCAGTGTTCCATTGTACACTGTGTGCAGCCCATACAGTTTGCACAATATTTGTATACAACAGTGGCAGCTTGTCACTGCTTGTCAAGCACAACTGATGGAGATACTTTGCAATGTATTACACAAAGAATTTTATTTGCTTAAAACATTACCATAAGGGTTTTGTCAGGTATATTCCCTTCTTCAAGAAGTTTTTTCTCTTCAATCATGATTCAAGGATCTGTGAATGTTTACCGTATTTACTTTATTAAACGCCCCGGGGGCGTGAAATTTTTGTTAAAGGGGGCGTTAATTAGAGTCAAATTTATGTGACTTCTGATAAACTGCTACATATGGCATATTTGTCCATTTGGTTGTCAGCTTCACAATCAGCTGTGAGCTCCTCCCCAATGATCGGTAACCAAACATGCATGCATGCTGTGCACAGTATACAGCCAGGCCTCACGGTACTATACTGATCGGCCGGCTATACGCACGTACATACGGTAATTGCATAATAGTTACCGTGAGTAGCACCATTAGCAGTACATACGCGTTCATAGCATTTCACTGTTAAACAGTTTTCCTGTGTTGAATTTGGATTTTTATGTTAGGCTTTTCGGATAGGCTAGCGAATATTTGTATACCTACGGTATGTACAGTACCACTTTCGAACCGCAAACGAAGCAGTATAGGTTCGCGGTATGTGATAGTGTGACGGATATCAACAGAAATTAGTTGCAGAAACATGCCTTTTACTTCAGGATACAGTATGGGACTTTAGGAGATTTCGTGGCTTCAAGGCAGGACTATTTCATTTTCCTTTTACCATATTGTCTTTGGAATTAACAATTTCACTTTATGCAATGTGAGGAAAAAGTTGGGGGGGGGGGGGCATTTATTAGAGAGGGGGCGTTTAATAGAGTAAATACGGTATGTTGTTTATGCCAAAATGTGCTATCATGTCAAATTTATTGCCATTGCTTGTTGTGACTAGGGCTTTTATCTGTCCACAATGTGAAGGCATACCTTTATTTTTATAATAAAACCAAGAGTTGAATGGAAATGACTAGTAATTAACAAATTGTGCTATTGTAAGTCTTCCTGTGGTTGAAAATTGGTGTTGGGCCTTCAACAATCAATCTTGGAATAAGTGATAATATCATAACACTATTTCACAAAAATAAAAGCAATGTCTCACCAAACATGTTCCTTGATTTTTCAGTTTATTTTTTTTTATTGTTATAATGGCAACTTCTACATGAAACAACCCTTATAGCCCCAATAATGGTAGAAGGCCCAAAACTTTTTTGACAATATGGTTTACCAATTGTCAGCAAATTACTCCGTGATTAATATATCCTAGTGAACATCTTTGTCACTGTGGGCTGGGACAAGAAAAAAATTCACTAAACCACCAAATCAAATTGCCTCATCCTTGTTGTATGCCATGTACCCTTTCATATCTTGTGTCTCACTGATTTTCTTCCATTTTGAAGGCATGGGAGGACAGGAATTCTTTGCCACCTTGTTGCAAAACGAAACATACCAAAGAACTGAAATCTCCAAATTATTCCTACCTCTTGTGTCAAGGATCAACAGACAACATTCTTATTCAAATGGAATATTTCCCATTCCAAGCCACCCTTCAACTGTATCATATCATCATGACCAGCTCTGGTTGTGACATATGGCATGACTCGCTAGAAGAAGAGTGTAGCTGTTGTTACCACATGTGGTTGGCTGCACTACACCCCTATTGAATGCTAGGCTTACACTTCATACATCATATGTTAGATGAGTTTCCAATGAAGATCTTGGCGATAAATCTGCTGCTGATTGTTCTTATCATGAACATAAACCTTTCATTATCACCCTCATTACCATGCACTTCTCTGTACCCCACCCCCCTCTTCCTATCTTCCTACCCTCTATTGTGTGTATTACAATGAGTTACATCCATATTGATAACTTTCTTTGTTGAAACAAAAAGAGAGTGCATCTCCAGTGAAAGACAGCACTCACAGCTAGTGTGTGTGATATCACTAGAGTCTTTATCTGCATTCTGCATAGAGCTAACCAACTGGTGAAACTTCCCTGCACTTGCTTTGGGTTGTTTATAGGAAAGCCAGATTTATTGCAGGCAATACTAGAATAGGCAGGTAAATAGTAGGGGCAACACACTAAATGCAGTACCAGGCATCCCTTCGAAATAAAACATTGGCTACAGCAAAAGAAAATGCTGAAGTATAGTGCATTTACTTTGGCAAAATTCTCTTTTTCTGTTTTAGACTATGTTACACCCCTGGTGTCCTACATTTCATGTTTCACTCATATTTTTGCTAAGTCATGAATGCAAAGGCTGATTTCAGAAGGGCAGGGAATAATTTAGCATTTATGAAGATTTTTGAGTTCTTTCACACAATGTTTGTGAAAATGCAAGGGTTATGCACACAAAAAATTGCTACACAAATTTTCATTTGTGTAGCAACTTGGCCTGTTTGTGTAGCAAATTGCGATGCGATACTGGATAAAGTATTCCCTGAAGGGTGGACGAGGTTGACATAATATTAGTACTAAAATTTTAATGACATAGCAATTCCCACTCACTTGTAATACTCATTTCCCTTGATTTGTAAACCAAGAATTCTCTGAATTTTTCATGACAGATCATCATGAGTTTCTTCCAAACTTCTAAAAATTCTTTATTAACCCACCTTACCAGTTCTACCTGAGGAGTCAGGACCCCAACATTTCTTATGAATGCTACATTAAATTCCCTGGAAATATTCTGCTTATACTAAAGGAAAACTTAAAGGACAGGACAAATTTGATTAATTCTACTTACAGTATTAGGAGAAGTTACAATTAATGATTAAAATTATTACTGTTGCCACTGTATTACTACTTACTTACTTACCTTACTAAATTGTATGTTATAGAAGATCACCAAAATGGACCACAAGACTTTTTTTCATCTCAACCCTCAAGCGTTCACAGAAATAAAATAAACACTCCCCCCCCTATAACAACCACATTGGGCCTTTGAAGTAAGGTTAAGAAGAATAGTAAGCTCCTTGGAAATGAGCCATGAAAGGTTATCCATGTAATATGTAGTTAAAGGTAGGGTGACGTATCTGCAAAATGGCCTGACCAGTTAGTGATCTTTTCAAAGGACAAATCAGTTGGAATAAAGTCAATATCTTTTACGGTTTTTTGAAGAAACATGTTTTCAAAGTTAAATGTAGGCTGAAGCAACTTGCATGATGTGGAATGTTGCACAGTGTTGACACTTCTTTTGTTAACCCTGTATTAATTCAGCTACATAATTTGAATGTTTCTGAAGTATCTTGTTCCTTATGCAAAAGTAATGATACATGTCAACATTTCTTTTGCTAAGCATACATTATTTAACTCCTGTCACTCATCAAATACTGGGCCGTAAAACTTCATCTACCTAACAAAGTCATCGGATAGTTTACAGTTTGGTAATTAATACTGATGATCAAGGACACCATTTAAACTTGCCGTTGAAGTCTCCAAAACTAGATTTGCATTGCATACACTTCTTTGGACTGAACCAGGGAAATCCCAGATAATTTAGACAACATTAACATGTGATGAAGTTGGTAAAACACCACTGAAATAATGCCAACGAAGAATTTATAAACTTGGCCCTCAAGGCCTGGTAGGGACACTTCACCACTTTTAACTATCTCATTTCTCTGTGATATACCTTTTCACCACATGAATATCCATAACTGTTTCAGTAATACTGCAGTTCTTTTCCCATTATAAACATCATTTCTAAAACTCACTGGTGTAGAAAATAATCCTGAACTTCCAAAGGCAAAAAATTTGGGAAGAAAACTAAGCCAAAGATGGATACAATCAGTCTGCCTGTGATAAGTATGCCATTAGTTCACCAGGTTTAGGTTTTATATTAAGTGGGATTGAATAGGAGACACAAAAGGTTGAAAAGGGGCATTTCAGATTAAAAAAAATGCAGCCATTGACTACATAAGTTCAACTTCCTTCATGGTAAATTTTTAAGATGAGCACTCTTCAAATCCTTAATAAACTTAAACCATTTAATTTGTATTGAGAACCTCCTAAATAACTTTTGCCAGACTCATGCAATGAATGCAATGTACCACCATGCCATACAGTTACCATTTGGACTTGATAAACTAATATTATCATATCTCAAATGGTACCCATGCTAATCAAGACAGTTTTGTGTCACCTGACATGAATTCAGTTTTCTGCTAGAAATGCATGAAAGCCTAGGTGGCCTTGAAAGTCTTCCATTTTGTAGGACACCAAGGCCATTGATAAACATATAAACGCTACATCCCTACGGGCCTCTTATCCAGTCTTGGTCCTTACTTTTAACTAGTGCATACTTCTGTCAATTAGTACAGTATGACCAATAAAAATATGTACTTTGGGATCTTAAATCAACACATCATATGAAAATATTTCAAACATGCATATCTTTATATTTTCATTAAAAAAACTTATGAGAGATATTAAGAGAAACAATTTCTTCAGTAATTCTATCCTGGCAATGAAGAAAAATATAGTGCACAGAAAACACCCCAATAATGACATCAACTGAACTCATTTCAGAAAGAACAATTCCCACACCCGAGATAAAAGTCTATGGTAATAATGTAACAAGCATTTATTTTGTCACCACAGTGGTTTTACTCCCAGATCTTCTCACAAGAAGATTAAATATTAACCCTTTGAACCTAAAAGGCTGACAAACTACCCACACAGAGTCACAGACAACATACAACAAACCCAAAGGCAGTTTCTCTAGCCTGAAATCAGGTGACTTTAATCACATGACTTTTAGTGGTTGTATGATTTTGTTTACAACAATGTGACCCCAACACAGAAAGACATTTTTAGGGGATGTTTTTACATTGTGTGGGTGAGTAAGTGGGCGAGAAAAGAAAATGATCAGAGCTGCATTGGTATTTGGTGATTCTTACGAAAAGTTGATGTAATGTTTGGCATTATCATAAGAAAATGACCTTGAAAGATGAATTAGAGACAGAATCAGAAGAGACTAAGTCTGAGAGCACAGAGAGTACAGCTACATTTTCCAAGGGAGAAACATGTCATGAAGGCTTACAGCATAGTATAAGATATAATACAGGTGTTATTGGCGGTGGACCTGGTGATGGTGGTTGAGCAATTACAAAATTAATGCAGGGTCAAGGGTTGCAAATCCTTCAGAAAGTCCAGGGTTCAAAGAATTAAATTAGATTATTAATGTAACATTATTTTATTAGGAATTAAACAACCTTTTTCATGTCAATTCTTTTGGGGCTTCTCAAATGCATACTTAACTTTCACTTCCCCAAGCAACGGTGATGTGGTCATGTGGACCTGCAAAGCCTCAAGAAGGTTTGAAGACATTTCACATATATGTTAGTTCTGCTTCACATTGTAGAATATTATCAGCTCTTAACTTTATGCGAAAATTGTAAAGATAGTTACTTGCATCCACGCAGTGAGCTCTTAACTATAATTTCAGCACCATGTTGGCAACCCTGGATTAGATAAATCAAAGTCCAGAATTAGAATGAAGCCCTTAATTCTGGTGCTGACTTTGACTCTCCAGGATATCCCAGCCAAGATCCTTCAATATCATCAATTCCGTTCCAAGGCTGAATATCTGTTGTCTAACTGAAGTCCAGGCCCTCTATTAGTTGACCCATCCATTTTTGGACCACCTCTTGTGACAGTCTCAAATGTTCTTTCATCTCTTTTGTCACTGCAAAGAGAAAAGGAGAGTGACAACTTAAAAACTGCAGCTCAACAATTTTCAAGCTCCCAAGCTTAACCATAAAAATTTGAACATGTTCAATGCAAGAAACAACCAAACCCTTGGGGAACTTGGCACTCATTATCTTGCATAAGTTAAGCTACTTCCAATATTCCTTCTTTAAAGTTATTAACAGCATGACTTATGCAATGATTTCATGCAATATAATTTTAAAGGGAAAATACGCAGTTTGTAGCAGAGTGCAGCAAACTTCTTATCCCTACATGTGTAGAGACCTATGCTTGTATCGTTTTTTACCCTCAACCAGAATGCAAAAATGCATTGAGGTTTCGATGATACATACATGCTCTTTTCAATGAAATGCTACATTTCTTGTAACAACCGGTGACCCAGAGGGACCTTTGATTCCACCTGTTAGTAACTGGTTTTTCTTTTAACCAAAACATTTCTACATTCATAGAGCCAAATTTCAAGCTGTGCCTTAAGACATTCTGCAAACAAGCTGCTTACATCATAACGCATCAACATATCAAGTTTGAAATTAATCCAAGTTTCCTACCATGAGATATCATGTAAACAAGGATTTCGGGGTTTGACCCAACGTGACCACAAATGACCTTTGACCTCCACCAAAATTAATTGGGTTCTTACTTACATCATAACGCATCAACATATCAAGTTTGAAATGAATCCAAGTTTCCTACCTTGAGATATAGTTTAAACAAGTATTTCGGGTTTGACTCCACGTGACCCCAAATGACCTTTGACCTCCACCAAAATTAATAGGGTTCTTCCTAACATCATAACGCATAAACATAGCAAGTTTGAAATGAATCCAAGTTTCCTACCATGATGAATCGTGTAAACAAGGATTTCAGGGTTTGACCCCAAATGACCTTTGACCTCTACCAAAATTGATTGAGTTCTTCCTCACATCATAACGCATCAACATATCAAGTTTGAAATGAATCCAAGTTTCCTACCTTGAGATATAGTGTAAACAAGGATTTCAGGTTTTGACCCCATGTGACCCCAAATGACCTTTGACCTCCACCAAAATCAATAGTGTTCTTCCTTACATCATAATGCATCAACATATCAAGTTTGAAATTAATCCAAGTTTCCTACCATGAGATATTGTGTAAACAAAGGATTCGGGGTTTGACCCCATGTGACCGCAAATGACCTTTCACCTCCACCAAAATCAATAGGCTTCTTCCTTACATCATAACGCATCTACATATCAATTTTGAAATTAATCCAAGTTTCCTATCTTGAGATATTATGTGAACAAGGATTATGGTTTTTGACCCCCTGTGACCCCAAATGACCTTTGACCTCAACTAAAATAAATCGGGTTCTTCCTCTCAGTATGGGGTGTCTGTGTACCAAGTTTGAGGACTGTCAGATCTTCCCTTCTCAAGATATCATGTAAACAAGCAAAGTGTCACAACCACACACACATACACACACACACTCGCCATCATGAATGCATAGGTTTCTCTTTTCATCGAAACCAAAAAAGGGATCATGTTTTGCTCAGAGACATCAATCTGCATGCAATGTATTGCTCATTTAAATTACATTGATATAAAACACGTCATCATTTGTTGGAAGAAACCAGCCAATCTCAACTCCTGACATCATCAGTGAGAGAGTGTGTGAAAATCCGGAATCCCATGCATCACAACAAATTTTCCTCTTGAGCTCCTATCACACTTCCCATGATTGCATCATCCCGCCACTGGCCAGACTCCGTGTTTAATTTACCCAGGAACCACAACACAAATCTGCGAGTATGGGTATTTTGTGGAGGTTAGTTTAAATGTTAAGTTTCTTTTGCAGATTTTTTTTTTAAAGAAGACACAAGCTTCGGACAAGTAGTGCAAAAGGATATGCAGGGGTATTTCTATTGGAAAGCAACCACAAGATGGGTTAACCAAGGGTACTGTATTTCTGTCCAAAACTGCTCAGAAGGCTACATATTTTGCAATTTTTGCATTGAACTGTTTGGAGAAGCTTATGTATTCATGCAGCTAAAAAAATTTTTTCAGCATGAATGGTAGATGAAATCTAGACAGAGCCTAACACTGGCCTAGAAAGAATTTCTCTTTGGGCATGTGATACCTATGGCTAGCAAGCAGATTGTATTTAGGGTTCATTTTTCTCTGTTATTTTCAAGTGGCAATAGTTGGCCTACAAAAAAAAATCCTGCTCATGTGACAAACTCAACTGTTCCCAATATTTTTCAAAACTCACTATACACTCCCTGTTTCTGAGAGGACTTTCAACATTTTCACCACAAACATCATTGGTTACCCTTCATGAAGTCCTGTGAAGTTTTATGGGTTAGAACAAAAGCTGTCAGTTCTAAAATGCAAGCCACTCTTTTGCTATATTGAAAGGAAAACTTCAATATATCATGTTACCTGTGTTTCAGGATATCTGCACTAGCAGCTAATGTAGGAAATTCTTGTTCGCAATTTATTTCTGGGGCCTTTTTCTTGCCTCTTAACCTGGCCTTTTGAACTCTGTCTGGAGTTGAGGCAGGTGCATTTCTTCGACTTGGTGGGACATAAACACCAGCCTTGACATTTGCGGGTTCCTCTTTTGGTTCTGGGATGACAGAGTCAGATGATGGACCTGTGAAGGAAGCATGAGGACGTTAAGAAAGTGGGCTAAATGTAAGGCTCAATTTTCAACCTTTCTCCTTTTTGATGTAAAACCAAAACCACAGCTTCAAAAACAAAGCTTCTGTGTATTATATTTCTAATATCTTATAAAAATCCCTCCCCGCTTTGTATTGTACTCAATGCTGAATGTGAAACTAATTTTTTTTCTTGTATACTTTTTTCTTTGCATGTTTTTCTTCTCCAAAATGATATCCTGTTTTGACATTTGTTCTCTTCATTTAACATTCTGCACCCAACCAAATCCTAAAATGGTAAAAGTGATATACATTCAAGTCCCTATCATTTCATGGTTACGACAATTTCTGTGCAATCTCAAAAATTGGTCCTTACGTTTAATTCTTTAGTAATGTTCAAATGTTGAAGTATAAAACCCATCAATATCTAGCACTTCTTGCAACACAACATTTGATTCATAACTGCACTATCTAGCACTTCTTGCAACAAAACATTTGATTTAAATAACTACACTATCTAGCTCTTCTTACAACACAACATATGATTTTTAACTGCACAATTTGTGACTAATAATAAACTCCCTGGCTTGAAAATGCTCTCTGATTTACTGTCTACCCAAAACAGGAAACATGTAAAATGCTGTAAACAGGAAACATGTAAAATGCTGTAAACAGGAAACATGTAAAATGCTGTAAACAGAAAACATGTAAAATGCTGTAAACAGAAAACATGTAAAATGCTGTAAACAGGAAACATGTAAAATGCTGTAAACAGGAAACATGTAAAATGCTGTAAACAGGAAACATGTAAAATGCTGTAAACAGAAAACATGTAAAATGTTGTAGAAATATATGACTAAATTTACCTTTTGTTTCTGGTTCTGTGGCTGTTTTCCAAGGACCAGAGGGTACTTGATTCTTGGATTTAATTGGTTCTCCAAATTCATCTACTTCTTCTTCTTCTGCTTCTTCACTTTCAGCCTTCAAGGCTTCCTCACTAAAAACATCAAAGTTAAAATATACAGTAGGTAAAAATATGAAACTTAATACAGGGATCATAATAAGCTTGAAAAAGGGCACAGCCAAAATGAAAAAGTTAGCTAAAGGTCAACAGACATTTTTGATGGGCACAATGGCCATCAGTAAAGGCCTAATAGCCATGGCTCTCGAAACCGTCAATTATTTTGAGTCCTAAAAATTTCTCTAATTTTGCTCATTTGCTTTCTAAAATTTACTAGTGGGCTCTTTACTTTCCTGAACTTGGAAGTATTTTGAGCTTTGTACCAACTTTGTACATGGATACCCATTACCAACAGGGGTGCAAAAAGTTGGAAAGCTGGGTAACACTTTAGTGGAAGAAGCTTTTTCATTCAGCTCATTGCTATGAAAAACCAAGGACTGCCAGCACTGGATCCAAAACCATTTTAATTGCATTAAAAATGCAACTCAAACCTCAAAGACCTATGTAGATTGGTTGAAGCCAGACCACTAAACATTGCTACCATGGAACAACAATATACAGAGTCCAGTGGCCACCGTTATTTGACACCATGCAAGCATGTACACACAGTACAGCTGCTCCTCAACTAATTACTGTTAACAACCTAGCAAACAGCCATGAGAAAAAATGGTTCCAATAGTTTTCAACCAAAGTTTATTTGTCAGCTCTTTGATGCAAGTTGTCAGCTGTCCATGATCAAGACTTCCATCTACAGTAAATTAGAAACCTGAACATAATAGGCCTATGTTTAGTTTGGTTTACACAACTGTGATGGTCAACATAACATAGCATATTGCAAAGATTCAGAGTAACTGAACACCACCTACCTCAGGAATACACTAATTGTGTGGTTAATGCTTGAGAATATAAGGTCGCAACACTTTTGGGCTTGTTGAAAGGAATTTTTTACTGTCAATGGGAGGCTCTGAGGGGTGGCAGCTTAACGAGCCAGCAGCCACAGAGGTGCTACCCAGGTTGGACGCTGGGAGGATTCTTCCTAGGATATCTGAACATCTGGAGGGAAATTTTGGCAATTTGAGGGAAATTTCCCTCTTTGAACATGAAAAAATAGAGAGAATTTGGGGAAATTTTACTACATTGATGGAAAATAAAATATTTTTTTGCTGGACTGTTCACCAATTTAAAGCATTCCTTTGAGACAAGACTTATTCTGATTTTACAGCCTTCATATTCAGGTCTCTGGCATCTTGCAGAATTGAACATTTCATCACTACTTCTTTAGTTTATTAATATTTTGAGAGGATTCAGATAATTTTGATCACCTCAAACATTACTTGAAATCTCTCCATTTTTTCTTAATTCCATTTTCACTTGTAGGTAATGTAACTTGCCCCATTGCTTTAATTTATTCTGTGCTGAATGTACACCACAAAGTATCAAGTACAGTATCTCCCAATCCTTGAATGTACTCCCCTTATTTGTGGTTTCTATGACAACAACCTTGTAGGCAGCACTCTCTCCTACAGTATTTGACAGATGAGATCACCATACTGTATGTTGCAACAAATCAACAAAAATCTCATTTAATCCACCCAATTAATTTATCTATTCCTTGGTTTTGATGCATTTATGTTGTGCATATATTTCTATGGTGTTCTTAGGTCTTTATTCAGTTTATCAACTTGAATTCTTGGGACTTGCCTTTTTCAAATTTTATTGTACTTATTTTTGTGTCACTCCACCTTTTTTAATAGTTCTAGCTCATTTTAAAAGGACTTCAGGTGACAGAGTAAGAATTTGTCTTTTTAAAAACAACCCCACTCACCTGACTTGGAGAGACTGAATTTTGAGATCACTATAATCCACCTCTTTTGTGTCTTCTTCTTTCCACTCTTCAGCTGGCTGAAATACAAAAAAGGGGCCAAAGGTCATAAAAGATGCAATAAGATCACTGCAGTTTCAACCTAGACAAGCTAACTGAATTTCATTTCAGAATTCTTTAAAAATACTTCAAGCATGTTGATGTTATTAAATTTATGCTTGCAGGTTACCAGGTTAAGCAAAGGTACAGTACTGCCAAAAAGATCAGCACACACTTAGTTATCTTCCAACTCGACCCTGTTTGATCAACTAGATAAACTTTTAAAATTTTGAACTGGATTTAACTTAGTTAACCCCTCCCACTTGTGGGACCTCCTTTTGAAGTAAGGCCTATTGTTAAGAAATCATTCTAAATATCTTCCAAATTCTCCATACAACAAGATTAACCCTCTGTGAAAGGGAGGAACTACATTTTTCCATGTAAAAGATATTCCTTGGGGGGAGGGGAACACAGAAAGGATCAAGAACATGGTGAATGGTTTGGTTGGTGGTCAACTAGTTGAGGATTAGGGACCACTGTGGATTGATATGACTGACTTATCATGGTTCTACTGAAGTTCACAATGAAAAAACTTGTTGATCAACAACTTTGGGTCAAGTAGCATCAAACTCACAGTGCTGAGTTGAAAATATGCTAATCTTTTTGGCAGTACTGTAGATTATCCTGGTTTTCAAAAGAAAATCTTCTGACCTTTTTAAAATCTTTCCTAAAATATGGTTGTCCCCATGCATGAATAAGCACAAAGTATATTTGTTAGGGGTTAGTCTAAACATCATAACCTTTTGGTTCAACTAGAGACACCCAGTTTTTCTTCTTTTTTTCTTTTCTTTCCAGATGTAGGGCACTGATTTACTTTCCATACTCCATTAAATGCAGAGGGTCATGCAAAATGGCAAAGGTTACATTTACTGTACGATTACAATTAGCCTTTGACTTGACCTGAAAATAGAACCAGGACATGTGAAGCTTGGAATTTACTTTTGGAAGGTCATCTTTCGAACTTTAAGATATTATTTGGTAGGCTAATTGGACACATTTTATATTGCAAGTAGGAAGTTGATATATCTATAGGTAGGCTAACGACAGTTTGATACTGACAATTAAGAGCTATATACTCAAGTGGCTTATTGTACACTGTACAGGAGTAGGCATAGTTGACCTCTCTCTTGGGTCATAACATAACGTAACAGGTTAAAGGGCAAAGGAGGGCTATAAAGGCCCCATAAGATATCCTGTAATCCAACACAATCCAAGTCAAAAGACTAAGCAAGCATTTAACAATGGCCTCTTACCTAAGGATCACTTTGGACTTTCAAATAACTACAAGCTAATAATGGATTTCCTTCAGAAATAAATTTGTAAACCTGGAGCATGTCTCCCCAAATTCTTCTCAGCTCCAAAGTGGTTAGCCCAAGCCACTTATTAAGCCTTTGTGGATAAGGTAGATTTCTAAACTCAGGTGAGTCAAGAAGCTCTTCTCTGAACTTGGTATAAAAGCAATTTTCCTTTTCAAAGAAGTGACTCGGGCCTGTGCAGCATAGCTGAGATGGGGTCTAACCTGCTGCTAATACTTACATAATTTCTTTATTAAAACTCTTAAAATTCCTCCTGATCAACCCAAGCACCCTATTTGCCCTTGCAGCAGTAACTGCATGCTGCCTACATTGCTTGAAATCACTCAATATAACTATTGTATAATATCATTGTGGTAAAATCATAGCAGGAATTAATTTCTTAGAACCAAAGCTGAGGACTGCACTAATCAGCATTAAAAGACATTTTGCCAAGTTTTGAGACCAGGATGCACTGCAAGTAAAGCCCACGCCAAAGGTACGCCAAGGATTTTGTGATCGCGCACCAGGATTTTCTGTGCACATACAATGCTACAAAGTACGTAGCAATATGCAGGCCTGCGCACATACATACCGTATACACATGTACGCGACGCATACTGTACATGACCATTGTCCATTGGCAACGCATACAAGTATATGGTACACACACAAAGTAGCAATCAGTAAGGGATTTTACCTACTAAGGTATACATGTACGTAATGCACACTCCATTCATTGGCAATACAAGTACTGTATAGCACAGTACACTGTACATTTATCATACAATGGGAATTATCCGGTGCGCTGGAGTACAGCTTGCCTGCTCCTACGCCGAGGAGGAGTCAGGGCTCACGCCGAAGATCTTCTTGTTAGAGCTCATGAAATGCAGACTGGGTCTGAGACCATGAAGATAATCTGTCCAAATCATTCTGAAACAGTAAGCAATCATCATTATCCCCAACATTTGGATAGAGCTTAGTATTATAAGCACACTTACTTATACTGGAAGTGATAAAGCTATCAATAAAGAAAAGTGGGCCTCGAAGAAAACCTTGTGGAAGTTGTGGTATACCAATTGAGACTTCTTTCCATGAAGAAAAATTACCATTGCCAAAAAGTCTCTGAGACCTACCATTGAGACGTGAATTGATCCACTGAGCACACTTGCCTTTGACACCTAACCTATGCAATTTTATTTTTACCATGAGTCTACCAAGGATAAGGCCTAGTGGACATGTTAGTAGGACTTAAGGGGTGGAAGCTTGTAGGCCTAGCCTAGGCCTAACTGCATAAATACAGAAGGTTTTCTTGGGTTTCAATTCTCACACCAAACTGTAACTAACTAATGAACCAGAAGTAACATTACACCGTGGAAATAAGGCCTAAGTTGGCAAGTACTGAAATAGGCCTAGCCTATAACAGGCCGAGGCTAATACTGAGAAGGATTAGGGGCACATGCTCCAGGTTTACAAGTTTCTTTCTGAAAGGAATCCCCCTTCTGCCTTGTAGTTGTTTTCATTTTATATTAGAAGGGTTCAAAGTAATTCTTAGGTTCATGGGCATTGTTAAACCTGGCAAGCCTTTTGCAAGGCTTGACATTAGGAAGTTTAGTTTCTCCAATAGAGTTGTCAATGAGTGGAATTGTCTACCAGATTGGGTAGTTAACTCCCCATCAGTACACAGCTTTAAGGTTAACATTAACAAGTTCTTCCATGACTGTGGTAGAATGATTGTTCAGGGCTTCTTGTTTTGGTTTGGTGGTTTGACTTTTGAATAGGGTTTGAACTTCAGGGCACAGGGGCGCAAATCTCTGTTTGAGAGTGGGGGGGGGGGCGAAAAAGCTTATGATGTGCCCATGAGTACTAAACTGTGCACGCTTGGTGGGCACTGCGAGCGCGAAGCCCCAAAGGACTCCTGGTGGGATCCAGGGGCAAAGCCCCTGGAAGCTCTTGTGTTCTAGCGTTTCCAAAGCTTCAGAAAAACTGTTTTTGAACGAAATAAAACCAAAAAAGGTGACCATATTTTTAGGTTTACTCAAATTTGGGGGGGGGGGGGCCAAATTATGATTTGGCCTCCCCACTTTTTCACTTGAGGGGGAAAAGGCCCCCCTTGCCCCCCCCCCCCCAGGATTTGCACCCACGTCAGGGCATTTTATGGGGTCTTGGCCCTCCTTTGTCCTTGAACCTTTTGGTACTACTTTAGAATCAGTGCCTGGAAATGACATCAATTTAAACAACTCTCAACTTAGAAGAGGGTGCTGAAACTTTATTTTTTTTCAGAGAAAAACAAAGTTTTTCATTTATTGATTTCCCATAGTAAAATGGGTTTCTTTCTTTTTCTCCACAAGAGAAGAGCAGTATGATATATTTGCTGTGGACAGAAGTAAATGGTTAATGCTGTGGAAGAAGGAAAAGCAATGGTTAAAAGTGGATTCGAACTGACATACTGGTATACACAGTATAGCATATAGACCAGTACGCTTGCCAACTGTGCTACTAGCGCTGTTGCCGGGGGAGAGTTTTCAAATACTATAAGTATTGTCTAACAGTACCACGTACAATATAAGAACATACATATATACGCATGTATACGTATTGAAACGATGTATTATCTGGTTCGCGGAGCCACTAAAGATTATGCAGAGCTCCAAGGATTATGTGGGGCTGCTCCACAAAGCTCCTTTACATTATGAAGGGATTATCCTGCTTTTGTACCTGTATTAGAGATTATATGTGCTGATCCACCATGTTATGCAATATTATGTAATGTTGTTGTGTGCATAAAAGGATATACAGGAGAGCTTAGTATGGCATTATAGTTACTGGGATTAAAAGTGTTACATGGATGTTTTCTATTATGTGTTGCTTTTAAGATTTACTAAAGTACATGTTTTTAGTAATCCATGAGTGCCAGAGATAGGGTTGCTTGGTCTGGGGCATAGGTGTTTATTGTGTTCATTTCATGCATATTCATTTCATTGTGATATCATTTGACTGTAAAAAGTATTGCATATTTCATTGTATCGTGTGTTTTGAGTTAAAATGTAGAATCAGTAAGCAACTTTAAGTCACTTCTCTCCAAGGCAGTGAAAGAAAAGGATCCTCTCAAGAAAGCTCCAGGACTGGCGGCAGGTGTTTGATGCCCTTCAATCATCAGCCTGTAGCTTCAACAGTTACAGTCTATTAGTGCAATTTTCAGCCTTGGACAATTTTATGCATTAAATTTATTTTACAGTTTTATTACAATCATGGCACATCTTACAACAATGCCCCAAGTGTTTCTTCTTCATCTTTTTGTTCTCTTCTTGCCACTCTGTCATTATGGCTTTAACAAACTTGGGTGGGGGGTTTTGACGGTAGTGTTATGATCTGCAGGGTGGGATTCTTGGCCTATAGGTGTTGTATTTTCCTATAGGCCAAGAATCCCACCCTGCAGATCATAACACTACTGTCAAAACCCCCCACCCAAGTTCGTTAAAGTATATACACGTATATACGTAGCTATCCCTAACGTTAGAGCCAAGTAAGTAGCCGCACACATAAGTATGCAATTTAAAACATACAACAAATGTATGTTCCCACATGTGCACATACCTACATATAGCCCACCCTAACCTTCTACCTATGCATATGTATGCGTATGCATGTACATACACATAGGCTATATTCATATGTGTATTATATCCTAGTGTTCGACCGATTATGTTATGATCAGTAATACCTGATTACCAATTATTTAATTTGACAATCGGCCCGTGCCGATTACCGATCACCGATTATTAGAGAGAGGGAAGTCACATGTTTGTCACTTTAGTACGCGCCCCTTGCTTCGTGCATTTCGTATTACCATAACCAGTTCAGGATGGAAAATATTGGGAATAGTTCTGTTTGTTCAACGAACGGGATATCATTTTTGGAGGTGAAATATTTTCACTTCAAAAGTGGAGATACAAATCAACCCTTAATTCTGTACAATTGTTTGCAGTCGATGTCACATGCCCTTTGATAATTTAGTTCAAAGGCCAACATCATGCTCTGTCTAGTTTACATCCCCCAATCATGTCGGAACATTGTATTCTTTTACTGTACTGGGTTGTAGTTGCGTTAATGTACTGTAGCTACTCTAGATCTCCTGCTTTAACGAACACCACGTAAAGCAATCATGATAATCTTAGCAGTTCTGGGCACCCATCTAACGTATCTTATGGTTCCTTTTCAATATAAATAACCCCATTTATTTTTAGCAGTTCTCGTCCAAAACTTCGGTCTTGTTTAAAAAGAATCTGCAACTGAAATGCAGGTAAGTCCGATCGCCGAAAAATCGACGTATGCAGAGATTTGTAATGCTGTTTTTAGGTGAATTTAGCAAGGGGCTTGCCCCGCTTCGCTAGCCAGCATTACAGGCGCAATCCTGGTAACACAAACTCAACAGGAAAATTTGTCTCAAGACCGAGTTTTTTCACACACTAAATCACATAGCGAAAGCGCAAGTTGTGATTGGCTGCCTAGAATTAACGCAATTGAACCAATCACGAAGCAGGGGCCAATTTAAATTTTGCAATGGATCTTTTGCATATGATGTCACCGAGCAAAATACGATGCCTTCTTTGGCGGTAAAAACGGACACGCATGTAAGTCTAGTGCATGCGTGGGCCAAGAAGTTTGCTGCAAGAGACCACGTGCTTTACTGTTTTCGATTGCAATGATGTTGTATAACAACATTGCTTAAGTCCTACCGTAAATAACATTACGGAAGGAATGCTGGGAATTGCTTAATTTATGCAAGGTAATAACCACCGAACTTCACAAGATTCTAGGTGCTAAGTGTACAAAACGTGCACACATACGTATGCAAAGCTTGGGGATTTGAAAAACGGCGAAACACTGCAGCTAGATAGTCTGTGCTATGTGTTTTGTGCAGAACAGTTGCTACAACAACTTACACGGCACTTTCTGCGAGAGAGCAAGAAATACACCTTGAATGCACTTCTAAATCAAATTCCAAGTAATACTACCAGGTTATAGCGGAAAAACATCAAACGATCATACCCATGGCAGGGGTAAAATTTATACATTTGTGATTATCAGTGCATCCCGTTTTAGCGGGAAGTTAAAGGATTGAGTATGTACGGGAATTTTAACGAAATTTAGAGCAAGTTGCAAGTGTATTTAGCCCCTTTTTCCAGTTTGCAAATACTGTAATCGGTGGTAGTGATCGGTTGAATGGCAAAATTTTACCGATGCCGATTATTTACTGATAACGGAATAATCGGCCCGATCCTGATTACTTTACAGATGATCGGTCGAACACTATTATATCCCTAACCCGGCTTTCGGGCCAAGTTGTCCCCAAACCAACTCGTCCCCAACCAACTTGTCCCCAAGCCAATTCGTCCCCAAGCCAAGTCATCCCCAAACCAACTCGTCCCCAATATGAAAAATGTTGTGGTTTCATACACTTAAATTATGCATGATTCACGCAATTACCGGGTCCTCATTGTGCCTTCCTAGCCCACGGTATGAAAAATCTCCACAACCCAAGCAGTAAGTTCTAAAACATGACATAGCCTTAGGGAAGCCCCATGAGGTGGGGAGGTCGACTCACGCAGGCCTGTCACGCCACACAAGGTTGTGGAGGAGGGACAAAATTTTTCCATGATGGGGCGGGTAAAAAAAAAATTCAGGATCCCAAATGTATACAAATGTATTAAGTAAATGGCAGGATTCAAACTCCCGGCCGGGGGGGGGGGGGATTCACGGGGGAGGGGCATCGCCTGAGTTCAAATCACCATCAAAGTGGAGTATCAAATAGCATGTCAATGGTTGATATGTGGGCGGAACCTTGTTTTGTCAACTCTATTAGCCTACTAAATGTGACGTCAATGGTGAAGTGAATCTAATTTTGGAAAATAGGAAAAGACAGAACCATACGTTTTGCCCATACACATCTAAAAATAAGAAAAAAACTTCAAATGATGTCGATATTGCACCAGACTGCTTGCGTACAGAAACTTTAATGGTCAAAATTTCTCAAAGGGGATGGACATGTACCCCTCCTCCTACGTCATGTCGTAGAACCATTCCCCACTCGGCATCCTGTCTCTGCAGTTAGCCCCTAATATAATCCGGTTAATGCCATTGTAGTTAGCAATATGTCCTTTATAGACATACTGTAATATGCCCCCCCCCCACATCATTAGATCTTGATGCACTCCTTTGCCTCACTGCCTTACCAATGAAAAAAAATCTGGAGCGTATATAAAACAATTTAGCCAACAGATTAGCCCAAATTCCAAGTCATACACAAAAAGATCTTAGAGTTAGACTACCATTCTAGCACTTGACAGTTTGTTTTATACCCCTTCCCGTTTGTACGTGATGACCCTAGCACTAGCCTATAAGTCGTTTTATATCATGCTACTTATGAGCCCTGAAAATATTTTGTCTGTGTGAAACCGTCTAGCATGCTATTGGTTGTACTTTAACAAAAAGGTCACCTGAAAATTTGCGTAATTTATTCATTTTGGGGTTAGAAAATTTCTGGGTGCAATTCAGTGATCCTTGCACATGTGAAACACCACTTCTAGGCCTAGGCCTAACATGGTTTGACTATGAGATTGTAAGGAAACACCCATTCATTCACATAGCTCTACCAGGATTGTCTGTTGAAAGAAAACGGACGTGGGAAGAGAAAATCTCAAGAAAGACATTATTTTCCGTAATTTATAAGAAATATCCATGAAAGTCACTATTTCCCACTAATTTTTCCAATTGGCTTGGGGACGAGCTGGCTTAGGGACGAGTTGGCTTGGGGACGAGTCGGTTGAGGACGAGTCGGTTGGGGACGAGTCGATTGGGGACGAGTTGGTTTGGAGACAACTTGGCCTGCTTCGCCTAGGCCTAACCCTAGGTGTAAGTTAGGCTACTCACTGTTATAGCCTATGCTATATGCGTAGGCTACATATCCACATATAAAGTATGACGTAAGTTTTGGACCCTTTTTCTACATTAGAGCCAACGTTTTATGTTATGTTATGTTTGTAATAGGCCTAGGCCTTACTGTTAGGCCCTAAGCAGTAAGTGAGAACATGATTTAGGCTAGCCTTGGCTAGGCTAGGTTAGGCCTACCCGAGCCCAGTAACAGCCTAGGCCTAGGCTACTTCATTAACTTTATCGCTTTATTTCATTGTTCCCGTACTTCGCTGCCAAGGTAAGTTGCCTGCAAGGTGTCTCCTGCTTTGTCGTCATTCCTCTTTTCTTTATCTGATTTTTTCTGTGTTTTCCGGGATTCTTCACCTGACGTCAAGTTCTTAGCAATTTCGTCCGTGGTAGTAAACTTAGCTTTGTTCTTTTTGCCCTTTTTGCCTTTGTCCTTTTTGGCAAAGAAATCATCAAGGGTTTTCTCACTCATTTTGAATGTTAAGTTGTTCAATTAGTTCTAGGAAAACAACTGGCGTTCCAATAGAAAGGTAAATTTGTGATAATATAAAAACATTTGACAAGTTTCCAGCGGGTTCCGACTGCATCCATGCCGCACGCAATGCAACACACATATGTTACCGCCTGCTACTTATCAAGAACAGCACAGAATACTAACAGTACAGTGGTTGTGCATATTTGCTAGGTACGTAATGTTAAGTAGCCTAGGCCTAGCTGTATGCAATCTGTTCATTGACAGTGTACAGTACGATGTACAAACTAAAGAAAACGGTAACACATGACACAGCATGGCCATAAGGTCAAAGGTTATGAATAAAGGTAGTAACTTAATCACCGTCGATGGCGTACTACGTGAACAGAACAGTAGTTACAGGAAAATCACGAGTGAACGATAAGGGGTGTGTTCAAGGGTGATTTGACCTCTGACAGTAGGGAAGGGGAAGGGACGAGGTGGGGACGGGGATGGGGAAAGGAGAAGACGTTGTTATAACTATAGATCACTGATCGAGAGGAGCCCAGCCCTAAGCTAATCATGCAATTGCTTAATATCACAATTTTCTCATTCTCTTCAAAGAATCTTTCATAAGACTTTATAACTTCAGTACTGCGTATCTTATGAGGTTTTTACCCTCCTTTCAGTGGAGGATCCAGAGGGGGGGGGGTGGGGGTATGCATACCCCCCCCCCCATCGGGATTGTAAAAAGATATGTATAGATAGCCAGGCTAATTGTAACCTAGGCCTAATTACTTTTTAAAAATACAGTGATAATTGTTACATTATTTGATTACCGTATGTTTTTTTGTCATATATTCTTCAATAAAATGAAAAATGTAAACTATAATGTATCTCTCTTCCGTATCATTTAGTAAATTCCCGTTTTGTTTACATATTGCGAAATGACGAATTCTAAATCCATCGTTTTCCGCCAACGGCCTTTGGTAACGATGTTTGCCACATCGCATGTGTGTCTATGTCAATACGTGGGGCTACGACTACTGTCGAATAATGGGCAATTCTCGATACGAAGGCTTGTACGAGGATGTTGCAGAGTGTGTAGGGGATACTACTTGAGATATGAATAAAAGATGAGAAGAAGATTTAGTTCTGATTCAAGATGATTGGCGGTTTTATTCCGTTCGATTAACAGTCGGCAAAAAAAGAATTATTAAAATTTAACTTTATACAGATTGAGACAGGTGCTCGTCGTCTGAGGTCTGCTGCACCAGTGTGTAAGTGCAACCAATTAACTTGCAGGCTCGGAGCTGTCATGTATCCGAGAGAGCGGAACACACGCAGTCCCGTGATTGGTTAAAAGTTGTGACCCACCAAATTAGATAAATATTAAGAAATGTGCTGATCTAAATGATCAATGAGGAAGCTGTAGAGGGTGAAATTGATCACATCTTGAAAATATGGGATACAGCATACACGTGGAACTACTAGGGCGGGGTAGTTTGTCACGTTCACCGGTAACACGTGGCGGGAAACAGGAAGGGCCGTGAGAATCTAGGACAAGAGGATGGGAGAGTTGCTCGTAAATAACAAGATGACGTTCCTGTTAAAGGTCATGGAGGGTACACCATACCACATGACACTACGTACAGTTTACACATGACATAGCCCAAACCCTTGTGATGGTAATAGAGTACACCCGGTTTTAAATTCACGTTGATCGTATAGTCCGTTGAAGTAATGATTACCCACACTTTCAAGACCATGTTTTGAAAGCTTGGGAGTTTCATAGTGGCTTAAAGTATTGAAACATTTAGCACCATGTTGCATCTCGCCCCCTTTCTTAGACACCCATGCGGGGCAGGGGGCTCTGAAATGAAGAATTCGGAAATTTGCCAATTGTGAGACCAGTCTACTGTGTGGTCTTGACAACTCATAAAATTACGAAATTCCCAATCAATTTTCTCTAATAAAAGCTCCATATTCGTCATTTTTGATTCAGGAAAGCAACATTTTCCGCGCTCTCCGCCCGCTGCAAATTGCAATTCCTTAGCAGAAGTGCTCGCTCATACCTTCACTTTGGTAAACTTTTCCGAACTCTGTGTGTGTTAAAATCGGAAATTTGCTACACTTGTGACACCAGATCACTAAGTGACACCGTTAACTATATAGAGTACTATTTTCATAAATTTTCTTTCATAAAATTCCATATTTTCTCCCATATAAGCTCAAAAAAAATTCGTCAGAGAGCCTCATTACGTAGGCATTGGATGTAGCAACAACGATCTTTGGTCGCCGCCCAACCTCAGATTTGCCGATAGCAAATGCAAATTCTCCAGCAATTCCCCAACTGTTCAAATTTTCTTGCAGGAAACCCAGCATCCAAACTTTTCTTCAACACAGGCTCTAACACAAGGGCGAAGATTTCAGCGCGCTCGGCGCGCTGCAAATTACGCCCTAAGTACAGTGGTAATCAAACTTAAAAAATATGGTAAAATTTGGATGCATGCCTACCACCCTCATTATCCACTTCCTGACTTCTTATAGACATCAGAGACTAAAAAGCATACATACCTATAGGTGCGCTTCGCTCAGTGTACATTTGATACTCAACCACATGCAGACCGCCCCCCCCCCCCCCCCGTGAAAATTCCTGGATCCGCCACTAGCTGCCTCCTTTGCCCTTTAACTTGTTATGTTATGTTATGTTATGTTATGTTATGTTACGTTACGTTACGTTATGTTATGTTATGTTATATTCAAGGTAAACCAAGCAGTAACTTCTGGTAAATTTCATGTTTGAGGAGTAAAAATATTGTCACATGACTCTCAACAACCTTTCATGAAACACCAGTTAAACGTGGGCTCAACTGGATCCAGTTGGATTCCAGTTAGAACTAGTGAAAACCAGTTAAATTCAGTTGCTCTCACATGGAATTTGGGCAAATTCAACTGGGTTAAACTAGTTATCCCAGTTGAAAGCTGTAGAGTCCAGTTAAACCTAGTTGGTTTATTTTGGACTTTGGGCAAAACCAACTGGATGGAACCAGCTGAACCCAGTTAAATTGGTCAACTGGGTTCAACTGGAATTTGAACCGGGGACTGCACTATTCCAATTCGGGAAAACATCCCTTGCGCTTTAAAGGGAAATGTGGTGTTTTAAAATGTTCCAGGAAGGAGTACAAAGAAAATCATTGGCTCATACACTATCCAAAAGTTCAGTCTTAATCGTGAACCCCGGCAATAGCCTACATCTCTTTAAAATTCTATGCGCAAGAAAAGTCATTAACGTTGCATCATTTAATAAATGTTGAAAGTTTAACATAACAAAACAGGTTGAAGGGCAAAGGAGGGTCAAGGCCCCATAAGATGCCCTGAAGTCCAATCCCTTATCAAAAGTCAAACCACCAAAGCTTGACAACAGCCCCACACAATCAGATTTTACCACAGTCATGGAAAAAGTTGTCAATGTTAACCTTAAAGCAGTGAACTGACGGGGAGTTAACCACCCAATCCGGCAGACAATTCCACTCGTTGACAACTCTATGGGAGAAACTAAACTTCCTAATGTCAAGCCTTGCAAAAGGCTTTTCCAGCTTTTTACAATGCCCACGCACCCGAGAATTACTTTGAACCCTTAAATAACTACAAGTCAGACGGGGGGATTCCTTTCACAAAGAAACTTGTAAACCTGGAGCATGTCCCCCCTAACCCTTGTCAGCTCCAAAGTGGTGAGCACAAGATGCTTAAAGACAGTCATTCGTCACCCCAAACTACAGTTTCAGTATGCATATATCAAAACTCTCAATTGGTACAGCTCTTTGATTGGTATCACATTCAAACAATGCATCATAGCTAAATTATACAGCATGGGCACTGAGAGTGTCTTGATTACACATTATGGACTTGTATGGCCACTGGGACAAGCCATCAAGCAATACACTAGGATTGTGTCTGGATAAAGATGAGTTTTAGATAAATGTGGGAGGGGCTAGGAGTAAGTAGGTTGGGAGAATTGGAACTGTTTGGGATGATGAAAATATGCCTTTAAGCCTAGCATGATAAGGCAAATTTCTCACCTCAGGTATAAGGCGAGTGGCTCTCCTCTGAACTTGCTCTAAAAGAAACTTGTCTTTTTCATAGAAGGGGCTCCAAGACTGAGCTGCATAGTCAAGCTGGGTTAGGTTAAGTTAGATAGAGTTTTACGGCCCAGTTTCCAACCTATCGGTTCAAGTCGAGCCGGCCACGGCCGGTTGTTGCTCACTGGCTTGTTTTACCTACTCCATTGCTTATGCGGAGCATCACGCACAATGGCAGTAGGTTCCTTTTTAAGACTCTTTGGTATGAATCGACCTGGGAAGCGGACCCCGGCCTTCCGCGTGAGAGGCGGATGCTCTTTCCGTTAGATGGGGTAGTTACCAACTGCTCATACAAATTTAGTACAATATCCTTACTAAAATTGATGAAATTCCTCGTGATCAATCCAAGCACTCTATAAGCATTTGCAGCAGTGGCTGCACATTGCCTTGATGACTTTAAACCCCCAGTAATTACAACACCCAGATCTTTCTCGAAGGTGACATTACTTAAAACACTACCATTCATGTTATAATCATAGCTAAAACTATTAGGACCAAAATGAAGGACCCTACACTTATCCGCATGAAAAGACATTTGCCAGGTCTGAGACCAAGAAAAGGCATCATCCAAAATGCCAATCTTCCTATAAAGCTTATTATCATCTGCAAACTTACTTATACGAGATGTAAGAGAACTATCAATATCATTGATGAAGATTAAGAAAAAAAGTGGGCCAAGGACAGAACCCTGTGGTACTCCACTTGTGACTTTTTTCCAAGAGAAGTTACCATTGACAACAACTCTCTGAGATCTACCATGAAGCCACGAATTTATCCAATCAGCACAATTGCCCTGAACTCCTAACCTATGCAATTTAACCATTAGCCTACCCAATGGAACTTTATCAAAAGCCTTTGAAAAGTCAAGGTAAATGACATCAACGCCATACCCAGAATCAAGAGATAGAGAGACATCTTCAAAAAAGCTCAGTAAGTTAGTAACACAAGATCTACTTGGCAGGAAACCATACTGTGACAGATTAAGTAACTCATTATCTAATCATACTTAAGTAAACTATCCTTAATTAAAGATTCCATAACTTTGCACACACAACACTGGTTAAACTGACATGCCTGTAATTGCAAGGCATACTACGACCCCCTTCTTAAAAATTGGAGTAACATTTGCTACCCGCAAGTCAGTAGGACCAAAACTCGAGTCCAGACACTTCTGAAAATGATGGAAAGAGGAACTGACAAAATCTCAGAGCATTCACGTAAAATGACTGGGTGGACCCCATCTGGCCCAGGGCCTTACTAGCTTTCAAACTCTTAAACTTTTTACAAACTTGTTCCACCGATAAAATGACATAACTGATTGAAGAAGAGACATCAGAACCCCTACAAGTCCCCAACAAAGATGATTCCTCAGTAAAAACAGATACAGAATAGTGATTTAACAAGTTAGCCATATCCTGGTGGTCACTAACCAAAGTATCATCACGTTTGAGAGGCCCCACAACCTCCTAAAGTTTCTCCTTAGACTTGCTTTCGGTGAACAAATTGTTGTTGAGCAACAAACAACTGAATCTATCTGTGGGAAACTTATTTCTTGAAAAGAAGGCTACTATACTGCATTATTTTTGATAATCTATCAGCCGTGTCAATAAATAATGGTTTTAAAATGGATGATATATTTCTTGCAAAACAAACGCAATATTTCCCTCTAAGTCAGGATTCATCATAATTAAGTTACACTGACACTGATAAAACATTAAACACCTGATTTCCGCTTTGCCATCTCTAGAGTTTACCAAACTTATTATAAATTTCATTTCATTCATTTTATTTATTTATTTCTTCTACAATCTCTACGTGAAAAGCTCCTACTCAATTCAGCTACCACTAACAGTCTTAAACCCGACTTTTGGGTGGCAAGTCGGGTTTTTACTTGATGTTCGGACTTACAGTACTCCAACACTGAAATCAATAAATATATGATAAAATTCAGTAAGCCTTGTGGTGGTTATAAACCAAGGTGCTAACATCAAGTATAAACTCGAATTAATTGCCTCTCAAAGGCCGGGCTTTAAGACTCTTAGTGGTAGGCGATTTGAGTAAGGGCTATTTCACGTAACGTATGTACAATGTACAGAAATAAAAGAAGAATATTACATTGTATCGAAATATCGTGAAGTGAAGCACTCTAACCTCTACCCCCCATAGGCTTTGTACAGAAAGGTACTCCCAAGATAGAGAAAAGAAAAAAATTACCTAGGATAGTACAAACTGAAAAAAAAGTATATGAGCTGAATAAGTGACATCAAAACAAAGAGAAAACACATTCGATCTTGAATATCCTATCTGATGACACACTCTTGACTCCTTCTATTAATCACCCATCCAACCTCATCCTTGCCTCACATACCCTACCTGAACTCACCCTACCTTTCTTACACATTACATTAACCTGACCCCATACATTTGTATTTCCACCCCCCACCCCCAACACACACACACAAACACACACACGCGAACCCCTTTTCAAGGAGACAGATCCAACGTGAATGGTTGTATGGCTTCTACAAACAATCTCAAAATTTTTCTTACCAGAATTTAAGACAACTAAACCTGGTAAATGCCATTTCCAACCATCTGGGAGGTGCTAAAATCCAAAATTTTCTTTGTACGCTCCGCGCCAACTGATGCTGGCGCTACGCTGAGACAGTTAACTCCAGTCCCCCTACAAAAGTATCTAGCCCTCCCCCCCCCCAAGAAAAGTTTTTAGCCACGCTACTGCCTACCCTTTTGCAGTAGGCCTATGCTTAAATTATTCAATCAAGTATATTATTTGAGCTAGACTGGGAACTTAAAGGCTACAGAACTAGAAAAATTGGGATAAAGTGCTGAATATTGAAACGATGCTTTTGACGAGGTTGTGTGTTGAAGAACATAAGGTTTGCTGTATTGACGTTAAGAGAAATAGAGACGAACCAGTCAAAATCATCTTGCAACAAATTACTTTTAGCAGAGCAATGTCTCTAGGGAGCTTTGCCTTTATTACTGTCCGCCGGTGTCTTTCATTCAGTGCAATATTCCAACTTTCTCCCTCGTCCTTGTGCAATTGTTTCTTGTTTCGTCCTTAGGGACCCTAATGGAAAAAAACTTTTTTAAGGATTTTTGGGGTTATCCCTGGTACTCAGTGGCGGATCCAGGATTTTGCAGTGAGGGAGGGGGGTCTACATGTGGATGGGATATCAAATGTATACCGAGCGAAGCGCCGCCATATGTTGGCTGTTGTTTAGTATTTGATGCCTATAAGATTTCAGGAAATGGGAAATGGGGGAGGGGGGTAGGCAAGCATCCAAATTTTACCATATTTTTAAGTGTGATTACCACTCTACTAGAGGCGTAATTTGCAGCGCGCGAAGCGCGCTGAAATTTTCGCCCTTTCCAAATATTTGAAAATATGGAGCTTGTATTGAAGAAAAGGTTGGGATGCTGGGTTTCCTGCAAGGAAATTTGAACAGTTGGGGGATTACTGAAGAATTTGCATTTTCTACCGGCAAATATGAGGTTGGGCGGCTACCAAAGATCGTTGTTGCTACATAATGTTATCCAACGCATGCGTAATGAGGCTCTCCGACGAATTTTTTTAGAGCTTTTATTGGAGAAAGTGTGAATTTTTTTGAAAGAAAATTTATGAAAATAGCATTGTATATACACTCTAAAATCAAAAGAGTGAAGTTAGTCACTCTTTGATCGAGTGAAAAGTGTATATTCACTCCATTAGAGTGATAATTCACTCCAAGAGGAGTGAAGTTCCCTCCAAAAAGAGTAAAGTTCACTCCAAAAAGAGTGAAATTCCCTTAAAGCGAGCGTAGTTTCACTCTTGATGCAGTGCCCACAGTGATCGTTCTTAATATGGAACTTTTATTGGAGAAAATTGATTGGGAATTTTGTAAGTTCATGAGTTGTCCAAACCACACAGTAGACTGGTCTCACAATTGGCAAATTCCCGAATTTTCGAAATTCCGAATTCTCCATTTTCAGAGCCCCCTGTCCCGCATGGGTGTCTAAGAAAAGGGGACCTAGATGCAACATGGTACTAAATGTTCCAATATTTTGAGCCCCTATGAAACTCCAAAGCTTTCAAAACATGGTCTTGAAAGTGTGGGTAATCATTACTTCAACGGACTGTACGGTCAATGTGAATTTAATACCGGGTGTACTCTATTATCGTTACACGGTTTTAAGCTATGTCATGTGTAAACTACAGTGTCATGTAGTATGGTGCACCCTCCAAGACCTTTAACAGGAAAGCCATCTTGTTGTTTAAGAGCAACTCTCCCTTCCTTTTTGTCCTAGATTCCCAGGACCCTTCCTGTTTCCCGTCACGTGTTACCGGTGAACGTGAAAAACTACCTCGCCCTAGTTCCACTTGTATGCTGTATCCCATATTTTCAAGGTGTGGCCAATTTCACCCTCTACAGCCTCCTCATTGGTCCTTTTTTAGATCAGCACATACCTTAACATTTATTTATTTGGTGGGTCACAACTTTAAACCAATCAAGGGACTGCATGTGTTCTGATCTCCCCTTGACATGGAAGCTCTCGCGAGCTTGCAAGTTTTGACCAGAATCACACACTGGTGCAGCAGACCTCAGACGACGAGCATCTGAGTCAACTTTATATAGTTAAATTTTAATAATTCTTTTTTTTTGCCGGCTGTTAATCAAAGGGAATAAAACCGCCAATCACCTTGGATCAGAACTAAATCATCTTCTAATCTATTTATTCATATTTCAACTCGAATCGCCTACACACTCTGCAACATCCCCGTACAAGCCTTCGTATCAACGATTGACCCATTATCCGGACAGTAGTCGTAGCCCCACGTATTGACATATATAGACACACATGCGATGTCACAAACAGTGTTACCAACGGCCGTTGGCGGAAAACGCTAGATTTAGCATTCGCAATGTCTAAACAAACGGGGATTTTCCAAATGAATCGGAAGATAGATAGAGTATAATTAACATTTTTCATTTTATTGAAGATATGACACAAAAATACGGTAATCAAATAATGTAACAACTATCCCTGTATTTTTAAAAAGTAATTAGGCCTAGGCTACAATTAGCCTGGCTATCTATACAATTTTTACCATCCCGGTAGGGGGTATGCATACCCCCCCTCCCCCATCTGGATCCGCCACTGCTGGTACTCTGTTTGTAATTCCTTTCACTCGTCTTGTCTTTCTGTTTTTGCCTGTAGCTTCCTTTTTTGTATACTGTCTTTTATATTTGTTTGTGTTTTGTGTTTTACATGTACCAAATAAATATATATATATTTTTTTTTTCCATCTCTTTTATTCAATTTCAAGTTTATACTCATCAAGCATTATATACACAGAAATAAACAGTATCAAAATAATAGCAATAATAGTACCAAATAAATAAATAATAAAAAAAAAGTTGCTCGTTCGTTACTTAAATTGTACCAGTCAAAATATAATTCGAGCTCATTGTTAACACTTTGCTATGCTAAAGAAGTTTTAAGATTTTTGTCTTGAAAAATATGTTGGTATCATCGGCGAACATTACTAGTGACGATTTTCTGGAAACAGATGTTTTATCATTTACACAATAAAGACTCGGGGACCAAGAATAGAGCCATAAGAACGCCGCAAATAATCGGTTGCAAATCGAAATTTTAATTTTTGAGGCGGTGAACCGATTTCTGTTAGTCAAATAGCTTTTAATCCAGTAATGAAGTGCCACGAAATCCATATGTAAATAATTGTTCTGAAGGATTGAATGATCAATGGTATCAAACGCCTTTGATACAGTGTTGTAACAAGTCACGACTCGAGTCACTTCCTCTCAAAATGATAGTGACTCAATAGAATTCAGGACGGTAATTTCCCCATTGAAACAGTACAGTGACTCGAGTCAATGACTCGACTCGAGTCACTTAAAAGTTTGAAAACTGGTGACTCGAGTCACTAATCTAGTGACTCGATTACAACACTGCTTTGAGAGATCAAGAAAGACACCCAATGAGGTTTCGTTGTTAGCTGCGGCGTTACTTAATTTGTCAATAACATCAATAAGAGCAAGTCCAGTGGAAAGACCTAAACGGTAACCAAACTGGCTGTTGAAATATGTCACCACTCTCAAACACCATTTCAACATGTAGGTTTTCAAATATCGGAAAAGAACGAAAAAAAGTTACAGACATTTCCCTTTTTAAATTGCAATAGTAGCCTCTTTATTGAGAGGTTCGAAAAGTTAGCTAAGTTCTCATGTTTGAGTTAACTTTCCACACGGAAATCTTTAATTTTTTGAAGACCTCCCGACCCTCTGGCAAAAGGTCGTTCATTGAAACCAAACTTTAAACTGCTTCGACCCCGAAGAAGCTAGCCTATCACGTCCACTGAAGGACAACACTTAATCAACCTTACCAGCTTACGGCCTCAGAGCATTTACATATTGGTTTGTCACGTATGGCTCCATTCAAGACTGGATGAAAAGAACAGATATATTCCACATGATCTTAGCCAAAAAGAAGTGAACTTTCCATACGGAAATCTTTAGTAAAAGGCGAAAGATTTATTCGCTTTGTGGAAAGCTCTGCGTGATAGCCTGATGGCGGAAACTTGATATATTTCACACGTTGACAAAAATCGACAGTGAAAATGTGATAAGGTCCAAGAAAGAATACGGTGTTTGTCAAGAAAGAGCTGCATTTTATTAAAAATAAGCCTCTCTAAATTTTTGAATTTCAAGGAAGCAAAGAGATTGGTCGGTTATCATTGATGACCATGATTCCCTTTTTGAAAATATGATTTACCTTAATTTGCCATTTTTAATTTATCAGGGAAACAAGCACGTAAAAATGAGAAATTAAAGATATGACATAAGGGCTCATAGATGGGATGAATAACTTCTCGAACTATTGCTGGGCGAATTTTATCATATCCAACTGACGAGTCCGGCTTAAGAAAATCAAGTGCTACCTTTAAGACATCATTGCTGCTTATGAGTGATAAAAATGATATCGTGTGAGCGTTTTAACCAGCATTCAATTTTGAGGGATTTCAATAGGGTATGTTTCGGAATAAGTTTGGGCCAAGGTTAGTGAAAACGGTATTAAATGCATTTGCAATTTTTAGCGAGTCACTATAATCGAGACCTCGTTATCGATGAAGGCGTCAGGATATATGTGGGTTTGTTTGCCTTTATTTAGAACGGTGTTAATATTTTCCCATGTTTTTCACTATTATGTTTCGTATTTTCAAATATATTAGTATAATAATTTTCTTTGCAATTTTCAAAATGTGTTTTTTATCACGATATGTGTTGTATTTATTCCTGTGGTAATCAAATGGGGATGTCAAGGATGTATTGCACAGGCGATTCTTCGTTTAATTGAAACAAGCAATTCTTTTGCTGCCAGCGGTTGTCGATTCTTTGTCTCAAACGCTTTCTGCACAGCGGAAAGCTTTTCTAATTAAGTTGACAGAACTAATTATTAAAAGCATTGCAAGAAACATTCATTAAATATGGGGCTTTTATTGGAGACAATTCGGAATTTTATGAAAGAAGAGTTGGGAAAACGACACTGTTTAATGGTGTCACAAATAACACATTTCCGAAGTTTTCATTTTCAGAGCTAGGGCGGTAGTCGCTCCCTGCCACCATGTAGCTACGTCGCTGATATATTGGACATCAAAGTAATTTTGTGCACCTTTCTATGCATTATCACTTGGTTCTAAACTCTCTTTTGAAAATACGTTATTTCTTTGAGTTCCTAAGGTTATTGTTCAGACTATCACATACTTTGAACCTACAAATTCATAGCTTTCAACTGTTAAAGGTTTTACGGACAAAATTTGATAAGAAAGACATTCTTTTAGCGGCAGTGCAAGTTCTGTTTTTTTTACTGTTAAATATTTGGGGGTACCATTTTGCCTTTGTATATAATAAAAGAGCTATATTGAAGTTAAAAAGATCTTCGAACTGTAATATTTTCATGGCATCAACGAATATGCTCATGAAATATAGTTTTATAAATCAGAAGGGTAGCTTTCTCCTGCTTTATAAAGACAGTAAATACTACTAATTCTGTTCGTAGGCTCCATATTGAAAACTGTGAAAAGCTGATGGTAAGGGACTACTAGGTAGTTACACAGAATATACAATGAATGACATGGCAATAAATACACGTGTCCCTTAAATTAAGCATAAATGCGGGGGGTTGCTACTCTCTTGATATGTTCATTCCATTTTCACATTCAATAACCCACCCCCAAAAATTTGGAAATCATAAAGACCCTTTCTATAGTGCATTTATCACTTTTGATGGTAATGTCCTTGTCACACTTATGCTTAGAGAACACCATGGTATTTGTTTTATTAACATTTGGGGATAATTATTTACCATGAACCGGGCTCTCCATTTATCCAAAATCTTATTTAAACACGAACTTCGTTGCTGGAGAGCAGAATATACTTGTACCATCTGCAAATTTAATCGCCTACCTTTGGATAAAATGGTTTTGTACCTTTTCGGGGGAAATTATACAGTGACATTGAAAACGTGCTAATGCTTTTTACTAATACTATATTGCGACTCTTCGCTAAATTAAAGATCTAGTGAATTGTTTAAGTTTTGCGGTAAGTGACTGCCCGAACTTCGACAGTATAGATGATATTTCTTCTAACACCGTTTGAAAAAGTGTCAAGCCCAACCCTGCCCCCAGCCCCGTCTGCTTCGCCTATTGCAGGAAATCTGAACGTTCTTATTGTAAAGCAGACCCTGAAAAATTGAAGTCTTTATTGAAGATCAAGCTGCCTAATGTCATATGAGAAAATCAAGTCTTTGTTTTCAGAATTTTGAAAACCTGGGGTTTCTTTCTTTAAAAAGAAAATGGGTTTTTGTAAGAAAAAGTAGGGAATTTTGAGAGTTTCCTTCAAGAATATGGTCTCCTCGTAAGCAAAATCAAGATTGACCAAAATGTAAACGGTAGTGGATGTTCATTGCCAAACCACTTTTCCTTAAAGTTGGGAAGTTTGGAGATTCTGCCCGTTACCGAAGTTGCTGAAATTTTCAAAAAGTGCTATTCATCATAATTATTAATCTCAGTTGGCGAGTTATTTAAATTGTAAGGCGCGTAGGGGCTACTTTTTCCAATGATTAACGCACTTTGCATTAACATTTCACCGCATTAGGTGTGGCTCTAACCACTTGGCCATGCACTTGGGTAGCACCTGCTAACTGACACGTTAATTCAATTGCAAGAATTAAGAGCATCAATTTTGATAACATTCCATCATGTATACACTTGGACTTCTTTCAGAATCTTTCATAGATATTCCAAATGAAATAAAATTATACAATGTAAGCATGCAAAAAAATAAAATAGAGAACTATTCTTACAACTGCTACCAATATAAATACTTTATTCTTCATTATTTTAATTATTTCAAACTTTTCTGATGAGGTACGAAAATGTAGGTACACAGGTATTGATTTAAGCAGAAGTGTGAAGAAAGACAATGAGTAATCTTTTAAGTGGGATGATAGATATAGAAGATCTCACACAGTAGGTCATCAAATCAGGACATTGATCATTTGAAACAAATTTTACAAAGATGACGAAAATCTACAGCAATGCGAGCAAGTGTACAGAGTTGCCTTCTCCAGTATTCTCAGTTTAGGTGGTCGCAGAAGACCAGGGATAACCATGTACCTTTTCAAAATCTTTCGTCATGGCCTTGCAAATAGAAATATGACCCATCTTTAATTTTGTATTTTTAATGATCAAGTCCCCTACAATGATATGAAAACCATAAACCAAGTTTATGTCATCCTCTAAGCAACATGATTCATGCTGCTAGAATTGGATAGGACATTTTAGGCAATATTACCAGAGAAAAAGGCTTTTTCTCGGGTGAAGCTTATCTCTATCATTGCATCAGATAATCCTTTTTACAAACAAACTTACCCTATTGACCAAACAGTCTTTAAAAGGGTTTAAACCCCTTTAACATCATTGATCTCAAGATACCTGAACAGGGAGTTCTCTGATAGATTCTGGATTAAGAGTGGTCAACTAGAGATGGCTGAAACTTGTTATTCGTTTCTAGCGTCATGTAAATGATTAAAACTGTGATTTTAACAATGGTGTTGTCATTTCGTAGGAATGCTGTACAACATGCAATGGATCCTTGATGACTTTAACTTCAGTCTATATTTCTGGGATGATTCTGTCTACCTTTTAAAGAATTCTATGGAATTCACAAGCCTATGCAAGCAATCACTGGTGATCAATAGGTAGAAAGGTAGATAATACTGGAAGACAAAGCATAGACACAGAAAATCCATGCTCGTAAGGAGAAGGTGGGGGGAATTTGAACATCATACCACAAAATTATGACACCTCTTTGTTCCACAAATACTTCTTCACTTTTACAACTTCTCTGTTTTGATGAAATTTATTCATGTTTCCATGTACTGAAAACACTTTCATTATTTTATGTACATGTTGACAGGAATACAGATAATTTGTAATTCACTCACATTCAAACTCACAAATATCTGCCTGCAGTGTACATGCCATTTCTACACCTGGACACCATGGACATACCTGAAAGAAGGCTTAGCGATGCCTTGCAAATCTTAGGAATTATTGGGAAATTTTGATTTTTGACCCTTAGAAGACCACTTTGGAAATTTTAGGACATATTTGCTTTTTGACTTCTTGTGATCCATGATTACAATATTGAAAATTCTTGGGAAATTTTCCCATTTGAAGACGCAAAGATTACAGTCTTGGGAATTCTTAGGAAATACTGCTTTTTACCTCTAATTAGCCCAGTTGGATGATTTTTTATCTATGGTGACTTGACATAGCCTCTGATATCTACCAAACACAATAATGTTCTTCAACTTGGTGCTAACAAGCTAAGAAGTTTTTGCAGTTTTACCTCTGGTAACCTAACATGACATTTGACATCCACCATAAATGATAAGAGTTTTTCATCTTATCATTGCAATCTGCAATATAAAAAGTGTTTATCATTGCAATTTTGAGATCCATATATGCCATCAGGCCTGCAGTCAGCCCAGGTCATATGGGGTGCAAAATTCCTCCAGGGTGAGGAGAGAGGGAGTATATTACCAGTAGATCAAATGTGTGAAAAGGTTTAGAGCAAACTTCAAACCCTCTAAGGGGTAAAAAAATGATCTCAGATGACCTTTGACCCCCATCAAAACCCCAGCATTACAAAACTAAATAGCAAATATGGAGTGTTGGTCATTCCTATTGTGATATATCTTGTCTACCAGGTTTTGGCAGTTTCACTACTGGAGACCTCAAATGACCTTTGACCTCCATAAAAAAAATAGGCTTCCTCTTTAAATTACAAATCTATATAGGCCTACTAAATGTGAAGTGTCAGTCATTCTGACCTCGAAACATCCTGTTTACAAGGTGTTGGGGTTTCAATCTCTGGTGACCTCAAATGACCTTTGACCTCAGCCAAAACAGTGGGGTTCTTCTTCTCAATAGATCAATCAAAGTGACAAATATGAGAAAGGTGGTCATTCCTACCTTGAGATACTGTGTTTACTAGGAGTGTCCCAAACACACACACATACACAAGATCATTATCCTATAATCCTATATATTTCTTAAAACCCTTGCCTGACTTTGCCACGAAATCATACATGACTACCGCCCATCTACTTCGCAGTCATAAAGCCTGCTAGGATTATATTTTTCCTCTAAATGCATGGCATATTCTGAGGACAGTGTGGGGAAGGGGTAGGGGTGGAGTAAACAGACTGAGTTGGAAAAGGCACAGCAAAGTTATTGTTGACAAACAAGCAGAAAATCCCATTGGTCCTGATACGATTTGCATGGCCCTGATGCTCAGAAACCAACCCACTTCACAAACAGCTGAACCTTCCAGTTCCTTTTTCTATCCCCCAATATAGATGTGACTTCATTACTCTTAGACAAGGGCGTGACCCTTCCCATTCCTCCAAACCTCAATTTACTTTTAACCTGACCTAAAAACTACCTTCTTACGTTCATAAGGACAAATCGAAAACTTGAAGATCACTCACATTCTCAAATTCAAAGAAGCAAACAAAAGAGCTACCTAAACCCGTACTATCAGTCGACAGGATGGATTTGTCTTTAGAATAGGAACGAGAGACTCTATAAATAGCCTCCTGTATGAGAGAAGTTAGCCAACAGGTTCAAATGGACACAAACATGGAACTGGTTTTTCCATACCACATTTTTTCAGAAGGGGTCTAACCACAACCAGTCCTTGCCCAAGGAGCAGCACTGCCTCACAGTTTTTAACCAATTCACCCAAAATGGGCCTGTCAGTTTGCACCCCAGATATTAGCAGGTTGACCACTTATGTGCACATAGTGCCAGCATTTGGTGAAATTAAAAGTTTGATGCTGCTGTTTTTTTTTTCTTGGGATGAACACTGTAGATTTCATTTGGGTAGGGGCAAATTGGTACCAGGACATGGCAGCAAGCCAGTGAGTGAGAAGCACTCTATGGTTAGCAAATTCAATTGTTTTAATTTTGCACAATTATTTAACAATAACTTTTTACATTCATATTTTAAAATTGTCACTAGCATTTATTTTGGCATGTGCCAAGATAAAAGGACAAACCCTACCATTAAACTGTTAAATCGCAAAAGTACTGACCACTGAATACTTTACTGTACTGTAAAAATGAAAGGCTAAAATTACCATAAACCAACAGGTCAATGTACAAATATTTTCTGTATATGTATTAGAAAAAGTGTCAAGGTTCTGAAATAAAGCAAAATGCTTAACATCAAAGGCACATTCGACCAGGGGAAAAAATTACTGAAAATTACACTTCATCAAGGAGTTGATAATATTTCAGACAACTAAACTAGTAATGAATACACACTCCATGAACCAGACTTCAATACAATCTATAAACTGGAAGCACCACTGATTACAAGAAGCAACTAATGTAAATGTATATATGCACTGCAAACAAAGTGTCATATCAAAACATTTCTATAAAAATTTAATAGAAGAAACATTTCCTATGTCAACCTCATAATTCAGCCAAGAAAAGTTAACACCTTTATTTAAATACAAAATTGCCACCTCCTCAAAAACAAAAAATAAACAAAAATAAAATCAAATTGGTTTTTCACAGCTCAGTAGAAATTTTTTGATCATACAACAATGGTAGTTTTCTTATAGATTTTTGTAATTTGCATGGCTGTTCAGGACTCTTTCTCTAAGGGGAAGGGGAGGTGACTTTTGCCCAACTACAGATCTCCAACAAGGGCATAATCTCTGCCAACTGCCGCACCAAATTGCCCACTCAGCAATGTTCCGGCAGTTGGAGGTTGCAGTCATCCATCTTCCCCGATAGGTACCGCCATGTTACCCCTAAACTTGATCAGGTATTTTATTCCTTGTTTGCTGAACCATGTATGTATATGGCCTGAGACTCCCGTCAGAAACACAAAAGAGGGTGGGGGATTTATTTAGTACTGCTAAATCCCACGTCCAAATAGATGCTACCCTAGGCTTAAGTTACAAGCGAGTATTGGAGGGAGGGGGTGTCAAGAGCTTGCTTCAAGGCCCTTGTTAGGTGCAATTTGAAGGGCTTTAAAAAACCACTTATTTGCGTAAGTTCAAATATTGCTGCAAAAGTGTCATCTTCTAACGTTAGAAACCAAGATACTAACAAATTTCTTATTTTTTATGGACATGAAGGGGGTTGGGGGGCAGATTTAACACACCTTCTCCTGTAATGGTGGGGGGGGGGAGAGAAAATCCCCTTTCCTCTGAGCATTATCTCTTTTTAATCATCCTCCAAAATTTACTGTAACCAGAAAGCCAAAAGGCTTAGTGATTCCTTGCTGCTGAAATGTAAGGCCTTTTTTCACATTGACATTGCTTTGCAATGTTTTTCAATTAACAGGGCTCCATAATGTGCCCACATGCAAGGCATCCAATCTTCCTACATTGAGATCCCCCTTGCCCGTCGTGAACCCAAATGACATTTGCCCTCCACCAAAAACTTCTGGGACCATGTATTCACTATGTGCCATCTACATGACAAGTTACAGGACTCTACAAGTGACCTTTCTTGAAAGACTGTGCAGGAAAGCTTGTCAGGCTTTGAACATGCTGACTCCAAATGAACTTTGACCTTTGGGAAAATCAATAGGGATCATCTACTAAATATGACCAATCCACACACTACATGTGAGCACATTCACATGTACCGTTCTTGAGATACCGTGTTTACGAAGTTTTGACCTTTTGACCTCTCATGACCTCAAATGACCTTTGACCTCCACCAAAAACGATAGGGACGATCTACTCAATATGGCCAACACACTCGCCAAATATGAGCATAGTCACATGTACCGTTCTTGAGATATCGTGTTTACGAAGTTTTGACCTTTTGACCTCTCGTGACCCCAAATGACCTTTGATCTCCGCCAAAAACAATAGGGATCATCTACTGAATATGGTCAATGCACACACCACATATGAGATTAGTCACACTTACCATTCTTGAGATACCATGTTTACAAGCAATTTCTTAGGAATTTACCTATTAACCTCTCGTGACCCCAAATGACCTTTGACCTCCACAAAAATCGATAGGGATCATCTACTCAATATGAACAATCCACACACCAAATATGAGCATAGTCACATGTACCGTTCTCGAGATATCGTGTTTACAAAGTTTTGACCTTTTGACCTCTCGTGACCCCAAATGACATTTGATCTCCACCAAAAACAATAGGGATCATCTACTCAATATGACCAACCTACACAACAAATACGAGGTTAGTCACACTTACCCTTCTTGAGATATCGTGTTTACAAGCCAAAGCGTCACATACACACACACACACACACACACATACATACACACCCACACACACACATACACACGACATCACCATCGCACAGATTCCTTGCCTGCCTTCGGCAAGGAATCAAAAACCCAAACCCCTTTACTTTTACAAACATATTGCAGCCTCATCTTACTATCACATTATTGCAGAACGCAAAAACCTCATCAGTTTTATAAGCACTTGGAAGAGAGTTAAGGGGATATCGAGTTGATATCAATAACTTAGCCAGGGTACTAGAAGGTATTACAACATGACAAAGCTTAATTTTAGCGTTATTAGTATCTAGAGTTTTACAAACAAAAGTTATGAAAGAAGACATATTTTTGAATTTGTATCCTGCCTTGCAATGGTTTTGTGTATAATCTGCAAAAGTGTTTGGTCTCTACATATAAGAATCAATTGAATTGTTAATTACTCATTAACGAAGTCATTAAAATAAATGCAATAAATTAACACGTTTACCTCTTAATTGTTATGTGTCCAGGGCAGTTGAGCTGAGTAAACTGAATATATGCCCAACAGATACACACGAATACCGTGATTTTAATTTTTGTTTGTCATTAGTGGGGTCTGACATGTCATTTCTTTTGTTTACCTGTTCCATAATTAGTTTCATTCAATTAAGAACTGAACTTGATGTGATTATTGATGGGTTTTCTGGTGGTATTGGTAGTCAATATGATAACTAAAATTAAAGGCCTAATCCTCTCACCCCAAACAGTTTTAATTCTCCTTACCTACATTCTTATTGAAGCCCCTCCCACAACTATTTAAAATCAATCCTCATCCAGACACAACCTCAGCTTATTGCTTCAGGGTGAGTATATAAGACCACAGTGTGTGTTCAAAAAAACACTCTCAGTACAGGCTGTGTAATATGAGCTATGGTACTTTGCATTGTTTGAACTAGCTGTCAATCAAAGAGCTGAGCCAAATGTTTGAACTAGCTGTCAATCAAAGAGTTGAGCCAATTGTTTGAACTAGCTGTCAATCAAAGAGTTGAGCCAACTGTTTGAACCAGCTGTCAATCAAAAAGTTGAGCCAACTGGAAATTTCTGTTAACCCCAACAAAAATTAAAATTTGAGGTGAGGGGACTGGCCCTTTAAGGCTGATGGACACCAGCAAATTCTCACCATTTATGCCTACAGGGTTCATCTATAGAATCAACAGCTGAAGTACCTATTTGTTACATTTTAATTTGTAACCAAAGGTAAAACTAGGTTCTTAAAAGATATGAAAAAAAAAATAATAGAAAATAAATTGAATGTGGTCTATTCTTCTAATACAGAAAAATCTTCTATCTATACATAGCAGGTGAATGCATTACAACTGAAGTACTGATGAAATTTTTGATTTCAAATGTTAAGCTGGTTCTAGTTGGCAATTCATCTTTGGTCATTTTTAAGTACCATTCTGCTTGCTGAACCCTAGTTGTGTCTTGGGGATGGTTGCAGGCTTGTATTTTCTTTGGCTGTTTCAATGTTATCTAAATCATCTGTTTGCAAAATGACGGTTTCATACGGACAACACTCTGGCAATCCAATTTTTTGACATATTTTGGCATAAGCACCTTTTTCCAAATCTCTAACTTTGTATTTCCAGGCCACAAAGTCACATGATATCTGCTTCAGAGCAACATAACAGGATATCACAAGAACTAACAAAAACAGTATTGGTGGAAAGAGAAATATTAGAATAGGACAAACAGCTACTCTGTGGAAAATGGTTTTCTCATCATAGTAAAACAGGAAAACATTATACCAGGTCAGAACTCCAAGGTATGCATTGTAAAATACTGCAGAGACAAATACCAATGGTATACAGCACAATGTTAGAATTACGATGTGCGGTCCAAATGAACAGGAAATGCTCCATTTACGTGATGCAACTTGCGGAAGCTCCGGTGTTGAAGCTTCATCTTCTTGGTCAGCCATATTTGGTTGAACATGAAGTAGCTTTCAGCTCATATATGACCCCTCATGTATGACATCATACCTCCTAATCTTTTTCTGTAAAACTTCTTTTCTCACCATTACTGGCACAGGCATACTATAATTATGTTGTGTCTCTGAAGTTAGGTGGATGACTTTTTAGGGCTTAGTTTCTAGCCACTCTGTCAAAGTCTGGCCAACCACTGCCTTTTCCAGTTGTGGCTTTACTAGCTTGTGTCTCTGAAAGAAAACAAAGGGGAAAGCTAACAGGTCTAGTGAGATACACACTTGGAAGGTAGCACATTTGTAATACATTATATGAGTTATAGATTCAAAATGAAACTTAGCATTCCATCTCCATTTTCTCATGTTTGGAATTAAAACTTCTAAGACATTAACTGACATTTCATCAATATAACAAGAAAGTACAAAGTTTTCTTCATTTTTTGAATTAGTCTTGTACTCCAGCACACTTATTACATCTCAAAAATATCAAAATACAAGATATTAAGGTGACTAAATGGTGGAGTCTGTATTAATACAGTAGGGTCAACTGTCTTTCAAACCCTTATAAATCAATATGTGGTATGTAAAGTTGACAGTGGCACAAACACATACTTTTGCATATTCAATACCAATCAAGTTCAAAGTTCAGACTAATACACCTGCACACAATACTACCATATGTACTTGAACAATTATAATCAAGGGACTACTGTATGTTGGCATACACCGACACACGTATCAATGGCTACCAAGTACAGTAACTTAGATACTGTAACTTAAATTTACTTAAGGCGGTGTAATTAATTAGTTGATGCTACAACCATACTTCCCATGTTGCTGGCCAGGATACTCTTCAACTGTAGTACTTCAAGCTAGTTTGCTAATCTTGGGGCGACATCTATGTAAAGCTTGCCAACATCAACTTGCCAACACAATACAAAAGTTTCAACACAGCATCTTGTCTGGAGGATGCAACACAATTATTACTTGGGACGGCTCTTTAAACTGAATATGACTTAATTCAGTGACTTTTGGTTCAACAAGATATATAGTTTAAAGATAGCTTTTTGAGATGGACAGACAAAATTAGCTACGTACTGTAGTTGGGATTCAGCAACAGTCAAACTTCTAAAAGGCACAGCTCGGCCTCTCCTTGAGACTCTTCAAAAGGAACTTCTTTTTCAATAATTTTATTCAGCTTGTTTGTCCATTAAATTTGCTCAGTCCAAGAAAATAATTTAGATGCTTGAATACCATTAGTTCATAGAACTCTGGATAAACCAGACTTCAAATGACATTAAGGAATCAGGGACACTTGAACAATTAACTTCAGAACTATCAATTTGGACTTTGCAAAGGACTTTCGATGCAGCAGATAAATTTTGCTTACTGTACTTTGCTGTGAAAAATTAAGCACTAACCTATAAAACTATAGAGATGAGCCTATGAGTGGATGGGAGCTGGGTTCGGTTTTGGACCGTCCAAAACCTGTTTTTGCCAGGACAGTGGCAAAACTCGGGTTTAAACCTGTCTAAAGTGTTCAAAATTGTCTAAATCTGTCAAAAACTGACAAAAACCTCAAGATGGTAAAATAGGGAAGTGATGAAATTGGTGGTTCGCAGAGTAATCAGGCCTGTAGGCCTGCTGTATTTCTCTCAAGGGTACTAAACAGCAACTACTTAGCCTACAGAATTTGAAAAGATAAATAAGTGTAATACAATTTGATATGTATGGTCTACTAATGAAAATGCAACAAAATTAGTGTATACCTTCATACTTTCACTTTATTGAAACATTTTTAGGGCTGCCCGAAACCAAGGCAAAACACTTCAAAACTTTTAACCACATTTCTCACAGATGTAGTTTATTAAAAAAAAATTGAGGGAAATCATAGTCACTCTCATGAGTGGCAATCAGCACAAAATATCGCAAAACTATTAACTTCAACTGGATATCTTTGCTCATAAAGACATCCCCACCCCCTTCTCTTAGTCAGGGCTCGATTTTCATGGTTGTCTGATTGTCCGGGACATCTAAAGTTCCATACGGACAACCAAAAGTTAAAAGGTGGTTGTCCGATGGACAACCATTTTTTCTCTTGCAATGAATTATGAAGCAGCTTGCTTTAATCTGATTGAAGAAGTATATATTGCTGACTGATCAACTCTTTCAACTTTTATCATCATAAAATATTACAGGGGTCAAGTAATTTTGTCACTCAAAAATCACATCTTCCTATTCTCTGAGACCTATAATACATAAACAAAATTTATTTTTTGTAATTGTACAAAATTGTTTTGGACAGCCAAATTTTCTTGCGGACAACTGAAAATACTGAAATGGTTGCCTGAAGGACAACCATAAATTTTTTTGAAAATCCAGGCCTGTTAGTCCTCATTTAAGCAATCATGGCAGTGAAACTCATTCAATATATATATGGTAATCAACACAAAAAATGGGGAAAATGGTAATACAACTTGATATTGAATGTTCATAGAGTCACAAACACCAGTCCCCCACCTCCTTTCCTTGATACACAGGACTTTAAGGAATATTAAACAACATGAGAACATGTACATGGGAGGGGGTAGTAATTGGGACAACTATGCAATGGTAGAAACTTGATGTATGCCTGTGATACTAAACAACTACTTTACATGATTGAGCACAATTTTGTTGAAGTTGGGCTTAAATTTTGGTAGATTGTCCACAGTAGTCACAATAAGCCCTTTCATGATTACAACTGCGCATGACAGAACAAAGGTCATCCGGTATCACTCGCTCATTCGTATCACTGTGTGTACGTACATTTTGCAATAGTAAGCTACACATGATTACACTTGACTTGTAGGATTTGGGTTAACAGATTAAAAATTCAGTTTAGAGGGCCTACTATTACTCTGTAAGATAAAGTCTAGAGTTACCTTGGCCAATGATTCTTCGAATCGATCTCAGGCACACTAAGATCTCCATTGAACACCCATGTGCTAACAGTATAACTGTTAGTGCAACATTACTATATAGTACTTGAACGTTTCACGAAGTTACACTCCAAATCACAGTCTTGGGCTGGGGTAAGTTACAACTAAGCCTGGGCGAAGCAAGTCCTGGATAGATATACTGTGAGATTTTATTATGAAGGTAAAAGGCCAAGACTTAACTTTTTAGGCCTATAGCAGTAGCAGTAAGGCGATTTATACGAACTTACGAACTTAACCTACGAAGTCTACTAACTTACGAACGAAGCCTACATTAGGCCTTTGCATCATGTAGCATGGTAATAGATCTTCAAGCGTAGAAATAACCCCCTGATACTGATCTTAGCTCTTGTAGCTTAGGTATCTTTTCACGAAATTTGGTATACCAGCCTACAGCTGGTTCATTCCTTGGGTAGGCCTAGCCTATGGTATTTAGCCTAGCAGAGAAGGCTTGAATTGACGTCAGTTCGTACTTCCACGGAAACGGACAAATTCTTTGAGATTTTGCACATTCAAAAACTTAAAACTCAGCCAGTACCTAAGGAAAATTTATGAGTGATACTTTAAAACATTTTTCGGGCAATACTGAACGTTTTGTCCATTAAGAGATGTGATTTTTCGAAGTTACTTTTGGTTCATGCCCGTGTTGTTTATTGTAGGCATGCATACGTAACGTAACGATGGTATGCACAGGCGACGGCCTGCGACTAGCCTTGCTATGGGTTGCTATACCGAATGACCTTTGACCCGGGAGGCCGATTTGTAATCATGAAAGGGCTTATTGATGCATAATTCTTTATTCACTTGATATTAGCTGCACTACATAGGTGCACACCACCTCTCCATCACCATCTTTTCAACATCTGGAACTAGCCAACCATTTGTCTTTCTTATAGACCAACATAGTTGCTTTATCGAGAGAAAATTATCTTTAAAAATCTTTTATAAGAGTTTTTGCCACTAACAGGTTTTGGACATGTCCAAAAACTGTTTTAGACAGCTGGTTTTAACCGCGGTTAAAACCATGGTTTAAACCACCAGTGTCCAAAACCTGCAAATCCTGCAATCAAGACAGTGAAATTCCCTGCAGGAAATGATAGGTGTGACAAGTGTAGTGATCACAATGTACAGAACAATGATAAACATTAAAGGAGTTTGGTGAGTTGTCATAAGTTGAGGATGGGCTTTAGGGATAGTATCCCCCACAACACACATGAGTTTCACTGATGTTTTCTCACTTTAAATCACAGAATTAGACACTGAAAGCTAACCAACTGTAGCTATAATAATGATAATTTCCAGTGATGGTGAGAACTATGCGTGGGAGGGGTTAGTAATTGGGGCAACACAATGGTAGAACCCTGATGTATGCATGTGATACTAAACAACTAATTTACATGAATGAGCACAATTTTGTTGAAGTTGGACTTAAATTTTGGTAGATGGTCTGGGCACAGTAGTCATAATTGATGCATTGTTCATTATTCACTTGACTGATATAAGCACACCACCTCTCCATCACAACCTTTCAACATCTGGAACTAGCCAACCATTAAGCTTTCTTATAGACCAACATAGTTGCTTTAGCCTTGTTGATTTTAAAAATTTTATGTTTGACTACATGTGAAAATGTTGGGAGGGGTGCAGGTGGTGGAAAACGTTAAACGTTGGTTTGCCTGTCCTGGTATTTATAAGCAAATAACAAAAGAAACAACATTTATCCAGAGAAAATTATCTTCAAAAATCTTTTTAAAAATGTTTTGCCACTAACCAAAACCTGTTTTTGACAGCCGGTTTAAACCACGGTTAAAACCATGGTTTAAACCACCAGTGTCGAAAACCTGCGAACCCTGCAGTGAGTCCCAAGGTAGTGTTACTTTAATGCTGAAGAACTTTGGGTAGGATAGTCTCAAAAACAGAAGATCTGCCAGCAGGCTTACTATTCTTCATAAAGAGAGATTGGGCCTCCTTGAAAAGGCCTCTTGTCAATAGTGTTCGACCGATCATCTGTTAAGTAATCGGCATCGGGCCGATTATTCCGTTATCGGTAAATAATCAGCATCGGTAAAATTCTGCCATTCAACCGATCACTACCACAGATTATTTACAAACTGGAAAAAGGGGCTAAATATACTTGAAACTTGCTCTTAATTTCGTTGAAATTCCCGTAAATACTCAATCCTTTAACTTCCCGCCAAAATGGGATGCATTGATAATCACAAACGTATAAATTTTACCCCTGCCATGGGAATGATCGTTTGATGTTTTCTGCTATAACCCGGTAGTATTACTTGGAATTCGATTTAGAAGTGCATTCAAGGTGTATTCCTTGCTGTCTCGCAGAAAGCGCCGCTTAAGTTGCTGTACAAACTGTTCTGCATAAAACACACAGTACAGACTATCTAGCTGCAGTGTTTCGCTGTTTTTCAAATCCTCAAGCTTTGCATGCATATCTGTTCACGTTTTGTACACTTAGCACCTACAATCTTGTGAAGTTCGGTAGTTATAACCTTGCATAAATTAAGGCATTCCAAGCATTCCTTCCGTAATGTTATTTACAGTAGGACTTAAGCAATGTTGTCATACGACGTCATCGCAAATGAAAACAGTAATGCACGTGGTCTCTTGCAGCAAACTTCTTGGCCCATGCATGCACTAGACTTACACGCGTGTCCATTTTTACCGCCAAACAAGGCATAATATTTTGCTCGGTGACATCATCTGCAAAAGATCCATTGCAAAATTTAAATTGGCCCCTGCTTCATGATTGGTTCAATTGCGTCGATTCTAGGCAGCCAATCACAACTTGCGCCTTCGCCTATGTGACTTAGTGTGTGAAAATACTCGGTTTCGAGACAAATTTTCCCGTTGAGTTTGTTTACGTGTTAGGACGATCGTGCTTGTAATGCCGGCTAGCGAAGCCGGATGCTAGCCCTGTGCTACTGTAAAACTCACCTAGAAACGGCATCGCAAATCTCAGCGTACTGTACGTGGATTTTCGGGGATTGGACTTACATGCATTTCAGTTGCAGATTCTTTTTACACAAGACGGGAGTTTTGGATGAAAACTTCTAAAAATATACGGGGATATTTATATCGGAAAGGAACCATAAGATACATTATACGGGTGCCCAGAACTGCTAAGATTATCATGATTGCTTTACATGGGGTTCGTTATTAAAAGCGGGAGAGTAGCTACAGTACATTAACGCAACTACAACCCAGTACAGTAAAAGAATGCAATGTTCCAACATGATTGGGGGATGAAAACTAGACAGAGCATGATGTTGGCCTTAAAACTAAAATATCAAAGCGCATGTGACATCGACTGCAAATAATTGTACAGTATTAAGGGTTGATTTGTATCTCCACTTTTGAAGTGAAAATGTTTCGCCTATAAAAATTATATCCCGTTCATGAAATGAACAGAACTATTCCCAATATTTTCCATCCTGAACTGGTTATGGTAATACGATATGCACGAAGCAAGGGGCACGTACTAAAGTGACAAACATGTACCTCCCTCTTTTTAATAATCTGTGATCGGTAATCGGCATCGGGCCGATTGTTAAATTAAATAATCGGTAATCGGGTATTACCGATTATAGAATAATAGGTCGAGCACTACTTGTCAACCTCTCACAACTGGTCTGGAGGCCTTCTTACTTTAGATACCACCAGTCAAACAGTTACTCCATCATTTCAACTAACAAAGACTGCTACAAATACAGCTTCTTCCCTCAAACTGTCAGAGACTGGAACCCACTCCCCAAGCACATAACAGATCTCGAGGATCCAAGCTATTTAACCAGAATGCAAAACTGCATTGAGGTTTCGATGATACACAAATGTTCCATTTCAAATAATCCCATCATGTACCATTATCTCTCTTTCAAATGTTATACTAACATGTTCAAAAAATAATTTTGTTATCCCACATGACCTTTGTCCCCACTACCAAAAATAGGGATCATCTTCTCAACATCATAAACCACACGTGGAATCTATTTTATAAGTCTCCCACTTTAAGATGTGTTCACACCTATTAAACAAGGTTGTCATTCACATTTTGACCACCAGTGACCCTACAAATCCTTTAACCTCTACATATTGCAATTTCAAAAGGCTTCAAGCTGACTTCAAGAAATGAAAAATAGGAATCATGCAAACCTTCTTTAAAAGTGGACCTCTCTCATGCTAGGGCAACCCTAAAAAACCATGGTACAATAAAGAAGTGACATAATGATGGTTTTGTATAATTACCTGCAAAAAGTCTTGAGAGTTCACAACACTTTAAATTAAGGACCCTCTCCCCATCCTTTCCAGCTGAAAGGTTTAATAATACTTTTAAGACTTTAATGAGGGTTAGATTTCAGTGCAGAGGTTTGAACTAACCCCATAAATACTGCAGAGTCGAGACATTATTTTGCAATGACACTTCCTAACACTAATATATATGGGAGAACTTTTGAACAGCTTCTCGTAACACTATATGGGAGAGTTTGTAAGTTTTCACCCGCTGCAGATACAACCCTGCTACCAAAATATGCTGCTGCATGCTTTATATCATGTTCTAGAACAACTAAAATATTGGTAGGAAAGCTAAATTTCCCAGTAAGCTAGCCTTAGGATATTACACAGAAACATATAAGTGTAGAATAGGTTCAAAATGTACATATCTGCTATACATTAGGCAATGGCTAAAGTGCCAAGACATTAGACATGATGAAGAAAATTACATCGCAGGGTAAAACTTTACACCTAAAACTCACAAAAGTACTGCAGATTGTTGTATAAGGGTTCTTTACCAATGCCTTTTAAATATTTTTTATGTTCTTGGCCAAGTGGATTTTTGTTGATCCTCTTCAGTACTCGATCCTGCTTTATGAAAGATGTAGCGTCGGCTAGGCCTAACTTAGGCCTACGTTAAGCCTAGGCAGAAAGTACTAGCCCACTTGCTCAATCGAACCATACAATTTTGGCCTGAACTTTTCAGTTTAGGGAGCTAGACACTTTGAGATTTCAACAAAGATCCTTAACATGTTAAAAGAGCAATTTTTGGAGGATATTCGTAATTGCGGAATCGAGGGTGGAAACGGTAATTACTCCACCTAAATCAAGATACTTGGCATCTCTGTAGGGACCATCTCCTAACTTTAACCCATTCACATTCCAAATATGAAATCTATCCAAGTTCCCTACCTTGAGATATTGTTAACCCCCGGTGACCCCAGATGACCTTTGACCTTTACCAAAACCAATAGGGACCATCCTCTGACTATAATGCATCCACAAACCAAATATGAAATCTATTCAAGTTTCCTCCCTTGAATATTGTGTTGACAAGATTTCAGACTTTGACCCCAGTGACCCCAGATGACCTTTGACCTCCACCAAAACAATATGAACCATCTTCTAACAATAACACATCCACATACCAAATATGAAATCTATCCAAGTTCCCTACCTTGAAATATCGTGCTAACAAAGTTTTCAGAAATTGACCCCTGGTGACCCCAAATGACCTTTGACCTTCACCAAAACCAATAGGGACCATCCTCTGACTATAATGCATCCCTAAACCAAATAGAAACTCTACCCAAGTTTCCTCCCTTGAGATACTGTGTTGACAAGATTTTCAGACTTTGACCCCTGGTGACCCCAGATGACCTTTGACCTCCATCAAAAATAATAGGGACCATCTTCTGACCATAACGCATCCACATACCAAATATGAAATCTATCCAAGTTTCCTATCTTGAGATATCGTGCTAACAAAGTTTTCAGAAATTGACCCCTGGTGACCCCAAATGACCTTGACCTCCACCAAAAACAATAGGGACCATCTTCTGACCATAACGCATCCACATACCACATATGAAATCTATCCAAGTTTCCTATCTTGAGATATTGTGCTAACAAGATTTTCAGACTTTGACCCCCGGTGACCCCAGATGACCTTTGACCTCCGTCAAAAACAATAGGAACCATCTTCTGACCATAAGGCATCCACATACCAAATATGAAATCTATCCAAGTTTCCTATCTTGAGATATCGTGCTAACAAAGTTTTCAGAAATTGACCTCTGGTGACCCCAGATGACCTTTGACCTCCGCCAAAAACAATAGGGTTCTTCCTCTCAATATGGCGCATCCATGTCTTAAGTTTGAAAACTGTCAGACATTCCTATCTTGAGATATCCTGCTAACAAGCAAAGTGTCACAAACACACACACACACACACACATACACACACACACATAAATACACACGCCATCATGATTGCATAGGTTTCTCTTATCATTGAAACCAAAAACTCCCTCTTGAGGATTCTCAGACAAGAGGATTGATTTTCCATGTGAACACTGAACCCAAACATTGTTTTCATGTAGTTGGCAAGTCTAATTAAAAAAGGTATTTTGGGGAAAACTAACTTCCACTTGGGGGCAAACTGGCAAAGGGGCAAATAGACAGGATTCCTTGTGGATGACTTTCTATAAGGCTATTTCCTTTTGAGAAGCATACATGTGTGTGACAGGGAATCCATTCTCAGCTGAATGCCTAGCTAGTTGAAGTCAAACCAGCTGACAAGGAATCCATTTTCAGCTGGATTCCATTTGAGGTTCCTTCCTCATGAGCTCCTAAAAACCAAATTGTTTAGCCTTGGCGTTCCCATACAGGTTCTCCGGTGGGTTGACGACTTTCTGATCGCAAGCAACCTGTTGAAGTGAATGGCACTCGGTCCGCTTTTGATGATGCTGTTTCTGGTGTTCCCCAAGGATCTGTTCTAGGACCCATTCTTTTTGTTGTGCATATTAATGACATTGTAAATGCTGCTTCCTCTAATATCAGACTTTTTGCTGATGACTGTGTTTGTTATCGGGTCATTGAGAATGTTCATGATTGTTACCTGCTCCAAATTGATATACACCAGAGTAGCTAAGGTACTGTGGCTCAACCTCTGATGTTACCAGTTCAGTATTTTATTCATGAATCTCTAACAAAATCATGGTGCTCCAGTTGGGCAGACCAGCATGTGAACACTGTTCACCTAGCACTTAAACTGTCTCACGGATAAATCTCTTTAGCTAGTTCATCCCCTTAACATGAACCTTAAGTCTAATAACTCAGAATATATATATTAAAGAGCATGAAAAGTGAATGCAAACAGTTCAACTCCCATTTTATAGGACATTGCTGAGCTGAGGCATAAAATGTTGAAGTTTACTCTGTTGAAACAAACTGATCTATTGTGCAATACTGTTATTTGTGAATTTCTAGTTGTACAACTCACATAAGATGTTTGGTTCCCTCTGAAAGTTAAGAATTTTTTTATGACCTTGAACACTCCTGTTTGCTTCCATAGCATATTACATCACCCCATAAGAGTAAGAGTGCTATCACACCTTGGTACAAGGTGCGGTAACTTTCACAAAATCAAAGAAAGACAAAGATAGTAATTTGAATTTAGTTCAAAAAAGACATCACAAATTATTCTGCTATGTACCATACGACTTGGCCTGCTTCGCACACCTTTCCGTCATGGCGGAAAGGTGCGAAACCTATGGCGGAATGTTATGGGGGGTGTAACGATGCGATGTGTAACGATGTAACGATTCAGCCTAGGCCTAGGCCTATAGCCTAACGTAAGGGCCTAGGCTGGGCTACAGCCTACAGTAGGGTTAGGCCATAGGCCTATAGGCTAGGGCTTTCGGGCCTAGCTAGGCCTACAGTAGCACAGGCCTAACGTTAACTCTTTGCATCGTCGTTAGGTTAAACTGAAAGATGGCACAACGAGTGCTAATCACCTTCATCGGTTTGTTTCTCAGAATCTGACTTCACTATGTTTGACAGATCGACAGGGACTCCCGTGTTCCATATTGCAATTGCAACATATGCGATGATATTCTGTTGTGTACGTTGTAATGAAGCAATAGCAGTATGCCCACCAAGTAGATGAACAGGTCAACGAACTTTTACTTGTAGCTGGCAATCGGCAATCAGTCCTACTAAACCACGCGCGCACGCCTAGCTTTGCCCTGTGCACCAGGGCATGCGCTGAGGTGCGCTGCAAATACTAAACCGCACGCGGCATGTAGAACTCTCTCTTTTCTTATTTTGCTATTTTTTTAGGAAGAAGCAGAGCTATCAACAACATACAAACCTCCGATACAGCAAAGGGTTCCCGGGTACAAAATTTTCAGGCAAGATAGGATTGATACTGTGGGTGGTAGGGGTGGAGGGGTTTTATTGTTTGTCAAGGATAGTTTAAATTGTGTTGAAGTCACAACCAAGTTTTCCTGTGGGTTCTCTAACTGCTTGTGGTGTGAACTTAGCTGTAGCAATGATTATGGCACCCCCTTGCTTGTCGGTATTGTTTACCGTTCACCAAATTCTTGCGCTGAGAATAATCAGAGTTTGTTCCAAATTTTTAGAAAAATTTCTTCCAAAAAGGCTGTTGTGTTTGGGGATTTTAACTTTCCAGATATTGATTGGCATTCCTGTACTAGTGGGTTACATGGGAGGGATTTTCTTGAGGTTGTGACTGATGGTTTTTTTACCCAGCATGTTCTGTTTCCCACTCGTGAGGATAATTGTCTTGATTTGGTGTTAAGTACAGATGAGAACATGGTTAGAAATGTAGCTAATGGTGGTAAGATAGGGTCCAGTGACCATGACCTTATTTGTTTTGAGTTACATTGTTTCAGCAATCATGCTAGTAGTGACAAAAGAATTCTTGATTTCAGCAAGGCTAACTTTACTCGTGCTAAGGAGCTTTTAACCATAGACTGGGCGGCCCGTTTGTCTCACTTGGGTCCTGCTGAGGCATGGAGTGTTTTCCGGGATGTTGTTTCTGACACGACAAAGTTGTGCATCCCACTTAAGAAAGCTGTGGTTAAAAATAGGCCAATTTGGATTTCTAGAGAAGTTCTTAGAGCAACTAGGAAGAAACGTAAGTGTTGGCGTCGCTATAGGGCCAGTAAAAGTCCAGAAAACTTAGCAGCTTACAAGAAGCAGGAATTCTTAGTTAAAAATTTGGTAATTGGAACTAAAACTAGGTTTGAAAAGCAGGGTAGCAAATGTTACTCCAATTTTTAAGAAGGGGGATCGAAGTAATCCTTGCAATTACAGGCCTGTCAGTTTAACCAGTGTTGTGTGCAAAGTTATGGAATCTTTGATTAAGGATAGTTTACTTAAGTATCTTTTAGATAATGAGTTACTTAATCTGTCACAACATGGTTTCCTGCCAAGCAGATCTTGTGTTACTAACTTACTGAGCTTTCTTGAAGATGTCTCTTCATCTCTTGATTCTGGATATGGCGTTGATGTCATTTACCTTGACTTTTCAAAGGCTTTTGATAAAGTTCCATTAGGTAGGCTAATGGTTAAGCTGCATAGGTTAGGGGTTCAGGGCAATTGTGCTGATTGGATAAATTCGTGGCTTCATGGTAGATCTCAGAGAGTTGCTGTCAATGGTAACTTCTCCTCTTGTCCTTCTGTCCTTGGCCCACTTCTTTTCTTAATTTTCATCAATGATATTGATAGTTCTCTTACATCTCGTATAAGTAAGTTTGCAGATGATACTAAGCTTTATAGGAAAATTAGCATTTTGGATGATGCCTTACTGCTGCAGAAAGATCTGGATAGGTTATTTTCTTGGTCTCAGACCTGGCAAATGTCTTTTAATGCAGATAAGTGTAAGGTCCTTCATTTTGGTCCCAAAAGTTTTAGCTATGATTATAACATGAATGGTTGTGTTTTAAGTAATGTCACCTCTGAGAAAGATCTGGGTGTTGTAATTACTGGGGACTTAAAGTCATCAAAGCAGTGTGCAGCCACTGCTGTAAAGGCTAATAGAGTGCTTGGATTGATCAAGAGGAATTTCATCAATTTTAGTAAGGATATTGTACTTAATTTGTATAAGCAGTTGGTAAGACCCCATCTTGACTATGCAGCTCAGGCTTGGAGTCCCTTCTATGAAAAGGACAAGTTTGTTTTAGAGCAGGTTCAGAGGAGAGCCACTCGCCTCATTCCTGAGGTGAGAAATTTGCCCTATCATGCTAGGCTTAAACATCTTGGGCTTACCACCTTGGAGGTGAGAAGGATTAGGGGAGACATGCTCCAGGTTTTCAAGTTCCTTTGTGAAAGAAATCCCCTGCTGACTTGTAGTTATTTAAGGGTTCAAGGTAATTCTCGGGTGCGTGGGCATTGTAAAAAGCTTGAAAAGCCTTTTGCAAGGCTTGACATTAGGAAGTTTAGTTTCTCCCATAGAGTTGTCAAAGAGTGGAATTGTCTACCAGATTGGGTAGTTAACTCCCCCTCAGTTCACTGCTTTAAGGTTAACATTGACAGGTTTTTCCATGGCTGTGGTAGAATCTGATTGTTTGGGGCTGTAGTCAAGCTTTGGTGGTTTGACTTTTGATTAGGGCTTGGTCTTCAGGGCATCTTATGGGGCCTTGGCCCTCCTTTGCCCTTCAACCTGTTATGTTATGTTATGTTATGTTATGTTAAAGAACATATTAACGTTTTTTTTTTTAGGTATGTTTCAAACAGGATTGAGCTCCCAAGGGTAGATAGTAGGAATTACCATTACTAAAGATCTAAACTGGGATAAGCATATCCAAAATATCTGTAACAAGGGAAATAAGATTCTTGGTATTTTGTAAAGAAACCTATCTTCCTGCCCAGTGATGATGTCAAGTTAATGGCCTATAAAGGAATTCTTTGGCCTGTGCTTGGAGTACGCCAGTAATGTTTGGGACCCTCACCAGGTTTACCTGTGCGACAAGCTTGAGAGCATACAAAAACGGTCAGCAAGATTCATTGCCTCTGACTACTCTTGAGAGCCAGGATCAATGACTAGTCTCCTTAATAAGGAACTAAACCTTTTGCCCAAGTTAACCGATAGACGGAGGCAAAGTAGACTGATCCTTTTTTCCAAAGGTGTGTTTGGCCAGGCTCTCATACCTGTTGTTCTTCTCCAGCGGCCTACTCGTAGAACCCGTTTAATGCATGACTTTCATTTCTGTCTCCCACATACTAATTCTAACTGTTATATATTTGTCCTTTGGATGTGTCACCTTTTTGAAGAAGAAGAAGAAGAAGAAGAATTTATGCATACGAAAACACTTTGGGTGTTCATTGTGTTAACTGTGAAAAAGTCTGTAATATTTTATTTTTTTCACAGGTGCAAAAAAAAAAAAATAAATAAATAAATTAAGAAATACGATCGAAAATAATACATAAAAATTCCTGTCAATGCTTTTTACTTTGTTTGTTTTTCATTTTATGTTCTGTAAATGTACAAACAAAGCAAAGGACGATATCGCGAATATAATGCTGATATTCATTCAGACTTAAGGCTGACATTAGCAGTCATTATCTCCAATAGACATGCGTTTTTATGTCAAGGATTGGCCAAGAAGGTTAAGATAAACCCCAAAACTTTTCATGTCTATGTGAGGTCTAAGCAGAAACTTAAGGAGGATGTGGGGCCTCTCAAAGGTGATGATAATACTTTGGTTAGTGACCATCAGGATATGGCTAACTTGTTAAATGACTATTTTGTATCTGTTTTACTGAGGAATCATCTTTGTTGGGAACTTGTAGGGGTTCTGATGTCTCTTCTTCAATCAGTTATGTCATTTTCTCGGAGGAACAAGTTTGTAAAAAAGTTAAAGAGTTTGAAAGCTAGTAAGGCCCCTGGGCCAGATGGGGTCCACCCAGCCATTTTACGTGAATGCTCTGAGATTTTGTCAGTTCCTCTTTCCATCATTTTTCAGAAGTGTCTGGATTCGAGTTTTGTTCCTACTGACTGGCGGGTAGCAAAATTTTTGCTTTCATGGCTGAAGACAAGGCTGAAGACCAACTCATTTGTTGCGAGGAGTGTGGCATGTGGGCAGAGTTTCCAAATTCGGGATTGAAAGGGGTTACTTTTGAAGAGGCATCGCAGGAGACTTTTGTTTTTATTTGTCAAAAGTGTAACAGAATTAAAGAACTTGAAGGACTTTGGCTGCTTCTGAAAACTCGGTCGATTGGGTAACAGTTAGGTCAAAGGGGGGCAAAAACTCTATTGGGTCTGTAACCAAGCCTTCGATTGAAGTTCATAATTCTTTTGCTGGACTTCCTGTGAGTGAGGTTATTGAGGAGTCTGAAAGTGAATTCAGGGGGGCTGAAATTGGTATTTCTGGAGGACTGTGGGAGGGTGAGAAAGCGAAGGGCAAGGTTTTGTTGGTGGGAGACTCGATAACAAGGTACTCGGATAGGGAATTTTGTAGGGGGGACAAAAGGAACAGGGTCAGGGTTTGCCTACCTGGGGCACGAATTGAGGACGTCTCAGCCAGAGTTAATTCGATTGTAGGTGATGAGGAAGTAGTAGCAGTACAGGTGGGTACAAATAACCTGTCTTGTGATAGTCAAGTTGTGCTAAGATCGAAGTTCAGGGAATTGCTTTATAAGTTGGAGTCAACGCGTAGCAAGGGTGTTATCTGTGGTATTCTCCCACGTTTTGACAGGAATGGGCATTGGGGCAAAATTCAGAGTTTGAATAAGTGGCTGCGGAATGAGTGTACTCTAGGGGGACACCTGTTTGTAGATACCTGGGCTACTGTTGTTAACAGGGGTGATTTGTTCTGTAAAGATGGATTGCACTTGTCTGGTACTGGTGCTAATGAGCTGGGTAGGATGGTTCGTAGGGCTGTTGACTCTCAGTTGTCAAACTAGGTTCAGGGGCGAGGGCTGTCAGTGCAGGGGGGGGGGGGCTAACTGTGATCATAGGGATTCTGTCAGCACTAGGGAAAATCCCACTTCTGTGCTAGCTTCTGGGCTCAAAGTCATGTTTGCCAATGTTCGTAGCATTTTCAGCAAATTTGATGAGTTTCTTGCTGATATTAACTTGGACAACCCAGATATAGTGGGTGTCACTGAGACTTGGCTTCATGGCGAGATCAGTAATTCCGAAATTCATGTTCCAGGGTACACAATTTTTAGGCAAGATAGGATTGATACTGTTGGAGGTAGAGGTGGGGGGTTTTGCTTTATGTCAGGGATAGTCTGAACTGCGTTGATGTCACTGACAAGTTTTCAGGTGGGTTTTCAAACTGCTTGTGGTGTGAACTAAGCTTCGGTGTTGGGAATAGTACTCCCTTAGTTATTGGTATTATCTATCGTTCACCAAATTCGTGTGCCGATAATAATCAAAGGTTGTTTGATAGCTTTAGAAAGGTCTCTTCCAAAAGGGCAGTGGTATTCGGGGATTTTAATTTCCCTGATATTGATTGGCATTCTCACTTAAGTGGATCACATGGAAGGGATTTCCTTGAGGTGGTGTCTGATGGGTTTTTCACCCAACATGTTCTCTTTCCTACTCGTGGGGCTAATTGTCTGGACTTAGTGTTTAGCACAGAGGATAATATGGTTAGGAATGTTGTCACTTCTGGTAAAATAGGGTCTAGCGACCATGACCTTTTAAGCTTTGACCTTTGTTATAGCAGTAAACCCAACTGTAGTGGTAGGTTTGTTCTGGATTTCAGTAAGGCTGATTTTAAACAGATTAAAGAGCACCTTTCCATTGATTGGTCTGCTCGGTTGTCTCACTTAGGTCCTGAAGACGCTTGGAAAGTTTTTCGCGAGGTTGTTTTGGAGACTTCAAGTTTATGTATTCCACTCAAGAAAGCTTCTCGTAATCATAGGCCAGTATGGATTTCTAGGGAGGTCCTCAGAGCAGCTAGGAAGAAGCGTAAATGTTGGCGCCGCTATAGGGATAGTAGAAGTTCTTCAGACTATGTGGTTTATAAGAATCAGGAATGTCTTGTGAAGGATTTGGTTAGAGATACTAAGACCAATTTTGAGAGGAAGTTAGCAAAGGAGGTTAAGGTAAATCCTAAGTCATTTCATGCCTATGTTAGATCTAAGCAGAAAGTTAAAGAGGGTGTTGGGCCTCTTGAAGGCATTAGGGGTACTTTAGTCAGTGACCACCGAGATATGGCAAATTTGTTGAATGATTATTTTGTCTCTGTTTTTACCAAGGAGTCTCCTCTAGTGGGAATTGGTGGTGACTCCAGCAGTTCAGTTCACATGGATGATGTTGTTTTCTCTGAGGAACTGGTACGTAATAAACTTAGGAGTTTAAAGGCTAGCAAATCCCCTGGGCCGGACGGGATCCATCCTGCCATTTTGCATGATTGTTCTGATATTTTGTCCGTTCCTCTGTGTATTATTTTTCAGAAATGTCTGGACTCCGGCTTTGTTCCTGCTGACTGGAAGATTGCGAATGTAACCCCTATTTTCAAGAAAGGGAGTCGGAGCCTTCCTTGTAACTACAGGCCTGTTAGTTTAACCAGTGTTGTATGTAAAGTCATGGAGTCTGTGGTTAAGGATTGTATGCTTAAGTATCTTTTAGACAATGGTTTACTGCTTCTGTCTCAGCATGGGTTCCTGCCTAATAGGTCTTGCGTCTCTAATTTGCTTAGCTTTCTTGAAGATGTCTCTTTGTCTCTTGATTCGGGTCATTGTGTTGATGCATGTCATTTACCTTGATTTTCAAAAGGCATTTGACAAAGTCCCATTAGGGAGACTTATGGTAAAATTGCATCAGTTAGGCATCCAGGGGAGATGTGCGGACTGGATCAAGTCTTGGCTTTTTGGTAGATCCCAGAGGGTTGTTGTAAATGGTAATTTCTCCTCTTGGAATGATGTCACAAGTGGAGTACCACAAGGTTCTGTTCTGGGCCCAATTCTTTTTCTAGTTTTTATAAATGATATCTATTGCTCTCTCTCATCCTGTATTAGTAAGTTTGCTAATGACACTAAGCTCTATAGGAATGTTAATGACGGAAAGGATGCTTCTCTGTTGCAGAGGGACTAAGATAGACTAGTTACTTGGTCTCAGACTTGGCAAATGTCTTTTAATGCTGATAAATGCAAAGTTCTTTACTTTGGATCCAAAAAAAAAAAAAAAAGATTTGTGCTGATCCCTGTGTTCGTGGCCATAATAAGAAGCTGGTAAAATGTTTCTCTAGACTTGACATCAGAAAGTTCAGTTTCTCTCATAGGGTTGTCAATGAGTGGAACAGTCTCCCTGAGTGGGTTGTTAATTCCACTTCAGTCAACTGCTTCAAGATTAACATTGACAAGTATTACTGTGACAGTGGCAGGTTCTGATTGTATTGGGTTTGTTTAGTCTTTGTTTGGATTAGGTGTTGGTTTTGGGTCTGTTCTATAGGGCATCTTATGGGGTTTTTTACCCTCCTTTGCCCTTAAACTTGTTATGTTAAATGTTACTCCAATTTTTAAGAAGGGGGATCGAAGTAATCCTTGCAATTACAGGCCTGTCAGTTCAGTGTTATGTGCAAAGTTTTGGAATCTTTAATTAAGGATAGTTTACTTAATTAAGTATCTTTTAGATAATGAGTTACTTAATCTGTCACAGCATGGTTTCCTGCCTAGCAGATCTTGTGTTACTAACTTACTGAGCTTTCTTGAAGATATCTCTTCATCTCTTGATTCTGGGTATGGCGTTAATGTCATTTACCTTGACTATCCAAAGGCTTTTGATAAAGTTCCATTAGGTAGGCTAATGGTTAAATTGCATAGGTTAGGGGTTCAGGGCAATTGGGCTGATTGGATAAATTCGTGGTTTCATGGTAGATCTCAGAGAGTTGCTGTCAATGGTAACTTCTCCCCTTGGAAAGAAGTCACAAATGGAGTACCACAGGGTTCTGTCCTTTGCCCACTTCTTTTCTTAATTTTCATCAATGATATTGATAGTTCTCTTACATCTCGTATAAGTAAGTTTGCAGATGATACTACGCTTTATAGGAAAATAAGCATTTTGGATGATGCCTTACTGCTGCAGAAAGATCTGGATAGGTTATTTTCTTGGTCTCAGACCTGGCAAATGTCTTTTAATGCAGATAAGTGTAAGGTCCTGAATTTTGGTCCCGAAAGTTTTAGCTATGATTATGATAACATGAATGGTAGTGTTTTAAGTAATGTCATCTTTGAGAAACTGAAGATCTGGGTGTTGTAATTACTGAGGATTTGAAGTCATCAAGGCAGTGTGCAGCCACCGCTGCAAAGGCTAATAGAGTGCTTGGATTGATCAAGAGGAATTTCATCAATTTTAGTAAGGATATTGTACTTAATTTTTATAAGCAGTTGGTAAGACCCCATCTTGACTATGCAGCTCAGGCTTGGGGCCCCTTCTATGACAAGGACAAGTTTGTTTTAGAGCAAGTTCAGAGGAGAGCCATTCGCCCTATACCTGAGGTGAGAAATTTACCTCATCATGCTAGGCTTAAACATCTTGGGCTTACCACTTTGGAGCTGAGAAGGATTAGGGTCGGAGACATGCTCCAGGTTTACAAGTTTCTTTGTGAAAGGAATCCCCTTTTGACTTGTAGTTATTTAAAGGTTCAAAGTAATTCTCGGGTGCGTGGGCATTGTAAAAAGCTGGAAAAGCCTTTTGCAAGTCTTGACATTAGGAAGCTTAGTTTCTCCCATAGAGTTGTCAACGAGTAGAATTGTCTACCAGATTGGGTAGTTGACTCCCCGTCAGTTCACTGCTTTAAGGTTAACATTGACATGTTTTTCCATGGCTGTGGTAGCATCTGATTTGGGGCTGTTGTCAAGCTTTGGTGGTTTGACTTTTGATTAGGGCTTGGACTTCAGGGCATCTTATGGGGCCTTGGCCCTCCTTTGCCCTTCAACCTGTTATGTTATATACTTGAGCAAGTCCAAACTTTCACACAATAGACACTTTTCCAAACAGCTTTTGCAAAGGATTGTGGGACAGAATGTTGGTGTGCATTAATTTTGCTACAGTGAAATGTCATTGACAAAAATTATGCATACCTAAAACCTTTCCCACAAATCTTTTGTGGTTACAATTTGGAAAAGGCTCAATGAGCAGACGGGTCCGACTTGGTGTGCTTTTATCTTACACTACTGTAGCGACAAAGTACCGTGCGGTATGCTCTGTCCATGTATAGGAAGTCCGTGGCCGACATCAGTGTGCAGGATTTCGAAGGTTCATGTTGTTATCATTACTGATCAGGGAGTAAAATACAACGGACCGTTTTTCCTATCAGATGTTTTGTTTTTTAAATTTATTTAATTAATTTTCACCCAATTTTGTCCGCAAAATGTTGTTTTTCATTAGATATTAATGAAAAGGACCTCTGAGATTTCCCGGGTGATGGTTTAGTCTCTTCCACAAGTTCCACGAAACTTTTTGTACGTCAGCGCGTGCAACTTGAGGCAGGGCGTGTCAGCGGGTGTCAGCGCGTGGAATAGAACAGATCATCTCAGCTCTGCGCACGATCGAGATCGTGAACTGAACAAAGTTGGACAAGACGCCACAAAATTAGAAAGGGTAGCCTACAACTTTGGGAAATCTGGTATACTTTATTCATAATTTATCTTTTCTTTATTTCCCTTGAAGATACTGATGGGGATTTGGAGAGTTTGAAGAAGGCTAACCTTAGAAGCTAGATTCTGAAATAGCCTAACGTTAGCCTAACAGTTAGCCTAGGCCTAGGCCTAGCCTAGGCTCCAGGCCTAACTTAGGCCTAGCCTAGGCTCTACCCCGAAGCAGGCCAAGTCGTCCCCAAACCAACTCGTCCCCGAGTTGGTTTGGGGACGACTTGGCTTGGGGACGAGTTGGCTTGGGGACGACTTGGCCCGAAAGCCTCTACCCTACTCATATTTTTGCTGTAACCTAGCCTACATACGATACAGGATACCACGGCCTTTTGCCAGTTGGCTCACTGGTGAGGTATTGTTGGCCTTGAAGGGGAAGTGTAATTGGCATTATCTCGAAATAGGCCCTGCTATGGAATTTTGAATGCAGACAGGGTTTATTTCGTCCGCGCGCTCTGCCATTTGCCAAATCCTGGAATTGTTGAGGACGTCGTTGCATCTCATATAATGGTTGGTTCTAAGTTCGAACAGGTTCTAAATTCGAACACCTAATTAAAATCATATATCAGTCATAAGACAGTATATTCTTCAATTACTTAAAACACCATTAAGAAATAATTATTGCTCCATGTGGTATGGTAAAACTGACAATTATTTGGCATCGAACAGTGAATAAATATTCCATGTAAATGAGGTGTTCGAATTAAGAACCTGTTCGAACTTAGAACCAACTACTATACAAATACAAATCACATACTTCAAAATGATAACAGGGCCTATTTCGAGAGTATATATATATATATATATATATGGTTAAAGATAGCGAAACAACACTGGATACAGTGCTCAGCCGATGGGAGTGAGTATAAATAATAAGAAAGTAACAAGACAGGACAACCTAAAGGTGGAAACATACGTCGGATTAACTGAAAACCCCTTCAAAACAAGATTCAACGGCCACAACAGTAGTTTTAGAAATGAAACCCAGAGGAATGCCACCACCCTCAGCCAATATATCTGGACATTAAAGGACAATAACGTACCATACTCAATTCTTATTCCACATCAAGCAAGAGGTGTGATCTTTGCGTAACTGAGAAATATTTCATCATCCACAAACCTTATATGTCTTCCTTGAATAATAGGAATGAACTTGTAAGTAGCTGTAGGCACCGTAAAAAGAAGCTGTTATGTGATAATAACTTTTTATAATGAAGCATAGAGTGCTTACCTTACTGATCTGTAAAACACTTAGATTTTGTGCGTATTTAAATAACCCGCGCACTCTTAAGCTACTTTTGCGCGTTCTAGTTCTGCAGATAATACTTTCTTCTGTGGACTTCATAATGGGCGCTTAACCTCTATGACGTGTCTATAACACGCGCGTCTCATTTTCATTTTGTTATTTTATACCCGTACCGTTATGCTTCGCATTTGTAGACTGAGGAGTGTAGGCTACAAACGTATGCCTATACGAAACAAGCTTGTATCTTGAAATGCAATAGTGTTTACTTTCTTATTATTTATATATATATATATAGCTTCTTGACTTAAAGACTGCCATCATTTTGCTATATGACAAGCTAAATACTGGGCTTATGTACGTTCACCGTTGTGCTAGCCAATATGACAAGCTAAATATTGTGAAAAGGTAAAGACGGCTTGCGCGATCTTAATTTTAGCGAGGGGAATGAGGGGTAGGTGGAATTTAACTCCTGAATACGGGATATTTACAGAATAAAAAGCAACATTTGTTAGAAATTTAAAAAATTTGCAGGGCCTTTTTCGAGAGTATGTATAGCGTGACAATCACCGATATGTTTGCTATATGACAAGCTAAATATTGTGACAAGGTAAAGAAGGTAAAAAGCAATATTTTTTTGAAATTTAAGAAATTTGAAGGGCCCATAGGGACTAGCTATCTTAGCCTTAATACTCTCGAAATAGGCCCTGCGATTTTTTAAATTTCTGAAAAATTTTGCCTTTCATTCCGTAAATATCCCATATTCTGATGTTGAATTCCACCTACCCATCATTCCCGTTGATAAAATCAAGACCGCGCAAGCCGTCTTTACCTTGTTTTAATGTTTAGTTTGTCAAAGAATGCACCATGGATTTAGTAATCAAGAAGCTATATATACTCTCAAAATAGGCCCTGCAAATGTTTTAAATTTCTAACAAATGTTGCTTTTTATTCCATAAATATTCCATATTCAGAAGTTGAATTCCACCTACCCCTCATTCCCCTCGCTAAAATCAAGACCGGGCAAGCCGTCTTTACCTTGTTGCAATATTTAGCTTGTCATATAGCAAACATCAGTGATGGTCAAGCAGCTGTTTATACTCTCGAAATAGGCCCTGTTATCATTTTGAGGTATGTGATTTTTATCTACTTTTCTTGCTGATGCTCGACAACCAGTGCAACATGGCTTTCATTGACGGTGCAGCCGAAGCTAGCCCTGCAGGTCCTATTTCGAGATATTGGCTAAGCATATATTTAATTTTCGATGTTATAATATTAATATGTTAGGCCTAGGATAGGGCCTAACATTAGGCTATGTGAAACTGAAACTTCAAGGAGGAACCAAATCTACCCTAGGCCCCTAGCCTAGACATAACCTAGGCTAGTTGCCCTATTGTGTTGTAACTTTCATTCAAACCAAACGTGTAATCCTCATGATATCAGGAAATAAAGGTACTGGATTTGTATTTTCTAGAATAAAGTGTCATTCCGCCATTCCGTTAGGCTACATTCCACCATAAAATTCGGCCATAGGTTTCGCACCTTTCGGCCACGGTCTAAAGGTGCGAAACCTATGGCAGAAAGGCATGTTGTAAAAATCTATGAAACTAGAAAAATTGTTGACATTGCAAACTACCGAAACATTTTCCAGGTCAGACAACCAGTAAAGGCATAGGCCTAGAGGCATAGTTTGTTGAATAGATTGAATGGAAGTGTAAAGAAAATAAGAACTTTGAATAGAATTAACACGTACTTACTAATGGATACTAATGGATTTGATTGTAGGCTGTGGGGAATAGTTTCATCCTTTTCAATGTATGAACGATGACTGAATAATGTCTTTAGACAAAGCAAAGATCTCAATTTAATCACACGTCCGCACCTGTGTACATGTATAGAGGATAACAATCATTGTACTCCATGGAGGCATAAGTGTTCATTGACACTGACCACTGTTTTAATCTGTAATCCAAGCACCAATCAATAATGATTCCAACAAATTTGTAAACTCCATTCAGGCCCGTTCCTGCAGTCTAGTAAGTTCCTACCTATCCTACTGTACCTTGTACAGAATAGTGTGCTTATTTCACCATAGAAAAAGTGCTGTTTCACCATGGCTGAATGGCACTTTTTCTGTGGTAGAAAGTACTGATGGTGGAATAGCACGGACCCCATTCCAAGGTAAAGCAGAGGTAATTTCACTTCTTCACCTTGACCAAAGTTGTTTGAAGAGCTCTGTAATACGAATGGACCGGGTCAGGTTCTTGCACATTTAGTCTTAACCAATATTTCTGCAATTTTGGCAATATAGGCCTACTGGCAAATTTACCCCCAAAATACCTGTGCATTAACTCTTGCATTTGTTTTCTTATACCTTTTTCATGATTTTGGGGGTTCCGGCATGATATTCATGAAAAAAATTGATGTTTATGAATGGGTTCTGTCTTGCTGTTACTAACAGAGACTGTGACATGTCGCTGTGCACCTAAAGTGGTGGCGTACTTGTTGAAAACCAATGGAACTCAGTGATTTACCAGGATTTCATAATTGATCAAACAAACGAAAACTGGGGACAAATTTTCGTCTGATAGCGTGGTATTTTTTTACTATGGGGAATTTAAGCAAGGGAAAGTGGATTATTTGGGAGATACCTTTTTAGAAAAAGTAAGCATTAATCTGACTGCTAGTCAAATGGTTCCTTTTATTGATGGGGGTCGCATGCCCTTCTGGACTGAGTTGAACATCATAGTGGCTCCCTTTTTTCAGTTGATAATGGAATGAGAAGAGCATGAAATGATCACAGAAAAGCAAGTTGTGAGCATGACTTTATATAAATATTCCATTCCCTAGATCTGACCTTTATTTTTTAGCTCACACATGTACACAGTACATGTGTGAGGTTATAAAATGGGCCAGATGGTGTCAACTTTTTAACAAAAGCCTTCTCCCTTTCCATTTGTGGAGATTTGGTTCTGAAATTTTGGTATATGATTGTTTGTCAGTACAGCATTATAACCCACCTACTTTCATTCCAGTGTAGGAGTGTTAAGCATAATTTTTTTAGCTATTTATGTAGAGCAGAGTTCATTGTGCCTGCTTAACAGTTAGCTGTTTATTCATTGTGCTGACTGCAGCGTACTTGGTTGTGTGTTCAATTGCTGTCTTGCAAATGCCTTGCAAGCAGACTGTTGTTTAGCAGACTGTTGTTTGATGTCTGACTCACCTGTGGCCACAGATCAGTGGTTTTTGCAATCATAGTGTCTTGGGATAATAGCACTGTATTGTGAAGAGAGTTTCATGGACTGAGCAGCTAGGGATACTTGACACACAAAATTGGGAGCAATTCTGTGGTCAAGTGTAGCCTACAAGAAAGGAAATAGGCTTAATGTGGTGGGGACATCTGTTCTGTTTCTAGATCAATTAAGTTGGTCAAGGCAGATGAAATTCAATACAAAGAAGTGCTATGCTATGCACATAACCCATAAAAAGAACGCAATCAAATACTCCTATCAGATGGGCAATTCGATTTCAGAAACATTTGAAAATCATACTTACTTAAGGCTGGAAATAAATAACAAATTAAGTTGGGCGAATCATGTCCATAAGGTGACCTCAAAGGGAAATCAAATCCTTGGCCTGCTTCGCAGAAATCTGTATAGTTGTAACCATGAGGTAAAAGCAGTGGCATACAAAACCTTAGTAAGGCCACGGCTTGAATATAGTGCCTCTGTCTGGGACCCCTATCAGAAAGACTTGAAAAATCAGCTCAAGGGGGTCCAGCACCGTAGTGCAAGATTCATCTGCAAAAATTCTAGGCAAAAGGCCAGCGTCACAGACATGATTTCTAGTCTAAGGTGGGAATCACTGGAGCATAGGAGGGCTGCCCAAAGATTGACCCTTATTTATAAGTCTGTCAATAAATTAGTAGCAATTGATACTGATTCTTACCAGTTAGTTCCTTCTAGTGGTGTGTCTACTAGAGCACATGCCTCTAGTTCTTTTGTGAAATTAACTGCCAGCAAAGATTGTTATAAATATTCACTGTTCCCTAGGACTTTTGCTGAATGGAACTGCCTCCCACCCAGTATTAGGGATGCCCCCACTGTGAGTGCTTTTAAGTCGGGGTTAAATTCTGTGAGTCTTGAAGAAATTATTAGTAGAGCCCATTTTTGATTCCTTGCCGTAGGCAGGCAAGGAATCTATGCGATGGTGATGTCGTGTGTGTGTTTGTATGTGTGTGTGTGTGTGCATGTGTACGTGTATGTGTGTGTGTGTTTGTGACACTTGCTTGTAAACAGGATATCTTAAGATAGGAATGTCCGACACTTTTCATATTTGGTATATAGATTTATCATGTTGAGAGGAAGAACCCTATTGTTTTTGGTAGAGGTCAAAGGTCATTTGAGGTCACCAGCGGTAAAATTGCGACAATTTCAAAAATAGCTTGTAAACACGATATCTTCAGATAGGAGTGACCGACACTTTTCATACTTGGTATATAGATTTGTCATGTTGAGAAGAAGAACCCTATTATTTTTGGTAGAGGTCAAAGGTCATTTGAGGTCACCAGGGGTAAACTTGCGAAAACGCCGAAAATGGCTTGTAAACACGATATCTTCAGATAGGATTGCCCGACAATTTTCATACTTGGTATATAGATTTGTCATGTTGAGAGGAAGAACCCTATTGTTTTTGGTAGAGGTCAAAGGTCATTTGAGGTCACCAGCAGTAAAATTGCAAAAACACTGAAAATGGCTTGTAAACATGGTATCTTCAGTTAGAAGTGACAGACACTTTTCATACTTGGTATATAGATTCGTCATGTTAAGAAGAAGAACCCTTTTGTTTTTGGTAGAGGTCAAAGGTCATTTGAGGTCACCAGCGGTAAAATTGCGAAAACACTGAAAATGGCTTGTAAACACAATATCTTCAGATAGGATTGCCCGACAACTTTCATACTTGGTATATAGATTTGTCATGTTGAGAGGAAGAACCCTATCGTTTGTGATAGAGGTCAAAGGTCATTTGAGGTCATCAGTGGTAAAATTGGGAAAACACTGAAAATGGCTTGTAAACACGATATCTTCAAAAAGGAGTGACAGATACTCTTCATATTTGGTATATAGATTTGTCATGTCGAGAGAAAGAAGCCTATTGCTTTTGGTAGAATTCAAAGTTCATCTGAGGTCACCAGCGGTAAAATTGGGAAAATCCCGAAAATGGCTTTTAAACATGATTTCTTCAGATAGGAGTGACCGACACTTCTCATGCTTGGTACATAGGTTTATCATGTTGAGAGGAAGAAGTATATTGTTTTTGGCTGAGATCAAAGGTCATTTGAGGTCATCAGCGGTAAAAATGTGAGAACACCGAAAATGGCTTGTAAACATGATATCTTCAGATAGGATTGTCGGACAATTTTCATACTTGGTGTATAGATTTTTCATGTTGAGAGAAAGAAGCCTATTACTTTCGGTATAGGTCAAAATTTATTTGAGGTCACCAGCGGTAAAATTGCCAAAACTTTGAAAATGGCTTGTAAACACAATATCTCCAGATAAGAGTAACAGATGCTTTTCGTATTTGGTATATAGATTTGTCATGTTGAGAGAAAGAAGCCTATTGTTTTTGGTAGAGGTCAAAGGTCATTTGAAGTCACCAGGGGTAAAATTGCGAAAATCCTGTGCCTAAAATGTAAAGAAAAATCTATCAAGCACTGTCAATTTGAAAGCAGGTAAGGTATTTGATGGCAAGGAATCACTAAGCCTTTTGGCTTTCTGGTAGAAATTAGTACGCTGGTCAGCCTTCTGTGCCTGCATGTTACATCCCGTCTCGCGGAGTTTATGCAGTATTTCACCAGAACCAGAACCAGAAGGCAAGTAATTGTGATGACTCTTTGAGTTCAAGTGCAGTAGGAGAGCCATTTGAGGAGCCATGCATGTTTTTATTTTACCAGTGCAAATTCACGCAGTGTTTCTTATGGAGTTCTAGGAGAAACTAAATGGACTTTGCAGTACTTTAAATTATGCTTGATACTTTCTACATATTTAGAATTTTTTCCAAAATGCTCCTATTTAAGTTTGTATAGCCCAACAGGTTTTCTTATGTACAAACTTTTGCAGTATTATTTGTAGATCGGTCAATTAGGTTGTTTTCTTTCGGATGTAAAAGTTTGCACTTTTTGAAAGGGGGGGGGGGACTTTTTAGCATACCTTGTGATTTTGCAGTAGGGTTTTGAGTTCTTTGGTCTTTTTGTACCTGTTATTTACCATTGTTAAGGTAAGAAGGTTTTGTGGAAACAGATAAAGAAGTAATGAAAGTTGGTTCTTTGAGTTGCTATTTTTAACAGACAAGAGAGAATGTGTGAGCTACAACAGCATTGCTGTTCTAGTTATTTTTTTTCACTGTTTCCAGAAACTTAGAACCTATATTTTACAGTATTTTTGTAACATTCTGTGCAGTTATTAATGTAACTCCACCACCCTCATAATCTTAAACCTTTGCTTAAAGTGCTTAATGTAATATCATGCCATATTTGACCTTTTGTTTAAAGGGTTAACAGCTCAGGCTTGACTGAAATAACATAATATTTGTTGAAAACTTACTTACACATTTTAGTGGAGTAACATGACTGAGTAAGGACAGCGAAAGGAATTGGCAGACATAAGTAACATAACCTAACAGGTTAAAGGGCAAAGGATGGCTACAAAAGTCCCCATAAGATATCCTGTAATCCAAAACCCACATAAAACAAAAAACAAATCACCAACACCTAAAGAGCCAAGAAATATTCTAAGATTCTACATCAGTCATGGAAAAACTTTTCAATGTTTACCTGAAAGGTATGAACTGATGTGTAGTTAACAACACCCTCAGGCAGGCTATTCCACTCATTTACAACCCTATGAGAGAAATTGAACTTTCCAATGTCAAGTCTAGCAAAAGACATCAAGCTTTTTACAATGTCCTCTCTACCCTGAGTATTACTTTGGACAACAAGCTAGAAAAGATTCCCTGCAGAAAGAAATTTGAAAACCTGGAGCATGTCTCCCCTATTCCGTCTCAGCTCCAAAGTGGTTAGTGGAAGCTGCTTGAGCCTTTGGAAATATGGTAGATTTCTAACCTCGGGAATGAGTTGAGTAACTCTCCTCTGAACTTGCTCTAAGAGCAATTTGTCCTTTTCAAGGAAGGGACTTCAGGCCTCTGCAGTATAGTCAAGATTGGGTCTAACCAGCTGCTTTTTCAAATATAAGCACAATTTCTTTACTAAAATTAAAAATTCATTTAATTCCTCCTGATCAACCCAAGCACACTATTTGCCCTTGCAGCAGTAGCTCCACACTGCCTAGATGGCTTTAAGTCTCCCATAATAACATAACTTGGGTCTTACTTATAAGTCATTGTGTTCAAATTTGTACCATTCACAGTGTAATCATACGTAGCATACGTAGCAGGGATTCTTAGAACCAAAGTGGAGGACTTTGTACTTATCAGCATTAAAAGACATTTGCCAAGTCTGAGACCATGACAATAACCTATCCAGATATTCTGAAGCAATAAGGAATCGTCCTTATCCCCAACCTTCCTTCTGTATAGAGCTTAGTGATAGAGCTATCAATATCATTTATGAAAATTAAGAAAAGAAGTGGGTGACTGGCTTGTAATTACAAGGTGAGCTCTAATCCCCCTTTTTAAAAATTGGAGTTACATTGGCAACCTGCCAGTCAGCAGGAACAAAATTTGAGTCAAGACATTTCTGAAAAATAATTGAAAGTGGAACTGATAAAACCTCAGAGCATTCATGAAGGATGACGGGATGGATCCCATCTCGCCCAGAAGCCTTACATGTCTTTAAACTCTCTTATTTTTTCAGAACCACTTCCTCAGCGAAAACAATGTCACTTATTGAAGAAGAGTTATTGGAACCCCTACAAATCCCCATGACAGATGATTCCTTGGTAAAAACAGATACAAAAAAATCATTTAACAAATTAGCCATACCCAATGATCACTAAGCTAACTAATGAACCATTCTCATCATAGAGTGGCCCAACCCCCTCCCTAACTTGCTGCTTAGATCTGACATAGGCATGGAAAGATTTTGGGTTATTCTTAACTTCACTGGCCAACTTTTTTTCAAACCAGGCTTTAGTGTCCTTAACCAAATTTAGATCTCCGGGCTCTGGTAGGCAATCAAGCCATCAGACTCCTTGCTGACCTTATAATGTCGCCAATGCTTAAGTTTCTCCCTTGACTTTTCAGGTCTTTGAGACCCAAAACCAAATGAAGCTCCTGAATACATGGCATTTTGGTAAAAGTCAATCATTTTATGAAAGAAAGAGGGGGTAACGAACCTTTTGTTGACTAATTTTTACAGAAACCAAAACTCTGAATGTGTAGATTCGTGAAGTTCTGTCCAAAGGTACGTTGCCAGGACGAAATTTTTTTTTTTCTTGTAGCAAAGGTGGCGCCTAAAATGTTAATATGCTATCATAAATCGCCTTTTCCAAATCCTGTTCTACTATTGCAACTATTTTTGATGACTTGAAACCTCTAAAAAAGGTCAGAAAATTTGGAATAAAATCATCAACTTCGCAAATTTCAAAAATTTAGTGTAGTGTACGAAATATTTGTTTACTTTAGAACACCCATTAATATTATTGCGACGTCAACAAGAATGTTAGATGTTTGCCTTTAGCATTTGTCCTATGTATGGTAAGTTCACTGTGAAAGTTGTCCACATTGACGCAACAGTTACACCTATTAGCATACTGTTGTAAACAAAGTTCCAAAGTCTCATAGTAAAATAAGGAAATTCTGCCACTCAAAAAAGATTTTGATTTCATTCCAAAGTTTTGACACTTTCCAGAAGATTCCAGTGATCAAAAAGGTTTTTGGTTGCTTCTGTAAGACTTGTAGAAGAATATTTACAGTATTAAATGATTGTTTAGATTGAAAAAATTTGCTGTCAGAAGAAAGTAAATTTCGACGGTTAAAACGACCACCGATCATCTCGCTGATTTGAACAGTTGGGAGTAAGGACTGTCTATACTGTAGTGAGTATAGTGAACGACCACAGTCTTTTACTGAGGACTACACTTATACTATGCCCTAATAAGGTCAATCACTCAACAGATGGTATTCAGCCAAGATGTCACCAGACCAAAATGTCCCCGTTTTTTAGCTACCAAAACTTCCCTGTACTACTGTATAGGCTACCGGAAGTCAAAAAGTCCCCACAGAGACTTTTCACTTTAGTCAGGAATCAAAATTTAAAACTCTTTGAGTAGGCTTCGAAGAAAATTTGAGCAAACATGAAATAAAATGGAGAATATAAGGATCTATTATGAGAAACTTAGGCAGGACAAATCTAATTTTAGGCCTAGACTAACATTAGAACTACTAATGTTAGAACTAACGTTATTTAGCTAGCCGTACACTATACGACTTTGCACATCAGATAACATTCTGGAGATATTTTTGCAAGGGGACATTTTGACCAATAGCAGGAAGGTTTTGGTACAGGGATGATTTGGTCAGGGAACATTTTGACTGGTAAGCCAACAGATAAAAACCTGACCTACTTTGACATTTTAAACCTTACTGCAGACTTCAAAAGACTTTGTTAGTCACTTCGGAAGTTTAAGTTAAACCTCAAACAGCAAACACTAGTTCCTTGGACACAATTTGTCCCTTAAAATCATTTCAAAAGTATGCAAGTGCAGGGTACAGGTGTACAACTGATGATTGACAATGTCCATTTATATGTATCGTGCATTGTGATTTGCTAAAAGTGACAGCCAATATTTCCACTTATTTCAAAATGTCTGGTTATTCAAGAAATTTTGCTGTTTAACAATTCTGGTAAACACATTAGAAGTTTTTGATTGAGATGAAGGATGGGTATAAATGCATATCTTATAGTAGTTAAATGTAACTGTTGAATCAGTCAATTAGAGAAAATAGTGTTTGAATTTCAGGAGATAGTTTTAAAGCAATTTGTAAACTGATACCTCAATGTGGAAGTACTGGCAAGAGTCAGTTGAGGAGCCCTGGCAGCTATAACCTTGTTCCCTGCAAAAAGTTTGTTATGTTTGCAACTGAGACTCCCAAAACCATAACCTTGGCTAAAGGTGTACTTAAGTATTATCACTACAACCTTTCAGTTAAAATTAAGTAATCAATTCATCTTCTTGAAACAGCTTATGGATATTTGAAATTGTATTCTTGAATCTGATATTATGCAGAAGAAAGTACAAGTCAAATTAAGTTTTCTTTTTAGTAAATTTATATTCTCTATTCCTCTCTTGACAGGAGTTGCTTCCAGAGAGATTCCAATGGCTAACTTAGATTCAAGTTATGGGGACTCGAGCTTAGACCAGAGCTTTGATCACAGTAAGCATTTCAGGAGTTATTCCTTCCTGGGAGGTTTGAGAAAAATAATCACAAAAGACACTAGTTACTATTTCTTTATCGCTATGTATCAACACACTATACAAGCCTTGAGATTTTAGATTTTCCAGGTGTGTCACAGATCATATTCCTCTGAAAATTAGGGGTGTGGAAGGTGTACTGTGTTGTGACCATCAACAAATGGAAATGCAGTGATTTTGAATCAGGGTTGTTGGGTTTTTTTTATTCTTTAAAAAGTTATGATTTAAATCAGTGGTTTAGATCAAATAAATTGATTTAAATCATGATTTTCCAATTAAAATCATGAGTTTAAGCAGTGCTATTAAAATCAAACAACCGTGCTTTGAATTGATCATGATTACTGATGGATAAGTTTAAGCAAGCTGGTTTGTAGCAGGGCCCTTCCTGAACAAAATTTTGGTATGGACTGAAATTTGGCAACTCTGAGGTTTTGCAGGGTTGGTACTTTAGTTACAATTGACAGTTTTAAGAAGTCTGTGCTGAAGGGAGGAAGGGAATCTGTGCAATGGTGATGTTGTATACAGTGTGTGTGCATGAGCTTGTAAATGATACCATGCCGGGTACAGGCCGCTCACGAGAGCTGAAGCCTCGCACGTCTTCCCTCGCTCACGCTGAGCTCGTAACTGGCGTAGCTACCCGAAAATTCGGACACTGCAATGAGCTCTGTCACGTGATATGCAACAGCCCGCCCTCGCTCCCGGCATTCATGTGCCACGTGACATAAACGGCTAAAGGGGAATTCCGACCATTTCCTTACGGGGAACAGTTCTGTGTACCCTGTAAGTCATTGAATATGGGTATGCCCTGTGTGTGTGGGTGTGTGTGTGTGTGCTGTGTCCATGTGTGTGTGGGTTTGTGACTCAGCTTGTAAACACAATATCTTAAGGTAGGGGGGTTCAACACTTATGGTGGGATTAAGGGGTAATGTTGAGAGGAAGAACCCTGTAGTTTTAAGTGGAGGTTAGAGGTCATTTGAATAAAAGGTAATGCCAATTGAGTTGTGCTCCTTTCACTTAGTGACACATTTCATCACCCTAGCTGTGTCTCATGATGTGGGGGTTTCCTGCTTTCACATTGACACAAACTCCTCAAACAGTCACTGATGTAAAATTCTTTTGAAAATGCCTTCTCTGTTGTGTAGAAGGATATTTTTGATGAAATTTTGTAAATTTTCTGTTTCCTTTAAATATCAGGCTTTGTAGATGGAGATGGTTCATCATCACTCCACAATCTTTCAAGACAAAACAGTGGGGCAGGACTTGGGAGCACATCATCGTTGCAATTAACAGGTATGGAGAAGACTTTATATTGGTATTGTCATTAATTGGTGTACAGTTACTGTACTATGAGTTGCAGAAGACTGGTACCATGTTTGTATTAACAGGGTGGCAAATGGAGATCGGTTTATCTCCACCCCCTCCCCCCCACTTATACGAAGGAGAGGAGAAACATCCCCCTCCCATCTCATATCTTGGTTTCCTGTTTAAGATGAGACACCTTTGCAGCAAGGTTTGAACTTACATCATAAGTAACCTTTTAAACAGTTCAGAATGCACTTCATAATGGCCCCTTGAAGGAAGTTTTTTACCCTAAACACCCACTTGTAACTTGAGCCAATGGCACCATTTATTTCTCCTTGGGATTTATCAGTACTTAGTAATCCCCCTTCCCCCCCCCCTTTTGGAGGCCAGTTTCTTGTGGAAACCCTGATCAAGCAGATACAGAATGTACTAGGTTTTTGTACACTTCTATCAGGTTTGGAGGGCCTGAAATATTTGTCTTGTTTTTCAGAAATCTTGGTTACATTTTCCTGGAGTTACTAAGGAAATATTTCATTCTAACACCTTGCTTTGCTTTGGATCTGTCTGAGGTTAACAGAGAAAACAGCATTCTGGGCCAATTACATCCAAATTGTTCCCCCAAAACTTCCACATTGTACCCTTGAAAGAGGGCCTGGCGAATCACTTTACAGCACAGTTCTTGTAGCCAAGAGCACTAAAGTGTAAATTCTGATCAGCATATTTATAACAAAAAAATTATTTTTTGGCTCACAGTATTATGTACCCTCCAAAACCTTCCATCTGGAAACATTTATGTTGCTTGCCAAGATTTTGGTTGGATGAAGAAGGTCAATAACTTGCACATTTAATGTACTGTACTTATTTGTAGATGATGATGATGAGAACAATTCTGATGCAGCAAAGACTTCCTACATAAATAGGAGAAGAAGCGCTCATACTCAAGCAGAGCAGAAACGGAGAGACGCTATCAAGGTATAATGTCTCTATGCTGTAATCATTGTCCTAAAGTTTTCCCCATTAGTCCACCCATAGTCAATGATCAGTTTACTTCTGATTTTAAGTTGAAATCATTTTAGCACTGATGTTTCTTATTATAGTTCACTTCAAAAATTCTTGTCCTACCATTATGGCATTTCTTCTCAAAAAGTTAAGTTCACTTTGACAAAAGTACCTATTACAAACTAAGTGTCAGCTGGAAATAAAGTCTCTGAGAGATTTTGATAATTTTGTATCTGAATCTATTTAGAGAGCTGTCAAATATGGAAATCATGTGATAAGTTTTTGGTCATCATCTTACTTGACAAGAAATGTAGAAGTATAATTTATATTGCTCATGAGTTGACATTGAAGGTTGTTTAACTTACTGCATTATGTCTTACCTTTGTTCTATTGAAAGAATACCAGGTAGTTCCTGACTCCAAGCTCATAATCTTTTCTTGCAGTTGATTTATTTGGCCAGATAGAGTATGTCTTTACCTTTGTTCTATCAGGTAGTTCCTGACTCCAAGCTCATAATCTTATCTTGCAGTTGATTTATTTGGCCAGATATAGTATGTCTTACCTTTGTTCTATCAGGTAGTTCCTAACTCCAAGCTCATAATCTTATCTTGCAGTCGATTTATTTGGCCAGATATAGTATGTCTTTACCTTTCAATTAAGGCATTTGTATCGCTTTTGGTAGTCATCCTTGTTATTAACACAATTGTATTCAACATTGATAGTAAATTTTGGTTAATTAGTTGTAAAAACTAAATTTGATGATTAAGTAAACAACTGCCCAAACATGGTAAGATTTTATCAAGATTAGCCATGTTTGATCGAGGTGATCTTTTATTAAACTCGGATGAGGAAGACTGCATTTGTTCCTTAAAAAAATGTTAACCAACTGGAAGTATCTTCTTTTATTATAGAGAGGATATGAAGAACTTCAGGAAATTGTACCCACATGTAACACAGCAGATTCAGTTGGATCTCAGAAACCCAGCAAAGCTACAATTCTTCAGAGATGTAAGCTTCCATAAAGACGTTTAGTCTCAACTTTCTCACTCATGAAATTTAAAACATGATGTAATAAAATTTGCACAACTGAATTAGAAAATGATAGTTCGGTAGAAACCTTAGCATGAATTGGTCCAAACTAAATGACTAAATGATAAAACTATTACATGAAATTTCCTCTCAGACTTTAAAGACTTTCGATAAACCATTTGGGAGCAGAGAAGGACTTGCTGCTTGGTCATTTCTCCAATGTGACATTCTGAATATACAGTGTTAGGTGAAATTTTAGGGAGACTCCTCTGCCACTTTGGTAATATTTTTTCAGTTTGAAAGGTACTTTGCATAGCAATGTGTTGATATTTGACCATAGTTGACCTTGCAAATGAAGTATGGAGTATTTTATGTTTAATTATCCTAAAACTACGTAGTCTCTTTAAAATAAACACCTGTGTTAAACTTGCTCTTTAATTTTTTTTTTTTTTTTTGGGGGGGGCAGCATTTCTTTTTCGTTGTGCATTATTTGCCACCCACATATACTGTTATACTTTTGATGGCTTTACGCAGCCTTATGTCAGCCTCACAATCATTTATTTCAATAGTCTTCTGGACCCTGAACTTCGTAAAGGCAGAATTTCTAAACATACTTATGTCTAATATGTGCAAAATGCTATCCCTCAGATATCCCATCGCACATAAAAAGCCTTTTAAAAATGTCTTCTACCTTAATAAATAAAGAATTTTTTGCCCCTGTCATTTAGCTATTGATTACATTCAGTATCTGGTCCAACAAAAGAAGAAACAAGAGGATGAAGTTGAAGCTCTCCGTAAAGAAGTAATGGCTCTGAAAATTATGAAAACGTATGTTATATCTGTTTGCATTTAACATGTTCATTTTTTTAGTATTGTGATGTACTCAAAGAATTATGGTAAGGTTGTGAAAGGCTTGTACAAATGGTTTTGAGTAGTGGTCAAGAAATTTGCTTCAATAACTTGTCTTGCAATCATGTTAGTGAAGGAGATCTGCTATTGTTTGCCAACCTTGTGGTCATTAAGCCCTTATCATGGGGCTATAAAAAAATATATCCTACACAGAAATTTTGTATTGATAGAGGCATCAGTTCTAACTGAACCATACATGAACTAAATATATTGCCTATGCAAATGTGTGAAGTCAAATTGCATGCAATTACTGTCTTAAAACAGTAAGTGCAGAGGTAAATGTGTGATTCTTTTTAAATTCCATTAAAGGGGAAGTGTAGCTGTTACTTGATATTAGGAGCTTCCAGAAAAAAAATTGGGAACCTCTGATCTACTTGGATAATGAAGAAATGTTGCTTTACATTTTGAGTTTCTTAGTAGGAAAATCCCTGACAATTTTAAGTCTTCTATTGTTGAGGCCAAAGTCAGGGTTCATTAAGTTTTCTCATCAAGAGCTAGAAAATATGGCCCCCATAGATTTGATATGATTGTGTGGCATTTTGGTCTAAAAAAAAAGGAAGGCCAATGTTTTTCCTTTCATTTTCTAAAGCCAACAGCAGATATCTGTGTCTTCATAAACCCCTGAGTTTTGTATAACCTTCCAAAATTGGTCAACCCTGGCTTGAGAAATGCATTAAGGAAACTGTCCAAGCACTGATAGAAGTGTGTTGTTGTGCATGTAGTATTATTTTAAGTTAACTCCTTTCCCATGATAGATTGAGAATCATTTTATGTGAAATTGTTGTCACAATGTGTCTTTAGGGTCAGTTGTTTTTCTGAACACATTGTTTTATAGGATTGAGGCTAAAACATTTTTAATTGTAATCCAAGAAATGGCAGATCTTAGTATTATTTGCATATTGTATAACTCAGGCACGTAGCCAGAATTTTGTCGTGGGTTTTGGGTCAAACCCTCTCTGTGGCTACACCACTGGTATAACTTAATCGGATCATGTAACTATATCAATGGTACATATTTGATGATGTCCACGAATACAAATGTATTATGTATGTATTGTGTTTCCCTTTAACACTGGTTTGAGATTCAAAAGAAGACTTTTGACACAAGTTTTCAATGTTTATGTAAATTGCAGAAATTATGAACAGATTGTTAAAGCTCATCACAATACCCCTGGACAAGGACAGAATCACCTATCAGATCAAATCAAATTCAATGTGGTAAGTGATGCAGAGTCCTTATATTTATAGAAAAAGTTAAGTAATGTAACGGCAAGGACAGAAATAACTATCAGATCGAATCAAATTCATTTTGAAGTTAAAGAATGTAACTCCTTCTAACTTATCAACTATTCGCATGAATAAACTACTTATTGGCATAATCTTATAAAAAGGGATCTAATACAGTCTGAGAAGAATTGTCCCAAAATTTGTTTAGGCATATTCATGAAAAATACTAACAATTGTAAGTTTGTTAAATTATATATTGACAAATGCCACACATAGAGACATGAGTGATGATATTTGTGATTCTGAATGGTCACAATTTGAAAGAGGTGTGTCATGAGAAAAAAGTGTCAGATTTGATGTCAGCCAGTAAAAATTGAACAATTGAAATGGGAATTCTGTTTCATTTTTAAGCTCAGTTTCAAATATTGAAAATGGAAGTTGCTCTTGGATGTAAATTTGAGTTGCTTACTTACAGTCATTTCATGTGGATAATTAATGTTCATTGTTTTGTCATTTTCAGTTAGGTATTACTTCACCATACCATGTTGTACTGGTCACATTAAAGCATATGCAGTATTTGTAGCATGAAAGCAAATTTCTGTTTAATAAAACTCATTTGGTATAAGCATGTTATGAGTAGCCAAATGGTTTTACAGATTCTGTATCTTTAATAAATATCTTTTTGTTCACAGTTTAAAGCTACAATGGACTCCTTGTTCCAGACATTCAATGCTTCAATATCAGTGGCAAGTTTCACAGAGTTGTCAGCTTGTGTCTTTAGTTGGTTGGAAGAGTACTGTAAGCCTCAGGTAATAAATAATTACCATGTAGCATTTTTTTTTTTTATTTCATCTCATAATGAAGGTTACTGTGTATTATTTTGCACAAGTTGAATTTGAATGACAGAACATTTGCGTAAAAATTTGGCCCTCCTCTTTCTTATACCTTGGTTGCATTGTTCTCAGGTTCTGTATGTTTTTTACAAAAAACACTAGTCACATCATGCAAATTAGTAACTGAAGTGTTCTCCAATATCTGTTTTGTTAGGATAATGCACTTGGGACAAAATTTGTAGGGATGCTAAGAATATGACAACAATCTTACCCCCAGGACAAAAATTTGAGCCACCTAAACAGAAGTTGTGTATTTGCACCCTTAAAGCAGGACAGCAACACTAATTTCACTGTGAGCATTGAGTATTGATAATCAGAAATGTACTTAGTCATCCAAGAAAGCTAAAATTAAATATGTTATATATGTGCACATAAAATATATTATGTATTTCAGCAAAAGTATTTCTTTATAGACAGTGATCACTGTTAACCTTTGCAGCACCAGAACAATAATGTTATCACAGGAGGACACTGAATGAAGTGGGTGGGACTTAAAGCCTGATAATCTTGTGCCAGACTGTAAATATCTACCCACTAATAAGTTTGCCTCTGGCTGCTCCTCTGATTTAACTAAGAGAAAAAGCCTTTCTAATCTATGTTAATTAGTTTGATGAAGTTTTACAGCTCAGTGTAATGTGAGACCCAGAGAAAGATACAGCTGCATGTTCTTGAGTTAAAAATCCCTTTGTTCCTTTGTTCTTTCAGTTTTCATTTACTGTACTGTGATATGTTTCACAACCTAATCAACTCCTTTTTGTAACGTGTATACTTTCTCTATTGTTCCCTAAACAGACATTGAGAGAATTGGTGATTGACGTTCTGCGCAAGTTAAATAACAATCAGTTACTGTGAGAATGTACTGTTATACTGCTGCCCCCAATGCCAACTGCAATTTGTTACTTGCCTTAAATATGTCTTGGAGGTGCTGGTTATTCTTGTCTCAGCATCTCCAGGCACTGACAGGGATGAAACATGGCACCAACTATTTTCATCATGAGGGATCTATGAAATTTAAAAACGTCCTTCATTTTAGAGAGAATGTCCCTAAGTAAGGCATAGTTGTATTATAATGGACCTTTTGTGTCAGTATTCATAACTTTTCTTTGAAATGATTTATGTAGTATGTTGACATTGTGACCTCTCAACCACTCTCTGTAACAGCTATTAAAGCAGTAGCGTACGAGATGTCCTCAGAGTGTCCCTTTAAAGTACTGTCTGGTAAGTCTCACTGCTGGGCAGGTTGCCTTTGATAATTGCTGATGTGTGTACACCTGTATTGAAAATACCAGAGGACCTTGATCAGAATACACACCCACCACCTCAGCCTGAGGATAGTAATAATAATACCTCGGATTTATAAAGCACACATATCCATGGTGATCAAGGAGCTGTACATAAATCTTTCACAATTTTTTCAACTGTGGACCAAAATCCAGGTTCTTGGGTAAAGTAAGTGGTGTTTCATTTTAACAGGAGTTCCCATCATTTAGCTATAATTTGGGGTAGGATTCTCTACTAAGCATGAAATTATAAATAGGGTGTGAAAATTTCATGTGTGTATGATACACAACTAGTGTGGACTTAAATATTGGGGAGATAACATGTACCTAGGAACTTAGGAGGTATATGTCTATAACATGGTGTAAACGATTATAACACACAATGCCTGTTTTCATTTTACCATGCTCATTATTGTATTAAGTACCTGGTATATGCTACAAAATAACCAGATTTCTCTGGTCCTCATTTTTGATGGATATCAGTTTGTGTATGTGTGTGCACACTCAGTGCCAGTCGTTTTGACTGTTTTCTTTAGAATAGTAGTTTATTCTTACTGTGGGATAAGCAAAACTGAAGAACAAAACAAGAAACTTTCATCCTCTGGGATTTGATGAGAGGTCAGTATTTCCCAGTGAATGTAAATAATGTTAGTATTTTACCCATTTTCTTATGACCTTCATTTCATGGGACATTGTAAATATAAAAAATCATGTGACACACTTATAATAACCTACATGGCAGAATTGAAGGTTGTTTATTTACACTTCCCTAACCTTACAAAACTACTTCACTTACATCATGTAGACAGACCATGCCTCCAGATTCAAGCAATGCAATATGTCTTCAACTTTGAGCAATGCAAGGTTTCTTCATAATTTGGGGAAACCTCTCAAAGAAGGTTTTGGTCTGAGTGATGTATGTACTACACATCAGCTATTAAGAAAATGGGGTTGATTTCATCATATTAAAAACAGAATAAAATAGAAGCAATTGGAACTGTAAGATTTGAAAGGTATACTCAAAGTACTTTGTAATTTTCATGTCACAGGCTATTTCTCATGCAAAGCAGTTGGATACATTTTACAGCTGTGGTTATGTGAGATAGTCTTTGCCATCAATCTCATTTGCCTTTAATATAAAGCATATACATTACTGGGCTGTATGTGAGGGCCAAGGCATCTTTGTCAGTCATGCAGCAACACATCGCTAGGGCTTTGATTAAACATTTAAATATATGGAGTGCTTTCAATTACATCACAAACCTTGCCCCATTTGATGGGCAAAAGAAGTATAGTATACTGGCTAATATAGCTGGATGAGCACTGAGAATCAACTGAAGGGGGCACATGTGGCTGTTGCGCTAAAACACCAATGATTTTTGACGGACAGTGGACTTTGCTTACCAGTTATATGTCACATGAAAGCACTATATTGGAGAAAAATAAAAGTTAAAAATATTTGGAAATAGAGGTAATGCTAATCTGTCAGAATTCCAATTCTCTGTTTTCTAAATTTTTGTTATTTCTCTTTAATGGGTGAATCCAATCTTTTTCTTCGCATCATTTACCCTTTATCCACATTTTCTTTACAGTACAAAAGTTTCCTTCCAGAATATTGTAAATACAAAGGTTTTGAAATTCTCTTGCATCAAACGTAAAGGATATGCTTTTGTTTAGCCCCAAAGTATGATATTGTTCTTGTTTAGTTGAACTGTATTTGTACAGTTCTGGCCTTTGGCTAGAATTACTTGTGAAATTACAGTATGTTTCAACAGTGATGGCACTAGGACTTAATTCATGATAGGAAAAGTTTGGGGGGGGGGGGGGGGTTGGGGATTTAGCTAGAACATAGGAAGCATTGCAAGAATTGCCCACAGATGACTATTTTCTTTGCAGGACTATTGGATGGAGTGCAGGAATGATACAATACCAGCAGTGGGTATGAGATGATGTAGATATAAAAGAAATACACTATTAGCAGACAAAGGAATGGGAAGAGTTTTTCAAACATTTTATTTGGCAAATAAAAGTAACTCCACAAAGAAGTTTTCAATATCTTTGTGGGCTGCACATCAAACAGTATTATGCAGTAGTCTATTACCTTCTATTTCATATTTGTGAGTTTGTCTGTTGGTGGTGCCAGAAAGAGCTTTGACAAGCTGGAGATTTGGGGAGTAATGTTTGATTGACAAACATCACTCCATTTTTCATCTCAAGAACTAAAAAACAATTTTCCTTTAAAGGACACAGCCCCTTTCCGTCTAGACCTGTACTCCATATCACACTGCTGCAAAAACCTCCTCCCATTATGGCATAATCCTTGTTACATGCTTGTGTTAAACTGTCACTTTAAAGGACACAGCACCTTTCCATCTAGACCTGTACTCCATATCACCTCCTCCCATATGGTGGCATAATCCTTGTTACATGCTTGTGTTAAACTGTCATTTTAAAGGGCACAGCACCTTTCCGTCTAGGCCTGTACTCCATATCACCTCCTCCCATATGGTGGCATAATCCTTGTTACATGCTTGTGTGAAACTGTCATTTTCTAAATCTTTATTAATTTTTCAGACTAAGTTAAATTTTAGCATGGTGGACCTTTTTCTAGTCACAACCAAGTTTATGCATGTACATAGCTGAATGACCTAGTAATGGTTAACTTACATTTATGGACCCATTTTGATGGGTTTGCAAATACAGGGATAAAGAAAATCCAATTGTTGTCTTCTTTTTTGACCATGCATACATACAAAGGTTATATTTTAATTTTTCATATGAACATCATTAAAAGACTTTCATGTCTAGATGACAAAAATTGGAGACTACATTTAGCTACAAATTGGGAAATTGCAGGTTTGTAGGTACCACAGGTCATCTCAAATTGCAGCTTCAATAAATTCTTTGTTTTTGTGGCTGTGAATGACCTATGCTTTACTAAGTGTGATCCATGAGGGAATAAGTCTTGCTCAAAGCTGTCAAAATCCCATGGCCATTGCTATTTGTTTCTTTAGTATGAGACCATTTCATCCTCAGAAAACACTAGCAGAACTGATATATTTGTTTTAATGTGCAGTACATTGGATAGGTATAGATGAACAGATTGTAATGGTCTGATTTTAGCTGGCCATTACTGGGGTCCATCACCTTTAATCTTTAAATTTCCTTCCTTACCTGTTCCATGGATTGTTGTACACTGGAGTGTATCTTGATTTTCTCAATTTCACTGAATAGGAGAATTTGAAATTCACATAAACAATAAATAAAGACAATTAAAGGTTGATGGACCCCACTAATGGCTGCCTACAGTCACTAAAAACAAGGACTAATCAAATTCGTCTATATGATGCATCATTTTTTGCTCTTTGTAGGTAGAGAAACTTGGGAACATACTGCTGTCACTACACAGGAGTAGATTAATGGGTGAGGGTTGTAGCAGGGCAGATATATATTAATATTAGAACATCATGCAGTTCAATTGACACAAAAGAAGTCTTCTATTAACCACAAATTTTTGATTTAAACAAAACTTATAATCAATCTTATCAATATATGACCTTGTAAAGTACAAAATTCACGTCTACAAAAATAAATTGTATTGGCAAACTATCATTTAATATCTTGATTGGATTGGAGTGTACTGGAAGCTAGCAAGTACTGTTTTATATCACCTCTTTTCATTAACTATTCCTAAATTTTTCTAAATGAAAGGAATATTCCGGTGTCAATTTCAAAGATCTCACATAAAGATTAATTATTTTTTATTACACTCCCTTCAAACCCAATAACTATAGCTTGTTCATAGCTCAAGATATTCCTGTTTAAAGACTCGGTAATACTGGCAGATTGCTTCCAAAATCTTTCACTGTTCTTCAAAATTGGAGTAACTAATATGACCTTGAAACTTCACACCAGTAAAACATTGAATGATGTTGTTTGAGGTTGACCATGAAACTTGTTAGTGCAAGGGTTGCAGCTTTAAAAGTGTCATATTTCATTACACATGTAAACATTACATAAAATTACAAAAGATTCTCAATCTGCTGATATGACATTAAAGATTTCCCAGAATGCAATGTGTTACTGTGGTTTGAATATTTCCTTTAAAAATTCATAACTTCTGAATGCAGCATGCAATTGAGACAGAATTTTCACCAATACAGAAAAGAAAAGGACCTTGACTTTTTGAAGCTCTTGAAAATTGTCACCGGAATATCCCTTTAAATCTTGGTGACCAGCATGACTCAAATTTACAATTCAAATTATATTTACATCAACTCTAGATTGAACCAAAAATTTTATCATGTTATCATAATTTTGTTTTCAACTTTGATAGCTGCTCCTATCAAAGTAAGTATCAGTTGTATAGTAGAAAGGCATGAACCCTATACTGCCCCTGCCCTCCCCCAACTTGACCCCCTCTACCTCCTACACACTTGTGTATTGATAGCTGCTCCTATTAAAGTAAGTATCAGTTGTATAGTAGAAAGGCATGAACCCTATACTGCCCCTGCCCTCCCCCAACTTGACCCCCTCTACCTCCTACACACTTGTGTATTGATAGCTGCTCCTATTAAAGTATCAGTTGTATAGTAGAAAGGCATGAACCCCATACTGCCCCTGCCCTCCCCCAACTTGACCCCTCTACCTCCTACACACTTGTGTATTGATAGCTGCTCCTATTAAAGTAAGTATCAGTTGTATAGTAGAAAGGCATGAACCCTATACTGCCCCTGCCCTCCCTCAACTTGATCCCCTCTACCTCCTACACACTTGTGTATTGATAGCTGCTCCTATTAAAGTAAGTATCAGTTGTATAGTAGAAAGGCATGAACCCTATACTGCCCCTGCCCTCCCCCAACTTGACCCCCTCTATCTCCTACACACTTGTTTTTTGATAGCTGCTCCTATTAAAGTAAGTATCAGTTGTATAGTAGAAAGGCATGAACCCTATACTGCCCCTGCCCTCCCCCAGCTTGACCCCCTCTACCTCCTACACACTTGTGTATTGATAGCTGCTCCTATTAAAGTAAGTATCAGTTGTATAGTAGAAAGGCATGAACCCTATACTGCCCCTGCCCTCCCCCAACTTGACCCCCTCTATCTCCTACACACTTGTGTATTGATAGCTGCTCCTATTAAAGTAAGTATCAGTTGTATAGTAGAAAGGCATGAACCCTATACTGCCCCTGCCCTCCCCAACTTGACCTCTCTATCTCCTACACACTTGTGTATTGATAGCTGCTCCTATTAAAGTAAGTATCAGTTGTATAGTAGAAAGGCATGAACCCTATACTGCCCCTGCCCTCCCCCAACTTGACCCCCTCTACCTCCTACACACTTGTGTATTGATAGCTGCTCCTATTAAAGTAAGTATCAGTTGTATAGTAGAAAGGCATGAACCCTATACTGCCCCTGCCCTCCCCCAACTTGACCCCCTCTACCTCCTACACACTTGTGTATTGATAGCTGCTCCTATTAAAGTAAGTATCAGTTGTATAGTAGAAAGGCAAGAACCCTATACTGCCCCTGCCCTCCCCCAACTTGACCCCCTTCACCTCCTACACACTTGTGTATTGAATGGCAAAATTATATTTGTCCACACTATGCATTTGTACTTCTGTTTGTAAATGCTCGGATTTCCCTTCCATTGTTTTTAAAATATAACTTTAAAATTATTATGCAAACCCAGTGGTTAGGGTCCATGCACATGATTCCACTCAGGTCTGTAACACCATACCGAAAGGAATGTAAAACAATACTTTTTTTTTCCACCATGCAATAAGGGATAAGACAGTGCTTCTCTCTAACAGCAGTAAGTGCATCACATTTCTATGTAAATGTGTTTCCTTTATAAATAACATATCCCTTTTACAAATAAACTTAAAAATCCCTCTTTCATTTCATGACTGAAACTCTTTTTCAGGTAACTGTAGTAAGATCAGATCAAATGACATGCCAAAACAAATGTGATATATAGTGTCAATACTCCATTAAAATTTCAGTCTAAATTTATTTTGAAGTATGGTTCAATTTTAAAGGCATATTTTCATCATCCCAAACAGTTCCAATTCTCCCAACCTACTTACTTCTAGCCCCTCCCACATTTATCTAAAACTCATCTTTATCCAGACACAATCCTAGTTTATTGCTTCATGGCTTGTCCCAGTGGCCAAACAAGTCCATAATATGTAATCAAGACACTCTCAGTGCCCATTCTGTGTAATTTAGCTATGATGCATTGTTTGAATGTGATGCCAATCAAAGAGCTGTACCAATTGAGAGTTTTGCTGTATGTATACTGAAACTGTAGTTTGGGGTGATGAATGACTGCCTTTAAGTTTGGTTTCCCTTAAGTCACCTCTTACGACAGGTGGAAATACTGTACCATGCCCAAAGAGAGGTGGACAAGTTTCCTCCTATGAAGATGAACATAACAATTCCTTTAATGCATTGAAGTATATCTAGACCCCTTTCCCCAAGGAATTATATATACCCCCTCCCCACTAGTTCTTTTGGCTAGACCCGATGTGTAGGTTACAATTCAGAGACACACTAGCAGTACACACACTGGTAAAATACAATATATATTCTCAGCATGATGAAGCAATGTTAAAATGAAAGGGGGAGATACAATATACTAATGAAGCATTTTTCATGTTTGACAAAGCAGGCTGGGCACAGTGGTGGCACCAAATGTCAAAACTGGGGAGGGGCAAACTAAGGGCCAAGGATAATGTTGGGGGCAAAAAATTTTGGGGCATTGCAAAACCAAGCCCAAAGTGCTCATTCTTGGGGGACGGGGGGAGGTCCAGAGAAGGAAGCCCCTGGGAAGTTCTGAGGTTTTAGCACATCTCTGGATGAAATAGTTTTCTTTTAGGACTTTGCTCAAAAGATCGTCACCCTAGATCAAGAACTGGTCCTTAGGTTGTTTTGCCATTATAATACATCTTATATCACTCAAAAGGCCATGACTATAGCCTCCCAAATATACCAATTGGTTGGAAACAGCACTTTACAACCTCACCTTAATAATTGTTTCACTCAACACAAAGATGGTTGTTCAAAACCCAATTCCAAGATGTGGGTGCATATCCAATGAACATTGTCTGTCACATCAAGAATATGATTAGGTTGCACTTTATTTTTGTAATCTGACAAAAATCATACATTTACACAGGTTGGCAAACTTTTGGATGCTTCCAACCAAAAATGAAGTTATGGTAACTAAAATGCACAAAAACCGGGCCATAACCCAATCCGAAGTCACTGTAGTACGAATCACACTTTAACATAAATAATTTCTCAGTGCAACCTACTATTCTGAAATTTCAATTGAAACAAAACTGACCATCTATTAAAGAGTGCAACAAACATGATCTAACAATTAAAAAACACAATGACTTTCTGGTAAGAGGTGGACACTCTAGCTCTCACACCTACTTTCTGCATGTGGCATACAAAAATTGAGAATATATTCTAAAAACTTGGAATAAAACATAAGAAACGTTACTGCTACTACTGATGGAAACAACAAAAAACACGGTAGTTTCAAGTTGTATGTTACACTTGGAAGAACAAATTGGTGCATTTGGCATGCCAATTCATCATTTTCTTCACTTGCAAACTAACTCATTTTGTTGCTGATAAATAAATTTGCTTTGATCTGTGTAAAAGTGCTCAATTGGTATGAACCCCTCAGTTTTTAAAACTTTGTAGCCACACCATTTTTTAGTTAACGCACAAAACGATCGCAAGACAGGATAACTTCAAATTGAAAGTCTCTATGTAACTGTTCGTCCTGAAACATTACTAATTATGCTCATAATTAGCATTGCCATATGGCAGTACCCTGCAACATCCTTGCTCACTTATCAAAATTGAACCAATGTGTGTTTTTTTTTTAAATAAAGAAAGTCAAATATTACCAATACTGTTATACATTTTTGTACTGCATGGGCACACAGTTTTAAAATGTTATCCAATAGTTTTTTAAAAGCACTGGCAAGAAGTTCTGAAAAGATTGATGATGTGATGACCAAGTTTTGGTGCAAAATATTAGAGAAATACGTTTTTAATGGGCTCTTGATTCCTCTTGATTTTCAATTTGCTTTCGTCAATGTGACAATCTTCCTCAATGATGCATTCTGGGAAATTCTGATAAGCTTTACTGAATCACCCATTATTTTCAAAGAGGGGCAGTAATGGCTCTATAAAGCCTATCCCAAAACCACGGTCTCACATCCTTCTTGGTGTAGTCACATGGTGTAAGGTGCAACAAAATTGCTGGCATGTCACATGGCGAAACAATCACCGGTATCACCTTTCTTGACTGACCTCCTGCAAAATGGTCCAAATAAACACAACATGAGACAAAAATCATATCAATTAACACCACATTTGATTATATTAACAGATTCATAATATTAACAGATACAAACATCTGGTAGACAACTCTGTACTTTCTTGCAGCTGACATCACAACTGCACTCACATTGTAGGCGTACTGCTAAGATAGTTTCGTTGTTCAATTTGTGGGGATAGGATCATGTTTACATCCTGCAAGTCATGGGAATAAGCAAAACCTTCTGTACAACAAGTGTTTTGACACTGGAGTTTACTCAGAAATTTTTGACAATTTCCTAGTTAGGTGAGATTTAACGACACAGCAATATGAATGTGTTACATAGTGTCAGCTAGATAAAACAATTCAAGTCCGTCCCTTTAGTTGCCTCTTACAACAGGCATGAAATACTGTGGGCATATTCTTCACCCCCAGCCCACATGGAAATCAAAATTTCCTGGAATTAATCTTAATTAATCCATCCATAATATAAGGAAGGATCTTCAGTATGCATGGGTTTGTGAAGTGGACATTATCTTAGTTGCCTTTTTGGTGTAAAAAGTTTGCATGTTAATAGAGTGGGACTGAGAACTCTATTCTGTCTGTTGTACTCAGCAATAAGATTTATACTTAGTGTCATATGCACATACACATGAAAACAAGGAGACACAGTACACTATGTTCTGAGGTCAGTTTGTTTAACCCATCATATGCCCTGTAATTCCATGAAGCAATGAATTACTGAGGTCATTTTGTCTAACCCATCATATGACCCTGCAATTCCATGAAGCAATGAATTACTGAATTTGCTTATTGACCACCATAGTTTATACATCATCAAGTTGTCTGCAAAACCAGTAACTTCTGTTTACAAACATAAGATATTTGAGGCAGTACACTTGTGTCTCACAAAATAAACAGTAATGCATTTAAAATTAAAAGGTTTCATAAACAAGGAACGACAAGATAAGCTACATGTATCTTGATCCTTTAAAAAATTCTTCTGTTTGAGGATAAACCAACTTATCCGCTTGATACATATGCAGGACATCTTGATGACAACCACATTTTGAATAATGCCAACTCATGTGAATAATTGGTACATAAAATACTCAAAATTTTCAGTATCTTTTTTTTTTTTTTTTAAGGGGGTTGGGGATTGGTTGGGGATAATGTGGGTAAAGAGCATTTTGACCTAGGTTTTAGAACCATGTTTTATACTTTAATGGGATTGACAGACTCAAGAACAACCTGGATTGATAGTTCTCTAGCTTCACCACTTTACCAACATCATTTTTTTTCATGTGCAACAATTTAGGGAGAACACCAAATCTTCACAATGAACATGTACAAACCTGGCTGTAGACCGACCCCAAATTTGATGCAGAAGTTACCAAAGTCATTCTTGAGAAATTCTGGTGACAAAATAACCATCATTCTGCGACAGCTGATGAATGGAAATGCAAGGATGAAGATATAGATAAGATGAAAGAAATATATCAGACACTGTCTTTCTACTTAAATAATATGTCAGTGCTTGTCAATTCACTGGGGTACCAGTGTACCCTCAAGGGTGAATTCAAAATGCTCAGAGAAGGATTTTAACATTCTGCATGCAAGACAATTTAAAGTTTAAAAGGCACTTTGAGATAAAAGGCTTCTTTGCAAGCATTCACATGATCAATGTTCCTAACCTTTTTAACTCAAGGAGGAATGATTAGCAAGTACTTGCTATTCAACCCCAGTACCATCTGTAGACAACAAAAAGTTTTGAGTACACACGTTATTTCCATGCATTAAACCAGAATGCAAAAACGCATTGAAGTTTCGATGATACATAAATGTTCTGTTTTAAAGAGTGCCATCATGCACCATTATCTTCTCATTCAAATGTTATACAGTACTAGCATGTTCAAAAAATAATTTTGTCATTCCAGATGACCTTTTGACCTCCATAAAGCCACACATAGCTAGACAGACAAACAACAGACAGACAAATGGACAAAAAGCTATCTTGAAAGATCATATTTAAAAAGGTTTCCAGGCTTTGACCCCTGGAGATTCCAGATGACCTTTCATATCTGCCAAAAAAAAACAATGGGGACCATCCTCTGACCATAATGCATCCACATACCCAAATGTGAAATCTATCCAAGTTTCCTATCTTGAGATATCGTGTAAGCAGGATTTTCAGACTTTGACCAGCAGTGACCCCAGATGACCTTTGACCTCCATCAAAAACATTAGGTACCATCTCCTGACCATAACGCATCCATATACTACATATGAAATCTATCCAAGCTTCCTACCTTGAGATATCGTGTTAACGAGGTTTTCAGACTTTGACTCCCGTGACCCCAGATGACCTTTGACCTCCGACAAAAACAATAGGTCCCATCTATTGACTATAACGCATTTACATACCAAATATGAAATCTATCCAAGCTTCCTACCTTGAGATATTGTGTTAACGAGATTTTCAGACTTTGATCCCCAGTAACCCCAGATGACCTTTGACCTCCGCAAAAAACAATAAGGACCATCTTCTGACTAAAACGCATCCACATACCATATAGGACATCTATCCAAGTTTCCTACCTTGAGATATCACGTTAACAAGGTTTTCAGACTTTGACCCCTGGTGACCCCAGATGATCTTTGACCTCCACCGAAAACAATTGGGTTCTTCCTCTCAATATGGTGCATCTATGTACCAAGTTTGAAAACTGTCAGACATTCCTATCTTGAGATATCGTGTTAACAAGCATAGTGTCACAAACTCACACACACACGCACACGCACACGCATTCATACATACACACGCACGCCATCATGAATGCATTGGTTTCTCTTATCATCAAAACCAAAAATCCAGTCAATAAACTGTTTCCCTTGATTCAAAATTTTAGTCTGGTTGTAACCACCAGATAATATTTTCTCCTTGATTTAGTGTGTGACTTGAAGTGTATCTCAAGTCCAAAAAAAAAAAAAAAAATCAAAATACAAAATTAACAGCATGAAAAATGAATTCTTACAGCCCAACTCCCATATTCATTGGACATTCTTGAGCCAAGATGTAAAATGGTGAAATTCATTCACTTAAAACAAATTAGTCCCTTGGGCAATAATTTGGAACTTTCTTGTTGTATAACTCACATTCCCTGCTTTGTATCCCTTTAAAATTAAAAAATGTTTTTATGACCTTGAACACTTCCTGTTTGCTTGCATAGCATGTTTCATAGAGAGAGTTTAATTTATTAAATCCTTCCATAAGAGTTAGAGTGATATCACACCTTTCAACAAGAAATAAAAAGATGGTAATTTGGGTACAACAAGAAAGTCACAGCTTCAATATTGTGCAATATACCATTTTAATTTGAGTGGAAAAACTTCAACATTTTATTCCTGTGATCAAGAATATCCTATAAAGATGGGAATTGAATTGTTTAAATTCATTTTTCATGCTGTTTAATATACATTGTGAATTTTTTGACTCGAGGTACACTATAAGCATTCCAAAAAATGTTGGCATTTCTCGAAAGTAACAGATTCTCTGCAGGACAACCAAATTCTACTGAAGGATTGCCCTTTGGACACAGAAAACATTTTTATTTTCCTTTAAGGCATACAGTGAGGTTTCCATGAGATTCCACTCTCCACTTTGGTAACTCATCTTGTTTTTGAATGGTCTAAAAGCAGTTTTCAAGGTTTATACCACTTCACCACTGGTGACCCCAAATGACCTTTGACCTCCTCCAAACTGGGTGATAAACCCCTACTCACAGAAATGCACAAACATGAGAAGCTTGAGATGAATCAAAGATTTTCTCCAAAAATTTCACCCAAAAGATTCATTCAACAATTTCTGAATTCTGATGACACATATTCACATCAAATTTCTACCAATTTCTACAGGGGGGTTGAACATTGCAGGTCTTTTCAATGCTAAGCATGACAATTCAAGGTTTCCTTTCAAGAAGTATTATGCCTACAATCTTTTCACATGGTTTTGACCTCTGTGGACCTTAATGGTCTGTAAAGTAAAACAAAAATTATAATATCTTTTTAATATGTGGCATTCATTAGCCAAGAACAGTATGAGATCCCTCAAGGCTATAATTTTTAAGATACTGTATTAGGATTAAAAACAGTTTTCATGATTTCTGAATTTGTTGTCCACTTCTTATTTATGATGCTTTAAGTTTAAAATATTTTGTATTTTGATAATTTTAAACAATTTGTTTTATTTAAGTTCTTATTCAAGTACTGAATTTCCCTTTTGATACTTACTAAAAGTTGAATTTGACTTGAACTTGACTTTTTTATTGACATAACCTTCCATAAACTTAAATGCCAGTATAGTCAAATCCAGACAATCAAGTGATGGTCTGATTTTGGTCGGACATAACTGGGGTCCACTACCCTGAGTCTCTCAATTTCTTTGCTTACCTGTATCATGAGTGGTTGCACACTGAAACCCCTTTTGATTCCCTCCATTCCCCTCAATGTGAGCATTTGAAATTCATATAGACAATAAATGAAGGCAATTTAAGGCTGATGGACCCCACTAATGGCTGCCTGCAGTGACTAAACACAAGTGCTGATGATATTGGTCTATACACAGTAACATTCCCAAAACATTCCTGAAACTTATTTTCAAGGAAGTGACGAAGTCGATTCTTCGGAAACATTTTTTAAAATGTTTTGAAATTGTTGCACACCCTGTCCAAACTGTGCAAAAAACTGAAAACAAGCATATTTTGGGGTTTTTTTTTTCGGTTTGCTGCAAGTGAATGTTTGGGAAATGTTGCTCATATGCGTATAGTCCTTTACAGGCCTTCCAATTCCAGCAAACATCAAAAACCATAGTCCAACTTTTTAAAGACAAAGGACGGCATCTATGTTCTCAGTATGTGGTTCTCTGGAACCTGTTTTTTTGCTGTATCCATATTTTCACCCTTTGACTACCAGAAGGGCACCAAATGCCCCTTTATCTCCAATAAAAACAATACAAATCATCTTCTAAATACCAGCATCCACATACGAAACATCCTTATCTTCCTTGTAATATCTTAGTTAAAAGCAAAGCATCACAACCACAAACACTCAACATGACCATCACAAAACTTCCTGTTACCTTCCACAAGACATGCAAAAAGAATTGTTGAAACTCACCGATTTTCAATTAATTCTGCTGTAACAGTTGCCATAGACCCTCCAGGTACAATATCCCTCACATCAATACAGAGTTTTAACTTGTACTGTCCTTCCAGTATGTCTCTCATCTGCTTGACAAAACTAAAATCTTCATGGCTGTAACACACATATGCATCAAACTTCTCAATCTCACCTAAGATGAAATAAAGGTAAAAATATTCTAAATTTATAACGGAAGGCACAGTACCTAATATCTCACCTATTAAGAAAGATGAAATAAAGGTAAAAATATTCTAAATTTATAGAGGAAGGCAAGGTACATAATGTTATGGCATGATATGGAAACAGTAAAGTAATAAAGTGCCAGGAATAAAGATTCATCAGTCCAAATCTGAAAGCAATTCAAATTAAGATTAAAGGACCAATCCTCTCATCCCAATCTACAGTTCTGGTAGGGGTTTACCAGAATTCTTAATTGGCTCAGCTCTTTGACTGAAAGCTAATTCAAACAATGCAGAGTACCAAAGCTTATATTACACAGCATGAACTGTACTGAGAGTGTTTTGATTTTATCCAAATTGAGCTTTTCTATACTCACCTTGAAGCAATAAACTGAGATGTGTCTGGATAAGGATGAATTTCAGATAATTGTGGGAGGGGCTTAAGTAAGAAGGTTAGGAGTATTGGTACTGTTTGGGGTGAGAGAATTGAGCCTTCAAGGATAGTCACATTTCAGTGGCGTAGCTAGGATTTTTTCCAGGGGGGGCAAAGGTATGAAATTTCCCCAAAAATTTTCCCCGTCAATGTGTATGTATTTCATATAAAATATGCAACCTTACAAGTATAACAACATTACCTTGACATTTTGTAATACTACCTGCATTTTAATCTTAAAGTACAACATAGAGCAATCGGAAATAACAAAGTATATTATTTTGGTAAACAATATCTGGTTTATTGTATGTACTAAAGCACTGGCGTACGCAGGATTTCTCTGAAGGGGGGGGTGCAGTATATGGTCTAAGGGGAGGGGTGTCCGGAAATTATTTGACGTTTTCAAGTAGCCTACATGCAAAATGGTGCAAGATTTTCGACTTTGACAGGAACAGTGTTAAAGGTTGAATCGTGGTGGCTCATGAGGATAAAACTAAAACTTTTGTGTCTTTACATGCACTCTTATGCCATTTAGGCTACCTTACGAAGTAAAACTTGTCATTAAATTTGCACACTTTTAGAAGTCCAAATAAAAGAGCATTGATCGGTATTTGTGGTTTTTCTTAGTCACAAAATGTTATTTTGTCATAAAGATTATATAAGCGGAGCGCCACCATGGGTTGGCGCGGAGCGCAGAGAAAACTTGGAAAAATCAGACCCCTTAGATGGCCGGAAATGGCATTTTCCAGGCTAATACGAAGAATCTAGCCAGTCGCTTTCTTCTATTGTCGTTTGCAATAAAATTCTCACTTCAAAATATGTTCGCAAACTGCAAAGGGATCACAGAGTTAAGAGCTAATTTTACTCCAAATATGTAATTTTGCCCAAAAGACCGAGCGAAGCGCCACCATTGGCTGGCGCGGAGCGTAAAGAAAATTTCGAAAAATCAGAACCCTCAGATCGTTAAACTAGCGTATTTGTGCTTGTAAAGAGAATCTAAACATGTAGTTTTTTTATAGTGGGAAATAGAGTCTACCTTTTTAAGTAAAAATTGGAATTTGACAGAATTTGCCTAGGTCTATTTGTAGGAATTAAAAAAATTGGCATCACTGAAAGACCTTGCAAGGACAATCCTTCCCCTTTGAAAAAATTTGAAAAATTGGGTGTCCTTATAAGCATTCTGGTGCCACATATGCTATCTTTTGAAGTAAAGTCTGTGTAAATAAAGTTAGACTACGTACTTTTAAGAACAAAGAAAAAATGGCATCAGTGAGGGGGGCATGGCCCAATGGTCTCCTCTTCGCACGACACTAAGGAGGCCTAATAGTGGCTCGATCACACAGGATATCCTGTGAGAAAAGCAGTCTGTTATGTGTAGAAGGCCACAAGGTACTTATTGTCCATTTATTGATACACTCAAAGTGAGCAGAAAGCTCTTTTCCCGAACTAGCTTGTAAGTTTCCAAGGATTAGGCTAAGTAACAAAATCTAAGTGTGCCAACGGTTCCCGTTAATTCTAATTTCTAGATTAACTTTAAGTTTATCGTTGGCCATGGATTGTGTCAGCCCGATCCATCGTTATGTACACAGAGTAAAATCGTACAGCTACTGCTAGCTTGTAGAAGAACATAACCTTGGGGGTCTACGGTAGTGACTTGTCAGTTTTCACATCCTTTTACTGATGAATTCCCAAAGTATCACCTGAATAACAGCTTCCTGTGCACTGAAATGCGCTGATCATAACCCCTGTGCGTATACAAGCACAAGAGAACATTCAATCTGCTACGCGACGAGGGCATTTCAGTGGAACTCGCATTGGGCCGGTTCCTGAGACACTGACGAAATCTGAGTTAATTTGTTGCATGAAAATACGAATTATGTATTTGAAATGTCTCACAATTTCTTATTCTAACAAAAATTCTGAGAAATTTTTGTGAAATTTTTGTAATAATAAGAAGATTCATCAAATTTCCCCATTTTCATCAAATTTCCCCAAAAATTTTTCCAGGGGGGGCAACTTGCCCCCCTGCCCCCCCCCCCCCCCAGTAGCTACGCCACTGTCACATTTCAACTGAGGGCTACAGATTAGAAGACAACCAAACTCTTTTACAGGTGATGCATTTACTATGGCAGTTGGATAAAACTCAAAAACACACACATAGGCATATGAGGGTCAATAATTACTTTAAAGAAGGGATAAATTTAGAATTCTGGCATAATTAACCTACTTGTCTCATTTTCTACAACTACAGGGTTCTAGCCAGGAAAAATGTCAAACTGAGTGAGAGTTAATCAACACTGCATCATTGTCACATAATGTTTGCCATATCTCAAGATCTAAATGACATTGTCTGTGGTTAGTTCAGTAAGGTGCTTGATTTTTAATTATTTCCAATATCAGTGCAATCATTCAATTAAATGTTTATATGTCTGATACTGTGCAGTGTAACCTATGTTTAGAATATGCATACGATGAAATTCCAACTAGGTGGTAAAATTTCAAACTGGGTGGGGAAATTTCAAACTGGGTGCTGACTTGAAAAAGTAAATTCAAACTGGGTGCAGCACCCAGTCTGAATGGCCTGGCTAGAACCCTGAACTAGTTTTACCCTTATTTCAAAGTGTTCTATTTAGGCAGCAGGATTGCCTGATTACTATTCTGGTTTTCTTCTCAACACTCCCTCAAAATTTACAGTTGTCAGAAATTAAAATTACCCATACCTTTCTCTTTAATGTTAGTTTTGTATGTTACAGCTTATAAGAACCCCCACCTCCCTGTAAACCAAGACATGGACAAGTATTTAAAATGGACAATCTGCTACCCCTCTCTCCCACCTCCTCAAAATTTGATATCTAGTACTAAGACTGGCGACATGAAACTAAGGAAAGAGAATGCCTCCTTTCTGTATAAAGTCACCATGTTGAATTTTTCTTTTAATGTTAAAATTAGGAAAGTTTGACATGTTAGGCAAAACAGTGTATCTGTACATAGAAATAAATACACTCATCCTCCTTCACTAAGTGCCCCCACCCCCCAGAAATTGTTCTAATATTTCCTTCCCAACCTCCTTTTCAATCCACAGGACCTTTCAAAAGGCCACAAAATTGTTTACTAACTAGTGCAAAAATACAACAAAGAATGCTAACCACTCTTCTGAACATAAATTTATGCTTCTTTCAGTTTCTCCACAACCAATTTCTAAACATAAAACACAGACATGTAGTACTTCCTCCATAACCATCCAACTATTACTGACCTCATTTAAAAGGAGGTCATTGTGTGAATACTTGGCATCATGCCAGACCAAATTACCCTGACACAAGATCACACAGTGTTTCAATATACTGTAAGGGGAATCCCCATGTTATCTGTAAATCAATAACAACACTTTGTCAGTTACTATGTAAACAGTCATATCAGAGGCTTTGCACTTAAATAGAAACAAAAAAGTGTGCTAATATACTGTACATTTTGTCAACAGTCAACTTGTTGTAAATAAAACAAAGTCTGGGTTAATAAAATATGGCACTCGATTTTCTACTTTGTAATGAGATACATTACTTCATCTCATGTCACTACTCCATATTTATCAAAGATGTAACTGTAAAAATATTTCCTGATTTCCTAATATTGCATGTCTAGAGTTAAATTCTCAGGAAATTCATTTGCTTAATTTGCCAGTGTCAACTTGGTGGGTATGGCCAAGATGGGGAGAGTTTGTACATTTTTTCTGAATATTCAAATTTTACTGCATAAGCATACTTCAAAAACAGGAAAAGATAGCATTGTTTTGCACTAAGCCACCTCCTATTGTGAAAAGTTGATTTTAATGAGGAAATAACCTTCCCCTGGCTGACAATCCTTGTTAAATAACAAAGTTATGGGAAATTGACCTCTGCTTCTCTTAATCTCTGGTTTATGAAAGGGATTACTTGCAGCATTCTCTTGCAGATTCACAGGATTGATTTGGCTTGATGGAGTTTTACAGCTCACCAGCTAACCTTCTGGTTTTATCAGAACCCACAGCCTTCAGTTTTTCCAGTTGTGAGTCACTTAAACCTGGTTTTCATTATTTAATTGCTTATGTAGAATATCACACAAAACAGCAGTGGTAAGAACCGTTTTTTAAAGTCTTTGATATACGAATCAAAGTGGGAATCGAATCTAGACCTCCTGGATGAGAGGCTGATGCTCTCGTGTTCACATTCACAGGGATACTCTAGATACATGTAAGAGCAACTCTACACTGGCATATTGTTGAGGGTGTTTCACAAGGGCATAACTTACACATTCAGAAGCAGCTGTGTACAGTGTGTTATTGTGTCATTTTAAGCAATATGATGCTGCACTGCAAATTCAACCACAAGGAATGTTCATGAGAGCTAACAACTAACTGAGGCAGCTCTTTACTGTGCTTGGTATTCCCTGAATAAATGCTCGATATCAGTAGCTGTGTAGATTAGTCTGCACCCTATTATCACAACGATCAGTCTACTTCACCCTACACAAATGAGTTTCGATATGAGGCTCTGTTTGAACACTAACCATGCACACATCTATTTCTGAAGAACAGGAAGTAGGGCTGACCTCCTGGGACCGAAACTCCAAGATCCGGTCCTTCATTGGTGTATATGTGTCCACATGTCACTGTCCCATACTTGGCATGGAAGTTAAAGTAACACTTTGCTTAAAGGAGCTTATTGCGTTTGTTTGGTGTTTTCCGCATTTCAGGTATCTAAGCACCTCGGTACCTTGCTGAAGATTACATAGTATCTCTGACGATTCAACTTTTAACCAACAAGCTCTAATTACCCAGTAATTAACGTTAAAATTAGAATCGAAAAATTTGTTCACCCAAACAATTATGCATGCAAACCTCTCCTTTCTTATTTTATTTTCTCCGGTTATCCAATCAAATTGGTCATACTAATGACGTCACACAATGACAAACTGTCAACTTGTTTTGGTAATTGGTCACTGAATACACCATACTACATGAACATGTGTACTTCTTCTGCACACTGTGAAAGACACTTTATCGAACCTTTGAAAATGCTCAGTAAATGAGCTGACTGTCTGAGAAAATGCTTAGTATAATGGATTGTGGGAATCTAAAGTGTCTGTAGGCAAATGAGAAACATCGAGTCTGATCGGGTTTGTCCCAGACAACATGTACTGTAACGTTAGGTCTAACAGTACTGTAACAGCTGGGCCTCCCTGTGGTAAGCCAGTGTAACATAAGACCTATTAACGTTACTGTAAACCGAACAACTGACAACTAACGTTATAGAATGATGTATTCTGCATGTAGCAATCAGCTGTTGCCTGCCTCTAAATAATAAATTCGAATCTCGGGAAAAAGATCTAACGTTAGCCTAAAACTAACAGCAGAACAAAGGAAAGTAGCGTTAAAAACCTGTGATGATGCCGACTCCATTCCGTGGGCATAACCGTCTAACGTTTGAGTTTAAATTTTCCATGAAGTTAAACACTGTGCACAAGGCTAAAATGATTTACGAAGCTTCTTGCATGGGCAAAAGACAATGTACAATAACACACTGCTACAATTTTTGAATCACGTTCAACAAACACACGGGACCTAGCATACCGGCTCAACGTGACCTTTGACATAATATGCATATTCAATACAAGAATGTGGGCGCGGCTTATCGTTTGATAATGAGCATTTATTTCAGGAAAACTGTACTTCTTTTTGTTAAAATTTTGACGACATTAAGAACTTTTCCTTCCAAAGTAAGTTGGTTTTAGAATTGTAACAGTGTAGCAGAAGCATCAAAGGGTTTCTAGCGTTGAAATAAGAGGATTTACAAACGCAATAAGCTCCTTTAAGAAAGGTGGTTGACATAATCAGGTAGCCCAGCTAAAAATATGTAATAGCTGTATAATTTAAGAGGGTAATTTGTCCAGCAAAAGACATTGGCTGGATTGGATAGTACTGTAGATATCCATCCCCTCAACATACAGTAGCCAATGTGTTCAATATCATAATTTTATATCTGGCTGGAAAACTTTGTGCCTAACAAGCCCAGGTATGGTACCCTAGTGGTAACACTCCATAGAGATACCTTGTGCAATAATACCTGGTTCAACATTTGTCCTACACTTTTTCGAGCATGACATGGTTATGCACTTATCAATTGTAAGACCCACCATTTGACCCCTACGCCAGAGATGAGTCAATCAAATTTGTGCGATGTTCATCCGAGAATTGCATTATATTGCACGCTAATAGGTGCATCATACTGTAAGAGTGTCATTTTGTTATATCGCAAGACAGTGTGCAACATCAATGATGTTTCGCTGCTTCATGTTAATTACTATTCCACTGTTTTAGTTTTGTAAGTATGCTTGTGTTATATTCTATTGTTTCAGCCTTGGAGTAAATTGAGTTGTGAATAGATGGGTTTGCTACAAGTTTTCCATCCTCTCTGTTCTCCTGTTTTCCTGTGTTGAGTTGTCACACCTCAGCACCAGGATTTCTACATACATTATGTGTTATGCCCAATACGGAATTCTCTAGCGAAAAACCATCAAGCTACTGTACTGTCTTTTGATACTGCAGTACCACATAATGTTGCTTTTGGCAATAACTTGTAGCACTTTGGACACACACTCTAAGTGCACAATACACTTTACTCATACATATACATTAGCTACCGAGAGCAGCCTCATGACGTCAGGACTACTGACCAATCACCATCAGCTGCATCGAGTCAATGGAGAGTCCAACATGTGCCAGACAGCATGCTCTCACCAGAACCACTCTAGCTCTAGCACGCGGAACATCTACTCCTAGTGATTACTACTCTAGCCAACCACAACATAAGGACGCTGAAGTAAGCCACTGGCTTCGCTGAAACCAGCTACCTTCGTGGAAATATTACTTAGCCAACTAGGCCATTTTACTAGAAGTCTACCACTTGAAATCTCGGAGCTAATTTCATCTACTACTCGTGTCTGTTTCGAAGCACGTAAAAAGCGCCCTATTCGTTCCACCAACACGGACAGTCTCGTGAGTCGGGCAGCAGCTGGCAGCTCGACATTTATTACTTTACTTGGGACTGTAGTGTTGAGTGGAGCCATAGTGCCGCTTTTGCAACAGCTAAGATTCGTTCGCGAGGACACAAGGTTCCGTTGTAACGCCATATTGTTTCAACAGTATTGACGGGGCTGCACAGAACACGGCAACATGAGGTGAGACTACCCAGCTTATTTGTTATCTCTAACACCTCCACAAAAAACTTAAACCCACATTCTCTTATCAGGGGTTATTCTCACCAAGACGAAGGACTTTTTTTTTGGCAAACTGATGCAGCAAAGCTGCTAACTCATTGCCAAGTGAACTGTGTCCTAATTAAATAGGATTATCTAACTGATAGCATATGCTTCTTTAGAAAATTTCGTGAAGACAAGCAGAAAGTTCAAACTCAGTGCCCTTCGGAGAGAACGCATCATGACTAACTCATATTCTACTCAAAATGTGCGTCAAAGACCATGAAATGTTGGGTCAATTTCATGACGAAGGCATTGCACAAAAATGTTTCAACCTCCCAAGAAACACTGACCGAACTAGCCCAGGGTTCAGAGAGTGCATCTTATAATTGGTAAGTGCTTTGCTTTAGCCTACTAACTTATTGTTACCAATGTATATTGGTAGGTCTTCCTTTGTCACAATCCCTGCATGCATGGAACTACACTACCAGCTCCATGCTCCATGCACACATTGGTTGTGCCTGCACCACTGTACATAGTGTAATGTATAACTGTTACCAGGGTTGCCATCAGACCATTTTGCGAGCTGGGTAAATTGTGATCACCGTCTTGGGAAAGCAGTCTAAGGGGGAGGGAATGTCCCCATCCTCTTTGACAAATTATTGCAGATTTGAGAGTGCTCACAAAAAACAAGGAATTATCACTCAATTCTAAAGAAACCTAAGAACTTTCTTCAGGTAGGGTAAGAAATTTGTGCCAGGCGGTGATGCTAAAATTGATGGCAAGTACCAGGGGGATATTTTTAGAGCTGGGTACGTAGCACCGCCTGGTGTGGTGACAACCCTGACTATTACTTACCTCCAATATTATCTCCCATGGTGATTCCTCGGAATTCATGTCCACTTGGAAGTGCACTGCTCACTGAAAACAGCAAAGAAAGCATCAATCATATTTTTGTTTCAATATCCATGTGACAAGGCTGACAATGCAAGCATAAAACACTTATAGCAGTTGTCAATTTTATGCCATACCATAACGTGAAGAAATGAAATCCCCACACAATTTTTTTTTACAATGGTGAATTACAATATTCTTACTAATAAAATATAAAAGCAGTAAATATATCTTGATAGGTACTGTAATGTGCATGATCATTAACACAGAAATCTTGCTTTTATGCAATATGAACCAGAATGGAAGAATTGATAGAGAAGTCCAGTGACTTCATTACACTAGACTTCCAACAACTGTCAACCAGAAATAGCTCATATGATACAACACACAAAACTGCAACTTTCTTGCATCTGTTGTTCCACATACAGTTGGTGTGATCTTAGTGTTCTGGAAAGATACAGTCTTGTGTTCATTTGACCTCAAAAATTCTTGAGAATTTGCCATTTCAGCAGACCTCTGTCATCTTAAAAGATAAATAGGAGCTTTCTACTGGCTCAAATTAATGAAACATCTTATGAGGTATGAAAACTATCAGTGTTTTTTAACTTGAGACAAATTGTTATCAATATTTTCAGAATTTGATCCCCAGTGGATGCAGAGAACCTCTGACCTTCAAAGTAAGAGACTATTTAAATCCTCTCACCATACAGTACCCTAAGAGAAGGCCTCATTACTGTGCAGTGCCTGTGCCAACTTCCTGGTCCTTGAAAGAACTTGTGAACTAGTAACCGTAGATGACCTTTGATTCGGCCATCATAACATGTTTCTTTCCATTTACCATGAGGTATCCATACACCAAGTATGAACATCATCCAAGTTTCCCAGGCTTTGAGCTTTATATTCTGCAGCTGGGCTACAAATCACACTCCTCAGAAAAGGAGTGTGGTAGCTGTACTGTTTTGGTAAACTTCACAGATTTATATGAGCTCCAATTCTTCATCTAGGTGTGCAAAAAATCACACTCTTCACAGTCATTTGAGGTAGCTGATGGTGTGCGATCACGCTGGCAGGCCTCAGAAATCAAGACCTGCTTCCTACCTTATATATTGTGTTTTGGCTTTCAGAATGTGGCCTTCGGTGACACAAGATGAACTTTGACCTCCACAAAAATGACAGACGGTCTTTCTATTAACAAAGGGCATCCACATACTAAGTTTGACTCATCTATCCAAACTTCCTACTGTACCTTGAGACATTTTGTTAACAAGGTTTTCAGATTTTGCATGATTACTGACTGCCCCTGATGAATTTTATTCCAGTCACTCCAAAAAATGATACAGGTACAGTATATGAATCTTCCCCTCCATAAGGGCATCTTCAGTATGTTTCAAGTTTAAAAAGTCGTAACTTCCCTTATTGAGCATACATGTCACAAACGTACACACACACACAGGTAAATGTGACTGACTTGCTCTTTTCACCACAACAAAAATCAAAGAAGGATTTAAGCAAAATGTTAAATTTTTATTCCAGCAAATGAAGTCACTAGGTTTGTGTTTAGCCTAAAGAAGGCTTAGAGGGCAACAGAGGTCATGGCACATCCGCACATCCACAAGGAATGTTTTGATTCTTCTAACCAGAAAGCCAAAAGGCTTAGGCTGCTGAAATGTAAGGCCCTTTTTCACATTGACATTGCTTTGTAATGTTTTTCAATTAACAGGGCTACATAATGTGCCCACAAAGTACACAGGCAAGGCATCCAATCTTCCTACATTGAGATCCCCCTTGCCCGTTGTGATCCCAAATGACATTTGACCTCCACCAAAAACTTCTGGGACCATTTATTCACTATGCACCATCTACATGACAAGTTACAGGACCCTACAAGTGACCTTTCTGGTAAGACTGTGCAGGAAAGCTTGTCAGGCTTTGAACATGCTGACTCCAAATGAACTTTGACCTTTGGGAAAATCGAATGGGATCATCTTCTCAATACAATCAACATACACACCACATATGAGCTTTGTCACATGTACCTTTCTTGAGATATCGTGCTTACGAAGTTTTGACCTTTTGAGCTCTTGTGACCCCAAATGACCTTTGACCTCCACCAAAATACAACAGGTATCATCTACTCAATACAGCCAACTCACACACCACATATGAACATAGTCACATGTACCGTTCTCGAGATATCATATTTACAAGGTTTTGATCTTTTGATCTCTCTTGACCCCAAATGACTTTTGACCTCCATCAAAAACAATAGGGATCATCTACACAATATGACCAACCCACACACCAAATATGAGAAAAGTCACGATTAACTTTCTGGAGATACTGTGTTTATACAAGCAATTTTTGAGAAATTAACCATTTGACCTATTGTGACCCCAAATGACATTTGACCTCAACAAAAATATATAGGGATCATCTACTCAATATGACCAATCCACACACAAAATGTGAGCAGTCACATGTACCATTCTTGAGATATCATGTTAATGAAGTTTTGACCTTTTGACTTCTCGTGACCCCAAATGACCTTTGACCTCCACCAAAAACAGCAGGGATCATCTACTCAATATGGCCAATGCACTCACCAAATATGAGCATAGTCACATGTACCACTCTTGAGATATCGTGTTTACAAGGTTTTGACCTTTTTGACCTCTCGTGACCCCAAATGACCTTTGATCTTCACCAAAAACAATAGGGATCATTTATTCAATATGGCCAACGCACACACCAAATATCAGATTAGTCACACTTCTCCTTCTTGAGATACCATGTTTACAAGCAATTTCTAAGGAATTTACCTATTGACCTCTCATGACCCCAAATGACCTTTGACCACCACAAAAATCGAAAGGGATCATCTACTCAATATGACCAACCCACACAACAAATATGAGCGTAGCCACATGTAGCGTTCTTGAGATATCGTGTTTACAAGGTTTTGACCTTTTGACCTCTCATGACCCCAAATGACCTCTGATCTCCACCAAAAACAATAGGGATCATCTACTCAATATGATCAACCCACACACCAAATATCAGATTAGTCACACTTACCCTTCTTGAGATACCTTGTTTACAAGCCAAAGCCTCACATACACACACACACACATACACAGGGCACACATACACACACACACAGACACACACACACATACACACGACACCGCCATCGCATAGATTCCTTGCCTGCCTTTGGCAAGGAATCAATAAATCCAAACTTGATTTGATCTTGGACAACTCTTTTGAGTAAAAGCAGAATCAGGCTTTGAGTTCTGAGGTGTAGTAGTGCAATCACTCTAATCACTGTGAAGAGGGTGATTTTTTGCAAACCTAGATCTGAAGAGTTGGGAGCTAAATAAGTCAAATAAAACTGCATATCTATCACTCCATGATTGTCTAAGGAGCATGATCTGTACAGTAGCAGTGTAGCACACCTTGAGAATCTAAAACTCAAGACCTACAACAGGACAGAAGCAGCTGAACACCACTGAAATTCATCCCAAAGTTTAATGATACAGAGTACTTCTTGTACAAGTCTGAACACTTAAATTGAATCAAAGTATACTTTGTAAAAACTGTAAATAATTCTGGAAAGGTCATCCAACCAAAACTAACTGCACAACATTTCCATTTTTCAACTACATAAAATCTAATCATTCACGACAAATCAATACTGTAGCTAAGTTGCTACATTCAATACAGTATTCCCTTTCCACTCATAATCTGCACTATGTAACTATGTATCATTTGCCATTTTCAACAGTCTTCTCTTAGTCTAAAATTTCTAGAGAATCAAAATGGCAACTAAAAATCACTGCAAGAACACTTCTTACATACTGTAGCTTCAGTATACTACTTTACCTTCAGGATCTTGAACCTTTGAAGCCTCTAGTTTCCGTCTTGCCACCCATTTCTCTGCATCTTGCACTAGATTGAGGTGAAGAGCACATAAGATGTCCTATTTAGTTTAAAACAACTGAGCAACAGTACGGCATACTGTAGACCACATAACTGTACAACTGTATCAGAGAACAATTTATCCGGTATCAGATCACGTTTTACTACACAAAATGGACAAATTGCTGTATACAAATTCATGCAAAACTGTGTAGCAGATTTTGTACATAAAATACAGTAACATTACTTAACAGTAAACAAAATTGATGAGTAATTTTTGAATACTCAACTGTTTCCTGTGTATGCAGCATTTTCAGAAGAAAGAAAAGGCAAAATACTAGTTTGTTAAAGGCCTATCAAAAAGACACACTATTTCTGTAACTACAGATTTACTGCTGTTGAAATAAAAAATGTCTGTATCTTCGTTTCTTATTTAATAATTTATGACAGCTTTGCAGTACTGAATAACATACCACTCATACAACACGCCTATCCAGCAGATACCTTAAAACTTCACAAAAACAAGTTTCAACATTTAGCAACATTTAACATCTACTAAGATTCCATCTTGTGCCAAATGATCAATAAACTTAAAATGATGACAGAAAACTGTACTAAGGAGCCCATCAGGAAGTATTCAACATGCTGTTAAACAAGTATAAAATGGCAAAGCCCATTACGGTTGAGAAATATCAATTGGTATGTTAGGTTTCAGGAACTTTCTTGTTGTGTTTTGGTCTTAGTAGTTTAGGTTTCTTTCAAGGCTTGGTTTGTTGCTTTGTCTTTCTTTAGTGTTATAAGAACAAGTCGTGTCTATGATAGTTCAGAGAGGGGGGTGCATATATTTTTTAAGCCCATGAAACTTTTCGTCACCATTGCAAACATTTTGCCACACAAGATTAAACTTGGAAACCATTCAGGAAAATTGAGTAAACTCCTGTCATAAATGAAGTTTCAGGAAACTGTTTCATTTTGAACCCTCCAAAAATTTGACAGAAAGGCTCTTAAAGCCCTTTGAAATATTTGAACTAGGTTAAGTCTGTCATGATGATGATGTTACTGTACACTGAACAATCTATTTAGTGTTAAGTCGCAATGACTATATTATTGATTCCTGACATTTCTATGGAAAAATCAAACTGAACATGATTTTGAAGTCCTTTCAGCTCATCCCTGTCCCCCCCCCCCCCCCCCCCCCCCCACAAAGGATAAAAGAGAGGAAGCACTCTTGATATATGAAACTACATTATTGATAGCAAAAAAATTCTCAACTGGCACTGTATTCTGATTGACATCAGAATTCAAAGATGCAGTGTAGCTCATATTTCACACCATGCACAGAAAATGCTATAAAATAGGGCCTTGTGAACCAGGGTATTCCCAGCCTGAATAAACTAGAATTGTGTCACAAAGAGTTTTAGGCAGCCATGGGGCAGGCTTGAAGTAGAAAGGTTGGGAGAATAAAAATTGCCAGGAGTTCATAGAAACCAGTACATGTCCTTTCATTTTCCCCAAAATTACTTTCATCAAAGTATTCCCTTCAGCTCTCTCCTTGCCCCAACACCTCATCATCCCTGCCCCCCCCCCCCTTGCAGCACTAACAGTGATGAAAAAAGACAGGATCCACACAGTGGAAGAACTCCTATCATGTGTACTGTAGCTAATTTTCACAAAACAAATGACCAATATCAGTGACAAAATTATCCCTACCCCCAACCCACCACCAAGCCCTTCATCTCTGTCGATCTCTTTGCAGTATTGACAGACCTCAATGAATGAAGTCAGGGCCAACACAACGGAAGTACTGTTCATGTAATGGATTTACCAAAATGTTTCTGGGCACCCATGTGATCCTTACAGTAGGAATGCTGGTCAGAGGAATGTCATCCCTTTGAATGACTGACCTGAGTGCCAATTCTCCGGTCACTGAGCTCTTAGTCAGAATTGACCTTAATCCCACTCTTCCGAACTAAGACTTTCAATTAACAGAGCAAACTTTTTTGTTAAATGTTTTCTTCTGCGTGTCGAGAATGCCATTAGTGCGGCCCAGAGAGCCCAAGGAGTTATGTTTAGACTATTTTCAGAGGTTTTTGCTTATGGTTGTAGGCTTTAATATCATTTGAATGTCAACTATGAAGTCATGGGTTATTTTAAGGGTTTAATTTACGAAATGTTTTTTTTTTCAGTAACTGAACTGAGTTGGCAGACAAAATGCTTTTATACATATTTTGTATTACATTTTAATGTATTTTGCATTTAATATGTTTGTTGAATGTTTTTGCAAACTTCTGTATGTTTAGTAGAGTAGTTCCTTGATGTTAATTTCTATTTTGTATTTATTTCACCTACAGTTTTCACTGAGGTTCATAAAATGCACCTGCAGTAAGACAACCCTTGGCCGTTGTGTCATTTTAATTACATGTTTGAGTATGACCATTACAGTTCCCATCTTATTAAAATGAGTTACTCACCAAACAAATGTCCAATGTCAGTGACTACATCATCCCTTTCCAAATCCTTGAGTTTCTCAATAAGTATACCTATGTTATTTCCACTCTTACTCCCCCAGTCATTTAGCAATTCCCTGGTAGGGTCTGGTTTCAATTCCAAGTTCTGAATTTGTAAAGTTTCATAGTTCAGAGCTTCTGCAAGAAATCTCCAGTTTAATGCAAAATCTTTTTCAGGATTTAAATAATGTGACAGCTTCATCCTCACTGTTGGACCCAATGCAATGATGGGTATGGAAGATAGATTCACACTGCTGTTTGTTGCCATGGTAATATGTAAATTGAAACTAGCAAAACTGTATACTGGGGCAATAGGTGAAGGCTGTGATGAGTTTTTCTAATTTACAAGCAATCAACTTTTTTTATACAAACATCGACAGGACTCCATGCTTAGAACAGATTGAGATGTTATTCCAGTGCTTCACAATCATGCTTGTACCTTGACAAAATGCAAAAAAGATGAAAAACATGATATAAGATTAAAAGTTACTGACAGTATTTTTATAGAAGATTTCATTTACTGAAATGTCTAACCATTAAATACACCAGAATATCCCATAGAGGGGGAGAAGGGGAATCCCTGAATACACCAGAATATCTGATAAAGGGGGAGAAGGGGGACCTCTCTCCAGAAGAAAGGTAATATCCATTCTTTTTGTTTCTCTAAAATATCTAATTTTCCTACTTAAAAAAGAAAGAGGACACCTTTGCAGCAATGTTCCAAGTACAGTATAAGTATCCTTTAAAACTCTCTAGGTTGCACTTTTGACGGCCTAAAAGAAAGCTTTTGCCCCTTTGACTTTGACCAAAGCAGCCTCAATTTGGACTTGGGGTTTAGCAGTAATAAATTCCTCACATTCCTTTCTGGCAGGACCTTTGGACCCTCAATAATGTATTATTATTACTAGTAATACCAATGTTACAGTTAGCCGACAAATGCATGACTTAATAATTTCCATACAGACTTTTAATGATGAACTAAGGAAGTCTCCCTAACTGTGACAAATCTAGTACCACCTTACCTGACCTAGCATCAGGCACTAACAATCCACACAAAAATACTTTCAAAACCAATGAATGGGGAAGTATGTAAATCTTATGCGAACTTCCTGTATCACAAGAATTTGTCCTTCCTTGAATTTCCCTTTGTGCAAGGAAAGAAGATACTCTCACCCAAAGCACTCTTATCCATTGATATTGTTCTTGCATATTTATTTTACATCAGCTGTTGTCTAACCCTTTACCGTTGTTTGGGTCCTTTTGGACCCATACGGAGAGCGCGGCTGTCACCCATCTTAACTGTTTCACGCGGAGCTCGAAACTGCAAGCAGCTACCCGAAAATTCGACCACAACAACGAGAGGGACAATAGTTTAAGGTCACAGGGTCAATAACCTATGGAAGCTGATGCCGGGCGTGCTATGTCCGCTTTTTCGCCCACTCCCGAGGCGCGCAAATATGCCCCGATTGGAGCACAATGGTAAACGGTTAATCTGAAGTATCTGCAACACGGGGCTGGGCATACACACAGAGAGCGCGGCATCAGCTTTGCAGTTAACACACTCCACAGGCTTATTTTAACCCTTTACCGTTGTTTGGGTCCTTTTGGACCCATACGGAGAGCGCAGCTGACACCCATCTTTACTGTTTCACGCAGAGCTCGAAACTGCGAGTAGCTACCCGAAAATTCGGCCACAACAACGAGAGGGACAATAGTTTAAGGTCACAGGGTCAATGACCTAGGGAAGCTGATGCAGGGCGTGCTACTCCCGCTTTTCCGCCTACTCCCGAGGCGCGCAAATATGCCCCGATTGGAGCACACCGGTAAAGGGCTAATTAAGTAGCCTATGTTTTTCAAAACCTGTATGTATAAATATAAGCAACTAAGAGTAACATTTATTTCTAAAATTTAGGTTAAAATAACAATTTACAAATTTTGTGATGTATCCAAAAATTTATAATCAAAGAAAACTTCATCCTTTTTAAAGTGATGTACCAAACAATTGAACAGTGGAATAGCAAATGCAGAACTCTGGGGCGTGATGGCTAACCCTTTGTTACTCTACTGTTGCTTGCACAAAAAATAGCCCAATCCTTACACAAAAATTTTCAAGTCCTGAAGACTCCTTCCAAATGGGTGATTTCACAGGATTGGAAGCAACATTCATGCCAGAAGAAAAGATTTAAAGTGAGGACTAGGTGAATGGGTCAAAGTTTAATTAGGACTCTGTAAGATACACACTTTTGTTTTACTTTGAACTAGAGTGCTATTCCTGCCTACACTATAGTAATAAGAATACCAATGGTGCAGTAGCTCACGCCATGTGTAATAGATGTCTGGTCAGATAGTTAAAGACAAGGTTTATGGCCCAGTTTCTAACCTATTGGTTTAAGTCAGGCTGACATGGCCTTCTTTCCAGTTGTGGCTCACTGGCTTGGTTTCTCTTCTCTATTGCTAATGCTGAGCACCGAGTAAAATGGATGAATGTCTGTCAATTCAAGTTCTAGCAAGTGGTACAGTATGGGATATGGGATACATGTAGAGATGTTGCTCTGAAAATGTGAGACCTCAAAAAAAATAAAAATAAAAAAATAGAAATAAAACTAGGGTAGAGATGTTGCAGAATCTCAATACTTTGTGGATGTTAAGGAGACAAAGTTTCCATATTGTTGCTGATGATATTTGATGGAAATGAAGTCCGCCTTTGGGGCTTTGAATAAAAAGATTATCCATCTATTGTTAATATCCTGATGCATTTCATGCTCAAAAATGATCAAATTCATAGAGCTTTATCTGCTGATATCTTGAGTGTTTGCATTGTCACACTGTATGACAAGTGTGTAGAAAAAACAACCATTCAATACGTCAGTTTGTTACAGATCCTCAAATACTGTACACTTTAATCTACTCTTGAGGGGTTAATTTTCACAACTTACAGTAGTGCACACTTTGATCACACCTCCTAGACACATTTTGTGCACTGCAATGTAACTCCATAAATTGTAAATTAAGCTTAAATTGTAGAGCCAAGACACAAAACAAAGACTACCAAACTTTTCTGTTGCTTGTATCTAACTCTAGGAGCTTATTCCTCTCAAGATACTGTAACTTCTTGGGAAATATCTGCTTAAGGAGCCTTTGCTTATGGTCTGACTAAGCAAGACAATCTTACAATTACTTAATGCTTGATTTAGCAGAGGTCTGACACCATGCAAGCCTCTAACATCTGGAAGTTTAACTACAAAATGAAAACATTCTCAGTCAATAGTTGTGCCTTGCAACCAAAGTGCTGTGTGCAATGAAAATTGAAGTTTCCATGACAACTGAAGAGTTTAACCATAAAATTTGCAAAAGTAACTTAGCTACCATCATTATTTTAATATCAAAAATGCAATGTATCCTCCCTGCCAAAGAGCATGCTCTCAAATTCTCAAGGACATTGACCACTGATCAAGTCACATTTCCTTGCTCTAAAAAAATGTCATCCACTGGCTAGTGTGACAATATCTCAATATATTGTAGCGACCGACTGGGGTCGCTATTTATGTTTATCCCCCTACAACTAACTCTATTATTGTTTTCTTCTTTGGCAGGCCGAGACGTTGGCTCGATGCCAGAGCACCTGCATGCCAGTCATCATACTTTTCTAGTGTTCTGTTAAAGACTTCTATTGTTTTGTTAATGGGTTCTGTTGTTGTGTAAATAAGGTCTTGCGGGAGCAGGGTGTTGGCTCGGAGAAACTAGACTTGCTCCTTGCTCCCCTCTCTGTAAAGTTTCTTCTTAATTTGTGTATTTTTTTTGGAAGTCCGTGCAGGGAATCTCCGGAGGCCGTCGACGTGGCTGAATATTGCAAGTTAAATTTAATTTGTTTATAGTTTGGAGCGGGTCCGGGGTTGGGCGCGGGCTCTTGGCGCTGGGATACCCCCCCCCTAAGTTTTACTCTGTGTTAAGGGATGTTTTGGGTGGTTTTTAGGCTTGTTTCATGTGGGAGGGAGGGCCCTGACCATAATTAGTACTTGGGTTTGGAGCATTTCAATTGCCAGTGCCCGGCTTCGTGAGTAGGTTTTGGCCACGTCTGCAGTTTCCCCCACGGCAACATTGTGAGTATTTGTTGTTAATAATATTGACCATGATTTTGAGAATAAGTATATATGCGTTCGATAATGGAAAAGATTTAGGTTAATTTTGCATTTGCTCCAAAGGAGCTGGAAATTATTTTTGTTTTGTATATAGTTGAAAGTTGGTTTTTGCTCTGAAAGAGTCGATTTGTTTGAATTATACTTTATGTACAGCTAAATTTGGGTTAGCTTCTCTTTGAGTCGTGCCGTTCCTTTCTGCCAAGTCCCTTTTAAACTTAGTTGTGCCCCTGCCCCTCTATCCTGACCTCGGGTGACCTTCAGTTGCCCGAGTACCCACGCCACCGCTCGGCCAGGGACCCTTGTTTTTTTTTAGGGGCGCTACAATATGTTATGTATTGAGATAAATATAAATAAAAAAAATCAACAAACAAACCAACATGCACCAGCATCATTGTGGCCTCCTAAGTATAAGCATGGTACTGCAAAACTCTTTATGGAATCAGATTATGCAGAGGCCGCGGAGCCAATTTTGAAGTGCGGGGGCTAATCATTGATGCGGCGCAATATGTCCAATAAAATAAATGCAGTTTAAGGCGGCCCAAAATACCTAGCTAACCCGTTCCATCCCTGTAACTTAGCTAATACTTTACTACGACTCCACTTGCATGGGCTGGCATAGCATGAAGCGAGCACTGAGTACTAGAGTAGCATTGTGCCACATGTGGTATTCATACAGCATTTCATCATGCGGCCTAACGTTAGGCATAGCCTAGTCGAGTCTGTATTTACCTAGGCTAGGCCTAGGCTAGGCTAAGTAACAGTTAGTGTGGACGAATGCAGTTAAGAACAATTCGGCAAATAGGTTAGATGGAGTTTTACGGCCCAGTTTCCAACCAACTGGTTCAAGTCGTGACAGCCACGGCCTTTTTTTCCAATTGAGGTGCACTGGCTTCTTTTTCGCACTCCATTACGCTGAGCACCAAGCAAAATGGCAGTAAGTTTGGCCTAACGTTAGCTAGGCCTAGGCCTAGGCCCCTACCTTAGGTTCCGTTTTTTGAAGTCCAAATCACCAAGTGGTTATTTGTAATATTACATTTGGTTTTTAGTTTTTACATAAAAAGAAGGAAACCATAAGTAACATACCTTCCGTACAACTCATCCAACGGAAAGTAACATCCCTTTTCCCAGAGTGTGTTCTCATCATACTGTCGACAAACGAGAAGTCCAAGGCTCGCTAGGCTGCAGAAATGATTGTTCGCGTTGGATTGATATGCATATCAATATCATGACACATGTACACAGCATAGTCTACTACTAACTGTTCAGTACGCCACGCTACGTACACTAAGAACTTTGCCAACTTAATACATTCATTCACGATGTGTGGGGAATTCCCCACACTTGAATACTTCACGTTTTTCGTAGCATAGTCAATAATGACTATAGACGTTCATAGCATGCGGCGAAGGGGAGGGGAGGGAGGAGTGGTCAGAGAAGGGCGGAGAAGGGGAGGGTGGAGAAGTGGAGTCGGAGAAGGGGGAGGATATCGTCACCAGAAAGCGAAATTATGAGACCACTGGATTTAATAATGGAAATTTATAATGCGCACACATCCTCAAAAAGCGCTCATGGCGCATGCAGGGCTCAAAGAGATACAAAACAAAACACACCCACACACACAAAAAAAAACAACACAAAATAAAAACTAAATAAATTCCTAAGAAAAAGCAATGTCCATCAAATGAGTTTTAAGTCTAGATTTAAATGTCTGTAAAGTTGAACTAAAACGAATATGTTCGGGAAGCTTGTTCCAAAGGTGCACGAGCAGCAGCAGAGAAAGATCTGTCACCCCAGGACCTCGAAGTTTTCGGTTCAGCCAAGAGATGTTGGGATGCTGATCTCAAACCGGGGTGTGTTGGGGAGAAAACAAGCAGTTCAGTTCCTCATGAACTACTTAAGACGAAGTTATTCTCCTTGGGGGTGTCTAGGCAAGTCATAAATTGGATTGATAACTTTCTTAATGACCGTTCACAATCAGTTGTTGTTAATGGTACTAGTTCTGCTTCTGCTCCAGTCCTTTCCGGTGTTCCTCAAGGGTCTGTCCTGGGACCAGTACTTTTCTTGTCTTATATTAATGATATTGTTAGTGCTGCTTCTTCTGAAGTTAGGTTTTTTGCTGTTGACTGTGTTTGCTATAGGGTCATCAATAATCCCAGTGACTGCAGGGAGTTACAGAAGGACATTATAAACTTGGGCCAGTGGGCCAAAACTTGGGGTATGAGATTCCACCCGGCTAAGTGTAATGTTATGTCTGTAACTAGGAAGCGTTACCCAATAACCTATAATTATACTCTTAATGGGGCCAATCTGACAAGGGTTGATTCAATTAAGTATCTGGGGGTGACTATCACTAAGAATCTCAGCTGGGGCAAACATATCCAACTTGTTTAATTGTAATAAGGGAAATAAGATCTTAGGCCTATTACGCAGGAAGCTCTCTTTTTGTTCCAAAGATGTTAAATTGGCGACCTATAAAGGTTTACTAAGGCCCTTGTTGGAGTATGCTTGTTCCGTCTGGGATCCACATCAGATTTCACTCCAAGATAGATTGGAGGGAGTACAAAAAAGATCTGCTAGGTTTATATCCGGCGAGTACTCCCGTGAAGTTGGCTCTATGACCGCAATCCTCAAAGATCTAGGTCTACATACGTTGTCTGACCGCCGCAGACGTTGCAGACTCATAATTTTTGCCAAAGGTATTTATGGCCAAGCTAACATCCCCCTGTCTAATCGGTGTAAACCTACTCGTGGTTCTCGTAACATGCATGCTTTGCACTTTTGCCCCCCCCCCCCTCCGCTAGGACTAATTGTTTTAAGTACAGTTTTGTCCCTAATACTACTCGAGATTGGAATAACCTCCCAGAGAGTCTTATTGCGGGGGCCATAAGTCACCCAAAGCCGGTGGATTTCATTATGAACTCTTTGAGGGCCTGACTGATCACACGGCACGTACGCGGTGTAAAATTGTCCTTTTGGATGTCTCACCGTTTTGAAGAAGAAGAAGAAGAAGGTGGAGCTAGGTTGTTTATGGCACGATAAGTCAGAAGAAGTATTTTAAACTGAATCCTGAAACGAGCAGGAAGCCAGTGCAGATCAGACAGGACGGGGGATATGTGCATGGACAGCTTATAGATTTGGTCAATTTTGGGTCGCTGATTCCGAAAATCGAGGGTATGCGGGCCATATGCGGGCTTTTCTGCGCCATTTTGACGTTTTAAGCAAAGATATGACAAACACAGATACCAAACTTAAAATGGCCCGGTGACTCCTCACGGAGGCCGAATCGGAGGGGCGGAAGTGCTGATCACTGATCAGTCGTTTTGAAAGCTAACAGTTCATGGATATCTTCCGGCAGTATAAATACGTGCGATTCAAAAACATTGCAACTCCTGCAAACACAGTTCTTCAATAAATTACACTTACATGAAACAGTCTAAGGCTTCTTCGTCGGCTTTCTACCTAAGAACATTTGAACATTAACGCACAACGACTGGTTTGAAGTTCATTGGCTTACTGATTGGTCAGTTTCTATGTGGTATCTTTACAAGCGCGCATCTAGACACGTGTTTACATTCTAACGCACTTACAATGAAAAACCAACCACTGCGTTCATTTTCCTAGCACGCAGACGTGCGCGTTTCTTTTACTCCGAACTATACACACAGAAAAGTAGTTTGCGCGTTTATAACTCGTTTTGAAAATGCACGCATGCTGACATCTCATCACAATGGAATTTTCTGTCATGTATCCATAGTTATGCACGCAGATAGCCGAACAAGGTTAAGGTTAACCCTTTACCGTTGTGCTCCGATCGGGGCTTATTTGCGCGCCTCAGGAGTGGGCGGAAAAGCGGACGTAGCGCCCGCCCCGCATCGGCTTCCGTAGGCCATTGACCCCGTGACCTTAAACCACTGTCTCTCTCGTTGTCGTGGCCGAATTTTCGGGTAGCTACCCGAAGTTTCGAGCTCCGCGTGAAACAGTAAAGATGGGTGACAGCCGAGCTCTCCGCATGGGTCCAAAAGGACCCAAACAACGGTAAAGGGTTAAGGTTGCAAAACTTGATGTAGCGCACATAACTGTGATGAAACGCACTCAATGTCGCTTTACAAAGAACAAAAATCAAGAAAAAGATTTCCTAAAAAGATAAGTTTTCAAAGCATCCTTAAAGACCCATTTCTCTCACCCCAAACAGTACCAATTTTCCTAACCTTCTTACTGAAGCCCCTCCCACAATTGTCTGAAATTCATCCTCATCCAGACACAATCTCAGTTTATTGCTTCAGGGTGAGTATAGAAATACTCAATTTATATTATCAAAACACTCTCAGTACCATTCATGCTCTGTAATATAAGCTTTGGCACTCTGCATTGTTTGAATTAGCTGTCAATCAAAGAGCTGAGCCAATTGAGAATTTTGGTACCCGGGTTCCAAAATTGTAGTTTGGGTTGAGAGGTTTGGCCCTTTAAAAGAATTAACAGAAGACGACTGCCGAATATGAATCGGGAGGGCATTCCAAAGCTTCGGGCCAGCGACCATAAAAGAACGATCCGCAAAAGAACTGTGAGCGGTGAAAGGAACATTAAGAAGTAAACCTTTTGAAGATCTAGTAACATAATAGGACGCTTTGAGTTCAATCAACCCTGATAAATGAGTTGGTGCTAAAATGTGGAGACAATTAAACACTTAAGGAGACTAAGAATCTTATACTCAATACGAGCTTTGATTGGCAGAATGTGTAGCTCTTTCAAAGCGGCAGAGGCACTGTCAAATTTGGATCTACCGAGGATTAATTTAGCAGTAAGGTTTTGAATTCTTTGAAGTGGATGTAACGTAGATTCCGGAAGGTTAATGAACAGGCTATTACAATAATCCATATGTGAAAAAATCAGAGCATTAGCATATTTAAGACAACTTGCTCTGTCTAGATAATTACGGATCTTCTTCAAATTATACATAGCGAGGGCGGATGCCCTTGCCTTCATAGAGAGGCCTATGTGATACTTGAGATTAAGGGATTCATCCAGAAACACACCAAGTAATTTAATTTTCTCAGACCTACGAATGGGTATGTCACCAATAGAAATGACATTTGCTATACATTTTGTCAATTGGGTCTTACTTCCAAAAATGATAAATTCACTTTTCGTCTTTCGGTTAGACTGCATCCAGTCTTTCACTTTTCCTATAGCGACGAAGAGAGTTTTTTAATGGAATCCACTTCAGAGAAACGTCTCCTGCTCGGTAACTAGTGTAAATGCTGTGGTCATCAGCATAACCAATGAGGGATTGGTCATCAGTGACACAAGTATTCATCGTACTAGAGTAACAAGTGAAATACACTGGGCCGTTAATACTGCCTTGAGGTACCGAGAAGTCAAGGTTTACTGGCACAGAAAGCGAATTATTTATACAAACTTGAACTGCCTATCCGACAAATAAGATGATATCCAATCTTTTGCAACATCACAAACACCAAAACATCTTTCAAGAATATTCAGTAACAGTTGATGATTAGAATTGAATAGAACTGTGCTCATGTCAAATGAACACTTCCGCCCCTCCGATCGAGCCTCCATGAGGAGTCAGCGCGTCTAACAGTGTAGGGATAGGAGTTTGGTATCTACGTTTATAATATCTTTGGTTTAAAGTCCAAAGGGCGCCCTCTATTTGTCAATACCCCTGTTTTCTCCATATATTTACCGTCCAGTCTTTCTGATCACTTTGCAGTTTGTGAACATATTTTAAAGTAAGCATTTTATTGCAAACGACCAAAGAAGATAGCGGCTCCTTATATGATTCGTATAGGTCTGAAAAATGCTAATTTCGGCCACTATCTGAGAGGTTTGATTTTTCGATTTTTTTCTCTCGATCCGCGTCAAAGAAATGAAGCTCTCCGTTTAGATAATATTTTTGGCATGCAGAATAACGCAAGTTTGGCGGCCAAGAAAAACCGCAAACTAAAATGCTCCCGTTGGACTACACTGATCGATGATCTTTTATATTGACTCCTAGAAGTATGCAAACTTAATGACAAGTTTTACATCGAAAGGTAGCGTAAATGGCATAATTAAGATTTCACACAAATAAAGACACAAAAGTTTCAGTTTTTTCCTCATGAACCACCACAATTCAACTTTTAACACCGCTCCTGTCAAAGTCAAAAATCTTGTACCATTTTGAATCTGGGCTAAAAGGCCCAAAATTTTCTGAGTCAGCACCTCCTCCCCTTGAACCTCTCCCCAGGCTGGCGATCTCTAAACATTTTGCATCCCCGTACGAAGGATTTCTCTGTTCAGAGAAATCCTGCGTACGCCACTGACGATAAAATATGTCTGTTGGTGTGACATCACACAATAATTAGCATAAATCTTATTTTCATAGTCCTACGGTACACTTTATTTATATACACATGTTGGCAAATTTTTGGCTCTTTCCGATTAGAGTTGTAAAAAAAACCTGAAATTTTAAAGCGGATCTGAATCTGATCCGAATTCGTTAGCCTAGGACTGCGGCTTAAAGACCTCCCTGTGAGGTACTCAGTTAATGCAAAGTTTGTCAAGTTGCCTTGTCACTTATGCAATCACACTCTGATGATATGAGAATACCATAGGCGGGATTACGGGGGGGGGGGGGGGGCAAGGTGGCACTTGCCCCCCCCCCCCCACACACACACTTTTTTCCTGACCTTTGGTTTTTTATACGACTCACTCTGGCTGTTACTTGCTTTTATCTTTGCTTATACCTTGCTTATACCTTTACACAGGCTATGTTAACGACCGAACAGCTCTTTCTTTTTGAAAGGGTATAGTCATAGTCATGCGCAGTCATAGTTCTCATTCCATTTTAAATGTAAATCCACTTTGCATGTATTTACTGAAAACTAGGTAGCCTAAATTCCTTGGCTATGACGCATAAACATAGAACATAACGCAATCATAAAAGGTACTGCTACAATTAGATGTAATGGTCATGTCTCTTTTCGGGGGAAACTATGCAAAGGAATTAAAAAATATGTATTAGTGTTTTGCCTCTATAAGGAATCTTTTTTTGTATTCAGTTGCAAGGTCCGCTAAAAAGATGAGATTTTCTACGTGACTGCCTGAGCTCAAGACTATAAATGATTTTACTTCCAACGTATTTGAATTTTTGAAAATGTGTCACGTTACATGGGGCGAGCTGTAAATGAATTTTCAGTCACACTTATTGGGAGACATTCTCTTACTACTGTTAATCATTATGCGTAAAGCTGAAACGGCCTGTCCGATTTTCATTACCGTTGGTAGAATGCGCCTGTCGGGGCATGCCAGATGGCAGACCATTGGGCACTGCCGTTACATGAACACCCTCTCATCCATTTTTGTAAGGAAAATTCAGAATTATGAGTTTCCTTGAAGAATATGGTCTTCTAGGGGGCAAAATCAAGAAGATCGTTAGGGTGACTGAAGTTTATCAGACCCGCTTCTTTTATCAGTTTATCGTGGGCGTGTAGAGGGAAGCTCCCCGACGAAATTTGATTTTTCAAGAGGAAGGGCAGCCTTCCCCGACGGGGCATGACCTTGCGGATGGAAGATGGGATGAGGGATAGCGGAGCTAGTATGAAGTGATTAAAACAGGTACAGATATGCATTAAAATAAGAGAAAATATTTCAAAAAGCCAAAAAAACTTCAGTCCTTGAAGTTCATTTTAGGCCTCGCCGAAGGAGGAGATAAGATAAGGCACGTGGAATGAGGTATAACGGAGCGAAGAAGTGATTGAAAATCGTTTCCGATATGTATTAAAACATTTCAAAACAAAAAATATGTTCAAAATCACCCATCCAGTAACTTTAGTCCTTAACTGTTGTTTCATTTTATTAATATTTTTTTTTATTATTGTTAGGCCTGGTCGACCTTCCCCCGACGGGGGGGGGGGGGGGCATGTCGCTCCCCCTCCTGGTGGCGCCACACCTGCACAGGAGATGACAAGGTACATCGAGTTAGTTACCTCCTGATGACTGAAAATGCTCACTACTGAAATCATAAAAAAAGCACAGAAAACAGGTCAGTTTTGCCATTTTAGGTAATTTTCGCCCAATATGAACACGCCCCTTAGTGGTTTATGTAGTTGATGGGATTCTGTGTTGAAACTGTAAAGCTGTAGATTTACTGCTGTCGATAAATTTCTCTCAGGTGTCAGTTGAAGTTCACTCATATGCATCTCGGATATCAAAGTAAAAAACTGTTACCTTAGCAGCATCAGGGTAGGAACTCGGCCTTTGTTTCCTTTCGGACTGATTTTTCCTTCCATATCAATAGTTATACTTCAATATCATTTGCTCTCTCTGCAACAATGAGTGAACCAACTTGTCCATCATCATGTCTCATCAAAACGATTGGTGTTTGCCCGACATAGCTTGAAGGGCCCGCGGAAATAGAGGGTTTCACCCCGTTTCCCACGGCACACACAAATTTTTTGAACATGCATATATTTCATAATCAGCTGACCTGCGGATTTCATGCAAATGATTATTTGTGAGGACGTTTCTACATGCACACTGGGGATCCATGCATGTCCTCCAGCCAGTCCCATTCAGATCCAAAATTCAGATAATTTGGGACACACTATATGGTCCTTTTTTATTTCAAATATGGATACCAGTGGTCCACCCAGATGAGAATCTGTTCAGAGGTTCATAAGCCCCGCCCACTTCCCTGGGGGTCGTAGGATGTTTTATTAAACGGAAACTGATTCCAGCTAGTGTTTTGGTAGAGAGAGACTGATAAAGGGCAAATTATTCTTTTCGTAACTGACGAACCATCAGAACATATAAGTTATCTACACATTTCATTACATGACCAGATTCTGCAGGACTTTTGCTTCACAGGACAGACGTACCCCAAATTTTGAATATGTGGCAAAAGTGTTCAGGAGAGGGGTTTACCATCCAAGAAAATGCACCACTAGCTTACTTGATGATCCCTGAAATAGCAATTTCCTTTCAATCTGGGTATATGTGTATCCCAAAACTTTGTGGGACGCTTTGCGTCAACGGATGATGACGCTTCACTATAGTAGTCTCACAATTCTCAGCAACAGAGCTGAAAATCGTAGCTCAGTATGCCACTGAGCCATAACTACCTAATGTTATGCAGAGAGTTGCTGTTCTCTAGTATATCCCCGTTTTATTCAAGGGAAGCAAGGGAGATACTAGCCTACATTCATGTAAAACCAGGGAATTGCTAGAGAATGAGAAACAAGGTTCTATTGTAGTCTCTTTGAGACTCCATGGTATAATTCTTCCCTGTATTGAATAAAACGTACTAAATTAAATTATTTGAAAGTCATGGAAAGCCTCATTTCTGGCAATTGTCGAATTCCGCTAAGATGGTCGTTTTCGTTAAACCCCTCCATTAGTTTTTTAAAGCCTTGTTGTTTGCGCGTGAGTTACTTAACCACACAACCATGTAACAGAAAAATCGGTTACTATCAGGGCGGTCGCAACCGGGGTAAAGGGTCGTCCCCTTCCCCATAAAAACGAAAACAAACAAAAAATGACATCTGTCAAAGCGACGGTATTTGTAAAACCTGAAGCTCCAATTAGAATTTTCTTTTACTTAAACGGGTCAGTTCTATGACCATTTATCCTTTTATCCATAAAGTTATAAAATCGGTTTAGCTCATTTGCATAATCAACGATGGTGGAAGGCAATCTACTTACGCTGCTGTTACTGTTTGGTGAATTCTTCACCAAAAATTCTTTAGTCTACAACCATTTTACTCGTCAATCTCTTCTCCTGCATACTATTGTTACCCGTACCTCATCCTCACAGTTGACCCTAAGCTACAAAGATAAAACTGTGGAACTCATTACCTAATTCATTAATTAACAGGCCAAGTATAAATTCTTTTCGAAGAGGTTTCGCCCAGTACTACATAGCTTTGTACTAATTCTTCAGTAGTCTTCATCACCATTTTTATATACAAGGTTTATTGTAAGGTTAACACTTCATGGTTGACTTATCATACTGTTCAAGTGCATGCATTACATGTTTTTGTCACTATGAGAATTTTGTTTGTGGGAAGCATATGGCTTTCATGGGTGGGAGGGGCCGGGGGAGGGCCGGGTTGGTAAGAGGGTTTTGTGAGGGTTAGTTCTGGTCTTGTAATCTCAGTCATTACCCTTCCTTTTAGTTTATTGAATTTTCCGTCCTTTTTTCTTTTATATTCTTTTTTCTTTATGCTTATTTTTGTTTGCAACACAGCTACTCTAGGTCACTTGCTTTTGTTGTTTTGGGGAGAAAAACTCTCTACAAGCCCCTACCAATTTTTTTTTTTTTTTTTAGATTTACTTCCATCTACTTCAGTGTTATGTATGTACAGTATTCATTACTGTTGTGTATCCATACATTCTGATGATGTAAAAAAAAAAAAAAAAAAAAACAAATAAACGAAACGAAACTGTTATACCCTCTTATCAACCACAACCGTATCCCATCCCAGACATGCTTCTTATCATACCCCGTGGAGTGTCCTTCTATTTTGCAGCTTTCTCTTCTGTCCGCTTTCTGGAAAAGCCCCTTCTTCTTGTTGATAACAGCTTTAAACTTTTTGGTTATCCAAGGTTCATTGTTTGAAAAAAACTTTAATCTGCTTTTAGGGATGGTACTATCGACACAAAGCTTTTGCATTCACTTATGGTTTCTGTTGGTTCATCAAGATCCGTACAGGCCGCCACAAACATATCCCATGCAATACAATCCAGTTCAGCTCGAAGATGATTTAAAGCTGAAGCATTCCATAGACCTATTTCCAAATAGCAATTACAAAGGATTGTGGGATAGAGCTTTGGTGTTTGTCATTTTTGTCAATGGCATTTTACTGTGGTTAAAACTGACGTACACCCAAAACTATATCCCACAATTCATTGTAATTGCTATTTGTAAATAGGTCTATTGCTGGACTGCAATGGAAGAGGGCTTTTGTCTTTGTATAATGGTGCAGAAAATTTTGAAAAACCGTGACTGTCAGACAGAGGTAGCAGAATATTGAAGCAGTTTTTGAACTGTTGCTTTTGCAGTGCGACCATCGGTTGGCGGCAGTAGGGTTTGTTGCCAAACATGCCTTTAGACTGATGATAGTGACAATTATAGTGTCTGACTACTGCATGCTCAGAATTTGATATCTTTAGTGTATTCTCCTGGAACTTTCATGTAAATCATTTCAATGCCTACCGCGTTAAATTGAATGGAAACAAATATCGATACTGAAGGAATAAAACCCAAATAGAGATGCAATTGGATAAATAATTGTTTTAGGGTTGCTTTATTGGATGAGGTTTTACGGCCCAGTTTACCAATTGGTTTCAGTCGGGCCGGGCTTTTTTCCAGTTGTGGCTCACTAGCTTGTTTTCCCTATTCCATCGTTTATGCTGAACACCAAGCAAAACGGGGCGAGCATTTCGAAGCCCCAACACTTAGGCAATGAGTTCCCAGTGGGACGTGACTAGCAGATATTTGGCTTTTTAACACTGAAATAATAAAAAGTCCGGAGCTCCTTTTGAAGAAAGTTTGAAATTTCGGAAAGAAATTTGTTTTTTCAAGTTTGTGAGGACCATTAAAAATGTTGAAAAATCTGCTCTACATACAAGCAAAATTGAAGAAGTTATACTGGCTCCTGAAATTCGTTTGAGCTTAAGCATCTTATTGTAGGCACATGTACCGGTACTAAGGCTCTCAAACGAAATGAAAAATTTTCCCGAAAACTTTTTTAAATAAAGATTTGGAAATTACGAGCTAACATTGGAAAAGTTTGAGAATTTAATAAATGAAAGTTTGGGTTTTGGTTAGGTGAAACTGAAAAATTTCGGGTTTCAATATTATCTGTCTTTTGTAAGCAAAATTAAGTACTAGAATGTCGGGATGATTGAAGTTGGACCAGGTCATTTTGTTGTACGGACCATCCACCAAAACTGGAAAATGTACTGAAAATCTTTTGCCCTTTTAACAAATATTTGTATTTTTTGACTCATATTGGATAAACAGACAATGACAGATTTTGTGGTTATTATTGAAGAATCTGACCTCTACACTGTCATATGAGGCAATCAGGTCACCTGGGCGACGTGAAGTTTGTTGGGGTTACTAAGCATCTTCATGCGGATTAAGTCCCTAGGGAAATTTCCCAAAAATGTTTGCGTCCTTTTCGCTGCATAACATATGTTTGAAAATCCGGAGCTTTTATTCGAAAAAAAAAAAATAAGATTTCTTAAAGGAAAAGAGGGAATTTTGAGTTTCCTTGAAGAATATCTTCTCTTCAACAAAATTAAAGATCATCGGAAGGGGGTGGGGGGGGGGGGGATTTATCCCCGACAGGAGGCCATGCCACCGGCCCCCTGGCGCCACCCTTGGCTCTTTGCAAATGGTAGGTCCAACATTTTATTATGCCACTCCCCCCCCCCCCCTCCTCCCAGCTGTGCCAATGCACTTGAGACACCAGAGATAACAACTAAAAAATTTCCAAATTTGGTTTAGGCAAGGAATCACAAAGTCTTTGATCTTCTCGATGTATTTTGGTTCTTTTTCAATCGCCTTTTTATCCAATGTTGGCTATCCATAGTGGTGGGAGTATTATCAAGCAGTCAACTGTTCTTTTATTCCATATTTGCCCATTCTGTCCATTTCTGTATTTTATTACAATGTGGTTCTGTGAGTCAGGGCCCTACAGTAGGTGTTGTGGCTGTACCCACTCTCAGCATGCAGGCTACTTCTTGCAGTTTGGGGTTCGAATTATGTGAGGTTCACAGTAAACATACACTGCATTTCTATTTTATGTTTTCATTCTCCTGATAGCTGTTTTTTCTGGGAAAGTAAAATACGATCAGCACAGAGAAGTATATAAACATTCCTTGTCTTGGTCATGTCGTCTTTTATAAATGTGCTTCCCCACAGGTTGCCCAGGCCAATTTTCCTTCACATAAATAGACCCTTTCCCATATGGCTACTACAAAGGATTGTTCCACAGACTTTTGGTATATGCCATCGTTGTCAATGTCATTTTACCGTGGCCAGTAATGATGCGCACCAAGATGCTGTCCCATAATCCTTTGTAATCGTAACTTGTAAAAGGGTCTATTGTTATATCTTTAGCTAGCCTGGTGGCAGTGGGAACCACCTTAAGTGTCTGATGGAGATGAGGCGGTCTTCATTGGAAAGATCTCTCATAGTTCATTAGGAATATACAAAAAAATGTTTAGCATTAGAAGCATCAATGACCCGTCATCCATTCTTTTTAAAAGAAGGGTTTAAGGTCATATCAAGTTTTAATATGTTAGAGGAGTACTTATTCTAAGCATTTTGGTGAAATTTGCATTGAAATCCGATGTGTGGTTCTCAAGATATGAGCAAGTACAGGTGTCACATTTTCGGAAAACAGTAAATTTGATGTAAGCACATATGACATCATATCCCCACACTAAAGAACAGTATTTTGTTTTTCTTTAAATTTTGCAACTTATTTTCTCCTCAACAGTTTCATATTATCAAAATGTGATTGCATTAAGGGGCATGAGAACTTTTCAAACTTTGCAATCCCTGTGGAGAGGTCCTATTCCTATTCATGTCAAGGTCAACACAACGTCTGAAAAAGCAACAACAAACAAAACTTTCATTGTGAAGGTGAGGAAGTGATAGACCCTCTGCTGCTTTCAAGCTCATGTCCAATTTAAATGGAAATTTCACCACACAGTGTAGATTTGGTTTTTCTTTCACATGTGAAAGTTACATTTTTGCTTAAACTTCCCCTTTAACAGGTGGTACACATTTGTAAATTTGTCAGCATTGAAGTAATATCACAAAGATTGCTGTAGGTGTAGGAGGGCAAAACCATACATTAATTACATCTATACAAAAAGTGTATGAAAACACTAAGGCGTAACAGTATTCTGTAATATTTATTTTTTCGTTACATGGTCAATTTTGCAACAAGTTCTTTGTCCCACCATGCCAAATTTATTACAATAAGTAACTGATATGAAAAAAAATATCCTCATCAATGCAATAACCATACAAACATTGATAGAAAAATGTGACTTACACAACATCTTATTTCAGTTCATCCAAAATAAGGTTTAATGTCCTTTAGACAAATAAGACACATGATGTAATTATTTTTTACTTGATAAAATTAAACCCTGTATTTGAGAATGAATGTCAAAACATGTAATATTAACAAAAACTTTATAAAGTCAAAATAAAAAGAGGCTTACTACAATACATATATATAGTACACTGTCCATGAAACAACAGTGTAACTCAGTCTCACAATAATGGATACATACTTTATGATAACCCTTCTTTAAACATATTCTAAAGACCAAATAAATTGACTTCCAAATGCACAAGAAAGTGAAAACTGCATCTCAATAGCTAGCATGTGGCATTCAGAATGTATTAATTTTCAAAATACTGCAATGCAATTTTTTCTTCAGATTAGGTGAATTATAGGAAGTATGTGATGTCATCATAGCACTTAAATCTGACGTTGCATTCCATTTGTTTATGATTTTGACATTCCTGCAGGGAAATACTGGGAAACAGATATTCAGCAATATTGCTGGCTATAACCTAATTATGGTGTAGGATTATCCTAGATCTATAGGAAGAGATGGTTAACCTTTCCATTCTTCCAACAATATAAAATTTCAAGGACAAACCAAAATATTCAATCTTTAAAAGCAAATATCTTGAGTTAGGAAAATGAATTCACAACAGGGTTTGGAGGACATTGTGTGGAATATTCTCTTTTTACATGAGACCCTAGTGAAAAGTCCCCAGAATATGCCTTTAAAAGCAGTGCCCCAAAGACTCAAAAGACAGAGGTTTCCTTATACCAATAGTACACAAAGCAATAGTAAATGATCAAGTAGTAATGAATGACACTTCCATAAAAATACAGATACTTTACAATACACCAAATGCAAAATGATTGTGGTCAATATAGTAAAGCATGAAATGTGCCTTGTGCCTACATGGCAATTGTGGATTCCGTGGACTTGTACTGAAGACAATGCAAAAAAGGGTGATAAACACTAACAACTTAGACAGATATACCTCAAGCATGCATAGACACATACAGGTACTCCTGACCTTGTGACCTAGCCGGAAGTGTTGAATTTTCCAATTGGTCTATTTTACACAAGTGTAAAGAACAATTATGTTCATAGAAGCACTAATTTATACAACAGAACATGCATATTTTCAAGCTTTGTGCAGTCATGTATGATGCATGTATAGAGTACATACCATGAATTTGACATGCAAAAGCAAATGCCTAGCTCACACTTGTTGGACCCTTATTGGAGTATTCTTCTTCTGTCTGGAATCCTTACACTGCCTCCTTGGTAAATAAAATTGAGCAAATTCAACATAGAGCTGCTAGGTTTGTTTGTAATAATTACTCCTCCCACAGTAGTGTTTTCAAAATTTTAAGGGATTTAGGGTGGTTTGACGTGTTAAAGTTTGGGTGATTCCACTGTTTTTGAAGTTGGAGACCCTGACCTTAGCCTAATTAGTAACACTTCCTTGAATGACCTTATAAATATCTCAGAAACATCCCACCTTCACAGTTCTAACATGTAAACTACTGCCATACCAATATGTATGAATGCACTGGTAGGTTGACAGTTCAATAGACTTCTCAATGGTGTAGGGGCAAAAGTGGCAATATGTGGAAACTAAACTGGCCCTCTGAAGATAGAAATTGTGAAAGAATGGAGAGAAAAAATCAACAAAGCCATGTCTGTCGTAATACTTCAATAAAACCTGTGAGATATTACAAGTGAAAACACCAGAGTGTGATTGCAGTAAACTAGTTTGAGCTTGAAAGATTGAAAATTGTCTAGAACTCACAGTTCCAAGGAAAACAGATTTGCCACTCCTGATGACCAGAAGTTGTGACTGTCAACTCTGAAGGACTTTAGAGTAAACTGCCTAAGCCTTTTGGTCACGTAGGGGTTTTCTTTGGGTCATGCAGCAGTAACAATGTTAGGTGGGGGTCCTCTAGTTGAATTACAGGATTTTATGAAGGTTTGTTTTGGTTGAGTACATCTTCTTCATGACTTTTAGGGATTCCATCAGAGGTGGATAAGGGGGATTTGTCCCCCCCCCCTTCCAGAAGAAGGTGGGTACAATCCCCCTTTTTGATTTTCATAAATTTTTTAGTTTGTTAGATGGGTTTTTTCAGCCCAGTTCCCAACCTGAAACATTGTCATTAAAATGGCTGTTTACTTAAAAAGAGGACACTTTTGTTTGTACTTACATACATAAAGGGCTTTTTAGCCCTTCAAATTGGACCTTACAGGGGCCTTGGAGCAAGCTTTTGTTCCCCTAAACCCACTTATAACTTCAGCCTAGAGCAGCAACAATTTGGACTTGGGGTTTAGCAGTAATAAATCCCCCCCCCCCAAACTCAATCCCTGACTTTTGTACATATTGTACATATAACAATACTCTTTGACAAGTACATATAACAATACTCTTTGACAAGCCTCTTGTTTTATTTTTTCTTTTAACGTCCCTCTACTACTTAACTTGGCTGTTTCCACATCTGGTTAGTTTGTGCAATTGAGTCATGTAATGTCTCACGGAATGGAAAAGAACTAAGAGTAACAAGGACAACTGATACTACATCTAAGAAGTTTCTCAGCTTGTTTCCATTCTATCAATGATGGAAAAGCCTAATGCTGGTATGAGCGAGGGCGATGTTGTGGCTGTCACATGCTTCTATAATATCCAAATCTCTGGTGGCACCCGCAGGACTAGCAATAAATTCAACGCCACTCTAAGGAAATAAGAAGAAAGGCAGGTCAGTGACATGTATCTCACAACTCTTTAGCAAACAATACCTGACAAAAAAAAAAAACTTCAAAAATGTTTAAGCTACACGAAGGTAACAATTTCACATTGCCATAAAATCAGATTTAATGCATATCACCTATACAATACTGGTCATGTAAGCCTGCAAAGAGCAGTACATATTCCTTGGAAAATTTTTCAAGTCCATATAAAACAAACCCTGCAGGAAAACAATCATTTAAAGAGGCCTCCAAGCCACACACACTTGAGAACCAATGTGACAGATTTCCTACATTCCAAATGCTATTTGTTTCTAAATTGTAGAACATTAGCATCCAGCCGTATGTAATTTTTCAGCAAGATGAGTTAAAGTAATCTTATATTCTAATGTTCATGGTTAAACACTTGTTCCAACTTCAGACTTCTGTAATTCCACACTTGTTCTATATAAACAGACAGGATGTGAAGGCAACCAGAGATGCTTTTGTCGAGAGGACATTTACAACAAGCAAGTTACTACAACACATGCAAATACCTGTTGAGCTCGATCAATGTTATCTCTGAATGGGAAGAAGGCATCAGAGCTAAGTGACACTTCGTTGAGTTTCTTGATCCATTCTTGTCTATCCTCCTACAATAAATAGCAAGCGAAAAGTTTCATCCAAAGTTTTTAAAACATAGAAACAGGAACAAAACAGTTGACATTTTAAAGATGATGATAAGGAAGGTGTAGATGGAAATACTACAACAAGACCCATTATCCAAATGTAGCAACCCTAAACCTTTCTCCACCTATCCCGAGAATTGTTTTCTCTACTTGATCTATTGAACAAACAAGGTCCCAATTACTTCCATTACTTACAACTTCCTCATCAACAAGTTGCCAGAGCTAATTGCTACTATCAATTGAGTCTATTGTTTGGGAGATTAGATATGCACCACTGCACAACCTTTCAGAATGAACATTCCAAATAAACTTTGACAAAAATACGAGCCGAGACAGCCCCACGACAGGAGTTTCCAAAAGGTGCTGCATTTCAGTAATTGTAGCAGCATGATGGGAGCAACTTGAATTTTGCTAGATAGTTTTTTAGTAAGTATTCTAAATATCTCTTCTTATATACTCTGACCATTTTTTATTTTATATTTGTTACTTTCATGCTTCTGCAATTAATACATTTATTTTTTGTTCATTCTTTCCATTACTTTCTTGACTCTCATCTGTTTATACCTTCTAATTTTACTTTCATTTGGTGTATCATTTTACTACAATCATGTTATTTCCTTGTTTGAGGATTTAATAAAAAACATCAACCAATTTCATTAGATAAAATTTTCAGCTAAAAGAACACCTTCCATATCTGTTGGCTGTTGTTCAAATTTTGGGGGAAAATGGTCCATACAATCATACCTTCAACCCTTATTATTGTCATACAAATTTATGTTGTATGTATGTTTCTGACCAAATGCATGACAGTATAGACAGGGTTTGAAAATTGCAGTCATCAATGAAAGGTTAAATCAGGGATAAGAGAAATTAAATCAGTTGGAAGCAATGACACTATATCTTGCAGGTGAGCATAAGTGCTGATATTTAAGAGCAAAGAAGTATTTTGGACATTTTGTGAAAGAGTTAAAATAAAAAAAAACACAAGATGCAGCTATACACAGTAAGGATTTCTTTTCCATGTCCCAGCTAGTAGTGCGAGGTACCCCATCCAATCCAAGTATAATACTGATGTATTAAACATACCTGACTGAGCTGCTCTGGAGGGTCTTCTAACATACCTTCCCATATGTCCTGAGGCATGTCCTGTCCTACAGTACCATTAACATAAACATCTATCACGTTTGCCTTCTCAGCTCTCTTGACACCCTTTTTAAATTTCATGTTTAGGACGTTTGGGTGTTGTCTAAGCCACCTTCAAAAAGAAACAGAAGATATCTACCATGTGCATCACATTTACTGTAAAGTTTAAAAACCAATGTAATTTACAACAATTAACACTTTAGGAGTTTATAAGTGATAATAATCATCACATATTTTCCTATGTATTTCCCCTACTTGCCTCACAATATGGCTCTTATATTAACACAGATGGCATCCTGGCCCTTCTAACTCAACTGTTTCACTACTTCATTCCTGTTGCCACATTTGAAGTTCAGACACACATTTCCAGCTGCTACCATGTTAGTGTATTACCTATCTCCATCTGGAAAAGTTTTGCATGACTTTTTGTCATACAAGAACAGGCTAGTAGTCTGAACCATGAGTGTCCAAACTGCAAGTGTGGCAATAGAGAGGAACAAGGAAGTGTGATGGTTGAAAGTGCGAGGGTGCCACCTGTGTTACATGTCTGATAGAAAATTAACCCCAAGGAGGACATTTTTGGGGGGAGTAGAAAAGTAATAAACCACATTTGTAAGACTATTGTTGGTGAATAAATGGCCTCGACTCCAAATTTGAAAAAAAATAACAGACTCGGCTTCGCCTCGTCCCTTATTTTTCCACATTTGGAGTCTCGAAGGTTTACTCACCAACAATAGTCTAACAAATGCAGTTTATTCCTTCAATACTCATTTAAATATGAGGTAAAAAGAAGCAAAATAGACTCATTTCATTACTGGTGTAATATAATAAACAACATAAATAGTCCTGAATGCCCTGACTGGCTGTTGATTCCAAACACTCACCTGAAGGTACTTTTTTGATGATTACTATCAGTTACTTAGATAAGATTTTATACATTGACTTATAGGCTAATCTTCTGGTTTAATCTAGCCAGCTCACATCTTTTCTTCCTGCTGTGAGGCATTACATTGTTCTCATACTCAAGTGAGAGTTACTACCAAAAGACATGTTAAGCATGACTGCATCCATGTTAGCAAAATAACAATTATGCAGTAAGGGTGTACTAGACCACATCTATACCACACAGGGAGCAACATCACTGCCAGTCTAACAATTTTGATGGAATAAATTGATATCATAATTGTGTCTATCCTGATTACAATTGGTTTGCTCTGCTTTTTTGACTTGGAAAATATATGAAAAATGTAGATGATTATTGGGACAATTTTTGCAGCAATGTGAATGTGACATTTCAAATTATAATGCAACATAATAAAAACAAGCTTGTAATGTTTAGCCCAAACAGCTAGTGAAACCTTGTCCATCTTGGAAAAATTTGAGAAATTTTGCTTTTTGACCTCTGGTGACTCCAATTTTGGGAGTTCTGCTGGCAACTTGCTATTTGATCTATCATGACCCTTGACTTTAAAACTGAAACTTGGCCCTGAAACTGTCAGATAAGTATTGGGTTCACTTCTATTACCCTGAATGGAACATTGAAGACTGTACTAAAATTGGAGGTGTTGCCCCACTTCAAAATTCAAAAACATTTGTGTGCCTGCAACAGATGCCATAAAGAAAACTAAGGTAAACACAACAAACACAAAAAACATCACCATCTGATAAGATTCCTTGCCTGCCTTACAAATAACAAATGTTAGATTCATACCAATTATTTCCTTTATCTCCTGCCAGTCTAGTACAGTGAATCCTGGACTGTTGACCAGCTCCAATACCAATGACCTGTCCATCCCTGGCATAACATACAGAATTAGACTGGGTATACTTGAGGGCAATGGTGGCTACAATCAGGTCTCGAATGGCATTCTCAGGAAGCTAAGAACCAATCAAGAAATTAAGAAATTACTCATGTGCAGGCCATGAATTTGTAGACATGTCAGTGCAATCTCACACCATCATTCACCTCAAATCACTGTAAGGAGTGAGTTTTTGATTTTTTGCACGCCTAGATAAGTAAAGGTACCTAATATAAATCAACTACAGTTAAATAAAACAACACAAATCTATCACACTCCCAGAAATTTCCTATAGAGTGTCATTTGCAGCACACCTGGGAAATCTGAAACTCAAGGCCTGATAAGTTGCTTTATGTGAAAGAAGGTTGCAAACAATTCTAACTAGATACAAACTAACCTATACAATCTTTCCCATTGGTGTGTGGTCTTAAAGTAATAACAAAGTTATAGTACACAGGTTTCCAACCATCACCAATTTTATACTATAATTCCCAAACTTTAATCAAGACCCTATGGCGTTGTATGATGAAATGATGCACTATCCATCATTAACTGCGCTATACTTTTTGAATAACTTACATAAAGTGGTGAATGCAAATAGTGTTGCAATCAGCACTGGCAGTCAAAGGCCAGATTCCAGACTTGAAGAGAAGCCCTTGACACTATTTGCCTTGAGGCTCTGAGGCTGCTCAAGGCCAGAGAATGATAGGCAAAGCCTACCTCAGCTACACTGAGAATAATTTATTTCTTAAAGTGTGTAAGATAAACAAACTCCTTTAAGTAAGTCTATAGTCACTTTATGGACCTTTATTTATTGATTTTTTTAGTTCTACATGAACCTGTTCTTTGTTAATAAATGTATTCTAGCCATTAGTGTAACTTATATTCAAAAATGATTTTATGATAAAGAAAAAGCCTTGTTACAATCATCATGATCTTGTAGCTTTCAGAAAGGATTTACATTGAGATTTCAGGTATTTTGTGTTCATTAAATACTGAAATAATCAAAATCAACTGCCTTTCATATGAAACTTACCTCATTCCTTTTAGTGATTACATTATCAAAGTGTGCTCTATCAATGACTGCATTGTTTCTCTTCTGAGCCAGCTGTAGGCCAAACAATGTCCTTGTCTCCATCTCCTCAGGTTCATAGCTTGGATCAATCTAAATCAATAAGAAGTAACCTCTATTTAAAGGTAAAGAGCAGTCCCTCCCCAAACTTATTTTGAAGAAAAAGCTAAACAACACAATTTTCATGTTAATTCTCTTCAAAGTATCTCTCATTACATTTTATTACTTTACTATTGCATATTAGAGGTAGACCAAGCAGTTATTTTAAGTAAATTTCACATTTGAAGAGAAAAGATGTTGTCACATGACTCCTAACAGCCAATCATGAAACTGGACAGTCTACTACACTACTTCAATTTGGGATGACTGCTCCTGCCCTTTAAAGAACATCTCACAACCAAAAAACAGGCCATGTGCACAAATAACAAAACAATTATTCCATAAATCAGTCCTACCATAGAAAAGTGAAAGTCTTATATTAGGATGTGTGACTGGCATAAAAATACCCTCAAGAGAGTAAAATTTCATTCCCTTTTAAGAAATTATTCTGTTAGGCATTTATACAGCTTTGCTTTTACAAATGTGCATCCCAGATGTCTAAGGCCAAAAGCAGCACCCATAGCATGGAAGTTTTTCTCATTGACCATTGAGGCATTGAAAAACTGAAAGGGATATTGGGGAACCCCAGACATGAACGTAGATAAGGATCCATTAAACAATAATTTTGTTCTCATCTGACCTCAAGAACACAGTAGTTGCCACCTTTTTTCTTTGACAAAATCTCCAGGGCTTCAGGTTCATATCCTGGGGCAATGATTCCATCCGACACCTGTCATGAAAAATAGAACCAAAGTTGACGAAGGTATGTTGGAAACATTGTTCGCATTAAAGGCCCTGTTCTCTCACCCCAAACAGTACAAATTCCCCTAACCAAGCCCCTCCCACAATTGTCTGAAATTCATCCTCATCCAGACACAATCTCAGTTTATTGCTTCAGGGTGAGTGTAGAAAAACTCTATACTAATCAAAACACTCTCAGTACTGTTCATGCTTTGTGGTATAAGCTTTGGCACTCTGCATTGTTTGAATTAGCTGTCAATCAAAGAGCTGAGCCAATTGAGAATTTCGGTACCCGGGTTCCAAAACTATAGTTTGGTGTGAGAGGTTTGGCCCTTTAAGTACAGGATTACTGCAGCATTTCTCAAATTCCCCCCTTAAAAAAATAAAACAAAAGGGAAAAATTCCCCTATTTTCTAAAAGAGAACAGTACTACATATGATAAAATAGGAAACACCAATCCTGCAAAAGCAGCCCACTCTTGTGAATTTCCTTCGAAATTGACATACAAGAACCTCTGATGATGTTTAAAAATTAAATCACAAACAAAATCTTGAAATTATTTTGTAGTACTTGTAATATGTGTATGAGTTACTTATGTAAATTTCACCAAAGTTAATTTCATTATGAAAAACACATTTCTCCTGTTTTAAACCATGAAAAAAAAATTAAAATATAATTCAGGGCAAATGTTACCCCAGCATCAAATTCTAATAAATCTTATCACAAAATTACTCTGTATGCATGGATAAACTAGCTCGTAACACATTTTCACTGACAAGTAATTCCTTAGTTAGCCAATTACATAAATGGTAAAATCCTTTAATAGTTTAAAGTTTCGGTTTCTCCAAAAGGCAGTAAATATTTCCAAGTTATATTCAATCCCTTACGTTTTTCAATCAAGTACATAATTCCTTTTTTTTCACTTTTCTGCACGAATGTTTTATGGTTGGTTGACCCTTTTTTTACGAATTTTATTTCAAGTCCTAACCGATATTGAGACTTACTTTTATGGGTTTTTTTGTTGAAGTGTGTTTTTTTGAGTTTTAAAACCATTGTTTTTGTCTAAAGCTTATGGTTTAGTTTCCAACCTGTTTTCTGCAAGCTCTTCAAACCTGCTACAGTAATACCATATTCTACGTGTAGCCTTAAGTCATGCAGCCTTACTCAACATCACCATACCAGGGTTCTCCCTGGGCGTTTTGAACGTCGCGGCCCGCGACGTTCAAGCTTCAAAACCAAGGAGGCCGCGACGTTCAAAAAACGGCCGCGATGTTCAAAATTGCTGCCAGCAGCTAGCCTCCATAATTTTTCTTCTTTCTGTCAACGACTGCTTTTGTTGTTAATACAATAAACGACAAAATCATTGACGTATTTGTAAAACTGCAACTAATTTTTTTAATTTCCATGCACGTACCACTGCATGCGAGTCGGGGCTCTGTATGTATATCCCATAGGGCCTACTATTGAACGAGTTACAACACAGTATTATTATAATTAACTAGCCTGCACTTGCCGTCGTAGGCTTGTATCAGGAAAATGTTTTGCTCACTCCGGAGCACAGCAGCTATGCGGCATAACACGACTTGCATGACCAAAACACATACGCCCGACTTTGGCAGGTTAGAGGCGGGGCTAATGTCTCATTTTTGCGAAATTATCAATCAAACGAACGAACCATGTCATTGTATCTTCACGATGTAATCCCACATATTTCCAGTTACTTCATTCTTAAAACTTACTACACAATTGTTTTGCCTGGCTACAACCAAAGTTTGGGAAATTCGATCGTAGCAAAAATGCAATGGGAGTATTAAAATTCTATGCGAAACGGTTGGTTTCTACATGTTTTTCCTACACAGTAAAACTGCATTGACGATGTCACAAGTATGATTGGCTGATTAAACGCAATAATGAACCAATCATGCTGTTTAGAGGTAACTTAAAATAACTGCATTAGACCTTATGTGTATGATGTCATAGAACCCTTGTTTTCCCAACATGTTTTCATGAAAAGATCGGGACGCACACAATCTGTGATTGCTTGCAGCCACGTGCTCCATTGCTTTTATAAATTCTGGCACTCACTTGATTATTACTCCCGATTATTTGCAAACTGAAAAAGGGATTGAAATATACTTGAAACTTGCCCTTAGTTTTGTTAAATCCTGTAAACTCAATCCTTTAACTTCCCACCAAAACTGGTTGCATTGATAATCACAAACGTAAAATTTTACCCCTGCCATGGAAGTGATCGTTTGATATTTCCCGCTATAACCCTGTAGTATTACATGGAATTAGATTTAGAATTGCATTCAATGTCTTTTCCTTGCTTATCGCAAAAAGCGCCGTGTAAGTTGCTGTTCAAACTGTTCTGCACAAAGCAGACTATCGAGCTGCAGTGTTTCGCCTCTTTTTTAATCCAAAAGCCTAGCATACATGTCTGTGGACGTTTTGTACACCTAGCTTCTCGAATCTTGTGAAGTCCGGTGATTATTATCTTGCATAAATTAAGTAATTCCCAGCATTCCTTCCTTCTGTTATTTACAGTAGGACTTGTGCAATGTTGTCATGCAACGTCATTGCAAACAAAAACCGTGATGCATGTGGTCTCGTGAAGCGAAATTCTTGGCCCACGCATGCGGTAGACTTCCGTGCATGTCCGTTTTTTCCACCAAACAAGGCATCCTGTTTTGCTTGGTGACATCATATGCATACGACCCATTTCAAAATTTAAATTGGTCCCTGCATCGTGATTGGTTCAATTGCATTGATTCTAGCCAGCCAATCACAATTCGCGCCTTCGCCTATGTGATTTAGTGTGTGAAAATACTCGGTCTCGAGACAAGTTTTCCCATTGAGTTTGTGTTACGACGATCGCACTGCCAATGCTTATATAGCCGGCTAGCGAAGCAGGGCGAGCCCCGTGCCAAATTCACCATGAAACAGCATCACAAATCTCTGCGTACGTGGATTTTTGGGGGATCTGACCTACGTGCATTTCAGTTGCAGATTCTTTTTAAACAAGACGTAAGTTTTGGACAAGAACTGCTTAAAATTTCCAGGGATGTTTATACCCGAAAGGAACCATAAGATACGTTAATCGGGTGCAATTGTTGGCTGCCCAGAACTGCTTAGATTCTACTTCTAAGATTATCATGAATGGTTGCTCTACATGGGGTTCCTATTAAAGCAGGAGAGTAGCTTCAGTATATTATAGCAACTCCAACCGGCCAGTGCAGAAAAGGAATGCAATAGTTCCGAAATGATTGGGGGATAAAAAATAGAATGAACATGATGTTGGCCTAAGAACTAAATTATTAAAGCCTGGGGCATGTGACATCGACTGCAAACAAATCTATCGCATCAACAGTTGATTTACATCTCCACTTTTGAAGTGAAAATATATTACGCCTACAAAAATGATAACCCGTTCGTGAAACGAACGGAAATTTTCCCAATATTTTCTATCCTGAACTGGTAATATTGCAAGCCGGCCCAATCACGTAAATTTTGGTGAGCAACGGACGCCAAATAACGGCCAACCGGGGGTAAAAATCTTCTGGTGCCAGCGCTAAATAAAGGCCATGCCGATGAACCAAAACTTTTGAAGCAGAAATTACGGTGACATGGAAGCCAATGTGACCGCTATCAGTAGATCAAAATTTGTACGAATGTGAGTATCGGTGCTAATATTTTTGCGTCAACTTACAAAAATTGTGTTGACTAATTTGGCTCAAAAATGTCACCATTTTGCGTCTAGGGGCTTGCATAAGTCACAAAATTTCCAAAAAGGGGAGGGGACACCCCCTCCCCTTATACACCTCCCCCAGGCCGGCGATCCACCAATGGACGCATCAGATGCGCGACGTTCAATTCTAAACCCAGGGAAAACCCTGCATACCACATAAATAGAAGTCAATACTAACCTCCCTGGAGATGACCTTTGCTGTTGGTACATCACATTTATCAGACAGAGAAATGAAATCTCCATAAGACGACATTCTGTCAGCACCTGTAAGGTTAAAAATCTGACATATTAATTTCCCATAAGTTAGGCTACAGGCAGAAGTATGCCCTAATGTGGTTTGCAGAGTTGCATAACCTAACTACTACTTGCAGGGTTCCTTCACCTTATTAACTAATGCACCTACAGAAAAATAAAATTTCATGACCTTTTCATGACAAAGTTATACCCAAGATTTGAAAAAAACGTTACCTACACTGTTCCAGAAAAAAGTTGCATAATTCATCTTGTAATGGAAGTCATCCTGTGGGCCAGTGGCCCACTGCAGCTGACCAGGTGTAGTATTAGAGTTACTCAGCAGGTGTGGTATTATCAGGGCTGGAACTAAGGTTCCAGTAGGGCAAGGCCATTTCTCCATCAGTATTAAGGGCACGTCATGTGACCTGAGGGGGCACCAAGGCCAATCAAGCAATTTTGTACTAACCATAATGTAATCTCACAGGTAGGGCATGGAGGCCAAATTTCCCTGACTGTCATTAAATTTTAAATGGCAACAAAGCCAAAAACACAAAGACCATTGCCTTTGTAGTCTTCAGTTAATTCCAGCCCTGATTATTCATCATTGAAACTGCAGCAGTTAGAACAACAGTTAAATCACTAGAGCCACTCAGTGACTGCAGTATTTCTGCTTCAAAGTGCTGTGATATTACAGCCACTCAGCAGCTGTATCAATCACAGAACATCATCTAAACCAATAGACTTGTCAGTCGGTATCCCAGTATTTTTGCTAACCCAGGTTACCAGGTCTCAAACACACATAAAACTTCTTGAACACTTAAGAAGATTCCCATTGTAAGAAAATTCTCAAGCTATGGCTATTCACATACTGGTATGTGTAACCTAGTAAAACTGGGAGACACACTTGGTTCTGTGACAATTTTTAATGAATATATTAACATCTGTATGACCTTATACTTTATGGATCTCTGGCAAAAAATTGTGTCACCCTTCAGCTTTCCACAGACTCTTGAAACAATATATCAAGGTGGTAACAAACTCTTTGAGTTTTTAGCCCCCACAAAAACGCTGCATAGCATTTAACACAACATTTATAAGTTCAAACTAAGGCACTGTGTTGAAACGGTTGATGTGTTAATCATGTTGGTGCATCATCTTACCAACAAAATTTATTTCTGAATTTTAATTTCAAAGTAACGGTGAGTTTTTGGCAAAGTCCCTACCTTTACAACAGTTGTTTCTGAAAAATTCATCATCTACAATTGCAATACAGTTGATACAGAATGAGACTGAGACACATCCGCACCCTGCATGGCTTACCTCTAGCTCTGGCATAAGCAATAGCCAAGGGTGTCAAACTGTCCATCATGTCATCCACCATGCAGACTTTGGCTTGTTCTATGCTGAGAGGAACACCCACTGCAGCACCTGACAAAATGAAAAATAAACTTCTTTAAAAATCAATTCTTCAAATTTCTCAGACAAATCACTTCCCAATCCCAACTGGCTTTGCAAAGTATGTTCATAAAAAAATTATCTGTCCATTGAACACACATCGAACCACTTTTTATGGAATGAAGTAATTTAATTAAGCGCTTAATACAATCTCCGCTCAGAACTAGTAAAAAATCAAAACAAAAAATAGATAATTGAAAAGCAGAAGTCAGTGTATGATAAGTGTTGTTGAAATATTTACATAATGGTACTGGCTGATAAGGAATGGTCCAGGACACGATTTGATATGATATATATAATTAATGTTCTGCTGAATGGAATAGTTAATTTAAATTGTGTTAGAGCTAGACCACAGGCATCTTTTACAGTGTTCTTGATGCATGCAGTTAATGTAGCATACATGTTGAGAAGCTGCCATGACATAAGTTCTACAGCTGTAAAAACTAATTTCCTTGAAAGTTTTTGCAATGAAGACATCTCGTTCAAATGAATTGTGATTTAGTCAGATTTACTGTTATATGAGGCAGTTCAACTGGTTGCCCTGAAGGTAGGGATGCTAGACAACCCCAGATTTACTCAGACAAGTACTCCTATTACTGCAGGGAATAATTTAGTGTTCAAATTTTGCATAGCAATTTTGCTGTTTCAGGGCTCTTCAATCGCAAAACCACTAACAACCCATACGCTTAATGCAGAAAATCTGCTACGCAATTTTGCATTTGTATAGCAATTTGTGCGTTTTGTGTAGCAAATTGCGATGCGATACCGGATAAATTATTCCCTGTACTGCTTCACAGTGATGTCCAGGCAGGTTTTTAAAATTGTCCATAATGTCTGAACAACAAGTATTTGTCACATGATTTGATGGGTTATCCAGATCTTGCTTTAAATCATTGTCTGCACTGGGTACCCAGGTACACGACCGACGTTGTTACTACCCGGGTAAAAAATATCTACCTGGGTAGCATTTTCTATGATTTCTTTTTGATCCTCGCAAAGTAACATGGCTGTTGAAAGTTGAAACTAACAAAATGTATTTACCCACATTAAATTCATGATTATGTTGAAATGAAGTTGCTTTTATTTGTTTCAATAACATGCTTTTGTTAAATTGCACTTTTCCAGAAACAATTCCTGGGATGCGTGTTTCTAACACCATCCACTCCTATACCAGATATCCAAACAACATGGGCCTACTATACTATGCATAGCCGGCCTATCTCTCTGATAAATGATAGTCAAAAGTCAGCTCATAAATAATTTGCACGCAGTGTGTGTGGATCGACAACGTTCCTAAACTTTATGCCCAGAAATAGAGTAAAAGACCTGTTAGAAATTTTATACTTATCGTTGCCGTATAAACACCGTAAAATGGATATACAATGCATGGATCCCCTTCCGATGTTTCAAGATTTCATACTTGTCAAGTTATCACTAAAATTAACACGACATGATTTCATGATCTAAAGAATTAGTTTTTGGTAATACAGTTATGTCGACATAATGTATGCACATATTTCAACCACAAAAATATTCTTTTGTCTCAAATCAATCACTAAAACTTCATATTTTTGGAAGAGAAATTTTTTTCTGAAGCAAAATTCACTCCATCAGATTTAAAATCATTCACATTCTTTCCAGGTGTATTTCACACCGTGTGCACAAATAAACTGTCCTTTCTTTTACTTCTATCCTGTTACTAACTTAAACTAAAATGATTTCTATCTTCATATTGCTCTTAATTTTTCATTGCTATTCAAACTATTTGCAAAAATTTTGTGCCCAAAGTTTTCTAAATATATGACAAACAGAGTAAAATATTTTCCCAATATTTTCTGTATCCCCCATTTGCTAAAAGTGGAGTGTGCCCTAAAATTTTCTCCTTCTCTAGTCGGAAAGAACCAAAAAATTTGCCAAGCTGTGCAAATATATGAGTTGTGCTGAAGGAAGATTGAAAATCAAATTTTTGCTGATTATTTTGTGAAGTCAAATTGACAGTTGAATTTATCAGACTATGCTCTCTGATGAAACACACATGAAGGTGTGATGCACCAAAAATTCAGTTAGCATTTTATTTTCATAGACATAAGATGTAAATCATAAGTTTATGCTGGTTGACAAATTTTTGGCAATTTCCAACCAGAGATGGTGAAGACTTTTAACAAAAACACACAAACATTGGAACGAAGTCTGATGTGAATTTGTTGTAGTCTGACAGCAGCTTTACTCACCAGCTGGGCTGACATGTTTGAAAGATGTTGCAGCCGGCATTTCCAGAGCCTTCTTTAGTTCCTTGACAAGTTGCCAACCATTGAGGGCATCACAAAGGTTAATGAAACCTGGAGAACCATTCAGTACTTTCAAGGGCAGTGTTGGTTCATATGTGAACAATTGTGCTGGTTTTTGGTGTGGATTTGCTCCGTAGCGTAGCGTGAGCTGTGACTCTCCTGCTGAAAATTGTTGTCTGAAATAATCTGAAATTGCTGTGTCATATAAAGCTGTATGATTGAAAGCCTAGTCACAGAAAAGAAGAGAAAACACAAAAATACACCATTTATTCTAAAATTTCTCAATTTCTGTTTCCAGACTAGTCCAGTGATGTGCCCTCTCTGAGGAGTGTTGGACAGGCCCATCCAGAACTGAAAATTTCTGCCTGGCACGAGCTTTAATACCACACTATTTGTCTCAATGCAGTTTTTGCAGGGCCCATGTTAGATAAAAAGCCAATGACTAGACCACCTACTAAATCAATGTAATAATGGATTAACTTTGTATGATGTAATATCCATTTACAAAACTGTTTCATGCACTTACTGGTTAGCTACACTGTGGATGGTGTAGTTCAGTTGAGTATAAGGTATCCAGGTATAACTACTGACACGATAGCTTTCAGACATTCCATAGGATGAAACTTCATCCACAGAAAAACAAGACCAGGCTAGGCTTTACATATCTCCATATATAAGCACTTTAGGATAAGTGACAGGTCTTGTAAAAAAATCTCCAAAAAGCCTCATACATCATACAGAAAAAAATGCTGGAATAAGTCTTTTGATGATAGTATGAAGGGCTTGATATTCCAGCTCCCCCCCCCAATCAAATATGAAAAATCACACATTAAAAATATCTTTTTGCCTCAAATAATGGTTTCTGAGTTGAAAATATGAAAATTGTTGCTTCCCTCAAATTTTACAGACATTATCTTACTTTGACAGCTAGAGCTCTTCGTAGATCCAAGGTTGTGTCATTGTCAGGGCTACTTCTCATTTCATCCAGTATCCTGAAAAAAATAACAGAGAACTATCTATATCTTCAATCTCCCAGCACATATTTATTACAGAAAGGAACTTACAGAAACTTGTTCTATTTCTTGAACAAACTCAAAGAGACAACTGTTGTTGCTCTAAAATTTCATATTTTTAAACCAAAAAGTATAGATCTACTGTCTGTAGTGGACTACTCCATTACTTCAGGCTAGCGGACTGTGTATATCAGCCGTAGCTAACTGTAAATAGAACAAATTCCCACTACAGACTGTAAATGGTCATTGCTAGGCAAAGTTATTTTATATGCACCAGTATACAGCTTTTGATGTGTGCAGTTTTATGCATTCTAGCAAATGCCTCACTCAGTCTTACAAGCTCAGCAGACTATAACAACACGGCAAGAAAGCTGCAGAATTAGAGATTTCACCTTCAAATATTTTTATGTTAATTAACTTTTGTGTCTAATTTGAACTGCTCTAGAAATTAACAACAAATTAAAACATTTTAATGGACAGCAACTTGGTTAATAGTTTGGGGTGGAACTAGGAGTGGCTAGCATAATTATTTACTTTGTAGCTTCTAATATATTATATATTTGCAAATGCATACGTCAGACAGGCTACCCTGCTGTGACTGTTGTGTTGTTGCAACTTAGTCAAGTTAGTGAAAGCATTCATAGTCAGAGAAATTTGAACAGACTAGCTGGAGAGGAAGATGTTCCAGCCTACCAGGCCTGTAACTGCACCGAGGAAATAACTCCAATGGGTATATCTCAAGTATTTGAAATAGCATCATTCTCACTTGTATTCCAACAATGAAAGAGACATAAATTAGTCACAACAAAACAAGACAGCACAATACCTTTCTGACTAACTTATAAAGTTCTGACAGTAAAAAAATTAATGTCCTTATTGTTTGAAAATAATTTTTGGTCTTAAACTGAACTTTTTAAATGAAACATTAGTTACTCTAGTAAAGGATGATAAAGCTATTAATGCTGAGTATATTGATGATACTGAATGGTTTAATCATATTTCAAATTAATGGAGGTGTGCCATTTTGGTGCAACTTAAATGCAACATTTTCCTATTAAGAGGGTTCAAGAGAGCTGTGACCACAAAGCACGCAGAACTTGAAAAGATGCAGCACTTTTTCACCAATGACTTGGTGTTCAAAGCACTTCACACAAATATTACCCCTGGTCAGCAGTAACCCATCCCAGACACATCTCTGCTACAGCTAAATCAGTGCCAAGTTGATGGTAGTTGACACAGGTACCCATTTAACTCCTGGATGAGCAATAGAGATAAAGCAACTTGCCTTAGAACACTACATAATGAACCCAGCAAAACTTGAACCATAAACCCTTGAAATGAATGTCCAACACCTGTGCCAATAGTCCACAATGCTGTGCAAAGCATTTGCTACAAGTCTACTTTGAAATGCACCACTGGCCTAAAAAATATTGTGTAACAGGCGAGAAAGGACAAAGTAACTCACATCCAAATTCAGTTTTCCATTTTGATAAGGGCGGGCAGAGGGGCTAAGAAACATTGCGCCTAGTTAGGGATATCTGTCTCACTGATTCGCATGATTACCAGAGCTTACCATGTTCAATCTACCATTACACAAAGCTACCATGGTACATCTTCTACAGCTATTTTACAGTTGTTCCATGACAAGTTCCTCTATAATTGCACAGCACAGAAAGTTTATGAAAGAAAATTGAATGCTATGATAAAACATCATTTACAACTTACTGAACCATACCGTACTGAAGGATTATCAAGGTTATCATGGCATCCTAATACCCTGTAAAAGGATTTCAATATCATTTGCTCTCCTGTTACATACTATATCTAATCAAGTTTTTCTATTCATAACTACCATATTTGAAGGGAAATTTTCACTAAAAATTTGGGGGCACTTTCTGTAGCAAAATACATACTGTAATCACACTTTTATACTAATTGCATGAAGTTCTACAAGACTGATTCTGCAATATTCAGACACTGAACAAACAAGGCAATATGGAATGCATCTACAGAAAATATTACAAAGTAAACCATCATTAAGTTCTACATCAACAGCCATGACCAGCAAAAATATTCAAAGCATTTTCCAACCTTGAGGTATTTTAATTACATATAAATTAACCTACTGCCATTGTGCTTGGTGCTCAGCATAAGCAATGGGGTAGGGAAAACAAGCCAGTAAGCCACAACCTGAAAAAAGGCTGCAGCAGGCTCGACTTGAACTGTGGTGGGAAACTGGGCTGTAAAACTTTATCTAACTAACTGATTGACTACATAAGTATTAAATGGAAACAAATGATAGTAGATGAGTATTACTCACCTGCTATAGTCATCAGGGTTACACACCACAGTAACTCTTTCATGATTCTTGGCAGCTGCTCTTAGTAATGTCACTCCACCTGATGGAAAATAATTCCTCAAATAACAGGAAGGTTTTTATGGTGGGATTCCATAGAATGACAAATAATAAAAGTATGCCATCAGGTGGCTTGTGATCTAGTCAGACCTTTACTGGAAGTGTCTCTGACTTTGACCATCTTTACTGAATGCAAGTAATCCGATAGCTTACAGACTGAAGATTCACTCAACCGAAGGTTCACTAAATTTAAGGTCTATTACAGTGAAGATTTGCTACATAGATCAAAGATCAGCCCTCTAGAGTTTCACTTAAATTCAGTGGTTATGATTTACTGCCAGCTTACTATCTCTTGTGAGGGGATTTAGACTTGTGACTGGACATAAACTTGCATGCATTTCAAGTGAAGCACTGAAATGTATTTATAGAGATTAATTTGAAGGTTCTCAACATCAAAGGTTTACTACATCCAAGATTCACTAGACTGAAGGTTCACTACTAAATCACTCGACAGAAGACAGCATGGTCACCCAAATGCAAAGAAGACTTCTGACCTAGCAAACCTTAGATCTGGTGAGCCTTTGAGCTAAAAAAATAAATCTTCCATCTTGTAAACCTTCCACTTAGAGACCCTTTGATCTAAACCCTTGATTTAATGAACCCTCTGTATGGTCAAAAAAACTTTCCTCTAGTGAACTTTCCATCTACTGAGATTCCCCTGAATTCCCCACTGAAATCCTTTTTCATGATTGTTCAATGATAATAAATTTATCTACAAAGGCAGAGATTTGAACTGAACCGGGGGGGGGGGATGAGTTGGGAAGTATTGTAATGATACACATGAACTGTTAGTTTATATGGGTATATAAACAGCAATCTAACTGGATTCATAGGTTCATTTATATTCCATGAGTTATGTTATCTCACAGTATATGAAGACTCCATCGAGTTTGAAGAATGAATTCCCATAGCAACCCTAGTACAAAAAAAGTATCCATTCATTGACACTTTTCTAAATTCTTACTTCAAGTAACATTTGCAACATTGCATACAAAATGAATGTTTTTTCCAGACCATTTTATCATGAATATAAAGTTTTGCACAATGTCTTCATTTCAACCAAATATACGTGAGTCAGATCCTTGGTTTGCTGTGAACCTAAACTTGGAGTCTCTGTATGTAAGCTGAGAATTATTAGTCTCACCCATTACATGGGTACAGCTGCTATACCAACATACTGTAATCTTTTATCAAGCACTCGGTACTTTGAAACATGTAAACACCCTACCAGAGAAATCACACTTTCTGAGACAGTTGCAAGAGGAAGGAATCTATGCTGGCCTCAATAATACTAGAAAGACTAAAACATCAATCTAGTGGCATAGCTAAAATTTTTCCCACCTGGAGGGGGACAATGCAGTATGTTGTATTATCCAGACCTGGGGAAAGGTGTAGGAAATCATACCCAGATCCTTTGAAAACTTTTAAAGAATTATACCCTCATATTCAGGCTGGTGCTGCTTCCTTTTGAAGAGAAGTTTGTACTTAAATACTTTGCATATTTTTATAAGCTAAACCAGAATGCAAAAATGCATCAATGTTTTGACTATCAATGTATGTTCCACTCCATATAATTCTATAATGTCCCATATCTCCTATGTCAAATGTTAAACTAACATGTTGGAAAAGTAATTTTGCATTACCCCAGATGACTTTTGACCTCCACTAACAATGAAAGGGTCCTTCCAACTATAGGTCATCTGTGTACCAAAAACTGAAAACTGTCAGACCTCCTTATCTTGAGATATCCTGTTAACGAGTGAAATGTCACAAACACACACCTATACACACACACAAACATTGGTTGCCCTAATCATCAAAACCAAAAATTGGAATTAGTGAGGAGAGCTATAGCTGAATACCTCCTGGCTATGCCACTGCTTCAATCCATGACTAAAATATGAAATATCATTTTTTCAAATATTTCCTTCGTTACCATTTATACACAGCTTTATCTCTTGACATGCTAAAAAACAAAAACAAAAACTTACCAATGTCAATGTTCTCCACAGCATCTGGTACTGTCACTTCAGGTTTGGAAACAGTTTGAACAAATGGATAGAGGTTACAAACAACAACTCTGAAAGTAAGAACCAAAATACTAATAATGTAGGTACTCATCCAAGACAAGGACGAACTTGCTCTACTTAAAGATACAAACGTCTCTTCAGGAGACCAAGACAATGCTGTATTTGAAAAGTCACAGAACTATACCTTATTTGAAATCCTTCAAACAGAGTCAGCGAACACTTTTGATTCCCATGCATATGAAATGCAGGAATGTATCCACACTACACAATGGTACCACCAGACTAAAAAGGGCACTACCATCATTTCACAGGACTGGTATTTGCCAAAAGTACCTTCCAGATGGCTGAAAAGTGCATTTCATGGACCATTTAGCAAAGACAAAATAAAAGAAAGCACCCAATCAGAGGTTGTCAACTAGCAACACTAAATGTTGCATCAAACTCTGCTTCAAGACCCATGTTCTTTAGGTGTTTCAGGATTACTGAAAGCCAATTAAGGCCACAGCCCAACAGTTGCCAACCTCTAATCCGAAACATTAATGATTTTGTAAAGACAGCATGAAAAGAGAGTACTTACATTTTTCTCTTTCCAGCATTCACTAACATTTTACACCAAGCACTACTGGACATTTCCAGATTTAGTACTTTATGATAGACTTTCCACTTCTTTACAATTTAAGCGTATCTTAACTGAATTATATTGTAACTTCTTTTTTAAAATTTATAACCCCTTAGCTTTCAATGTAAGTTAAATGTTTTCCATGAATTTCAAGGCCTGGGAAACAATTGCACAAAATTTCACTGGTTTCTAAAATTACCCAAAACCTTACTCATTTTTTAAATCCATGAGCCATACTTAACCTATTACTACGATTGGACAGACCATGTACAGCAGAATGATGGTTGCTAAGGGTTCTCATCTGATGGTGCAACATCCTTCTCTTACATGGAACAACCCCAGCTTATCATTGTTTCATGGCTCACTATAGGCCTGAGTATCATACTGAGCACTGGCAATGAAATAAAGGTGAGTCAGACTGGCTCTGCTCTGACTATCTCAAGGAGAACTTGAACTGTATTATTTTTTTAACTTCTCCTTTTATTAAGTTGACACAAATTGGTGTAAAGTGTGTTGTTAAATCTCACCTAACTACCTTAAACTCAGTGAAGGTGGTCATAGCAACACCTGCTGGTAAAAACTCCATTGTCAGTAATCATTCTGTCAAAGTAAATGGACTGTCAAGAGGAGAAGTATGAGTGAAAAAAAATCATATCTTGGAAACATGCAATACTTACCTAATGAAACTGTAATTGTTTTTTGCTAAATCAGCTGTATCCTCCTCTGTTTTCCTGCTCAAAATACCTGAAAAAACATGAATTGAGCAATTTGTTTTGTACCATAAGAGATGTTGAAGGTATTACCAAAAACAAGATTCCAACTACTTCAACATTTTTACAAGTAGCACAAACTATAATTATACAGAATGTAATAGAAGGAGTAATCGTTTTAGATTTGATGTACCGTATATTCCCTAATAAATGCCCCCTGGGGTGTTACATTTTTGAAAAGGGGGATGTTTATTTGAGGGCATATTTTAATGAAAAATTCGTCCCCCAGAAAAATTCTCTGTGTCTCTGAAAAAAGGTTTAAAGCAATCAATCACAATATATTTGATGTAAACCACCTGCCATTTAAAAGCCCTGTCCTGAGAAGCACATTTTGTAACATATACGCAACATTTATATGCAAAGTTAACACCTTCAGGAAACCTACCAAACATGCATAGCTGCTGAGCTATATAAACTGCAAAATTTGAATCAAAATACCTTGTCTGCAAGTAACGTAAGGCATAAATAATGATAAAACCATTACTCCTTTACACAATGCTGATCATTCACTGGTTTCTATTCTTCATGAGATTGTACATTTTGTCTCAGGCATTGGTCTCTTAGCTCTTTCAATTGAACGTTCATGACTGATATCGCCATTATTGGTAATCTGCTCAACACTACTATTTTTGACATTAGGCTAGTGCTGTAACGTTAACGTTAGGCTTAATCTGTGGTTTGGGCTTGTAGCGTGACGAGGCCTCAGCCTACGCAGTTGGTAAAAATTTTGAGTGGGGCATTAGGTGGGGGCGGCTTATTGGGGAATGTTCAGTAGTTACAAATCTTTAATTCTTTACAACAGTTACAAAAGATACAAAAATAAATGCAGGTGAGAACGTACTAATTATGAAAAGGTTCTTAATTACCTCCATGAACTGCTGGGTGGAGGGTCTTTACTCTGCCTCCTAACATCTCGGACACACCGGTGATATCACTTACATCACTGTCTCATGAAAAAAGAGAGAATAATTTGCATGCTGACAAAAGCTGACTGTAGTGGGTAATTTACAGCTCTTGCCATTCAATATAGAAACCAAGAACTTAAATGACAAAAAAAAAAGCAATTGACAAAAGGAATATTTAGTTGACTGCAGCATTACTGTAGAGGTCACTTGCCCCCCTCCTTCTGCCACAACACATGCAAGTCCCTTTCAATCCAAGATGTCAAAACCTACCACTAACAGGGCAGAAATTTTCTTCTGACAGAGCATCCATAGGGTCATAGGGACAACACTGCCTGCTGACACACTTTTTAAAGTTTTAACATTCTGCTTTAACGCACCTCTGCAGACCAGTCATGCTCTTTCTGACCAAAATCCCTAGCTCTGGTCAATATGTTGGATGCTTCATTTGTCTGCACCTTTTAACAGCAATACTATTAACCATTTCAAACACTGGCATACAGCTAAAAGACTTGGTACTGTACATATGAATGCCATTTCCCACACTTCACAAATTCATTAAGCAAAGTACGAGATGGTAGTTAAAAAAAGGTCATCATTCACACAACTTGAACTAGCAATATTTTAGGACAAATACTAATGCACTCAATGGTACATTGAAACTTTACTTTGACATGTCACAATTTTTTTTTGTCTTTCAAGCTCAGTATTTCCCCTATCCAACATGAGTTATCCTTGAATTTTTATTCAATGTTTTCAAACTAAAATATTGAGTTTTATCAACTTCTTAGGAGGATGGTATCCATACCATGAGGGACACATGCATCCTTAGTCTAAACTCATATTATTGATAAAACCTCTATGTTCTGACATTTCTATGTTCCAACTCACTTTATCCTTACACACCATCCTTACGGTAGCCCACTGTAACTAATAACATAACACTGACCTAAATGTAGACTTTTCGGAATATAGAAATAAGAAAACAAAGAGATGTTGGAGCACTGAGCTATCTCCTAAACTATTATACTCCAACCTCAAGTAAAATGAGTTTTTTCAACTCACTCAATGTGGATCCCTGCTGCTCTTATGGCTTTTGCTGTCCCTCCGGATCCTATCAGTTTCAAACCAATTTGATGGAGTCCAGATGCAAACTGGACAAGCCCCTCTTTATTGGAAACACTAAGAATAGCTGCAAGATGATTGCATTAGAAGAGAAAAATCAATCAACCATCACTATCCACTTTAACAGATTGTTATAGAAACATACATGTGTAATTTACCTAATACTTACCAACGGGTCTCAATTTACAGAAAAATTTGTAGTACTGTAGTCCTTCTGCTCCTTCAGGTAGCCATCTTAATACTTTTTAATTGTCTGAAAGGAAATTTGGTTGTCCAATACCTTTTTGCACAACTTAACAAAACAGTGAGTGTGTTCATGTACAATGTAATTGGTTTTCAACATTGAAAAGATGTGATGTTTAGGAACCAGAAACATTGAAGTCTGAAATATTGTATGATGGAAAAGGTTGAAAGGGTTGGTATGTCGTTAGCATAATCTTCAATCAGAAAAAAAAAGCAAACTGCTTTAATTCTTACTGGGAAAAAATGGTTGGCCATTGGACGACAACTCTTCATTAAAATTTTGGTTGTCTCTATGGGATTTTAGTTGTCCTGGATAACCATGAAAATAAAGCCCTGACTAACCTTTGATTGTGTCGTAAAAATCTCAATAATTGGCCTCAATGTAATGTATACGGAATTTAGAAGAGCTTCTGACATGCATGGTCATTTAATTTGTGAGTAATGTACTGTACCCTAATGAAATGTTCAAACCATGACTGAAGTTAAAGACTGTGGTCCTGAAAAGAAAAGTCATTAAATGATCACATTTAAGTGATTAACTGTTTAGCAAATATGCCATAAGTATTACTATTTATATTCACCTGAGTCAAATGAATTCTTCCTCCAATGTGGCACTGTTTGCCAGAACTATCTTTAATCACCTTTACCCCAACAGAATTGCAACCACCCCTTCCCCCAGTACTTTCAGAATACATGCCAAACCACTGTACAGTAAAATGCAATACTTCTATCAAATGAAAAAATGTATGTTATTGTAGGATACAGTAACTTACCAATTTCTTGTGATGCCATTGTACTTTACTACTTCCAGGAAATGATTAGAGTTCTCACTTTATGGCAATACACTTGGGGATCTCCTCATTTCTACAGGTAAAAAAGAGCATCATTTTATACAGGATCATTCAAATTCAACATCGTTTTAAAGACCATTTCGTTCTAGGAATACATGAACTGCATTTGACCTACATGATTTTTCCATTTCTGAATAGCCCTACTCACAGTATGTTACAGCTAAAATTGACTGGTATAACACTAACAGGGTCAAGTACTACACAACTTCAGAGTACGAAGATGTGGAAGAAACCTTCATTTGTGGGAGAGATCTTCATTTTGGTCCCAAAAGTTTTAACTATGATTATAACATGAATGGTAGTGTTTTAAGTAATGTGACCCAGGGAATAATTTAGCATTCAAATTTTGCGTAGCAGTTTTGAAGATTTTTGAGGTCTTTCACACATTGTTTGTGAAAATGCAAGAGTTATGCAAACAAAAACACAATTTCTCATTTGTGTAGCAACTTGGCCTGTTTGTGTAGCAAATTGGGATGCGATACTGGATAAATTATTCCCTGATGTCACCTTTGAGAAAGATCTGGGTGTTGTAATTACTGGAGATTTAAAGTCATCAAGGCAGTGTGCAGCCACTGCTGCAAAGGCTAATAGAGTGCTTGGATTGATCAAGAGGAATTTCATCAATTTTAGTAAGGATATTGTACTTAATTTGTATAAGCAGTTGGTAAGACCCCATCTTGACTATGCAGCTCAGGCTTGGAGCCCCTTCTATGAAAAGGACAAGTTTGTTTTAGAGCAAGTTCAAAGGAGAGCCATTCGCCCTATACCTGAGGTGAGAAATTTACCTCATCATGCTAGGCTTAAACATCTTGGGCTTACCACTTTGGAGCTGAGAAGGATTAGGGGAGACATGCTCCAGGTTGACAAGTTTCTTTGTGAAAGGAATCCCCTTCTGACTTGTAGTTATTTACGGGTTCAAAGTAACTCTCAGGTGCATGGGCATTGTAAAAAGCTGGAAAAGCCTTTTGCAAGGCTTGACCTTAGGAAGTTTAGTTTTTCCCATAGAGCTGTCAACCAGTGGAATTGTCTACCAGATTGGGTAGTTAACTCCCTGTCAGTTCACTGCTTTAAGGTTAACTTTGACAAGTTTTTTCCATGGCTGTGGTAGAATCTGATTTGGGGCTGTTGTCAAGCTTTGGTGGTTTGACTTTTGATTAGGGCTTGGACTTCAGGGCATCTTATGGGGCCTTGGCCCTCCTTTGCCCTTCAACCTGTTGTGTTGTGTTGTGTTGTGTTGTGTTGTGTTGTGTTGTGTTGTGTTTAGTGTTTGCACAGGTACTAAAAATTAGGACCCGGGTAACCGATCGCCATACCCGTCGGGTACCCAGGTTACCCAGTGTTACGGTGACTAAAAGTTATGAGCATTTTGTAAGGCATACTCCATAAGACATGCATGGTAACATTAACATCTGTATTGGATAGGTATAGCGATCACAGCTCCCAAGTTCAAAAACATTTGATTTTTCAGAAGGTTTAATCGTCTCGTTTTGTTTTAGATCAACATGACAAGTAAAAAAAAAAACGTAACAGAAAACAGTCAAATAAGAAAATTATACTTCCCAAGGCCTATATCAATTTGATATTGAATTTTGGGACGCTTTCCTTCTTGAAAAGCCAGCATAGTAAAATTCGAAGCTTCTCCTTTTAAACCACTGATTTAAAAATATCAACTAATCAGAGCCCTGTATTATGGTATTCTCTTGCACGTCAAAAATTACTGATTGTAAACAAACGACGTCATGTTTGTGAACTTTCCTCATACTACTTTGCAATGTGCGTTGGAATTATCGCTAATGGGGTATGTACATTCTTACCGTATATTCTGTAATAACGCCCCCGGGGGCGTTACAGTTTTGAAAGGGGGGCGTTTATATGAGGGTATATTTTAACCAGAAAGCCAAAAGGCTTAGTGATTCCTTGCCGCTGAAATGTAAGGCCTTTTTTCACATTGACATTGCTTGGCAATGTTTTTCAATTAACAGGGCTCCATAATGTGCCCACAAAGTACACATGCAAGGCATCCAATCTTCCTACATTGAGATCCCCCTTGCCCGTTGTGAACCCAAATGACATTTGACCTCCACCAAAAACTTCTGGGACCATGTATTCACTATGTGCCATCTACAGGACAAGTTACAGGACCCTACAAGTGACATTTCTTGAAAGACTGTGCAGGAAAGCTTGTCAGGCTTTGAACATGCTGACTCCAAATGAACTTTGACCCTTCAGAAAATCAATAGGGATCATCTACTCAATATGACCAATCCACACACTAAATATGAGCACAGTCACATGTACCGTTCTCGAGATATCGTGTTTACGAAGTTTTGACCTTTTGACCTCTCGTGACCCCAAATGACCTTTGACCTCCACCAAAAACAATAGGGATCATCTACTCAATATGACCAACCCACACACCAAATATGAGCATAGTCACATGTACCGTTCTCGAGATATCCTGTTTACGAAGTTTTGACCTTTCAACCTCTCGTGACCCCAAATGACCTTTGATCTCCACCAAAAACAATAGGGATCATCTACTCAATATGGCCAATGCACACACCAAATATGAGATTAGTCACACTTACGCTTCTTGAGATACCGTGTTTACAAGCAATTTTTAAGGAATTTGCCTATTGACCTCTCGTGACCCCAAATGACCTTTGACCTCCAAGAAAATCATTAGAGATCATCTACTCAATATGACCAACCCACACACCAAATATGAGCATAGTCACATGTACCATTCTCGAGATATCGTGTTTATGAAGTTTTGACCTTTTGACCTCTAGTGACCCCAAATGACCTTTGACCTCCACCAAAAACAATAGGGATCATCTACTCAATATGACCAACCCACACACCAAATATGAGCATAGTCACATGTACCGTTCTCGAGATATCGTGTTTACGAAGTTTTGACCTTTCGACCTCTCGTGACCCCAAATGACCTTTGACCTCCACCAAAAACAATAGGGATCATCTACTCAATATGGCCAATGCACACACCAAATATGAGCATAGTCACATGTACCGTTCTCGAGATATCGTGTTTACGAAGTTTTGACCTTTCCACCTCTCGTGACCCCAAATGACCTTTGATCTCCACCAAAAACAATAGGGATCATCTACTCAATATGGCCAATGCACACACCAAATATGAGATTAGTCACACTTACGCTTCTTGAGATACCGTGTTTACAAGCAATTTTTAAGGAATTTGCCTATTGACCTCTCGTGACCCCAAATGACCTTTGACCTCCAAGAAAATCATTAGAGATCATCTACTCAATATGACCAACCCACACACCAAATATGAGCATAGTCACATGTACCGTTCTCGAGATATCGTGTTTATGAAGTTTTGACCTTTTGACCTCTAGTGACCCCAAATGACCTTTGACCTCCACCAAAAACAATAGGGATCATCTACTCAATATGACCAACCCACACACCAAATATGAGCATAGTCACATGTACCGTTCTCGAGATATCGTGTTTACGAAGTTTTGACCTTTCGACCTCTCGTGACCCCAAATGACCTTTGATCTCCACCAAAAACAATAGGGATCATCCACTCAATATGGCCAATGCACACACCAAATATGAGATTAGTCACACTTACGCTTCTTGAGATACCGTGTTTACAAGCAATTTCTAAGGAATTTACCTATTGACCTCTCGTGACCCCAAATGACCTTTGACCTCCAAGAAAATCATTAGGGATCATCTACTCAATATGACCAACCCACACACCAAATATGAGCATAGTCACATGTACCGTTCTCGAGATATCGTGTTTACGAAGTTTTGACCTTTCGACCTCTCGTGGCCCCAAATGACCTTTGATCTCCACCAAAAACAATAGGGATCATCTACTCAATATGGCCAATGCACACACCAAATATGAGATTAGTCACACTTACGCTTCTTGAGATACCGTGTTTACAAGCAATTTCTAAGGAATTTACCTATTGACCTCTCGTGACCCCAAATGACCTTTGACCTCCAAGAAAATCATTAGAGATCATCTACTCAATATGACCAACCCACACACCAAATATGAGCATAGTCACATGTACCGTTCTCGAGATATCGTGTTTATGAAGTTTTGACCTTTTGACCTCTAGTGACCCCAAATGACCTTTGATCTACACCAAAACAATAGGGATCATCTACTCAATATGGCCAATGCACACACCAAATATGAGATTAGTCACACTTACCCTTCTTGAGATACCGTGTTTACAAGCAATTTCTAAGGAATTTACCTATTGACCTCTCGTGACCCCAAATGACCTTTGACCTCCAAGAAAATCGATAGGGATCATCTACTCAATATGACCAACCCACACACCAAATATGAGCTTAGTCACATGTACCATTCTCGAGATATCGTGTTTACAAGATTTTGACCTTTTGACCTCTCGTGACCCCAAGTGACCTTTGACGTCCACCAAAAACAATAGGGATCATCTACTCAATATGGGCAATCCACATGCCAAGTATGAGATCCCTCGGACTTACCCTTCTTGAGATATCGTGTTTACAAGCCAAAGCGTCACATACGCACACACACACACGCACACACACACACACACACACACATACACACGACATCACCATCGCATAGATTCCTTGCCTGCCTACGGCAAGGAATCAATAAAAAATTAGCTAATCGGCATCGGGAAAATTCTGCCATTCAACCCATCATTACCACTGATTATTTGTAAACTGAAAAAAGGGCACAAAAATACTTGAAACTGGCTCTTAATTTCGTTAAAATTCCTGTCAATACCTTACTCAATCCTTCCCGCCAAAACGGAATGCATTGATAAGCACAAACATATAAATTATACCCCTGCCATAGGCGCTATCGTTGGTTATTTTCCCCATAACAATGTAGTATAACCTGGAATTGTATTCCTTGCAGTCTGAAAAAAAGTGCCGCGTAAGTTGCTGTACAATTTGTTCTGTACATAAACACAAGTACAGACTATCGAGCTGCAGTGTTGGGCTGTACTTTCAACTCCCCAAGCTTACCATGTATATCTGTGCACGTTTTTTACACCTAGAATCTTTCGAAGTTCGGTAGTTATTATCCTGCATAAATTAAGTCATTTCTCGCATTCCTACCGAAATCTTATTTACAGTAGGACTTATGAAATGTGAAAGCCATTGCAAACAAAAACAGTGATACACGTGGTCTCATGCAGACTACTTCTTTGCCCATGCATGCAGTAGACTTACGTGCATTTCTGTTTTTTACCGCAAAACAACGCATCATGTTTTGCTCGATGACATCATATGCATACCATCCATTGCAAAATTTAAACTGCCTGCATCGTGATTGGTTCAAATTCGATGATTCTAGCCAGCCAATTACAACTCGCGCCAACGCCTGTGTGATTTAGTGTGTGAAATTACTAGGCCTCGAGACGAATTTTGCAATTGAGTTTTTATGTGCTACCAAGATCACATTTCCTATGCTGATATAACCAGCTAGCGCAGCTGTCGAGCCCCGTGCTAAATTCAACAAGAAACGACATCGCAAATCCCTGCGTACGTGGATTTTTCAGGGATCTCACTTGCGTGCATTTCAATTGCTGATTATTTTCAAACAAGACGTAAGTTTTGGACAAGAACTGATAAAAATTTACGGGGATTTTTATATCCGAAAGGAACCAAAGGATACGTTATCCGGGTGCATTTGTTTTGCTGCCCAAGAACCGCTAAGATTATTATGATTGCGTATTTCTACATGGCCTCATTAAAGCAGGATTCTACAGTTTATTAACCCAACTGCAACCAAGTACAGTAAAATACTGCAACTGTTCCGACATGATTGGTTATGAAAACTGCACATGATGTTTGTCTAAGAGATTATCAAAGGGTATGTGACATCGACTGAAAACAATCCTACTGTATTAACAATTGGTTTATATCTCCACATTTGAAAAGAAAATATTAGGCCTACAAAAATGATATTCATTTCGCGAAACAAACAGAACTATTCCCAACATTTTCCAACTTGAACAATATGCACAAAGCAAGGGGCGCGTACTTTAGGGACTAACACGTGTCTTCCCTCTTTCTCGGTAATCGGCATCGGGGCGATTGATAAATTAAATACTGATTATGCATAACTGGTCAAACACTAGCTTAATATGTGGTTTGGGACTGTAGCGCGGGAGGCCTGGGCCTACGCAGTTGTTAAAAATTATGAGGGGGAGCGCTTATTACAGAATATACCGTACGTAGCTAGCCTCGTGTCGACATCCAGGCACGGTAACATAACTTTCACACATAAACTTCGTAGTCTGCTCGAGCGCCATTTTGGGGCAAAATAACGTAATATATACTGGCCTTTTTTAAAAAAAAATTTGTGAATGTTTACAGTGTTATTACATTGATGTCGTTTTACTTTGCAGATAGTGGCAAAGTGTTGATTTGCATAAAACTGACACCTTTAACCATTAAGAAATATTCGAGGATTATACTCGAGGTGGCATACCGTACTGATACCGTAATAAAATCGTATATACATGTAAGGCTCAGTTTACCTAGCATGCTGAACGTTACGGGCACTGTCTTTGCGAGCTGGGCGGGGGTGATACAGTATGTCTTGCTATGTCTGCGTGAAACAGTACGAAGTGATTTTGAATCGGCCGTCAGGTAGCTTGCTTGCGGGTAAGTTTACAAGCGATATACATGTGATGTGTGAGAAGTAACCCACTATGTGACGATAGCGCGATCGGGCCGCACGCTGATAAAAATTTCAACTTCAGAAACAAAGTTCAGACAACTATCAAACTTACACATAATTTCTAGGGGCTCTCTTCATTCTCAGTCTCGGAGAATGTTTACCAAATTGGCAAAATATTTTAGTCCATTACCGAGGGCAATGGCATAAATGGGATGATCCTTTTTGCATGCATTTTTTTTTTTTTTAAGATTCGGGAAGTAGATTTGGAACCGGGTAATACGATGGCGGGCGGGTACCCGGGTTACCTGTGCAAACTTGTGTTGTGCTGTGCTGTGCTGTGCTGTGCTGTGCTGTGCTGTGCTGAATCTCCTTATTTTCCAGATGTGCCTAAGTCAGTCTGGGTAAAATACCCAATACTTGAACGCTCCCATCATAACCTGACTACTTTTTTGTTACCCATAGAATAAGTCTCTCCTATCCCATAATAGAATTGTTTATATGTGAGTGATTCTTTAAATGAGGGTGTCACTAGCTTTTGGCTTTAACATTACATTGCAGTTTATTTCATCTTAAAAAGTAGGCACATAGCCTAGCATTAAATTAGAAGAAGATGGACCATAAGCAAGAATGGTATATTTCTTTCTCTACATTTTAAAATACAAACGAACAATTTGTTATTGTATGATGCCATGTCCACAAAATAATTTTTTTCTGTTGTGTTACATGGACTCCAAGAAAGTGACATTGTGTAACATGGATTAATAATTTAGGCCAAAGCATTTTTATTTCAATCTAAAAAATAGAACAAAGTTGCATAAATTACTTTGCCACTGTCCAATCTACTAAAGAATATTCAAGGTTTGTTACAGAATTTCCATTGAGCTACAGGAACACAACTGGTATCCCACTTTTTGAAGGATGTTTTCCCACTACAACAAATTAATTGAATGATCTTCTGTGAACTGGATATCCAGTTCCAGTCAGTAAGAATAATTCTTAGGCCTACTGAAAGAATTGGACCTAACTTTAGGCTAGGCCGAACTTAGAACCATCCTAGGCCAAGCCTAAATGTCGTAATTTAGAAGGGTCTATGTTCCATACTTGCAATGTTACAATTCTGGTTGTGCCCTTGGATCTTGTCCCAGATCTTGCCGGTTCGTATACATTGGATTATTCCATTATATATAAGGTGTCCATTGTGTGAGTATTAAGTGTGCACACAATAGCAGTCTGCATTACGGTGGTGCGGTAACGTTGTACCATCAAAGTCAATATGCTATCAATAAGAAGATTAAACGGCATATTTCATGTAATAAACACTGGTATATTTCTGTTTCCAACAGGTGATATGCAAGAAACCTTCAAGGAGTTCATCAGATCATCGAGCAAGTGTAAAGGATGATAATTGTGTCAGACATACATAGTCTTTTACAGACAGCCGTTTTATTTCTCAACCATGTAGGTGATGGGCTGTTGCTGGTGGTTTTGTGTTACTGGTCATGCTTGGGTGTTGGTGTGCTATTGTCTATGTTATGAACACGGCACAAGCTATAAATTGAGATAAGTTAGAATTCCCGACATTGGTTATGTTCTATTTAATTTGTAAAGATTTTTAATAACCAACCAATGGTCTAGGTTGTGAACACCGCACAAGCTATAAATTGAGATAAGTTAAAATTCCCGACATATTCTATTCAATTTTTAAAGATTTTAATAACCAACCAATGGTCTATGTTATGAACACCGCACAAGCTATAAATTGAGATAAGTTAGAATTCCCGACATTGGTTATGTTCTATTCAATTTTTAAAGATCTTAATAACCAACCAATGGTCTATGTTATGAACACCGCACAAGCTATAAATTGAGATAAGTTAGAATTCCCGACATTGGTTATGTTCTATTCAATTTTTAAAGATTTTCTAGATTTTTTCCTCCTTCCTCTGGTGCAACATCAACCAACCTATGTGAAGGATACCAATCATATTCTCACCCCTAATTGAAAATCTAAAATTACCCGACCATATTCTACTGGTTACACTTGATGTAGTCGGAATGTATACCAACATACCTCAAGATGACGCGATTAACGCATGTACAGAGGCATACACTAAATCCGACAGCGGCCTTTATTCTATACCGAAAATATCGGCCGCCTCTATCCGTAAGATTTTAGAGCTCATCATTAAACGAAATTGTTTCAAATTTGATACAAATTACTACCTACAAACAGTAGGGGTTGCAATGGGCTCTGAATCCTCACCCGAAATTGCCGATATCACGTTTCATCTTTTTGAGAACGACATAATACCTCTCTCAAAACAAATCGTTAGTTGGTTAAGGTATAGAGATGATATCCTTCTCTTTTTTGACGGTTCTGAATTTGAACTGAAAACCTTTATGGATCACATCAACACCCTGCACCCTACCTTGAAATTCACTTGTGAGTCATCATACTCAGAAATAAATTACCTTGACATCAATATTTTCAAAGGGAATCGTTTCGCTGAATGTAACTACCTTGATACCCGCACTTACTCAAAACCTAGCGAAACTTTCCAATATTTATCACGTGACTCCAATCATCCACTAAGCTGTTTCAAGGGCTTTATTAAAGGTGAAACCCACGACACTTACGCCTCTGTAATAACCGCCTTGACTTTAACGAAAAAGTCACCTCATTTAAAGAGAAACTTATACGGCGGAATTACCCGGAGGATTTTATATCGGATCTTATTTCTGAAATTAATTTCCAAAATAGATCCTTTCACCTTACACCTAAACCAAAAAGATCCATTCCCACCTTTGGTTTTAAGTTCTGCTTTTCACCCCATATCAAAACCAAGGACTTAAAAAGTGTCTCACCAAACACTGGCACTTAATTACCGAACACCCGACACTTAAGAAATTGTTTCCGAACCCGCCGCTTATTGCCTACAAAAGGGCCAAAATCTAAGCGATTCCCTCATACGTGCGGAATTTAATTCAGAAACAATTACACATCACAACCTCGACAAAGAAGACCTTGATTTGATCACACTCATGAGCGATTTATTATCGGAATAACCCGATTTACGATTTGTGACAACTTCGGCAATCACTGCCCACTTTATATCTTGCTACTGATGAGACCCCAAAATTATCTTTGTGGTCGAAACGCGTCTAGCAATAGCACACCACGCTATAGCTTGTTACCAAACAAGGTCACAAACAGAGAAAAAACTTAACCTAAAACCTTTTAGGTTACCTGATATCATATCCCTAGCAAAAATCTACGACTTTGGAGGCAATACCGCCCTCTCTGTTCACCCATAATTTGATCGCCAGATTTTATAAAAATTACCGATATACTATCTAAACTATCTTTTCAAGTGAACACGTCACTGAGTTTTTGGAGAGTCGGCCATTTTGTCTTTTAGTGTCTTCTTTCTCTCTTCTCTTCTTTAAAATCCGGTGATTGAAAATGCCAATAACTCGGGTATCGGGTGTTTTACCTAAATTTTAACTTAGGAAAAAAAAAAAAAAAAATCACACTTAATCTGAAGTTCATCATCGCAATTTATGACTTGTGCGGTGTTGTTTATTAAAATCTTTACAAATTAAATAGAATATAACCAATGTCGGGAATTTTAACTGCATCGCAATTTATAACTTGTTCATTGTTTATAACGTAGACCATTGGTTGGTTGTTAAAATTATATAAAAATGTGGTTTCACGTTGCGTTTTTTACCAATAACCAATGTCGGGAATTTTAACTTCATCGCAATTTATGACTTGTGCGGTGTTGTTTATTAAAATCTTTACAAATTAAATAGAATATAACCAATGTCGGGAATTTTAACTTCATCGCAATTTATAACTTGTGCGGTGTTGGTTATTAAAATCTTTAAAAATTAAATAGAATATAACCAATGTCGGGAATTTTAACTGCATCGCAATTTATAACTTGTTCATTGTTTATAACGTAGACCATTGGTTGGTTGTTAAAATTATATAAAAAATATGGTTTCACGTTGCGTTTTTTACCAATAACCAATGTCGGGAATTTTAACTTCATCGCAATTTATAACTTGTGCGGTGTTCGTAACATAGACCATTGGTTGGTTATTAAAATATTTAAAAATTAAATAGAACATAACCAATTACATAGAACATCATGGCACACAGTTGGTTGGTTATTAAAAATTAAATAGAATATAACCAATGTTTAACTACATCTCAATTTATGATTTTTGCAGTGTTCATAACATAGACCATTGTTTGGTTATCAAAATCTTTAATTTGTTGGTAATCAAAATCTTTAATTGGTTTGTTATCAAGTCTCTATTATTAAGTTATTTCGGGACATTATTGGTCAACTTTTTTCAGCTTTTATAGCTTCCAGAAGGCCTGAAGGTCCGGAAAAAAAAAAATGAGTCAATAGCACTCCAGCACCCCAACAGCCCCTTATCTACATGGTTGAGAAATAAAACGGCTGTCTGTAAAAGACTATGTATATCTGACACAATTATCATCCTTTACACTTGCTCGATGATCTGATGAACACCTTGAAGGTTTCTTGCATATCACCTGTTGGAAACAGATATATACCAGTGTTTATTGCATGAAATATGTCGAAATATGCCACAGCAATGCAGACTTCTGTTGTGTGCACACTTAATACTCACACAATGGACACCTTATATATAATGGAATAATCCAATGTATACGAACCGGCAAGATCTGGGACAAGATCCGTGCCCTTTAAGGCCTTAACGTTAGGACTATATTATTGTGAAGAAGGGATAGGCCTAGGCCTAGCCTAGATCATGCAATTTAATACGATTATGAACTAGGCCTAGCCTAGGCCTATATTAACTTAGCCTAGTAGCTATGATGAGTAACGTTAGGCTAGGCCTAACTTAAGTTAGGCTAGGCTAGGTCTTTCGAAGCTGAGCTTCCAAAAGAGTTCAATTTAACTTGAAATTGCAATTTACAACGTGGTAGATACTAACATTCTAAAAGTTAGGTTGTTCGTTTCCCAGTAGGCCTACCTTGGGTTTCAAAGTTTAACTTCGAAGTTCTAGGCTAGTTCCGAGCAACTGTCACAGCATCCCTCCTGGCTATAGCCGTGTACTTACGTAGTACTGAGGCCTAGGAAGCTGGTATTAGCACTTTTTGTATCGTAACCTGTGTTGTGTACAGTGTGTGGCACTGCAGTTGTATTCATTTGCACGGCACGTGCGTAAGCCGTGCATGTGGGGAAGCAAAACAAAGATTTCCCGCGAACTTGACATTTCCTCTGAGAAAACTACGGATGCCTGTAGTGATTTATCCATATGCGTCTTTCAGGAATGACTGTGGCTCTACAGCTGTGGGACTTCGACACGGGAATGTTGTGCATTGATATTTAACCATAGTAACCACGTCTTAAACGAAGGGGGGGGGGGGGGGGATTCACCCAATATTTTTTGAATTTGGATATCATATATAAAGTGTACTCCCAATATTTGACGGCGGGGCATGCATAAAAAAATAATGGGTAGTCGATCCGCTTTTCTTTTAACATCGGGCATGCGAGTTTAAAATTGTATATCTGTTTAACACCCTTTTTTTATAAGAAGTTGCGTTCTTTTTTTCAAAATTTTCTTTACGCTCTGCTAAGGCCGCATGATAACATACTTAGAAAATCGCATTTAACTGTCCGTCAACTGTATTCTCTCAGCTGGTCTCCCTTTTTTCAAAATGTTTGCCGGATCTCGCCGCTCTTGGTAGTAGCCTACATTTGTTAATTATAAAATCTTACACAACTAATTTTAAACCAGTTTTAAATCAATATAAACTTATCCTTCTGACGACTTTAATATGTCACAAATATCCAAAAATCCTGGACGGAGATTCAAGGGCGAAATGTCCGCCGATCCACTCCCGGTTGTAGGCCTATCAGTTTTGTAACCAATAAAGTCTTATTTCAATTTTTAAGCCAATAGGCTTACCCTTAAATAACGACATTAATACTTCATACTGATACCCTCAGGAGCTTCTATGGGCTTTGCCCCTGGACCCCCCGCTGCGGCGTTTTCCCTGATATATAGTCAGTTTGATGAGATTAACGACAACACGAACACGAATTGATGTGATAGATATAGTGTCATGTAAATGAAAGGGTTAAGTCCATCTCTTCAGTCACATTTTACGACAGACATTAAACATTGTGAGCATATTCTACACCCCCAATCCACAGGTGTATAGCGTTGTCCCTGGTCCCACTGGCCCTTCTAAGACGTCCTCCGGCCTGGACTCGATCTCAGCCGTTATGACCTTGCGCTTTGCGCTCGGTGACACATACGCGGCGTCACATGAGTTCAGTTCAGTTTATGTCTTCCTTCTCATAATTACAAAAATATGTGCAATTGATACAATTTAATAACACATATATAGAACGATATTAAAGTGTACCTCAAGTCAAAAAATTCAAAAATATATATTTAAGAGAATGAAAAAAGAATTATAACAGTCCAACTCCAATCTTCATATGACATTCCTGAGCTGAGATATAAAATGTTGAAGTTTATTCTCTTAAAACAAATTGGTCTATTGCACAATAATTTGTGACTTTCTTGTTGTACAACTCACATAACATGCTTTGTTTCCCTTTAAAATTAAAAATGTTTTTATGACCTTGAACGCTTCCTAATTGCTTGCATAGCATGTTGCACAAGGAGAGTTTAATTAATCACATCACCTCATAAGAGTAAGAGTGCTATCACACGTCGGTACAAGGTGAAGTAAAGTTCGGAAAAACAAAGAAATAAAAAGATTGTAATTTGAGTAGTACAAGAATGACATCACAAATTATTGCGCAATGTACCATTTTGATTTGAGTGAATAAACTTCAGCATTCAATATCTCAGCTCAGGAATGTCCTACGAAGATGGGAGTTGGACTGTTAAAATGTATTTTTCATGGTCTTATATAATTTTGAATTTTTTGACTTTAGGTACACTTTAATTAAAGAAAGTTGTCAGTTCTAATAGTACATGAAGAGATGAGAAGGGAGAGGGGCCAGAAGTAAGTTGGGAAACTTTTTAGTCTGACCCTTAAAAGTACAGAAATATGAAGAGAAGTTACACAAAACTTAGGATTTGGCTTAGAAAAAAAAAAAGAAAAATGAGTGTCACGGTAACCTGAAAAAAGTGGATGCCCCTTTGGTGCCCCCTAGAATGAAAAGTTTGGCGACGCCACTGCTTGTGGCGTCGTATAGCGGCTGGGCATTACTCTACTTAAACACGACTTCAATTGCATACATATCAGTATAACAGCGTTTTCATATGGATAACGGTTAGTTGGGAAAATAACTTGAAATTTGTCTAACGTTAGTTTGAGAGCTGGGAACATTCCTATATTTCCTTAACATGATAGCAACATATTTTCAGTATTTCTTGGGCAAAACCCTAAATTTTCGAAGCTCTTGGCACGTCCAAACCGTTTTCGCGGTTCTTGACATTGTGTCGGAAAACAGCCATCTTCAGCTGACGCAGCTTCGGCCTTACCAGGGTCTTTACGGGATGAAGCTGTCCCCTATAGTGTATAATATAACCTTTCATGATAATTTGGTGAGTCTGCCAGCTGGAATTAAGTATAGGCCTATAGCCAAAGAAAAAAAAAGAAAAATGTTGCAAAATATTGGCTCTCACAGTCGAAGTTGAACGATCTATATCATTAACCTTTAGCAGTCGTCCAACCAAAGATAGGGACACTCAATTATTTTCCTTAACTGAGATCACCACTTGCAATTTTTTTTTTGGGGGGGGAGGGGGTTCATGTAGCAGCTTACTTGAGTGCAGTACTAGACTACCATGCCTAACGTGATGCGTGGCCCACTTGATTTCGAAACAGGCCGCTACACTGGAACCACAAATTTATTTCAAAATTTACTGTCTCTTTATCATGAAATAAACGTTTAAAGTAGAAGCACTCTAGTCACCATCTGTAATGAAGAACGACTCTGACGCATCCAATGTCCTGCTCAAAGCTCCATATTTTATTGCAAAAGAAAGTGGAAATTCTCACAAGAAGACTGAAAATTTTTCACTCGCCTCTCGCACACACACCATTAGCCGCATTGTCACCGAGAAAAAGTCAAATTACTAGACATACAGTGTACTTTGTTACATTCCATACATCATGAAGTTCCACAAAGTGTACACTCAATGACTAGTAGTTAATCTGCTAAGCCACTGTTCAATGAGTTCAGTAACAGGGAAACTGGAGGTACAAGTTCCCTGTTTCAACCATGGAGTTGTAACAACTACCTAGTCCAACATATACCTATAGCCTACTCAATCCATAGGCGGCGAGAGATGGTTTTTATTGGGGGGGCACAAGTTTTCGGCAGCGGAAATAATGGTGACGCCGTAAGGCGTCCGGTTTTGAACAAAGGGCAAAACCTCATCGGCGTGGGGTCCAGGGGCCCGCTCAAGAGCACCTGGTGGGGTCCAGGGGGCGAAGCCCCCTGGGAGCTCAGCGTTTTTAGTGATTTGAGAGGCTCTGAAATGGTCGAAAAACATATTCAAATTAAAGATTCTAAACTATGGATCAGTGGTGTAGCTAGGATGGAATTTTTAGGGAGGCCTAAGTAACAAGTGTGGGGGGGGGGGAGGTCTGCTACCCCCTAGGGTCAAGCGTGGGAAGACTATCTAATTGGAGCGCCACCATCGGTTGGCGCGGAGCGCACAAGAAAATTTTGGGCTTTACAAACCCCCTAGATGGCCGGAAACGGCACTTCCTACGTGTTTTAATCTGGGTGTATATCTAGCCTTGAAATACGAATCTCATGTCTGCCACTTTTCAAATAATGAGAATAAAAATCAATCTATGAGAGATGGTAAAACATACACTTTTCAGGGACCTCAAAAGATGACATTTCTGATCTGTGGCATGAGGGATGAGACTAAAGGGAACCGGTATCTCCCTTTCCGTTGGGAAAAATTCTAAACTTCAGAAGGACGTAGATCGCAAATGCGGCAATATTTAAATGGATTTTATATTTAATAAGAAAACCAAAAGTAGTTGTGTCCCACTCTGAGAAACTTTCTTCGAGTTAGATTTCCTAGATGCAAAATAGCAAAACTTTGAACTGCTTATAGGCCTACGTTTTAGGATTTTTCCTTTTCCGCTTTTGTGGAGCATGAAAAATGTCAAAATGCTCATTTTTAGTCTTTGTAGAGATTTTACAAGTGACATACATACTGCTAAAGGAACAATGTTTCCGGTTTTTAGTGGTGCCTAGATGCAAAATGGTTCAGTATTTGTTCAGTCATCGGTACATTACGTAGTCAAAATTACAATGCTACGAGTAAATCTCTCAAAATATTCAAACCGCAAGGCAGAAGTATGAATCATCTGAGAAACACATGAAATCCGGAACTTGTGGACATTTTACAAGCCCGCCCGGATGTCAGTGTCAACTAGTAAACAGAGAATTTGTCGAAAAAATCGTTCTACAGTGGCACTTGTCATGGGCAGGAGTGAGGCACGACATAGGCCTACTTTTTAAGAATGGAAGGGAAGAATTATGCGAAGGCAGTACCTTACCCTTACGGTTTATTTTGTGTATGATGAAATAGAGGAATGGTAGTGTAAGAATGGTCTCCAGTGTATGATTGCCTTGTTTATTTCCGTTCAAACATTTTATTTTTTCTCAATTACTTTATCAGGACGCAAAAAATCTGGGGGGGGGGGGGGGCAAGAAAATCTGGGGGACCTAGGCCGCCACCCCCGTGTCTACGCCACTGCTATGAATCTAATTCAGCAGTGCGGTGACGTAAGGGACGAGAATCGAATCGGTAAGTACTATGGCACTTGATTAAGGAGAAACATACTTTAGAGTAATCTTAGGGGGCAAAGCCAAAATGTTGAAGCTATACTCAAAATTGAACATGTGATTGATCATTTGAGGCAGGGCATTTTGAGAGATCCAGAGTGTTTTGGGGCATTTATTCAACAGGGAATTCTATTTAAAATCCTGAGGAAATATGTGTGGGATCCAGGGGCCCGTAACAGGGCCCCAGAAGCTCTGACAATTTTATCCTTCTTAGGGGACTTATTAATGGAAGCAACAAAAGTACTTTTGCATAGGTGTAACTTATTATCCTAAAAGAGACATTATTACTGGGGCAAAATGTGTGTCATTGGGGCTAATAAAGGGAATGGGGACATGCCCCTCGCTCAGTATGTTTAAAAGGCCCCGATTTGAGAAGAAGAAAGATAGTATAGAAAAGAAAAGAAAGATGGCTTGAAAAGGTTTTGTTTCAATTGTTTGAAGGGGGAAAATAAACTCTCCTACAGTTTATCGTTAATGTGAGGGACCAGGGGGCGAAGCCCCGGAAGCTTTGCGACTTTTGCACTCTGAAAAGTAATAATTGAGCCGAAGAATAGCCGAAAAGAAATAAAAGCAACTTAATTTTGTTCAATTACTTTTGAAAAAATTATTTTGCGACATTTGGTTATTGGAGGGGGGGGGGATGCCCCCCAAAATCCAATAAAAAATTCTTGAGGGGGGGGGGCAGGCCCGCCCTGGCCCTCCGCTTCCGCCGCCTATGCAATCTCATCCTTAAAGGACTGATGCTGTGTATTATTCAGTTGGCATTTTATATTGGAAACATATTGTTATTTCCTCCATATTTTATTCATTTGAAATCTCTGTTTTAGTAAGCCCAACATTTGTACACAACCAATGTCCTGGCCATTCGTCTTAAATTATATACGCACGGACCAGGGAGGTTGACTTCTATGTTTTGGATTTACACTGCTAGGCTATATTATTTTTCCCTTTTTTTCTCATATTTTTTCTCTTGTTTCTTTTTTGTTGGCAAATGGTAGCCCAGACATTTTGGGATGCTGAAAATTTATTTTTGTAAGTTTAGGAGAACATAGTTACATTTTGGAAATTTTGTGACATACATTTTGGAAATTAAAAAATTTAAAATCATTAAAATCAGATTACAATCATTAAAAATCCGTTTTTTTTATTTAAAAACATTAAAACAATCAACCACCATGCATTCAGGTCGAATTGGTATCTACATGTGCTACATTAATACTGTGTACGTATACGAAGATACCTTTCAATCATATTTCATTTCAGTTCAGTTCATTTTCTCAGAGTCACCGGCGGGCAAAGACATACGGGAGCATTTCAGTTTGGGGCAGAATATTTTTCGCCCGAAAAATATAATCCTGTCCGACAGAGTTTTTAAGCTGAACCCCACCATCACTCGACGTGGAGCGTACAGAAAATTGCCGGATATGGAGAATCCCCATGCAGATAGCCGAAAATGGCATTCCCCAGACTTGTACTAATCGAAGCTATTTTGAACTTTCGTTCGCAATAAATCTATCATGTGAAAAAAAAATTGCTGAAAGTGATAAGAACATCAGATAAAATTTACCATCACCATTTGATTTTTCATGCTGTCAATAAGAAATAATTCATAAGATTGACCTAAAGCGAAAAGTATTATGATGTGGAAGCCTACATTGTTCTGTTCAACAGGCCCGTAGCCAGAATAATCAATTTGGGGGGGCACATCAATATTGGAGTTTCGCCGGCCTGGGGGAGGGGTCTAAGAGGAGGGGTGTCCCCCTCCCCTTTGAAAAAAATGTTCCTACTTCAAGGACTCTAGATGCAAAATGGTGCGAAATTTTGCTTTTTTCACTGATATATTTGTACTCCGAAAAAGCTGGTCTCATAACAAAACTTTGCCCTTTTTTACACTAAAAGTGAAAATGAAATAGAAAAATATGGATATTATAAAAAACAAGCTGCCAACGAGGTTGTCGAGGCTAATTGGTGGTGTCAAACTTAACTTAAACAAATTATGAAAATTAATCTTACCTGTAGCTTTATCAAGTATTTTCTTGCTTAAAAGAGTTTGATTCTGGTTCTTTTTTCTCGGTTAGAAAATTACGTAACAACTTCAACTGGGTTGATCTGCATTTGCTTACTCCGTTCCCGGGACACATAAATTACTCCTAAATCAGAAATACGTTGATTTAACTTGTATTTAACTGCTTTCTTGTTTCTTGCGGTATACGGTAACTCCAGACACTTTTTCCTAAAGCTGTTCTTAAGGAAAAAATTTTTATGATAACTTCATTAAATTATTTTGTGTCTGAAGTCTCTCTTTTTGCACTGCCTACAACGTCGGCCCAGAAGCCACGTAAAATGTACATTACTCGCACGTAAGAACTTATATGACAGCTGAATGATACATGACGTGCGAAATTAGGCTCAAAACAATACTTAGCGTAACCTCCTCGACATACAGGGGAAGGGATCTCCACGCGCCATCGATGACTGATAATTGACAGTAATAGTTGTGTGCGTCTTTCATACGCTCCTTACCCGAGTTAAAGTGTATGTTTTGTTCGAAAGTGGGAGATATTTTGACAGAATTCAGTCTAGGTATTTTGAAGTTGTGGTGATTTAATGGGGATAATTTTTTTCTCCTTCAGTGCAAGGCCTTTTATCGATATTTTTTTTTGGTGGGGGGGGGGGGGGTACGTGCACCCTGCCCCCCCCCCCGTGGCTACGTGCCTGCTGTTCAGTAATTCTGTTCGACCGGAATATGATGTGTTGTATAGTGGCCTAGTTTAGTTTAGAGGGGCAACCTTCGGATGGGATACACGCACGTTGAAAGACGACAGACACCAAACGGTTCTTCAGTTCTACCAACTTTATTTCGTCCCAGTTAGTAAGATATGTGGCAAGCATACAGGTAAACTCAGCAGGAAACACAAGAAAGCAGCTAGAAAGCACCCTCGGACCACTACTCTGAGGCAATGTCAATCACCAGAACATTCCACGTCTGTTCTTGGACCTTGGAGTATGCGGCCAGGACGGACCAGCCTTCTCTCTCTGCCAAAACTGGAGGTTGAAATCTACCACTCTCGCCTCGCACCCATCATACGTGACTTCCTCTTAACAGGTCTTACGGAGGAGTGAGGGAACAATGGAAACGGGCCATGTGCTCTCAGGTAGACCGATCACTGGCTTAATAATACCTTGGGGGTACCCTCTCCGTTAACTTGTACTGCCTAATGTTAAAGCTACTGCCGCCAGAACCCAAATTCCAACAATTAAATTGAATTCCCAGCCACTGAGCAAGTCGCGACTTGCCTAATACATGAGCAAACCAAGGAAATTAAGTCTAAAAACATGCACTACTTTACCATACTGCGCAAGGATTTCTACACCAAGGGGTCAGTCTTGGAATGTGAGGAATGTAGCGGTGCCATGGGAGGCAGGTGGCAGGCAGAGAGAGAACTGGAAATGTCTTAGCCCTACTGCGCATGCTCTTGGGGAATGTAAGACAGTTCACCTTACCACAGATGTAAGCGCTGAGCGGCACCATCGGTTAGCGCAGAGCCGTACAAAAAGTGAAAAATTGAATCCTTCATACAGCCGAAAAGGGGGCATTTCCTAGGCTTATAAATTTAACTGTTAAATCAAAGCAAAACAAACCAAAACTTAAATAGGAATAAAAACAACAACTTATCAAATGATCAAAAAACTACCAAATAAAATGTACCACTATCAAAATATAAAGTGCTCTTGCAATTTTACGGGAAAAACTATACTGTACAACGCAATTGAAAACATGTGAAAGTTTCTGACTCTGTTGCGACTCTTGGCTGACAGTGAGCTCAATTGCAATTCCCATTGAATTGACATTTTTCAGACTGTACCCTACTACGAATGATTTTCCTTCTAACGACTTTTGAAAATGTGCTTCGTTAGGCCTACAATGTGGGTTCAAATAAACTTTGGGACAGAAAATGGGAAGACATTCTTACACTTTTGTGTATCAATTGAAAAACAGCCAATATCCTATTTTCATTATCGTTGCCCGAATTCGGCTGTCGGGACAAGGTACGGTAGATGTCAAACTATTGGGCGCTGTGTGTACCTGAACACCTATTCCGGTCCTTCTATACTTTGGCAATTTAAACACCCAGAACTGCATTAAGAGCAAACTGCAAGACTTAGTAATTTAGTATGTAATGGGGCCCTTGAGGAAAAAATTCATAAGCCGCCCGAATGGTTCGCAAATTTTGTAATCATTTTTATTTCCATGAAATTTTTTCCTTTCAATATAGCAGTATCGTGTTTTTCCGGGCAAAGTTTTGCAGGAATTCTGCCTAATCGGCCATTCCGGGCATTGTGTTGCCTGCGCAGTGCAAGATTTAAAAACACTGATGAGGAATGATGTTTTTCTTTTAGGCCATATATATACTGAATTTATGCTGATTGGCTCCAAATCCAGTTTAGCCAAAGTACAAGTGAATTCAATCCGAGTAGGAGAGTGTGTGGTGCAAAAAGTCCCGTATGTGAGGAATTTAGGGGTGTGGTTTGATGAGCACCTTGACATGCAGCTACATATTACCAAGCAATGTCAAAAAGCTATGATGCATCTGCAAGCCATTCGTTCTATTAGGAAGTATCTTTCTATAGAAGCCACTCGGAGTGTATTGCATGCTTTTGTGACATCATGTCTTGACTATGGAAACAGTCTTTTAATTGGTGTTCCCAAGATACACATAAGTAAATTACAGATAGTGCAAAACATGGCAATTCGTTGCTTGCATAACCTTAAAAAATATGATCCTGTTTCCTCCTACATTTCATCCGAGCACTGGCTCACAGTTGATAAAAGAATAAAGTTTAAATTGATGTTAATAGTCTACAAATGCCTAAATAATCAAGGGCCAAAATATCTCAATGACATGCTGATAAAAGATTTTAATGCCACTCACAATCTCAGATCTAACACTGACACATTACGATTGGTAGTTCCACGCACCACTTCCAAGTCGTATGGTGACCGTGCCTTTATGGTTGCAGGTCCTAGACTCTGGAATTCCCTTCCTTTCTCTCTCAAAAGTGTCTCGAATACCTCAAAATTTAAAGCTGGACTAAAGACTTACCTTTTCAACCTATAGTATTATCTCTCATTTATTACTTGTAAAGTGCACGTGAATGACTATGTCACATCGTGCGCTATATTAAGTCTAATCTATATATGTATGTAACGCGCCGCTTAAAATTAAAGTGCGGGCCGGGGATAGGCTATAGAATAGGTATTGTTAACACACACACGTAAAGATGGACAGAACACAAATTTCTAAAGTTAATCAAATAATTATTCATGAACTCTGATAATTGAATTACAGTCAAATCCTAATATAGGATAATGGTGTTTACACTTAGAAGCGGTAAAATGATACAATTTTAAGAGCGATCAGCACGTGGGCCTTGTACCAGCCGACTCCCCGTTGTCTCAAAAGCGATGTGGTCCCGGCCCTCAAGGCGTCGGAGTGTCCTAATTTTCCCCTCCTGGCTCCAATATCCCACTGTATACGTCTTTGACGGGGGCACTCGTCCCTTGGTCCCTACCGCTTCCCCCTTTCTCTAGCAGAAGGTCCAGCGTCTAAGAGGGTTGCTTCTCTCCCGGTGCCTTGTACGTCTGTGCGCCTCTGCCTTCCAGAACGCCCTCGATACGAAATAAACAACTCACTGCACTAATCCACAGTTCGACCTCGCCTTTAAATCACATGGACACCTGCGACCCAGCTCTGCGTCGACATACCACGTACCTAAGCTAGCTCCAGGTTAGCATAACACAGGCGGGCACGCCCTACGATATAGCACATACGGGGTTGGGCTAACGATATAACACACAGGGCTTCTCTTCAATGATATAAAGCTCTTCAGTGGTATAACACATACGGGGTTGATCTAACGATAGAACACATAGGGCATCTCTTCAGTGATATAACACATACGGGGCTGAGCTAACGGTAGAACACATAGGGCATCTCTTCAATGATATAACACATACGGGGCTGAGCTAACGGTAGCACACATATGGCAGCTCTTCAGTGATATAACACATACGGGGTTGAGCTAACGATAGAACACATAGGGCACCTCTTTAGTGATATAACACATACGGGGTTGAGCTAACGATAGAACACATAGGGCATCTCTTCAATGATATAACACATACGGGGCTGAGCTAACGGTAGCACACATATGGCAGCTCTTCAGTGAGATCTTCCGTCTGCCAGCCCCTGTTTCCCTCCTCGTGGTAGTTTTATATCCGAACACCATCTGAGTCCCACGTGCGCTGCGCTAGCAGACTTACCCAATCAGTGAGCGGGAAACCTAAAACTCCACCCCTATTTTCGTGTTCACCGTGTGCTTCAATGGGTGCTACGGACCGCCTATCCGTGAAGGAAAGGAACCAATGAGGTCGGGAAAAGAGGCTTGTTCGTCAGGGATGTGAGTGCCGTGGCTTCCAGTATTGGTAACAGTCGGATCTACCACACGGGGCTTCAAATAGCCACAATGCAATTTCGTTACACCACCCCCACCTTTAAAGAATGCGCCTCGCATTGATTTCTAAAATAGAATAGAATGGAAGAAAAGACAGGAATACAAAAGGACAGGAGACGCATGTATATTTTCTTTTTTCTTTCTTTCTTTGCTCCAGTTCAATTACAACCGATGTTACTTAGAACAACAATCGCATCTTTTTAATTCCTGCTTCTCCTCTACCTCTACTCGGCCGTCTGGGTAGGTGGTAGTGCGGATCATCTTTTGGAAGACCATTCCAGGGTTTAGGTTAATTTTAAAGACCGACTCTGCTCCCTTTCTTCCGTTATCACCTCCAGTCTCCTTCTCTATCTCCTGCTTCGTCTCCTCTTGCGTTTCTTGCTTCGTTTCCTCCTGCGTTTCTTGCTTCATCTCCTCCTGCGTCTCTTGCTTCGTTTCCTCGTGCGTTTCTTGCCTAGGGGTTTGTGGTGTCTGTGAGAGGGGGGACCCTAGTGCTGTCAGATACTCCAGGTGGGGCCACCTCTGCACTAGTGGTGGGTCCTTCAAAAAAACTTCCTTTGCCTTTTGCACTTCGGCCACACTCTCTCTTTGCACGCTTGCCCTTTTTTCTGCACTTTTTCGTTTCTCTCCCTTGGAATCGTCCTTCTTGGCCCTCTTCCCTTGTCCATCTAATCTCCTGCCCCTCGGCTCCTTCTGCCCTTCATCCTTTCGCTTTGTTCCCCCTGGGCTGATGTTCCACTCTCCTACTGTCTCCGTCCGGACTCCCCAATTCCTTCTCTTGCACCCATCTCGATGCCGGTCCACTGCCCATCTCCTTTCGCTCTGATACGTTTTACAGATATCACAAGTCCACAAGCTTGGAGAGTGCTCCTTTTCAACATGTCTCTCCAAAGAACCCTTTTTTGAGAACTGCTGGTGGCACCTGGTGCATTCATACTTCAGGGTACAGATATCGCCCATCTTCCTGTAATAGCATAAAAAGAGAAAAGTAACGCAGCAATAAAAGGTAGAAAATCTCTGCTTCTATATACACACAAAAAAAGGAAACCTCAGCCATCGTGTACAAAAAAAAACAAACCAAAACAAACAAACAAAAACGGTCATAGGCTAAGTCTGTTGGGAGCCCGCCGCACTCTACCGGACTGACGCCTTGTTGGCTGCCCATCAGGTACTGTCCTGCCTTCGTCAACTGGTTCCCTAGCTTCTAGAGCACTAGTCCCTAAATCGGGACGCCCACTGTCTTCTACTTCCTCACCTAACCCAACCCCCACCGGTGAGGTTGAGTCAGGGGCTACTTCGGGTGGAGGGGTCCTGCATTTATCTAGACTCCCATCGAACTCCCACCCCACCTCTTTGGGTTCTTCCTGTGGAGCCACCCCATTTCCTACCCACTCAGGGGCTGAACCTGTGAATCTCTTGAGGCGGTTATGGTGAATAACTTTAGGGGCTTTGTGGTAACCAGGCTTCACTCGATATAGGATATCATTCAGTCTCTTGATTACTATACCAGGGCCTTGCCACGGTCGATGTAATTTGGACGAACGTCCCTTCTTCACAGCCGGGCAATGCACCATCACTAAATCACCTGGGGAATACAAGACCTCGGTTGCCTTCCGGTCAGCCTGGGTTTTCTGTCGGTTATCAGCTTTTTTCAGGTTCTCCCGCGCGTGTCGGTGTACCTCTGTTAGTCTTTCTCGGAGGTTCTCCACGTATTCTGGGTAGTTCTTAATCTGTACTTCATCTGTTACCGGTAACAGCATATCCATTGGCGTTCGTGGTTGTCTTCCAAACATCAACTCCGCGGGTGAGTATCCAGTGGATTCATGTACAGCTGTATTATATGCCATCGTAACGATAGGGAGCCACACATCCCAATCCTTCTGGTTCGGGGAAACAACTAGGGAAAGCATAGTCTCTAGTGTACGATTAAACCTCTCGACCATACCATCCGATTGGGGGTGGTAGGGTGTCGTCCTGGTTTTATGCACGCTCAATAGCTCACAGGTCTTCTGGAATACTGCCGATTCAAACTGCCTGCCTTGGTCCGAGTGGATTTCGTCAGGTATCCCGAATCTACAGATAACATTTTCAATTAGGGCATTTGTCACAGTGATCGCTTCCTGATCGGGGAGGGACGCAGTTTCTACCCACTTGGAAAAGTAGTCTGCCATTACCAGGACATACTTCTTCCCGTTCGGCGTCGTAGGTAGAGGGCCTAATATGTCTAAGGCCACCCTTTGTAGTGGCTCACCAGCCCTAAATTGTTTGAGTTTCCCCCTTGGTTTAGACTTCGGGCCCCTCCGCTGCCCACAGTCTGTACAGTTCTTACACCAACGGTCCACATCTTTCGAGCAGCCACTCCAATAGAACTTCTGTCTCAACCTACCTAGAGTTTTCTTCATCATAAAGTGTCCTGACAGAGGGTGGGAATGAGCAACGTTCCACACTTGTTTCTGAAGTGAATGTGGCACAACCAATTGCAGCTGGGCTTCCTTCCCATCCGGGGACTCAAACTTCCTGAATAATAACCCATCCCTCAGTACAAGACTATCCCACTGGCGCCAGTAATGGTGCAATACCTTGCTTCCCCCAGAAACACCTTCCCATAGAGATTTCAATTGGTTCTCCTTGCCTTGTATGATTGGTAGTAGGTCCGGGTCATTCCTCTGATGATCTTGCAAATTTTCTTGGGTCCAGAAGGGTGGGACGGAAGCTTTCTGGGGTGGTGGCTCGACCGAGTTGCCATGTTCTCCTTCTTTGGTATTAATATGTGCCATCCTGGGGGCTGGTTCTGTACGTTCAACCAGGCGTTCCTCTTTCTCCCTACTAGTGGTCTCCTTAGTCTCTTCCCTACCACAGTGAGCACAATTACCACAAGGTCTTCTGGATAGCCCATCCGCATTATCGTGAACTCTCCCGGCTCGGTGCTCAATGGAAAAGTCATATGCACCTAACAGCTCTAGCCATCTAGCTGTCTGACCTTCAGGATGTCGGAAGTTCATTAGCCATCGGAGTGCCCCGTGGTCCGTCCTCACCAGGAAATGCCTGCCGTAAAGAAAGTGATGGAACCACTTCACACCTGCCACGACTGCCAGGAGCTCCTTCCGGGTAACGCAGTATTTCCTCTCAGGTTTAGTCATCGTCCGACTGTAATACCCAATAACACGCTCCTCACCATTTTGCACTTGAGATAGTACTGCTCCCAAGCCTTGATCACTGGCATCAGTATCTAGTATAAAAGGGTCTTCCCTTGTCGGGTAGCTCAAGATTGGTGATGTTACCAGTCGCTGCTTTAATTCATTGAAGGCCTCCTCACATTCATTAGTCCACTTAAACTCACGACCCTTCTCTGTCAGTCGGTGGAGTGGCTTTGCTATTGTACTAAACCCCCTTATAAACCTTCGATAGTAGCTGCAAAGGCCCACAAATTTTCTTACGTCTCGAACACTCTGAGGTCGGGGCCACGTTGTCACTGCCGATACTTTCTCGGGATCTGTATGAATCCCAGTAGAGCTAACGACGTGCCCTAGGAAAGTCACTTCACGTTTGAAGAGCTGACACTTCTGGGGAGACAGTTTTAAGCCTGCTTGACTGAGCCGTCTGATAACCTCTTCTAGCCGTCTGTTATGATCCACAAACGTTTTCCCATGAACAATCACATCATCTAAGTAGACAAGACAGCTCTCCCATTTCAATCCACCAAGAACCTTGTCCATCAGTCTTTCAAAGGTGGCCGGGGCATTGCAAAGCCCGAAAGGCATAACCTTGAACTGAAACAACCCCTGGTGGGTAGAAAAGGCAGTCTTACTTCGATCTTCAGGGTCTACTTCAATCTGCCAATATCCACTCGCTAAGTCCAGAGTCGAAAACCAAATGGCTCCACCTAAGAGGTCCAACGTGTCATCTATTCTAGGAAGCGGATATGAGTCTTTAATGGTAACATCATTGACTTTCCTGAAATCAACACAGAATCTCAAACTTCCATCTTTCTTTCTTACGAGAACAATGGGGGAGGACCACGGGCTGCAGGAAGGTTCTATGACACCAGAGGAAAGCATACGATTAATCTCTTCGGTAGCTTCTTCTTGTTTGTGGAATGGTAACCTCCTAGCTGGTTGTCTAATTGGTGGATGGTCCCTAGTGTCAATACGATGTCTGTCAACATTTGTTCTTCCCAAATCTTCCGATCCCTTTGAGAAGGCGGCTTCCCATCTAGCTAACAATCTAGCAACATCCTTCCGTTGCTCTTCGTCCAGGTCCTTGGTACAATCTTGGTACAATGCCTGCAGCTGTGTGGGCACCACAACCGGTCCCATCTGGGTGTCCCTGGCGATATTCCCCTCGCCACATCCGGAAGATCTCACCTCTTCCAACCCCTCGCACACTGCAACTCTCTGGCCCCCTGTACCATCCCGATACAACTCGTCCTTGTGTCCTTGTGCCACATCTGGGCCATCTCTGGGTACCTCGGCGATATCAATCCCTTCCACCCCTTCACAGACACCTAACGTTGTATCTTTGTACACAGTCACATCCTGGTCACCGAAGTTAGCCAGTTTCACCGGAAGATTCCCTGCTCCCAATTCAATCAGACACCGTGCAGCCAACACGCCCTTTTTCTTCAGAAGCTCCACCGTGGGCTCAACCATTCCCATCTCCCCCCTGAGATCCTCTTTAAAGTCTTTCACTCTGGCCCTCACCATAGTCTCCGAGTTAGCCGGTAATACTAATGTTTCGGCTAAAATCATCCTACAACAAAAATCCTGTTTTTCCATCCCAGAGAACTTTGACGTGTCCTGGTCACTGTCAAGTATGACACTGCCTATTGGTGCATTAATTACGCAGTTATGCCGCTTCAGGAAGTCCAGGCCCAGTATACAGTCAGGTCCAATTTCGGCAACCCAAAATTCATGATTCAGTCCCTTCTTGCCAATTTTCATGTCCATACTGGCCTTTATTGGTACACTCTTTCCGTCTGCCAGCACCATACTCAGCTTACTCCCTTGTAGCTGTGGTCGTTCCTTCTGAGGAATTGTGAAAAACTTGCTAGCTTGTATAATAGAAATATTGGCACCTGTGTCTACTAAACATGATAAAGGTTTTGAATACACTGACCCGCTTAGGTAGATACCATCCTGGGATAAACCTGGAATTCCCTCATACACTGCTACACGAATAGGTCTATTATGTTCTCCGTCTACTGCCGGGATGCGACCCCCAACCCCGACAGTTGAGAGTTTTCCTGTGATACCACTTCTGCTGCCCTCTGCAGCTCCGTGTGGACCTCTCTGGCTTCCGTACAGTCTCGCTTCAAGTGTCCCGGCTTCCTACATTGAAAACAAATGGGGGTACCATCCTCCGTATATGAGGGGTTACCACCAGCCCTTGCAGCCCCTTTGCTCCACCTCCTGTTCCTGGGAGGGTCTTGTTTTACTCTCTCTTTCAGAGTCTGGACTTCTTCCTTCAAAGCTCTTAACATATCCTGTAGGTCCTTCATGTCCCCACCTGTAGCCTTCACCTTATTTTCGCTACTCATATGGGGGTTCATGGTAGGGCTTCCCTGGCGGTTGTCCAGCCCACCAACAGCCCTCACAACCCTCCTACCGGTGAAGTTTCTCTGCTTCTCTACTGTTTGGAATGCCTCGATTTCTAGTGCTGCCTTTAAGGCTTCATCCAAGGTCCTTGGTCGAATCTGATAGATGCCAAACCTTAAATCAGGATCGTCCATTGCATCCACGAAGTGATCTTTGGCCAACAAACCCTGCACCTCAGAAGATGCGGCTGGGTACGCCTGCCTAGTGAGCCGTCTGATCTCATGCGCCAACTCTGGGAGTGACTCTTCCTTCTTTCTTATTCTATTTTTTAACTGTATGCGAAAGACTTCCGTTTGGTGGGCGGGGTCGAAACGACGTGCAAGAGCACTCACTACCGAGGTGTAGTCCCTACGAGCATTTGCATCTAAATCAGCCAAAACTGCCTGTGCTTCACCTCTCAGGCTAGCTGCTAGGCACATGGCCATCTCCCTTGCACCCCACCTATGCAATTCGGCAACAATTTCAAATTGGGCCTGGTAATCTCCCCATGATGAGCTACCATCATATGTACCAGGACGGATTCCAGCTATCCCTCCTGTGGCCATTCCCCCACCTGCTGTAAAGTTGTCATTCCCTCGTCCAAGATTACCATCTCCTGGGTTCCTGCCAAATCTCATGCCTGACAAGTGGTTCATCACTCCCAAGGTTTCGTCTTGACCATCGTACCTCCTAAATGGATTCCTTGGAGAATACGTCCTCACCCCCTGTCCAGAACCCTGGGCTTCCCTCAAGCGGTCCTCGTCGTGGGGAACTCTTCCAGTACCTAGCTCAATGCTAACATCTCTCGAGTGTCCTATTCTCTCGGAATCATCCTCACGTCTGCCATGAAAATCACCCTCACGCCTGCCATGTGGACTGGGGGTACGTCTGGGGGACAGTTGGATTAGGTCGTCTTCACGCCAGTCATCTACTACCTGCCACGACCCCTGGGATCCTACGTGGTCTTCATCTGGGTAATTCGGCTCTGGCTCCATCTTAAATACAAGAAAATATTAACAATATTCCTGGCCTATCCCACCGCTGCCACCAATTTGTAACGCGCCGCTTAAAATTAAAGTGCGGGCCGGGGATAGGCTATAGAATAGGTATTGTTAACACACACACGTAAAGATGGACAGAACACAAATTTCTAAAGTTAATCAAATAATTATTCATGAACTCTGATAATTGAATTACAGTCAAATCCTAATATAGGATAATGGTGTTTACACTTAGAAGCGGTAAAATGATACAATTTTAAGAGCGATCAGCACGTGGGCCTTGTACCAGCCGACTCCCCGTTGTCTCAAAAGCGATGTGGTCCCGGCCCTCAAGGCGTCGGAGTGTCCTAATTTTCCCCTCCTGGCTCCAATATCCCACTGTATACGTCTTTGACGGGGGCACTCGTCCCTTGGTCCCTACCGCTTCCCCCTTTCTCTAGCAGAAGGTCCAGCGTCTAAGAGGGTTGCTTCTCTCCCGGTGCCTTGTACGTCTGTGCGCCTCTGCCTTCCAGAACGCCCTCGATACGAAATAAACAACTCACTGCACTAATCCACAGTTCGACCTCGCCTTTAAATCACATGGACACCTGCGACCCAGCTCTGCGTCGACATACCACGTACCTAAGCTAGCTCCAGGTTAGCATAACACAGGCGGGCACGCCCTACGATATAGCACATACGGGGTTGGGCTAACGATATAACACACAGGGCTTCTCTTCAATGATATAAAGCTCTTCAGTGGTATAACACATACGGGGTTGATCTAACGATAGAACACATAGGGCATCTCTTCAGTGATATAACACATACGGGGCTGAGCTAACGGTAGAACACATAGGGCATCTCTTCAATGATATAACACATACGGGGCTGAGCTAACGGTAGCACACATATGGCAGCTCTTCAGTGATATAACACATACGGGGTTGAGCTAACGATAGAACACATAGGGCACCTCTTTAGTGATATAACACATACGGGGTTGAGCTAACGATAGAACACATAGGGCATCTCTTCAATGATATAACACATACGGGGCTGAGCTAACGGTAGCACACATATGGCAGCTCTTCAGTGAGATCTTCCGTCTGCCAGCCCCTGTTTCCCTCCTCGTGGTAGTTTTATATCCGAACACCATCTGAGTCCCACGTGCGCTGCGCTAGCAGACTTACCCAATCAGTGAGCGGGAAACCTAAAACTCCACCCCTATTTTCGTGTTCACCGTGTGCTTCAATGGGTGCTACGGACCGCCTATCGGTGAAGGAAAGGAACCAATGAGGTCAGGAAAAGAGGCTTGTTCGTCAGGGATGTGAGTGCCGTGGCTTCCAGTATTGGTAACAGTCGGATCTACCACACGGGGCTTCAAATAGCCACAATGCAATTTCGTTACATGTATATATAAATCTATATATATAGCTTAGGCTTCAGGAATGTGTGGCGATCTTTTTTTCAAGAAAACGTTAGAGACTGCAGGCGCGGATTCAGACATTCCAAAAAGGGGCCTGCCCTAAGAGAAAACAGGTGTGTGAGGGAGTTGCACCGCTAATTCCCCGTATATTTTATTGTTGATGTGGCGAGAAGGGGAGGGCTGAGGCCGTAAAAGCTCTGGATCTGGATCTGGAAAAATACTGCACAACACTCCTGGTGGAGTCAAACGTGCAGGGTTGAGTGTGCGCATGTAGTTAGTCGTCCCGTCTGAGGATCCTCAAGGCTGCGCTCTTGAATTGCTTGGGGTCCTCGAGATCTGTAATGTTCTGGGGGAGTAGGTTCCAGTCTCTGACGGTCCGAGGAAAGAAACTGTATTTGTAGCAGTCCTTATTGGTTGGTATATTGGTAAAGCTATTAGAATGGTGATGTCTAGAGGGCCGCCGGACCGGTTGTAGGTTGTTGATTGGCAAGGCTAGGAGGCCCAATCTGGCTTTGTGAAGAATTGCTAGCCTGTTGGCAGTACGCCTGTTTTTGAGACTATCCCACCCTAGGTCGTTTAGCATTTCAGTCACACTACTATGGGGGGAATAGTCATTATAAACAAACCTAGCAGCCCTACGCTGAATTTGCTCAACCTTATTGGATAGGGAAGTGGTGTAGGGATCCCAAACAGAAGATGAATACTCCAATAAAGGCCTAACAAGTGTGAGATAGGCATTAGCTTTGACACTCCTGGGGCAGGAGTATAAATTTCTTTTAATAAAAGCCAAAGACCTATTTGCTGACGAAGTGATACGATTAATATGTCTATTCCAGGTCAGGGTATTAGAGATGTCAACTCCCACATAAGTGTGGCAATCGGCAGACTCCAGGGTATCGTTATCTAGAGTATAATTAAAAAACTTGGGTTTCCTTGAGTGAGTAATCCTCATAGAAAAGCACTTCTTGGTATTAAAGTGCATTTGCCATTTATTTTGCCACTCAGAGAGGGTGTTTAGATCATTTTGGAGTTGAACCTGGTCAAGATTATTCTTTATCTGTCTATAAATTACACAGTCGTCAGCAAAAAGTCTTACTTCAGAAGAGATATTATCGGGCAGGTCATTAATATAAACTAAAAACAACAGGGGACCCAAGACTGTACCTTGGGGAACACCAGAGATAACATCCACCCAATCAGAAAAATCACCACTCACTACGACTCTCTGCTTCCGGGACTTAAGAAAATTAGCAATCCAGTTAAGGGTGTTGCCTCTAATACCATAGTTTTGTAATTTACAAAGCAGACGGTTATGAGGAACCGTATCAAAAGCCTTAGAAAAATCCATGATAATCATGTCAGTCTGGGATCTAAGATCTAGAGACTGCACTAGGTCATTGGTTGTTAAGATCAATTGAGATTCACAAGAATGGCGTTGTCTGAAGCCATGCTGCCTGTTCGTGATAACTGAGTGGTTATCAAAGTGATGCATAATATGAGAATGTATAATGTGTTCCAGGACCTTGCAACAAATCGAGGTAAGAGAGACCGGCCTATAGTTTGAGGCTAGGGAACGGTCACCTCTTGAATCCGCGCCTGGACTGATCCTTTTTTTATTTTCCGACAAACGATGTTTGAAATTAAGTATTTGACCTGGCAGTTTCGGGGCCATTGTGTTGGTGGAGGTATTAAGTCAAGATCACGAATAATAGCCTTTTTGAGCTGCGCGAATATGTAGCGCCTGTTTTATGTACTCTTGTTGTGTTTTACATGGTGAAAATTCAAGTTACCGTGACTTTACTGTTTTCCCTTTTTCGGGTACATTTTTTTGAGGGTGGGGTTGAGCGCGGTAGTTTGAGCGTACTGCCCTGCATGCTGAAGGTCCCCTGATCAAATCTCGGTGGAACCACTTGGAGATTTCCCGGGGTCTAAAAATTAGCTTTATCAGCATAGCTGTTCACAGTGATGATGCTGAGGGGGTGGAAAAATTGGGGAATTACAAAATTGGGTATTTGGTTGTCCGTTTCAGGACGTTGTCGGCTTGCCTCAGCTCAGCTGTTGAGCAGAGGTGCAGAGCAAGTAACCTCCACCCCCCACCCAGCCTTTGGGAAAGTGGCTAAAGACTGGGGATACGTCCACGCCCGTCGGATGGGGACCTTAAATGGCGGCCTGGGAGCAGGATTGGGAGCGATTAGTAGGGAGCACGATTGGGAGCGATTAGTACACGCCTACCTCTTTACCTCTGAGCACTAGTCGAAAAGAGAAGGCGAAGTTCACAGGTGTTCATCCACGCTTACTCTGGCGAAGGGTCCTCTATGAGCCAAATGGCTTCCTCACCCTCAAAACGTTAAATTAAAATTAATAGCGTCGGGTACCGGTACGTTTCAGAGTTTTCTGTGCCATTTTGCCATTTTTAAACTCAAATGGATGCCCGAAATTTTTCAAATGCCTGTCCCAGTGAACAGTGATTTATATTTTTTTAATTAAATTTGCATTCGCAGTAAGTTGGTGAATAAAAATAAATTGTTTCAGTGTCATTTCATAGCCTCTTGCAAATCGTCGTCGAGAAAAGTGCCAGTGGAATTGGTGACAGATTTTGAGGCGTTTATGGGTATCCGTACTATATCAGTTGTTTTTCGATTTCCGGAAACACGTAACTAACGTGCTTGATAGATCTGCTGAGCTGGGTCCGGTTCTCATCTTGTACACAGGGCCGGGATTTATTAGACTCGTACAGTGGCACAGCACACATACACCAGATCGACTGAAGACAAAACATAGAGTAGGATAATATCGTGCTTATATGAGACAGAAGTAGCTAGCCTACACCATCCTGCCATATCCCCTACTTTGAGGACATGAAGTTAGTTTCCGTGATCAGTTGAACGTATTCAGGTAGTGCTTGGCCTAATTGTTAGTCCCGTTTCAATCGGTAAACATACTGCTTAACGTAAGCTGCACGGTATATACTCATTCAAAATAACGAAGGATACTTTGCCCCTACTTATGACCGTGTAGGCCTAACGTTACGGTCGTTGGTTGTACAAAGTAATGCAGAACTCAGTAATGCACTGTGTGTAGGAAGCAATTCTGCGACTGTGTTTACATAGCTTACCATTACTAGTGAAGACTCGGCCTGCTAATGTAAATTGAAATGTTCACTAGTTTATAGGTACTATAACCGAAATAAGTGTTCAAGCTATAGCCATACATGTTACACAAATTTACTAATTTGGTGTTGTCCTGTCAATATTATCTTTTCCTAGCTAGCAGGGTGTGATTGTCTCCAACTATTGAACTAGGCAGTATGATATCTCACATGTATGTAGGCCTGAGTATGAGGCTAGGCCTGTGTGTATTTTGGCAGTTAGGCATATATGCTAGCTCCAGACTGACATGATAATCAGGGATTTGGCTCTAATTTAGAATCCGTGCGCGGAACTGTGTCATAGCTGTAGGGTTAGGGGCTACGTATGCATAGTAATAGGGTTAGGGTTACGTACGCATAGTAATAAGGTTAGGGTTACGTAGGCATAGTATAAGGGTTTATATAGGGGTATATAAACCTTTACGTATATGTATCTCATACTGTACATATATGTACACTCTCAAGTACATACAGTTGGCTTTAGGTATACGTATATACGTATACCTACAGCTATATGTAATAGATAGTATTATTAGACAGTACTTATATTATTTTTAACCCATCCACCGGCAACAGCACTCGTAGCGCAGTAGGCAAGCGCGCTGGTCTTCATGCTAGAATCGCTATACCGCTAGGGTCGAGGGTCTTGTCCCGGTACTGACAATGCTTTTCTTTCTTCCACAGCACTAACCATTCACTTCTTTCCACAGCACACACTCATAGCGCTGTTCCTCGAGTGAGGAAAAAAAGAAAAGGGTTTTTTACTTAAAAAAGAAAAAAAAAAAAAAAAACTTAAAAGTTTCAGCGCCCTCTTTTGGAAGTTGTGAAGTGAGTAAAATTATGTCTACTTCCGGGCACGGATTCTAAATTAGTACCAGGGATTTTTCAAGCCTTTTGATACCTTCTGTCATAATCACTTGATTTGTAAGCATAAGAACTATGGCATTTGCTAAATTTCTCAATGAGCAAGTGAGTGGTACAGTGTCAGTGATAATGCTCCACATCTTCCAGTTATGAGGTTGTGTGCTCAAGTCTCAGCTTTGAAATTAAAATTTTTGTCTTGTTTTGTGGGTTGTAGTTTATATGGATTTCTAGGGAGGTACTCAGGGCAACTAGGAAGAAACGTAAGTGTTGGCGACGTTATAAGGCCAGCAAGGATTCTGATGACTTAAGTGCCTACAAGAGTCAAGAGGTCTTAGTTAAAAATTTGGTTAAGGACACTAAAGCTAGGTTTGAAAAAAAGTTGGCCAGTGAGGTTAAGATTAACCCAAAATCTTTCCATGCCTACGTTAGGTCTAAGCAGCATGTTAAGGAGGGGGTTGGGCCACTTCATGATGTGAATGGTTCATTAGTTAGTGATCATCAGGATATGGCTAATTTGTTAAATGATTATTTTGTATCTGTTTTTACCAAGGAGTCATCTGTCATGGGGATTTGTAGGGGTTCTGATATCCCTTCTTCAGTGAGTGACATTGTGTTCTCTGAGGAGCTGGTTCTGAAAAAATTAAAGAGTTTGAAGACAAGTAAGGCTCCTGGGCCAGATGGGATCCATCCCGCCATCCTTCATGAATGTTCTGAGGTTTTATCAGTTCCACTATCAATTATTTTTCAGAAATGTCTTGACTCAAATTTTGTTCCTACTGACTGGCGGGTTGCTAATGTCACTCCAATTTTTAAAAAGGGGGATCGGAGTTCACCTTGTAATTACAGGCCAGTCAGTTTAACTAGTGTTGTGTGCAAAATTATGGAATCCTTAATCAAGGACTGTTTGCTAAAGCATCTCTTAGATAATGGGTTACTCAATCTAACTCAGCATGGTTTCCTACCCAGTAGATCTTGTGTTACAAATTTGCTAAGCTTTCTTGAGGATGTTTCTTTGTCTCTCGATTCAGGTTCCAGTGTGGACGTCATTTATCTTGACTTCCAAAAAGCTTTTGATAAAGTACCTCTAGGTAGACTCATGGTAAAATTGCATAGGTTAGGCATCATAGCCAAGTGCGCTCAGTGGATCAATTCGTGGCTCAATGGTAGGTCTCAGAGAGTTGTTGTCAATGGAAATTTTTCTTCCTGGAAAGAAGTCTCAAGTGGTGTACCACAAGGTTCTGTTCTTGGCCCACTTCTTTTCTTAATTTTCATAAATGATATTGATAGCTCTATCACTTCCAGTATAAGTAAGTTTGCTGATGATACAAAGCTCTATAGGAAGGTTGGAGGAAAGGATGATTCTTTATTGCTTCAGAAAGGTCTGGATAGGTTATTTTCATGGTCTCAGACTTGGCAAATGTCTTTTAATGCTGATAAGTGCAAAGTCCTCCACTTTGGTTCTAAGAATCCCCACCATGATTATACTATGAATGGTACTAATTTGAACAAAGTGACTTCTGAGAAAGACCTTGGTGTAGTTATTACAGGAGATTTAAAGTCATCTAGGCAGTGTGCAGCTACTGCTGCAAGGGCAAATAGGGTGCTTGGGTTGATCAGGAGGAATTTTAAGAGTTTTAGTAAAGAAATTGTGCTAAATTTGTATAAGCAGCTGGTTCGACCCCATCTTGATCTTGACTATGCTGCACAGGCCTGGAGTCCCTTCTTTGAAAAGGACAAATTGCTTTTAGAGCAAGTTCAGAAGAGAGCTACCCGACTCATACCTGAGGTTAAAAATCTACCTTATTCCCAAAGGCTTAAGCTGCTTGGGCTTACCACTTTAGAGCTGAGAAGGATTAGGGGGGACATGCTCCAGGTATACAAATTTGTATCTGAAGGGAATCCTTTGTTAGCTTGCAGTTATTTAAAGGTCCAGAGTAATCCTCGGGTTAGAGGCCATTGCAAAAAGCTTGAAAAGTCTTTTGCTAGACTTGACATTAGGAAGTTCAGTTTCTCTCATAGGGTTGTTAGTGAGTGGAATAGCCTGCCTGAGTGGGTTGTTAACTCCACATCAGTGCACCGTTTTAAGGTTAATATTGACAAGTTTTTCCATGACTGTGGTAGAATCTAATCTTTCTGGGCTCTTTAGGTGTTGGTGGTTTGCTTTGTTTTGGGGGGTTTTTGGATTACAGGGCATCTTATGGGGCCTTTACAGCCCTCCTTTGCCCTTTAACCTGTTATGTTATGTTATATGCTATCCCTGAATCATAGACTTTAATTTTAAGTTTGTCTCACAAAAATGACATTGCTAGCTTGCTGTTTAGTACCCCTTTATGGGGCATTGCCAAGTTCCTACAAGTAAGATTCTTAAAGGCACATTTTCATCATCCCAAACAGTTCCAATTCTCCCAACCTACCTACTTCTAGCCCCTCCCACATAATCCACATTTATCTAAAACTCATCTTTGTCCAGACACAATCCTAGTTTATTACTTCATGGCTTGTCCCAGTGGCCATACAAGTCCATAATGTGTAATCAAGATACTCTCAGTGCCCATGCTGTGTAATTTAGCTATGATGCATTGTTTGAATGTGATGCCAATCAAAGAGCTGCACCAATTGAGAGTTTTGATATATGTATACTGAAACTGTAGTTTGGGGTGACGAATGACTGTCTTTAAAAAACAAAAGCAAACAAAAAATGAAAAACAAATCAGTTTCCAGGAGTAAAAGGTTGTTGTGGCTGGTGACTGTTCTGAATGGATTGATGTAATCTCTGGTGTTCCTCAAGGCTTGGTTTTATGTCCCTTCTTATTTCTCGTGTGTACATATGAACGAACATCTCTTCTAAAGTCAGACTTTTCACGGATGATTTTCAATCTATCTGACAAATTAGGAGTGCCACTGGCCATGTTCAATTCCAAAAGGATTAAAGCTTACACACCCTTTTTAAATGGCAGGGTTGACAGATGCTTTATAACACTATGAAATGCCTTGCTATGAAAATTACCCTCTAAAAAAATCCTAAACTTTACAATCATGCAATCTCAAGTTGATGAAATACTGGATTGTGGACTGCTTTTTTTATCTTGAAGTTGAAATTTAAAACAACCTTATCTGAGACAAGTGTATCAACTAGTGTTTGCACGGGTACTAAAAATTAGGACCCGGGTACCTGATCACCATACCCGTCGGGTACCCGGGTTACCCGGTGTTACGGTGACTAAAAGATACGAGCATTTTGTAAAGCATACCCCATAAGACATGCATGGTAACATTAACATCTGTATTGGATAGGTATAGCGATCACATTCCCAAGTTCAAAAACATTTGATTTGTTAGCAGGTTTAATCGTCTCGTTTTGTTTTAGATCAAAATGACAAGTAAAAAAAAAAAACGTAACAGAAAACAGTCAAATAAGAAAATTATACTCCCCAAGGCCTGTATCAATTTGATATTGAATTTTGGAACGCCTACTCGAAAAGCCAGCATACTAAGAGCTCGAAGCTTCTCCTTTTAAAACACTGATTAAAAAATATCAACTAATCAGAGCCTTGTATTATGGTATTCTCTTGCACGTCAAAAATTACTGATTGTAAACAAACGACGTCATGTTTGTGAACTTCCCTCACACTACTTTGCAATGTGGTTGGAATTATCACTAATGGGGTATGTACGTTCTTACGTAGCTAGCCTCGTGTTGACATTCAGGCACGGTAACATAGCTTTCACACATAAACTTTGTAGTCTACTCGAGAGCCATTTTGGGGCAAAATAATGTAATATGTACTGGCCTGTTTTAAAAAAAAAATTGTTAACAGTGTTATTACATTTATGTCGTTTTGCTTTGCAGATAGCGGCAAAGTGTTGATTTCCGTAAAACTGACACCTTTAACCGTTAAGAAATATTCGAGGATTATACTCAAGGTGGCATACCGTATTAAAAATAAGATCGTATATACATGCAAGACTCAGTTTACCTAGAATGCCGAACGTTATGGGCACTAGTGTCTTTGCAAGCTGGGCGGGGGTGATACAGTACAGGTATGTCTTGCTATGTCTGTGTGAAACAGTACGATGTGATTTTGAATCGGCCGTCAGATACTTGCTTGCGTGTAAGTTTATAAGCGATACACATGTGATGTGTGAGAAGCAACCCACTACGTGACGATAGCGCGATCGGGCCGCACGCTGATAAAAATTTCAACTTCAGAAACGAAGTACAGACAACTTTCAAACTTACACATAATTTCTACGGGCTCTCTTCATTCTCAGTCTCGGAGAATGTTTACCAAACTGGCAAAATATTCTAGTCCAATACCGTGGGCAATGGCGTAAATGGGGTGATCCTTTTTGCATGCATTTTATTTTTTAAGATTCGGGTAGTAGATTTAGACCCAGGTAGTACGATTGCGGGCGGGTACCCGGGTTACCCGTGCAAACACTAGTATCAACCATATCCTCATCTGCTAATGTTTCCTTAGGCTTTGTAAAAAGGAATCATAAATATTCTGCCCAAGGAGTATCAAAGCTAATTGCCTATCTTACACTTGTTCACTTCTTACTACAGTATAACATTCTTCCACAGTCTTGCAGTGTGTTTTGAACCACTTTGAAACCAAACTTGAACTCAAGCAGTATTAGAAACCATTTGAGCAGAATATTAATATCTAGCTGAAACTGTAGCACAGTCATGTTACAGTAGGGTGTTGTTAAATCCCACTTATATAACTGTGCATTGCAGTTTATCACTAATGGTTTTGTCCCAATTTTTGTCTGAAATTTTACTAGTTTGAGCATCATGATCTTCATTTAAAGTGAGAGTTGTTACAGAATACAGATGATGTCACTTCCAAGCACAAAACCTAAATTAATACCCAATTGGTTTGCTGAGGCCCCTAGCTGACTGGTTTAGAAACATTCTTCATTTAAGTATGCACAAAATTTCAGAAAGAAAATTCAGGTGATGGATTAGGTGTGCAATGGCATTGGCAGGCCTCAAAATTCAAGGCTTGGTGTTCATCACACATCATGGGGAATTTCTTATACTGTACCAGTGCTTGATTATCCTCCTTGGCCACAGATCGGGTTAACCGTACATCATTGACACCAACAGCATATCAAGGATTTCTTTGAAGAAGGAGGGGGGGGGGGAGAAGGGAAGGGACTAGTATTGTGTATGACCCCTGGCCAAGGTGGGTGTCCAATGAGAGGGTCCCTCATGAACTTTTTTCATAATCTTTGTATCCTTTTTCACCCATATGGTGCCAAATATACCACCTTTGGTAGGGAATGTGAGTCAATTAGTTTATGTGTTTATGTTATGTGTTTGCTGACAGGGGAACTTATTTGAAGAGAAGGGTGTCATACCCCTCAGCTTTGAAACTTTTGAAAAACTGTTTATCTGTCTTTGTAATACTGTATGTGCTATCTTGAGCATACTACAATTTGAAGAAGTATTTGTGCTAAAAATATTTTATGTATTGTGCTGTGTGTTTGGAATTGATATCTTACTCTGGAGAATTGAAAATCTTTGAAGAACCAGTTGTTCCTTCATGCAATCAAGTTAAAAAAGCTACCCTCTGAAGTAAATTTTGTGTTAATTATTGAACATGCCTGTATAGGAGTGTTAGTAGAACAAAATTTGATCAGTGATTCAGTGAGGGACCATCTCCAGTCCCTCCCCCCCCATCCACTTTGCTATCTCGCTGTTCGTAATCTTTATCATCTGTAGATTGCAGTGTTTAGCTTTGTAGAACCTGCTCTGAAATATGATCTCTTGGCCAGCTCAAAGCCTTCTTAGGCCCACTTCAAAAGTGAATGGCACTATTTGGTTGCTGAAACTATATATACCTTCTCTCAGGAAGATACACATATCAACACTTTTACTAAACCTAAATTTTCTCATGTGATTCTAGTCCATGACTCTTTCAGCAGCTTTCAATTACTATGTGACTACATGATCTTGTTCCATCGACACTGCGTATCCAAACAATATTTCTTTGAATTTATGGTGCTAAAGTGCAATACAAGTTACAGTAATCCTGAAAACAGTTACCAAACTTGTTTCAGACAGCAGCTGAATCCTACAATGATTTTCTCTTTCAAATACCAGTGTTTTGTTAAGGTAATGTGACATGAAATAACAAAATTGGGTTATTTGGGTATTGGATGTAAAAAGCATTAAAAACTATGAAAATAGCCACAATTTCCATCAAAATCCATCAAAAGTCGACCATTTTTACAGGGCAATTTCTGATTTGCACTTAATCATTAATAAATATGAGCTCAATATGCACATCTTGTGATGTCATGGGAGGGACATACCATGTATGGCTAATGTTTTCCATTGTTTTTACAATCTTCATTTCAAGGACAGTTGTGACATTAATTTGTCCTGAAGGTTTTAATTTGGATGTTTAAATTGTGTCCTTGTGTAAGGACCACAGCCTGGTCACCTTCCTTGGTCACTTGCATTTTTATTACCTTGTTTGTGTCAGGGAGCTAGAGTATGATAGCTACTCTTGTCCTGTACATACTGCATCTGTTCCTCTTATGTGTCACCACATAGTAACTTCTTTTAGTTTTCTTTTGTTTTTGTGTAACCTTGTTTTTATGATGTGTATCCTGCCTCTGTCCTGTTGGAGCTCATGTTCTCCACATGGGTCCTGGAGGGTAGACAATTTTTATGACATGTAAATGAGGTCCAATTGGGCGGGCTTTTTAACTGTTTCGATTGGTTCAGGGTGCCATCCTTGGTAGCTAGGGCTAGGAATAGCCAATGGTTGCAATTTTAAGAGTCACATGACTTGACCAGGGATTGAGAGTTTCCCTCATGGTTTTAGGAGAAGGAGAGAGAGACTTGAGCTTTGATACTGAGAGGTTGCAAGCAAAATGGGAGCTCTTTCAATTCTCCAATAATTTTATACTTTATTGACCGGTACTGTGGAAACTTTGCTATGGCTTCAAAGGAGGAAATATTTAAAGTTTTTATCGGTGATACAGTTTAGTGACTTTGTACCTCGCATCCATGGTGTAACTCTGTAAATATAATTCATCTTTCCATTTAGACTGGAAAGACATCTTTGTCAAAAGTTAGTATGTGAGCTACTGTACCTAGAGCCTCTTAAAAGAGATTTGACTATTTTCTCTTGAAATGGAACCACCTTAAGGAATGATCTGTATGTTTTAAATCTTATTGTCAACCTTTGCATATACCTGGGTCTTGTCTGGCACCATTTAAGACAGACAGAAGCTATAGAATTATTTTTTGTGCAACTCCATTATTCATATTATTGCCTTGTTGTACTGAACTGGAAAAGAACTGGAATATTTCTTTTATCTTAATATGGACACTGAGGATATCCCATTGGTGCATGATACTTCATTACAAAATTCATTCATGTTAGTTAACCTCTGACTTGAGATTGAACGTAGAAATAATATCCAGTACGAGAGACTGTATCCAGTGAACCTCTTTTGCACCAGAGTTACCAATATATTTTGATCCTGTGTTCCTTATGTGAGACTTTTCCTGGACAATACCAGAAATCACACTGTGAAGGAGTGTGATTTCATTTTGTAATTTTTGTATGCTGGATACCAGACTGAGTGACATCAGACGTCCGATGCTTAGCAGATGCTGTGGCCCGTACCCCTACCCAAGGAACCACTAGATGTCAGATGTCGCCAACGTACAGATAAGATATTTCTTTTTTTTGTGCGCACACTAGGCCTATGTTGTACTAATTATTTCTCTTAAATTAAGAGTCATTTGGCCATTTGACATCAGTCACTTGTTTTGTAGATCTTACATTTGATAGCACAATGTTTTGAGGCATATATTGCTCTATGCTTATCCAGGTTGTCATGTGAGTTCATATCGTACATCAGTTTCTGTAAATATATTTTCGTTTATACTCTAGTTGCCAGTGTTATCAATTTTCTTGAAACTCAGCAGTGTAATTTCTCCTTGTCTAGCATGGTCTTGGGTCTTCATACTCAACGACCATGGGAGCCCACTAAATAAACTTGTCATCTAGCAGGTTTGACAAGAACCCTAGGATCCCTGCATGCTGGACACCAAACATCACATCCAGTAGGCTATGTGGGGGATCCTCTTACACTTGGAAATCTTAAGTATCAATTACCAAACCACAAACTAACTGAAGTGTAACTAGGAGATAATTTATATAGGGTTAACAAAAGAAATGTCAACACAATGCAACATTCCACACCATTATTTTTGCATGAGCAACAACTTTCTTCAGAAACATTCCAACTGTGAAGAGGTATAGCTTGAGAACCGTAAAAGATATTGAAATAATTCCAACAGATTTTTCCTTAGAAAACTTCACTCCACAATTACTGCCAAGTGAAGTCAGGTAACTTTGCTGACATGTCACACTTCCTTTAAGAGTGTTCTCCTTTGGATAAAGTCTCCCTAAAAATAGGCCTAGTAATTGTTCAAACCATCTTTTTCAATCCTTTTACAGTACTGCTACAGTACCCCCAACTGGGTCCTTAACACATGATCCCTTGAGTCCCATTCAGCCTTATGGGATCCTTTCATTTGCTTTTGATTGCATTCAATGTTTTAGCAGTTTCTGGATTTTGCAGTTTTGTGAGTCTTTCCTCTCTAGATAAATCCAGCACTTTGGGGCTTTGTGTGTTGCTGGTGGTGTTGGCCCCTCTATCTGTGCACTGTCTTACTCAGTAGTGGCCCTCTCAGCCCTTTTGTAGTTATTTACTGAATTGGCCCACTGAAGACCAAGTATCTTTCATGATATTTCAAAACTTAGATATTGATTGCATTCTGTTACTGCTAGTAAATTTCATTATTGAATCTTAAACTAAACTATTGTGACATAATTCTCAAGATGTGAAACTGGGAGTTCCTGAGGGAAAATTTGGCAACTGACTTTTCTGTACAATACAAAATAGAAGAAATTGTGGGCAATTTTACTCCCATACTGGAAAATTGTTTTAACATGCCCTGCATGGCACAGGATAGTCTTACAAGCTACAACGCTTAGTCAAATTAAGGTGATTGCATTTTGCCATACATTACAGTATATTGTATTTGCCTCATACAGGATAGGCCTATGTTGCTGATCTAGTTGTAATTTTTTCAAGGGGATTCACATGTACAATACACAAAATTTATTTTGAAGCAGCAGCTAAACATGACATTAATCTTCTCAGGTGTTCTTTCAATTTCATGTCTTTAATGTTCTTAACTTCAAACATTACCATCAAATATGTAAGGGTAAAATAAGAAGTCATTTTGCTTGGAAGTAACAATTCTGTAACCTAAATTCCCTCACATGATTGAAAAGAGGTACTCTTTTTTAGGATACCAGTGTCATGCCTGGCCTTAGACTCATTCAGTGTTTCCAGACAAATGTCACAACAGCTGTGCGTGAAAGGAGTTGTTAAAACACACTTACATTGTCATCACAATGAAAGGCATATTCCAATTGGACTGCATTCTGTGCACAATAGCTCAAGTGTTAACATAGGCTACACCTTACTGTACATACACACATGTGTGCTAGACTTGCCCCAAGTCTCTCGAGATGTTCCCTCCCAGCTGTAAGGATTCTCCTCCGTCACTATTCCTTCTCTACATGTCACCCCTGTGACCTCTCCCATTTCCCAATGCAACTTTGCAGACAAACCATCTTCTCACATTCTCCACTTTCCTATTCGACTGGTTGTAACGCCAATGCACACTGTGCTAACCAACCCACCCAACAGTGGTGTACCTAGGATTTTTTCCAGGGGGGGCAAAGGTATGAAATTTCCCCCAAATTTTTCCCGGTCAATGTGTATGTATTTGATATAGAAAATGCAAATTTACAAGTATAACAACATTACCATGTCATTTTGCAATATTACCTGCATTTTTAATCTTAAAGTATAACACAGAGCAATTGGAAATAAAAAGCTCTTAGTATATTATTTTGGTCAACAATACTGGTTTATTTGTATGTACTAACCCAGTGGCGTACCCAGGATTTTTCTTAGGGGGGGTTGCATGCAATATGGTCTAAGAGGAGGGGTGTTCAGAAATATTTTGACTTTTCAAGGAGCCTAGATACCAATATGCCATTTATGTTACCTTACGAAGTAAAACTTGTCATTCAATTTCACACTTTTAGGAGTCAAAATAAAAGAGCATTGATCGGTATAGGATTTGTGGTATTTCTTGGCCACAAAACGTTATTTTGTCATAAAGATTATCTAAGCGGATTGCCACCATTGGTTGGCACAGAGCGTAGAGAAATTTCGAAAAATCGGACCCCTCAGATGGCCGGAAACAGCATTTTACAGACTTATACGAAGAATCTACCCAGTCACTAACTTCTTTTGTCATTTGCAAATAAAATCCTTCCTTCAAAATATGTTCGCAAACTAAAAAGTGATCAGAGAGTTAAGGGGTAATCTGACCCAAAAATGTAATTTTTCCCAAAAAACTGAGCGAAACGCCACCATTGGTTGGCGCGGAGTGTAAAAAAAATTTCGAAAAAATCAGACCCCTTAAATGGTCAAAAATAGCGTATTCATGCTTGTAAAGAAAATCTAAACATATAGTCTTTATTTTTATCGATGCCACCAGTGGGAAACAGAGTCTACCTTTTAAAGTAAAAATTGGAAGTAGACAGAATTTAGACAGAATTTGGGGGTCTATGTGAGTGACTTATCAGTTCTCACTTCCTTTTGCTGAATTCCCAAAGTGTACAACGCAGAGACTGTGTGCAAGGGGATAAGTTCGGGTATACAGCCTTTCAGTGTTAGTTTTACTGTATCAGCTGTTGTTAAATTCCTGGATAACAGCTTCATGTGCACTGAAATGCACTGATCATAAAAACCGCGCGTATACAAGAGAACATTCAATCTGCTACGCGGCGAGGACATTTCTGTGGAACGCAGGTAGGGCTGATACATGTGACACTGACGAAATCTCAAATCTGGGTTAATTTGTTGCATGAAAATTATACGAATTATGTATGAGAAATGTCTCAGAGTTTTTTATTCTAAAAAAATTTTGAGAAATCTTTGTTAGAGTAAGAAAATTCATCAAATTTTCCCAAATTATTTTCCCCCTGCCCCCCCCAGTAGCTACGCCACTGTCACCTAACAAGTTCTTACACTCACCGCTTTGAACGTTTTGACACTGAACCATTGTAACGATCGTGTGTGGCGGATTCCTGTTTATACGCTGTGCACATATCAACCAGGGAAGATCTGGCTTGCTTGAGAGACTTGTAGCTTTTGCAACCGGGGATGTAGAATTTTGGGCGGTCCGGTTTTTAATCACTTATCTCAGTAGCCAATGAAAAGCTTACTATGTGCAAACAGACAGAATGACGCACTGTTCATCACACGATGATTTTAATGAATATCCAGCAAAAGTCGCACAATGCCGAAGCCGATTGGATGATACAGTATACTATCTTGAAAAATATTCATCTGATTTCTGACTTGAATAAAACAGTAGAGAAGTTTAAAATGATGACATTAACAGTTGCAAAAAATACAAGTCTCTCACGGCAGGCAGCAAATTGGATCTGTCGGCTCAGCAGGCTCGAGTGTGTGAGCTGTGTACAGTCTTCGATAACAGTTGTAAACAGGTGTTACAGCACTTGTTCATGGAAGTTGCAGCAACTGGCAGTGAGAAGTACAGTAATTTGAATGGTTGCATTTGAGCACAATTTGATCGAATCACCGTGAGTAATAGGAACAGAAATAAAATGAAAGGTGGATGGGAGGATTACATGAGAGACTTGGGGCAAGTCTAGCTATATGCCAGTAGTGTAGCCAGGATTGTGTCATGGAGGGTTTGGGGCAAAACATATACCTGAAGAGGGAGTTCCTTAAGGATCTGTAAAAGGCCCTCTTGCATTTACCTTATATACAGCTCCACTTGAAGACATTATTGACTTTTATGGTCTTAAATGATTTATGCAGACGACACTCAGTTATATGCAATAATAGATAATAAAAACTGCCAAGAGATGTTATCAAAACTTGAGACTGGCATCAAGGACATACTTTGCTGGTCATCCCTCAACAGTTTAAAACTCAATTCTGACAAGACTGAAGTATTACATCTAGTTTCACGGTTTTGCAATGCATTACCTTTTGATTGTATTTCAATCGGAGACTCTTTGATAAGGCCTGCCAGAAGAGCAAAAAATCTAGACCTGTGTTGTTTTCCAAGATGATCTTGACCTATCCCAACATATTAATAATGTGTGTCACTCAGCTTCATTTTCTTTATATAAAATTGGAAAAATACATCATTTCTTGGACACCCACACTACGGAAAAGCTGGTCCATGCATTTGTTACTTGCCGCCTTGACTATGGAAATAACCTCTTCTCTGGTTTTACCCAGACGTCAAATTTCAAAACTCCAGCGTATTCAGAACTCAGCTGCTTGGTTAATTTCTTTAACAAAATCTAGTGACCACATTAACCCTGTCCTTACCAGTCTTCATTGGCTTCGTGTTCAGCAACGCATCCAGTATAAAGTCCTTCTACTAACCTACAAGTGCATACATGGTTTTGCTCCTTATTATCTACAGGAACTCACATCCAACTATAAGCCTGTACGTGACCTACCTTCCAGTTCTCAATCTCTTTTATATGTACAATCATCTGTTACCCTCTCGTACGGTGATCGAGCTTTTGCTATTATTCCTGCCAGATTGCGGAATGATCTTCCATCTTTTGTTAAGAACTCTTCTTCTATCTAACAATTTAAAACTAATTTGAAAACTTATTTGTTTACTATTTCATATCGACTCCCTTTTGGGCAGTCTTCAGCGCTTTGAGACTCTTTGTGAAAGGCGCTTTATAAGAACCGTATTATTATTATCTCAATAAATAACATGTACTGAGATTTTGTCACACTCGCCGGTTGCTAGATGTAAGCTAAAATCCTATTCAGCATGGCCATGTTTGGTAGAGTTTACATTTTGATCATAATATCTTGTAGAGCATACTTTTGTACAATTATTTATACAGTCAGAATTTTAACTTGATGATCTGGCAGTTGATAACTTAGTTATTTTTTCTCTGACAAGTGGTCAAAAAGTTGTGCTAAAGTTGTGCAAAAGTTTCCTTTCTGCCCATTGTTTTGTACTCCTTTTTTCCCACCATGCAACTGTGTGTGTTTTAGTCTGCTATTTTGTCTTTGGCTTCAAGCCTCTGTTAAGTCAAGCATAGGGTAACTGTTAAGTTAAGATGATCTTGTCTGGTCTGAGTAAGATGTTTGCCCAGCCATTGTCTTGTAATGGAGAAGGTTATGTACAGTTGATTGAGTTTCCAAACAGGATGCCAGTAGCTCTCAACCTTCAAAAGTTGTGCTCTTCACCAAGAGGTTTCAGTGAGATTATAAGAGATATGAGGTTGATGTTAGGAAAACAAGGTAGGAAAGTAGTATTAGGAAAACTTGTTTTGTTGGAACTGGTCAGAAAGTTTTTTTTCTTATAAGACTGAACTCCATTTAGTTGGATAAATACTTGTGCTCTTTAGTGTTCCTGTGCTTCACAAAGATTTTTATAGTATAAAAGTATCATTATTGGTTTTTTTTTGTTTTAATTGATAACCTTTTCAATTTTTAGCATAAAAACTTACACTATCAGGATATTATAAATCTCTGATAAATATATCTGAATGACAACAGTGCATCACAGTAGCTTAACCAACCTGTACTGTAGACTATGTGATGTGGAAAGTTTGTGTCATATTTTATTTTTATGTATGATACTGTACCTGATCATAGGGCTGTGCATTTGCTGTTAATTCACTATCCGTTTAACCGATTTTATTAACCAGCAATTAACCATTTAACCGAAAATGACTTAATGTTCATACAACAACAAAAAGTCAACATTTCCAAAGAGCGCCATCACTTTTGTACAGGAAAGTACAAGTCTAAAAATGGCACTGTAAGTCATGTTCGCCCATGTAAGTATGTGGAAAAAATGTTGTTATTTCGCGCTGAGTTTATATCATCTTTTCACAGTAAAAACCCATCCCGCATTTACTGAAGCTTTCTTCAGACCACGTGCACTTTTTAACATTCCACCAACTGTTGTATTCCCGCCTGACCCTATGTTATATTGTCAGTTATTTCATGAAACACTCCCACACTGCTGTTTTGATGCAGCTTGCTTGCGATGCAGTGTTCAATACATGTACAGTGCTCACGTGTTTGTCATAGTAGTGATCTGACTTAAGTGCATTTCATTTGCTGATTATTTTGAAACAAGACGGTAAGGTTTGTACAAGAAGTGGCAAAAATACGGGGATATTTATATCAGAAAGAAACCATAAGATAACGTTAATCGAGTCCATTTTTTTGCTGTCCAAGACCGCTAAAAATTAGATCGTTATTTTTACGTGCATCGTAGGGTTGACTTCTACAGTACAGCAGGGTTGCCAGATTTTCCAAAGTCACAAACTGACAAATCTGGCGTCAAATGGACTGAAAAAACACCAGATTCGAAAAACCCCTCAGCGTTGGTAACACATGTCAGGATCAACAAATTTATCACTCAGAAGGGCATTAGAAGTCGTGCGCATACTTCATTGTATTTTTTCACAGTATATGGTACACTGTAAATTTTTGCCGTGTAACTGCATATTTGGCCCTAACTATGTATTCTGAGCATCACAACCGTTGTAATTTGTCTAATTTCTCCTTGAAATCTAGTAAAAATGGAAGAAATGTTGTTGTAATAGGCTACTTTAAAAAAAACGCCAAATCCTATTTAGGGTCCCTTTTAAAAATCTTCGCGCCAAACATTTCCAAAAACGCCAAATTATCCGTTTTTGGCGTGTAAAACGCCAAACTGGCAACGCTGCAGTACGGTACATTATCGCAACTACAACCCAGTCGGTTCAACGAACTGCTTATGCTTATTCATAAAAGTCAACATGGAATGTTCCATTTTATATGATATTGGGCAAACAACAAAATGGCGGGAATTATCTGGTGCTTACGATCGTATTTTTACGGGTTAAATTTTTTCCAAATACTGCTACTAACAATGAAAAATAATGAAATTTACGGAGGTGGAGCATGATAAAATATTTCGATTAGCTACAGTGGGAAGACTTATTCAAATATACTTTTGTGCCCTAATCATGGTCTCGCGGAGGTTTTATTGCCATAAAATACAGTGCTTGGTAACTTTTGTTACAGCTCCCTGCTTGTCTTGTGGCTTTCTTTTCGCTTGGTAATCTCTCAAACATGCCGCTAATTTCTAAAGTTGTGCTTGGGTGTTGCTATTGAAGGGATTAGGAGAGGAGCACACGAAGTTCTGCCAACGAAAGTAACAATGGGTGCGCCACTTGTCACTCATCATAATGTACTTAATTCGGGGAGCTTCCGCAGAATTAATCCATTCAATCGAACGGCCGATTTTAAAACTCTTTTTACAGTTATTGTTCGAGCGATAATTTGTGAGAAACTGACACTGTTTGTCCCGCGATGTTTGTGTAACAGTTTACTAACATAGCCACCCCACGGCGACTGAGTTATTGGCAATACAAAAACGGTTAATCTGTGAAGAGGAATGACACACGAGTAACCGACGAGTCGGTCGGTTAACCCGTTAACCGATTAATCGTCACAGCCCTACATCACCAAAAGGATGTTTGCTCTTTTCTGTTGTATCATGAAAAACTTAAACACATCATTCCATTGCTTTATGATTGCCATTGATCATGCATAAAAGAATTGAGATTCTGCAGCATAGCTGCTCTAGTTATTATTATTATTAACATGAAGTAAAATTCTAAGGATAAAGAGAAAAAACCCCTATTGCAGTGTTTTTTGCAAGGTTGGGTCATGGGGGGTTTCTGACCTCCAAAACCACCCCTGTGGCTACACCACTGCTCTATGCCAACCAGTGCCAACCAGTGGTTTAAGTGTGAACATCCCAATACTTTTTCATTCCTTTGAATCATATACATTTGCAAACACTGTACCTATCCATCTTTTCTCCACACACAGCCAGTGCACCGAAGAATCATGTTTCATCAGCATCTTAGCAAAACAAAGTTTTGTCTCCTACTGGAGTACCCATTTTCAAAGCTCAAAGTGATGAAGCATCACAGACCAGTACAGAATGGTAGAAGTAATTTCACAGATGCAAGAAAAACTATGTCAAGAAACTTCAGGAAACCTGCTAGCAGGTATCTATATGTTATGGGTGGAAGTTTATGTGCCTGTCTTATCTGGTATTATAATAAACCCTGGACAAAACTTCAAGCTAAAAGCTTGTTAGCTGAGGATGAAGACTTACCTAGTAATCCAAGACTAGATGGGATCAAAGGGGATATCTTACCTGCCGGGCAGAACTCTGCTACTCTTCAGCGAGCTATCTCTGAATCGAGACATCTGCTTCAAAGAGTAAAGGTATATACTGTAGATTGCAAGTATACATTTTAGGGAGAAGCTGCCATGACAAAAGAGTTAGAGTAATGAGGTGGCTTAAGGGAGAAGTGAGTAATGACGGGTGGACTTGGGGAAGGGGTTACTAGTGATGGGTAGGCTTGGGGAAGGGGTTACTAATGATGAGTATATTTTGAGATGACTGACCAGAGTTGATGTATAGAAGGAGGGGCTGGTGATGGGTAGGCTTAGAGAAGAGTTCAACTGAACAGGGTTGGTTTGGGAAAAAGGTAGCTGATGATGGGATGGCTTGGCTTAGGGGGCATGACTTATGATCAGCTTGACTTCAGGAAGGTGGGTAATATCATGTTGGCATGGTATCCCTCTATATTAAGTTGTACAGTAGACTAGATCTCGGATTATATGGTATATATCAAAAATGAAGAAATAATAGCAAAATTAGACTCTTTAAAAATGAACAAAAAAATGGGTACCTCTTATGAGCTCTTTGGAATTTATGGAAACCTTAAAAGGGATGGCCAGATTGGTTATCGAGGGAGCAGGAAATAACTTCGGTCATGCTTTTAGGAATGAGGAATTTCGAATAAAGCTCAAAGTAGATCTAATTAGCTATGAGATAGCATGCTGTGTGTACATAAAAGTTATTAAAGTAGTACATGTTTGAATTATTTTAATTTGTTTCTAAGAATACACTTTTACAGAGTCAGAATGAAGCATTTTATTGGTTAGATATAGATATTTTTAGGTGTTGTAAATAAACAGTTGCCTCCTCTTGGCTGGTTGAAATCCTTTTTGACATGTAATGAGAAAAATCAAAAGCAAAGATCTTTTTGACTCATCTCCTTCCTTCATTATGAACACTAGCAGCCCAGTCTGTTTAATTAAGCAGAACTATTCATTTTTGTGAGCTTTATAACCCACATGGCTGGAAACAATTATGATTTCTCAGGAAAAGACTAAAATTACATGTACTTTCCAGGATGGGAGTATTATTTCACACAATACTTCCTTTATTCTCATGTGCAGGGAATTGAGAAATTTCCTTCCAAGTTCCAAAATTTACCTGGCAAATTTTTCCACCCATGATATTTTAGGCTAACCCATAAAAATCAGAACGTGTCAGTTTTCTAACTTAAAGTATCAAACATGTCATAATGCTAAAAATTGCAAAGCAACAGCTTGGTAAAAGTGACTTAAATGTTTGCACAAACCTAAATGAAAGCGATTCCCACATACATTGTGAACATCTAGAGAAAAATAACTGTTGTCAGGACATTACTGTAAGCCCATTGAGGTTAGGGCTTGTGTACTTGCTGTGCAAATGCTGTGCATCTGTTACAGTATGCTCCGAATTTGGAGGTGACAATTTTGGCAGCTATGGATTATCTTTGAACCAGCAGTAGGACAGAGCATTGTCGCTCAAATCTTGCGTCATATCTAATTTTTGGTTTAGATGAAAAGAGAAACCTATGCATTCATGATGGCGTGTGTGTGTATGTATGTGTGTATGTGCGTGTGTCTGTGTGTGTGTGTGTATGTGTGTGTGTATGTGTGGATGTGTGTATGTGTGTGTGTTTGTGACACTTTGCTTGTTTACACAATATCTTGAGAAGGGAAGATCTGACAGTTCTCAAACTTGGTACACAGATACCCCATACTCAGAGGAATAACCCTTTTTATTTTGGTTGAGGTCAAAGGTCATCTGGGGTCACAGGGGGTCAAAAACCAAAATCCTTGTTTACACAATATCTCAAGACAGGAAGCTTGGATTAATTTCAAACTTGATATGTTGATGCGTTATGATGTAAGGAAGAACCCTATTGATTTTGGTGGAGGTCAAAGGTCATTTGGGGTCACGTGGGGTCAAACCCCGAAATCCTTGTTTACACGATATCTCATGGAAGAAAACTTGGATTAATTTCAAACTTGATATGTTGATGCGTTAGGATGTCAGGAAGAACCCTATTGATTTTGGTGGAGGTCAAAGGTCACTTGGGGTCACATGGGGTCAAAACCCGAATCCTTGTTTACACGATATCTCATGGTAGAAAAGTTGGATTAATTTCAAACTTGATATGTTGATGCGTTAGCATGGGAGGAAGAACCCTTTTAATTTTGGTGGAGGTCAAAGGTCATTTGGGGTCACATGGGGTCAAACCCTGAAATCCTTGTTTACACGATATCTCATGGTAGAAAACTTGGATTAATTTCAAACTTGATATGTTGATGCGTTTGGATGTCAGGAAGAACCCTATTGATTTTGGTGGAGGTCAAAGGTCATTTGGGGTCACATGGGGTCAAACCCCGAAATCCTTGTTTACACGATATCTCATGGAAGAAAACTTGGATTAATTTCAAACTTGATATGTTGATGTGTTAGCATGGGAGGAAGAACCCTATTGATTTTGGTGGAGGTCAAAGGTCATTTGGGGTCACATGGGGTCAAACCCTGAAATCCTTGTTTACACAATATCTCATGGTAGGAAACTTGGATCAATTTCATACTTGATATGTTGATGTGCTATGATGTAAGATAGAACCCGATGTATTTTTGTGGAGGTCAAAGGTCATTTGGGGTCACATGGGGTCAAAACCTGAAATCCTTGTTTACATGATACATTATGGTAGGAAACTTGGATTCATTTTAATCTTGATAGGCTGATGCGTTATGATGTAAGAAAGAACCCAATTTATTTTCGTGAAGGTCAAAGGTCATTTGAGGTCACATGGGGTCAAAACCTGAAATCCTTGTTTACATGATACATTATGGTAGGAAACTTGGATTCATTTCAATCTTGATAGGCTGATTCGTTATGATGTAAGAAAGAACCTGATTTATTTTCAAGGTCATTTGGGGTCAGACCCCGAAATCCTGGTTTACACTATATCTCAAGGTAGGAAACTTTGATTCATTTCAAACTTGATATGTTGATGCGTTATGATGTAAGAAATAACCCAATAAATTTTGGTGGAGGTCAAAGGTCATTTGGGGTCACATGGGGTCAAACTCCGAACTTCTTGTTTACACTATATCTCATGGTAGAAAACTTGGATTAATTTCAAACTTGATATGTTGATGCGTTAGGATGTCAGGAAGAACCCTATTGATTTTGGTGGAGGTCAAAGGTCATTTGGGGTCACGTGGGGTCAAACCCCGAAATCCTTGTTTACACGATATCTCATGGAAGAAAACTTGGATTAATTTCAAACTTGATATGTTGATGCGTTAGGATGTCAGGAAGAACCCTATTGATTTTGGTGGAGGTCAAAGGTCACTTGGGGTCACATGGGGTCAAAACCCGAATCCTTGTTTACACGATATCTCATGGTAGAAAAGTTGGATCAATTTCATTCTTGATATGTGGATGTGTTATGATGTAAGGAAGAACCCTATTGATTTTGGTGGAGGTCAAAGGTCATTTGGGGTCACGTGGGGTCAAACCCCGAAATCCTTGTTTACACGATATTTCATGGTAGAAAACTTGGATTAATTTCAAACTTGATATGTTGATGCGTTAGGATGTCAGGAAGAACCCTATTGATTTTGGTGGAGGTCAAAGGTCATTTGGGGTCACATGGGGTCAAAACCCGAAATCCTTGTTCACACGATATCTCATGGAAGAAAACTTGGATTAATTTCAAACTTGATATGTTGATGTGTTAGCATGGGAGGAAGAACCCTATTGATTTTGGTGGAGGTCAAAGGTCATTTGGGGTCACATGGGGTCAAACCCTGAAATCCTTGTTTACACAATATCTCATGGTAGGAAACTTGGATCAATTTCATACTTGATATGTTGATGTGCTATGATGTAAGATAGAACCCGATGTATTTTTGTGGAGGTCAAAGGTCATTTGGGGTCACATGGGGTCAAAACCTGAAATCCTTGTTTACATGATACATTATGGTAGGAAACTTGGATTCATTTTAATCTTGATAGGCTGATGCGTTATGATGTAAGAAAGAACCCAATTTATTTTCGTGAAGGTCAAAGGTCATTTGAGGTCACATGGGGTCAAAACCTGAAATCCTTGTTTACATGATACATTATGGTAGGAAACTTGGATTCATTTCAATCTTGATAGGCTGATTCGTTATGATGTAAGAAAGAACCTGATTTATTTTCAAGGTCATTTGGGGTCAGACCCCGAAATCCTGGTTTACACTATATCTCAAGGTAGGAAACTTTGATTCATTTCAAACTTGATATGTTGATGCGTTATGATGTAAGAAATAACCCAATAAATTTTGGTGGAGGTCAAAGGTCATTTGTGGTCACATGGGGTCAAACTCCGAACTTCTTGTTTACACTATATCTCAAGGGAGGAAGCTTGGATTGATTTCAAACTTGATATGTTGATGCGTTATGATAGGAGGAAGAACCCTATTGATTTTGGTAGAGGTCAAAGGTCATTTGGGGTCATAGGGGTCAAACTCAGAAAACCTTGTTTAGGATAGCTCAAGGTATGAAAGGTGGATGGATTTCAAAATTAGTATGTAAATGAATTATGGTGAGAAGATGGTCTGTATAAGGTTATTTTTTGTGGAGGTGAAAGGACATCTGGGGTCATGATTGGTCAAACTTTGAAAAACTTGTCAAAATGGGATATCTCAAGGTAGGAAACTTGGATGGATTTCCCAATTAGTATGTGGATGTGTTATGGTGATTTGAAAGTACTGTACCTGTTGTTTTTGGTGGAGGTCAATGGTCATCTGGTATCACCTGGCATCAAACTCTGAAAACCTTGTTTGCAGAATATCTTAAGGCACAGTATGAAAGAAAAACCAGTCACTTACAGGTGGAGACAAAGGCTATTTTGGGTCACCAGTTGTTACAAGAAATGTAGCATTTTATTGAAAAGAGCATGTATGTATCATCGAAACCTCAATGCATTTTTGCATTCTGGTTCTTGTTATTTGCAGGAGGAATATGGTTGTCCTGGTATTGTTGCTGCCGTCAGTGTGAATGGAAAACTTGTGTGGAAAGAAGGTAAATTAAACATGCAAAAATGAAGTAATTTCTTGCATACACCAATACATCTATATGATTTTTACATGTATTGTGAACATTAAGAGTTGATAAGAAGGGTTTCACCCTCTTTACCCTACCCTGTCCTAGGGCTGTGACCGTGTAGCGATTAATCGCTAAACGATCGCATGTGGAATAAACGTTTAGTTCAAAGCTACTGGCGATTAATCGCAAAACCCATTTTTCGTCCGATATTCTTCCCAATGTCCTATGAATTTTTGCCCACCTTTCCTTCTACACAATTCACACAGATCGATCGTCTTGTGAATTTCCCTATGTAAACTTTTCCGGCGCTGTAAGCAGCCTAGAGGTAAACTGCTGCCTAGCCGTACAACGGAGCAACTCGTAGTACTCCACGCGGATTGCGGAACGGAGGTTGTACAACCTGTGTTATAGCCTCGATGTGCCGCGCAGCCTACATCTTACAACATTCATTCAATGCGTATTTAAAAGCTGCACAGAGTAGTCATTGCAACACTTAACAGTTTTGAGTACAATGCACACTGCTTGTTTACTTTGCGTGAGTCGACCATGCAGGCAACAGTGAACTAGTTCGATCCGGTGCTCAAGCGACCACGTGCGTCCGTATATCATGTACTTACGTAGTGTAATGAAGGGTGCAATGTTTATTGTCTCGATTTGGTACGTACGGTTTCACTTGCGATGAGCACGGAATTACTGTCGTAATAAATACGTTCCGAGTTCACTGGCAGTTGCAGAATAGTTTAACCGCAGTTGCTTTGCGTCAAATCCGATATAAGTAGTACAGGATGGGACGTAAAACAAGCGTGGTGTGGAATTGTTTCGATGTTGATAAAGCTGACAAGATTGCTAAATGTCGCATATGTAGTGCCAAATTAAAATACATCGATAGGTCTACTGGGAGCAGGATGAACCACTTGAAAATGAGGCATCCTGCAAAATTATCACAGCCAGGGCCCTCCCAACCCAAACTAGTATCATTCTCCACAAAAAGATGTGATGAAAATCGAGCAGATAAAATCACCCAAGCCATTGCTGTCATGGTTGCCCAAGACTGTCTTCCTGTGAGTGTTTCAAGGGGGTGGTTTCTTAAGCTTAATGTCTACTCTGGAACCGAACTACAATGTGCCTTGTAGAAAAACAATAACAGCTAGACTACACAGCATTTATGAAGCCAAACGCCTAGAAGTCAAAGCAAAGCTGTATGATGCCAATGACATTGTGCTTACAACTGATTGTTGGTCCTCACTTACAATGGAGGGTTACATGACTACCACGGCCCATTTTTTGGATGCAAACTGGGAGCATACTTCTTTTGTTTTAGACACGCCTTCAACAAACAAACGATGGATGCGTCCAACACAAAAAAGGGGCGTTCCTAAAAACGTGTGAACATGTGAAAATCGGAAGTTTCTGCGTGGCCTTTTTGTTTCTTTCGCAACTAATGATTAACAAAAACAAAGACAAAATGTACTTCCAATTTATTGTGATAGACTTTTCATCAAAATTCATTGAAATGTACAATTATTACTTATGCATTTTCAATTGACTGTTCTTTGATTTTTAAAAAGAAAATATATGAACAAAAGTCTTCTTCCAGTGATGAGATATCAAAGTTATACTTTTCAAAAGAGGTACTGTGTTTGCAGTTCACAGTTGTATACGTCTTCTAGGCTCTTCGCCAGTGAATCGAGGGGACTTTTAGAAATAAAAGTTATGAACGACCCCCGATGCCGTGAACACAATATAGTTGTAAGCATGTTGACTTCGTGTGGTTAATTAATCGCGATTAACTGCTAAACGATCGCAAATTTTTGCGATTAAACGTTTAGTTAAAATGCTACACGTTCCCAGCCCTACCCTGTTCAGTGTACTTGTGCAGTAGTTGTGCACAGTGGATCAGCTGCTGCTGTTCATACTGTCTGTTCCATTTTCTGCTTTGTCTACTTTTGTAGCTTTCCTTCGCAATAAAAAAAAAATTAGTAAGTCGCTAAGTGATCAGAAAATTAGCAGTACCAGTACCACAACCATTAAATGAAATGGTCTTGAAAAACAATGCAACGGAATTGAAAATATGCTAATGTTTCTCTAATATGTGACTCCTGGCTAAATTTTAGATCCCCTAAATTGATAAAATTGTCTATATGACTGCCCAAACTCTTAAATCTAAATGATTTTACTCTGAACATCGCTGCACCTGACCTTCGCTCGTTCCCCTGTCTTGTAAGTCTATGCTGGTTCAGGAACGAGTCTAAGGAATGGGCCCCTCCCCTTTAAAAATTTTTTAGGAAGGTGTCCTTACATGCTCTCTGGTCCCACAGATGCTACCTTTTGAAGTAAAATTTGGAATTTAAAAATTTGCCTAGTTTTAAGAGTTAAAAAATGACATCACTGAGTGTTTGGGACAATCCCTTCCCTTTGAAAAGCTTTCAGATATTGGGTGTCCTTTTTTGCAATCTGGCGCCATGTATGCTGCCTTTTGAAGTAAAATTTGGGTTATTAATGTATGTATTTGTAGGATCTACAGGGAAAAAATTGGTTTTTATGGGGGGGGGGGGGTGGGCATGGCATAATGGTTTCCCTCCTGTGTACACCAGTACTGCAGTATTCTAACTACCCTCCCTCCTTTTTCATTGTGCTAAAGGTGATTGTTGTTTTAATCACATGATTAGCAATAAAAGCAAATTAAAGAAAAAGCAAATCCTGTACTGAAAGGATGAAGTAAGTGGGAAGGAGAGCTTCAGTTCTTCATTTAGGCTAATATTTGAGTACGTTTTCAGAAAGTATAAGCTCTTTTGGAGGCAAATTCGTACAAACTTTACTACAGTAAATGTGTTTGGCCTCCACATTCCCCAATATTGTAACTAAGTTTCATGTGCTAATCAGTGTTGTAACAAGTCAAGACTCCAGTCACTTCTTCTCAAAATGATAGTGGCTCGATAGAATTCAGGAGTAATTTCCCCTTTGAAATAGTACAGCCACTCAAGTCTATGACTTGAATCGAGTCACTTAAAAGTTTGAAAACTGGTGATGCAAGTCACTAATCTAGTGACTCGATTAAAGCACTGGTGCTTAGTACATGAGAGCCTGCAGTACATGAAAAAGCCCTCACTAAAACTGTCTACCTCTAGACAGACATACACCTGACTTTTGGGCAGTCAAATTGGGTGCTTACTTGATGAACACACATGCAGTTTGTAGCCACTCCAACCCTCAAATAAAAAAATATGATAAAACCTATTAAGCATTGGAGTGGCTATAAACTGTGGTATTTAGTATCAATTAAAAATCCTACTTACCACCTAAAAGTCAGGTTTTAGACTGTTAAGTGTGGGGGGGGGGGGGGGGAGCACTTTTAGTAAGGGCTATTATGTGTACTGTGAGAAACATTTCTTGTTGCATCCAATGTTTCATCTTGGAAGGTAAATTACATTTGTTTTCAAAGTACATCTGAATTCGCCTTCCATTTACATAGCAAATATTTTGTTGTTTCTCCCATAGCACTGGGTTTGGCAGATGTTGAAAATGAAGTTCCTATGAGACCAAGTCATTTACTAAGAATAGCCAGCATTAGCAAGGTTCTCACTGTCACAGCTTTAGCAAAACTATGGGAAGCAGGAAAAGTAGATTTGGATAAACCTGTGCAGGAATATGTTTCAAGTTTTCCTTTAAAGTACTGGAACAATGAAAAGGTAGGCTTCTTAGTCTCTGATGTAGGGGTATGCAATTGTGTGCAACTAAAAGAATTCATATTAACTTTCCAGTTGTTAGGCCTATTTGAGCACATTGACTGTGTCCTTTCAAAACTCATTTCTACTTCCAACAAATCTCATGAATATGACATCAACTGGCTCCTACCTTCAGTGAAAGAGAGGGCAGTGGGGAACAGCTGAAGTGCACTCTATGTACGTGCAAAGGGCTGCACACCATCTGACAGGAGTCCAGGCTGGGGAGCTTCTCTGAAGCTTCTTGGTTTTACTCTAGCTTTCTTGAACTGTTCAGAGATGGCACTTCACACAAAAAGGACTGCTTTCAAAGAGTCTGCTGTATATATAGTTCAATGTTCAGTGTTCTACTTGGTTGGGTCTGCCTTCAAACCCAAACTGGAGAAGTTAAAAATTGTCAGGGTGGTTGAAAAAAGGACAGAGAAGACCTTGACATGAGGTGAGGCAGGACATGAATCAAGTGGGGTTGAGGTGAGGCAGGACATGAATCAAGTGGGGTTGAGGTGAGGCAGGACATGAATCAAGTCGGGTTGAGGTGAGGCAGGACATGAATCAAGTTGGGTTGAGGTGAGGCAGGACATGAATCAAGTGGGGTTGAGGTGAGGCAGGACATGAATCAAGTGGGGTTGAGGTGAGGCAAGACATGAATCAAGTGGGGTTGAGGTGAGGCAGGACATGAATCAAGTCGGGTTGAGGTGAGGCAGGAAATGAATCAAGTGGGGTTGAGGTGAGGCAGGACATGAATCAAGTTGGGTTGAGGTGAGGCAGGACATGAATCAAGTCGGGTTGAGGTGAGGCAGGACATGCATCAAGTCGGGTTGAGGTGAGGCAGGACATGAATCAAGTGGGGCTGAGGTGAGGCAGGACATGAATCAAGTGGGGTTGAGGTGAGGCAGGACATGAATCAAGTCGGGTTGAGGTGAGGCAGGACATGAATCAAGTGGGGTTGAGGTGAGGCAGGACATGAATCAAGTCGGGTTGAGGTGAGGCAGGACATGAATCAAGTGGGGTTGGGGTGAGGCAGGACATGAATCAAGTCGGGTTGAGGTGAGGCAGGACATGAATCAAGTGGGGTTAAGGTGAGGCAGGACATGAATCAAGTGGGGTTGAGGTGAGGCAGGACATGAATCAAGTGGGGTTGAGGTGAGGCAGGACATGAATCAAGTCGGGTTGAGGTGAGGCAGGACATGAATCAAGTGGGGTTGAGGTGAGGCAGGACATGAATCAAGTGGGGTTGGGGTGAGGCAGGACATGAATCAAGTCGGGTTGAGGTGAGGCAGGACATGAATCAAGTGGGGTTGAGGTGAGGCAGGACATGAATCAAGTGGGGTTGAGGTGAGGCAGGACATGAATCAAGTGGGGTTGAGGTGAGGCAGGACATGAATCAAGTGGGGTTGAGGTGAGGCAGGACATGAATCAAGTGGGGTTGAGGTGAGGCAGGACATGAATCAAGTGGGGTTGAGGTGAGGCAGGACATGAATCAAGTCGGGTTGAGGTGAGGCAGGACATGAATCAAGTCGGGTTGAGGTGAGGCAGGACATGAATCAAGTGGGGTTGAGGTGAGGCAGGACATGAATCAAGTGGGGTTGAGGTGAGGCAGGACATGAATCAAGTGGGGTTGAGGTGAGGCAGGACATGAATCAAGTCGGGTTGAGGTGGGGCAGGACATGAATCAAGTGGGCTTGAGGTGAGGCAGGACAAGAATCAAGTCGGGTTGAGATGAGGCAGGACATGAATCAAGTCGGGTTGAGGTGAGGCAGGACATGAATCAAGTGGGGTGGAGTGGTGCACCCCGTCTGTGAAGCAATGAAGTTAGGGGTATGATCACAGATCAGGAAGAGCACCCCCCAATAGAGGCAAGGGTGTTTGTCTGAAACACAGCCTGAAAGATTTTTGATGCCTTCTCCATCTATTGGACAACCAACCATCTACTATTAGTAATTTTTGATGGTCCCAAATAGCTTGATATTTTTACCCATAATTAAGATGAAGATCATGGTTGTGCACTATCATATAATGTTTTTGTTGTCCCTTGCAATGGGCATCGCTGTAGCAAAAATTGAGACTTCCACATGAACGAAAGGAACATATGTAATTTTAGTCAGACATACCTGGGGTCCATTACCTTTGATCTTTCAAATGCCTTGCTTACCTGTATCATGGATGGTTGCTCACTAAAATACCTCTTGATTCTCTCAATTTCACTGAATACGAGGGTTTCAAATGGCATGCAGGCAATAAAATTAAGATGATTTAAGGCTTTTGGACCCCACTTTTGGCCGATTTCAGTCACTACACCAGCCCTTCTCAGATTGGTCTATATGCAGGACTACTCAGGATTGTAGGCTTATTGACATTTCCATAGCATGCATTGTGGGTTATTATGGACCCTTAATCTAACAATGTTTTGCTCCCAATACAATAGTGATGGTTTTGTTTGAGAAATGCCTTGTTTAACATTGAATTAGTGCAACACAGTGTGGGTTGCACAACAAATGTGGGTTGTTTTATATTTTAAAAAGTATTATCATGACTTTTCAGACAAATTTCTGTTGAATTTTCATTGAACTTTGTTCCAGCTGGAAGTCTGGAGATTTCCTCTCCTTTCCAGTCAGTAATTGTTTGCCCTGACTACAGCTGGCTGTCATGACTGACCAGCATGGCTGATAACTTGCACTGAACACCGTGAATATTAACTGAAGCTATGAACAAAACCCTTGTACTTAGTCACTTCCTCCGTGAGGAAAGAGACAATACTCACTCCAATGAATATGAAGGTGATGGCACATTTCAAATTGACTTGCATGATGACAAAAATGTCATTAGGATATGCAAGAGTGGTTTGGTTATCTTTTGAATGACACAAATTTGAATGTATCATTGGAGTCTGTTTAGATAGCTTCATTGATGTTTATTTACTTCTACGTTTTTAACATTCAATAATTTTTCTTGCTCACCAGGTGACCATCACTACCCGGCAGATACTGTCCCATATAAGTGGTATCAGACACTATGAAAAGGCAGCTGTCAATGAGAAACATTCCGTGACTGACCCAAAGGAAGCTTCTAGCAAAAACACAGCTGTTTCATCCAACCGTATGTTGTGTCCTAACAAAGCTGGTGTTTCAAATAACAAAAGTAGTGATTTTCCTGTAAAAGAAACTCAAAAGATTTCTTTGAATGCAAATAAGAATGAATCTGAACCATCAAAAAAGAATGATAGCACTGATGAAGTTGGAGATGCTAAATACAAGGAGTTTTATTCTAAAAAAAATTACAAGGATGTTGTGGAATCATTAAGTCAGTTTAAAGATGATCCTTTGGCTTTCAAGCCTGGTAAGTGCACCTACATGATTATAACTGGTTGGTCAGTGTTTTTGTTAGCAGAAATAGTAACACTGTTGGCTGGACATGTCATAAAGGACTGCAATGTCCCCAGTGTAGAAATTATAGGGATAGACATAGAAATTTATTTTGAATGCAAACCAGGGAAGTTGTCCATCCCTGACCTCTCACTTATCACATTGGATGTGTTTCCACCCTTTCTGTCCCTAGCTATAGTTTCCTTGAAATACATCATGTTCATTGTAATGAAAAAACCATCAACTCCTTGACACCATCTTACCAGTGGCCCACCTTGATTGGAGACAAATATTTTGCTTTAGGTTTTTCCCACTCTCACACAAATGAATTTAAAAATGAGCACAATATGTATTTTCTGATTGAACAGGGTGTTTTGACTCCATCTTTTTATATAGCTCTGTTATGCAAGAAACCAAATGAAATGGGGTTATTTCATAACTGTATATATCTCACATGTGGAGTATCATGTCTTAATAAGTGTAAAGGTAGCCTTTTTCTTCACAACACAAATTTCCACCAGAGCTTATATTTGCACCTAGTGTGCTTTCCTTCATGCATTTACTAGACAAACACATCTAGGCCATTCAAAGAAAGACTGCATATCAACAGCCCACCTGGGTTATTTTCACCATTAAGACCAAGACTTACAATAGTATTCTATTTTGTTGCATTGCAGGCACAAAGTTCCTTTATTCCACTCATGCCTGGACAGTTGTGAGTGCTGTGGTTGAAGCTGCTGCTGGGAAACCATACCTTAAAGTTATGCAAGACTTATTCAATGACTTAGGTTTAGAGTGTACCCTACCTGATACACACAAACCAATAATAGCAGAAAGAGCAAGGTGGGTTGAGAATATTATTATGAGTTCAAACAATATTTATAGCCAAAAATTGTAATCATGTACAGTATCATTATGAGGGTCATGATCTGCTTAGTTGCAAAGTGTGGAATTTGTCCTTAGGAAAGACATATTTTCATCACTAACAGGTAAAATGAGAAACTTTAAATCAGTCTCTTTGATCAAAAGTGATAAGCTGGTATTACTTTTTGCTAGTATGATGTTAAGCAGCATCTATTTTTATTTGAACAAAACATATACCATGGTGCAGGACTAATTTTGAGAATTTTAGTTACTAGTAACTCTATATGGGGGCAATATGTTAAAGGGGAAGTTTAAGTTCATTTGTAAAAGAGGCACCAAATCTATACAGTGTGGTGATATTTCCATTTAAATTGAACATGTATTTCTTAAGATATCAGTAAATGAAGTTGCAAGATTTGTGTTCTAAAGTGACTTCAGGGCAGCAGAGATTATATCACTTAATCACATTAACTATTACTACTTAACTATTACTATTACTTACTATTTTTTACACATATGGCCCCTTGGAAAAATTTCTGTCTCTCCTTGAAGATTTGTTACCCCCCCCCCCCCCCCCCCATTGAGAACCTTGTTTAGCTATGGACCTGGAAGTGTTAACCTTTAGTGCACCTTTCACTAGAATGAGTTTACTAACATTCACATTACTCCTTAATCCAACCTTACACTCGATTTTCAAATTGCTCTCAAGTTGTCCCTAAATTTTCCTACATAAGTTTTTCAAAATTTCAAAGCCTACACTAACTATGCAGGGACATTTTAGTTTTCAGTGTTTAATAGTATGGGAATGTTTTGCAAAAAAGCAGGGATGTTTTTGAAACTAATAAAGAGATTTGTTGGTTTGGGGATGTTTTGACTTGATAGTCTTTTCAGTTGGCTGTTCACCTCAGTATTAGGTACCCCTACATGAAGTGTCTCCTGTTGTGGTTGCTGGCTACATCACTCCACATTATTTGCATGACAAACGATGACACATAACTTTTTCAAACCCTGTGCTGGCAAAGTCACCTTTTTTTCTTTTTACTTAACTCATTATGACTGAAAACCAATCAATTTGATCAGTAAAGTAATGATGCCTTAATGACCTGGACAAACCAAAACATCAAACTCCGATGCAGATTGGAAATCATGTGGCAGCATTTACTGAGACTGACTCTTTTTTTACTGAGCACACTGACCAGCCTAAGTGTGTGACTTGTAATTGCATTGGAAGTCCAGGCCAGACCAGTCCTCTTTATATAGCAAGTAGTAGTAGCTTTTTGTAAAAACAACATATATGCATCCAATTTAAAAGCCAAGTTATCATTTCTTTAATTTTTACCCAGAAGTCATCTATTTATATTCTAAGAACTGTTCAAATAAATTTTGCTATATACATAGGGTTCATACAAGTCCTGAATATCCTGGAAAGTCAGGGAAAACTGAAATTGGAATTTCCAGGCCTGGAAAGTCACAGAAAATTTTTCAAAAGGTCCTGGAAAAGTTATGGAATTTTAGGAAGTGGGTTATTGTTTCGATTTTCTCAATGTTTAGATGGTTTATTTTTGTGGCATAAAGACAGAAATTTAGGATCTGACTGTTTTTAAAAGCTGTGGAAGTATCAGTCATAGTCTGTGTAAGTTATTAAAAAGTTATGTAATTTTGCCATTTTGAATGTGTACAAACCCTGATAGCAGCAACTTATGCATGTGACCTCTGACCTGTTCTTACTCCTTTTTATAAAGATTGTACCATAGAGACAGCAAAAAGAAAAAGTTAGAGAATGCTCCTTATGTTGATCTTTCAAACAAATGGGCTGGAGGTGGCTTTCTATCAACTGTTTCTGACTTGATCAAGTTTGCTGATACAATGCTCTACAGTTATCAGTATTCATCTAATTCAGGTAAGAGAAAGGAACCAGCACTCTCATCTGTACCTGAACAATTCATTTTGAAAGTACCACGATGTACTCATTGAACACTTGTACGTTTAAAAGTTAATGCAATACCTGACTCAGCTTTGATGGATATTTTTGAATGATATATTTTGTTTCACGCATCCACACTTTCACTTTTTTTTGTGGGGGGAGGGGGTGGAAAGGGGGTGCAACAATCAGTTTCACAGTTTATAATGAAATATACCTCAGCTGAATATTTCTGTCAGGTATTACTGGTACTGATAAATTACCGTAAAATCTCCTTGACCCTTTAAAGGAAGAAATATCATTATTCTATTTTCCCAGTTACAAGTTGTTTTGGTTATCAGTCTGCTTTGCAAGTGATGCTACCTGTGGTTTGTATGAGGGAAGTGTCTATAGTCAGAGAAAAGACTTTATTAGCATAATATACCATGTATTTGTGGTAACAATGCCTCAAAAGGGACTGTTGGTCCACCCCAAACATGTTTTGAAACCTCTCGCTATCTCTATCAATTTTTGGAACTGACATGCACTTAGACCAACACTTCATTCATATCTGTCAGTGATGTACTTTGAAGTACCCAGTGCATTGCAGTCAACTTACATGCTGTAGAATTTGTATATATGGCTTTGGGCAATAAAGACTGTGAGTAATCTTTAACTGTGAGGTGCCTGAGAGATGTTTTTCCTTATAAAGTTGTAGGAGAGGCCTGTGAAAATGGTTGCAAAAACTATTTTGTTACTACTGATATTGTTAGCTCTATAAAAATCTCTTTCCTTACAATTCCTTTTTTTTTTAAAGACCTGCTTCCAGGATATTTAAAATCAGACACAATGCATCAGATGTGGACTCCGGTAGAAATAGCTCATCACAAAGTTGAGAATGGATGTTACGGCTTGGGATGGAAAATAATCCATACACCCCAGGAACATGGATACTGTAGACCTTCCAAATTTATTGCTTCCCATACTGGAGGTGCTATTGGTGCAAGCAGCGTTCTGCTGATAGTATCTGAATCGGAGAGAGTGAAGAGTATACGAATACCACCGAAAGGCATTTCTGTTGCAATAATAGTCAACCTTGATGGGGTATCATTGCACAAAACAGCTGAAAAGATTGCAGTACTTTTTCAAGAGGCCTCCTTATAACATATTAGATGGTTTTAGTTATCATCACCTTGATAGAGGCATTTACTAAGACAAATTTAATGTTATATATCAATTTTAATTGTAATATTAATTTTTATATGAGATTTTAATGCAATCTGTGGGATTCAGTTTCAAAACTGAACTGGAGATGAAATGGGAGTTCAATATACTTGTGTAATGCAATATCCAACACAGATAAATCTACAAGGAAGGACTTGTGAGAGAACACAGGGGTTAGGGTTGGAAAAGGTGATCCACTGTGGTTTGTGACTTTTTTTGTTTGCCACAATATGAATATTAGAAATCACCTTGAATATACTGGACCATGGTTTTAATTTATGGTTTTATAAGTTATTACTGACTCTGAGAGAGGTAAACCCTTTGTGGAAAGAAGTCAGGCCAACCTCATCTCTTGGTTGTACATCCTCTTCAAACTGCATGCTTTCTGTTATTTTGACCCCAGCCAACACATAACTTAAAAGAATTACTACAAAAACTATCAGATTTAATTGTTACTGTCATACGCTTTATTCAAGCTAGACATTAGGATCTTCATTTGCAAGAACTCAAAAATATAAAATTTGTATTTAGTACCTGATTATAACATTTAAAGAGGAAGAAGGATCAATTTCCAGCATTGTTATAACATGCACATGCTTTGCTGCCACAGAATAAGAAATTAAATACCATGAGTTGATGTCTTGTCCAATAACTATGACATTGATTGCAGCAAAGAAAAATATATAAATAATTGAAAATGTAACAATTTTCAAAGTAAAAACTAGAAAATGCTATGCTGGTGCTGGGTGGACTGCCGCACACAAAAGGGGGAAATGATAGCCTTCATGAGATCCATTTGAATTTTATTGGTATTCTTTGACATAGAGAATCCAAGTCTCAACTGTTGAAGACTGCTAGTATTTTTAAGTTGAGACATGGGCATAAACTATTATTCGAAGGGTGGGGGAGGGGAGGGATATGGCAATCTCCGTCAAAAAAATTTATCGTGTAAAAACCTTAAGTCAATGGGTGTATTTCCAAAAGGTGGGGGTGGGGCATGTCCCCCATCTCCTTTGCCCAATTGATACCATCTCTCCCAGCCCCAAAATTGACACCCATGAGCTGAGTAACCTGTAGTATTCAACAAAAACAATCTTCATATTTTATCATAAATATCAGTTGTTATATCGAGGTATATCCTCACAGACATATCAGACTATCATTCCAAATGGCCTCTTTTATTTTTTTTTTATTTTTATTTATTTTGCTAGTTAAGCAAATTTAGAGCACAAATGGAACACACAAACTGTGATACTGATTAAAGAAAGCAGACAACTGTACAGTTATCTTTCTCATTGAGGTACTGTGCTTCAACAAGGTAACATTTTGTTCACAAAGCAAATTTACTGTCTTATCTTTCGAAAACATTTCGTGTGTCCTTTCTTCACCACAAATAAATGTGCGTTCCAGGCTTTTTTTAAACGATTAAATCAAACAAGCTATAAAATAAGTAGAAAGATTTTCAAAATGGGGAATGCATTGTAGAAAGATGATTTCAATGAGTGTGTTATCACAAAGTTTTCCAAACATGTTGTTTCCTTCTCATACTAATGATAAATGGTCAAACTTGGAAAACCCCCATAATCTATATTGAACTTGTTTCATGAATAGATACCTGACAATTTGTTTTCAAAAATCTATGACAGGACTTTTTTCAAAATCATGCACAAATCCCATTAAAAAGGCAGGATACAAAAAAAAAAGGTTCTTTACTTTTTTGTAACTATTGGGTGTGAAACTGGACTAGCTATGCTGCTAATAAGAGCATTGTCCAGGCTTTGAGTTTAAGATTTTCCAGGTGTTCCACACTCCTTAAAAAATTAAGGAGTGTGGTAGGTGTGCTGTTTTGTTCAACTTCAATAGGTAAATAATAATACTGAGCTGACATTCTTCATCTAGGTAGGCATAAAATCACACCCCAAGCAGTAATTTGAGGTGAGTGATGGCGTGCCATTGCACTCGCATGCCTCAAAACTCCAGGCATGACTGCCATGTGGTTGCCACCACCATCCACGTCAAATTATTGATATGAACTCAATATGCCACTTCAAGTTGAGTTGTAAGCAAGGAGACATCAGAAGTAGCTGTGACTTCTTCAGGTCTTCATCCTGATAGGCTACTCCATAAAATCATCCTTCTTGCAAGGTTTTCAAGCTTTTCTTACAGCAAGGCATAAACATGGAGTTAGAAGGGTTCAATGCCTCAACTTGTATGTAATCTTTTGGTTTAATCTTGGGGTGCACACACCTTTTTTCCAGTTGAGAGAGGCACTGAATTGTTTTCCCTACTGCAATGCTTATATGCTGAGCATCATGCATGGCAGCAGTTGGTTCCATATTTTAAGTTTTTGGTGTGAATCAAACATAGGCCTCCCACATGATGCTTTGCTGCTAGAACCGTAACCCATGAAGTGAAGCCACATTGTGTTGTCTTAGACAGTTAGATTACAATAAATAAAGTCAGTATATCCCAATGCCAATGGCATTCAAACAAACAAACAAACAAACAAATGTACTGTTTGCAAAATGTCTGTTAAAGTAAGCACCTAATGTGTAAATGAGGTGATGATGAGAGAAATGCACATGACACATAAAGAATAGACACATCTTGCAAAAATGTATGCAAAACAGCATATACATCTTCTGAAATGAATGCCCAAGGTTCTTAATTCTACTCAGAGAACATTAAAGAATAAACATGGTAAAGATGGTTACAAATACAATCTCAAAAAAAAAAAAAAAAAACATACAAAAACTGATCTTCCATGTTACATACTGTGCTTTCACTGACGTCATACACTGCCCCTTTTAATTGGCAAAATCTAGTGTAGTATTCATAAATTTTGTGCATCTAGCCGAGAAGCAGCTGGCAACCCATGTGTGACTATTGCCCTAAATTATATTATTTACCTGGCAGTGGGCATGGGTTATCAATTGTTACATCACGTGAAAGCACTCGATACACAACTGAGCCAACTCGGGACACAATCCTTTGTACACCACAATGGTCATGTTAACTCTCCTATTTCTCTCACTCATACAGTGGCATGCAGTTCCCTAAGCTGGGATAGATTCAACTAGTATTATATCACAAAAATAAAATCTAATTTCCATTTTTCCAATTTTGTAATCTTTACCTTGATGCCAACTATAAAGGTAACCATCACTGAATTATTTTTGACAATGCTAACATAGTAGTCAAGTCATGAATGGTGAAACTGAGACTTGAAATCCCTGATAATTATATTCTATTTTTCATCAACTTATATCCATGGTATTTCAGCTTTCAAGCATTCGCCTTATCATGTAGTTCAGAATTCCTCCATTGCGGAAATAGGTCAACTCCACATCTGTATCAAATCTCAAGATGGCTTCAAATGTTCTCCCACCATCCACCTGAAATAAATAACATATCATTGCTTACCAAACCTTTCTTTTTTTTTTAAGTGAAATGAATTTCCTATAAAAAAACCATATTAAATACTAGTTAAATTATCTACAGCAGCAGTACATGACTTTTTGAGATGGCATGTCCCATTGCAATCCATTCAACAGGTACACAAACCAATACTATCAACTTTTTCTCCTATGTTGCATCCACACCAAAGTTAAAAACTGCTGTGGTTTGTAGGTGGGATGCACAATTTTTTTCTTTTGGGGAAAAGGGGAATTTCTTGCAGAAAATTCTTACAGAATTTTTTTTTGTACAAGATTTAAGTAAATTTCATTCATCAGATTCCAGTTTTAGTTCAAACACACTATTACAGTGCACTCTTATGTCCAGTCTCCAGTGTGATAAGTTATAGTGTTCACTAGAAGATAAAATTTTCACAAAGAGAAGAACCAAAAATACACAACCTGGTCCTGAATTAAAAATCATGCAACAGATCTTTCTTTGCAATCACCTACTTATGAAAATGAGACTGGCCTGATGTAGAAACACATATTTACAAAAGAAATGATATTTCTTCCCCTTCCCAAATATGAATTTCTTTTAACTCTGTCAAGTTAATATTGCACCCATTTCACAGGAAAAAATTCATATCTTAAAAACAAATATTTAAGAACACAAAATGGAAGATTACAGAAATTAGGCAGTACTGTACCATTGTTTTAAGAAAATACATATTCTAACAGATAGAAATCAAGTTTTTTGTTGCCAAAGAATAGTATCTTCAACCAAAACTTTCACCATTTCAAATGATTGACTTACACAACTCTTCCAATGTTTCATGCTTTGATAAGATGAAGCCATTGCTGGGTCTCTTAATGAGTCTAAGCTATTTTCTTTGCATGCTATGTAGGTACATTTTAAAAGCAATACTTTACAGGAGTGGAGCACTCACTAAACTGTACTAATATAAGGAAAACTAACCTGAACAGTCACGTGCTGACCGGCTTGTAGATTTTCTGGTAATTCTATACTGTACAGTTCCTTTCCTGTGAGCTGAAGTGATTCTGCCCCTTCTCCTGGAAGGAACTGAAGTGGTATGATACCCATGCCCACAAGGTTGCTCCTGTGAATCCTCTCATAACTCTCTGCAATCACCAGCTTGATCCCCTACAAAATGATAAAGGATGAAAAAGAGATAATAATGTTACACATTTTTTTACAGAATGCAGAGCTGCCAACTTACCAGAATGACAAAGAGGAACACCACCCATGTGCATGCTAAGATAAAACTCCAGAGGCTGGGGTCCAAGGCCTACCTTAGAACCCTAAAGGAGGGGTCCTAGGGGCAAACTGCTGAATTTTGAGTACTTTAAGGTTTGTCTGTAAGACTTTTTGAGCCCTCAAGAGCAGACTGGTTAAGATCACACCAAATCAGCATGTCAGATTTCAAACCCCACCTTCACATTGAGGAAATCTGCTGATTGTACACTTAATATGCACACATTCACACGACCAACACATACCCTTTTTTCAAGTCCTGAAAATCCACCACTTCAAGAAACAAATGAAAACATTGCACACGATAATGATTTGAGTTTCATTGAAAATTGGAACATGACATGAGAAAATCGGAACATAGCAAAATTGGTGCAGAAAAGAGGAACTGTTCCTCCTAAATTGGAACAGTTGGCAGCTCTGAGAATGGTCCATTTCTAATTAAAGTAGCCTATACATGATGCAATATTATACCTCAAAGCTGCCAAAATAGTTACTTATCCAAAAGAGTTTGTTTCATAGTGATATGATGGTCTGCCAGGGCATTGCTCTGGCACCGACAATTCTCTATAAAACTGGTGGTAATTTCACCAATACCGTTACATCTAAATGGGGCAATACTGTCCACACAGGTGTTACCCCATCCACAGCAAAGGTAGCAATTACCCAGACAAACATGTTCCACTCAATGAAGTAACCTCTTCAAGTTATTACATAATATGCATTTAACGAATTTCAACTGGACAAAAATGAACAGCATACCTGCATCCAAGGTCCCTTGGCAGCCCAGTCCCTAGATGAACCCGAGCCATAATCTTTGCCAGCTATGATGATCAATGGAGTGCCATCCTCTTTATACCTCTCAGCGGCATCAAACACATCCATAGTATCACTTGAAGGAATGTGGACAGTCTTAGGTGCAGCTTTTCCAATAAACTTGTTTAACAGACGAATATTTGCAAAGGTTCCTCTGGCCATGATTGCATCATTGCCCCTCCTGCTACCATACGAGTTGAATTCTCGAGGCACAAGGCCTCTAGATGAGAGGTAGCGTGCTGCAGGACTGTTTCTAGCAATGCTGCCAGCAGGAGAGATGTGGTCAGTTGTGACAGAGTCGCCCAAGAAGAGAAGAGGACGGGCATTGGTTACACCCTTCACAGGAGCAAGCTTCCTTTCCTATGAGACAGGATTCAAAAGTTTCAATTTAGAAATCAAATGCAATGCTTGTCACATGATTAAAGGAAATTCAGGTCCCACTTGAATCCTTCTCATAGTTTCTTTTACAATGAGGCATAATTGCAAATGTGGAAGAAGCTCGGGACTAGGCTTACCAGGTTACAACATTAAAGTGTACTTCAAGTCAAAAAATTCAAAAATATATATTAGAGACCATGAAAAATAAATTCTAACAGTCCAACTCCCATCTTCATACGACATTGCTGAGATGTAAAATGATTCAGTTTATTCACTCAAATTAGTGGTACATTGCACAATAATTTGTGATGTCACTCTTGAACTACTCAAATTACAATCTTTGTATTTCTTTGTTTTTCTGAATGTTACTGCACCTTGTACCAAGATGTGATAGCACTCATACTGTTCTGAGGTAATGTAATTAATTAAGCCCTACTTGTGCAACATGCTATGCAAGCAAACAGGAAGTGTTCAAGGTCATAAAAACATTTTCAACTTGAAAGGAAAACAGAGCATGTTATGTGAGCTGTACAACAAGAAAGTCACAAATTATTGTGCAATCGATCACTTTGTTTTAAGTGAATAAACTTCAACATTTTATATCTCAGCTCAAGAATGTCATATGAAGATGGGAGTTGGACTGTTAGAACTCATTTTTTATGGTCTTAAATATTTGAATTTTTGGACTTGAGGTACACTTTAACTCATCAAACCACTGTAGCATAAAATTTGTTCTTATTTTAGGATGACATTTAAATAGAAAAATACCTTACACTATTTCTGCAAGATAAGGACACCTCAATATTATCCAACTTTGGAACAAACAATAAAACCTGACTGCCAGTTTTATCTGCCACCACCCAATTTCCTATATCACAGTCTTCCTTAAGTTAAAGATATTCAGGATGTTACAACCACTTACTGCCAAGATTAAGAGATTGTATGTCCTTGCATAATGTGTAGAAATGACATTTTTATACTAACCATTTCTTGAAAGAAAGGAGGTGATTTGATGTAGGTAGACTTCTCATCCCATGGGTAGAGTTTGGAGTCCGGTGCTTCTAATTTATTCCACCGCTCATTCCCATCCTGAAGTTAAAAAGAAAGAACGAATCAACTATCACTGAAAACTCTGATGTACTTAAAGAATCCAAAGGTCCTTCTTACAAACAAAATGATATCTTGCTCTTCTCGTCACTGACTAACCTTCACTGAAATTTGTGTTCTTTGCCAATTTTGCACAGATCAACATAATAATAACGGGTGGTGACAGAATAAGAATTAAGCTGTACATATTCTAAATATCAGGTAGGCTTCTCTTCATTCCTACACAGAAGGACTGTTTATATTGCTCAGACAAACTGATGCATGTGAAAGAAAAGCAACAAGTTAACTTGCACCATTTTTCTTTTCAACAAACAACTTTATACATGGTAAACATGTTCATAAAAAGTACTGTAGACTTGAATCATTGCTTAATGCACCCAAGGAATCATGGGTACAGGAAGTATAGGCAATACGGTGAGGATGTCAGACCTATTGTTTCTATTTCCAGTTTGCATCAATCTCTCTGGTGGATTTAACAAAGATAAGTCTGCTATTAACATTTTATTTTACTGCATATTTCACATGAGAAAAAAGTATATTTATTGTCAAGACTTCAAGAGCTCATGTAGACAGCAAAGGCAAAACCATGACAAACCTCAATCTTGGAATAAACTTCTTTGAACATTGCAGGAATCACATACTGGCGTTCCACTTCCTGAATTTCTTCCCGTGTTGGCCAAATTTCACGAAGAAAGACATCTTTCCCTTCAGGGTTTTTACCTGAATAAAAAAAAGTATTTCACTAAATACACGGTCAAGTAAAAAAAAAGAGATTTTAGCTTCCCACACGACTGGTATTCAACAAAGAAACTGTCAAGGGACATTTACAACCATTCATGAGAGACCATTACAGAAGATAGTCACATTTATGGCTTAACTCTGTGTGTCATGCATGCAAGGTTAAATACCTTCTGCAGTACAATACATTCCATGCTACATTAATAAAATTATGGTAAATGAAATGACAGTTTCATCAATTGTCTATGACTTTTGCCAGGACTTTTTCAGGAATATTAAAGGGGAAACACGTCTGGATTGCTACAGATATTTATTACAAACTAAGACTTGAAATATACTCTTGCACTATTGCGTACATCCCTTAAGCCAGCCGCACACTTACACAACTTTTCACACCGCAACTCAACTCGATCGTAATGATGTAATGTGCTTGAGGGTACAACTGCTATTGGCAGTTGCAAGACCAGTTTTAAGTCGTGCCAACTTCAGTCAGGTAGAAACCACTGGAGTAAGTGTGACATGAAACTGGTCTTAACATTGCCAATCACAGTAGTAGTGACAACTGAGTTGAGTTGCGGCATGCAAAGTTGTGAGGTGTATGGCTAGCTTAACAGTGTCCCCTAGCTCTGATTTGAACACGCAACATCCTCACAGATTTTTGAAAGGAACGCTTTTTTCCAAATCAATGGAAAAAAATGTTAAATCCTACTTGAAATCACAACTCTTCCCCCTTGTGGGATGGGGGGCTGTAGAATATGCTCACATTATTTCCCCCTTGTGGGATGGGGGGCTGTAGAATATGCTCACATTATTTCCCCCTTGTGGAATGGGGGGCTGTAGAATATGCTCACATTATTTCCCCCTTGTGGGATGGGGGCTGTAGAATATACTCACATTATTTCCCCCTTGTGGGATGGGGGGCTGTAGAATATGCTCACATTATTTCCCCCTTGTGGAATGGGGGGGCTGTAGAATATACTCACATTATTTCCCCCTTGTGGAATGGGGGGCTGTAGAATATGCTCACATTATTTCCCCCTTGTCATAAGAGACAACTAAAAGGAATGACTTGCACGTTGTGTGTACTTGCACTGTATTTGAAACTGCATTTTACTGTAACCTTATCATCCAGTTGACACTATGTAACACATTCATGTTAGTATGTTGTTAAATCTCATGTAACTGACAAATTGAAATCACAACCAAACACATTACTCAGAAACAGAAAGACAGGTACTCTTATCAAAAGTACGAAAGTCAGTAACTGACCCATGAAACATTTTCCAAATAGAAATTACAAGGGATTTGTCAGATAAACATCCTGAGTGTCTTCCCATTACATTTAGGTAGCTCCCAAACACTTGCCAATGGCTGTCTGGGCAGGTTTCTTAAGCTGACTATTTCTGTAAACAATTTGCATCCTTTCCCACACCCATCAGACAATTTAGCTACCACTTTGTTTGGCTGTAAAGCAAAACACTTGTTTCGAGCAAGGTAAAACGTCTTGGTTTTAGGGCTGGGGTGTTAATAAATAAACTCTCACAGTACAATGAACTCAGAGGATATGCATGAGGGATTAACTAATGGAGTTCAGTGTATCTGAACAAGAGGCAAGAGAAACTGAGCTACAGCAAGATGAGTACTAAGAGATCTAATTGCAATGCAGAAGAGCTCCTCATGAATTTTGCTATGTATTGTTTCTGCTTATAGCATTTCATTGTGGCAAGAAATTATACACACCAAAATTCTATCCCATAATCCTGTGCAAATACCATAACATGTCTATTACTCACCTATAGGTTCTGTTTCAAAATCAATGGACACAGTTCCAGCAATAGCATAGGCGATGACAAGGGGTGGTGATGCAAGATAATTGGCCCTGGTTAGCGGATGAATTCTTCCCTCAAAGTTGCGGTTCCCTGATAAGACTCCGCAGACCACCAGGTCTCCTTTTTCAATTGTTTCTGCAACGCTGTCATCCAAGGGGCCGCTGTTTCCAATGCATGTCATGCATCCATAGCCTACAATGTAGAACCTTTCATAAATAAAAAACAGAAGATGCGAAAATGAGGTACAGGTAACCTGTTTTACAAGCATTTGACTTGCAGCTGAGAGATCTGGAGTTCAACTCCAGCAGGGTTCGCGTTTTAGTACGTCTGCCCGTCACAGACGCAAGGTTCTGTCTCTGGACGCGCAGTTCATAAATAAGGCTTCTTCCTGCGCGTCCCGAGAAGTAAGCTTGGATGCAAAGAAATTTGGCCTCAGCCAGCATGGATATTCCCTGTTACGAAAAATTCTATGGGCTGATGCATGAAGCTTCCTTTTCGAAAGTTCTGGCTTCAATTCATCTTTTACTAAAGATGGTTTGGCTCCCCGATATCCCTAGAAAAACACATAAATACACTGGGCGAGTGTGCACATATATACACATGGCCTTATGCCCCATAACAGCACGGAGTTCACTGACAGTCAGAACCAAACGCTATGACCCCAGCGTAACCTGATACGGAACTGTTTTGATGTTATACTATAAAGAAGGCAACCTGCAAAAAGTATTCTTGTTGCACTGTGAAGGGGCGGGGCTTATTGCTTCATTCACAGTGCACCGTTCGAACGAAGGCTCTCTCAGAAAACACACTGACTTAACTGTGTGGTTTTATCGCTCCAGATCCCCGTACAAAACTAACGTACTTTAACGAAATGACTGACCACGTGTTGCAAACACTTTCCGTGACAGACGAAAATGTACTTACTGTAAATCCAAGAACGATCCCTACCCCTGCAATGGGAATGATCGTTTGATGTTTTCCGCCACAACGCGGTAGCATTAAATGAATGAAATTCGATTTAGAAGAGCACTCAAGGTATACTCCTTGCTGTCTCGCAGAAGGAGCCGCGTAAGTTGCTGTACAAACTGTTCTGCACAAAACACATAGTACAGACTATCTAGCTGCAGTGTTTCGCCGATTTTTCAAATCCCCAAGCTTTGCATACATATCTGTGCACGTTTTATACACTAATCACCTAGAATCTTGTGTAGTTTGCTGGTTATTATCTTGCATAAATTAAGTCATTCCCAGCATTCCTTCCGTAATACAGGACTTAAGCAATGTTATTCATATGACGTCATTGCAAACGAAAACAGTAATGCACGTGGTCTCTTGCAGCAAACTTCTTAGCCCATGCATGCACTAGACTTACGTTTTTACCGCCAAACAAGGCATCCTGTTTTGCTGGGTGACATCATATGCAAAAGATCCATTGCAAAATTATAATTAGCCCTGGCATCGTGATTGGTTAAATTGCGTAAATTCTAAGCAGCCAATCACAACTCGCGCCTTCGCCTATGTGATTTAGAGTGTGAAAATATTCGGTCTCGAGACAAGTTTTTACATTGAGTTTGTGTTATATACGACGATCGTGCTTGTAATGCCGGCCGGCGAGCAAAGCCAGACAAGCCCCGTGCTAAATTCACCTAGAAACGGCATCACAAATCTCTGCGTACGTGGATTTTTCGGGGATCGGACTTACCTGCATTTCAGTTGCAGACTCTTTTTAAACAAGACGTAATTTTTGGAAGAGAATTGCTAAAAATATCTGGGGATATTTATATGGGAAAGAAACCATAAGATACGTTATACGGGTGCCCAGAATTGCTAAGATTATCATAATTGCTTTACATGGGGTTCGTTAAAGCGGGAGAGTAGCTACTGTACAGTATATTAACACAACTACAACCCAGCACAGTAAAAGAATGCAATGTTCTGACATGATTGGGGGATGAAAACTAGACAGAGCATGATGTTGGCCTTTGAACTAAATTATCAAAGGGCATGTGACATAGACTGCAAACAAATGTACTGTATTAAGGGATGATTTGTATCTCCAATTTTGAAGTGAAACTATTTCGCCTACAAAAATGCTATCCCGTTCGTGAAATGAACGGAACTATTTCCAGTATTTTCCATCCTGAACTGGTTACGGTAATACGATATGCACGAAGCAAGGGCGGGCGCATACTAAAGTGACAAACGTGATTTCCCTCTTTTTAATAATCTGTTATAGTTAATCAGCATCGGGCCGATTGTTTAATTAAATAATCGGTAATCGGGTATTACCTATTATAGTATAATCCGTCGATACTACAAAAAAATGATGAAATTTGTGGAATCAGCACCCTTCACTCTACAGTATTACCAGGAAAGGAAACAGAAGCATTGATGTCACATATTTTTTTCTCTGAGATTATTGTATCCACTCTTACTTAACACTATGGATTCTGTTACGGCTTGGTCGCAATTCAAACCAATAACAGCGAAAGACCACAGAAGAGCGAGATTAAAATCAACAACTTAATTATTATTTACCTCTTACTTCCTTAAATTTACAACGATTACTCTTAAATCTACTCACAATCTTTTACGGCTTAAGGTATCACTCTTTGTCCAAGGGGTAGTGTTGTTAGCGTCGATTGAACAGCAGCACAGCGTAGGACTCGGTTCCGCGAAGGCAGGATGAAGACTATAGACTTAGTAAATGGCGACACAATTACAGCGTTAAGCGGCGAGGCAGGCGTCTGGTCTCTGTATTATCTGTGTATCTTCTGTTCTCTTCTCCTGTCACACTGCTTGCATGACCTTTTATATATCTGGCAGTTCTTCCAGAAAAGTCTGGAACTCACTCTTATGGAAACGTCTCGTTTGATCTCGTACAAAACAAACAGCGAAAGTTCTGGGCTCAGTAACCCATAACCACAAGTTGGCTATTATTAGGCCATTACATCATACAGTAGTTTCCAGTAGGTGATCGTACATTCTCGTAACTGTGCGAATGTTCTCTGGGGTTACCCGTTCAATATGCTCGAGAGACAACGCCGAAGCTAGCACTTTCTAGAACTTTTCACTTACTTGTCCGTGGATTCAATCTGGTTGATGTGGTCTCGTAACACTCCCCCCCTTGAAAGAGTTTTGGACGTCTAGGACAAAACTAAGGTTACAATATCTACAATATTACCTTATAATAATAACTACTGTATAGTATTACAGTATGCATTCCAATATCAAGTGGAAGGTGCTTTCATAACATACAACTTGTCTTACAATAAGATAATACATGAGTAGTAACATCATTAACACATACTGTGCTGCAGGCAACATCAAAATTTCAAAATTACAGTACGATTTTTAATCTACTCCATCAGATTAAGTTCTTGACAAAGCATCAGGCACAACATTGTCTTTCCCTTTAATGTGCCTAATATCTACATTATATGATTGTAGAAATAAACTCCATCTCATCAATCTCTGATTCTTGTTCTTCATCTTAGACAGAAACGTCAGAGGATTACGATCAGTATATACAATAACAGGGAAACAAGTAGTCCCCAAATAAACATCAAAGTGCTGAAGACCAAGTATCAAAGCTAATGTTTCTTTCTCAATTGTAGAATAATTTTTCTGATGTCTGTCAAATTTCTTTGAATAATAACACACAGGGTGATCAACACCATGCTCATCAGCTTGAAGCAAAACTGCTCCTATACCATTGTCACTGGCATCAACTGCTAGCTTAAACTGTTTTTCAACATCTGGAGCAATCAACACTGGCGAACTCATTAGTGCTCTTTTCAATGATTCAAATGCTGCCTGACAATTTTCTGTCCAAACAAAATTTTCATCTGAGAACAAACATACATATTCATTGATTAATGATTTCATTTTTGATCTTTCTTTGTCATCTAGATGACTTAACTTCTGATCAAGATTACTCAATACATCAGAGTTTTTTAACTTAATACACATGTCAGGAACATTATCAGCATTGATGATACACACTTGATCACATGCATTATTAACCTTGACATTCACATCATGTACACTTTCATCCTTAGAAATGTCACAATCCTCTCTTTCATAATATTTTTTCATCATATTAATGTGACAAACTCTCTTCGATTTATGCTTGTCAGGCGTCAAGATGACATAGTCTGTGTCATTGACCTTTCTTTCAATGACATAAGGTCCTTGAAAGCGAGCTTGAAGTGGCTGACCAGACACAGGCAAAAACACCAACACCTTCTCACCAGGCTTAAACTATCTTTCTACAGTGGTCTTATCAAACCACGCCTTCATTTTCTTCTGAGAACTCCTCAGATTTTCTTGAGCCAGTTCACATGCTCTGTGAAAACGCTCTTTAAAGCGGGATACATAATCAAGCAGATGTATGTTTTCACCTGGATCTGATAACCACTTCTCCTTTAATAATTTCAATGGTCCACGAACTGTGTGTCCGAAGACGAGTTCAAATGGACTGAACCCAAGTGACTCCTGCACAGACTCCCTGACAGCAAACATTACAAATGGAATGCCTTCATCCCAATCTTTCTCATTGTCATGACAATATGTTTTTAACATATTTTTCAATGTTTGGTGAAACCTTTCTAAAGCTCCTTGGCTTTCGGGATGATAAGCCGAAGACTTAATTTGGTCTATGCCTAATTCATACAACATTTGTTGGAATACAGTTGACATGAAATTAGACCCTTGATCTGATTGGATCTCCTTAGGTAACCCAAACAATGTGAAAAATTTGAGTAAAGCTTGTAAGACTGTCCGAGCCTTAATATTTCTTAGAGGTATTGCCTCTGGAAACCTTGTCGAAGCACACATTATGGTTAATATATACTGATGTCCTGCCCTACTCTTAGGTAGAGGACCTACACAATCAATAATGACTCTACTAAATGGCTCTTCAAAAGCAGGAATTGGCTTTAAGGGTGCAGCCGGAATATTCTGATTCGGCTTCCCAACCATTTGACATGAATTTTGGCCACATCACTCTTAAGCTTAGGCCAATAAAAGTGATTTAGAATTTTGTGGTAAGTCTTACTGACCCCTAGGTGCCCTGCAAATGGCATTTCATGGGCAATACTCAGTATTTCCTTTCGATACACCCTAGGTACCACAATTTGATGGTAAATGCGCCACTCTTCATCTAATGGTGCATCAGGTGGTCGCCATTTACGCATCAAAACACCGTTCTTAAGGTAAAAACACACTGGGACGTCTTTCGACTCATCCTCAGTGAGGGCACCAGCAATTAGTGGCTGAAGCTCTTCATCATGTTGTTGTTGGACTGACAACTGGTCTTTATGGAGTGTGTCAGACATGTTTCTTTCCTGTTCTATCCCCTCACCATGTGTGGGGACAGGAGACTCACAATCCTGAAGATTGGCCATAAAAGTTTGGCTGAGATCAAACCAGGAATCTTCACTTTCATCAATATTTTTATTAGAGTCCTCTTTGGACTCTGACTCCACTTTTGGGAGTGTTGTTCCATTTTTAGGAACTAATTCCTCAATTTTAGAGGGCGGAGGCTTAAATTTACCATCCTTCTTTTCAGAAATCATACCCTCACTTTTAGAGAGTGGATGTTCAAGATTATCATCCTTACATGATTCCCTACTTGTTTCACTTTTGGAAACTGGATCCTCACTTTTGGAGGCTGGATGTTTAAGATTATCATCCACAGCAAGCTTTTGTGACATAGCTCTCGTGACAGCACAGGCTGGGAATAAATCTGGAAATTCCTTTTCTAATTGCTCTGTGTTGTTATAGTCACATGGTTTATCTGTCAAAATTGCATTGGCGACTACCTTTCCACCAGCTAGGTCATTGCCTAGCAACAGAGATACCCCCTTTACAGGTAGAGTAGGTCTGACCCCTACTATGACCGACCCAGAAACTAAATCTGACTTCAAATTAATTTTGTGAAGAGGGACAGAAATAAATCCACACTCAACCCCCTGAATTAGTACATTTGCCCCTGTGGAAGTAGAGTCTGTTAATGGCAAAACTCCATCAAGAAGCAACGACTGAGTTGCGCCCGTGTCACGCAAAATTTCAATTTTGACGGGTGGATGAGCTGAATCCCCATCTAGGGAAATAAAACCCTCAGACACGAATGGAAGGTATTCTTCCTTAATTTGGTCATTAGAATTAGGCCGTAAAGTCACGACTACCTCTGGAGAATTTTCTGCATTGGCTAAGGCATTTGGAGCTGTTTCAGTCTCCTTTAATTTTGCCAATTGAAAGCAATTTGCCATCATGTGGCCCTTTTTGTGACAGAAACCACAAACTATGTCTTTAAAGGCAGCTTTATTTGAGCTGACCTGGTCGTTCTTTTGACGACTAGAATCTGGTTGTTTTTTACCAGAATTTGTTGGGGAGAGGGAACCAGACTGAGATCCACTAATTTTGCCTGCTGTGTCACCACTAGTGCCATTGCCATATTTTTTATTTGGCCTATTAAACTGACTCTTGTTTTGAGTCTGACCTTCTTTACCAAACTTATGGGTAAGTGCATACTGATCAGCCAAATTTGCCACTTCTTTCAATTTGTCTGCCTTTTGCTCTTCAAGGTGAGTCTTTATGTCATCACTCACACACCGTTTAAATTCCTCGACCATCATCAGTTGTCGTAACGCTTCAAATGTGGAAACCTTTTTAGACTCACACCATCTATCGAAATGCCTTTCCTTTTGATAGGCAAACTCTACATATGTTTGTGTATCCGCCTTACGATATGTTCTAAATTTTTGTCGATACGCCTCGGGTACTAATTCATAGGCTTGTAATATGGCCTTTTTGACTTTATCGTAATCCATGCTGTCCTCTATTGACAGAGCGGAATACAATTCCTGGGCCTTGCCAGTAAAATTACTCTGAATGAGTATCGACCATTTATCTCTGGGCCACTTTAATTGTTCACCCAGTTTTTCAAAGTGGTTGAAAAATTTCTCCACATTATCCTCCTGAAATTTGGGCACAAATTTTATGTGCTTAGAGACATCAAACAGCTTAGTATCCATGCCTATTTTAGGTTCTGGGCCCTTTATGACCCCTAATTCCAGTTGTTTCAACCTAAATTCATGCTCTCTAGCCTCTTTCTCTCTTTCCCTTTGCATTTCCAATTCTTTCAATCTAACTTCTCTTTCCTTTTCTTCCCTTTCTTTTTCCAATTCTTTCAATCTAACTTCTTTTTCCAATTCAAGCTTTCTCAATTCAAATGCATTGTCAGTTGGCACGGTCATGATTGTCTCAAGCACTGTAATTGGCAGAATACTTTCATCTACCAGATATTCTACACTGTATCTCTTAATCTCGTCCTTCCACATTAATGGCTGAAATTCAATGCCATAGTGTTTTGCGACTTTTACAATCTCAGACTTTTTTAGTGAGTTAAGCTCCTCAATTGAGGGGCTAGCCACGAATTTATCTAAATCAAATGGCATTTTGAGGTTGTGTCAAACACTCACAAACAACTAAGAAGTCTGGACAATACAGTTGCAAATTACAACGAAATTTCTCGAATTTTCTACCTAGTAGTATAATTCTTTCCCGGATGTTAGGCCACCAATTCTGTTACGGCTTGGTCGCAATTCAAACCAATAACAGCGAAAGACCACAGAAGAGCGAGATTAAAATCAACAACTTAATTATTATTTACCTCTTACTTCCTTAAATTTACAACAATTACTCTTAAATCTACTCACAATCTTTTACGGCTTAAGGTATCACTCTTTGTCCAAGGGGTAGTGTTGTTAGCGTCGATTGAACAGCAGCACAGCGTAGGACTCGGTTCCGCGAAGGCAGGATGAAGACTGTAGACTTAGTAAATGGCGACACAATTACAGCGTTAAGCGGCGAGGCAGGCGTCTGGTCTCTGTATTATCTGTGTATCTTCTGTTCTCTTCTCCTGTCACACTGCTTGCATGACCTTTTATATATCTGGGAGTTCTTCCAGAAAAGTCTGGAACTCACTCTTATGGAAACGTCTCGTTTGATCTCGTACAAAACAAACAGCGAAAGTTCTGGGCTCAGTAACCCATAACCACAAGTTGGCTATTATTAGGCCATTACATCATACAGTAGTTTCCAGTAGGTGATCGTACATTCTCGTAACTGTGCGAATGTTCTCTGGGGTTACCCGTTCAATATGCTCGAGAGACAACGCCGAAGCTAGCACTTTCTAGAACTTTTCACTTACTTGTCCGTGGATTCAATCTGGTTGATGTGGTCTCGTAACAACTAAACTTTCAGCACCTAAACATTGTAGTATTTAACTCAAGTACCTACAGGGGAAAACAGGGTTGAACTTGAGGAAAAGTATAAATGGCGGGAGAATTGGACCCTTTAAAATTCCTGGTGGACCCCTTAAATTTAATGTTTCATACTTTTAAGGGGTCCAAAAACCAAGGCTGGGACCCACTAAATTCGGAGCTCAGTGCTTACCCTGAACTCCAGGCTAGGTTATGCAGAGGACTTAAAAAATGGAACCCACTGGCATTGTGCTTGGTGCTCAGCATAAGTAATGGAGTAGGGAAAACAAGCCAGTAAGCCACATGGAAAAGGCTGTGGCCAGCCGAACTTGAACCAGTTGGTTAGAAACTAAGCCCTAACACCTCATCAAACTACCTAACTTTTATTAACCTCAAATTTCTGGTAAATTTTCATGAGTGCACCATATTTAATGGTGTCCATATTCCATGTTTCATACTTCTCAACCTTACCATCTCTCCACATTCATACTGGGGAGTATGTTTGCTGTATGCCACAAAATTGTGCCAAATTAAGCCTTGGAAAATGAGGAACCATGCCAATCCAACTTAATGACAGCCCAAGTCTCAAACAGAATCAGAACATACAAAAAGTCTGTGACAAAAATATTGCCACAAAACTCTTTCGAGCCAATTATGAGACACATCGAACTGCTAATCAAAATTGGGGTGACTGCATCTCCCCTTCACCTGCTGAAGGTTTCTCTAAAGTCTGATTCCTTAGCATCTACAAAAATTACCTTTCATGGCCAGAATCCAAGGCCCATATTTCGAGGATATAGTAAATGCATTAGTAATGCACTTATCAAAATCAAGACACACCATTTGACCTGTAGGCGGTGCTGTTGTCAAGTTTGTCCAAATGAATCAAAGCTCTCCAAAAGTATGTCAGAGCAACACAAAAGTTGCAGCATAAGTTTGCCATATTCTGCAATTAATGTGCCTCAAAGTCTATGAACTGTTGGGTGAATTAAATGGCAATGGCATCAAAATGCACAAAAATGTTTGACACTCCTAAACAACATTGACTGACCTTGCTCAGGGGTGAGAGAGTGCATCTTATGATTGATAACAGCATATCTTACCCTAACTTTTCCAGGTAGGGGATTACCCCACTGTCCTGTAGATAATATGTAACCACTCCACTTCCAGGGCTAAGACTAGTCTTGATGTATGGCTTGACACTAAGGCCAGCTTCAACAGCTTTCTTAGCAAGAATACCTGTACAAAGAAATAAATAGTACAATTCAGTAGGATCACATATTTCAGTAAGATGCTTTATTTAGAGGGAAGTATTCAGGATAAACAACAGTGTGTTGAATGGCATGCTGCAGACTGTGACATCTTGAGTTGTACCTTTTGTCTGGAAGTCCTCCAGCGAACTGGAAGGATTGACATGTCTGTCAAATACCTAATGTTTTTCAGGAAAAAATGCTGGAAGCCCAGCGATTGCCAGAAGCCTTACATCTCTATGTAAATGAAGCCAAGGTTACTGTAGATTACAAAATTCTTCTGGGACAAAAATGTCTAGGTAAAGTTTGTGGGTTTCACTTAGGAGAATGGCATTGAATCTCTGTACGCAGACAAGGGAAACATTCCTCAACCTTAATGTGCCCTTCACTTGGTTTTGATTTCTGTAAGCTAGGTTCTTGGTTGGTCAACAATCTACCACGATTTATTTCAACAACTCTTGTTATCTTTCAGCATGTTCGAGCACCAAGTATAAATTAACCGTAAATGATGTATTTACCTGCACCAAGCATAACTGAAGGGTTGCTGGTATTGGTACAGCTAGTGATGGCAGCAATCACTACATCACCATGTGTCATGGTATATTCCTGGTTATCATAGACAAATGGTACTGTTGTGCTTTGCTTGTCTTTTGGTATATGAAATCCTTTGAATCCAATTTTATTATCCAAACAATTCTGAAAGTCCTGTTTCATGGCACTGACCATTACTTTGTCATGTGGACGCTTTGGCCCACTTACGCAAGACTTCACCGTGCTAAGGTCAAGCTCTACGATCTGAAATGAGGGCATGAAAATAAAAGTATTCAAACAAAAGATAATTTGACCATCATATGAGAGTGACCCCTTAAATTGTAATGATCCTGATGGGCTGCCAACATATTTACAATCAAACATCCCATGGGAAACATTTCTTCTTGGAAAAGCTAATACCTTCTTAGCCATTCTCAACAACTGATAAAACTGACACACATGACATAAGACATACGTAAGCTTAAATGGCAAATTAACCTTTTGTCTTAGACTACCCAAATTTCTAGAGTTTCCTACTTTAATGTTTTCAATAGATTCTCTTTGCTTTCATTTTTTTACTCTTTTAATAACTCTATAAAGTTCCTCTGACAAGTAAAAATGAAAATTTATTTCTCCTTATTTCCTCAAATGGTTGGGATTCCTTTTCACTGGTGTAAGTAGGATTTTTCATTTAGGAGTGGCCAACCGCAATGTTTGATCAGTGACATGGGGAAGGAGTGTCCCTGAGAAATTTGAGAAAAATTTTGACTATTTAAGTAAACTCAGATGCAATCTTCTGCATAAATCATTTAACATCATTCAATACAATTTTTTGGTTCCACTACAACTGTTTATTTTCATCTAAGTTCAACTGGGTCACCACAGCCCATGGCCCCCTTAGCCAGCTCTGACTACACCAAGTAATAGAAATTTGACCTTGCAACATGGCTTGATAAACAAGAACATTTTCACAATGGAAGTTTACCTCTGAAAACTCTGGATCTTGGTCTTTGTCTGTAAAGTCACGGAATAAGTTAGTTGCTTTCAAGTAAGCTTCAACGATGTTGATCTTACCATCATCTCGACCTGGAAAAAAGAGAAACTACTTGTTATTTTTAGATTAGGTCTTCTACTGCTATTTTCAAAGCATTCATGATTGCATATTACTTTGTTGTTTTTAATATTAAGGTTAGACATACATTACATCATATGACTTGAAATAAGTCATACGATTTTGTATCTTCAAATATGTTTAACAATTTGGCATGCTTTATTGAGAATTCACCCCAAAGTCATTTGTGAAACATGAACAATTCCCCAGAGCACTGAACCTGATTCCTAAATATAAATTTCCATTTAACCAATAAATTGTTTGCTGCTTTCAAAACTTTCAAAACAAAAGTTTTCATATTTTGTTGCACTTGTTTTATATTTGCTTCAAATTTCTTTCATATTGCCTATTTGTAACAGTAAGATCTTTTAATTGCACTTGTAGAAAACAGGTAAAACTCTTTTGCCACTGAAGAAAGTCCATCTCACCATACTGGATTATATATTATATTGTGTATATACAATATGTATGTGCAGGTTTCCGTGGATACTATGCCTTTTTAAGGAGGCTGCCGTATTTGTGTTTGCTATAACCCAAGAGGGTGTGCATATGTAAGATTATATCCTCTTCAAGTCTATTTTTGTATCCTAAACACGAGATTTAAGGTAAACAAAGGATGTGTTGGGTGTATTGTCATTTAAACCAATCAATCTGGCAAACAGATAAAACTGTCACTACCTTGTGATGACAGCTATTTAATAGTTCAGATTGCAACCATTGCTTCATAGATTAAGTAATCAGAACTAATGTTTCATCCATAGGCAATATTAGACACACAATGTACAGGTTTATATCTGACAAGGTGACACACCCTCCTGAAAAGTGCATATTCTGGTTTGGACACATATGTACTTATATGTCCAACCATGACATAACATGATCAACATAGCAAGGGTCAATGGTTCTGCCATGAATAGAAAAGTTGAGAAACTTGGCACTCCCAGCTGGGTAAGAAGGTCAAATGTTTGTGACAACAGTTTCTCCTGTGTGTGCATGCGTACAGTTACACCTGTCTGCTTGGGAAGAGTATTTTTCCAGCATAGATACAAAAAACAATTGCCACGAAGATGTAGGTAAAACTTAACCTTTGACCAACCTAGGATGTATTGTCCATGAACATTTCTCTCAAGATAACTATCCATGTATACATGTCAAATATGCCAAATCCGTCTTCTTAGCTTGCTCTTGTTAGTACAGTGTGTCGCCTTGTCTTAGGAATGTATGTAAAGTTAAAACTATCATTCATTTCCCATTAGATGGCAACCTTGCAAAGATTTACAGAACCCAATGACTCACCAGTTTGCCTGAGGTACTGCAAGCTATTGTCATCAACAGGGAAGAATCCAACAGTAGCACCATATTCTGGACACATGTTGGCTATAGTAGCTCTGTCAGCAATTGATAGCTGAGAAACACCTGGTCCAAAGAATTCAACAAACTTGCCAACAACTCCAACCTGCCTCAAATGCTAAACAAATTAGAAAAAAATTGCTATGTGATTATCTTAAACTTTATGAAGAAGCATATTAGGATTTCAGGAAAGTTTTTACAACCTTTTCTATGGCTGTGGTAGTGAAAGCAAGGTGTGTGGGTTGGTAGGAGATAGATGATATTAGTACAAGACTTGATCATGGACATTCCCTATTTTTGACAGGAGTGCAAATAACTTCTCAAAGAAAATTAAGACTTCTTCCAACAATATTCAAGGAATAATGCTTCATATAAATGATAAGAATCAAGCATCCTTGGTTAAAAACTTTTAACTATTTGATAATGAAAAAGCAGAGAACCAATTACTAATATGTATTTGTTCAGATGAATACTGGTCTTTTCCATGATCCTCACTCAAAATAGAAAGGTTAAAGCACTTTCAAGGCCCTGAACCAGGGCAACTTGGACTAGAATGTAAAACTCTTCAAGCAAAGACAGTATGGAGTGAGTAGAGAGGGTTAACTCAAAGTATTCTCACATCTCTTACCTTTGTAATGGTTAAGACAACATCTGTAGAAGTAGCTAATGGATTCATTTCTCCTACAAGTTTGTAGCCAACTACTTTTGGAAGCACCATGCTGATTGGCTGACCTAGCATTACAGCTTCAGCCTCTATGCCACCAACTCCTGAAATGAAAGGACAAAAATAACAAACAGGATGTAGGTTAGTTATGGGATTTAATGACACACCAGCACAAATGTGTTATAGTGTCCGCTAAATAAAAAGGTTAAGATCAATTATGGTTTCAAACTCTGTTCAAGTTCAAGTTCAAAATGACTACCAATTGAACATTTAAACTAAGCTGCTAGCTAGTATTTCCATTACACACAGGCACAATAAAAAACAAAGGTACCTGCAGCACAATGTCAAGTAACCACACATGGAGAAGGTGGGGTCTTTTCCACATGGCAAGTATAAAGGATTCTGGGAAAGATATTTGGTTCAAACCATTTATGTAAATGGTATTTGGTTTGGAGACAAATGGCTCACACCAAAACTCTATCCCATAATCCTTTGCAGTTGCCACTTGGAAATTAATCCATAAATCAGAGCATGTGGGGAGAAGATTGCTAAGAATAATCCTCAAACAAAATTTTCAAAGCTGCACCTTTTTACTCAAGCTTCAGCATTTCCATTTAATACAAAAAATTGTACTGTTATGCAACTCTGTATTTTTTGACCAGAATGCAAAAATAGATTTGAGGCATTAATGATACAAATAATGCCATGATGTCCCATATCTTCTTAGTCAAATATTGCGCTAGCATGTCCAAAAAATAATTTTTTGTTCCCCCTGATGACCCTTGACCTGCACTGACAACAACAGGGACCATCCTTCCACTGAAACATGCCGACATACCAAATACAAAATCCATCCAAGTTTGATTCCTTGAGATATTGTGTCAAACAAAGCTTTGAAAGTTTGACCTCTGATAACCCCAGATGACCTTTGACCTGCACCAAAAAGGATAGGGACCATCTTCTTACTATAATGAAATCACACACTAAATATGAAATCCATCCAATTTTCATACCACAATACGTTTGACCTCCACAAAAACAGTACATATCTTCTCTCAATGTGGGGCATCTATGTACCAAGTTTAAAAACTGTCAGACATTCCTAGCTTGAGATATTGTGTTAATGAGCGAAGTGTCACAAACAAACACATACACACACACACAAGCCACCATTAATGCACTGGTTTCTCTTATCTTCAAAACCAAAAAGGAGGCAGTGAAGGAATAACAATGTGCCCAGGGATACACCACTTATCTTTGTGAAAAATGTATCAGCTAGACACATGAAGTAGAATCCACCCCACATATGTACAAATTTATGTGCTTATCTGATTGGTTGACCAATCAGCTGTCTGCAATTGGTGATATTGATTTGTTATTCCACCAAAGGAGAGCATACTTTTTGCATCATATATGACATCATATATGACATCATATGACAACATATATGACATCATACATGACATCATATGATATCAGATATGACATTATATGCATACGATCTGTAGTTGATAAATCAATCATAAATGTCTTACCCCATCCAACAACTCCCAAACCATTTATCATTGTGGTGTGAGAATCTGTGCCAACCAAGCTGTCTGGATAAAGCACCCCATCTGTGTTGAAAACTACTCTAGCCAAGTACTCTAGGTTAACCTGGTGAACTATTCCAGAGCCTGGAGGAACAATAAGCATGTTCTTCAGTGCTTTTGCACCCCACTGTAAAAATAAAAGGTATGAGACAAATTATTTTAATAGGACCACTAACACTTTTAAAATATCTGAGTCATGGAGATGTATGGAATGAGTGAAGTTACAAAGATTATTGAAAAAGCAGTTAGTTTCAACCTCCCTATCACTCCTAGAAACATTTTAAAAATTACTATCCTGTCTTTCCTGAAACTTGGCATTGGCAATTGTGCTGAACATAGTAAAGTTTTAACTATCTACACACAAAAAACAATCAAAGGCAAAATGTATGCTTTACAGTATTACCAGCAATTTTGCCAGTGATTCATAAAGCAGCAGGTTAAACTATTGCACCTGTTCATGGTTAGCTCCTGAAGGCTGTGTGATGCTCCCTAACTCCCATCCAGTTGAACTTAATTAAATGCACTCGCTGCATATATATTGCCTAGCAGGTAAATGTAACATCATGTACAATCAAGAATATACAATTTAACTGATAACATTTAAATGGGTCATGAGTTTTATAAACAACACCATTTAGGAAGAGTGTGGTAGGTATGCTGGTTTATTAAACTTTGATAGATTTATATGAGCTCAAAATCTGGATGTGCAAAAAATCACTCCCTTACAGTAATTTGAGGTGATGGTATGTGATTGCACTTGCACAGATTAAAGACCCGTTTAAACCAAACACTAGATCCATCCATACCTTTAGAAATAAAAATCTCTCTTTGTTCCTCTCAAATTCAATTTCTTGGTTTTTTCCTAAAGCTGAAGCACTGAAAAGAAAACAAACAAAAAAATAAATTATCTGCTACAGGATTTCCTGACCATTGCATGAATGGTGATGCATAGCCACCTTTCACTTTCACTCAAATACAGTAATGAACACCATGCAACATTAAGGATCATATTTTACATTAATTACTTATGCAAACATATCAAATCATGAGGAGGCTTGGGCAACAGAAAACACTTTGTTTCTTTCAAATTACAATAAAATAACGATGAGAAAAACCAATAAATATAAAAGGTCAGGAATATAAGGCACTTTAAGTCGTGTTTTTCATTTTAATGCAGACATGATGCTTCTCCACAATGAATATTCATGATATGAGGCAAGTGTACCAGATTCCACGAAAGCTTTTCCATATTTTGAAGCAGTTGGCACTTCTATCCCCAGCAAGCTCAAGATGATGATTAGTTAAATGTACCTGTGTGGTATGAAATGTTGAAAAGCAGTAGGGGCCTAATCCTGCAAGTTGCAAAGTGGTCACATCTTTTAAAGTGTTACATAGCCCAAAATCAACCACCACAAAAGAATTAGGCCAAATGTGAAGGGTATGTAATATAAGTGAGGTGGTAATAATGCAATATGTCTGAGGAAATAAAAGAGACACCAGATGCCACCACGCTCTAGACACACTGCTTTGATATGAAATGCTAGATGTTGAATAGTGTCAATAGTCAGTTAGCTCTCTACAAGCTCGATACAACTACGAACAACAGTGTCTCTGAAACAAAGATGATCAGTATGCCAAGTGTCTCTAGACCTTTAAGCTGACCTTTTTAAGTTTGTCTTTCCATACAAGAAACACAAGTACAAAAGAACTTGAACTTTTATCATGAAAGGAAGGCTGGCTGATAAATATGACTAGTTTTCCAAAGGCATGCATGGACTTTAGAGCTTGAGCAGACTTTGCGTGTCAATGCTCATCATACCATACCTTACTACTGACATTGTACATACTATAAGCTGATACAGGCTGTCCCTTGAAGTGGCTTGTGGGACAATTTTTTTTTTTTGCACAGCTTGTGATTAAAGGATTGGTGCCCATTCACAAAACCAGATACTACAGTCATGTATGATTTATACCAATTATAATTCCATGTCACTAACTCTTGCACAAGTGAACTGTTAAATTTAGCACCTATTTCTAACTTCAACAGTGACTGGTAGTGCTAATGAAACATCTGAAATACATTGAACACAAAGAAAAGCTGAAGGGTACCTCATCCCTTTAAAGTTTGAATGTATTTGTGCATGATTTCAACTTCCCAAATGAACTTTACTTTTGCAACTCATTCCAATGTAATTATCCTGATAAGCTTAGCAGCTTAAATTTATTAGCTATACCTGCCTCTTATCTCAAACAACCTTTGGTTGCTTGCTTATCTGACAAATTTTATGATTTGATCAGCAATTCATCAAATTTGGAAGACTTTTTACTTGAGTTTCTTTCAAAACAATCAACTCACAAGAGACATAAATCAACATTATTTACAATTTCATACAACAGACTTAAAAACAATTCTGCAAATCTTGACTGAATCATGAATATCCCAGTACATAAGTTTTTAAAGGAAAGTGGCTTCCTGCAGGTGGTGAATGGATCTCTACAGATTTACAACTACAAAGATGTCTCTCAACATGATCAGAATTACAGAAAAGCAGGTTACCAAACATTGAGCCCAAAAGATGCATAGCTCCCAAGTTCTGAGTGGTAAGATGCTGGTGCAACTGATCTGTGCGTTGGTGGATCGCCGGGCATGGAGGAGGGGTATTAGGAGAGGGGTCCCCCTCTCCTTTTAAAAAATTTTGGAATTTAAGAAGTGTCTACACGCAAAATGGTTGCACTTGGTTTGGCAAATCAGTCAACACAATTTTGCTAGGTTGCCATCAAAAAAGTTTAGTATGGCATTGATTTTTTTGTGGTAATCTAGAAAAATATTGTACAGAGAGATTTGCCAAAATAATGTTAAAGACACACACGCAATTACTAAAACTTGCCTAATCACACTATTTAATCAATCTTGTTGCTGTACATTTTGGTGCAGTACCGCTACAGTTTGCAAACGTTAACTCCATATGTCACTGACAGTCATACTATGTTGCAAAGGATTTCCATAACTTCATACACCTTGCATGGTGTTCTAGCCATGAAAACACACCTGTAGTCAAGAACTGTCAAGACAGTATTGTTCGTTTGATGGGAAACAGAGACAAGCCCTGCCTCAACCCTGCAAAGTGGACATTCATTTTTGTTATTGAACATGGCTTTGCACGACATTATAACACTCTTCACGAAGTGACAGGGATAATATATACCTGCTCTGAAGTTAAATTACAATAGCATGTTGTGAGAGCCAACATAGGCCTATGCATGGTATAGCAGTGCGAGCAGTTGAATGTGCTGTAAGATACAGTTAAAGGGGCTCATTGAGTTGATATCGATAACTTAATGAGAGTGTCAAAGGGTCACTACAACATGACAATGCTTATAGATAGCATAAGTCAAGTTTCAAATCCAATAGTTACTGGAAAAGCTTAAAAGTTTGAATTTTGTAATGTCCAGACTGTAACGGTTTGTGCACAATTTGAAAAAGTGTCTGTTCACAAATTTTTGAAAACCAAATTGAACCGTTAAGTACTCACTCATAAAACAGTTATTTGTATGTAAGACATGGGGATTGTCTAAGATTGACCAAATGTCATTGGTATGTGAAGAAAACTGAGCAGGTTTGAAAAATTTGTGGAATTTCATGAACCAACTCAATGAGCCGCTTTAACTGAATTTGTATTGTAGTTATCGGTGAGCTGAATTATTTGTCAATTTGTGTTCTCTAACGAAGAATACTTCAGAGATTTGGAATGCAGGCTTTTCAGAGAGCTGGGTGGGTCAGTGGGTTTGGGTGTTCAAATGCCGGTCAAACTAGTTTTTGTCGACCCACTCTTGGTCTACCAGGAAGCTCTTTCTACCTTGACCAATTCCCACTATTACAACCATAAATAAGCTGCTAAGTTACCACCATTATGTGATGCAGTAATTCTAAACATGTCCCAGCAAAAGATTGTGTACACTCTGTAACAACTTGTGATGGCAATGCAATTAGATAGTCACTGATGAAATTTTCATCCCACAACAAGACCTTCATAGCTTGATGAACCTGACTATTATTGATGAAGGTCAGAGGTCATAAAAGCGTAGTCCACATCTTATGTTCTGCAACAGTACAGTGCATGGACTCTCCACAATCATTTTGCAATTATATGGTGCAATATATTGACTCTCTTCCCCCCCCACCTTCCTGGTGGGTGAATTCACGAGGGACTACACTTACCACTTGATACATCTAAATTGCATTGTTCTCCTACTCTGCACCCTAATCAGATTACTTCTGACACCATGCCCCCTGTTCCACCATCTTGAAATATGCCTTCATCCTCATGGACTGGAGCATGAGAATAATGCAATTAAGATGTAGCAAGGAGTAAGCAGATGTTTGTTATGTGAATTCAATAGATATCAGAACACATGACATGCCAGCCATACCTAACATACAATACATTATTTTGCAAAGAGATGAAAGTGTATAACATCTAAATTTGGATTATATTTTGCATCAACTGAAGTTTTGTGTTAAAGGAAAAATGTGGCCACTCCAAACTTATTTTTGACACATCACCTCCTCTTTCTAGTGCAAATATCTTTCATATCATTTCAGACCACAAAATTTCCTAGTAAACAAAGGGGCAATTTTTCACAAACACAAAACTGTTGTCACATGGTTTAAAAGAAACATTTATGAATTGGAATACCTGGGAATATTAAATTGTTTGACTGCATTCCCCCTTTAAATTTTCAAGGCACTGTTGTGTACCAAAACGACAACCTTATCCTGAAAAATCTACCATTCCTTTTAGCAGACACATCTGGTCATGGCACTTGGAAAAGAACTGAAGTGTGGGGAAGGATCTGATATTAAATTCTAAACCAAGTTAAAGTATGCAGTACCAGCAGGTTCTGATCTATGTACTGTTGCTACCATCAATTTTCGCCCAGCTGGATCAGTAGATTTTAGTTTACAGTACTGTTCATCACTATGAGAGAAATCTTGTTAGTTGCAAATTTATACAATGTATACATCTAACTGCAGTGTAATGACTCACAAAAGTAATCGAGCAAATTTTTCAAAGTATAGTGCATTAAAGGAGGTGATTTACAAACATAACTGAGCAGAAAAAGGAGATATTTTTTTCTACTTTATGCAGAGAAAAGGGCAAAACCAGTGACTGCCAAAATGAAAATATTACCCATGCTTCCAGAGAAACTTTTCCAAGTTAATGGAAAAAACCAGTCCTCTACCTCCCCTGCCAATGTGTTATAATCTGGTAATCCATCCTATTTTATCAATGTCTCTTCATAATTTTTCTTTTTCTCAGATTTGTGAAATTTATGAAACTCAAAGCTTTACACTTGATATGCAATAGAGTTAGGTCAGGAAATAAAATAAAAGTTTCTTGGAAAGGGGAATTAAAAAAATTGTGAAAAAATTGGAACCTTACCAAAATAAGGCTGGGGTGACTGCTCTTGCCCTTAAACAATTCTACCCTTGATGGACATGATGCATAGTTGGCTATACTTATTTAACAGATGTTGAAAAGAGGAAGAAAGTATGTCAAAAACCAGCATGGAAAGTTTCTTCTGCCTTTCATGAACACTTAACATCCTTTCACAAATGCCAAACAGAAAGTTTTTTCAAACTGAGACTTTTGAACCATGACAACTGAACAAAATGAACATGTGGGAGGGAGGAACTTTAAATGATACTAAAATGTATAAATATGATCACTAAAGGCCTTTAAAACAAGCAAAATTATATCTTTTACAGAACTGATGGAAACCATCAAACATCTTGGTAATGAGCATTATAGGAGACACAAGTTCATGATAGGTTTTGTTTTATGATGTACATCCAGCCAGTTAGCAGTTAGGTCCAGAAGAAGATTCACCTTACAGTGCTACTGACTGCCATTTAACACTAGCTATTGTAAACATCCCTGGAATTTTTGAAGACCAACCTTTCATCTGGTCATATCTAAGTTCAATATTTCCTGAAGCTTTCCAATATTCACACAAATATTTGTGGGTGGCAGTGTGCTGCATGTTTAATTACAATACCAATTATTGCAGGAAATGACATGCAAACAATGCCAGTTCCCATTCACATCATGATATAAATTAAATCATCAACTTTTCAAATACAAGCTAATACTTTTAATTGTTGATCATTAAAATCACGAATTAAGTAATTAAGTACATCACAGAGTACTTTTTATGTGAAACATTTATTGTCTCAAGGCTGACACTGAATAAACATGGAAAATAATTCCTATTGAAAGTACAGGAAATCTAAGAAATAATCTCTTGCTCCAAAATTGTTTAAGGTTTTGAATTGTGAGGCATGCGAGTGCAATGGCACACCATCACTAACCTTGAATTACTGTGAGGAGTGTGATTTTTGGCACACCCAGATAAAGATGTGGAACTCATATAAATCTGTTACAGTTTGATAAAACAGCACACCTACCACACTCCTTAATTATCTAAGGAGTATGATTTGTAGCACACTTTGAAAATATTAAACTCAAGGCCTGTAGTTTAGAGACTGAATGACACCATAAAGCAACTGTTATACAGTAAATCTTCTAAATATTGCATTAATCCACTAATGAAACAAACAGGGGCTGTCAACCTTTTCCTGGTGACAACCAAGTCAAAGATCACCCAAGTAATCCAGGTAATTATATGACCTGATAAAACAAAGTTACTGATATATAATAACATCTATTTGTTCTCCAATTATCCACAAGATCTGTACAAATATAAATTTTAGATATGGAGCTAAAATTTTATATTTGAATCAAGAGGCCAATGTGTGAGCCACTCGCAACTCTACTATTAGCAATGCATCCATTGAGTCTGATGTCTAATACAGGGGCAAATCTGTTAAATCAATTTGGTCATTCTGTTCTACTGTTGAGAGGCATTTGCTTGCCATAGCTAACAGCCTGATAGAACATTCGCCAATGCTTCTATCAAGGCTTGTACTTACTCAAAAAGTTTTGGGAAACAGTCTCTGACACACCATTTTTATTTTTCCAACCCAACCTCATAACACAATCCCACTGCAAAGATCCAACCACATATGAAGGCTGTGTAAAAGGGGCCGCTTCATAATCTCAAACATATTTAGGAATATCCCTATGCCCACATAACAACATAATTTACAGTTGGAAACAGACAATAGCATCCCTTTTCTTGATCAAAAGTGTTTTGAGCAGCCAGTGATGTGCTGGAAACACAACAGACGGTACTGTAGTGCATGGATATGGCCTCGACACATTTATACCCTGAACATAGTACAGGTTGTTGCATTTTTTTTTTTGCAGATAGTGCCAATTCTTTGCCTCAATAAAAAAAAAAAAGGAGGCAGCAGAAGCACAGGTATACTTAAGGGAGAATTTTGACAGTCTGGGGTAGACATGTGTGGCTATACAGGTCAAACAGTACAGTGTAAACATTTGACCCTTGACTGGGATGTGTTCTAATCTTTGCTCTAAACTTTTCTTTACTATCTCTATTACTAATATGCTTGAATCTGGGGTATGCACTATAGCAAAAACAATAAAAAAAAACATCAGTGTCTCTTGATACACCCAGTGACTTTTTGTGTTTGTTGTATCCTGACATAGAGAGATAAGCCTACAGTACAGCTCACATATAAGTCCCATCATGTCAACGCTTTGCTTGTTTCTACTTTCCTCTGCGTGTTTACTCTTTCCTATACTTTGTTGTCTTCGTTACTATACTCAGTGTCTGCGCACCATCAACGCAGAAACGACAGACCTTCCTTACACTTGATTTGTTCTCAATGGGGATTAATTGAGTATATAAACGTAGGATCGCATATAATCCATGACCGTAGGAATTTTTCAGTCGTTTCAAGTAATGCTTCTTGGCCTCGCTTTTGTCAGGCTTTGTGTCTATATGTCGATCTGCTTAATTAAGATTGCAGTCTAGTTGATAATATGGTCATATCAACGGAAATATTTACTGTTTGAAGTTCCAAGTTATTTCTACGATAATATATTGCGATAGTAAACGTAATAACACCACAAAAATTATAGAAAAAGAAGTGCTGTTCCGTTCCACTTTACACTCGTCCGCGACGCCATTGTTGCGCGAAACCAAAAGCTGGACGGGGTCTACAAGGCCAAACATGAGGTCGGGTTCACGGGCCAGAAACAAAATCAACCTGCCCTTCATACGTTTTCTTTCTCGAGGAAAACGTTTTGCACTTTCAAATCATCATGATACCCGAACATATTCTAAACCAACCAAAACATTTCAATACTTATCTCGCAACTACAGACACCCTGAAAGCTCTTTCAAGGAACTTATTTTATTAAAGTTAAACCCTCCGACACTTATGTCTGTCTGTGTAACAACCGCCAAGGCTCAATCACTAAATCAAATCATTTTAAGAAAATCTGAATTGGCGAAATTAACCAGACTCCTACATTTTGGAAATAACTTCTGAAATTTATTTTGAGGCGCGCGCTTTGCATTTATCACCGAAACTAAAGAAATCCACACCGCCCTTCGTTTTTAAGTTTCTCTACTAAGGCTTTAAAAAGATGTTAAACTGAATATTGGTGTTTAATTACCGCCCAGCTAACACTTAAAAGAGTTATTTCCGAAACCACCGCTATAACAGCCTATAAACGGGTACCAAACCGGAGCGACTCTTTTACAACAGTACAAGGGCTAACTTTGTTTCGGAAACAAACTGAAATCCATTTCGACAACGCAGATCTATCCTTAATTCAAATTTTGAGTGATTTATTTTCTGAATAACCCAATATTTATGCGTTTGTGGCTTCACCGGTAACCAGTTGGCCTTCTAAAATTAGATCATATGTTACTTGCAGTTTTAGTGTAAAGCGGGTGGGACATTTTCAGCTTCTCGCTAAAATGCAGTTTGAAAATGCAGTTAAAATAACAGTTATGTAAACAAAGATTTCAAATGTTATTTTCTCACTTCGCGCTATCGTAACCGGCGCGATTCACGAATGGTTGGGTCAGGTGTCTGAGTACAAATATTGACCGACGCATTCTTCCTATTGCGGTCAACGCGAAGCTTCACTCCAAAATAGTACGACTACAAGTTTTCATAGTGTTATTATAAAACCTTTTGGTTGGAGAAGGGAAAACAAGCCACTGAGCCACAACTGGAAAGAGGCGGTGGTTTTTGACCGACTTCATACCTGTTTAACTTTCAAGCTCCTCTGGGCCCGACTGAGACAAATAGCTGTCCAATTTCGTTTGACATTTTTTGACATTAATGGCTGGTGCACCCCCCCCCCCCCACCCCCTTCCTAGTCTGTACAGCCTTGATAATGATCAATCTACCTACCTAAAGCATCACTGTGAACGTCCCGTTATGGGGCAGCCAAATTGTCATGTCAAAGTCTTGACCGCGCGAAAAGCATGAGTCATGTATATTCCCATGCACCAACGTAATTGTTCATCATGACCCTTGCAGGTGACCTAGTTCTCGGTGCAATATACGGTACGCTGCTATGTTAATATGTAAATGATTGCTTTACTCAATTATGTACGATATATTGTAAAGTGACATTCAAGGGAGGCCCTGAGGTCACGGTTGAACCATAGAAGGGAAATTCTCCATCCCCAGATACGTGAGAATAATTTCATACTCATCGTCAGGTTGGATCTGGTCGTACTTTACTTTGGAGAAGGGAGAGAGTGTAAGTGTCAGCCATGGTGAATATTGGTAAACTAATTTAAATGGAAGCTGCAATCGGGTGTAACTTTCGTACAGAGTGCGTGGAGGTACAAAAACAGGCGGGATATAACTTTTTCCAACAAGTTTTTTTCTCTCTTTTGGTTTAAAGGGTCACATTTTTGTTCTTATTTGATTGTGAAGGAATACTTTCCAATCAAATAAGGCTCCAAAAGTTAGCAAGCAAAAATTTCTCAATTGGTGAACAGCATCAAATTCAATACTCTTTATCAGACTGAAAGACTTTGCAATCAAAATTTAACCCGTAAATGGGGATTCGCCGCGATGAGCAGTTTTATCGGGAACAGAGCTGCCTCCATTTATTGGCAAGCCCATAGCCAGCGCATGCATGGTCGCACTTGTCCTAAAAAATAATTATCATCTTTGCATTTGATTTAAGCTTCCAAAAGTCCGTAAGGCCTAAAACTTGAAAAGCATAAACTTTCACATGGAAGCAAAATGTACTTCTCTTTTGAAGTACATATTCTAACGGCGAGTGCAACCGATACAAGAGCAGGGGTATTGATACACGTCACCGTAACGGGCGATGGTTGGGAGGAAAGGGGCATCCCAAAAATGACCGCGAGAGGGAAAATCAGGTTCACGAGATCAAAGGGGTCATGAGGTCGAAATTGCGAAAAGGATCGCAAGACCGAAAATGAGAAAAAATCTGTGAGATCGAAAATTATGTGTAATGACCTGTAGGTTTTTATATTTATCCCTTCCTCATTTAAGTTTCGCGGATTTTAGTTCGTTTTCGGGTCTCTTGGGTTGCTGCAAAAAAATGCAGGGCACTCCCTAGTCAGGTCACAGTGCGGCGCCTTTATGACTGGAATGCTAGACGCTCTGCCCAAAGTTCTAGACAACCATGGCGTCATACAGTGTGCAGTGGTAATATCAAACGTTACCGCGCGCAGTGAAAATGTATTTTACCCAAGTGCACAAAATGTTAACGTACCGTATAATGTGGACCGTGGGAGAACGGGGCTGGCTAGCATTTATGTTTTGTAAACAAGAGGGACGAGCACTACTTAAACTTGTGTTGTAGACTTAACCAGCTGTTTTCGTAACTTGTAGGCTGTCGAGTTTATCTCAGATAATGACACACGCCGAGACTAATGAGGCTTATTGGTTAAAGCCTAGGATTACTAAGTTGGATATATACCGTTCATACTTTTTTGTGTGGAGTATAATTATGATCTTTGCTTCAGGTAAGAACACTTTCCACAACTTCACTTAATCTGGGGTTGATTTCACATAGGCCTACGTTTAGCGACCATCGCTAACGCCGAACTCCATTGCTAAATCTTAAATCGGTCGCACTTTAGCAACCGATTTTCCAAAATGTAAAAAATATATTTTCTCATTCCGTTGCGCCCGTAGGTTACAAGGCAACAGAGGCTTGATTGCCGATATACGGGCAAGTTAGGCCACTCGACCACTTTTATTTTGAAAGAGTGATGTTAGGTCCCTAGGTTGGCAGTTTAATAATAAGTAGATGGGGTTTTAATGATAACACACAAACACGGATGTTTCACGTGATGCAATAGCCAACTTTAACTCATCTAAATACACACACAAATTTGGCCTACTATTCAAAAGATTCATTAGTTTGTCTAGGTGTGCTTTTATCATCACAATCCTCAAATCGATTTTCTAGTGTGATATTTAACTTCACTTATCCTACCTAAGTACTATCAAGCTAAGTCATCCCCTTCTTTTGTGTCCCTTTTTACTGGTATTTTGTCTGGTGTTGAGGAGCATCCAAAGCTGCGGCGGCTTTCCCGTGTAATCGGATTAGAAGAGCTAAACTTACCTGGCTATTGTTGAAAGTTGGTCTCCTGCTTTGCCTTCTGGATTAGTTTTCCACCTGTTTATTTGGTCCACCTTGCCCCCTTTTCTAGCCACATTTTTTAACTACCCACTTTATCTGGACGCGGACAAGTCACATTTGGGACGAAATACTGCTGAAGTTTAGTTAACGTTTTACTGAAACAGATTTTTTTAAATTTCATAATTTAAAACCAAAGAATTTTGTTAAACCCAGCGACTTTGAAAATGAAACACAGGAAACCACAGCAATCGCATCATAACAAACAAAAGCAGAAATTTCACGTTAACTGACATGAAAAGAGAACAAGGAAAATTATTACGGCAGCATGTGCATGAAGGAGATATAAATAGGTTGATTCCATGTATGTGTTTAACCGGGGCTATGTCATTGTTCCCAAGGTTCGCTGATCCAGAGGCTCAATGTTTCCTAATTTTGGGAACATCCGCACTTCTGGGAACATCGAACCCCGGGAATAACGAAACTAGGGAACAATGACAAATCATCAAGATGTACAAAGGCGGGGAACATCGAACCTTGGGAATATTGAACCCCGGGAACATCGGGTTGATCCCGTGTGACCAAGTGTTATCTTTGCACCTTACGTGCCAGTACTTAACATGGAACAAGTTGGATGGGGTTTGAGGCCTAATTTTCTAACCAATTTGTTTTCTTCCAGCTGGTCACAGCTATTTTTGCTTGTTGCGGCACACTCGTTTTCAATAAAATGCTGCGCACAAAGCAAAGGTTGTATCACTATTTTTAAAATAAATTAATGACATGAAAGATTGTCTAAACCTTACGTGAGGTCGTTAACATTTTAAACATTTTTTTCTCGTAGGCGTGATGATTTTTTGAGCGTCGTGACAGTGGTGTTTGAACATCGCGGTCCCCTTAATGTTTTTATTTGAATGTTGACCGCCGAAATGACTCAAAGACACGAAATCCCCGCCGTAGCATTTACCGCACATGACATGTTTAACAATTTCGGGATTGCATAAGTTCCCGGTCTACGGTACGATTCCCCCGTTCATTTGTAGCAAATCACAACATAGGCTGCTTCTACTGTAACCCTTCCAGCGCTAACACAGCAATTCTAGCAGGCTGTCTGTTCGTGAATTACTTTCATATTCTTTCAAAACGACTGGGAAAGAGTGAGCAAACCTATACAGATCGATATTCTGACTATTGTGCAAACACAATGAGGTTTATCTGCGCAGAGGAACATTGGGGATTATACTCAGTGTCTGCGCGGCATTTTTGTATCTTCGTGATTCAACTTTGCTATGCTTGTTTCTGCCTTTCTCTGCTTTGCTCTGCGCGTAGACATGTCCAATTAAACGTGAGCTGTACTGTATCTCAAGCATCCATACAATAAAGGAGCACAGTTTACAGTAAAAAGTGTATGACATTTGATAGTGATAACATCAGTAACAGGATGACTTCCTTGGATTAAAGTGAAAAGGTCTACAAAGTGTTAAGAACAGCTACAAAACATTCTATCATTTATACTCCATGGCTTTTTGTGCATCTTATCTAACTACACAGCATGGTTGATACATTTCTTGCAGATCAATGGCAGAGGCAATTGACATTTTTGGTGCATGTAATCTGTGGTAGCAGTTTCTCAGTGTTTAAAAGCACTGAAAACTTCTATAACATAAAAAAAATCTTTGTAAAAGGAAAATATATACCATGCTTGAAACACAAAGCAAAACAAAGCACAATCTATTCTAAAACACAAAATTAACAATAGCATTGGTTAAAATTTAAAAAAGCATTTAAGTTTGTGAATAAGCAAGGCAGCTTAAGCAAGGAGAACATTTAAACTGACCAATCAGAGGCAAGGTGATGAAAAGGGCAGACAGGGTCATGAATTGGAAGCCGATAGCACATCTCCAGGCAGGTCTGGCATCCATCCATCACCTTGGCTCGGCCTCCACCTGGGTTAGGAGCATTCTTTAAATTACTACAAATGCTGTCAAGAACAGAAAAGGTAATCAAAGAATTTCAAAGTCCAAAAGAAATTCCACACCGACTGTTCACAGTTACGTTAATAGTGGGCAAAAGCATCACTTTGTAAATCAGAGATCACTGTTACAAAACTTTCTTTGTTGTCAAGTAGATGCATGTGACCCAGCCCACCCTTTTGTTTGAACAAATTTTTAGAAGTAACTAAGAGAAATCTGACAATCTACCATATTAAATATGGGGGATCACTATTTTCTGAATTGCTACAAACATCTAAGAATATTGAGAAAGAAAGCATGATATGCTATTTGCCAATCAGAGAGAATTTGCCTCTGGGCTGAAATGCCCAATAAATTACAAATTTTTACTGGAGTTAAATTTGATAAATTTCTGTACATGAATAAAATATATACTTGTGCACCCTAAAATTCATTAAATGAAACAGATGTAATCTTAAACTATTCTGAGAGTAGTTTTCTGTAATTAAACTTCAATTCATGAGTATGCACACAAAATATGCAAAAGTTAAATTTAAATCTTCTACGTTCTTACTCTAAGTGAAGTTTAAACTTTCTCACAAATGATAGTTTCCACTGTTGTTGAATAATGAAGTAAAACACCTACACACTCCTGGCAAGCATTATATATTCATGTAAAAATAGCATATGATGCAATGGCAATATGTTTATTATAACAACACAGCAGGAAACTTGCCAAGCCAAACAATCTGCACAATGGAAAAGGTGTTTTATAAACACAAGGGTAAAATGTTTAAGCCAATGACAGGACAAACAATTAAAAACAATTGATGTTAATTGTTTTGTTACCTGTCTAAATATTTTTGCAGATAAAATTCATTTATTAGCTAGGCCAAATGCATGCGAGGATTACCTTCAAGTTAGCATACAAAAGATATGAGAAGAGCAAGGTACTGTAATCTCTTGGACAGAAGTACTGAAGAAGTAATTCCGAAGATTTTGTTACATAGTACAGTGTAGATTTTTGTTCTTTGACAACAGCAAAGCAAGCACTGTTTATCAACAATCTTCTAAAAACACTTGTTGATTGTTTATCAACAACTATTTTGTGGACGGACTAGGAGAGGGTACATCATGTCAGAAAGAGTCCAGGACCAACATGTCCTCATTAATAATGGCATCTCAATGCTAACTAACTTCAATTTCAAATCTATAAAGAATAGTTCTGGGGTTGGATGAAAATGCAACTTCTGAGGCAGTTTCTTAGATTTGCTCACAAAAGGACCAGCCCAAAAAATCACAGATGCACCCCAATTTTTTCAACCATTTCATGTTTCCCTAGGTACATTCTAGTTGGCTTTTTCACTTGTGGTGTCAACCAGATAAATCTGTCTAGCTACAATCCTGTTTACAATCACGATGTAACCACAGTATAGTACACTGTGACAAACAAATTTCTAGAGAGTTATACCAATTATTGTGGGTCAAGTTATCCACCAAATAACCTTAGTCTGGCTATCCCATCATCCATGAAATTTCATACAGTGACTTAACTTTGAAGCAATACCCTCAAAATTTCAAATGCAAAGCCCTATTTACACAAATTTCATCACATCTGCCTGCATTTTAATATTGAGAAAATAAAACATTACGCAGTTTCTAGTCTCTGTTACTTTGATCTACAGTAAAATGTAACAGACCAGTTCCAAGTTCCTTTTAAGGAGCAGTATTATGCAACAGATCAAAGGTCAAAGGATAATACTGTTTGGTCTCCTGCTGGATTTAATCCAATAAAACAGCATAATTCTGGAATAAAATATGCGACAAGAAATGAACCTGCATGGCCCACAACAATGAAAGCAACCTTAAAAAGATGTTGCCGTAACGACAGTTTTCTCTTTGTACTCTTTGTAACTTTCAACAAAAAAGTTTAAATTATGTAAGCTTTGGGCCTTATGATAAACCTGATGTACTTTAGAGGGCTTACAGTAGGTTGTGTTCTAAACTGTTTGAAAATTACATTAATTACCTGTACAGAGTTATTTTCTGTTAGGGGGAAAGAGCTTTTTTTACCTGAATAATGTCACCGTTTATCATGTTTTGCCCAAATAGACCAACTGCTTTTGTCCAAATTGGGAGGGTGAGTGGCCCCCTGAACCCTGGCCTTTGAGTCCAGCAGATAAAGTGGACCACCAAGTAGTGGTCTATAGACTCATTCACTTGTCACAGCTGCTTCACAACAGATTTGATGAGGTGTGCTTATATCTTTATCACAGTGAAATGTAGATTCTAATTTGCCAACTGTACATTCTACTTGCAATGCCAGATTGCTGAATGAGCAAAACCAATCTCTGGTATGTATGTTCCTGCACATGTTCCATGCTAACCAGAGCCAATGATTGAATCAACTGTGAATTAGTCTGTACTGAAAATTTAACAAAATCCAAAAGGCATGCATACATGGATGTCAAAATAATTTTAAAGGGAAGAAAAAGGCACACTGGCTCAAAAACATTAAGTATCATTGGTCTTGTACAAAAAGGAGACTTCTAACTACTGTAAACAGTTTATCAGTGAATGGCACCAGTTTTCAATTTCAACCAAACATTATAGAAAAATGAAAAGGAACAATTTACTATGGTAATATTACAAAGGGCTAGCCAAAATGTTTTTGCAGTTTCAAGTAAGAGGGCTACAAACATATCTGTTCAAGATTACAATGATTTCAAGAACTGAAATTTTTTACATGTGCACAAATTTGCTGTTGCAAAAGGTGGCTCCATTGGGAAGATGGTAAAGGGGAATGGGAAGGGAAAATGGAAGGGGAAATGTGAGAGGGGGAGAGAAAGATTGTCTACCCAAGAAAACCAAACATGCCTCACAAATACAGTGTTCAATTTATTTTCCATGAGCCACATGGAAGAGACACATGAGGTAGATGTAGCTGCATGTCAAAACTTTGGCCCTGTTATTGAATTATATCATTTAGGCCTACATTCCAAGACAATGCTAGGTGTTTAAAAAAGCAATGATATCTTATCTCATACAAATACTGTGCAGTCTTTACTTTCATATGATACTTCAGTATGTACAAGAAAAATATGTCACAATGCTGTTTTTATTCAACTAAAGCATGCATTTGTATCCCAGTGGAATAGGAGTGATTACTCAATGATATGTCCTTTAATCTTTACTGAAGTTAAAAGAAACACACGGCATTCCTCTAGTTGACATCAGAAACTTGTGATTGATATGGATATTTGCAAAATCAGTTATAGGATATGGATGGTTGTGAAGTTAGTAATAGGATGAAATAGCATACAATATTCAAGGCTAAAATAAGAATCACAAACACCCGAGGCCAAACTGCATTTTGCTGGTATCTTATAAATGCCAAGACACTGGCACTCAAACTAAAAGTTCCAAAAGCTCTTTAACAAAATCAAAGCTGGTCCCCTACTTCATGATGAGTTGGGTTAGATCTAGGTTTGATCTACAATAAAGTAGACTTTTTTAATCAAATTTAAGGTCCATCAAACTGTTTATGAAACATGGCCATGGAGTACATGACTGTAACAGCAATTGAAACAAAGGGTACAAGGAAAGAAATTTGACAATGTAATATAGGTGCACTGCAAATAAGAGTAGCAATGTGTCAATGAGGGAAAAAAAAGGAAAAATATCAGGAACATGTTCCACGGAGTTACAGAGTGCAAAGTCTTCATAAATGATCAAGAAAGGATTAAGATGCATTTTACCAAATTTGAATTGAGCATATATATATAAAATATATTTGAAAATGGGCAAAACAATATTCAGACTAAATCTGTAGCATCTGCATGGTTGAGCAAAGATCAAAATATTGTTCCTGTCATTAATTACACATAATATGAAACACTATTACTAATGATTTTTGTGATTGACTCTTGTAAGAAAGCCTTTTTTCTTTACTTAATCACAAAAAATCAAACTCCAAGAAGTTGGTTATATTCAGAAAAAGTTATATCAAATGACTCTACATGCTTGTCAATTGGTCTATTAACACAAAAACATAGGTGGGTCCTGTCCTATAATGTTAATGTACAAATACACTTGATTAGGTTTAATTTCAATTGCACTGTAACGAAACAGATCAAACCCATGATTGAATGCAACTCTTTATAAAACACAGCTGCAGTTAGTTTTACTTGACAGGACCATGGTTGAATACTGGCTGTCATTACAAATTGACTGCCATCATATGATTGCCATCATAAATAGACTGCTACCATATATTGACTGCTATTATGTCATTCACCGCTTACATCATGTACACAGGATTTTATTTCATCATAAAGTACCCTTAAGTCAATAAACATTCTACAAATTCTTACCTCCTGGTGACATCAACTTGGACAGAATGATCTATGACCAAATCTGATGGACAAACTGGGTTTATCTTCTCAGGATCTCCACCGAGCCGCTTCACTGCATCTCGCATGGCAGCGAAGTCTACAACTGCAGGCACACCTCTGAGAAGTAAGAACATAGCATGGAGACTCTTTTTAAGTTGCTGTGTTGGTGTAAAAATACTATACCACTACTTGGAACAATTCAAACCTAAAAACTAAAATAAACAGCCAACTTCAAATTTTCTTGATGAGGGTTTTAGTTAATGGATTACAAGCAGTTCTGCAAATTGTATTTGACTAAATATTTTTAATTTTTTCTGAAATTGATTTTATGTATTCATGTGATGCAATAATTTCACCTTTTTTTCTTTTCTGTCAATTTGATCTTTAAAATCCTTTCAAACAAATTTTTTGTCATAGTCATTGCATGTTTAATCAAGGTGACAATTTCTGACAATATTTCCCTTCTTTCTGTCCACTGAGTCTCCAATTTTGTTTGAAAATTGCATAATTTTTTATTCAAGGTTTTTTTTATTCTTTGTAATATTTGATCCTTTATCTAACTTCAATTAAAATTTGACAACTTCATGCCTACAAAGCCTTACTTTGATCATTACCTCCATCAACTTATCCTTATATGTATTTATGAAAGTTTGGGTAACTAAATCTAGTAAATGCCAACACAATCACACTGTTTGGGCTACCTTCAACATTATATGTTCAAAATTTCACTTGATGAAAATTTTGAAACTCACGTGAAGTCTTGAAGGATGACCCTTGATGGCTTGAATGGAACCTCCACTGCATTGTTCTGATTTTCTTGCCAGTTGAGAATTTTCTCTACGTCATCTTCTTTCACATAAAAGTTGTCACAGTTGCGAACAGCAGACTCCAAAAGTACACGTATTGAAAATGGGAGGCGGTCTGTCAAGAATTACAATTTAATGGAGGAGAATTAAACTGGTAGGTGTAGCACTTTGTTTTCACATTTCACTTTTACCCAAATAATCTTGAGTTAACAGTAAAATTCTTCAACAACAATCCCTACAGAAGCCATTGATGGCCAATGCACATTAGGTGGTATAAATGATACCAAATGGTATCTTGCAGTGATTACACAAAAGATAGTTATTTACTGTAGTATTCAAAATCATGAAGATGATGCACTAAAAGGAAGATGCTATGGCCAGGGAAGGCAATACAACCAATTTGTAAAGTTTTGGCAACAACCTGTAAAAACTGAGCAAGAACACTCACAACTTTTTAATCAACAGCAATCCACATATGTAGATCTACAGAATGAATATTAAGTTTACATCTAATAGAAAACTTTGCACAAGCTTATAAAGAAAATTCTTAAAATTTGCAGGGGAGGATAATCCTTGCTGTATGAAAGTAAAATGTTTTCAATGACATCTTTTTCCTTGAATCATATAACATCATTAAAAAAGGTTTCTATCATTCAACTAACCATATCTTGCATCCTTGAGGTCTGGAAGGTTATAGTACTGGTATTCTTCATTCCCAACTCTCAGAGTTTTCTTCAAATGGTCAAACTTTGTGTCACCTGAAAAAAGAAAAATTTTGCTCAGTAAGTTCTTTTTTAGTTACAATTACTGCTACCATTTCTCATTCTTTGTCCATCAGTATGCTAAAAAATACACAAACTCCAAAAAGTCCTTTGCATTTGCTATTTCTGTGACACTTTTCCACCTGTAGAACAGAGGTAAATAATCTGAATTTCAGCAATCGCAGTCCAACATCCTGATCTCATACTAGGCTATACACAGGCAGCCAACTACCAAAAGTAGAACAATGTGACTCTCTGGGCAGAGTAAAGGCACACCCTAGGATTATCTTGAACAAGTATATAGTACATAGATCAATCACTAATGACAGTTTTGCATTGTTTGACATCACAATGCAGTACCATGTAAAAGCATACAATGGGTGAACCCAATATTGAAAAAGGGAAATTCTCCAGTTCAGATTAATTCAAGGTAAAAAATAGTTTGACAAAATCATTCAATCATTCAACTATTTTTGGTGATTTCATATTTTAATGCAACATCCCTAGTAAGGTCTAGGCTAGGCTATTGTAAGTCAGTGATAGGCTTAGCTAGCCCAGCCTACAGTAGCTCTCAATCAGTGCCTAGTATACTAGGGTATACACATTACACTCCACATACAAAGTACAGTACTTAGGCTCTAAATAGTCTTATCTGACAAATAGGCTAATACTGATATTTCACTGTATTGTGATCAACTGTGACCCCTAGGAGCACAGAAATACATTCAATGTCTTTGATACCTTACTTCTTGACAACTTCGATCAATTATTCCTAATGGAAATGTAACATTTTTTTATCAAGTTTCTCTTGAACAACTGACCTCCTGGTTCATTAGTCAAAAATCAACATTGTATTCTGTGATTCTACATTTCTAGTAGGAATTTCCCAATTTACTACCTCAAAATTTTCAAACTGAAATTAGCTAGCCTATACCTAGGCTAGGCCTAGGCCTACGCTACCATTTTCTCGACAATGAGAAGGCTTCATGTGCTACAAATACAACTATGTGGACTTCATAAATATATCCATGAATCGACTGTCTGGCACCTACAGATGCGCCAAGAATGAATGTAAAAAACCGACCGGAGCGCTAGATACCAACTGCCGAATACCCACAGTATACCGCGCTTTGACCGACGAGATTCCCTAAAATTTGCGACCTAGTAGTTTTCGGCGGTTTCAAAAGAAATAATCCCATAATCTAATGAATACGTAGCTTTCACAAAGGGTTTCTACCCACGGAACCTTTTGCTGCGAGGAGTGGGACTGAACAAGTTTATTTACACGCTTGACTGAACTTCCTGTGTGATCGATTTAATGTGTTAATCACTGGCAGAGCTCATTTATATGTGTGCTAAATTGTCCGTGTACGTAGTATATATATCCACGGAGATATTCTTTACAATAATATTTCTGATTTAGACGTCTACCGCTGGCTGGGAATTAACGCAAATATTGATCAGTTCCAATCCTTGATTTCCCCACATGTCGTGCCGAATATGGACTGGACGAGCGAGCATCTTATCAGTGCTGCAGCTCTAATCTAAAGAGTACTGCCTTGGTTGGCCTAGAACACATGTACTGTAACGATGGTATAAATTGTACACAAATATTTGAGGTGTAACGTTACACGTCATAAATTTTGGGTTATTAAACAGCAATGCCATTGTTCCAAAATACAACACGACCTGTGTACAAAACTAAAACGAAGGTTCTTTTGTATTGTAGGCCTAGCCTAGGCTAGTTTTTTTTTTCCAATTTATGCAATTGCATGTTGTTTACAAATTACAAAAATAAAATATGGACAACGTTTATTAAGACGAATTTCTGGTTTTGCCGTTGCCAGATTTAGCCTATTATCGCACAATTTCTGCTTGTGGTTTACAGAAGCAAAATACCGGTAACGTTCAGTAAGACAATTTCCGATTTTGCCGTTGCCAGTTTTAGCCTATGATCGCACAAGCAGTAGCCTAGCAAGATTAAAATTTAAAGGTGTTCCATGATACATAGTAACTTTTATACTTTTGTGAATTCAGGGGGGTATTTCCCCATCAGTTTAGAAGCCAATGAAACTTACAACTAAATGAGAAGCCCCGACCTACACCTGAAATCCGGGATGGACGAGATAACCTAACTAAATGTCTAAGTACATGAAGTTCTGCCCCGGTTCAACAGCTCCATATATCCACACCTCCATATCCCGACAATATGGTCCTTCACCCCTGCAGGCTTTCTGTATATTCTGACACTCCTTCATTACAACAAAATAGAATTCATTCTGTTTCAACACCCCTTGTTCCGACAACGCGATCGATTGATACTTTCTTTTGTAAAACGTACTTAGAAACGGGCACGTTGTAACAAATAGACAACCCAAACCGGCCAGACAAAAACACAAACTCTAACCATTAACCATCTAGACACAAAACAGGTAACAAAAAGGTCTGTAACAAACGAAAACGACGCTCCAACCCCGCCCCAACTCATTCACAACCACCTTCAACATCCACCCCACACCAACCCCCAAGACAACCAAAAACAAAATCATCAAACCCCACCCCTTATGGCCACCCCACCGCCCAAAAGGCAACAGCACGCCCGAAGGCAACAACACGCCCGAAGGCAACAGCACTGAAAAAGCACAGGGCAAATATGCAGGTACTCCTTGCCCAAGGGTGCCCCGGAGGCCAATCGATTGATAGTGTAAATACTGTACATAGGGGTGTCGGATTGCTGGAGTGTCGTAAAATAGGGCAGTCACATCAGTTAGCACGGGTAGGCAACTGCTTAAAATTTTAATCTTACCCGTTAGCGTCGTGTGGAAAAGGATGTCTAGTCCAAAGAAAATAGTAGTAATATTCCATTAAATTCCATGCGAATTGAGTACATGTTTCAGAAGTATGAACTGGAGAGGAAAGCATCAATGTACACCGCTTACTGAGTCCGCCAATCACTGTCAAAACTTTCGCGCCCCCTCCCCCACCCCTCCAATCTTATCTGCTATAGTGGGACTGGAGCAACGTTTATTTTCCGGCAAGAAAGTCTTTATCTACACCCTTCCCCAGCTTGATGCAGGGAGACGCACTGCCATCCCGCCCTAATTGCTCACGCGGCCCTCGAGCATTCTTTATGAAAACAACTACCCGTAGGCTTTGTTAACACGTTGACACAGCGTGTTTCTAAAAAAGCGAGTTAACTTCAAATTCAGCTAGTCCCAGTTTGTGCCTAAAAGGGAAGAGAGACAGACCATTGAAACTCGCGCCTGTTACGTTTAGCGCTGTACCTATTTAGCCCACACTGTACTGTACAGTGATGTTTGCATGTTTCAACATGTTGTGGGTCGAACACTCACGGGCCTGTGCACTGTGTACAGCTCAAGAAAAGTAGAGCATTCCCTTCACCTTTATCCCTCCAATGACCGTGGTCCCCAATATCATGTGCTAATCGTGATGCTCCAACAGCGAATCAAAATAGCGGATTTGGGGGTGTGGTAGGACGATACAGTAGATCTTGATCATACTACAGTTTGCACGTACAGTATGCAATACTGCTTGCAGGGATATTTTAGCGAAGTCGCTCACACTTACTTGCAATACACAATTGTACTTCATCCCATGACACTTATAAACCAATCAGTGAGCACGATTCATCGTGGCTGGGGGTATCGGCACGGCAGCTGTATCTTGCAAATATATTGAACGTTGTGCCATGCACAGTAAAACTTGCTATGTACGGTATGTTTTCGGTTGTGATGGAATGTTGCATTCAAAACTTTTTCTAAACACTTTTCAATTTACGATTAACAGCTATCCATACAAGACACAAAGACCTAAATATCATGGTTGGAAAGATTAATGAGTCATCTCCTGAAAAATATTTGTTTTGCGTACGATGTAGTCTCTGTACTGCTTTTATCCCGATTTTGAAATCAGGGCAAAGATAGTTTCAGTTTAAATTTGTCAAGACCGTAAAACAGGCGAAGTGCAATTGACTCCTTTTTCTGCAATCCATTAAGTTGGACATTTTGTGGTTGATCAACATGCGTGATTGTGCGTGTGTTGGTAGGGCAGGGCGGGGGAGGGGGTTCACTGTGATGTCTTCCGAGTCCCGACCGTGTACCGTATCGAATGCAGCCTCTAACCCAGGGTTCGCGCCAGGATTTCCCCAACGGGGGGGAGGCAGCGCTTCAAGGCCTCGACCCGCGGAAAATTTTTGGCTTCCCATATATTTGAAGTTTTATACTTTATATATTTACAAGACGTATGGGAGCGTTTCAGTTTGGGAGGGGACAGAATTTTCTTTTCTGTCCGAAAAATGTAATTCTGCCCGAAAGACTATGAAAATGCAGAGCACGGGTTTTGAAAACTGTCGCCCGGGGAATGAAGTGTATCAGACCCGGCATCTCTTTTCAATTTATTGTGGGCATGTAGTTGAAGACTCTCCGACATTAAAATAGCGTTACAAAAGAAAAAAAAATAGTTCATAAAAGGGTAAAAAATCCATGATCGTCAATCCACCTCTGCTCTTACCCCTTCTTGACTATGCATTGGGTGGCATGGGCGTCGATTAGGTGGGAAGGGGGACATGTCATCCCACTATTTTTGAAACCGTTACTATTTTCACAGCTACCATAAATTTTAGCTCCGAAAGAGCCCTAGAACATTGGAAACATTAATTGAGAACACTTCGGTCTCCTCTAACATTTCGGTCCCCCCTCAAACGCACACACACTTTCAAATCAAATCCATGCCTATTAGGAAATTTTGTGAGTAGACAACCGTAGCTGTGCCACCGTGCTTGGAACAAAACCTGTTGTTCGTCCTCATTCCTATAAAGCGCCAATTGTGTGTCTGCCTTTCAATCCTTACCCCAGTGTCCCGAGCGGTTTTAAACATAGCCGCGGCTACACCGGCAAAAGCTTTATCATTTTCAAAATATGACATCACAAGCTGGCACTCTCGGTGCAATTTTCGCCCTACACTCTTTAAAAGTTGGTTAAAAAAATTCACCAACACTGGTCACATTTTTTTAACCAACATTTTAAGAGTGTATGCATTTTTTTTTAATTTCTCCGAATTCTGTAATCCATATTAGGGTGGACATTTGTGGGCCGCGTCTACACTAGAAGCGGCCTGAAGAAGATTCATGAAGTGCGTGGGGGTAATTTTAACAATGCACAAACACAAAAACTGAGTAAGATGTTCAGGGCCCGCGAAACCGGGCCTGGGGGAGACTTTAGCCCCCACCCTCCATTTTTTTCTGCAGTAGGCATTTTGGGTCACCTTCATTGTTATTACATTGTTGAAGATGTTGGCCAGCTTTGGTGCTTCCCACTTCACTCATTCCTCGGCCCCTGATGTTACGACCAGGTGTTCCGGTGTTGGGGCGATGGGCACTGCTTTACAAGAATTTCCTAACTGGCTAACGATAGCTGTAATTCCACCCGGGGTTAATCAAATTTGAAAAAAGTCACTCTCCAGTCAAGGGGAATCGCGGAGAGCGGCTTGTCCGGCCCGTGGTCACAGTTCATACATGCCACACAAAAATTGAAGTTCTATTGGGACAAGGGGCAAAAGCTACGGTACCGATTGAGGAAAAAGCTCGAAAATGTAGGACTTGTTCTAGTCAGGTCACAAGGCGCCGAAGTGGCGGGAAGATTCTAGACTGCGCTGCACAATGCGACAATGGGTCTGAGAGCGGTAAACATGAAAGGTACGCAGCGCGTGTGAAGGAAGAGTCAGTGACCAGCTGTGTGAAGTGTACGTATGATTGACAGACAAATTCTAGGGCATTTCTGAACCCTGGGGGATCGGTCATGCTGTCATGTTTTGTTGTAAACAGATGACAACATTTTCACCACAGACGCACTACATATTTTGTGTTTGCATTAAATCAGAGCAAGTTTGTGGCAGTACCTGCAACTCTCCTGACCAGTGCACGGCGCTGCTTGCTGTGAGATCGTCCAAGTACCACAATGTAGGCTTGGCCCTAGGCTTTCAGAATTATGGGTCCGCCCTTGTTGACGAGATTAACGTTAGTTGGATTTAATCGGATTTAATTTGGATTGTATGTAACCTGCTTTTGTGTGGAATTTATAAACTTTATCTGTGGTAAGACACTTTCATGTATAGCCTTTGAAACTAGCAAACCTGCTTGTAAGTTATAGCTAGGGACGATATTCGGGCCGAGCGCCAAGGGCACTCAGTTACTTAGTAACAAGTCTAACGTTTGGAAACCTTCCAAAAATTGCAAAATTGGCATGCATCGCGGCTGTTTTATATTCGGTAGTGCCAGGGCCGTAGCTTGTGTGGAGGGTGGGAGGAAGCTGCCCCTTAAATATTCAAATCATGTACATGGCTAAAAAAGCAAAGCATGTTAAATGTCGGAAGATATGTGGATGTCGGCAGGTAAGGTTGATAAATAGGGTTATTGAATATATAGGGCGGTGGTCGTCTAGTAGGCCTATATAGCCTGTGGCGAATTTTTTATACTTTATGTATCGAACATTTTAATAATTTTCATCCTTCAATTTGCAAAGAATAACATTTGAAAAAATGCTGTGAAAGAGCTGAAAATGATCGCGGGAAGTCGTATTAAAATTCCTGGGAAAGGCGACAGCAAGTGATGGAAATAGAGGCTACGTATTGACCTAAAAAAGTTTCAAATAAAAAATCATGACGGGATAATTTACATATTGACGGTGCTCATCAAGGGATTGATAAAAAAAATTAACAGCGTAGGCCTACCCTTTGTCGAGGAAGCAATGGGCAGAAGAAGCAGGGTGAAGCAGACAGGGAAAATCATCCTGAACATCGCAGATGGCTATTTATAAACTAAATACGGCCAAATATAACAGTAACTTTCCAATCCGAACTTCAGAGAATTGGCCCTAGTTCCCAAACCCAAGGATGCGGAAATGTAACATTCATTGTATGAAAAATAGCAGTAGCAAACTCAAATTGTAGATTTTGTTAACGCAGTCAGCAGCGGAGGGGGTCTATGTCACTGTTCCCAAGGTTCGCTGTTCCCGAATTTTCGGAACATACGCACTTCTGGGATCATCGAACCCTGGGAATAATGAACCTAGCAATCATATTCAAATCACCGAAATATACGAAAACGGGGAGCATTGGGCACATTGAACCCCAAGAACTTCGGGTAGACCCAGCCGGGTTATATATGTCGCTTAATATGCGTATTTATAATCACGTACATAACACTATGATAACAGAAATGTTGACAAGCTTTCTTATGATCGTGCATGCACAGTACCATTCACATTGCTTGCATATCGGCAAATTTACGGAACTTTAAATTGTTTCTTCGTGACTAAGTAAAAATGAGCTAATAACTCAGGAGCGAGTACATTCAGACATCGGGACTCGAAGAGAATTAAAATTTATGTCAATACTGCACCGGTAGGCTTTTGTAAGACCTGTTAACAATCTTAAACATATTGAACCTGCATTAGAATTTTTTAACCTTTCCCAAAGATCGCTAGTTTGAAAGTTTTAACTTCAATTCATTCCAGGTCACATTCACGCAGTACGGTAGTCTACCCCTTTTTTCCGATATTGGCTACTGCCATTATTTAGTGACGGCCATTTCCGTGGTATAGGTATGAAAGAAAAATCGATTATTGACTTTTCACACAAGACAACTTAGGCAAGGTTTGCTATCACAGAAGCAACCTGCGGACACAAAGGGACTTCCCTCCTCAAACACAAAGCCACCTCGGTATACCGGGCAGCAGATAATCCCCATTGAAGGAGCGCGGTATTCAAAGGTTCTTTTGTACTCTGAATACACCGTGACGCGACCGGAGCGAACATGCACATTCATTCCTGGCGTATCTGTAGGCTAAAATCGATCAAACTATCTTAGTCAGTGAGTAGATTTATACACCACCGTCAGAGACCACCCAACGGTACCCTAGCCTGGGCTAGGTGTCTGGGGATGAACTAGCCCTTGAACAGGACTCAGCATTATGTTCCTATGCTATACACTTCATTTCTGGGCCCTTGCCCGGTATACACAAAAACACAGCTCATTTGCCTACTCACGCGTGAGTAGGCATCCCTCACGTCCCCAAAAAGATACTTTTTCTCACCAAACTTTCCACAGATGATCTTTGTCATCACATTCACCTTCCACACAAGTCTGTAAACGAAATAAGACCTTTAAAAGGGAAATTTTGGCAGGATTATTCTGCGAGTAACGTTAAGCCTAGCCCTTGAACAGGGCTGTGGGTTACGTTACATGGCCTAAGCTCATTACACTCCACATCACAGCCCTTGCCCCGCTAACACAGGGAATCCCATCATTAGGCTTTCAGAACAAAATACGTTCTAAACTGGTAAATATTACACACATCGAACCACAAAATGATGTGCAAGTGACTTTCCATCGAAAATTTACCAATAAATCGACTTTCATGGACAGTCTGAGGTCAAAATGCAGCAAAATGACACTTCGATTCTGCTTAGAAACTCCGTCGTTCGAATGAGCCCTCGTACAATAAGTGTTTCTACATGAACATGCAAATAGTCAAAAATCATTCCTAGAATGTTGTAACGATTTCACCAAATCGATAACTTTAACGATCATTCCACCTAATGAACGCAAATTTCATATGAAAAATTCTTGTTTGTGCGTATTTGAAGCTTCTAAGTGTTTTTGAAATTGTTCAAACGTTGTCAAAATTTCTCTCAGTGTGAAAACTTTTTGAATAAGTGGAAACCCCTGGCATGACCTTTGACCCCAAAGTGGATATCACGAAGACGACGGGTCCTACTATTCCGCGCGCTGGCACCCGCTGGCACGCCCTGTCTCCAGTTCCACGCGCTGCCGTACAAATTGTACGGCAGCCCTTGGAACTCAGTTGAACGACAGCGCATGGCTTTCGCGGAACTAGTGGAAAACTCAGGGATCCATTCTAACATGTGTAATGATTAGCAACATTTTGCGAACAAAAGTAAAAAAATGGCACAATGGTCCTTTGTATTTTACTTTCTAATCAGTAATGATAACATGATTAATGGTAGCATTTAATGAAATTAATATCAGCGTTAACTAAATTAATATCCAGCGGGTCAGCGCATGCCGGGGTACACAAGGAATAGCCAGGCGTGCCAGCGCGTGGTTTAGTAGGATCGAAGACCAACTACATAGTCGTTCGAAAGCTTGCAAACATGGCGCATTGAGTTAGTGTTACGTTCAATTTTTTGAGGCAAAATACACCATTATAACATCGAATCTGGGTGGACAGCTTATGCAGAAAGGTGGATGCGGTGCCAGAGGTCATCTGTGTAAAGTTTGTTGAGAAAACATACCGTATTTACTCTATTAAACGCCCCGTCTCTAATAAACGCCCCCAACTTTTTCGTCACATTGCATAAAGTGAAATTGTTAATTCCAAAGACAATATGGTAAAATGAAATAGTCCTGCCATGAAGCCACGAAATCTCCTAAAGTCCCTTACTGTATCCTGAAGTAAAAGGCATGTTTCTGCAACTAATTTCTGTTGATATCCATCACGCTATCACATACCGCGAACCTATACTGCTTCGTTTGCGGTTTGAAAGTGGTACTGTACGTACCGTAGGTATACAAATATTCGCTAGCCTATCGGAACAGCCTAACATAAAAATCCAAATTCAACAGGAAAACTGTTTAACAGTGAAATGCTATGAACGCGTATGTACTGCTAATGGTGCTACTCACGGTAACTATTATGCAATTACGGTATGTACATGCGTATAGCCGGCCGGTCAGTATAGTACCGTGACGCCTGGCTGTATACTGTGCACAGCATGCATGCATGCATATGCCGCGGGCATGTAAAAAAGTCACTTCTGTGTGTAACGTTACATATCAAGATGTCTGCGAAAGTTGATCACACTTGCAAAGTTCAGAGTGCTGTTCGTGGCTACCATATTTATAGGGAAGTTTGGTTACCGATCATTGGGGAGGAGCTCACAGCTGATTGTGAAGCTGACAACCAAATGGACAAATATGCCATATGTAGCAGTTTATCAGAAGTCACATAAATTTGACTCTAATAAACGCCCCCCTTAACGAAAATTTCATGCCCCCGGGGCGTTTAAAAGAGTAAATACAGTAGGAATTTGTGAACGTGAGAGATGACGACCCTGGCCAGGGTCGCCTAGTGATGGGATTTTTTGTGTTAGCGGGGCAAGGGCTGTGATGTGGAGTGTAATGAGCTTAGGCCATGTAACGTAACACACAGCCCTGTTCAAGGGCTACGTTAAGCCTGTGCAGAGTAATTTTTCAGTCGAAGAAGTCAGTGTTTGTCATGTGATCTCATATAAAATGGGGAAACCTACACAGTGACTGTACAATTTCGTAATGTACAGAGAGCTTACTATATGACGTACAAGTATTGACTAGCCGCGCTTACTAATTGGTCTTCAATAGCTTGTCGAGCGTAAGTCCTTCCCATCATGCAACACAGTAGCAGACAATCAAAGCTGTCAAGATGTCGATGTTACTGGGAAGGATGGCACCACATTTTTCCGGCCTTTTGCTATGAATTCGCTGGTATTAAACATTCCAGAAGATATAACTTGTGGTAGGCCTATTTAACTGAGAATGGTCAAAATCATTTTGTTAACTCAAATCTGTTCCATGAACCATATCATCGTAATTAGAGCTCAGTTTGTTGTTTTGGCTTAAAACGTCGTTACCTTTGTACATTTAGGCCAGTGGCCGTAGTAAGGAGTGACTACAAGGAACGGATTAGGCCTATACGGTCACGTTCAGAGACTAGGATGAACTGGTCAACTTCCGGGGGGGAAACTGGTACTTAGGCTAGGCTAGGGGGGCGAACTGGCATGTGGGGAGAAACAACCAGCCACCCTACCAAGTACCATTAGGCCTACCCATTACGGCTGTGCCTTCCCAAACGACAGGTATACTGCACAGCATAATGAGTAATGTAGCAAAGGCTAGCATAGGCTAACGCTTATGTTACTTAGGCCTAACTGTTAGGCCTAGCCTAGTAACAACAGTTAGTCTACCCTACTGCGGTTTGTGAATGCTACCTGACAAAAAATCGTTCGATTATAACCTAGCCAAGGTCTAACGTTAGGCCTACACCAAAAGTTCTCGCGCATGAGTAAATCCCTATTAGCAGATCAACTCTCTCAATTAGCTACACTTCCACAACTTAGGTCTGCAGTGTACACCAACCTGTATTCGCCATGGCTCAATCCCCCTTGGTCACGTAGCTAGATCAGCGTGCTTATAACGTACGTTCAAACTCAACCTGAGATGATAATGTTTGCATGCTAGCTATTGCCGTCAAGCTGTACTATACTATGAACGTTCAGTGTTTCATACGGTCATACCACATAGGCTAGACACTCATACAATTTCAAGTTACGTATGAACAATGCATGTGCACAGTATACATGCACAGTACACAGTCACCACCAGTACCTTCACTGAAATGTTAGTAAAAGAGCTCCCCCTCCTTACATGGTCAGCAAGGCACATCAACACGTTGTGGCACCAGCGGGGAGAAGGGGTACCAGGGGCAATGATACCGGATCGTCGGTGAAGTCTGGCATCAGCCCCTCCGGCGAGAAGATCAAATTTCGTTGAGGAGCCATCATCCAAATGAAATTCTTGTACTTTTGAAGAAGCTTCTAGGGAGGATTTCATTTTTGTGTGTCAGAAGTGCACTCGCTTGAAAAAACTCGAGGCTCTGTTGGCTGCTTCTGAACTTGATAGTGAAAAGGATTGGGTTACAGTGCGAGAGGGACGCAAATCACAAGGGTCTACAAAAGAAGTTTTGGGAGATAGTGTCAAGCTTTCAAATTCTTATTCTGGGTTGTCAGTGGAGGAGGTTGGCGTCGGTAAGGAGGAACCAAATTCTGGTACCGATAGTGGTCTGTGGGAGGGAGAAAAAATTAGGGGGAAGACTTTGTTGATTGGGGATTCCATTATAAGGTATTCTGACAGGGAGTTTTGTAAGAAAGACAAAGGTAAAAGGGTTAGAGTTTGCTTGCCAGGTGCTCAATTTGAGGATATTTCAGCTAGGGTCAATCAAATTGTGGGGAACGAGGAAGTCGTTGCAGTTCAGGTTGGTACCAACAATCTCTGTAGGGATAGTCAATTTTTACTCAGGTCAAAATTTAAAGAACTGATCAGTAAACTTAAGTCCACACGCAGTAAGGGGGTTATTTGTGGTATTCTCCCTAGGTTTGACAGAAAGGTTTCTTCGGGTAAAATTGCGAGTTTGAACAAGTGGTTGCAAAACGAGTGTTCTCAGGGGGTTTCAAATTTGTTGATACATGGGCCAAATTTCATAATGAAGCGGGATCTATTCGCTAGAGAGCAGGGCTGCATTTGTCAGGCGTTGGGGCCAATGAATTGGGAAGGATGGTTACTAGGGCTGTGGAATCCCAGTTGTCAAACTAGTTTCAGGGCGAGGGTTATGGTGCTAGGAGTATCTCTGATGTTGGTTGTGTTGAGGGTCCTATTCAAGCTCACAGAGGTTTTAACCATATCTCAACTGACAGGGCAGTTTCTGGGATCAAAGTTGTGTTTGCTAATGTACGGAGCATTCTTAACAAGTTCGAAGCTTGCACAGATTTCCATTGACAATCCAGACATTGTTGGAGTTACTGAATCATGGCTCCATAGTGAGGTAAGCAACTCTGAAATTCAGGTTCCCGGGTACAAAATTTTCAGGCAAGATAGGATTGATACTGTGGGTGGTAGGGGTGGAGGGGTTTTATTGTTTGTCAAGGATAGTTTAAATTGTGTTGAAGTCACAACCAAGTTTTCCTGTGGGTTCTCTAACTGCTTGTGGTGTGAACTTAGCTGTAGCAATGATTATGGCACCCCCTTGCTTGTCGGTATTGTTTACCGTTCACCAAATTCTTGCGCTGAGAATAATCAGAGTTTGTTCCAAATTTTTAGAAAAATTTCTTCCAAAAAGGCTGTTGTGTTTGGGGATTTTAACTTTCCAGATATCGATTGGCATTCCTGTACTAGTGGGTTACATGGGAGGGATTTTCTTGAGGTTGTGACTGATGGTTTCTTTACCCAGCATGTTCTGTTTCCCACTCGTGAGGATAATTGTCTTGATTTGGTGTTAAGTACAGATGAGAACATGGTTAGAAATGTAGCTAATGGTAGTAAGATAGGGTCCAGTGACCATGACCTTATTTGTTTTGAGTTACATTGTTTCAGCAATCATGCTAGTAGTGACAAAAGCATTCTTGATTTCAGCAAGGCTAACTTTACTCGTGCTAAGGAGCTTTTAACCATTTTGGGCGGCCCGTTTGTCTCACTTGGGTCCTGCTGAGGCATGGAGTGTTTTCCGGGATGTTGTTTCTGACACGACAAAGTTGTGCATCCCACTTAAGAAAGCTGTGGTTAAAAATAGGCCAATTTGGATTTCTAGAGAAGTTCTTAGAGCAACTATAGGAAGAAACGTAAGTGTTGGCGTCGCTATAGGGCCAGTAAAAGTCCAGAAAACTTAGCAGCTTACAAGAAGCAGGAATTCTTAGTTAAAAATTTGGTAATTGGAACTAAAACTAGGTTTGAAAAGCAGTTGGCCAAGGAGGTTAAGATAAACCCCAAAACTTTTCATGCCTATGTGAGGTCTAAGCAGAAGCTTAAGGAGGGTGTGGGGCCTCTCAAAGGTGATGATAATTCTTTGGTTAGTAACCATCAGGACATGGCTAATTTGTTAAATGACTATTTTGTATCTGTTTTTACCGAGGAATCATCTTTGTTGGGGACGTGTAATGGTTCTGATGTCTCTACTTCAATCAGTTATGTCATTTCTCAGAGGAACAAGTTTGTAAAAGTTAAAGAGTTTGAAAGCTAGTAAGGCCCCTGGGCCAGATGGGGTCCACCCAGCCATTTTACGTGAATGCTCCGAGATTTTGTCAGTTCCTCTTTCCATCATTTTTCAGAAGTGTCTGGATTCGAGTTTTGTTCCTACTGACTGGCGGGTAGCAAATGTTACTCCAATTTTTAAGAAGGGGGATCGAAGTAATCCTTGCAATTACAGGCCTGTCAGTTTAACCAGTGTTGTGTGCAAAGTTATGGAATCTTTGATTAAGGATAGTTTACTTAAGTATCTTTTAGATAATGAGTTACTTAATCTGTCACAACATGGTTTCCTGCCAAGCAGATCTTGTGTTACTAACTTACTGAGCTTTCTTGAAGATGTCTCTTCATCTCTTGATTCTGGGTATGGCGTTGATGTCATTTACCTTGACTTTTCAAAGGCTTTTGATAAAGTTCCATTAGGTAGGCTAATGGTTAAGCTGCATAGTTTAGGGTTCAGGGCAATTGTGCTGATTGGATAAATTCATTGGCTTCATGGTAGATCTCAGAGAGTTGCTGTCAATGGTAACTTCTCCTCTTGGAAAGAAGTCACAAGTGGAGTACCACAGGGTTCTGTCCTTGGCCCACTTCTTTTCTTAATTTTCATCAATGATATTGATAGTTCTCTTACATCTCGTATAAGTAAGTTTGCAGATGATACTAAGCTTTATAGGAAAATTAGCATTTTGGATGATGCCTTACTGCTGCAGAAAGATCTGGATAGGTTATTTTCTTGGTCTCAGACCTGGCAAATGTCTTTTAATGCAGATAAGTGTAAGGTCCTTCATTTTGGTCCCAAAAGTTTTAGCTATGATTATAACATGAATGGTTGTGTTTTAAGTAATGTCACCTCTGAGAAAGATCTGGGTGTTGTAATTACTGGGGACTTAAAGTCATCAAAGCAGTGTGCAGCCACTGCTGTAAAGGCTAATAGAGTGCTTGGATTGATCAAGAGGAATTTCATCAATTTTAGTAAGGATATTGTACTTAATTTGTATAAGCAGTTGGTAAGACCCCATCTTGACTATGCAGCTCAGGCTTGGAGTCCCTTCTATGAAAAGGACAAGTTTGTTTTAGAGCAGGTTCAGAGGAGAGCCACTCGCCTCATTCCTGAGGTGAGAAATTTGCCCTATCATGCTAGGCTTAAACATCTTGGGCTTACCACCTTGGAGCTGAGAAGGATTAGGGGAGACATGCTCCAGGTTTTCAAGTTCCTTTGTAAAAGAAATCCCCTGCTGACTTGTAGTTATTTAAGGGTTCAAGGTAATTCTCGGGTGCGTGGGCATTGTAAAAAGCTTGAAAAGCCTTTTGCAAGGCTTGACATTAGGAAGTTTAGTTTCTCCCATAGAGTTGTCAAAGAGTGGAATTGTCTACCAGATTGGGTAGTTAACTCCCCCTCAGTTCACTGCTTTAAGGTTAACATTGACAGGTTTTTCCATGGCTGTGGTAGAATCTGATTGTTTGGGGCTGTAGTCAAGCTTTGGTGGTTTGACTTTTGATTAGGGCTTGGTCTTCAGGGCATCTTATGGGGCCTTGGCCCTCCTTTGCCCTTCAACCTGTTATGTTATGTTATGTTAAATTAAAAAAAAAAACATTTCAGCCCTACAAACTTCATTTTCTCCACCCCGACAACTCATGGCTTGCGCTTATGAAGTTACGAGAAGATCATATAGGGCTTAGGAGTACTGCGTTGCGCATCCCTCTGTTTTCCATCCAGGCGTCCATTTTACAGCTCTTGTTCCTAAGGTGCTGTTGTGCGCGCGTTTCGGTAACACCACGACTACCTTTTATCTTTTCCATCCAGTGCAACGCGCTGACATCAGATACTTAATATCTATAGTAGGCTATATAACTATTAAGTTTCCCATCCATTCTTAGGAAAACTGAACTTGTTTTGCTATAATCTCTAGATATTCAAAAATTCTGGTACCAAGGTACAAAGGAATTTTTCAATTTTCACCGTATAAAAAACGGACTACGAAACCTCAACTACAGTCTTGATTTGGTGCCCATATCAAACTGGGTAAATTTTTCTCAATGAACTACTAAACTTTCCAATTCTGCTACACAAATTAAACCATTTCTTTTTTCAAATTTTCTTTCAGGGACGTAGCTAGGAGGCGGGGCTGGGGAGCTTGACATTTTTTCACACTGAAAAAGTGAAAATACTTCGGATGAGAAGAACTGAAAACCATTTATATTAGTTGGGAGTTAGAGCAGTCACGTACTGTAGACAACTTCATGGGCGTCCGCAGAAATTTTTACAAGGGGGGCATGGGCGCAAATCCCGGGGGCAAGGGGGGCCTTCGCCCCCTCAAGTGAAAAAGTGGGGGCGGCAAATCGTAATTTGGCCCCCCAAAATTTGAGTAGACCTAAAAATATGGTCACAATTTTTCGTTTTTTTTTTCATTCGAAAAAAGTTTTTCTGAAGCTTTGAAAACGCCAGAACACAAGAGCTTCCGGGGGCTTCGCCACCTGGACCCCCACAGGGGCTTTGCCCCTGGATCCCACCAGGAGTCCTTAGGGGCTTCGCGCTCGAGGTGCCCGCCAAGCGTGCACAGTTTAGTACTCATGGGCACATCATAAGCATTTTCGCCCCCCCCCACTCTCAAACAGAGATTTGCGCCCCTGAGGGGGGGGGGCAAGGTCACTCATGGATGATTGAATTGTGAACACTATCTAAGTGGAGCGCCACCATAGGTTGGCGCGGAGCGTACAAGAAAATTTTGGGCCTTAAAAACCCTCCAGATGGTCGGAAACGACACTTGGCGAGTGTTATAAGCTGCATGTACCCAGCCCTGAAACAGGAATTTCAAGCCTGTACTTTTTAGAATTTTTAATGTAAAATATATTTGAAGGGAAATCTGCCTCTCGGTCATAGCTTCGCACGCCTATGCACGACAAAACTTACAGCTGTCTGAGTCTATAAAGGCCTATATTCGTTACCCAATTAGGAATCATACCCCCCCCCCCCCCACACACACACACATATTCACCTTGCATATCCCAGTTACATCCGCGCGTCGCCACTTGAGATCAGCACGGGACCAAACCAAGACCAACGCATTCATCAATAGTCGGATGCCATATGCACGCTACATACCTGACAACTAGTAAAATTTTGGCAAAGTTTTTACAATTACAAATTTCCAATAGAAATCACGAATGATGGACCCCAAATTACGATTTCACTTTTCAGAATAGGCATACCATCTTCTCTTTTGCAATTCCTGGTCAAATGTCCGCATATTTCACTAGTAGAAACTGACGCTGTGAGTGAAGATATTTTGATGATTTATTTTTATTTTTTTTTATTTCAATTTTTAATTAATTTTTTTTCACAAGTTTGATTTTTCCAGGGCCCCCTTGCCCCCCTCCCTTCCGGACGCCCGGGGACAACTTCATCAGTCTAGTAGATCTTAAATTTAGCCAAGAATTGCAATAGAACAACAAATGGCCTACTTGCATTTTTCAATTCCGTGGTGTGTTTTTTCCCCGAAAAAAGGTGCAAAACCATTTCATTCAATATTAATGGTACATTTTATCTGATACTAATTTTCTGATCGTTACCACATATAGAAAAGTTTTGTACAAAAACGATCATTTGCTCATTTTAAACCAAAATTTTTAAATTGCTCTAATTGAGGTAAGCTTAAAGGGCAGGGGCAGTCATCCCGATTTGAATTAGTGTACTAGACTGTCCAGTTTCATGATTGGTTGTTGGGAGTCATGTGACAACTTACATTTTTTCTCTTCAAATTTGAGTACCCCGAGTACTGCATTACTAGCGAAAAACCGAAAAATACCATATGCGCCCACACACTCTAACGCATTTTTGAGGCTTATATGATCGAAACTTTTCGATATGAGGTGCATGGCCCAATGACCCCCTGCGTATGCCACTGCTCTATACAGATACTATAGAACACGTATACTCAGTGGCGTAGCTACTGGGGGGGGGGCAGGGGGGGCAAGTTGCCCCCCCTGGAAAAATTTTTGGGGAAATTTGTTGAAAATGGGGAAATCTGATGAATCTTTTTATTATTACAAAAAATTCTCAAAACTTTTGGTAGAATAAGAAATTGTGAGACATTTCTCATACATAATTCGTATTTTCATGCAACAAATTAACTCAGATTTCGTCAGTGTCGCATGAACCGGCCCAGTTTGCGTTCCACAGAAAAGTCCTCTCCGCGTAGCAGATTGAATGTTCTCTTGTGCTTGTATGAGCACGGGGGTTATGATCAGTGCATGTCAGTGCACAGGAAGCTGTTATTCAGGTGATACTTTGAGAATTCAGTAAAAGGATGTGAAAACTGACAAGTCACTACCGTAGACCCCGAGGTTGTTATGTTCTTCTACAACCAGCAGTAGCTGTACGATTTTACTCTGTGTACATAACGATGGATGGGGCTGAAACATTCCATGGCCAACGATAAACTAGAAATTAGAATTGGCGGGATCCGTTGACACACTTAGATTTTGTTACTTAGCCTAATCCTTGGAGGCTTTCAAGCTAGTTCGGGAAAATAGCTTTCTGCTCACTTTGAGTGTAACAATAAATGGACAATAAGTACCTTGTAGCCTACTACACTTAACAGACTGCTTTTCTAACAGGATATCCTGTGTGATCGAGCCACTATTAGGCCTCCTTAGTGGCGTGCAAAGGGGAGACCATTGGGCCATTCCCCCCCCCCCCTCACAGATGCCATTTTTTCTTTGTTCTTAAAAATGCGTAGTCTAACTTTATTAACACAGATTTTACTTCAAAAGATAGCATATTTTGCACCAGATTGCTTATAAGGACATCGAATTTTCAGAAATTTTCAAAGGGGAAGGATTGTCCCTGCAAGGTCTTTCAGTGATGCCAACTTTTTTTAATTCCTACAAATAGACCTAGTGATGCCATCTTTTTTTAATTCCTACAAATAGACCTAGGCAACTTCTGTCAAATTCCAATTTTTACTTAAAAAGGTAGACTCTGTTTCCCACTGGTGGCATCGATAAAAAGACTACACGTTTAAATTCTCTTTACAAGCATAAGTACGCTATTTTGACCATCTGAGGGGTCTGACTTTTCGAAATTTTCTTTACGCTCCGCGCCAACCAATGGTGGCGCTCCGCTTAGATAATCTTTATGACAAAATAACATTTTGTGGCCAAGAAAAACCACAAATACCGATCAATGCTCTCTTATTTTGACTCCTAAAAGTGAGCAAATTTAATGACAAGTTTTTCTTCGCAAGGTAGCATAAATTGGCATAGGGAAATGCATGTCAAGACACAAAAGTTTCAGTTTTATCCTCATGAACCACCACGATTCAACTTTTAACACTGTTCCTGTCAAAGTCGAAAATCTTGCACCATTTTGCATCTAGGCTCCTTGAAAACGTCAAAAAATTTCCGGACACCCCTCCCCTTAGACCATACTGCATGCCGCTCCCCCTTCAGAGAAATCCTGCGTACGCCACTGCGTTAGTACATACAAATAAACCAGATATTGTTTACCAAAATAGTATACTTTGTTATTTCCGATTGCTCTATGTTTTACTTTAAGAGTTAATGCAGGTAATATTACAAATTGACATGGTAATGTTGTTATACTTGTAAGTTTGCAAGTTTCATATGAAATACATACACATTGACCGGGAAAAGTTTTGGGGAAATTTCATACCTTTGCCCCCCTTGGAAAAAATCCTAGCTACGCCACTGCGTATACTGTCCATATTTCCACTATCGTGGGTTCATCTTCGCCTCTGTTTGGAGAATTCTGAAATGGATGATGTCACTGACACTGTTTTGGTATTATTATTCAGCAATCCTAACAATAGATCTATGTATATAATTTGATCATTATCCTAGTAGAGTAATACATTTTTAAGGCAGAGACCACAAAGTGTACTCCGTACGTTGCTGGTATGCGTGCCTTTCTTCAAGGATTCTTTCCTTTTACATGATTTATTTTTAAGAAGAATAAATGTAGGGTGGGAAGGTTCCTGGTGGCCATGGTATTATTGCGGCTTTAGTTAGTTACAAGTATTTGAATTGACATATTTTTAATGTATTACTTTATATTTGAGACTACTGTGTACAGGCCTAATTGTGGTTATATATATCTTCAAAATGAGTGTTCTCAATCGAGAGAGTAAAAAGAAAACGAAAAAATGTTCTGCACGCTGCGGTCCAACCAATGGGGGAGTGGCTCCGCTTAGTGTTTCACTGAAATGTGAACAGTTAACTGAACAGAGTATTGCAGACTTGCACATTTTATTTCGTTTTGTACCAATATAAGGAATCATTTCTGATCACTTTGTTAATTTTATTCTAATGGAGCATATTATTGCAAATGAAATCTCAGAATAGCCACTGCTTAGAAGCGAGAAATGTCATTTCGGGCTGTGACGAAGGGTAGCGATTTTTTAAAAGTTTTCTGTGGACTCCGCGCCATGTGGCGCTCCGCTTAGATAGTCTTTCGCGGAAGGATTACATTTTTCGGGCAAAATATTTCGAGCCCCACAAACTGAAATGCTTTCGGACACTTTTGTTTTCTGTCTTAAAATTCCCTAAAAATATAAGCTCCACATTTTCAACATATGTTAAGAGGAAGCCAACGTTTTCGGGAAATTTATTAGTATCGCTCTGGTCTTCATGCACCAACATGATGATATTCTGTAACCACAAGTCGCCCCGGTGACCTACTTTGTGATAGAAAGGTCAGATTATTCGTGGAAAACCTAAAATTCATAATAAAATTAAAATGCTTTTTTTTTAATATAAACTGCAGTTTTTCAAATATTTTTTCAAAAATGGCAAAATGTTTTCGGAAAATTTTCATTTTCGGTTGATACCCCTTACAACGAAAAACCCAAGCCAAAGTAAATCACCTCGACACTCTTCTTAGTTTTGCTTTTAAAAGTAAGATCCCTTCATAAAATCCAACAAATTTTCAATTTCACCTAAACAAAAAGCCACATTTCCTTTCTTTAAATTCCAAAGTTTCCACAAACTTTCCCCAATATAAGCCCTTAGTTATCATCTTGATCAAACAACTTAAGTTAAATTAAAAAGGTTAGGCAAATTAAAGTTACAGTTTCGTCTGAGCCCATATTTCTAATTAGACCTACAATAAAATGCGTAGTCGCAAACGAATTTCAGTCGCTCATAACGTCAGCTTTTTGGATTTGATCATAATGAAGGGCAGAATCTTCAGCAAACACCCACGTATATTTAATGGCCTTTACTAAAGCAAAATTTGTTCCAAAAATTCAACTGAAAATTTTCTGTGAAACATGCTCCGGATTTTTAAATTTTTGTTAAGAAAGCCTAAAATTTCGGCGCGATAGATGCGCCTAAAATTCTGCCGTTCACTTCCAATCGGAAACCCATGACCTTTGTAGGGGCTTCGAAATACTGGCTCCCTGTCAGGAGAATTCCAGCGCCACCCCTATGCACAGCCTCACAGTGGGCTCGTTCGACATCCCATATTTTTAAATGTGGAAACCCGTGTCGAACCCGTAGTCTGCGATGAAGGCGGGGAGGCTGATGTACGTCCCCTCCAATTAATTTTGTGGGGGACGATCATATGAAATGTTTTTTGAGGCATGGAGTTAAAATAAATGAAACCTTATCACAATTTTGAACATTGGTATAATTTTCTTTAACAGTTTACCCCTAAACTTAAAAACAAAAACAAAAAATACCAAAATAATTAAGAAATCGAGCGTTATACACGCACCTTTTTCTTCAAGTACATTTTGCCCTTTCCATATTTGTTGGTTATTTTAAGGTAAACGTGTCACGTGTCAATATGAAGCCTACATAGTTACTATCTATTAAAGGCTCGATCCTATCTCATTCAGAGCACTATACCTGGTATCAGGCGCGTAGCCAGGATTGTGTCGTGGGAAGGGTTTTGGTGTTACGCGGGGGGGGGGGGGGGGTGCTGGGGCACGACATGAGGGAAAAGTCTAAGGACAGAGAGAGAAAACGCTATTTTAGGTGTTTTTGCATTGCAAGGTTGGGTCATGGGGGGTTGTTCCTACCCCCCGCCTCCCAAACCACCCTCGTGGCTACGCTACTGTCTGGTATCAAGGGACATGTATGCCTACAGAAAGGAACTGACAAAGGCATCTTGGAAATTATTATTTTGATAAGATTTGTTTCAAGATTGAGTAGAAATGGTTATTGATGGTCATTGATGAGTCCCACTCAAAGTTTTGACAAGATTCCGTTCGTACCCCAATCGACTAGATTTTTTGGAGTATGTTTTCAGTACAATTAATGTGTTAAAAGAAGGATTTAAGGTCACATCAAGTTATGATATGTTAGAGGGGTTCTTATTCTAAGCGTTACGGTGTAATTTGTATTGAAATCCGATATGTGGTTCTCAAGATATGAGCAGGTTTCGTTTCGTTTATTACCGTCTTTATACCTCCCAGGAGGTGTTAGAATCAATTGATACAACTGATGAGCAACACATACAAATAGCAGATAACCACAAGTAATCAAAACAAAATATAGGCCTTCATTAAAAAAAAAAAGAAGAACATTCAAATCTAGTCACCAGCTCCCAACAGAAAATAAAGTAGCCTAACTAACTAACTAACAAAAGCTGATTAAACACAAAAAGTACAAACCTATGGCGAGACACACATGTCTACCCATATTCAAAGAAACTGCATATGTCTATTTTAAGTGATTAGATATAATACTACAGAATGTGGCTAGTTCCCTTTGGACCCTCTAGTTTCTTGATGATAAAAGCTGAGCCTTTTTAAAGTGTTTGGTCCCACCCTGTAATTACGTTTCAAATAGTACTTTCTATCCGACTTAAATGCCCTACACTGAAAAAACAACTTTATCAAACAATTCAAGTCTAATATCTAACGGCAATGGCAAATACAATTTAGAAAGAAGACTATATAAAGCTAAGTCCTCCAACTTGATTTACCTGTTAAGCCATATGTTTAATTATTAAAGTTGTTGTTGTAATTGAAAACAACACCCAGATAGGTGTAATCATCCACAACTTGAATATCTTGACTCCCAAAGCTGAAGGTAGGCGTTTTCCTAATTTTACTTTTCGAAAAAATAACCATTTTAGTTTTACTTACATTAACCGACAAGTGCCAAAGATCACAATAATCCTTCACAACATTCAATCCAGGTTGAAAATCAACCCCATTTTCAGCAAGAACTATGGTATCGTCAGCATATAGCAAACAAAGAAAAGCGTACAAAGGAAATTTAGGATTTTAAAACCTCCCAGATGGCTGGAAATGGCACTTGTCAGGTGTATTTGTCCCTAATTCTGGTGAGAAAAATTTGTGATTTTTCTAAGATTGAAACACACTTTTGAGGTTTCTGATAAGCTCAGTTCATTACTCCACTGGACTATATATCCTAGGATCGCAAATTCGGAATCCTGCTGAATGTTGCAAGCAGCTGTTCCAGTGCACTCCTGAGTGAGGTATATTTCAGAGGCGTAGGGGAACATTTCAGTTTGAGGGCAGAAGATTAAACCCGAAAAATGTAACTCTGCCCGTAAGACAGTTGAAAGCGGAGCGCAACCACTGGTTGGCACGGAGCGTCGAGAAAATTTGAAAATTCGTACCTCTCAGACAGTCAAAAAAGACATTTCGTAGGCATGAAAAGGGGATCCAAGCAGCCGCTTTTTTAAGTCTCAATTGCAGATAAACGTACGTTCGTTCCAAACTAAAATTCAGCCAGAAAGACTAGCCGTAGCGCCACCATTAGTTGGCGCGAAGCGTACAAAACATTTTTAAATATCCGACCCCTCAGACAGTTGAAAATGGCATTTCCCGGGCTTATATGGGGATCTAAGCAGTCGCTATTTTGAGTTTCCTTTTGTTAAAAAATGATCGCTTGAAACTTAAATTCTGCTATGAAGCGGTCTAAGTGGAGCCCCACCATAAGTTGGGGCGAAACGTACACGAAATTTTGAAAAATGTGACCACTTCAGACAGTCAAAAATGTCATTTCCTATGCTTATACGGGGTCTTAGAAGTCGCTATTTCGAGGTTCTGTTTGCACAAAAATGTTCACGTAAAACTAAAATGCTGTTAGGAAGACCATCTGCGCGGAGCTTCACCAATTGTTGGCGCGAAGCGAGCACAAAATTTTGAAAAACCGGACCCCTGAGACAGTCGAAAATGACATTTCCCAGTCTTATAGGGGGATCTAAGCAGTCGCTATTTGAACAGAAAATTACCAGATAAAATATATCACTACCAATCGATGAAATGGTCCCGCATATTTTCGGGGGAAACTACAAACCGGAATTGAAAACATGCTAATGAATTTTACTCTATTGCGATTCTTGGCTAAATTCAATTTATATTGAAAAAATTGTGTGTCCGAACTTTCGACTATATATGATTCAACTTTGGAAAAATAGGCCTATGGGGATCTTAGCAGTCGCTTTTTTGATCAGAAGAATCAGGTAAAAATGTACTACTACCTTGGATGGAACGAAGTAGATGATTTTTCTTCTATTAGTAACACTTTTTGACAGAATTGTCACGTTACAAGGTGTGTTAAAATGAATTTCCAAGCAGACTTACGGGAAGACATTCTCACCCTGCATCATTAAAGTATCGAAAAACAAATTACCCGATTTCCATAACCATTGCCCGTATTTGGCTCTAGAGCAGGATAGATGGCAAACTTTTGGGCATCTGAACACCCTCCTGTCCATCCGTTGAATTAATTTGGCAATTGAAAACGTCCCAGCATTTTTTTAACCTTTGCCCGAATATTTGACCATTTCGAGCAAATTTTTGCAAGAATACAGTGTGAAGTTGAGATTATGAAAACTTTTTTTTCACATTCTACCCAAATGTGTCGCAGATCTTTTTTATTTTCCATGAAACTTGTACTTTAAATACATCGTCTTCTGTTTTTCGGCAAAGATTTTTTTCTTTTAAGCCGCAGGCTTCCCAAATGTGTCGCGATTTTTTTTTTTATCTCTTAACCTTTCGTAACTATGTTACCTTCACTATGATACTTTTCCATTTTCGGGCAAATGCTTGAAAGAATTTGGATATTAGACAATTTCGGGCATTGTGTTGTGATTATCTGTGAAGTAACGGTCAAAGCTTTTTGAGCTAGACCCAAATATTCTGCCCACCACACCAAGTATGAATTTGGAACGATTTTGTGCATCCCCAGGAATTGAAAAAATCCCACATGAGGTAGAAACATGCCAGATGCTAGTAGCACACTTTAATCCACACCAATTTTAGCCACTCCAAATCTTTTAGAAAATTATCCATCCTGAAACCTGACGTGTAAGAAGTCAAGAGATTCAGACGATATGAAGCCTGTCACAGTCTACCTGAATTTATTCCGAAATTTAGAGTGGGACACAATTGCAGAATACCCTGCAACTGTTTGAAGGGCGAAAATAAACTCTCTTACAAGGTTATCGTTAATGTGGGGGTCCAGGGGCGAAAACCCTGGAAGCTTTGCAACTTTTGCACTCTGAAAAGTAATATTTGAGCCAAAGAATAACCGAAATGTGATAAAAGCAACTTAAATCTGTTTAATTACTTTTGAAAAATTTATTTTGCGACATTCAGTTATGGGGGGGGGGGGGGCAGGCCCCCAAAAAATCATAAAAAATTATTGGGGCCAGGCCCCCCTCCCCCCCCCCCGCCGCTTCCGCCGCCTTTGCCCACGTTACACAGAAAATGATCACACGGCTCAAAATTATGTCTTACACAAGATTTTGCATTATCATACAAATTTTTGATCACTTGAAGAACCTTACCAGTTATGTTATTGGAAATAAGCGTAGACTACAAAAACGCCCGCTGAATCAAATCAAATGCTTTTCTGTATTCAATGAATGCACAATAAACTACCTTTCTCTTTTGTAAGTATAGCTCAACTATAGAATGAAGTACAAAAATATGGTCTGAAGTTGAATAGTCATGCCTTAAACCAGCTGGTTCCCCCCCCCCCCCCCCCCAAAAAAAAAAAAAAAAAAAAATCCGGTGTAAGATAGATAAGTTTATTCTTTCATTCAAAATGGCAGTGAACAATTTACCAATTAAACAGCTTACCAGTGTGATATCAGGGTAGTTGTCAACCTCATGAATTGAACCCTTTCCCTTAAAGAGAGGTTTTATTATTCCAACAGTCCAATCATAAGGAACCTTCCTTGATGTTAAAACAACATTAAAAATAGTAGTTAACAGTGCTTGTACTGCTGGCGGGCCATATTTCAAAATTCATTAATAATAAGATCTGTTTCTGGTGACTAATTGTTTTCAACCGTTTAACTTGAACCCGCACCTCATGTGCAGTGATGTCCCTATTAAGATCATCATTGTAAGCAGTAGTACCGTACTCAAGCAGCTGTCATTCTCGACATTATAATAAGTATTTGAGACATTCAAATTTTTAAAATAATCCATAAATGTATCAATTGATATATTGGCTCTTTCAAAAGGTTTATTACTTGCATTATTTATAACATCCCAATAACAACCTGGATTATCGGATTTCATGGCCCTATTTTTTTTTTTCATGAAAGGATCCAAAATAATCTATCTTTGCATTCCTCGAAATCTGTCGATAGTTCCTTGTAGCAACTTTTAAGGCTTCATTGTTTTCAGATGAGTTGTTTCGTTTACATAACTTCTTACAATTATGATAATCAGATCTGGACCTATTAGAATCACTATTAAACCGTTTTTTTAAAGTGATGTCGACAATACTGCTTACGACTAACATTCTGGTACACCAACATGCCAGTTCTGTTGGCAATCTCTAAATACATAGAGTTCCGAAATCTCCGACCACATTATCAACCACGTAAAGGTAAAGTTGTCACGTTGTCAATAAAAAGTGAACTTGAAGCAAGCATATATGACATCACATCCCCAGATTTATTAACAGTCTTTTGTTTTCTTCAAACTTCACAACCAATTTTCTCCCCAACATTCCCATATTATCAAAATGTGATTAGTGGCATGAAAACTTTACAAACTTTGCACCCCCCACAGGGAGATCCCTATTAACTTCAAGGTCACAAAACAGTCTAAACACCAAAGGGAAAGGGAGCATTCTTTGCCAATGTGAGGAAGTGACGTAACCTCTGCTGCTCTAAGTCTACTTTGGTATACAAATCTGACTTCACAAACTGATATCTCGACAAGTACATGTCCGACCTGAATGAAAATTTTACTACATGGTGTAGATTTGGTAACCTCTTTAACAAGTAAAAAACTAAATTTTTGGTTAAACTTACCCTTTAATTATCAAGGCATCTCAAAAGTATCTGTAATATTCATCAGCCTTATTAGGTTGATTGCTCCTGTGCATAGGATGATAGGTGTGATTGTGAAGGATTCAAGAATGCAAAGCATGGGACTTCTTGAGACTTTTTTCCTTTTGTAAAGTTTAATTTAATAAAAACTGAAAGTTTTACCAGGCAACAGATTCACCTTATTGACAAGCACATGTCATGCATGGTGCAGAGTGTGCGTGTAACGTTTGTAACGGGACTTTTTAACAACTCTCTATCACTTTTGCAATAAAATCACTTACTAATGACCTATATGTTATTATCATTTTGTGGTCTGCGTACGGTAGAAATTTTAAAAAACCGAATTATGACATAACAATTTAATTAATAATGAAATCTAGCTTTGATCATACCAGTGAAAATTTCATCACATGTATAGCCTACTATAAATAAGAAATGCTAACGAGACATCCATGAAACACAACCGGCATTGAATAAAAAAAACAGTCACCAAGGAGACCGTCTATCACACAGGATGAAATATTATTTTACATGCAGCGTCAATTCGAACCATGGCACAGTCTAATGACGCTACCTAAATTAAAATATGAAAGAGTTTCTTGAGGTTTCTAAATCTCAAGTCAGTTTAATCGAACGAACGCTTTCTCGTAACCCAGAAATATAAATGATTCGATCAGGAATGTCATGATCACTGCAATAGCTAAATGAGATCAAGAATTAACCTGACAATGTTTTGCGACCCCAATCATCAATTGACCTTCAAAATTCCGGTTTGATCTGGGTCTGTTCAATAGGTGAACACCATTTTTAGAGGCGTAACCATATACCTGGCTGTCAGTTTATAGTCAGTGTTGAGTAATGCCGGAACGCCAATTCGGTATGAAGCGGTTGTCTTTATTTTCTTTTTTTTTCGGCCGGGGAAGAAGCTCTACCAGGGTATAGACTCTACCTTGTTCATCTAAAATAAAACTAAAAATTTACAACAAGGTGATCAAAGTTATGACAATGCACGATAAAATTAGAAGGGGGTTTCATCGGATTTGTTCAAGGACATTAAAAATAATGAGCGACTACATTCTTTGCCCTCCACACCTCTTTGACAGTTGTCTGATCCTAAAAAAATTGGATTGCGAAATATTTAAGTTATTATGGTGTTTGACTGAGTGTCATCGTCTTATGTATATGGCTATACAGAAATTTGCAATAGTTTCTGAAATAAGTTTAATACTTTAACCATTGAATTATTATCTAAAATAAATTGCTTGATAGAGATCACTCTGAAAAAAGGTGGCGCTCAACTCCGAATGAAATAAGCCTATAAGCATGCATACGTAGCTCACGACCTGGCGAGAATTGGCAATGCATTTGGTCAGCTTTGACCATATAGGAAGTTGCTGTTTTCCTGTCGAGACTTTTCTCTTTTTTTCTCTACTTTAAATTTTGTCTTTACTTTTGTGTATTGACTTCTTTGAGTTCCTACATTTCCTTCACTATCTTAAGCTGTTTTGGTAATCATGCTTACCGTAAACTTTCAACTGTGTCCTATAAACGCCCTTACTGGGTATATATCACATACATGCTCAGGTGTGTGAAAGTCCCACCCCGAAGGTTTTTGTTTTCGGGACTACAATTGGTATTTAAGGTTTTTGGTATTGGTATTGGTAAGGTTTAAGGTTTGGTATTTTAGGGCTTTGTCGAAAGCTCTTCACGTGTGGCTTTTGTTCTATTCAGCCAGTCTAGAGCAGGACCGCACATGTTTGCCCTTAGAGGGCTTACTTGTCCATTTGGGACGTTTAACACAACATAACATAACATAACAGGTTGAGGGGCAAAGGAGGGCCAAGGCCCCATAAGATGCCCTGAAGTCCAGGCCCTAAACATTTGACTCATCGAAGATCCAATGCCAGAGTGAGCGTGGATGAACACCGGCGAACTTCGCCTTCTCTTTTCGACTAGTTCTCAGAGGTAACGAGGCAGGCGAGTAATAATCTCTCCCAATCCTGCTCCCGGGACCGCCATTTAACGTCCCCATCCGACGGACGTGAGCGTATCCCCAGTCTTTAGCCACTTTCCCAAAGGCTGGAGGGGGTGGAGGTTATACTTGCTCTGCACCACTGCTCAACAGCTGTGTAGCTCCTAAAGTGAGCACAACTCCTTCGGGAGTAAATGTTTGGTTTTCGCCCCTTGGCTCTTCGCCAGCCTGGGAGAGTCGAGGGGACTTTTAGAAAAAAGCCCACAATTGGTACTTAATTCTTTTGTAAATGGTTCCCAATTCTGAGGAACCACTTACAAAAGAATTGAATCAGCATATATTCGGTATTTCGTTTTAGTTTTCTCTATTTTCATGGGGTAAAATTCCCAGGAATGACCGTTTCCAGCGATCTGGGACTTATTTTCGGTCACATATTTTGCACTTCGTGTAAACATAGTGGCGCCATGGAAGATAATCTGTCTACAGGTTTTGCCCCTTCCTTTGCAAATTCCTGGCTTTACCTACCTCAATACACCCTCTTCCTTTATCAAGTTGTACAAGGACGGCCGTCTGTTTCAGAAATTGAAGGGGGACATTTTCACGAAAGACAGGCGGGTTACCAGGAACTCTGACTTGGGGAGGGTCGTGCCAACGAAGAGTTAGGTTTTTAGTCAAAGGTGACACCATAGGATAATCACTGTTTTCAAGGATCACGTGGCATTTCAAACCTGTAGTAGATATAGTTGGGGAGCTAGCACCCTAAACATTTACACTATCGGAAATGAAAGGTTTGAAGGTCCCATTCTCTTAAGGATACCTTGGCAATAAAAGGCACCCATTTCTTGAGTTTCTCATTCGGGACCATAAGAACAGGTGGGACCCTAAAAGGTCCCCAAAAATGACAATCAATTACACTTTTGAGAACATCTATAATATTAAAAAACACTGCAAGTACCAAAACCAGTTAATTGAAATACAAAACTTAAGAAAACGAAATCCGGGGCTTTCACCATTTGCAAAGGGTTCAAAGTAGGGCTCAAGTAGGGTCTCAATTACACTTTTGATAACAAAGCCGAAACTGATACCGTTTCGTCTCCACTCCATCACTGGTCGTACAAATGTAATTTAAGAAACGATTTTCTGGTGCATTATCGTTTAAGAAGGGCCCAAATGGACCCATTTTAACTTGTCAGAACAAAGTCAATATTAATTACTGTAGAATCGATCCACTTACATCAAAGGTTTCCAAAAATGATACTTAAAAGTTAAGATCGAAATGACTGGGGAGATGGTCTCATAAAGAGGACCCAACCATGGGCCCAAATAGGGTATCAATTACTCTTTTGAGAACAAAACTGACATTGACTTTTTTGTTATCCCCACACATCACTTGACACCAAAACATTACATGAGAAAGGATGGCCCTGCGCATTCTAGCTTAAGATGGGCTCAAATGGACTACATGGTGCTACACAATACGCGATTACCCTTGCCAGGAAAACGCCGATATTTAACACTTAACACTTACATCTCAAGTTTCAAGTGTACCAAAGAACTTGATCAATAGGTCCTCGCGACAGGTGTTCGGGTTCCCGATAGTGTAAATGAGTAGGGGGCCATATATAGTTCCCAACTAATAGTCTAGCGGTGTGGTCGCGGCTCGTGCTTTGCCCATGCGCGCGAAGGGCGCCAAAATTTTTCTTTTCTTTTGAGAGTTTCTATCTTTTTTCTTTCCAATACAGCATGGAACTTTGAGCAGGGCATTGAATAGCAAAGCCAGTCTTTAATGCAGATGGTTATTATAGCGTTTTCCCTTTGAACGATTTTGTCATGATAAAGAGAAAACTTGTCAGTTAGAGTTCAAAATCGAGTATACCAATTTTCACGTTAGAAGTGTTTTTCTGGAAGCCAAGGATGATGCCAAGCCCTAAGGGACGATGTACGGGAAGTAACTTCGAGCGTTTCCCCAGCTTCGACTGAAAAAGTTCACTGCTAAAAGTTAATTCTTATAAACAGTGGCATAGCTAGACATTTTTCCAGTGAGGCAAGCACCCAAATTTTCTATTTTTTTTTTAAAAAGTGTGAACACCACTGTAGTAGGGACGTGATTTGCGGCGCTAGAAGCGCGCTGAAAATTTCGCCCTTCAAAACAAATATTTGAAAAATGGGGCTTGTATTGGAGAAAATGTTGGGGTTCTTGACTTCCCGTAATGAAATTCGAAAATCACGGTGACTTATTAAAAATCTACATTTCCTAATGGCAAATCTGAGATTGTACGGCAACCAAACATCGCTGTTGATACACAATGATATCTAAGGCCGACGAATTATGGCTCTCCGACTACATTTCAAAAGTCAAGAGGTTATATTAGAAAAAAATTGGAATTATATGAAAAAAATGATGAAAATAGCACTGTAGTTACCGGTGTGATGTGATGATCTGGTGTCACATATGGCAAATTTCTGACTTTCATTGCCAGAGCTCGAAAAGTTAACCAAACTGAAGGTATGAGCGAGCACTACTGCATTAAGATTTACAATTTGAGGCGCGCGAGGCGCGCGGAAAATTTCGCTTTTTAAACAAATAATGACAAATATGGAGGTTTTGTTGGAAAGAACTCGGAACTTCATGAAAGGAGAGTTAGGAAACCACGCTGTAGTTGACTGATGTCACAAATGGCACATTTCCCAAATTTGTCATTTTTCAGGGCCAGGGGGCAACCGCCCCTGCAGCTACGCCACTGCTTTTAAAGAATATATACTTGGTTCAACTTTGACTGATGAGTCTTACACGGAAGAATGCCGACATTTGGAAGGGAATACATTTGCCATGTAGTAAAATCCAGCTGGCAGACTCACCAAGGACAGTCATGAAAGGATACACGACATGAGTGTTTTTTTCTGTAAAATATTCCAGCAATCTGAAGCCGCGTCCTAAGTGTCCTTAATGAACCAGTTTGGAAACGCAAGAATTTGGGGTTTTGTTCAAAAATACTGAAAATATTTGGATCATGTTAAGATAATTGAAGAATGTTACAAGTTCTCACATCAGACAGCTTCATTTTACCCACCTAACTTATTCCTAGCCCCTCCCAAACTATCTTGAGATCTTCCTTGTGCATATGCAAACCCTATTACATTGTTCACAAAATTATTCAGAGGAGCTTGCAAGTCCATAACAGTAATTAGTGAACTCGTTGTCTATGAGTTAAATAATGTCAGCTACCCAGCACCTTTGGAATTTGATGCTAAAGATCATTTAGCAATTAAGAAGTTTGTTTTCTCCTAAAAATATACTTACGTGAAAAACCAAAGCATCGGATTTGGGGAAATAATTCCCTTTAAATACCCTGAACTTATCATTGAGTCACTTGAATTGATGTTTTATACACAACATTATGTTGTGTATGAATACAGAAGCTTCCAGAGAGCAATAAAAAGAGAACTTTCATCGAGTTTTTATCTGTTGTTTTGGCAGAATAACGTATGCACGAACTACTAATAAGGCTGTTTGTAAAAAAAAAACTATACTTTTATGAAATTAATATATCTGAATCTCGCGTTTAAAACCAAATGCATCTGTAAAGAAAGCGCAGCGCGGGAAAATTTTTTATAATTTAAGAACAAAATGCTCCAGAAATTAAGAAGATTACGTCACATCAACCGCAAAATATATTGGCAAGCTTACCAATGAAAACAAGAAAGTGAACCAGTCGGCTACAAATATTTTCTCTTCATACTTCAAGTATTTTTTTTGGGGGGGGGGGGGGGCATTTGACCCCCTCAAAAATATTGGTTGGGGGGGCATGTTCCCAAGGGCGGATATAAGGAAATTCTTTTGGGGGCAAACTCAGCTTGAGACCAAGACGTCTCACATAGTATCAGGGGTAGTCGTGCAAAAATATTTTTGGGGGGAGGGGCATGAGAAGTGGTGACTAACTGCCCAAAAGACTATCCAAGCGGAGCGCCACCATCAGTTGGCGCGGAGCGTACAGAAATTTTTGAAAAATCGCGACCTCTCAGATAGCCAGAAATTGCATTTGCCAGGCTTGTATAAGTAGAACTTAAGCAGATGTTATTTTGAGCTTTAGGGATGATATCTTGCCCCTAAGGCAAATTAAGTTTTTACACTTAAATTGCTCGGGATGCACTTATGGTAACAACATATAATATCACAGTTAAGTTGTATAAATATGGTGTTAAATTTTAGAGAAAACAACTAAACATTACCCGCATCAATGTGAACACATGACATCACGCCAACTTGTTGCAAGTTCACTCTTTGTAGAAAATATGTCAACTTCAATTCTAATATCTCGAGAACAAACATGGGAAATGAGTAAAAATGTCACCAGTAAGCTATGCCTAGAATATGAATTCCTCTTCAAAATATCAAACATAAATTTGATTCTGGACTTTTTTGTTTTAAGGAGCTGCACACCCGCCTGAAAATTAAAATCATGACTTTTCGAATCATGTTAATTCTTATGACCAGTGGTCGAATGAGCCTGTAAACATGAACCGGCCGCACAGAAGCGTTGATAGCGCTACCAGCACCAATTACTGATTCAGTACTGCTATTGGTGCTGGTAGCAGTATCAACGCTTCTGTGCGGCCGTTACTGGGTTAAAATTTCGATACAATTGCGAGCTTTACCCTTGACAATTACGCATTAGTTTATATGACATAATATATGACATTTGTATGAGATAGAAGGCTGGGATAGTTTGACCAGATTAAGAAAAAGGCTACTTTTTATTCATGTCATATCGAATAACGTTATTTTTGGAAAATTGAAGACCATGCTTTGGAAACGGTAAGGGGAAGGGGGGAGGGGACAAGTGCCCCCCGTGTCCCTATGGCGAGCCGCTAATGCCTGTCCCCCCATGATCGTCGCCCGTGAAGTCGTAAACACGCAATGTGTAAGTTGTCCCCATAACTAAAATACCTTTGAAATGTCGAAGGTCTACCAGTAAGGCCATAGCTACATGAACGTGGGACGGCCGTTTTGAATAAAATCTTTGCTGTAGCTTATAACACGTCCATGTTAAACGCTGGATAGCATTGCCCTCTCGTACAATACCAGGCTGTTTATAATAATTTCAAATCTTACGTGGTGTAACTTTGCGAAACATGGCGGAACATATCAAGCAAGGCAAGATATTTTCAAAGACAAAAACCAAAAATATTAGACAAAGATCCTTTTCTCAGCGTGTGATTGATATTTGGTACTCACTGCCAGCGCATGTTGTCATGGCGCCGTCTTTAAACAGGTTTCAGTCAAACTTCGACACAGTTTGGTACATAACATAACATAACAGGTTGAAGGGCAAAGGAGGGCCAAAGCCCCATAAGATGCCCTGAAGTCCAGGCCCTAATCATTTAACTTTTCGAAGAATGCCAGAGTGAGTGTGGATGAACACCGGCGAACTTCGCCTTCTCTTTTCGACTAGTGCTCAGAGGTAACGAGGCAGGTGTGTACTAATAGCTCCCAATCCTGCTCCCGGGACCGCCATTTAACGTCCCCATCCGACGGACGTGAGCGTATCCCCAGTCTTTAGCCACTTTCCCAAAGGCTGGAGGGGGTGGAGGTTATGCTTGCTCTGCACCACTGCTCAACAGCTGAACTGAGCAAGCTGACAACTTCCTGAGTCGGACAACTTCCTGAAACAACTTCCTGAAACGGACAACTTCCTGAAACGGACAACCAAAATCCCAATTTTGTAATTCACCAATTTTAAACCCCCTCAGCATCACTGTGAACAGCTATGCTGAACAAATTAATTTTTAGACCCCGGAAAATTTCCAAGTGGTTCCACCGGGATTTGATCCGGGGACCTTCAGTATACAAGGCAGTACGCTCAAACCACCGAGCCATCTCCACCCTTAAACCATAGCGATCTTAAATTAACTGCAGTTTCATTGACGAAATGGCCTTTGGCCAACAACGTCGATGATGATGATGATGACGAAGACGTTGATGATGATGATGACGACCAAGTCGACAACGACAACGACCAAGACGACAACGATGATGTCAGAAGGAAAAATATACCTAATTCTAGTGTGGGACACGACGTCTTTGAAATTTCGGAAAGGGCATTTAGGGGTAGAGATACATACAAAATATCCCAACCGACTCTAATCATGCAGGTTAGAACACTGGGAAGGCCCATTTCTTGCTATCTGAAGGGGTTTGTGACAAACCAAAAATTTTCTGGTATATTATGCACTAGGCTTAGATAGCAACTAAGAATTTACTTCTTTTCTGTTATCATGGAATGGCCAGCCTATTCAGACTTAGGAGAGCTTGATGCAGGCGATGACATTTTGGCTGCATTGAACTCAAACTGAAGGATAAACTGCACAACAAGTAAGAGAAAAACAGCCTCCTACATAGAAGCAAACTGACACAAATTTATTTCAGGAATGTGTGAAGTACAGTCAGAGATTTTCTGGACAGTACTTTTGAAGCATCCAATAAAATGAACATTGAAAGATTTACAATGTACGTAAGACAGATCACTGTAGTAATTATGACAACTGCTTACACATGTTACTCTTCACACACTTAAAATGGTCAATAATGACATCAGCCAGGATAACAAATCAAATTCTCAAAATGCTTTTGGGAAAGTTGCACCACTAATGTATGTGATCTAAAATGGTTGAACACAATGCTACTAAATCATAGACATCTTAAGCTGCTCACCTTTTCCGTAAAATGTAAAATGACATTGCTGATTTAAAATTGATATGAAAAAAATCTAAAAAATAAAACAATATCCACTCTGTGTAAGAAAGGAATGCAGTGGAACAGGGGTTTTTTGGTTGTAGTATCATGTAGTTCTTTGTCCCACCATTTCATTTAGTATAGGGGCTGCAATCATGAGTATCAAATGGGGAAGGGTTGGAAAGTAAGCTTTCTTCCTACCAGGAAAAAGTTGTTCCCCTGCCTCAATATATGTGGGATAATTTGAATGAAATTCCTTGAAATGGTACAATATGGTGACATATTTTAACATATAAAATTGTATAAGACAAGACACTACCTGTATTGCCTTATTTTGTAATAGATCACAATATAAATATCATCACAGTACATGCCATACAGTACATTCACAAATCTCTGACCATTCTGAAGTATTACAAAAAATTACATAATTTTCATCCTTTTTACGAAACATACTGACATCTCAACAGAAACTGTTTAACTTACATGTGATGTCATATACTATACTAAAAGATATAAGCCCCTTTGTTTTCCTATAAGACCTGTGACAAGTTCATGTCCCAGCAGAAACTGGGAAATGTGGGCTGCAGGTTCAAAACTCCTGATGTAGAGAAACATAAGCACCAATAAACCCTTTACCCTTGCACTTCTTAAAATACCACTGCTACAAATAATAAGGTACCATATCAAACATACACTAACATTGACATCAATTAAATGTTTAATTTAAGGTTTGGTAGTTTACAATTTTTTAAAATTAGAAACATCAAAATGCCGAAAGACTTATGATATTGCCAAAAGATTACCAAACTTTTTAAAAACAGAAATTGTAAGCAGATTTGCTGTGTGATACAAAAATGATGGGATGACATATTTTCTAGTTGCTTTGAACAATGTCTTAAGAAGGAATACTGTTTGCTTGAAGTTGTCATGCAGATGGTGGGGTAAAGCAATTCCTGGTTGCTCTATAAATGATGATAAAATGGAAATATTTTTTGGTTTGTACCATAAATGTTGAGTAATTACATGAAGTAACAGCTGTGCGAAACAATATGAAACCTAAGATGAAACCTGAAAATTGAGTCCAAAATCACATCTTGCCACATAAATTTAATATTAATTTTGGCTTTAAAAGTAAGGATGTTTTAGACCTTTTCTGCACATGAGAAAACCAGAGATTGACCTTGAATGAAAACATAAATCCTCATATTTCCAACCCTTAATTGCTTCCAGTACCATTATTTTTATGATAAGATATATGATATGATAGTCTAAGGACACAGGCTCCAAGCTGAAAATATGACAACTTTGTAAGAAAATTAAAACAAAAGCAGCGATGCTGCAGGATCTCAATACTTTGTGAATGTTAAGAAGACAAAGTTGCCATACTGTTGCTGATGATATCTGATGTAAATGCAGTCCTCCTTTGGCACTTTGCTTTAAAAGATTATGCACCTACTGTTAATGTCCTGATGCATTTCATGCTCAAAAATTATCAAATGCATAGAGAACAATTTTTTCAATAACAATGTAACACCAAGTGATGTATGTAATCGTTGTGCACCATACTGGAATTTAGTAAAGCAGAAATAACTAACCAGCCAGATGCAGATCAGTGACATCTTATGACTCCTTCTGCATTCCACACTTTTTTCTCTAAAATGACTCTCCCTAAAGCTATTTTCACAGTCCCATTCAAATATTTTGTATTTCACAATTTCTGATTAAGTGAGAGCTCTTTCTCCACTGATATCTTGTGTGTTTGTATTGTTACAATAACAAGTGGATAGAAACAGCACCCATGCAATACAGTATGTTACAGATCCTCAAATACACTTTGTTAAACTCTTAATGGGTAAATTTTTTCATCACAACATAGAGACACTTTGATCATGCCTCCTGGATGCATTTTGTGCACTATACTGTAAATTTGTACTCACAAATTGTAAATAAGCTTATTCCTCTCAAGAAAACTACTCGGCAAGAATCTTCTTACAGAGCCTTTATTTATGGTCAGACTAAGCAAGATATCTTACAGAACATGCTTGATTTAGCAGAGGTATGACACCAAGCCTCTAACATCTGAAAGTTTTAACTATAAAAATTTAAATATTCTCAGTCAGTAGGTATTTGTGCCTAGGAACCAAAGTGCAGTGTACAAAGAAATGATAGCTTCCTTGAAGTTTCCATGACAACTGGAGAGTTTTACTATAAAATTTGCCAAAATAATGCAGCAACACTCAGCAACCATCACTTTTTAATGTGAAAAAATTCAATGTCTTCTACCCTCAACCCAAAGAGCATGCTCACATTCCCTGCTCTAAAAAAATTTCATCCACTGGCTAGTGTGACAACATCTCAATACATGTTATATATTGAGATAATAAAACAACACAATCAAATTTTGTGCCTGAATTTTCTCTAAACTCATCAAGACCTTTCGCAAGGACAAAACATTTTTAGCAAAACAACCTTTTATGCTAAACTTATCCAACAGACTACAGCAGCAATTAAAACCTTTGATTCATGTGAGAGGCTGCAAATCTGTCTTTTTTGACATTTAGTGATGTTAAAGAGAAAGCTTAGTGATTGTGTCATAGTAGAAACACCTTTTAGCTTGTTAGAGCTGACTGAAGACAAATTCATCAGTACTGTGTGGCAATTTTTTTACTTTCCATAGGACAATCCAGCTTTTGAGCATGTGTTCCTCTGTTCAGGCTTCCAAAATTCTACTTTCTGTCTGCAGATTGCAGAATGATTTCACTTTTAGACTCAGTGTCCCAATTTCTAGACTATAATCATACAGCTTAGAGCAGTGGTTCTCAAACTTTTTCAAAATACCGCGGCCATAAGGCATCCATGACTAATCCAGTGCCCCCCTCCTACCCAACATGCCATCATATTTATATAAGTCTTTGACTTTAAGCTTTCGACTTTTAATTTCCAGAACCAAAATGACCCAGATAAGTTTTATATTGAGTAAATTTGTGTCAGTAGTTGCTAAATCTTTCGGAGAAAACAGTCTGTGTCAACCAATCCGCAACCTCCAAGGTCCTTTTATTGCACAAATGTATGAGAACCTCCAGGGACCCCCTAGTCAATGCCAATGCCCCCCTATTGCTTGCAAACTCCTCAGCACCCCCTTGAAACTTTTCAATGCCCCCCAGGGGCAGTAGGGACCACTTTGAGAACCACTGGCTTAGAGTAACAGGGACTTTTTCTAACCTACTGAGGGGGCTTGTGATGCCAAAAATTTTGTTGTATGTTATGCATCAACAAACTGTGGTACTCAACTTAGACATTGGGCAAAGATAAGAAACATTGTCCTCCTTTTCCCTTGTCAAGGAATGGCCACCCTAACCAGGCCCCTTTTGGGTTCCTTGACAAGAATACCTACATACACATCAAATGCTGACCTGGAGGACAACTGCAGATTTGTACCTTGTCAGTGGTTCACCTTTCTAGCATCTCCCTATATACATGAGGCCCATTGAGACTTTTTGACACTTTTCCATACTCTAGTAAAAGCAGCTTTCATACTTAGCTCCTACTGCTATTCGGATTTGCCACCAAAATGTCTTACAAAGCAAAAACCTGAAAAATTTGATTTCTCTGTATGTATGAGGTAATTCATTACTATGCTTTGACTCCAATCCCTTTCCTTTTGAGGTATCATTTCAGAAAACTGTACTAATCCTTATACCACAAAGATATACAACACTTTTGGTTTGAGACACTACAAATCACATTTTTGCTGTTTGGGAAATGAATACTCAAGCATCTTGATTTCAACAACCTTTCCAAGGAGATTTCAGAAATAAAGTTACCATTTTCTAAAATGAGGTAGCCTTTGAATGATCTCATATGATGATGAAACTTTTTTATGATAATTAAAGAAGAACATGATCCCCAATTGTAAGATCAAAATACTATTTTGTCCCCTCAAAAGGAGGTAACAAAATGACCCCTCAAAGCAAGTATAAACAAAATACAAAAATAATTTATAAAAAGCAAAGTAGTAAAACTTAAGTATGTCTAATGAACACTAGAGAATGGCTTAATGATACTTTACACAATCAGGCACAAAAAAGTGCCAGTGACCTTCCAATAAGTATGGCTTCTGGCCTTGTTGCTATGGGTACAAATTATGTTAAAATACCACCAACTGCACCAAAGGTAAATACAAAAGTGACAAGCTGCTCAATCAGGGTATAGTCTCTCATTGAGGTAGAGTTCTGGCAGACTCTTGCACAGATGAAATTATTGCTAATTTTGTGCAATTTTCTTTTCGTGGTACTCTTTATACCCCATACATGCATTGGTCATACTGTCTAAAAAGGCAGGCACACCAGTCTGAAAAGAAAAAAAAGGCAAGTCATTTACAATACCTGTCCAGAAATTCTACAAATAAAGTAGCTATTTAGAGATATCTGAATGTTAATAAGTAAAAGTAAGTGATAATTTAAAATGACAAATAATGAGAAAATTTTAAAGTAAACCAAGAAACATGTTCACTGTAACTACAACTATGCACAGGTGTGAAACAATTAGGATATTAACAAAGGGTGTTGAAACAATTCAATTATTTTCAACATAAAAATGGAAATATCTAACAAAGCATAACAGATTTGAAAATCAGAATAAAGTAAAGTTTGAAGAAATGTAAAAGCAAATTAGAGACCCAATAATTTCAACCCAGTCAGTTCCAATTCAATTCTCCTAACGGACTTACAGTCCCTCACACAACTGTTTGAAACTCATCCTCATCCAGACATAATCTCAATTTATTACTTCAGGGTGAGTACATAAAACCAATGTGTAATCAGACCTTGCTCAGCAGAATACATGCTGTGCAATAAAAGGCCACACTACTATGATTTTTTGAACTTGCTGTCAATCAAATATCTTTACCACTTGAGAATTCCCACACATTAATAGGTTCAAGTCCTCCCCTGTAGTGGTAGTGGCCTCTTTTGAGGGGTGGGGGGGGGGGATACTATGACTATAAGGATACACCCCTCAAGGGGTAGGAAGGTAAGCTGTTGAGACATTTTAGTGCAAAGAGCAAAGCGTTGTTAACAACATATTACAAATCAAATCAAAATAACTAGAGCCAACTGTAAATTTTAGATAATCAGTTTTACAGCTATATTTTTCACACTTGTTCCAAGCATAAAATAATACCATTTAACTTCAAGGACTTTTTGCACACATTGCTGTGCCGGGGTACAGTATTGGAGTCTTTGAAGTTGTAGTTATTATGCTTATTTGATATATTAATCGTCTGGTTCTCATATTTTAAAAGCCAGAGACTCCTCATAATAGCAAGATTCCAAAATGGCATTTGGTGGTCTTGATGAAATCTACAAGGCAAAAGTTAAAACATGAAATTGCCTAGCCACTGCTCCAAGCCCACTTTCATTATGTAAACCTTGAACATGATCAATTATTCCCTAGTTTTACTAATGAATAATTCACACTTATACTACAACTTAATGTTGAAAAGATCCATACCAATTGAATCTAGTAGAAAGAATATTGATCTTTGACCCCAGCAGAATAAAAATTGACATGAATATTACTGGAGAGGTGACAAACATAATGCTATTATTTACATTCTATGCAGTTAAGAATTTCAAAGAACCTAATAAAATGTTTCTGTAATTCCATTTTATCACTTTGTTTTTTTGAATTGTCTATTACCAAGACTGTTTGGTCTTGCATGGTATCAGCAACATTGGTGGTAAACTTACCTTTGCAGCCCAATTAATTAACCAGGTTGGTATAAGTCCCTTGGGATTGTCATAATAATGCATGTAGGCTGTTGAAAGATAATATAACATTTTAAGTGCTGTACATAATGAGCTTCTTCTTCATGTTTATAGGGAATAAGTAGTTCACCAAACTTCAGCTTTGACAGATTTAAATCAAGCACTGACAATTGTTTCTTTATTGCAAATATCACAGATCTTTCATAACCGAAATATGGCACTCTTTAGGTTAAATTAGGAGTGGTTTTTATATAAAACTGAATCTTTGGTTACAAAGCTGATGTCACATATTTGAAAGAACCATTCATAGTTGAGTCTACGTGTCTATAACAGTTAAATTTGGTATGACTAAACTTTCTCTGTAAAGGGCATGTAGTAAGAACAAATTCAAGAGTACAAGATTTAGAAAAAAAGGGAAGAACCTGATTGATTTCAGTTTGTAATATATTTGGTTCAATGAAATTTAACTAATTTTTATTTTAACTTCTGATGCAATGTAACTGAGTTCTGAACATGTGCATGTTATAAAAGATAGCCTAGCTGTAAGCAAACTGTGATGAAATATTAAAGAATAGCTAATATTCCAAAAGTATTTAGGACTTCTGCTTAGTCTCTTAGCTTACTCTACATGCTTGACCTCTATCTCCAAGGCCAAGTCACATTTGGATGGAAATAAAGTCTTGGCAGAAACTAATATGTTTGTCTCATCATTTCTCTTCTCAATTCTCATCTAAAGCAAAACAAGTTTTACAAAATTTTTTCTACCCTTTGATTTAATCTTGCATTATTATTATTACAGAAAAACAATCAAAATGAAAATTAAAAGGAAGAATGTAGTCAAGCACCAATTCTGACCTTTGACCTAAATTAAAGTAACTTAATATGCAATCCCATATTAATTACCTTTTGATCTATTTTCACCATCAGCTGCTATCGCTAGACTTTGAAGGAAGTCATCCACTCGTATAACACCCCTCTTTTCAGGAACAGATTTGAAGTTTTCACTGCGTCCTAAGATTACCCATATATGTTCTCCATTCCTATCAAATTCTCTGCTTTCTCTAATAAAGGTGTACTGAAAATGATGATGACTCAGGAAAAAAATAATTTGTACATGTATACTTTGCCAACTCAACCACAGGCAGGAAACTATTTCCTCTCAATACTGGGATGGGGGAGGGGGATGTTACCTCATTTTCAACAAAATTACTTCACAACAAATCAAAGTCAATGAGCAATTTAATTCTCATACAGTATGTTGGTGGGTGTTTTACCCCATCTCTCCCCCCACCCAGGACTGACACCCATGCATGCATGATATAAAGATGAGACAAAGAATATTTTCTGACAGTTTGGATAGGGATGGTCAGGTGACCAACTTCATTTTAGTTTATGGAAAGGCAAATACAATTGATGACTAAGTACTCTTGGTGGACCCTTTATCAGAGGACATCAGAGGCACAGTAATTAGAAGCTTGCCAGGATTTTGGCAGGTAAGGCAGGATCACATGTAAATAGGAGGAAATGAAGGGCAAAAAAGATACTACAATACAGAGGGTCTTTGAAATACAGTATTGATGTATGATCTACTGCTCACTTACAATTATTATTTTTTTTTATTTGCTGCAAAGGGTGGAAGCACTGGTCCCACAATTTTGCAAAAAAAAAAATGTTTTATCTGTATTAGCCTCACAATTTTCCTGGTAATTTCTCTTCCAAGTATTTTATCTTCCTGATATTTCACGACTTACTGTTGTCCATTCAATTTAAACCAAACACTTATTCCTAGTAGATTTCACAACTGAGAAGGAAAACTATTGTCACATAACTTGAATGCAGGCCCAGGTGACTGCATTCACCTGAAGTTTAAGCAATATAAAACAGAAACTTTAAGGATTATTTTTTCAAATGGATACATCTCTATTTGATAATGGGAAGGGGTACTTGACATCCCAGTATATACCTGTCTTCGAATCTTCGGTAAATTCTTTCAACTCTGTTCAAAAGGAAATAATGGAATAAAAGTTACTACACACTTGGAAATGTTATCCAGTTTGAAGTTGAACATTTAAATTGGCTTAATTTATAATAATTCATCTTCTTGAAATCTGACACAGTACTGCTCACTGCTGTATCAACTACACCAGGAACTTTGTGCACTATGGCAATGATTTATTATACAGTATGGTATGGTCAAGTGCTTCGAGCATCAGACTTACAGTCGGAAGGTTCGGAGTTTGCATCCTGGCCGGGTCACACCAAAGACCCTTAAAAAGGGAACCTATTGCCATTGTGCTTGTTGCTCAGCATAAGCAATGGAGTAGAGAAAACAAGCCAGTGAACTACAACTGGAAAAAAGGCTGTGGCAGGCTTGACTTGAACCAATAGGTTGGAAACTGGGCCGTAAAACTGTACCTAACTTAACCTACAGGTACAGTATGTACAGTACAAACAGTACTCAAACACTAAGTTTAATCTTTTGTACACTGTGCAGTTATTAAAACCAGAATGCAAAACTGCATTGAGGTTTCGATGATACAAAAATTGTACTGTTTGAAATTTGCCATCATGCGCCATTATCTTCTCACTCAAATGTTATACTAGCATGTTCAAAAGATAATTTTGTTATTCCAGATGCTTTTTTGACCTCAACAAAAGCAATAAATAAATAGACAGACAGACAGACAGGCAGACAGGCAGACAGGCAGACAGACAGACAGACAGACAGACAGATAGATAGACAGACATCTTGAGATATCCCTTTAACAAGATTTTCAGACTTTGACCCCCGGTGACCCCAGATGACCTTTGACCTCCGCCAAAAACAATAGGGACCATCTCCTGACCATAACCCATTAACATACCAAATATAAAATCTATCCAAGTTTCTTCCTAACCATAACCCATCAACATACCAAATATAAAATCTATCCAAATTTCCTATCTTGAGATGTGTGTTTACAGTATTTTAAGACTTTGACCATTTGTGACCCCAGATGACCTTTGACCTCCACCAAAGACTACAGAGACCATCTCCTGACCATAACCTGTCCACATACCAAATATGAAATCTATCCAAGCTTCCTTTCTTGAGATATCGTGTTTAAAAAATTTTCAGACTTTGACCCCCAGTGACCCCAGATGACCCTTGACCTCTACCAATAACAATAGGGACTATCTCCTAACTACAACCCATCCACACACCAAATATAAAATCTATTCACGTTTCCTATCTTGAGATATCACGTTAACCAGATTTTCATAATTTGATCCCTGGTGACCCCAGATGACCTTTGACCTCCGCAAAAAACAGTAGGGACCATTTCCTGACTATAACGCATCAACACACTAAATATGAAATCTATCCAAGTTTCTGATCTTGAGATATTGCGCTAACAATATTTTCAGACTTTGACCCCCAGTGACCCCAGATGACCTTTGAACTCTGCGAAAAACAATTGGGACCATCTCTTGACTATAACACATCAACATACTAAAAATGAAATCCACCCAAGCTTCCTACTGTATCTTGAGATATCGTCTTAACGAGATTTTCAGAATTTGACCCCAGTAACCCCAGATGACCTTTGACCTCCGTGAAAAACAATTGGGACCATCTCCTGACTATAACGCAAACGCATCAACATACCAAATATGAAATCCACCCAAGCTTCCTATCATGAGATATCGTCTTAACGAGACTTTCAGACTTTGACCCCCAGTGATCTCAAATGACCTTTGACCTCTGTGAAAAACATTAGGGACCATCTCCTGACTATAATGCATCAACATACCAAATATGAAATTCACCCAAGCTTCCTATCATAAGACATCGTCTTTATAAGATTTTCAGACTTTGACCCCCAGTGACCCCAGATGACCTTTGACCTCCATGGAAAACAGGGGACCATCTCCTGACTATAACTCATCAACATATCAAATATGAAATCCACCCAAGGTTCTTATCTTGAGATATCGTCTTAACGAGATTTTCAGACTTTGACCCCCAGTGACCCCAAATGACCTTTGACCTCCGCGACAACATTAGTGACCATCTCCTGACTATAACACATCTACATACCAAATATGAAATCCACCCGAGCTTCCTATCATGAGATATCGTCTTAATGAGATTTTCAGACTTTGACCCCCAGTGACCCCAAATGACCTTTGACCTCTGCCAAAAACAACAGGCTTCTTCCTCTCAATATGGCGCATCTATGTACTAAGTTTAAAACTGTCAGACATCCGTATCTTGAGATATCGTGTTAACAAGATTTTCAGACTTTGACCCCCTGTGACCCCAAATGACCTTTGACCTCTGCCAAAAACAATAGGGTTCTTCCTCTCAATATGGTGCATCTATGTACCAAGTTTGAAAACTGTCAGACATCCGTATCTTGAGATATCGTGTTAACAAGATTTTCAGACTTTGACCCCCTGTGACCCCAAATGACCTTTGACCTCTGCCAAAAACAATAGGGTTCTTTCTCTCAATATGGTGCATCTATGTACCAAGTTTGAAAACTGTCAGACTTTCCTATCTTGAGATATGGTGTTAACGAGCAAAGTGTCACAAACACACACATACACACACGCCCTCACATGCACATACACACATACATACACACACACACCATCATGATTGCATAGGTTTCTCTTATCATCGAAACCAAAAAGCAACTACTGTAATGACTAGTGAACAGGGAGATACAGGGCACAAAGGGGAGCAACCAAGGGAGGATCTTTTTGATAATTCAAACAAATTTACTATCGAGCAACAATCCATGCATTTAGAGGTCATGGAATTCACCTCAAACTTATTTTGAAGCAACAGCTAAAATCTCATAGCATCCTTCTTATTTCTCCCAAAATGTCTTCCTTAATATTGAAGGACTTCATTACTATAGAATAATCGACAGATCTGATCAGCCCTTGTGTTTGGTGACTGTATGGTAGGCAGCCATTAGTGAGGTCCATCAGCCTTAAACCATCTTCATTTATTGTCCACATGTATTTCAAACCATCATATTCAGGGAAATTGAAGGAACCCATATAATTTAGTATAAAACCATCCATGATACAGGTAAGTCAGAAAATTGAAAGACTAAAATGTGATGGAGCTTAGTTATGGCCGACTAAAATCAGAATGTTTGCTATCCTGAATTGTCTATATTCAAGGTAAACCAAGCAATAGTACTAGTATTTCACATTTGAAGAGAAAAAATATTGCCACATGACTCTCAATAATACTGTAGCTGATCATAAAACATGGCAATCTATGATTCTGAGGTACTTCATTTCCCATTTAAATACTTAAAATCACATTATCTATATTCTAGTCTGGTAAAAATCAGGTAGTACTGTAGTAGACAGATTTTACTTCCTTAATTAATATGTTAATATCCCTTAATAGTTGCATTTTTTATACATAAATTACATAATGTGCATTTTTAATACATGGTATAATTGGAAAGTACAGTACTCCACTGTTCAATTCATAATTGCATAAAACTTGAAAATAGATTTATAACAGGCCTACACCTCTCTCAAGTACTCATACTTCAACATGAAATTTAGTCCAGTACCTACCACTCACATAGGAGTCCCACTGCTTCCTGTATTCAAGGTCCACGTAAACCTTGGCACATACATCAGGAGTGACACCCTCCATTGTACCAATAACCTTGTATTCATACAATCCAGAAGACTGCAAAAGAATAGTAATTGTAATTGCTTTTCATAATTAGTTGGTTAAATTATGTGGTGAACAATATTGTGTGAACAAAATATAACAATTATTTTAAATGTACTGTACATTTAACAACTACACAATATTGAACATTGCGTTGTTCAGACAATCACATCATGAAGGCTAGGGGGTGGTACGATTAAGTAAGAAAAGATCCAGGAAAAGATGACTCAAATAAAGTTTTACTGTTAAAACTGATTCTAAGTCAGAGAGAAATCCTTTCTGTCACTGGTGACCATTCTCTTCTATAATAGGCCTACAACTTTTCTTCCTTCCTTTAAATGGAGTTAAACTAGTTATTACTGTTTAAAACTACTCCAAAATTAGAAGAAAATTAGAAGAAAATAAGAAGGCTAGCTGTAGGAGTCCACCAGACTTGGCTCAGCAGCACAAGCTGCTGAGCTGTGTGTGTTTCTTGAATTGATCCTTACTCTCTGGCTGCCCATTTCCAACTCTTTCCAGGAAGAGAGTCACTGTACCTACAACTCTAAAAGTGCCTAGGTTTCCAGACAATGTATTCTGCAAACTATGGGATGGTGGATCCTGATTGGACTAAGTCATGTTCATGTCTAACAAGACATGAACATGACAATGAGAAAAGTTTGCAAGATGTAGGGCACTGACTAGTGACCTCTGTGTATTTCGGTATTTGAGCAAGATGCTGACTAGGTCACTGGATGGACTTCATCAAAACCATATTAGTGTCAAGAATCTCACAGCCTGACAGGACACTGAATTTATGGTGTGGGAATGTCCACCTAATGGAGCTAAGCTGTCAGCACATGTCTGCTTGAATTCCCATTAAACTCCCTGAAGTGGAATGTCAAGGGGAGGTATTTAAGTGCATGGCGATTAGCCCTATTATTTGACAGTATTTTGCCTTTAGTGTCAATTTATGGTTGCTAATGGAACACAGTTTCCCCTGACATCCTCTTTGTGAGCTGGGTAGCCACCTTGCAGACTTCAGCCATCACCTCACAGAAAGGTGCTCTAATTGCCACCTACACTTTATTATAGCTTGAAAAAGTGGATACATCTATAATCTCTCTGCTTACTGGTGTCAAAGCTGGCATCATTTCACCCCATTTGGACTACCACATCACAACCACTAAACTCCAGGGGAACCCTGGGACAATTTGTCTAGTTTTGGATACAGTGGTCCAAAATCATGTTTTTGAAATAAATACTTCTTTGCCATGTGTACTAGCAATTTTTCTGCTTCATGCACTGTGGTTGCTCATCTTATCACTAAACCCCAGGTGAACTTTCACGTCCTCAAAACACAGTATTATGCTGTCCATAAACAACATCCCTGATAGCAAATTTTGGACGGCCCCCACGACAGTCCACTGTGGGCAACTCTGTTAACCGCCAGCGATTTGTCCAGTGGCAAGACAGGGGTCCGCCGATGGCAGCGACACTGATTAGTTAAATAACTGTATGACATCATAGAAGTCTAGGTTCAGCTGGCGGGCCTCTGACGGCCCTCTGTAGGCAGACCACAGTATTTTGCTAAAAACTACAAGAGAATAGGACTTTTGAAATTTTAAAAGTTTAGACCACGACACTTTTTTTCAAGGCAACAAGTAGTCCTAAACAATTTCTTCTCTTTGAGAAAGTAATTTCTATGGCTGTCTCATTATGATTAACAATTCAATCATTTAAGTTAAATCGACAACAGGGATTTTTGCCAGAAAGTGAAACTAAAAAATGAAGGAAAGAGGTTATTATTTCAGGTCCCGTGTTTTACATTCTCGAAGTGTGCTACAAATTACACTCCTCTGAAAATTAAGTACTGTGGTACAGTAGGTGTACTTTTTTTTAATTTTAAATAGAGTTATATGAGCTCCAAATCTTCATCGAGGTGTGCAAAAATCACACTCCTTGCAGTGACTTCAGGTGAGTGATGGTGTACGTGCACTTGATTTCTTGAAAATCCAAGGCCTGTATTTATCTACATGTAGGCCTAATTGACACTAAGTAGCCTATAAAACATGTTTGTTAGTTAGGTAGAGTTAAAACATGTTGGCACTAAAGCACTGGCTACAGTGAGTTAACTACTAACCCTAATGAAACATGAATTACACCATCCAACAGACAGTGAATCCCCTGGATCTCACACTCTTGTTGACTTTACATCAATCTCTGTGACACTGGCTAGGCTACAGTAACCTGCAATGAAATTCCAGGCCTTAATTAGATTTTCTTGGTGTGCTACAGTTCCCACTCTTCAGGAAATCAAGAAATGGGGTAGATGTGTTGTTTTCTTACGCTTTAATAGATTTTTCTGTGCTCTCGACCAAGATGTCTCACGTACAGTAGTATCAGGGGATGTGGTGCACAATATTTTTTAAGGGGAAGGGCATAAAGAGTGGTGACTAACTGCCAGAAAGACTATCTAAGCAGAGCGCCACCATTGGTTGGCGGGGAGCGTACAGAAAATTTTAAAAAATTGCGACCTCCTAGATAGCTGGCAATTTTCCAGGCTTGTAAGTTGAAATTTTAGCAGTCGTTATTTTGAGCTTTCCTTTGCAATAAAATCTTTATTTTAATAAAAAGAAAATTATCAAACAGCGAAATGTTCAAAAAATAAAAATGTACTGGATGATGTGACATTTTATCATTTCTTTGTCACAAAGTAGAATATTAAAAAGAAAAGACCAGAATCAAATTTTTGTTTTAGTATGTTAAAGAAGAAAATAATCTAAGCATTCTGGTGAAGTTTTCATTCATTTCACATGCTCGGTTCAAGAGATATTAGCAATTGAAGTTGACACATTTTCTACAAAAAGTAAACTTGAACAAAGCAGGTGCGATGTCACGTATTCATATTGATGGTCAATGTTTTTGCTGTGTTTTGTTTTCTATTTATGTTTGATCCTGCTGTTTGACCTTGAATTAATGAGTGATGCTATCTTGCCCGGCAAATTAAGTTTTTAAACTTCCATTGCTCAGGATGTACTTACGGTAACCGACATCACATTTAAGTTGTATAAATATGGTGTTAAACTTTAGAGAAAAACAACTAAACTTTGTCCATCAATGTGAATACATCACGCCTACTTGTTGCAAGTTCACTCTTTGTAGAAATGGGGAAATGAGAAAAAGTTTTACCAGTAAGCTATGCCTAGAATCGAATGTTCCTCTTCAAAATATCAAACATAAATTTGGTTCTGGACTTTTTTGTTTGATGGAGCTGCACATCCGCCAGAGAATAAATTGAAATCATGACTTTTCGAATCATATTAATTCATATGACCAGTGGTCGAATGAGCCTGTAAACCTGAACCGGCTGCACAGATTGGGCTAAAATTACGCATTAGTTAATACTTTATAAATAATAAATGACATTTGTATGAGAAAGAAGGCTTTGATAGTTTGCCCAGATGAAAAAGAAAGGCTACTTTTTATTCATGTCATATGGAATAACATTATTTTTGGAAAATTAAAGACCATGCTTTGGAAACGTTTGGGGGAGGGGGGCAAGTGCCCCCTGTGCCCCTATATGGCGAGCACTCATTTTACTCTAGTACTATGGCGAGCCACTATGGGTTTGGCAACTACAGTAGCTTACAAGTTCATGAAAATACATGTATCATTGTTATATGCTACATTTTCTACTCTGAATCTGCAACCTTACTGTAGTTTGCCAAAGCAAAACTTTAACATAACATAACATAACATAACATAACAGGTTGAAGGGCAAAGGAGGGCCAAGGCCCCATAAGATGCCCTGAAGACCAAGCCCTAATCAAAAGTCAAACCACCAAAGCTTGACTACAGCCCCAAACAATCAGATTCTACCACAGCCATGGAAAAACCTGTCAATGTTAACCTTAAAGCAGTGAACTGAGGGGGAGTTAACTACCCAATCTGGTAGACAATTCCACTCTTTGACAACTCTATGGGAGAAACTAAACTTCCTAATGTCAAGCCTTGCAAAAGGCTTTTCAAGCTTTTTACAATGCCCACGCACCCGAGAATTACCTTGAACCCTTAAATAACTACAAGTCAGCAGGGGATTTCTTTCACAAAGGAACTTGAAAACCTGGAGCATGTCTCCCCTAATCCTTCTCAGCTCCAAGGTGGTAAGCCCAAGATGTTTAAGCCTAGCATGATAGGGCAAATTTCTCACCTCAGGAATGAGGCGAGTGGCTCTCCTCTGAACCTGCTCTAAAACAAACTTGTCCTTTTCATAGAAGGGACTCCAGGCCTGAGCTGCATAGTCAAGATGGGGTCTTACCAACTGCTTATACAAATTAAGTACAATATCCTTACTAAAATTGATGAAATTCCTCTTGATCAATCCAAGCACTCTATTAGCCTTTACAGCAGTGGCTGCACACTGCTTTGATGACTTTAAGTCCCAGTAATTACAACACCCAGATCTTTCTCAGAGGTGACATTACTTAAAACACAACCATTCATGTTATAATCATAGCTAAAACTTTTGGGACCAAAATGAAGGACCTTACACTTATCTGCATTAAAAGACATTTGCCAGGTCTGAGACCAAGAAAATAACCTATCCAGATCTTTCTGCAGCAGTAAGGCATCATCCACAATGCTAATTTTCCTATAAAGCTTAGTATCATCTGCAAACTTACTTATACGAGATGTAAGAGAACTATCAATATCATTGATGAAAATTAAGAAAAGAAGTGGGCCAAGGACAGAACCCTGTGGTACTCCACTTGTGACTTCTTTCCAAGAGGAGAAGTTACCATTGACAGCAACTCTCTGAGATCTACCATGAAGCCACGAATTTATCCAATCAGCACAATTGCCCTGAACCCCTACCCTATGCAGTTTAACCATTAGCCTACCTAATGGAACTTTATCAAAAGCCTTTGAAAAGTCAAGGTAACGGTCAAGGTAATGGTCATCAACGCCATACCCAGAATCAAGAGATGAAGAGACATCTTCAAGAAAGCTCAGTAAGTTAGTAACACAAGATCTGCTTGGCAGGAAACCATGCTGTGACAGATTAAGTAACTCATTATCTAAAAGATACTTAAGTAAACTATCCTTAATCAAAGATTCCATAACTTTGCACACAACACTGGTTAAACTGACAGGCCTGTAATTGCAAGGATTACTTCGATCCCCCTTCTTAAAAATTGGAGTAACATTTGCTACCCGCCAGTCAGTAGGAACAAAACTCAAATCCAGACACTTCTGAAAAATGATGGAAAGAGGAACTGACAAAATCTCAGAGCATTCACGTAAAATGGCTGGGTGGACCCATCTGGCCCAGGGGCCTTACTAGCTTTCAAACTCTTTAACTTTTTACAAACTTGTTCCTCTGAGAAAATGACATAACTGATTGAAGTAGAGACATCAGAACCATTACACGTCCCCAACAAAGATGATTCCTCTAAAACAGATACAAAATAGTCATTTAACAAATTAGCCATGTCCTGATGGTTACTAACCAAAGAATTATCATCACCTTTGAGAGGCCCCACACCCTCCTTAAGCTTCTGCTTAGACCTCACATAGGCATGAAAAGTTTTGGGGTTTATCTTAACCTCCTTGGCCAACTGCTTTTCAAACCTAGTTTTAGTTCCAATTACCAAATTTTTAACTAAGAATTCCTGCTTCTTGTAAGCTGCTAAGTTTTCTGGACTTTTACTGGCCCTATAGCGACGCCAACACTTACGTTTCTTCCTAGTTGCTCTAAGAACTTCTCTAGAAATCCAAATTGGCCTATTTTTAACCACAGCTTTCTTAAGTGGGATGCACAACTTTGTCGTGTCAGAAACAACATCCCGGAAAACACTCCATGCCTCAGCAGGACCCAAGTGAGACAAACGGGCCGCCCAATCTATGGTTAAAAGCTCCTTAGCACGAGTAAAGTTAGCCTTGCTGAAATCAAGAATTCTTTTGTCACTACTAGCATGATTGCTGAAACAATGTAACTCAAAACAAATAAGGTCATGGTCACTGGACCCTATCTTACCACCATTAGCTACATTTCTAACCATGTTCTCATCTGTACTTAACACCAATTAGACAATTATCCTCACGAGTGGGAAACAGAACATGCTGGGTAAAGAAACCATCAGTCACAACCTCAAGAAAATCCCTCCCATGTAACCCACTAGTACAGGAATGCCAATCGATATCTGGAAAGTTAAAATCCCCAAACACAACAGCCTTTTTGGAAGAAATTTTTCTAAAAATTTGGAACAAACTCTGATTATTCTCAGCGCAAGAATTTGGTGAACGGTAAACAATACCGACAAGCAAGGGGGTGCCATAATCATTGCTACAGCTAAGTTCACACCACAAGCAGTTAGAGAACCCACAGGAAAACTTGGTTGTGACTTCAACACAATTTAAACTATCCTTGACAAACAATAAAACCCCTCCACCCCTACCACCCACAGTATCAATCCTATCTTGCCTGAAAATTTTGTACCCGGGAACCTGAATTTCAGAGTTGCTTACCTCACTATGGAGCCATGATTCAGTAACTCCAACAATGTCTGGATTGTCAATGGAAATCTGTGCAAGGAATTCATCGAACTTGTTAAGAATGTCTGCACATTAGCAAACACAACTTTGATCCCAGAAACTGCCCTGTCAGTTGAGATATGGTTAAAACCTCTGTGAGCTTGAATAGGACCCTCAACACAACCAACATCAGAGATACTCCTAGCACCATAACCCCTCGCCCCTGAAACTAGTTTGACAACTGGGATTCCACAGCCCTAGTAACCATCCTTCCAAATTCATTGGCCCCATTGCCTGACAAATGCAGCCCGTCTCTAGCGAATAGATCCCGTCTATTATGAAATTTGGCCCATGTATCAACAAATTTGAAACCCCCCTGAGAACACTCGTTTTGCAACCACTTGTTCAAACTCGCAATTTTACCCGAAGAAACCTTTCTGTCAAACCTAGGGAGAATACCACAAATAACCCCCTTACTGCGTGTGGACTTAAGTTTACTGATCAGTTCTTTAAATTTTGACCTGAGTAAGAATTGACTATCCCTACAGAGATTGTTGGTACCAACCTGAACTGCAACGACTTCCTCGTTCCCCACAATTTGATTGACCCTAGCTGAAATATCCTCAATTTGAGCACCGTTGCAAACAATGCAACCTGGTCAATTTTTGCTATTGTGATGAAATGAGCTGAACGTAGGTAGGCCTAGGCTATAGGCCTGAGGCTGCATGTCATATTCATAAATGTGACCTTTCCATCGCCATGGTATGCAGAGGTAAAAGACAAAAGAAATTTACTTCTCTGTAATTCCTGTAAATTGTCACACCCTTTGATTCAACAAAGAACTCCCATCCTTCAAAATCTGGATTTTGTAAACTGGAACATGCATCTTCAAACTCTGCGTCGGAAAACATTTTTCATTGACAGTCTTCGTTACTCTTACAACAACAGTTGTTGGATTCCAATGCAATCTGCAGGTTACGAGTAGTAAACTAGGCCTGTTATTAATCCTGTATGTTGCACCGTTTTGCGAGTCGTTCTTGAGCGCTGCACTGCAATGTGGACAGTTCTTCAACCCACTTCAGTACAACAAGCTGTAAATTGTTAGGTGAATTGTAAATAGAGTGTAGTCAATGTGTTACGTAATCTTTATTTTCGGCTGTTGAAGCTTCATAGACCTGCGTAGCTGGTGAAAATTACCCGGCACTTTATGTTACAACTTTCAGATCCACATGCAGCATGGAGCGTCCATTAGAAGAGAAAAAGCTTGCCAAGAGAGCTGTGCGAAAAAGAGCAAAATGTAATAAATTCCTCGCCAAATCCGGAAATACCAGCATAGTGGATGAATCTACAAAAGTTAGCATGATAAATTTATTGTTTCCGCCTTTTTGCACCTGGCTAAAAAAAGCTTATGGCTATCTACCCATCTAATAAAAGTTGGTAGGCCTATGAATTTAATATGAATACCATTTTCGCGAAACTTGTATTGTACATGCGTAATGTGCACGCTAAATAAGTAGTCCTGCAGGATACAGTAGGCTAGGCTATATCATTTTTTTCAATGGCAGAAAAAATTTGTAAACTGCAGCAGGGGCACAGCATACCTCCTCAGGTAAGGAATTCCATCTGGGTATATAGTATGTGGTAAAGCAATTTTGTTGACTGTTGGAGTGTTGCCGGCTTGCCGACTGTTGCCGGCTTGACTTGAACCAATTGGTCGGAAATTGAACCATAACACTCCATCTAATGTAACCTAAACCCAGTTGTCTAGTTTCAAGACTATTATGTTTAATGTTTTACCATGTCAAAAATGCCTGATTGGAAAATTTAGTTGTTAAAGTTAAATTTTGCTGTCTCCTGTGGGTCGATAATATCCTGAAATCTAACGGGATACTGGTCTCGGACAACACGCAGAAGGCTAACATATTAAATGAGCAATTCCAGAAGGTTTTCACCTGTGAGAGTGTCACCTTACCTCCAGTTGAAGCAAACACCATACCCACCATGTCTGATATTGAGATATCCTTAGATGGTGTTATGAAGTTGCTCAAGGAGTTTAACCCAAACAAAGCTTCAGGTCCTGACGGTATACCGGCTCATGTTCTGAAATTGGCCGCAGAGGAGGTTGCTCCTCTCCTTTGCTCCATTTTTCAAAAATCACTGGACACTGGTCATTTACCTCCCTCTTGGCTATGTGCCAATGTTAGTCCGATCTTTAAAAAAGATGACCGTTCCCTAGCCTCAAACTGTAGGCCGGTCTCTCTTACCTCAATTTGTTGCAAGGTCCTGGAACACATTATACATTCTCATATTATACATCACTTTGATAACCACTCAGTTATCACGAACAGGCAGCATGGCTTTAGACAACGCCATTCTTAAATTCTTGTGAATCTCAATTGATTCTAACAACCAATGACCTAGTGCAGTCTTTAGATCGTAGATCCCAGACTGACGTGATTATCATGGATTTTTCTAAGGCTTTTGGTACGGTTCCTCATAACCGGCTGCTTTGTAAATTACAGAACTATGGTATTAGAGGTAGCACCCTTAACTGGATTACTAATTTTCTTAAGTCCCGGAAGCAGAGAGTCGTAGTGAGTGGTGATTTTTCTGTTTGGGTTGATGTTATCTCTGGTGTCCCCCAAGGTACAGTCTTGGGTCCCCTGTTGTTTTTAGTTTACATTAATGACCTGCCCGATAATATCTCTTCTGAAGTAAGGCTTTTTGCTGACGACTGTGTAATTTATAGACAGATGAAGAATAGTCTTGACCAGGTTCAACTCCAAAATGATCTAAACACTATCTCTGAATGGCAAAATAAATGGCAAATGCACTTTAATACCAAGAAGTACTTTTCTATGAGGATTACTCACTGTACCATAGTAGTGTGACTGAAATGTTAAATGACCTAGGGTGGGATAGTCTCAAAAACAGGCGTACTGCCAGCAGGCTAGCAATTCTTCACAAAGCCAGATTGGCCTCCTAGCCTTGCAAATCAACAACCTACAACTGGTCCGGCGGCCCTCCAGGCATCACCACTCTAATAGCTTAACAAATATACCAACCAATAAGGACTGCTACAAATTTATACAGTTTCTTTCCTCGGACCATCAGAGACTGGAACCTACTCCCCCAGAACATTACAGATCCCGAGGACCCCAAGCAGTTCAAGAGCGCAGCCTTGAGGATCCTCAGACGGGACGACTAAGTACATGCGCACACTCAACCCTGCATGTTTGACTCCACCAGGAGTGTTGTGCAGTATTTATCCAGATCCAGATCCAGATATCCCTGTCAGACTGAGTATAAGAGTCCCAGCCAGGATGCATTCCATGTAGAGCCCACACACACTCTCTTTGCACGTACAATGCAACATGGCAATCTGCAGGTGTGTGCACATAGGTACAGTTTACATGCAAGTGATGTATGCGTGATCATCATACATTGGCAATGCACCTACAAGTTTATGGTACACCCAAAGTAAGTAGCAATGCGTATGTGATTGCACATACGTAGGCCTATGCATACATAACATAACATAACAGGTTGAAGGGCAAAGGAGGGCCAAGGCCCCATAAGATGCCCTGAAGTCCAAGCCCTAATCAAAAGTCAAACCACCAGAGCTTGACAACAGCCCCAAACAATCAGATTCTACCACAGCCATGGAAAAACCTGTCAATGTTAACCTTAAAGCAGTGAACTGAGGGGGAGTTAACTACCCAATCTGGTAGACAATTCCACTTGTTGACAACTCTATGGGAGAAACTAAAACTTCCTAATGTCAAGCCTTGCAAAAGGCTTTTCAAGCTTTTTATAATGCCCACGCACCTGAGAATTACCTTGAACCCTTAAATAACTACAAGTCAGAAGGGGATTCCTTTCACAAAGGAACTTGAAAACCTGGAGCATGTCTCCCCTCATCCTTCACAGCTCCAAGGTGGTAAACCCAAGATGTTTAAGCCTAGCATGATAAGGCAAATTTCTCACCTGGGGAATGAGGCGAGTGGCTCTCCTCTGAACCTGCTCTAAAAGAAACTTGTCCTTTTCATAGAAGGGACTCCAAGCCTGAGCTGCATAGTCAAGATGGGGTCTTACCAACTGCTTATACAAATTAAGCACAATATCCTTACTAAAATTGATGAAATTCCTCTTGATCAATCCAAGCACTCTATTAGCCTTTACAGCAGTGGCTGCACACTGCCTTGATGACTTTAAATCCCCAGTAATTACAACACCCAGATCTTCCTCAGAGGTGACATTACTTAAAACACAACCATTCATGTTATAATCATAGCTTAAACTTTTGGGACCAAAATGAAGGACCTTACACTTATCTGCATTAATAGACATTTGCCAGGTCTGAGACCAAGAAAATAACCTATCCAGATCTTTCTGCAGCAGGAAGCATCATCCAAAATGCTAATCTTCCTATAAAGCTTAGTATCATCTGCAAACTTACTTATACGAGATGTAAGAGAACTATCAATATCATTGATGAAAATTAAGAAAAGAAGTGGGCCAAGGACAGAACCCTGCGGTACTCCACTTGTGACTTCTTTCCAAGAGGAGAAGTTACCATTGACAGCAACTCTCTGAGATCTACCATGAAGCCACGAATTAATTCAATCAGCACAACTGCCCTCAACCCCTAACCTATGCAGTTTAACCATTAGCCTACCTAATGGAACTTTATCAAAAGCCTTTGAAAAGTCAAGGTAAATGACATCAATGCCATACCCAGAATCAAGAGATGAAGAGACATCTTCAAGAAAGCTCAGTAAGTTAGTAACACAAGATCTGCTTGGCAGGAAACCATGCTGTGACAGATTAAGTAACTCATTATCTTAAAGATACTTAAGTAAACTATCTTTAATCAAAGATTCCATAACTTTGCACACAACACTGGTTAAACTGACAGGCCTGTAATTGCAAGGATTACTTCGATCCCCCAAGTATGTTCTGTATAACCCCCCTGGATAGAATAGGCAAAGGATGTGTGTGATCTACCAAGTCTTTAAATCTGGTTCTTAGGCCTATCTAGATGGTATAAGGTATGGCCCAAAATACTCTCTTGAGGTATACCACTCTTAATATCAGTCCAATCTGGCAATTGGACAGAAAATATCTAATCCTTTCAATACAATTCCTATCAATATAGTACCTGGATCTGGATCTGGATCTGGATATGTACTGTGCAACACTCCAGATGGAGTCAAACGCATAGGGGGTGGTGTGCTTGCAAAGAATCAGTCCTCCCATCTGAGGGACCTCAAGACGGTGTTCTTGAATAACATGAGGTCCTGAATGTCAGTAATATCATGAGGAAGGCAGTTCCAATCTCTGACAGTATGAGGAGAAAAGCTGAATTTACAGCAGTCCTTGTTTGTCTGGATGATTGTGTAGCTATTTGAGTTGAGATGCTTAGGAGGCTGCTGGACTAGTTGTAGGAGGTTGCCATATATGGCAAGACGGAAAGGCTTAATCTGGCTTTCTGGAGGGTAACAAGTCTTTTTAAAGACCTTCTATCACTGAGGCTGTCCCACCCTAAATCCCTTAACATTTTGGAAACACCATAGCTTTGTAACTTAGCAATGAGCCAAACCTCTGATGGAGCATCTTGTCAAAAGCTTTATTTAAATCTGTATAAACCACTTCAACATTGAAACCTTCATCTAGTGATATCTCCAGTCCTTACAGTTAGCAATTACTGGAAAACGCCTTGATTTGCCAGCTACAAAATCATGCTTATCTCGAGAAGGGTAAGTGTGACTAATCTCGTATTTGGTGTGTGGGTTGACCAATGACCATATTGAGTAGATGATTGCTAATTGTTATGGTGGAGGTCAAAGGTCATTTTGGGCCCCCAGAGGTGGAAAGGTCAAAACCTTGTAAGCACAGTATCTCAAGAGAGGAACACTTGACTATGCTCATAATTGGTATGGGTTGGCTGGCTGTATTGAGTAGACGATGTCTATCTTTCTAAGTGGAGGTCAAAGGTCATGTGGGTCAGCAGAGGCCAAAGTCTAACAAATTTTTTTATGCAGTGTTTCAAGGAAAGCAACTTGTAGGGTCCTCATACTTGGTGTTGGCGGAAAGGATTACAGCCCGCAACGGGCCCCTTACGAAGGCAGTCGAACTATACGATTGAAAAACTTCAAAGTTTTTGCCCTTTGACCCTTTGTTGAACACACACACACACACGATCGAAAGATACAGCGTGACGTAAAAGTGACGTAATTTTTTCCTGTCTCTCTCTCTCTCTCTAATAATACAATGTCGGAGCTATGACGATGTTATGTGACGTGATGTTGTGTAATGTAATGGTTCAATCTATAATACAAAGAAAATATATTTTGCTAACAAACTACTGCCTACAAATCATATATACATAAATTGGAATGTCATATTCTCAAACACACACTAAAGGATTTACAATTTATCATCAATATAATATTGAATATTATAGGCTTAACCCAAAAGATGAGTAAATTCTGTCCAATTACCCCGCTCAGTCTGAAGACCCTGAGTATGTGAGACGGTTAATGCCTAGAGTAAAAATTTAATGAATTATTCACAGAATGAATAGCTACAATCCAAGTTAACATCTCAATTACGGTAGTTTTGTATAAATAACAATATTTACATTTAGGTAATACATATATAGGCATACATATGACAGAAATCAATAAAAGACTTACGACATTCGGGCCTGTCCAACTGCTTCATGTCGCTGTTACGCTTGATCTGATAGCGAAGGGTTGGCCCAGAATTTAAAGTATTATGTCTGGCCCTACTATTTACTTAAAGTTCCTTCCACCGAAAGAGGAGGAAAGCGCCCTCAGTATTGCAATTATGTATTCTGGTTAACACTTGGCATGTAGATGGTGCATAGTGAATTAAAGAACCTCATCTTTTTTGAAGGTCAAATGTATTGGGGACTTTGGGGTCACGGGTCTATAGTCTGAAACCCTTTTTTACATGATATCTGAAGGTTCTGTAAGGAAGCTTGAGCATATTGCATACTTTCTTTGAAAAACTGAAAAGCAACATTTCGCTTGAAAATATGGTATTGCACAATACGTTTTAGAAGACTGTAACTCCCAAACCACTTCAGCTATGAGCCCCAAAAGTTCAATGTGCACCTTTTGTCTATGTAGCAACATAATATGTGAAAATCAAATCATGAAAATCTAAGATGGTCACCTTGGGACCATTTGTTGAATTGGCAGTGAATGACCCTCATGCAAGGTCACAGGTGTTTATGGGGCTGATGACAGGTGTTTTCTAACATTTTACAGTAATTGTTATGTGAAATATTTGACCTTGTTTCTATAGTAGCCCTTTCCAGTCAATAAAACACAGGGTACATAAGAGCACAGACTGGAAAGCACATGGTTAACCTGGGGTTTTGCCTTGTTTTAAACACAAGGTAGCACCAAGTGTTGCTTGGTACGTGAGACCAAGCCTTATAAACCTGGATCAGTGATGTATTGTCAAAATTCTAATTAAGAAACAAATTTCTTTCACCCTACTGTACTTCTTTGACTTTTGTTGCTAGCTAATATGCCAAAATATAAAATTTTATGTCATTTGATGCAATGTTAGACAAGGTGTACTTTTGGAGTCAGCTATATTTCCCCACAGTACACTGAAGGAGTTGTGAATACTTGAACAGTGCTTTCATTGGATGACAGAGTTAAACTGTAGGGGACACAGTATATAGTTTGATGGGCAACAAGAATTTGAAAGCGAAAATTAACCTTTTTTTCTTGCACTTCATTTTTCCCTTCTCAATCAGCAAACATAGAAGAGGTCTTTAAAGTGAAAAGAAACATTAATTTGTTGTAATAACTGGTGACTGAGAATGTTGTAATTTTGTATGGGTAACAAAATTCCACACAGATGCAAGGCTAGTCAGTCTCATTCATAGGGTGACCAATCACAGCATCAGACCATGATAACAGATATTTTGTATTAGTTTAAACTCAATGTATGATTTTGGAGCAGGATCAAGAGTCATGGAAAACTTGTAACAGCAAACTTGTATTGCTGCTTTAAACACTTTTTTTGAGTCATTCTACTGTAGATTGTTACTGTAGCTTCTTTATTGGTGGAAAGAATCCTCAACCCATAAGTAGCATGCAGGTCATTGGTCACTTGGAACAAAAGGGAAAAGATCATCAGTAAGAGAGTTTGGTTCCACAGGATTACAATATAAACAAAGGGACTTGTCATTCAACTCAAATTAGTGACACCATAAAATAATTCAATCATTTCCTAGTGCAAATTGTCTGTAAAATTTGCTTGTTGTATTTCTTTTGCCAGCAACTCCCTGGTTGATGTTATTTAGCTTGTTTTTTCAAAAGCAAAGTTCTGTTCTGCTTTATGGTTAAAACTGAAAAGGTTAGGTGTTATCAGCAGATGTGCTGATTGAATAAATTTGTGGCTTAGAGATATGTTCTAAAGAGTTGTTTTCAATGGTAATATCTCTTCTTGGAAAGAAGCCACTAATGGAGTACTGTAAGGTTCAATTCTCAATACATTTTTTCTCTGAATTTTCATCAATAATATTGATGTCTCTCTCACACCTTGCACAAGAAAGTTTGCATTTGTTCTATAGGAAGTTGGGGAGCAAGAAGGATGAAGTGTTACTTTTGTGTAAAGACTTGGATAGATAATTTTCATGGTCACAGATTTGGCAATTGTCTTTTAATTCTGTGTAGTACTTCATTTTGGTCCTAAAAGTTTCACTTGTTATTATACCATAGACAGTACAGTAGCATAGCTTTTGAGAAAGATCTAGGTGTTGTTATTAAAGGGGATTTTGAGTCAATGAGGTCCTTGGATTGATCAAGATGAATTTCAGGGGATTTAATACTGTGTGTGGCACGACCATGTACATAGTTTTGCACCCAAGTTGTTTCATGTTCTCATGACAGTCTCATCTAACATACTGTAGAGATGGATTGTATATGAAAAGTGCGACTGCAACCACAGACTACGGATTGTATGCATACAGGTTTTACTCTGTCATCACAGAAAGTCTAAAATGTGTGCTACAAGACAAATATGAAAGTATGCTTATAGTATATGTTAAGATTCAAGGGTGTTTAAAAGTTCTTGCTGCAGTAAAGCTGTTAAATTGTTGCCTAACACATTAAAACAAGATTGTATGTTCAGTTTTATATGTCTACAAGTAGCATTTACAGATATCCTTTTAAAGGAATGTACCAAGGACTGTGGGAAATCTATTGTAGCCATCTTGGAAAAATAGAAAATAAAAAGTAAAATAGCCCCTTATCCTCCTTCTTTAGCAAAAAGCTGACGTGAAACATATTTTTCTTACTTGGCCTTAGTTGTTTTTTTTTGAGGGTTTGGACTACAGGGGATCTTATCAATTAAGTAGTGTTCAAATGGTTTGGTACCCAAATTATTTAGCTTTAAGAACTTCCTGACCAAACATGCTCTTACGATACAGTCTAATGATTACTCTTTTCCTTTTTGTTTTCAGCATCTCGTTGTTGCTAATGGAGGCCTTGGGAATGGTGTTAGCAGAGAAGAGATAGTTACTTTGTTCCAAGATTTTGGATCTTTGGAATCTGTTGTAATGGAAGAACATTCACCTCATTGCTTTGTAACTTTCCAGACAGCTGAGGTAGCCAAAAAGGCAAAGGATGAACTTGATGGTCATGAACTAGCACGAAATAACATACGTCAACACTCATCTGTGAAGCTGTATGTTTCTTTTGTAAATGATGGTAAGAGCAATTTAATAACTTTAAGGAAGGATTGCCCCAAGGTTGGCAGTATCTTGAATTTTAAGATCTTTCTAATTATTTCGAATCTAACACATTTCTCACAAATGTTTCCGAATGTAGATGTTGCAGGTTATGTTGAGTGCAGTAGTTGCTAGGATTGAATACCCATAGTTTAGTAGCAACATTTATATGCTGGAATAAAAAAGGGGTATGGTTACTCAAACTGAGTTGACTACATTTTGCTATTATAAGAACAAATCAAAATATAATAAATGTCCCACTAATGCTTGCCTAACACCTACCTGTTCGACAGTACTTCCCTTACCTCAGTCCCTCCTCATCATCCTCCTCTCCCTTCCCCTTTCCCAACCACATCGGGTAATTGAACTAATTTGACATTTCGAAAAAATACCCTATGCTTTATCTCGTCAAGAACTGTTCTCAGTATCAAGTATATGTATGTATGTGTATGTAAATAATACTTAATATAGCGCACTCCAGAACCAAAGGTTTTCTGAGGCGCTTTACAATAAAAAGAGAATTTACTAAGTACCAAATGCTTCCTTAAACAGGTGCGTTTTCAACCTAGCTTTAAATATTGAAATACTTGAACTACGTTTAATGCTGTCTGGAAGGGCATTCCACAACTTAGGACCATAAACGGAGAAAGATCTGTCAGCAAATGTGGAATTACGTGAAGTATATGCCCATTTAAGCTTTAAAAAATAGGCATGAAGGTTGATATTTGATAGCCATTTATCTCAGAATAAATTGAAAAGGAATGTATGCACTATAAGTAATTTGATTCCCTTTTTGCCATCACTTATTTCATAATTTGTTGTAAGTTGTTTTTTGAACCCCAAAGTTGTTGGACTTCTATTGTACCAGAATGGTAATCAAAATGCTGCTCATTGAAGCAGCTGATTGAAGTAATGAACCAGGGGTCTGGTACTATAATTGGTAACCACAGTTTTTCCCTAAAAACTGCAGTAGCCATGATGGATCCCCTTAAAGGCTGATATTCCATAATGGAAAAATCTGAGGTACAAGTTTTTCTTTTGCCTTTTATTTCATTGAAAATAGTGCCAACTGTAACTTCCCAAGTACAAAAACAACTTGATGGACTTTTTATCATAGAGGACTTTATCGATGATGCCACAGAAAAGGAGCTTGTAGACCTGGTAAACTGGGATTCATCAGGTAGGTAATCTTTGTTCAGCATTTTGTCATTAGAATTAAATGATATTGTGGAGATGACTCAGGTGGTTCATGATTTTATCAGAAGCTTGCACAAAGCTTATAAACTCTTTTAATGCAAAATTCTATTCTTACAAATTCTAAATCATTTATGAAAAGTGAATTAAATTAGAACTAAAGAACAAAGGGTTACAGTAGTAATGGCAATATAGAAAATTAGGGCGCATTCTTCCTCACAAATGGGACTATGGGTCAGAGGAGAGTGTTTGGATGTTTAAAAAACAGATTTGTAAATATCCAAATATGAAATAGCAGATTTGAGAAAAACATGGCATTGTATGACATTTCCATGCAAACACCAAACTAGAAATGTATAATGCAGATTTTGATATAATCAGGAGAGGTGTGTGATTGCACACGATCCTTCTCTTAAAATCACTTTGAGATGTATGATAGTTTGCCCAACTTAATAAAGATGGGAAGTCATCTATTTTAGTTTAGTAAAATAGTACACTCTGTTTAACTTCCTGAGGAGTGTGATTCATAGCACACCTGGAAAATTGAAAACTCAAGACCTGGGAGATTTTTGGAAGGAAATACAGTACAGTATCCCACACTATCTTTGGAACAATGTTAGTTTCTTAATATTAAATTTATGTCATTTGATGCTATGCAGGACACAATGTATCATTTCATACAAAGTCAGCAACAATTTCTGTACAACTGACTTATACAATTTTGTTTCGTAACAATGACAAAGTTGTGTAAATTTGAGGGAAATGTAAAGACCTAAACAATGCTTCTCTCAAATGAGGAAATTAAATTGTGGGGGAGCAATTAAATATTGTTTGATCCCTTCTTTCCAGTTGTTCTTATGAAAATCATTATTAGTAAGCTTCATCATTGGCAGGAGACGCCTCAATTTAAAGCATACACAGACAAAAGCCATTGTTTGGAGATTATACACATGGAAAAGAATGGAAGATTATCCGTGCAAGATTGCAAGAGTATAGTCAAGAAAGTTTTAACAATAAAAACAAAAAGATCCATCAAATCGTGGCACCTCAAAAATATGAAATCAATTTCAAGTACTTAATATCTGAAAAATTTGCTGGTTGTATCTCATTCTTTTACAACTTTGTGGTATAATATCTCTTCATTTAGCAGTTGTTTTACATCAGAGGTCAGGAGGCATTTTACAGCCAATCACTTGGTAGGTAAGACTGGAGATTTGATAAGTTGAGTTCCAATTAAGTGAACCCAACAAATGTAGCTGATAAGAACCCTTGCTGCCTCCATTGTCTTTGAGTGATTATGGTAAAATTAAACTTTTGTTAAACTGCTTTAGCAGCACAAAGATAAGAAATGTCTTTTACTGGAATAAGTGTGCAGTCTATGTTAGAATGGAAACCTATTTAAAAATGTTGCTTTCAGGGACTGGCGTAGATGTTAGGTGAGTGCTGCATGCTTTACCTGATAGATTGGCAAAAAGAATTAGTTTGACTTTGTAAAAGAGAATTTGGCATTTCATTTCTTTGCCAATTTGCACAACCTATTCCCACCTCCTTCACTAAATGTTACTGGCCATGACCTTCCCTTTAAACACTAGTGAGATGAATAAAATGCTATCATACTTCTGATGGTAAACATCTTTAACACTTTAAATTAATCTAATTTTGTTGGTTGCTTTACACTATTAAAACTATACATGGTTCTTCATGTGTTACCAGTTATGCCACTTCATCATAGGGAGGTTCGTATGTAACCAAGTGAAACAAGCTAAAGAAAACTGTCTCAGTTTATTAATGCAATATGAGGGGACACATTCCCTTAATACTCAGTAATTTCTCTCATACTGTTTGTTTTATAGGCCATCAGGGAAGCATGAAACATCGCAAAGTAAAACACTATGGTTATGAATTTAACTATGATACCAACAGCATCGACAAAGACTGCCCTCTTGAAGAGCCTATACCTGATCTGCTTGTGAAGATGATCGATAAGATCATGCAGACAGGACATGTGACCAAGAAGTTGAATCAGGTGACTGTCAACCAGTACCTACCAGGTCAAGGTATAGTTGGAAAATGTAAATTTGTGAAGTAGAAACTTTATGTCTTGTACAGGGTTATAGCATCATGCAATGGCTGGCTGTGTCTGGCTCTGATACTTGCTGTTTAGCGTGAAGAGCAAATCAACAGACTACTGGCTGGCACAACATTTCATGAATTCTATGACCCAGCAGTCATAGAAAACATCCAAAAATTCATAGATATATTATATAATATCTACAACCTCACACTTTTGTATCTGGTAATTTATTTAACCCTTTACCGTTGTGCTCTAATCGGGGCCTATTTGCGCGCCTTTCGAGTGGGCGAAAAAGCGAATGTAGCATGCCCCGCATCAGCTTCCGTAGGCTGTTGACCCAGTGACCTTTAACCATTGTCTCTCTCGTTGTTGTGGCCAAATTTTCGGGTAGCTACTCGCAGTTTGGAGCTCTGCATGAAACAGTAAAAATGGGTGACAGCCACGCCCTTCATCTGGATCTGAAAGGACCCGTAACAACGGTAAAGGGTTAATTTAAGCCTCTGGAGTGTGTTTACTGCAAAGCTGATGGCACTGTCTCTGCGTGTGTGCACAGCCCTGTAAAACGGATACTTTAGATTAACCCTTTACCGTTGTGCTCCAATCGGGGCATATTTGCGTCCCTCGGGAGTGGGCAGAAAAGTGGATGTAGCACGCCCCACATCAGCTTCCGTAGGCTATTTACCCCGTGACCTTAAACCATTGTCTCTCTCGTTGTTGTGGCCAAATTTTCGGGTAGCTACTTGCAGTTTGGAGCTCTGCGTGAAACAGTAAAGATGGGTGACAGCTGCGCCCTCTGTCTGGGTCCAAAAGGACCTGTAACAATGGTAAAGGGTTAATGCAAAACAAGGCAATCATAACAAATTTTAAAAAAGTCTACAATTCAGAGGGAGACTCAGTCATGTGACTGTGACAAGGGCTGTGGCCTAGCCTGTAAAGGCTGTTGCAAATGAAGCAATAAATGTTAGCTAATTTGGGAGATTGGGGGTTCAATTCCTGGTTGGATCAAAGTCAGGTGTGGTTTTCATTCAAGAGCAATGTACAGCTTCAGATCTGAACTGATCTTAAAAAGTATTAAATTTGGTCAAAGTTTTTGACTTGCTTGCCACCCAGAGTGAAGTTGTTATACATAACCCACAGGTTTCTTCCATATTTGTGGTTGCTTAGCATTGTAAAACTACTCCCCCTCAAGGTCTTACTATTATATATATTGCACATCATTTTTTTCTTGCAGGAATTCCTTCACATGTAGACACCCACTCTGCTTTTGAAGATGCCATAGTTTCTCTCAGTGTAAGTTCAAAGGTAAGTTAATCAATGAGAGGTTTCTTACTGTATTTTAAATAGTCTTTGGCACAACCCTAAACATATATGTATGGGAATATGATCACTATCTCTCAATATACAGTTGGTGACTGCATTTTTGAATGAAACTAATTCTCACAGTAAATTGACTTTGGTTGGTCTAGAATTAAATGTTACTCACTTATGTTCCCTACTAAGGTCACACATTTGACTGCTCATAATGGCCTAGAGCAAGTTTCACTTGAAAAGGGAGACAGGGACCATAGCAAAGTAAGTAGGCTAGATGCAGTGTTCTCCACTTTCTGTTTTGTCTGGGTGCAGCAATCAGATAAAATTTGCAAAGTTGCTGTAGCACTTGAACAAAAAAAGTGCCACTGGATAAAAAGTTGTGCACCCAGACATAAGCTATCACTATGAAACCTTGCAACAGAGCAAATAGTAGCAATATCAGTTATTGTGTAATGAGTAATGATCATCAGAAATAGTTGAAAGCTATTGCATTCATCACTGAATTTAGCTTACATTTTCAAAAAGAGAGATGCCCTCTCTCTCTGTTTGGACCTCTTTCAAGACAGAAATCACTATTAACATTCTCAAGTTTGGAGCCCCTTGACAAAAATTCAATCAGTGTAGAACACTGCAGTTGTAACATAAGTGTAAGGGGCAAATTTTACTGTCTGGTGTGAGAAGTTTGTTGCTCTTTACAGACAAGCTCACAAACTTGACTGGTTTCTGAATGAAGGACGTAAAAGTTGAAAAACATACATAGTATTGGCTTGATGGGCCTTATTATTAATCACTCAGTCCTACTTTCAAACTTTTCATTCTTTATCCTAATTAAGTCCCTGGTGCCCAGAATTCTCTCAGGTTCCTGGATCTCAAATGCATAAAGCTCTGGTTACTTATGCAATGATATGTTGCTTAGGGTGTAAACCTTGTGAAACTTTGCTGCATAAAGTCAACAAAAAGGTATCTGTAGGTATCTCTGGCCAAAATTAATTACTGGGTGTCTCCTGGTTACACCACAACAAGCCAGGAAACCAGAAGACACCCTCAGGCCTTGAGTTTCAAATAACACTCTTCAGGAAATTAAGGGGTGTGATAGGTATGCTTTTTTATTTAACTTTTTAAAAGAGCTCCCATCTTCATCTAAGTATGCAAAAAATCACACTTCCCACAGTGGTTTGAGACTAGTGATGATGGGTGGTTACACTCGCATGACTCAAAATGCAAGGTGTGCACCCTTGGTCATGTGAATGTTTCTATTGAATATATTCACAGCAGTCTACGTAGGTCTAGTAGTTTAAGAAACTCTTGGAAAAATGGTGAAACTCTTCAAATTTTCCTTACCAATTTTGACAAAACTGAAGGGTCTTAGGACTCTTGGATTTTGAGCCATGAAAAAACATTGGTGCAGCATGCATTGAGTGTATCTGTAACAATATAATTAATGTAGGACGTGAATTAAATGATTTTGTACTATGCAGACTTTAATACTCATGTCTGCAGAACAGTCCTCCCCTGATTCCATATACTAAGGTATTGCAAGATGACTGTGTATTATACTCAGTTTTGCAAAATGATGGTTTGCCACAATCCGGTGTGTAAGATGATTTTGTGTACAATAAGCAAATACACAAAATAATATTGTTTAAAATACTCATATCAGCAAGGTGATTACTATATACCCTGATATACGACCTAATATAAATTTGGTTTGTTGCATTTATCCTGTTTCGGCAATTGGTTGGTCTGTGAATTGTAAACCTAGGGTCACATAGAGTCTGTGGGAGAGTTTTATATGCATTATTGTTTATTAGTCATAATTTATTGAAATTGGCCTTAGAACTAATATCTTCTGACTGAGAATAAGTCATTTTGAACTACAAATCTGCATAGCTAAACACTTCAATACATAACAAATTTAAATAAGTTTCTTTTGAAATCATAGTTTGTTTCCTTCTCAAAAAATGGCCAGCTCATTGTTTTAAATTTGTTGGCATAAGTGTACACAATGGCCCACTTTCCCATCAAATTGAAGTATTTAATGATAACATATGGAAAACAGATGAAGAAATAGTATAACACAGGCACGAAGCTAGGATTTTGTCATGGGGATGGTTTTTTGGGGTCAAGGAAGGGGGGCACGATATGAGGGAAAAGTCTTAAGATAGAGAGAAAAAATCGCTATTGTAGGTGTTTTTGCATTGCAAGGTTGGGTCATGGGGGGGTTCTAACCCCCAAAACCCTCCCTGTGACTACGCACAGTAGTAAATGCCTTTTAAGGGTGGGGAGCAGTCTAAATATGGATGGTAGGTTCTCTCAGGTATGTAGTAGGCCTGAGGATTAAAGACCTAAACCATGTACAGAAACAAAAACTTTTCCAGACAAGAGATTGGTCATTACTTGGTCCACATCTATTAAACTTAAACATCTACAGCACTGTTTCCACACAGGACAACAACCAAACTGACAAACAATGACTTACCTGGCCCATACTATAAATTACAACATAAATTAACTATTGCACTTTCAGGTCTATCCAGGATTCAGACCTTATTGTCTCTTTCTGTATATTACTAAGGCTTTCCTCCAGTTTTGCTGTAATTCCTAAGGTTTTTCTTGCTTCATTCCTGACAGGTATCAATGGATTTTACTCATCCTAATGGCAGCCATGTTTCTAAGGTCCTACCTCCTAGAAGCTTGTTAGTTATGACAGGAGAGTCACGTTATCTGTGGAGTCATGGGTGAGAGTATCATGTGATTTATTATACCTTACTGTTTTAGGCAAATGTTTCCTTTTTGTCCCTTTTCCCTTAAGTTGCAATTTTTTTAAAAGACTAAAATATTAATGTCAACTGGGGTCTTTGCCAGGTTTTAAAATCCTTTGTCTTAGAGACTTCTTACATGCTGCTCTCCCAGGAGATGATATCATGTTTCAGAAAGTGTACTTCACATGCACATTTCTTTGCTTCTTGTTTCTTGAAAAATTAAGAGATTGTAATAAGATGTACACAAAATCAAGAAAAACAGAGCTGTAGAAGTGAAACTTGCATGCTGAGTAATCTGGTAACTTCAGAGAAAGACTGTGGAAGAAACCTGTCAAATTTATTTGACAAGAACAAAGTATTGTTTAATGCCACCATCCAAATTTCAGCCTTTCTCTTTCAATCACTTATCGTTTCCAAAACAAAGAGTCCTGTTAAAGAAAAGCTTTTCATATAGACCAGTGGTGTGTAAGGTGCAGCCCTTAGGCTAAATACAGTCCATGGTCTTGTTCTGTCTGGAAGAAAAAACTTGGATTGACCCATTTTTGTCCCTTTACATCCCCTACACTTTAGTTAAACATTTCATTATTTGGTTTGTGACTGAAATAAACAGAATTTAAATTTATTTATTTGGCATGCTGCAGAAGTAGAGGTGTAACCGCACAAGAACAAGTTTTGCCAAAAATGAGTATAGATCAATATACAATATTGTTATTCCAAAATTCATGAAGGTCAGCCTTGATGTGTCATTGGTCACATCAACTAGGGAGCTCTGTTGAACTGCATCCCCCTAGATGACCACAACAATATGATTTGATCTTTTGTTCCAAATGTTTTCAAATATTTCTTGATATGTTCTTCTACCTGTAGCTTAAGAAGTAGAACATACAGTTCAATTGCTTTTTTGAGATATTCTAACCAAGAAATATCTTAATCTTTCCAATAGGATAACACCTAGGAAAAGTGATGTTGTACCACATACAGCTGTAGGTGGAGAAGAAAATGCTATCACTCTGGCAGCTAGGGGCATCCGTACATCTTTTACGTTCAGAGCAGTTAGAGGAAGACCCTGTGACTGTAGTGAGTTTTAACCATTTTCATTTAGTTTCAGATTTCTGCTTGAGTACTCAATTGTTTGATCAGCATTAGGGACTTCTTACACATGGACACAGCATACTGCACGGTAGATTGTTGATACCTTACGTGTAAGTTTAGGCATAGCAAGATGGCTGTCTGCAATGGTTTTGTTTGAGGTTTTGTTTGATAGTGTGGACCTGCTCAAGTAAATCAACAGATTTTGCAAGAAAATCTTGGCCATCTTGGTGTACCTTTTTTGTCCCAGTTGGGGTGGTGAAAATCTACCGTATGCATTATATGCTCTTTCCATGTATATAGGAAGTCTGTGATTACCATACACTACTGTATCATTCTGGTTTTGAAGATAAGCAATGGCAGCCTTGAATGCACCCACTATTTAAAGGCCCAAATTCTTCCCAAACAGTACCAATTCTCCGTACCTTCTTACTTAAGCCCCTCCCAAAACTGTCTGAAAGTCATCCTCATCCAGACACAATCTCAGTTGATATTGCTTCAGGATGAGTATAGAAAAGCTCAATATGTATAATCAAAACACTTTCAAAACAGTTTATGCTGTGGAATATAAGCTTTGGTTCTCTGCATTGTTTGAATTAGCTGTCAATCAAAAGGCTGAGCCAATTGAGAGTTATTGTGATCCACCACTGTCACTCTGTCTGTCCATCTATTGATCATGTCTGTTCACAATTGCCTTAAATGCTCTCCGAGGCACATTTGTCAATGAATTGTAATGAAACGTGGAGACATAGTCATGGAAGGTAGGGCTATACGTTGTGTTCAAGAAGTTGAGGTCAAAGCTCATCTAGGAGTCATTACTGGCTGTTTTGTCAATATCTTCAAAGTGTAACTTCTCCCACAAATAATGCTCAAATGTCCTGAAAGTTGGTCATAATATTCCTTATGTAGGGGTTCTTGAGTGTTGTATGTAGATTTTCTTATCCAAGGTCATTCAAGGTCAAAAGGTGGGACTATTTTTGACATGGTGCTATTGCTTTACTACTGTGAGCCGGAGAGTTACCAGTCTTGGCATGTTTATTTGACTTTTGAGGGTTTCTAGCTGGTTGAAATATATAGGTCATAGGTCATCCAAAGACCATGTTTTGAGGCTTGTTTCTATGTACGTTTTAAAAAGAAATGTTTTGAGGCCATAGATGTAAATATTTTTTTGCAATGCTACTTTCTTCTAGATGCATTGCAAAATAGGAAAACTGGCGAATTACAGATTCCTTGTCCAATTTGGGATGAATAATTATGACACCTTTCTGACCTATTTTGTGCCACCCTTTATTTGTACTACTCTCACAAATTCAGCTTAATACATGTTTCCCATTGAACTGCACTCCTTTCATAACTGTCTGTGTACAAGAGGTCAGTCCTGTGAGTTTGTTGAGATTAGTTTAAGAGGGGATTTTGATGGGTATTTCCATTGTGTGTGAATGCACAGTATGTACTTTGTACAAATAAATTGCAGTCGTAGCACCAAGTCATATGATCCTGCTTCTAACTAGCCTTGCATGGAGAAGAGATGATGAAGGTCAAATTTCTTTTATTGTGTTCAGGGAGGAAGCTTTTACTTACTACTGTGTTATCACAGTTCCTTAACTTGCCTTCTGCCTTGCTGATTACTAACTAAACTTACTGCTTTCTATGCAAATAGTAAGCAAGGCAGTAGGCCCCCTCCCCATCCCAACCCCATTTCATCGGGTTATCATTTTACCTGAGGGAAATTAAAATGTTCTGAATTGTGGATACATCTGTTTAAGAAATAACAGTCATGTATGAAAAGTACAGTGCCTGTAGTGATATCCATTGCATGGGAAATGATTTTCTTGGCATTAATATTGGAAGTCATCACAATGCAGTAATTCAACAGGTTTGAGCTTCAGCATCGATGGTACTTAAGACTGATTGACAAGATTAGGGCTGATATTTAGCGTTGCTGTTATCTTCCATGATAGATTAATTGCATTGGGCTACCTCTTTGTCTCTTTGAAGCAGCTCATTGGGTTGGTTCATAGAATTTTTCCAAACCTTTCTTTCACATACTGATCACAAATGGTCAAACTAGACAATTCTCATATCCTACATATAATTAATTGCTTAAAATTAGACCTAATCAATATCAGACAACAATGAAGTGGCTTTAAAAAGAGGTAACATGAAACACAGAATGTAATGTGACTTGTTCAGAAAGGGTTACTGGGGCTTTTGCTGTTTATGAAACTGCTTGTAGAATAAAATCCCTGAGATGAAAATAAAAACAGTCTGGGATGCTCTCAGTTTTGATGCAGGGATTGTAAGTGATCCCCAGGGGCATATCCAGAATGTTTCAATAGAAAGGGCACAAGCTTATTAAAGAGCAGTTCTGGTGGAGCCAAAGGGATGTGACACATTTTGAAGAAAATTCAAACATACTTTACAACTAACAGAAGTGTTAGCCCGTTGCCCCCCTTCCTGCATCTGTCCCTGATCCCCTTTGGAGCTAATGCAAACTCATTACTTTTTTTGCTAAGATTTTAGTCTCTCATCTGCATTTTCTGGGAATTTATTCACTTTGAAGTAAAGGAAAGATATTTTAATGGACCTCACATTTAAAGTATCCTGTGCTTGTAGATACATTTGGTCCAATGGATGGGTAGTCTTGGACAAAATTGATTAAACAGAATTCTAGAGTTAGTCATTATTTGTGTTTTTACAGATTTTCCTTCACAGTGTGACAGCCAAAAAACATCTCAGACTCAGTCATCATCAGGTTTGAGGAATGAATTTGTCTCAACTGACCCTGTGATTGCAAAACCGGTTTCACAGGAAGAAGCTATTCAGTTAGAACAAAGTCAGGTTCATAATGTGTATAACGAAATAGCTCCACATTTTAGCTACACTCGCTACAAACCTTGGCCACTAGTGTCATCATTTTTGAATGATTTGCAGAAAGGATCCTTGGTTCTAGATGTAGGTAAGGAATTTTATGATAATTATGAAAATTTTGAGGGATTTGATTTGGCTTTGGTTTGGTTGAACAAGGATGGTACTCAATTTAGGAATCCTTTAAAATGCCACTTCAAAGGACCTTGAAAAATGGTAATGCTGTCGATTATATACAATATATAGTAGGCATGGGGGATTGACACTTTTGGAATTGGGTACTGGATACTCCTTTAGTGGGGACCGTGAGTGGCTTTTTGACTCCTTCACTGAAGTCATAACTGAAGCAGAACGTTTTAGCAGTTATAAACCCTTAATTAGGGCTGCCATATATATATTTTACCATATATATTAAGTCAGGTAGGTTCGATAAGGTTGACAGACCAAAACTATTTAGGTCAAGGTTGTATGCCTCAAGTAATAGCCTTCTCATTTTAGCTAGGTGAGTCCATGGCCCTTTTTTGTCCAGTTGTGGAGCACTGGATTGTTATGCTTACTTCTTTAAAGAAGAAGATGGATTGTTGTCCTGGGGGAAAGGTGCCTCCCTCTCATTTCAAAATAAATGTCAGTTTTTAAAGGTGTGTAGATGCAGATATTGTGCAAAATTTGTTGCTTTAACCAGAGTTCTGCAAACTTAAGAAATGCATGTTTTTGTTTTTGAAGTCAAATCCTAAATATGTCTTGAATTAAAAAGGAGTCAAATCATGTGAGAAAAATACGAAATCCAGACATTGTGGGTACTTTAAAAAATCCTCTCCTTGCAAACAGTCTAATACTCCAGTCAGTCAGAGGACCTTCACAAGTAGGTTCTCAATGTCACTGAATGTGTACCTGTAAATATAATGAAATAAAGTTAATACAACCTAATATGTTCTCCTATGACTTTTTTTCCCTTTCTCATAAGGTTGTGGAAATGGAAAGTACATTGGGGTCAATCCTGATATATTAATGGTAAGAATATTAGCATAAATTTTGAAGATTCTTCATAGATGACATCAGTGGCGGAGCTACCATATAGTCGGAGGGGGCGGTTGCCCCCTTGACTTACAAATTGCCTGTCAGCGCCCTTTTTACTCTTTTTACTGTATTGGGGCATATGTATCTACCTACATAAAAGCACCCCTACAGCCTATTTTCAACCCCTATGACCAAATATTTTTGCCCTATTATTTTTGAAGCGGCCGTACAGGCCATTCTTGCCCCCTCTGACTGAATTCCCTTCCTCTGCCACTGGATGAGATACTCTATTTTTTGACTCATTAGCTTTTTAGAAAAATATAAGGAGAATTAAAGTTTGATACTGAGATTGCCTGGTATAGATGCCATTGTACTATTTCTAGAACTTGGGGAAGTATGGTCTCAATAGAAGTTATGCTGTGTTGTTCATTGCATAAGGACAATTCTCCAATTTGAGACATTTCAACAGCATCCCTTAACAACTGAACATATTGAATGTGACCTGATACATTCACTACCAGTCATACAGACAAGTTTGTTCCTAATAAGCCATAGTTCATACAAAAGTGTGTACATGCTGTGAAAGAATGCAGAGTTCTCTTAGAATGACACTGAAGTGTATAGTTAGAATATCATAATGAATTATATGTTGTCTTCAGAATCTAAAAATTTGGCTTTGCAGCTTCTATCTTTCCTAACAGTGACTCCATTAGTACATTTCTTCATTTGTTTTGCTGAAACTACATGCTTTTTTGCATTTTTTTTTAAATATGAAGATTGGATGTGATCGTAGTCAAGAACTTATATCAATCTGTGCTGACAGAGGTCATGAGGTACTGGTGTGTGATGGACTTTCAGTGCCTGCCAAGACAAACACCTTTGATGCCTGTATATCTATTGCTGTCATTCACCATTTTTCTACAGAGGTAATGTTCACAAAAGGATGGTCTTCTGAAGTTTGTTGTCATTGTCTGTAATATAATTGTTATGTATTATTTGCTTTATGAATACTCCCTGGGGCTTTTTAAGTAATATAATATGGTAAAATAATTTTGGCTGTGACGGTCAATTCATTCATGCCTTGTAATAAAAGTGAACTTCCATTAATTGGTCCATTATGCTGCAGTCAGGTGAGTGTGATATCCAAGAGATAAACTCATAGCGATGGATTAACACTCATTTAAGGCTATACTTTCTTACTCTGGGCTGTGCTGTTTCAATTGGTTAACTACAAACAAGTTTCTCCTTTCCTTTTAGATTTTTTAAATCAAAGTATTGTAATGTATGAATCAATAGGTTACAGAACTCTGGATCTGTGTGTTAGAAAAGAGTACAGCCCTCTTGGGTTAATGCTTTGCAGTAACTTACATTCATATGCTAATGCATAGTCTAATGTTGCTTAACATGATGAAACTTCCCTTCTTACTTTTTGTTTCTTCGTCCTTCTCTACCTGATTGTCTCATCCCTTCAGTGGCGTAGCTAGGATTTTTTCCAGGGGGGCAAAGGTATGAAATTTCCCCAAAACTTTTCCCGGTCAATGTGTATGTATTTCATATAAAATATGAAAACTTACAAGTATAACAACATTACCATGTCATTTTGTAATATTACCTGCATTTTAATCTTAAAGTAGGCCTATAACATAGAGCAATCAGAAATAACAAAGTATATTATTGGTTTCGTTGAAAAGAGAAACCTATGCATTCATGATGGCGTGCGTGTGTATGTATGTGTGTATGTGCGTGTGTGTGTGTGTATGTGTGTATGTGTGTGTGTATGTGTGTGTGTTTGTGACACTTTGCTTGTTTACACGATATCTTGAGAAGGGAAGATCTGACAATTCTCAAACTTGGTACACAGATACCCCATACTGAGAGTAAGAACCCTATTGATTTTGGTGGAGGTCAAAGGTCATCTGGGGTCACAGGGGGTCAAACCCCGAAATCCTTGTTTACACGATATCTCAAGATAGGAAACTTGGATTCATTTCAAACTTGATATGTTGATGCATTATGATGTAAGGAAGAACCCTATTGATTTTGGTGGAGGTCGAAGGTCATTTGGGGTCACGTGGGGTCAAACCCCCAAATCCTTGTTTACACGATATCTCAAGATAGGAAACTTGGATTAATATCAAACTTGACATGTTGATGCGTTATGATGTAAGAAAGAACCCTATTAATTTTGTTGGCGGTCAGAGGTCATTTGGGGTCACATGGGGTCAAAACCCGAAATCCTTGTTTACACAATATCTCATGGCAGGAAACTTGGATTCATTTCAAACTTGATATGTTGATGGGTTATGAGGTGAGGAAGAATCCTATGTATTTTGGTGGAGGTCAAAGGTCATTTGGGGTCACATGGGGTCAAACCCCGAAATCCTTGTTTACACAATATCTCATGGTGGGAAACTTGGATTCATTTCAAACTTGACACGTTGATGTGTTATGATGTAAGGAAGAACCCTATTAATTTTGTTGGCAGTCAGAGGTCATTTGGGGTCACATGGGGTCAAACCCCAAAATCCTTGTTTACAAGATATCTCAAGACAGGAAACATGGATTGATTTCAAACTTGACACGTTGATGTGTTATGATGTAAGGAAGAACCCTATTAATTTTGTTGCCAGTCAGAAGTCATTTGGGGTCACATGAGGTCAAACCCCCAAATCCTTGTTTACACGATATCTCATGGTGGGAAACTTGGATTCATTTCAAACTTAATATGTCGATGCATTATGAGGTGAGGAAGAACCCTATCTATTTTGGTGGAGGTTAAAGGTCATTTGCGGTCACATGGGGTCAAACCCCGAAATCCTTGTTTACACGATATCTCATGGTGGGAAACTTGGATTCATTTCAAACTTAATATGTTGATGCATTATGAGGTGAGGAAGAACCCTATCTATTTTGGTGGAGGTCAAAGGTCATTTGGGGTCACATGGGGTCAAACCCCAAAATCCTTGTTTACAAGATATCTCAAGATAGGAAACATGGATTGATTTCAAACTTCACACGTTGATGTGTTATGATGTAAGGAAGAACCCTATTAATTTTGTTGGCAGTCAGAGGTCATTTGGGATCATATAGAGTCCAACCCCAAAATCCTTGTTTACACAATATCTCATGGTGGGAAACGGATTCATTTCAAACTTGATATGTTCATGCGTTATGAGGTGAGGAAGACCCCTATTTATTTTGGTGAAGGTCAGAAGTCATTTGGGGTCACATTTTGTCAAACCTGGAAATCCTTGTTTACACAATATCTCAAGGTAGGAAGTTTGGATTGATTTCAAACTTGATCTGTTGATGCATTATGATGTAAGGAAGAACCCTATTGATTTTGGTGGAGGTCAATGGTCATCTGGTATCACCTGGCATTAAACTCTGAAAACCTTGTTTGCAGAATATCTTAAGGCACAGTATGAAATTTGGCTTTTTAAATATGGAAGTGTTTTGGTTAAAAGAAAAACCAGTTACTCACTGGTGGAGTCAAAGGTCACTTTGGGTCCCCAGGTGTTACAAGAAATGTAGCATTTTATTGAAAAGAACATGTATGTATCATCGAAACCTCAATGCATTTTTGCATTCTGGTTTTGGTAAACAGTATCTGGTTTATTTGTATGTACTAAAGCAGTGGCGTACGCAGGATTTCTCTGAAGGGGGAGGGGCATGCAGTATGGTCTAAGGGGAGGGGTGTCCGGAAATTTTTTGACGTTTTCAAGGAGCCAACATGCAAAATGGTGCAAGATTTTCGACTTTGACGGGAACAGTGTTAAAAGTTGAATCGTGGTGGTTCATGAGGATAAAACTGAAACTTTTGTGTCTTTATATGCACTCTTATGCCATTTATGCTACCTTACGAAGTAAGAACTTGTCATTAAATTTGCACACTTTTAGAAGTCCAAATAAAAGAGCATTGTTGGTTATTTGTGGTTTTCCTTGGCCACAAAATGTTATTTTGTCATAATGAATATCTAAGCAGAGCGCCACCATTGGTTGGCGCGGAGCGTAGAGAAAATTTGGAAAAATCAGACCTCTTAGACGGCCGGAAATAGCATTTTCCAGGCTAATACGAAGAATCTAGCCAGTCGCTTTCTTCTTTTGTTGTTTGCAGTAAAACGCTCACTTCAAAATATGTTCGCAAACTGCAAAGTGATCAGAGTGTTAAGAGCTAATTTTACTCCAAATATGTAATTTTGCCCAAAAGACCGAGCGAAGCGCCACCATTGGTTGGCACAGAGCGAAAAGAAAATTTCGAAAAATCAGACCCCTCAGATGGTCAAAATAGCGTATTTATGCTTGTAAAGAGAATCTAAACGTGTAGTCTTTTTGGTTCCTTGCGGTAGCAAAGGAACCTATGTAGTCAGGTTGGCGTGTGTGTGTGTGTATGTGTGTGTGTGTGTGTGTGTGTGTGTGTGTGTGTGACACTTGCTTTGGTTCGCTCTAACTCAACAAGGGAAGGTTGGATGGAACTTGGATTTGCTACATAGATTCGTCATAGGGAGAAGGTGTGCCCTATTGTTTTTAGTGGAGGTCAAAGGTCATTTGGGGTCACCAGAGGTCAAAAACTAAAAACCTTCTTAGGAAACTTGGATAGATGTCATGCTTGGTGTGTGGATGTGTTATGATGTAAGGATGAAATTGGATATGTTCTGGGAAGGTCAAGGGGTCATCTGAGGTCACCAGGGGTCAAACACTGAAAAACATTTTAACACAGTATTTTAAAGTAGAAGAGAAAAAACAGATTTCAAATCAATCTGTGTTTGGTTAAGGTCAAAGGTCATCAAGGTCACTGGAGGTCAACCGCTGGAAATGTTATTTAGAAAATCTTGTAAGCTAGATAAAGATAGTTTCAATAGATTTTTTATCTCACCTGGTTTTGCATGCTTACACACCCAAACACCTTAGAAATTTGTCCTTTATTTTCCTTCAGTAATGATTCCTTTGGGTTGTACACATATTTTGGATCATTCAAAGTTTTAATGGAGGGCAATAACTGAAATCTGTAGATTTCACTGAGCACAGGTCACTCTGCATTTAACTGGTCTCTCTGCCAGTGGAAGCAATAAATGGATTATACAGTATGTCTCATTAATACTGCTGTGCTCTGTGGGGGTAACCTAATCCTCATTCTATTATCACACTTCATTAATCACTTGCTTTCTGCTTAACTGCTGAATAAACCCTGTTTTCTGTGTAGAGGTAGCAAACAGGACAAATGGTAGATTGTTTTAAAGTAATAGCAAGTTTTATTTGAGAGCAGGTAAAAATAACTTGTGAGAAAACTACAAGGGGTGTTTTTCTCTCCCTGATCACATTGTGTTTATTGGTGATAATATCAAATTTGATTACAAGCGTAAATACATATGGAAATGAGGTAGTGGGAAACAGAATCTACCTTTTTAAGTAAAAATTGGAATTTGACAGAATTTGCCTAGGTCTATTTGTAGAAATAAAAAAAATTGGCATCACTGAAAGACCTTGCAGGGACAATCCTTCCCCTTTGAAAAATTTTGAAAAATTGGGTGACCTTATAAGCAATCTGGTGCCACATATGCAATCTTTTGAAGTAAAATCTGTGTTAATAAAGTTAGACTTCATATTTTTAAGAACAAAAAAAAAAATGGCATCTGTGAGGGGGGCATGGCCCAATGGTCTCCCCTTCGCATGCCACTAAGGAGGCCTAATAGTGGCTGGATCACACAGGATATCCTGTGAGAAAAGCAGTCTGTTATGTGTAGAAGGCTACAAGGTACTCATTGTCCATTTATTGTTACACTCAAAGTGAGCAGAAAGCTATTTTCCCGAACTAGCTTGTAAGTCTCCAAGGATTAGGCTAAATAACAAAATCTAAGTGTGCCAATGGATCCCGTTCATTCTAATTTCTAGATTAACTTTAAGTTTATCGTTGGCCATGGATTGTTTCAGCCTGATCCATCGTTATGTACACACAGTAAAGTCGTACAGCTACTGCTAGCTTGTAGAAGAACATAACAACCTCGGGGGTTTACGGTAGTGACTTGTCAGTTTTCACATCCTTTTACTGATGAATTCCCAAAGTATCACCTGACTAACAGCTTCCTGTGCACTGAAATGCACTGATCATAACCCCCGTGCGTATACCAGCACAAGAGAACATTCAATCTGCTACGCGACGAGGACATTTCTGTGGAACGCGAATTGGGCTGGTTCATGCGACACTAAAGAGATCTGAGTTAATTTGTTGCATGAAAATACGAATTATGTATGAGAAATGTCTCACAATATCTCATTCTGACAAAAATTTTGAGAAATTTTTGTAATAATAAGAAGATTCATCAAATTTCCCCATTTTCATCAAATTTCCCCAAAAATTTTTCCAGGGGGGCAACTTCCCCCCTCTGCCCCCCCAGTAGCTACGCCACTGCATCCCTCTAGGTAGGAAATGGAACTTCCTACACACAGACTTGATATAGTCAGATTTTACATCTGATTGATGGATTAACATTGGCAGATATTTACAAAATGTACAACAAGTTACATGACATTTGGGGTTAGCTATCAGGCCAGTCAAGTATGTGTTAAATGCTTCTCATGCAGTATGAACAAATGAAAGCAAAGATTACCTGAGGGCATAGATCATTTAACAAACTCAGATACCAGTAACACCCCACACTGCCATTGATCTACTGGGGTGCCTGTGCTGCATCCTTAAGAAGCAACGTGATGGCATGACCGTTAGTTTATTTTATGGTGCTGCCTGGCAGTCAAAAGTATGAGGGAGGTCTCACCATTCTAAACTAAAATGTATATCAGGTAGTTACGTCAGGGGTGTAAACAATGCAACTTTGGTTTCAGGTTGTCAGGGGGTGGAAATAGATAATGATGCTCCTGACAAAGGCTGTACATGCACTGTATAAGAATTTATTTTGACTTTGAAAGTTATATTCCCAATAAGTTACTGCCTCTGAGCCTCAGTAAATAATAGAGATTCTTCAAAAGCAACTCCTGTAGGTGTCATGCATCTTAGGTGCGTGCAGTTCAACAATGTAGATCAAGTTTGGACTCCTATATCTGGAAGTATTCAAAAGCACTTCTAATAGCCCCTTATTACTACTGATCAAGTAAGATATTACATTCCAAACTTCCCAGTTTCTTTGGCAGTTTGCTTCAAATTCCACCACCTTTGTTCACTTACCATTTATAATTGTGATGATATCTGCAAGGAATTTGTAAAATTTACTATCTGCTAAGTACCCTCTTTTCTATCATCCCTACTTCAAATTGTGGTAGAAAATCTTTCAGTCTAGGTAAAACTACCCCTTTCAGAAGTCACATATATTAACTTTGCAAATTGTGCCTTCTCCATCTCCCCTTTTGAAATTTCAATGCATTTTCAAATCCCTGTCAGTCCAACTGCTCCTTTTGTCTCTGCTAAAAGGAGTTGCATTCAAATGATTTTCTATTATGTTGCCTAAATACAACATGTATGCTAGTCTGATTGTAATACTTCTTCAATAATGCAAATATAATATTTCAATTTGGGGAAATACGTTCCTTCCTTAGGGAAGAAGGTTGGAGGCAATTAAAGAACTGGTGCGGATTCTTAGGCCTGGTGGATTAGCCCTGGTGTATGTTTGGGCCATGGAACAGAAGAAACAGAATAAGAAGTCTATATATTTGATGAAGAAAAAGAAAACAATTTCAGAGCTTCATGGCCAAGGAAATACTCACATGACAACTGAGAACAAAAGGGAGAGAACATTGTCTGAAGAGAGTAAACACAGGAAGGAGAGACAGTTTGATGTGATGGATAGATTACAGATTGATGGAAATGATGGTGATAAAATTGTGAAAGATAGTGAACATTTAGTATCCTTTGAGAAGACAGAAGAAAACAAGATGGGATGTAACTGTGCTGGAAACTGTTTGGGAAATAGTGTATGTCAGGAATCTTCCCATGAAGAAATGTCCCTGTTTCCAGCGAAAAGAGGTGCTCATTTAACAGTGCATGTTAATAAGACAGAATTCAGGGATCAAGACCTTCTTGTACCTTGGCATTTGAGAAAAACAACCAGTGAGGGCTCTGTTGGAGAACAGAAATCTGTCTTTTATAGGTTTTATCATGTCTTCCAAGAAGAAGAATTGGAGAACTTGGTGAAAAAAGTTGACGGAGTTAGTATAAGAAAGAGTTATTATGATCAAGGTAATTGGTGTGTTATTTTTGCAAAAGATCAATGAATGAAATGACAACTGTAGTCAAGTGACAGTTGAAGAACCCCATCAAAATAAAAAAATTTCTGCCTCTTGCTTTCTCCTGCTCAATATTTTTAAATCTCTGTGTTCATGCAGTTGCAGACTTTAACAGATTCTCCCCTTGCAATCATGGTCTCACCTTCCACAGCTGATAGTGTGTGTAGAACATCACCGTATCATAGAAGTCTTGACAAGTCTATAGCCTAACAGGGTGCTTTTTGGAGGTTGAACTTTCCTATGGCCCAAGTTTGAAAAATGAAATAATGGCAAAAATTGCAGAAAAGGTAATCATTGCAAACTTTGTTTTCTTTGAGGCACAAATTCTGAACCGTTTTGCAAAAAGCAGATACATTTCTACAAAGGGAAGGGGGTTGCACCAGGCCTCTCCTTGGAGCTCCCCAAGTCACACTCAAAACACACCTTCCAGGACACAGTCGTGTTGATGCCCCTGAGCCCTGGTACTGTTTGTGTTATTCAGCTCTGGCCTTGTGTGCTTTGGAAGACAGTGTGACTGTTTTCCAATTAACAGAAGCCCTGTTTTAAATGCCAACTGCACTAGGGAATGCCAACTACTGTAATTTAAAGGTTCACTACACTGAATGTGTGCTTGACTAAATGTCTCCTTTTGGTTAGATCCAGGTTGGGTTGAAATTCAGATTAGGTACAGACTTGGGTTTAGAATTAAAGAATTGCCTTGCATAAGATCAATATTATATTTGCATTCTCACCAGCCAACCTTTTATCTAAAGAACCCATTATTGGCATATTGGACATACTTTGCTTTCACTTTACTCTGATAGTATTGTGAGGAAGTAGCATAAAAGTTTGGTGTACATAGATGATGGCCCTGATTGAAGGAGCTGTTGATGACATAAAGGGTTCAAAGAGCCAGAACAGAATTGGTGTACATAGATGATGGCCCTGATTGAAGGAGCTGTTGATGACAAAGGGGTTCAAAGAGCCAGAACAGAATTGGTGTACATAGATGATGGCCCTGATTGAAGGAGCTGTTGATGACAAAAAGGGTTCAAAGAGCCAGAACAGAATTGAATTTTTTGTCTCCCCTTAAAGGGCAGTTGTAGTAACCTCAGACTTATTTCAAAACAACAGTTAAATCTTTCAAGTTTCTTCCTTATTACTCTTGTATCTTTCATAATATTTTAGGACATAGATATTGCTAGTTAACAGAGTTCAATAAAGTGACTCATTCTAGATTTCACAATCGGGTGAGAAAAATATTGTCATGTTTCTCGAGAGCTACATTCAGTAGGATAGTCTTGGTGTGACTGGATTTTCACTTTTAATGTCATCCATAGGTGTGTTTACTATGTTTTTGAATACTCTTAGTTTTGAGAATAATGCTGAAGGGTGAGAGGGATCCATTGGTCAAAGAGAATAAGGGGCTTAACATGACTCTTCAATAGGCACCACATGTCTGGTCTAGCAGTAGAGCATCTGCCCCTCATGTGGAAGTTCCGAGTCTGATTTCCAGGTCGAGTATACCAAAGACTTTAAAAAATGGAACCTACTGCCATTATGTGTGATGCCCCCAAAAGCAATGGAGTAGGGAAAACAAGCAAATGAACCACAATTGGAAAAAAGGCCGTGGCCTGCTTGGCTTGAACCAATAGGTTGGAAACTGGACTGTAAAACTCCAACTAACTCTCTCCAATATAATGTACTTCTGATTACATCCAAGACTTTTAAAAAGGGGAGCCTTCTCCCATTGTGCATGACACTTTTCATAAGAGAAGGAGTAACAAAGACAATATTGTACCCAACAACTGGAGAAAAAAAATGTTGTAGGTAATGCTAGATTAATGCAGGAGGTGATTAGTTGAGGCCTAAAACCATATCTCTGTCTGTCTTTCTTCCTTCTGATGGCATTCTTTGGCTGTGACCCTAAATCTCCACAAATTGTGGAAAAAGAGCTCCTATGTGACTCCTACGCCAATGTGCTTGGTGCCCAGCATAAGCAATGGGAAACAAGCCGGTGAGCCACAACTGGAAAAAAAAGGCCTTGGCTGTGGTCGGGCCAAATTACACCAGTTGGTTAGAAATTGACCCGTAATATCTAACTGACCCGTAATATCTAACTAATTTACCTATGTAGTTAAAAAGCGAGTTGTTAAACCTGTATTAAACTAACGTTATGAGACTTGGGGCTGATGCAGCTGATTGAATCTTCTTGCAATGGTATTGACAATACAGATAAAATGCTTTGCATTAACAGAAATGAGTCAAATCTGCACTATTGTTTTCTTTTCAAAATATTTATTTTACATTATTTGATCTTATTATTACACTATATATTAAATTCCTGCAATTTTATACACGGTGCTTTCCACTGCATTACATATTTTTCTCTGATTTCAAGAAAAATTAACACTTGAAGTGTAGACTGATATTTCTTCATACACATTGGCCAAAAATGTGAATCTATGACATCACATCTGCTTGCTTCAAGTTGATTCTATGCAGAAAATTTGCCACATTCAGTTGCTAATATGTTGAGGTCTGAACATGGAAATAAACAAAGTATTCACCAGCATGCTTAGAATATGTTCCCTCTTAACGTATCAAAAATAAATTTGACTCTAGACTATTCTTTTAAGCAAAACAGCTGTGTTACCTTTAGATCATGGGTAAAACTTGTCACACCCCTGCTTAATTTTAGTCTTTCCTCCACCTCATTTTACATTAACAGATCAGAATATTAACATAATAGAGAAAGGGGCAATCCACAGAATTTAAATGGTTTTGTTTTGATGTAAGAGGATTTTATTCTATAGTCTTGGAAGTACTTGAATCTTAATTTGCTATTTCATCTTTAGAATTTGCACTCAGTTTTTCAAGAACTTAAAGGCCTCATCCTCTCACTCCAAACATATCAATTCTCTTACTCACTTGAGCCCCTCCCACAACTGTTCTAAACTCATCCCTATGCAGACACAATCTCAGTTCATTGGTTCAGGGTGAGTATACAAGAATCCAATGTGTTGTTAGCAAAATACTTTCATTACAGTACAGTACACATTGTGTAATACGAGCTTTGGTACCCTGCATTGTTTAAACTAGCTGTCAATCAAAGAGCTGTGACAATGGAGAATTTCTGTGGCGTACTACAAACATTCTTGTTTGGGGGTGCGATGATTAGTCCTTTAAGCTTGTGTATTGACTTGTGTGATGTGGCTGTAGTAAACTTTTCAGTTATCCAAAAATAAAACACACACACAACTGAAAGGTGGGCAAAAAGCTTGAAGTTCAATATCAATGAAGTATCAGGACCCTGTACAGTGGAGTTAAGCACACAAATATTGAAATAAGAGAAACTGACATTATTTGTTATTTTACAAATAAACCGTACATCTACTATCCGCATCATAGGAAAGGGAAATGTACGATGTTCTTAAAAACAAAATGTTTACAAATCAATGAATCAATATAATTAAACTTTAAGAGCTTGTTTAGTAAACAAATGTGCAAAACTATATTCAATTTCCATTATAGTACCTTAACCAAATACCTTTGAAATGAGTTGTTCATTTTCTCCAGGAAGTTTACTTTAAATAGCAACTTTTCAAGCATGTCAATGGAAGTTACACATATTCACTTCTCTAAAACAACAGGTGATACATTTGGCATTGTTAAAACACAAAGAGACAATAATCATGGTGTTTTACACATGGTCAGTAGATTCAATCCATCAGGACTGTCTCTAAAGTTCCATTTTCTCAAGCAGGAAAGAAGTTAGCTTTCTTATGAGAATATTATTAAAAATAACAACAGGGCAACACACACCTTCAACAAAGAACACTGCAAAAGATAGAATACACTGAAAGGGGGAATAAACAAAGAAGCAACCAGAAACTGGCAGTGTACAGGAATCATTAGAGGTGGAATGATACCTTTCTGTAAAACTGAACCTTACAAGCAAAACCTTTGTCTAGTACACATGACATAACACTGAAACTTTAATAGTAATCATCCTGACTTTTGAGAGGCATAGTAGCAATTTCACATCTAGGCATACCAAAGTTGGTGAAATGAAAACAATTCTACAAAAGATGTTTTCAAAACAAACATTTTCAAGCCATTTCATTTACATTACATGCTGTTAACTGCTCCTGCTGTCTAGGAATAAAATGACATTCTTCATCCTTCCATCATGACCAATATTATAACATACTAATGAACACTTCCTCTCACACAGTCCCTCCTTTGCATAGCCCATTTTTCAATTGGCCATTGTGTCAGCAATACTGTTTAGTTTTGGGATTTTTTTTTTTGTTTTGTACTTTTTCCTCAAGAGTTTCTTAATTATTTCACTAAAAGGTCTTTCTAATCAAAACAGAATTCCATCTGTCTGCTCACTATGGTCTTGTACAATGCAAATTTTACCAAAACTGCTTTTGGAAAGATGTTTGACAAAGTTTTGAAATAACCTTAAGAACTTGAAATAAATGTTTTAATACTGTCGTAAGTAGCCAACCATGGTAAAATATTTCTCGACTTCCTTGCCATAAAAAAGGGTTAAAAAATGTCCAATAATTCAACTTGCCTATTTTTTCATTACCAAAAACTTTAAGTTAAGTGAATTCTTCTCGGCTTTGAAACATTTAGTAACAAAACCAAATTGCACTTGTTCACTGCATAGATCAACAAAGACTCAAATAAAATTCCCAAAGCATGTCTGGTATGGGAATCTATGAGCCCTTCTTCCCTCCCCAACTAGAGTACTACACTTGGACAGACCATCTAATGCAGAATAAGGCTTGGCAATGATTGGATCCTATTAGATAGCACTGTCCTCACTTCCTAAGTTAGTCTGCTGTAGTTTGTTAGATTAGGGTTAATGACACAACCAACATGAATATGTTGTATGGTGTTAACTAGATGATAAGGTAAAGGCTAAATAATATTTTGAATAAGGTTCAAGTTTGGTTTCAATTACAGCTCAAACACAGTGTAAGTCTGTCTCTTTAGTTGCATCTTACAAAAGGCTGGAAATTCCATGGGCACAGCATCCAGTTCACATGGGGAAGGAGTCTGCTGTAACATATGCTTGTTTCATTGCAGGAAATGAATCCTGCATTTGGTGCTAACTTAGATGATGCTGAACACAACTACTTTCAATAAACTCTTACTTTGTAAGTGGCAACTGTAATCACTTACAGAAATTTGCACCATGTGTCTAAAGCAGTCTTCCTCAATTAAATTTTTTGAAGCACTGCACTGCTAAATGTTATTGATATACTGTAATGTGTCACTGACTGCCATTTGTGGGGGAGGGGTATAAGGGGAGGGATTTGTCCCCTCCCCCTTTTGAAAATGTTTGCATTTCAGTAGGAGCTTACATGCAAAATGGTGCAAAATTTGTTCAATTTTCCTGCCAAAATTTTTCACAAACTGTACAGTTTTTGTTGATTCATTGGTAACGGTGAATCGACAATGCTTTGACTCTAATGAATGTGAACTTTCTTGTGAGAACAAATTGGAGGTGATTATAGCCTATCCTTGTCGGTATGTGACGTCGATGTGTGGAAAGTTTTAGATTCATTTACAGCACCTATCTTTGAGGCAGAACAATTCTTGTCAAAAATGTTATGAATAGTTAAATTTTTTAATATTCTCCGAGAAATCTTTTGCGCCACTCCAAACCACGTCGTGCACCACAAGTGGCGTACATGCCGCTACTTGAGGAAGCCTGGTCTAAAGTTAGTGCTTTTAGGATGAAAAACTCTAATTTATACGTTGTTGAAAAGAAGAACCTTTCAAAAGTCATCAGTAAATCTGTTTGTTAGCCTGGTATAACAAATTAAGTGACATGATTACTTTTCTGTACATTTAAGTGTTTTTCAATCTATTTTGGCTGTTATCCTAAATTTGCATTCATGAATTTATCACACCATTGAACCTAGGGGCATGAGTGCCAAACAAGGTAAGGGGGTCAGGGGGTTTCCCCTCTACAAAAGATGGAATCTTTTTGAAAAAACACTTGTAGTGGTGCAGTTGGTGAAATTTGTAACCTTCATTTTAGGCATGTATATCATATCATTCTCTTCAAAATGTAATATGAAATGTCTGTAAACATGCATAGTTTTTCAGGACATAACAAACGGGAGATTTCGGAGATCACATTTGGAACATGCTCATGTTACCAGCAAAATGTGAACTGATCTCTCCTGCTGTTCACACACAGCTAACTGCATGACTAATATCTCACAAGTATAATTTTCACAATTATGTTAGAAGATACCACATTATCTACATTTTGAAATGAATTGGGGGATGAATGTGGCAGCTAACCCCTTAAAACAATATAAGAAGAATAATATTGCTAAGGACTGAAGGCAATTTGAAAATATGGAACAGTTTTACAAATTGAGAAGAACATAACTTAAAACTTATGCAAAACAAGCAAACCTTTATTTATTGACTGTGAAATACACATGGACATAATGTGAATACATTTGAAGAGGATTCATAGTGATGAAGTCGATCTTTGAACAGCTGTAAAATATGGGCAAGCATGCAATACAGGTATCATTTCCAAGGATCCACTCTGAAATAGACTGAATGCCATTTGTGACTCCAAAGCCAACTGAAGATGCAATATTTCAACAGTTTTGTGGAGTAAGCATCAAGCAGAAGTTATAAATTGAAATCATGTTTGTATGTGGAACTTATGCATGAATTCTGAGCTGGTCCCCATATCTTGAAGTACAGGATGAAAGCTGTAAAATTAAACATAAAAAAAAAAATAAGTTCCAAAAAATGTGACATATAAACCAAAATGCACTTATTGCAAAAGTATTTTTATTTTTTTAACAAATTGCATTATGGTGAATCTTCCACTGCCTGCTTTTTGCCACAATTCAGATTTGACTTTTAAATAGTTTTAACCAAAACTTGCATTGGTTTAATGAACCTATCTATTACCCAACCATAACCTTTCCTACAACTACTTTTATCTGGCACTGTATGACATGATATAGCACCATCAGGTAGAAGTAGTTATAGGCAAGGTAAGTTGAATGGGGTTCATACACATCCAAAATTCCATGTTTTCCATGACTTTTAAGGACCTTGACTGATATTTCCAGGACCATTTAAAACAGCCAGATCCCATATTTTCATCTTCTCTCTACAAAATGATGTATCTAAACATGAAAAAGTCAGAGCAGTAAGTCCTATTCCAAAACTGTCATGTTTCCCAGGAACTTTGAAAAATTGCCCATTTTCTCTGACTTTCCCTGTCTGAAAATTCAAATTCTCCACAACCTGTGTGAACCCTGAGGTAAAAGCGAGATTAGGTTGTGTGATTTCACTAGAATACTACAGACCATACTGTGCTCTTACTTAAATGCAAGCTTGTAGTCAGTACAGAGTGACAGTATGTTATTGTTCAGCGATAAAGCATTTTGGGGCCATTTGCTAGACCATGTATAGACCAACTGAGCAGTTCTTTTTACACACAACATGGCAGATGTCTCAGCTATATTTTAAAGCTTGATAAAATTTTGCGAGGTACACACCATTTTAACACCATAAGTAATAATATTTTGTTGCACAGCCCATTCACACCAGGGACATACAATCACTGACACCAGTGTAGAAATGTATTTCATTTCACTTTCCACAAAAATCATAAATAATAGGAGCAAATATAAAATAACAGAAAACAGTGGAGGAAGCCTGAAAAAGCAAAAAGCTTGTACTAAGCAGGCCACCTTTGCAGAAGTAGAATATGAAAAAAAAGACAAAAAGAAGATCAATAACACAAAATAGACTAAAGTAACAGCCAGAAACCCTAAACACCCACCACCCATGAGAGGGTATTCAGTTACAAGCAAGAGGAATTCTCTTAAAATCATCTTCAAACTTCCCATAACATCTGTCACTTTTTGTATCAAATGAACATATACAAGACAGGACAACCTAAAAAACAATTATTTTCAATACTTTTCTTCAAAAGCAAATAACATGCATTTCTCAAAATGGCATACATCACATTCTTCCGGATAAATGCATTTCTTACCTTACAGCAAACATCTGTTTACTTCTGTTTTGGGAGGGTACCCATGTATTTGCAGATGATACTTAACATCACTTCATCTGCACCACCTCCAATAGAGAGCAATCTGTATCAAGAGGGAGAACAATTAACATTTTAGACAATAGGAGTAATATCAAAAGCAACATACTAAGCCCTGCTTGAAACAGATGGTGCTTGTGCGTACCAGTTATACTGAAACAACTATATCCATAACACTTAAAGAGTAAGTTTAAACAAAAATTTTATTTTCATATGTGAAAGAGGAACCAAACCTACAGAGTGTGGTGGAAGTTCCATTCAGATCAGACATGTATTTCTTGAGATGTCAGTAAATGAAGTCGGTAGATTTGTGTTCCAAAGTGAGTATGAGGGCAGCAGAGCTGATATGACTTATTCACATTGACAAGGAATGCTTTGTTTCCCTTTGTTTTATCAGACTATTGTGTTGACCTTGAAAAGAACCCCAATGTGGGGGCTGCAAAGTGTGTGAAATTCTCATGCCACTTATGCAATCACGTTTTAACAATATGGACTTGTTGAGGAGAAAATCGACTTCTAAGTTTAAAGAAAAACAAAAGACTAATGTGGGGATATGGTGTCACATGTGCTTGCTTAATGTTCACTTTTTGTTGAAGTTTAAAACTTTACATGCTCATCATATCTTGAGAAGCACACATGGGATTTCAATGAAAATTTCACCAGAATGCTTAGACTACAGTACAGTAAGTACCGCTTTAACATACCAAATCTTGGTGTGACCTCAAACCCTTCTTTTAATGCTTTCATATTTTGCCTGCTTATCAAAGTATCACCACTCTTGTAACTTCTAGAAACAGGCCATTTTCTACAGAAACAGACTTGTTTTTGATAAGTTGGGCCAATTAGGGATCCCTCTGTGTCTAAGATCTTTGTTTTCCTTACTCTTTTATCCCTTCCCAATACCATAATATATGAACATACTGCTATTTTGCTTGGTGCTCAGCATGAGCAACGGCATAGGGAAAACAAGCCAAAGAGCCACAACTGGACAAAAAGCTGTGGCTGGCTGGACTTAAGCTAACTGGTTACAAACTAAGCTATAAATCCTTACCCAACTACCAAACCATAACATGTGTTTGGCAGTACTGTGTTGTAAAAATAGAACCTCTGTTAGACACTGTGCATTCATAAAATTACTTTCTGTATGGTGTTTGACTTTCATAACCAGAAAGCCAAAAGGTTTAGTGATTCCTTGCTGCTGAAATGTAAGGCCTTTTTTCACATTGACATTGCTTTGCAATGTTTTTCAATTAACAGGTCTCCATAATGTGCCCACAAACTACAAACGCAAGGCATTCAATCTTCCTACATTGAGATCCCCCTTGCCCGTTGTGAACCCAAATGACATTTGACCTCCACCAAAAACTTCTGGGACCATGTATTCACTATGTGCCATCTACAAGTTACAGGACCCTACAAGTGACCTTTCTTGAAAGACTGCAGGAAAGCTTGTCAGGCTTTGAACATGCTGACTCCAAATGAACTTTGGGCTTTAGGAAAATCAATAGGGATCATCTACTCAATATGACCAATCCACACACTAAATATGAGCACAGTCACATGTACCGTACTTGAGATATCGTGTTTACGAAGTTTGGATCTTTTGACCTCTCCTGACCCGAAATGACCTTTGACCTCCACCAAAAACAATAGGGATCATCTACTCAATATGGCCAATGCACACACCCAATATGAGATTAGTCACACTTACTCTTCTTCAGATACCGTGTTTACAAGCTAAAGCACCACATACACACACACATACACACACACATACACACACACAACATCACCATCGCATAGATTCCTTGCCTGCTTTCGGCAAGGAATCAAAAATGAATGGAAATAGATTATGAAGTATGTGACATCATACCAGACTTAAAAGAGATATGATTGAGAGTGAAGTTTGTATGAATTGTAAGATACACTCTTTGTCTGACCCCCTCCCCCAGGGAGTGGAGAGTCGAGTGTGCATCATGTTTGTCCAAGTTTTGATGCATCAAGATTTTTTCAATGTTGCAACAAAGCAACTTAACAGGTGTGGTCTAGGTGTATAATATTTTACAGATAATGTCTACCACATTATACAAACTGTTGGGTCAAATAGGTGACATTAATGACATCAATGCACAAAAATTGTTTGATGCTCTAAACAAACTTTGCTTTACCTTGCATGGGGGTCAGAGGATTTGTATTACAATTTACAAGTGTATAATACCAATTGTAATGATGTAAAAACCAAACAAGATATTGCAATTTGTTTCTTGCACAGGGGTGTACCTTTTTGGCTGATATTGTACTAAAAATAATACAGTGAAAGAAAATTTTAACACAGCACTTCATCTTTTTGAAGCATCTAATAAGATTGCAAGATGAAACATCTAATAAGACTGTTGCAGTCATAGACTGGGTACTTTCATGGGGTGGGGTAGGGATATGGAGTTTGTGGGACGGGAGAGGGGAACATGTCCAGTAGCTGCCAATCTAGCAGCAGAGCCGCCAAGGTATGGAGTACTAGGTACAATGCTATTTAGTCTCTAAAGTGAAACTTGAATGGAAAACATTTTTCGAAAAGGAAGGTTGTTGATGTTGGGTCACTTTGGCTTTAAACACCACATATTTACAATGAGGTTTCATATAGTGTGTCCAAATATGAAGTACATGATAAAGTTTGCATATCATACTTATTGTTTTTTTCCTGCATGACATGAACAAGATTAAAGAATTAAATGGAACCAATGAAGAGAACAATTATAAGTGAAAAAAAAACACTCCAACTATTAGGGAAAAAAAAAAACACTCAAATATAAGGTCTGGCTTTAAATGAGTTCCAGATGTTTTTACTAAGGAAGCAACAGTACAGCCCTCTAAGCAAGTTTAACATTCAGAGCAAATCTTTCCAAACATAGTGATACCACTAACACTGATATAACAAACATCTAATTTAATACAAATTTTTCAAAACGTTTTCTGACATTGCCCAAGCGTGACTCTGTCGGTCTCCATGCTGTTATGCTATTTCCCACGATGCAATGGAATCTTTACAACTTACCTGCATCTCGTCATGATCTCAAATCATCACAGAGCTTCCTTTCTACTGAATATGTAAGACTTCTAGCCACTTATGAGTTTGACAAAAAAGTCTTCAACCTTCATATACTTTTACAATAAACTCAATGACACACACACACACCAAGCTGAGACAGCTCCCTGCATGGGAACATAATGCAGTGAAAGATAGGCTTGTTAGCGGTTGGCTCAAATATGACTAGGCTGACATTACAAGGTTTTGTTAATGACATGAACAAGGCTTAAACTCCTCCCTTGATGGTTAACACATTTCACATTGTCAACACAAAATCTTTGGGCACTAAACAGATGTAAATTCAGGGTAATATCACCAGTCTTGGACAGGCCTGTCTAGTAGTAGAACTTCTACAAATTCAACAAAATTTCCCGAAATATTTTAACCTCAAGTTATCATGGATGCCTCCCTCATTCTATAGTTCTCATGTTTCCATGCCATTAACATACAAAATATGAAAGAGAGGCATCATTAACAAAGAAAAATAGAAGAATTACCCTGGCAGTGGAATACTTCTATCAAATACTTCTTAATAGAGAAATACTAAAAATGATACAAAGCTTTCTCTTCCTATACCTTGAGTTCACTGAAAGAAACATCAGCCTACAGTATTATGCTATATTTCAATCTTTACAGGAGTAAACAATGGTTGGAGCGTGCAAGCTGTGAGGTAAGAATTTTTATAAAGCAATTATCAATGCATCACTATGATGTCAATCCAAATGCAATTGAAACGGCTTCATTAGACAATGGAAATGTATTCATTACAGACATATACTGCTATGATATCAGAAGCATGATTAAAAGTTTTTACTTATGTTTGTCCTTTCAAAACAGGTTTGCAGGTGAATGATTTAGCTTTTATGCTACTTTTGCATGAAGAAGCAAACATTTCCCCTAGTTTGAAGAAGGAAAATGACTCACAAAATTTAGCTGCTTGGTTATGTATCTGGCACACAGGTAGAAAAATACTGTATTGCAAGAAAGTAGTAGACATTCTGCATACAATGTCAGAGGGCACACTTTAATGGAAGCAGGCACATATCAACAAATACAAATACAAACTGGTGATTTGTGTACCTTTCACATATGTGTAGTCTTCTTTTAGCTTTGAAGTATGTGCAATGTGCCTCAATGTTTGGTCACTGAATTGATACTGCATATGAGATCAAAACATGTATATCTGTCTACATTCACTTCCTTCAAACCATGGACTTAGGTTATCAAGCAACGGTGAGAAAAGGCTAGGCTCAACTAGCCCTTGAACGGCTGTGTGTTACGTTACATGGCCTAAGCTCATTACACTCCACATCACAGCCCTTGCCCCGCTAACACAGGGAATCCCGTCATTAGGCTTTCAGAACAAAATACGTTCTAAACTGGTAAATATTACACACATCGAACTTATATTACCACAAAATGATGTGCAAGTGACTTTCAATCGAAAAGTTACCAATAAATCGGCTTTCATGGACAGTCTGAGGTCAAAATGCAGCAAAATGACACTTCGATTCTGGTTAGAAACTCCTTTGTTTGAATGAGCCCTCGTACAATAAGTGTTTCTACATGAACTTGCAAATAGTCAAAAATCATTCCTAGAATGTTGTAACCATTTCACCAAATCGATAACTTTAATGATCATTCCACCTAATTAATGCAAATTTCATATGAAAAATTCTTGTTTGTTCGTATTTGAAGCTGCTAAGTGTTTTTGAAATTGTTGAAACGTTGACAAAATTTCTCTAAGTGTGAAAACTTTTTGAATAAGTGGAAACCCCTGGTATGACCTTTGACCCCAAAGTGGATATCACGAAGACGACAGGTCCTACTACTCCACGCACTGGAACCCGCTGACACCTGCTGGTACGCCCTGTCTCAAGTTCCACACGCTGCCATACAATTTGTACGGCAGCGTGTGGAACTCAGTTGTACGACAGCGCATGGCATTTCGCGGAACTAGTGGAAAACTCAGGGATCCATTCTAACATGTGTAATGAATAGCAACATTTTGCTAACAAAAGTAAAAAAATTGGCACAATGGTCCTTTGTTTTTTACTTCCTAATCAGTAATGATAACATGATTAATGATATTATTTAATGAAATTAATATCAGCGTTAACTAAATTAACATCGAGCGTGTCGGCGCATGCCCGGGTACACAAGGCATAGCCAGGCGTGTCAGCGCGTGGTTTAGTAAGATCGAAGACCGACTACTAAGTCGTTCGAAAGCTTGCAAACATGGCGCATTGAGTTAGTGTTACGTTCAATTTTTCGAGGCAAAATACACCATTATAACATCAAATCTGGGTAAACAGCTTATGCAGAAAGGTGGATGCGGTGCCAGAGGTCATCTGTGTAAAGTTTGGTGAGAAAACATAGTAATTTGTGAACGTGAGAGATGACGACCCTGGCGAAGGTCGCCTAGTGATGGGATTCCCTGTGTTAGCGGGGCAAGGGCTGTGATGTGGAGTTTAATAAGCTTAGGCCATGTAACGTAACACACAGCCCTGTTCAAGGGCTAGGCTCAACCAGCTTTTGTTTTAGTTGTCATTTTAATTATCAATACCATATATGACTGCAAACACCCCAACGCAGTCTGATAAACTTCAGTTCTTGAATAAAACTATTCATGGTATTACAGGCAGACAAAAGGAATACAAAGATGGACCCTACAAATGGCCAATAAATCTCAATATCACATGGTTACTGGATTTGTGTATAGGAACAATGACTGGTAATTTAAAATAAGACTGCCATTTTTCAAACAATTAAAAGGTCTATTTGGTAATTTGAGGCTATAAAATAATGTGTAAGGACAGCTTTCGGAGAAGTCAAATAATGAACCATCTGTACTACAAGTAAGATACAAGCTTTTGAAGAATAGCTATGACTTGGTTTTGATTATGAGTTTGAGTGATTTCAAGGGAAATTGCAGTCACTCTGATTGGAATAATGAAGTAATTTATTCTGTTTCATGAGTGCTCTCAAGAATCATGTGAAAATATTTTTTGTTAATTGTTACAATTTTTTGTGGTTATTGTTGATAAATTCACCTCATTTTTATTTGTTTTTTTACCTGGATGTGCAATCATTACGACCAGAGATATGATGAAAATACTTGGAAGAGTGTTTAAAGGAAATAAGTGAGAATTATAGGGGATATTTCAAACTGATTTTGGAGATGGCTACTCTTGTCCTTTAATAATAGTTACAGCTACTCTCATTTTATGCCAAGCTGGTACTAATTGGTACTGAGATGTAACATACATCCAAGCTGGTTGGTAAGCATGAATGAATGCATTGCAAAATGTTGCTAGTTCAATATATACCTTCCATCCAAATATATACTACTAACTAAGTTAGGAGTGTAACCCATGCCACCTAGATACTGAAGACATGCATCGCTCAACTCTCGTACCAACCGACCACTTTTAAGCTTGCCCATTGAAGCTAACTTTGTCACATCACTGCCATCCATGTACTTTGCTATGGTTAAAGGAGATATGTAAAAGTCAAATTTTATATATGAAAGCAAATGTTCAACTTCTATTAGTGATACAAAAGAGTCACAGGTAAACAACCTCTTACAAGGTTTCTTCGCTTCCTGAGGAATCAATTTTCATGACTTTTCATCCCTGCCCCAGGACCCCCCCACAGAAAAAAACAGAATTTCCATGACCTTCTTCTTGACTTCTTCCTTTAAGTATGAGGTGAGGAGACAAATAAACACTGGCATTAAAAATGATTGTGAGTGAGAACAGAAAAATGTCACTCTGTGATATTTTCCATGACTTTTCCAGGCCTTTACACAGTACCCCTGAGTTTCAAAACTTTTCCAGACCTTGATTTTTTTTTTTCAGATTTCTCATGACTATTCCAGGTTTTCCATTACTGCAGAAACACTGTTCTTAGTAAGTTGGATGCCCACTGTCCTTCACCCCTATATCAAGCTCAGGCTACCCAACTTCCAAAAGAATAGTGCCTTCCTAAGAAGTTTGAAGAACCCTTGAGCTATTTCTTATGATGTATTCACTTTTTGCATTCATATGGCAGTGTGTTTCGTAATTTTGAGTTGAGAGGTGGGAGTAAGGAAAATGTAAAGCAGATCCTGCAAAAGCCATGATAAAATTTATCACACAGCCCAAAAGTGTGCTTAATCTCTTCCACTCACCTAAAGCAAGAGATATTATCACCTGTGAACACTTAAGTATCACCAATTATAAAAACAATGACAGATCATTTACCTAGAATCCCTGTAGTATCTGCTGATAGGTACCTCATCTGTGTATCCCATGCCACCCCAATACTGTAAACAGGCATCAGTAATCTCTCGCGCAAGTCGGCCAGCTTTCAGCTTCCCCATTGATGCCAATTTGGTAACATCATTTCCCTGCAAATATATCGCTAGTAGAAAAACCAAAATCAGCAAATTACATTCAGAGATTTTTTTTTAAGAAGAAACTACAACTTGAAGTTTACTTTATGTGCATTAAAAAAAATGATTAGCTTTTTTTACAAAAATTACAGAATCACCTAGAAGTGACATTCTCAAACTCTGCTGCCTTTTACTCAAACAAATAATTCAACTTTTCACAAAGTTACCACACCAGTAGCAGGCACATATGGAACAAAAAGCAACTTAAAAAGAAATTGAATTGTTTTAAGTATATTTTTTCTGTCAACGAAACCATTACATGGAGATTTCTGTGACAGAGTCATTGCCAGGAGTGGTAGAATGAGACCTCCAGCAGCTGCAACAAATAGATTTGCCAACATGTTTTTGCCAAAGGCCATCTGTTTACACAATGCACAATCACTTAAGATCATCATTGTGCAATACTTACACTAACCTTTATTGTACATTTATGTTTTTATGTTGTTTTATATCTTTGTTTATGCAGATCTATCTTTCTGGACAAAAGGGCAGGGTTTCCATTGAAAGGGGAAAGGGGAATTTGCCCCCTCCACCTTCCATAAGGGTTATATTGCTCCTTTTTATTTCTGCAAAAATTTGAAAATTGTCAATATCTTGGTTTCTTGGTTTTAGTGAATTCAGTAGATTTTAATGAGCTGGCATTCTTTATTTAGGTGTACAAAACCAGAATGCAAAAATGCATTGAGGTTTCGATGATACATACATGATCTTTTCAATGAGATGCTACATTTCTTGTAACAACTGGTGACCCGAAGTGACCTTTGACTCCACATGTTAGTAACTGGTTTTTCTTTTAACCAAAACATTTCTACAAATTTCATACTGTGCCTTAAGATATTCCGCAAACAATCTGCTTACATCATACACATCAACATATCAAGTTTGAAATGAATCCCAAGTTTCCTACCTTGAGATATAGTGTAAACAAGGTTTTCTGAGTTTGACCCCCTATGACCCCAAATGACCTTTGACCTCTACCAAAATCAAAAGGGTTCTTCCTTATATCATAACACATCAACATATCAAGTTTGAAATCAATCCAAGCTTCCTACCTAAAGATATTGTGTTAAAAAGTTTTTCAGGATTTGTCCCCTTCTGACCCCAAATGACCTTTGACCTCCACCAAAATAAATAGGATTCTTCTTTTCATCATAATACATCAACATATCAAGTCCGAAATGAATCCAACTTTCCTATAATGATGTACCATGTAAACAAGGATTTCAGGGTTTGGACCCCATGTGACCCCAAATGACCTATGACCTCCACCAAAATAAATTCAGTTCTTCCTCACATCATAACGCATCAACATATCAAGTTTGAAATGAATCCAAGTTTCCTACCTTGAGATATAGTGTAAACAAGATATCAGGGTTTGACCCCATGTGACCCCAAATGACCTTTGACCTCCATGAAAATATATCCTGTTCTTTCCTACATCTTAACACATCAACATATCAAGTTTGAAATTAATCCAAGTTTCTTACCATGAGATATTGTGTAAACAAGGATTTCGGGGTTTGACCCCATGTGACCCCAAATGACCTTTGACCTCCACCAAAATCAATAGGTTTCTTCCTTAAATCATAACTCATCTACATATCAAGTTTGAAATTAATCCAAGTTTTCTATCTTGAGATATTGTGTAAACAAAGATTTTGGTTTTTGACCCCCAGTGACCCCAAATGACCTTTGACCTCAACCAAAATTAATAGGGTTCTTCCTCTCAGTAAGGGGTATCTGTGTACCAAGTTTGAGAACTGTCAGACTTTCCCTTCTCAAGATATCGTGTAAACAAGCAAAGTGTCACAAACACTCACACACACATACCCTCACACACAGGGCATACCCGTATTCAATGCCTTACGGGGAACACAGAACTGTTCCCCGTAAGGAAATGGTCGGAATTTTCCTTTAGCTGTTTATGTCATGCGGCACGTGAATGCCGCGAGCGAGGGCGCACTCTCGCATATCACGTGACAGAGCCAATTGCAGTGTCCGAATTTTCGGGTAGCTACGCCACTTATGACACCATGTGAGCGAGGAAAGACGTGCGAGGCTTCAGCTCTCGAGAGTGGCCTGTACCTGACAAGGTATCGTTTACAGGCTCACACACACATACACACGACATCACCATCGCATAGATTCCTTGCCTGCCTTTGGCAATGAATCAACAACTGTAACTACCTCCCTGACATGGCATTTGTTTGACACCTGCTTCTGCCTAGGCATTTTACTAGTATTGCAACCCATCTTTTTCATTTTACAGTTGATTTTCACCCCAACCTAACATTCCATGTTTATCTAGATGACACTACATAACGCATTGGTGTATCATTCAACTACATCTACATTAACTACGATGTGTCTCAATTGGACTTAGACACTTACCAACACATCTATACAACAGAGAACGCAACAGCTCCACCTCTGTGGCCAGTTCTGCCATCTTGAAGTGAACTACTTGATTGTGCAGGATAGGTTTACCAAATATCTTCCTATCCCGACAGTAGTCAATGGTGTATGCTATACACTTTTCAAGAGGAACAATAACTGAAATAAAAAACCAGGGTTCAACTGTTTGTTTACATCCAAACAACATGTTACAGAGAACGTAGTGTAACAATTATTTGTTTCTGGGTGAGATACAAAGCTTTTATATACATGACCTTCTGATAATACATTGATAGCAGCTTGTCTTTGATTCAGAGATGCAAACTTTAGAAAATGATTTCCAGTATTTTTTTTACATAAGAAAGCGTATTTTGGACATCAAAAGGGTATTCTCTTGAAACTGTTCAAATTCACATAAAACAAGTTAAAACACGTACGGTTTTAGGCCAACTAGCATTTCCTTGTTAGGCTAGGCCTAACATTAACATTAGCTACAAATTTCAGCTTTGTCCACATTATTACAGTGCATTGGGTTCTACCTGTTCCAATACTCCTGAGCTCACTTCCTTGGCTTGTTCAGCATAACTTCATCATTGGTTAAAATACATTAACATGCACAGTACAGTATTGTATTGTGTATAGACGAATCCAGATTGTGATGGTCTGATTTTAGTCGCCCATTGCTGGGGTCCATCACCTTTAATCTTTACATTTCCTTCCTTGCCTTTTCCATGGATGATCGTACACTGAAGTGTATCTTCATTTTTTCAACTTCACTGAATATGAGGATTTGAAATTCACATTGACAATAAATGAAGACAATTACAAGCTGATGGACCCCACTAATGGCTGCTTACAGTCACTAAAAACAAGCGCTAATCGGATTCGTCTATAGCTAGCTACAATCCTCGAACAAAAATGATGGGACAAAACAAGCAATGAACAGATCACCATCCCCCACTCCCCCATTCAATGTTGCTGCAGCCCCAGGCATCCTGAAACTTCAACATTGATAAGGGGAGCCCATGTACTTCTGTCGAGGATTGTAGCTCAGCTCCAGATGCATGAAAGAGTGTTGTACCCCAATAGCACAACTAGCCTGCACGTAGTACTGTGTATGTGCCTGTGCAATCCAGTGTATACCAATATACTTTATAATGCAAGCAGTGCAGGTTGGGTCATGACAATGTGACCTCTACTGTGTAATCTCCAACTCCAGTTGCACTTTTACTGTATTGTCATGTAGTATGGTGCACTCTCCATGACCTTTACCAGACGCCATCTTGTTGTTTACGAGCAACATTCCCTTCCCTTTGTTCTAGATTCCCAGGGCCCTTCCTGTTTCCTGTCACGTGTTACCAGTGGACGTGACATATCACATTACCGTAGCTCCACGTGCACGCTGTAACCCATATTTTCGAGGTGTGGCCAATTTCCCCCTTTGCAGCCTCCTCATTGGTCATTTATATCATAAATATTCATATGGGTGCATCATAACTTTTGACCAATCAGGGGACTGCATGCGTTCAGAGCTCGCACGATTCACAAGACCGAGCCTGCGAGCTGGACACTCGTGCCGTAGACGCAGAGGGATACACATATCTTAGGAATCGTATTAGGCTGGCAGAATAATTAATTCAACTTAATCATCTTTTTGTGGAACTAAAATCATCAAGTAAATATTTTAAAATCAACTGAACTCTCCTATCTTTTTTTCGCCTGGAACTCGATCCCGTACCACGCAATATCCAACAGTATTTAATTTGTTATTTTATTAAAGATTTTATTACGGTGCTTAAGTGATAGTATTTCCGTATTTTTACGTCAAGTACGTTAAGTGTAAGCCCGCATTTACTTCAAAAATCCGTATTTTCTGGTTGGCATCTCTGTTGATTATACTAACTTGCCCAAAAGCAGCCTTTTGATTTAGATAGCTAACTACGACATCCACATAATTTTCCTCTTGAAAACAGATGTAAATTAGCAGGTAATCAAGGTTTGTGTTAGTGCAGTAGGTCTTTGTTTTCTATGCCAGTAGGTAAATCCCCTGGCACTGATGGATTACATACAGCTTTTTACAAAATTTCTGGAAAGAAATTGGTCCTGTGGTGGATTCTTTCAATTATGCTTTTCATAGAGGTTACATCTCATATGATCAGTGGAGGGCTTGCATATCACTCATCATGTAACCGAACAGGGAACATTGTTACCTAAAAAACTGGCCTCCAATCGCCCTCCTCAACACATTACAAAATTGCTGCTAAATGCTTGGCAAATAGATTAAAACCCATCCTTTCTGACTTAATTGGTCCAGAACAGACTGGATTTCTAAAGGGTCGCTATGTTGGTAAAAACATCCGTTTAATTCTTGATTTTATCTGTGATACTAATGATAATCAAGTTGCGGCAATTTTCTTAGACTCTGAAAAAGCACTTGATATGGTTGATTGGAATTTTATGTTTGACACTCTTACATATTTCAACTTTGGTCTACATTAAAAGGGTTCGCACTTTGTATAATAATTCATTCTCTTGTGTGTCAAATAATGGTGATTTCACTGACTACTTTAAGATTTCTACAGGAGTGTGTCAGGGCTGTCCACTGAGCCCATACCTGTTCATTCTTTGTACAGAGATTTGCAATAACTTGACAATACATAATAAGGACATTGGAGGCAGAGATGGAAAAATTTAAATTTCGCTGCAAGTAAATCAAAATTTCCCAAAGACTTCACATGTTCACATATACAAAAATAGTCAAATTTCCCTCCAAATAGCAAAATTTCCCTGCAATGAGCTTCCCACATTGCTGGTTTTTTCCAGCCATGATTGGAGGTATTTCTATCTGTGATTGTACAGTTAAAATAAGCATTTACACTGATGACACTGTCACTATAACTGATGGTACTAACAGTTCATTAACCAAAGTTATCAAGATACTGAATGCTTTTACAAAAGGCCCAGGGTTAAAGGTTAATTTTAAAAAGTCCCATTTGTTTGCCTTTGGGCTTTTCATAGAAGCACACCGAATTATTTCTGTAACTTACCCTTCATATGTACAGGCAGACTTATCACTTATCTGGGAATATCTGACTTCTTTCGCTTAAATTACTTGTCTAAGCTTTCTAGAATCAAGTCATTGTTAAATGTTTGGTCGTCAAGGGATTTGACACCCATTGGAAAGATTTTGTTAATAAAAATTTATGTCAGTTAGTTTATTTCTTTACCATTCTCCCTATATCTTATGCTCGTAGCAATAAAATGGTATAATTATCTCATCAAGAAAAAGGCATCCAAAGCTACTGCTATCTCAAAATGGGAATCCTACAGCAATTTATCATGTTCCTGGTCAGATATTTTTATCATAAAGCTGTTAGACACCCCAAGATTTAATATTTTCAGTTTCATTACGTTCACAGAATTATACGTTGTAACAACTTTTTATACAAGATTAAAAAAAAAAATTCCCCCCTCTGCACCTTTTGTAATGATGCTCCCGAAACTTTAGGCCACTTATTGTGCATAATGGGTACTATATGTTCAAGCTTGTTGATGTTAAAAGTTAACTTTTGACCATGGGTAACAGCATATTTTTTGTTTGAAATGAAATTGATGGATTAAGTTTTTCTGATCATCTACACATCTCTCTTTTTCTTCTGCTCTATGGGTATGGGAAGGAGATCTGAAGATTCACCCTTGCAATGTCATCTTTGGTTACAAGTAATAGTTTCTTTCTTTTGTTAGTTACCAGAGCATTAAATGCTTAAATGCTAGTATGTACTTCTAGATTACAGACAAAATGCCTTAGTAACCATGACTATAATACAATTTAAAGATAGACCATGTTGACCTAGCTGGCACTGAACCTTTCAATTCCTGTGTTCACATCCTCATCACTTCACCCCCAGTCCAACCTCACCCCTCAAAGAGAAGTCCCATTTCTACAAATGTTGATATATCTTTACATGTGACAAGCAGTCCAAAACTTTTATTAATGGCAGTTTTCAACACAAATTAGTGTTTACATCAATGCCACAAGTACAACCCTTTCACATTTACTGACATTCACAAGTTCCCTTAATGCCCCTCATAATTTTGGGGGTCTAATTTCTTTACCATTTCATACTTACCACACTATACCATTGTATGTACAAGATTATTAGCCAGGGATCCTGCCTTTTTAAAAAATCTATTTTCAAGACTTTTCCTTGACTTTCTTTGAATCAAATGAAGAACTTCCATTAACTTTCTCTTGACTTTTTCCATAAATTACATAAAATTTGAGGTGATGCAAGCAATAAATTTTGATATTACAAGAGAAAATACTTTTAAAATTTACAAATAATTGTGAATGAGAGTAAAAACATGTCACTTTTGAAAATTTCCCAACTTTTCCTGGACTTCATACATTTGCTATTAATGTTAAAAATTTTCCAGCCCTTGAAAATGTTTTAAAATGTCCCTGACTTTTTCATGAACACAAGTCCCTAACAACTGAATCTAGGTTTACTCACTTCCTGCCATTGCAAACAGTCTCTCCTCCTGGAATTGAAGCATCTGATACATAAAACCTTGTCCTTCTTCACCAATTAGATATTTTTGAGGAATTCTAACATCTTCAAAAAAGATCTGAGCTGTGTCTGATGAGTGCATTCCAATCTTTTCAATTTTCTTAGCTCTGTGTACACCTTCCAGTATAGAATGAAAGAAAGAATGAAAAAAGAAACCAAACAATTCAAGTATGTTGTATGAACAGGTGTGGAAAAAAAATTCCCTGGGAATTTCCCCTAGAAAGAACTTCAAGGAAATAAAATTTCCTACAATTCCCCCTATAGAGGCTTTGCAATTACGTCACGGAACCGCCATGCTGGAGGACATTCATGCCAAATACACATGGTTTTGTGCCGAACGCACTGCACAGTGTACACTGTGACATGCACGGTGTATACAAATTCAACGAGCAAGCACGTCCCGTATGGTTTACTACGTAGTTACTTGTACTCCAACATGGCTGCCGGAGAGTATTATGACGTCATGTGAAAAGCCTCTATACTTTCATGCATAGAAAAAGGAAATTTCCTTCCAAATGCCAAAATTTTTCTCCAGATGCCCAAATTTTCCAGGAAGAAGCCTTCCAGCTTCTGAACTTTTTTCCCCATGGTTGAATGCATGGTTAACAGAGCTTGGATTTAAATTGCATCAGTCAACAGAAACAAAGAAACAAAGGCCACATCTCAACAGATATCTCAAAGCATTATGATTCCTAACCATGCCTAAAAATGAATATTAATAAGTAATGCATTAATTAACCAATGGAAAGCAATCACCATCCCACATATCTTGCAATTCAAAGCTTTCTTTGGGTAAAGCGTCCACACTTGAACAGTAAGCTCAAAATGTTAAAGAATAATCACCAACACTACCTACCAACTATGTCAAATTTAAGGATACTTCAAAAGAAAAGAAACTGGTTTGGTGCCTACAGTGAACCTTTAACAGTTCTTCATCAGTTTGCAAGCAATAACATGTGCACATGTACACAGACACTTTTCAATGTCATATATACTACAAAGTATACTTAAAATACTTTACCATGATAACACTGTCATCCTAACTAAACACAAAAACCATTAAAAAGTTTTGAAAAACGAATGGAAATGTTGCAATATAATTGTTTTACAAAAAAAAATAGAGTTTTGAAGCTTAATATCTATTGCCACAGAATGACAGACTATTTAATACAAAGCAGTTTGTCAGGCTTCTTTTCATGAAATATGTGTCTCAACAATAGAAACCAGTTACTTGTTGTTCAAGATCAATTTGTTAACCCAACATTCAAATGATGAAATTTCTATAAATCTTCTAATTCAGAATGTTTGAGGAGATGAGCTTTTTCTTTGCTTTAAGTTTATTGCTGTAACTACTTTTTAACAATAAGTAGAGCTAATGTGTTTGTATGCCATGTTGGTTCATATTAGGTACATTGTATCCCTTTAAGTAAGTGAGAGCAAAGATCATGTGCACCAGGTACTGATATCAGCAGAAAACCCTCATAAGAATGCCTTACACTCAACATACCTTTGGTGTCTAATGGTAGACAGATGAGGGATTTATTAAAGTGCATGCCCCCTTCTCCACCTGTATTTGCTAGCAGACACATCCAGTCTGCTTGCATTCCTGAGGTTATCCACATCTTAGCTCCGTTAATCACATAATCATCTCCATCTTTGACAGCAGTAGTTTTGATATCTGTAAAATAGTAAGTGAACATGGAACAAATTTCAAATACCTCAACACTAGGACTATGATATGATTCAAGGACCATTCTAAGAGTGGTGTACAAATCCGAATGTGAAGGACACACGATAAATTAAAATCCATCAGCTAAGGTAATAAACAGGGTGAACAGGCATTTAGGGGACAGCTCTTTATTCCAACATATCTTGGCTCTGACATCTCTGTGTTCCAAAGTCTTCACTGAGGGTAGTGTAGGAGAAAATGTTTGGCTAAAAAAAATCCTCACCCTAATACCATCTTTCATGCACAATTCAGAATATGAAGACATCGGAACAACAAAACATTGGTACAAAGAGGTATAACTGGCATTTAAGTACAAAAACAAAGGTTACAGGGGTTTTGAGATGCTGTTAAGAATGCAGAATTTTTAAAGTGAAACAAAATATATTTAGGCATTTGCTTTGAGAATTTGTAATGAACTTATTCATTTCCCTTCAATGTCATGGTTTTCCACAATTTTACCCACAAACTACTGTTTGTAGCTTCATAGTAGCGCAAGCGGTAGAGACACACTAGGTACTTTCCTAAGTAAGTTGTATGGTCCAGACACCAATCTTTCAGACCTTCCTGGGATCAGGGACTGTGAAATGGGCATTAGAATGTAAAGTTACAAGAAGATCTCGAGTATTCCCAAAGGGAATTGAAATTAAAACATTGGTTTATCTGCCAGTGCAAAAAGTAGTCACTTCAAACAGTCCACTGTCTTGATTATTTGCTAAAGGGGAGGAAAACTACCATACAGATTATATGTGGGATGAAACAGAGAGATTTCGATTAAAATTATACAATCTACAGGAAGCAAGAAGAAACCAGTTTATATTTTCACTGTGACACTTTCAAACTAACACAAACAACTTTGGTTAAAAATTTCTGCATTTGACTGAACATTTAAACTAAAACCACTGTAAAAGGCAGGGTTGGCATTAGCAGCAGGATTGCAGGAATCCCGCAAGAAGGTTGCCACTTCCCGCACAAAGAAAACTTGCTTAGGGGGATATTTGTGTAGACCCATCTTGCAAGATACATGTTCTTTCTTCCTTGCATCCAGAACAGCCAAGCTAACCAATTACACACACTAAGTCAGTGCAGTAAAGCACTTATCAATGGATGTACGTTCCGTATGTGAATCCCATGAATACTTCTTGCATGCACTGACTAGTTAGTTTAATTTAAACAGTAGTTATGTTGTGTTGAGAGGGATTGACACTGGTGATACAACATAAATTATGTGTACAGTTTGCATGTGACTGCTTTCAAGGTGATCTAATGTTACAGGCTAGGCTTTCCATGTATTCATATAGACAATACGGAAGGATGGCGTGTGAGCTGGTGCCAGCAGCTCTAAAGAAAAAAAGTATCATACATCAAAAGTAGCAAAGTAAAATTTTTGAAAATGTTGATAAGGTCTTTGTTAAAGGTTTTTTACACATGCCTCACACAAGTTTTGAGAAATAAATGTCAACTACATAATCTTGAACGCCTGCAAATTTCATAACGTGGTTTGCTTCTAAGACTGCAGCCTTACACATTTAGTGTGTACCACAGCAGCATTGAAATTTGAAAGGACTTGGATGATGGAAGGCTTGAACTTTTTGGACCAAAATGTCAGAATTTTAGATGCATGTTAAACTGGTGAAATCTTATAATCAACCTTAAATAAGAGTTGAATAACTTGAAGAATGTGTAAAATTTTCAGTGTAGCTTATAAAAGATTAGGCCTATTTGATGATAGTTGACACAAACTCTAGGCTTGGGATCTCAAGTACAATATATAGTCTAGGCTTATTTCAGTAGTAAAGTTCACTTGATGCCTTGTGTCTGCCCAATGTATCTTCAAGTTCAGCTGCAAAATACAGTCTACGCAGAAAACATGAACTTTCTTTAAGAATCAGTGCTGATTGACAAGGTCTGGTTGTGACGATTACTAGTAAATGGTCAAACTGGCCAACTTTGAATTGTACATGCAGTTCTTAGGAAGAGGTGGGGGAGGGGTGGGTGTATACTGGGTTACAACACTTTTGGTTTATGCCCTGGAAGGCACATGTCATTTTTTTCCAAGATTTGACTTTGCTCGAGTCTCCCCCCCCCCCCCCAGATTCTCAGATCCCCCCTAAAAATTTTAGACCATGGGGGAATTCCCCCCTGAAATTTTTGAGCTGCCGCTTACCCTGGAAAAAAGTTTGACACATTCGTTTCCAAGAGAAAAAACTTTGGTTTCAAATGCATTTTTCCAGCTATATTGTCTGCACTCTACTGTCTGCAAGTGAAACCTGGTAGTATACAGTATACTTCCATCAAATTGACAAATGTAAGGTCTTGCATGGATACTCACTAGCTACATCAGAACCAGCCCCTGGTTCACTTACACCTAAGCAAGCTACATAGTCTCCTGAGATGGTAGGGACCAAAAACTGTCTTTTGAGTTCATCGGATCCAAACCTGACAGGGTAAGAAAGAAGTAAAATAATTTCATTTAGCTTTTACCGAAAAAATCTTAACATTTTGAAAAGGTGTCACTTTACCTCATCCTGTCTTTTGGTAGGGGCTGAGACAGGAAAATTTTCAAATTTTGGCACCTAGATAGCAGGAAATCAACTCTAAAATACAACAAGAAAAATGAAGTATTGCAAATGTGAAGACTGCTTAAGACTCTGGTAACTGTCACATAATGTTCCAAAGATTCTTTTCAAAATGTCACAGTAAAGTGTCAATTGTCAAAGACATTTACTTCATTTTGCTCGCCTCAGTTTCATCACCTTTTTTTCTTGTCACATAGGTGCTACAAAAAAGGTAAGGTCAGTGATAAGGATGAATTCCAAAAATTTACAATTTGTGAGAAAGAAACTGTTGAGTCCGGCTCGGGCTAAACGGAAATTGACAACATAAAAGAAATACACAAACGGAAAGAAGGGTTGCTTGCTTGCTGTCTTACTTTGTTCAATTCTCTTTATGCTAACCTCGTGTTAGCGTCTATACAAATAACATAACATTCAAATTAGGATTAACTCATGCCATTCAAATTAGTGAACACAAATGAGATGACACTATATTAGAAACCACCACTCAGTGCAACACTAAACATGTGTAAACCCAATGAAACACTAACAGCCTACTTGGCTTAGCAGATTACAAGTGATGTTTCATGGGCACACTCATTCATGTGTATATTAAGGGAGAAATATATGTCTTTTATAGATAAAAATTTTTAAAGTATAGGCCCATTTTTTCCAAACTATTGGCTTTTAGTAGGTTAAATTTAGACAAATCTTTACACATCACATGAAAATTAGGCAACCAAATACAAGTATCATGTTGAAAAGTATAAAGTAACATAAGCTGTTTTGTTCCATTAAGATGTCTGTCACATGAAGTCTTTCTTGTATCAGTCCCCTTGGGTACCATGATTGGTGGTAAGTCCTGAGAGGGTCTTGACCTGACTCACAGCAGTAGTGACCAATTTTAAGGTTTCAATTCAGGAGTTTCACCAGGGGTTAAAGGGAGTGGGTGTCCTCTTCCCTTTTTAAAATTGTTTTGCTTTTTTAGGTGCTCTATGCAAAATGGTGCAATATTTTTGCTTTTGCCAGAATAAACCTTAAAGGTGTACTTGTGAAATCGGCGTTTTCTATCTTGAGATATCGCATTAACCAGGTTTTCAGACCTTGATCCCGGTCACCCTAGATGACCTTTGACCTCCAACAAAATCAACTAGACCATCTTCTGACCATGTTGCATCCATATACCAAACATGAAACCTCTTCGAGGTTCCTATCTTTTGATACTGCATCGACAAGATTTTCACACTTTGACCCCTGGTGGCCTCAGATTACCACTGACCTCCACCAAAAACAATAGGAACTATCTTATGACCATAATGCATCAATACACCAAATATGAAATCCATCCAAGTTTCCTATCTTGAGATATTGCATTAACAAGGTTTTCAGACTTTGACCTTGGTGACCCCAGATGACCTTTGACCTCCCCCAAAAACAACAAGGACCATTTTCTGATCATACTGGTATGAAATCATTTGAAGTTTCCTAACTTGTCACATTTAACAAGATTTTCATACCTTGACCCCTGGTGACCCCAGATGAACTTTGACCTCCATCAAAAACTAGAGGGACCATTTTCTGATCATAACTCATCCAAATATGAAATCCATTCACGTTTCCTATCTTAAGATATTGCATTATTTTAACAAGGTTTTCAGACTTTGACCCCTGGCGACCCCAGATGACATTTGACCTCCCACAGGAAACGACAAGGACCATTTTCTGATCATACTGGTATGAATTCATTTCAATTTTCTAACTTGTCACACTTAACAAGATATTCATACAGTACCTTGATCCCTGGTGACCCCAGATGACCTTGGACCTCCATCAAAAACAAGAGGGACCATTTTCTGATCATAACACATCCACATTCTATATGGGGGGCCATTTCTTGCTGGCAGGAAAAGAATACAACCTCAGCTCCTATCTAAAAGATGCAGCATCATGAGTTGGCACAGAGTATACAAGAAAATTTGGGATGTCACAACCCCTTCAAAGGCCAGAAAGGACCATTCCCAGTGTTGTAACCTATGTGTTTAGAATAAAGGAATTGGGATGCCCTGTCTAACAAGAGCCCAAGGACACCATGGTTCCTTGCATTTAAGATGATATTGTATAAAGGTAGTCACAGGGTAAATCATAATTTGCACCTTTAACCCCAATGACTTTTGGCCATCACCCAAAAACATAGGGACACATTAAATTTCAAAATCATACAAGTACTTGCAGTTTGAGAGAAATGGAACACTTAACTTTTCAAATTATCACACTGCACACGGTCCACTTCCATGGGACAAATACACACACTCATCACCTTTCACTAAAATGTCATTTACTTGAGTTTGGGGTAGTATAGGAGGGTGGCTAATTGCCTTTTTGGTCAATCTCAACAATTCAAATCCAGACCTTACAAAGAAGTCACAAATGTCAAATACAGTCAAAGTAGGTCAAAACTGATTTTAAATAAACACAAAATCCCACCAAAGAAATTTAACAGTCATCTAGTCATTCCTGACCACCAAAGTTTATGATGGATGACGAGAAATAATGTCATGTTGTCCTTTAGACTACCTAATGTGTTTGTCTCAAAAGCAAAAATAAGGAAAAGCCCCCAAGTTTGCTACTAGAGGCAGCCTGAGAGTGATTTATTACCACCAATTTTTACTTCACAATTTGGCTAGAAGACCAAGAAACAAACATAGCTCTGTAAAATCTAATAAATGACTTTCAACTTGACCTTTTAACCTAAAGAGGGTGTTAAAATGCCATTGTAGTCCCTAGGGTAAAAGCAGAGGTAAAGAAGAGAAACTGCTTTCATATTTTACTATTGTGATATGTATGCACAATATTATAAAAATTGGAGCCATAGCTTGCATTGCAAATAACTTTATTAAATACTATATGAGGAAAAGGTTTTTTGTAATAAAAATTGCATTACTGTCCTGATTGTTAACTAAACTGCTTTTAGACTGAGAGGGGGTTATAATTCTTCTTTTCTTTTATACATTGCATTTGTCTAAAGGCATTAAACTTCAGCTGGACTTTTAAACCAATTGAACAAAGACATATCACCCAAATTGTCTTCACGTGCACTTTACTTAGACGAACACAACTTTCCATTATGTCATCCCCCTATGTTACTTGGTTATTGAGTTACTGCACCACATACCTGGCATTGCAATACATATGACCTACACACTAACTATCCTGTCACTTAAATGTCAGTAACTCAAGTTAGGAACATCGTAGGAGGGTAGTGTAATAGCCTTTTTTGTTTGTCTGATCAAGGCAAATCTAGATGTCACAAAAAAGTCACAAAGGTCAAAAGGTCAAATGAGGTCAAGTGAGGTCAAAGGGGTCATTACATGCATTTCACTTAGACAGTACAAATCTCCATTACACCACCCCTCTAAAATGTTTCAGTGGCAAGATATCAATAAAACATTACTTTTTGACCTTTTGACCCTTTCCAATTATTTTGGTTAATGTACCAACATTTTCACCTCCTACCAATCTAACTTATCCTAAAATTATGCCACTGTTTGAACAACAGATACTGAGTTACAGCTACTAACAGAAATTCACTTTTTGGCCTCTGGTGATCACCAGTGACCTTTGACCTCCACCAAAAACGATAGGGCACATCTACTCCACAACATCTACAAACATACCAAGTTTGAAAACCAGAATGCAAAGCTGCATTGAGGTTTCGATGATACACAAATGTTCCATTTCAAATAATCCCATCATGTACCATTATCTTCTCATTCAAATGTTATACTAACATGTTCAAAAAATAATTTTGTTATCCCACATGACCTTTGTCCCCGCCACCAAAAATAGGGATCATCTTCTTACCATAAGCATTCACAAACCACACGTGAAATCTATTTAAGTCTCCCACTTTAAGATGTGTTAACACCTATTAAACAAGGTTGTCATTCACATTTTGACCAGCAGTGACCCTACAAAACCTTTAACCTCTACATATTGCAATTTCAAAAGGCTTCGAGCTGACTTCAAGAAATGAAAAATAGGAATCATGCAAACCTTCTTTAAAAGTGGACCCCTCTCATGCTAGGGCAACCCTGAAAAACCATGGTACAATTAAGAAATGACGTAATGATGGTTTTGTATTATTACCTGCAAAAAGTCTTGAGAGTTCACAAGACTCTAAATAAAGGACCCTCTCCCCATCCTTTCAAGCTGATAGGTTTAATAATACTTTTAAGACTTTGATGAGGGTTAGATTTCAGTGCAGAGGTTTGAATCAACCCCATAAATACTGCAAGTCGAGACATTATTTGGCAATGACACTTCGTAACACTAATATATATATGGGAGAACTTTTGAACAGCTTCTCGCAACACTGTATGGGAGAGTTTGTAAGTGTTCACCCTCTGCAGATACCGCCCAGCCACCAAAATATGCTGCTGCATGCTTTATATCATGTTCTAGAACAAATAAAATATTGGTAGGAAAACTAAATTTCCCAGTAGGCTAGCCTAAGGATACTACACAGAAGCATACATGTGTAGAATAGGTTCAAAATGTACATATATGCTATACATTTTGCAATGGCAAAAGTGCCAAGACATTACACATGATGAAGAAAATAACATCGCAGGGAAAAACTTTACACCTAAAGCTCACAAAAGTATTGCAGACTGTTGTATAAGGGTTTTTACCAATGCCTTTTAAATATTTTTGATGTTCTTGGCCAAGTGGATTTTTGTTGATCCTCTTCAGTACTCGATCCTGCTTTGTGAAAGATGTAGCATCGGCTAGGCCTAACCTAGGCCTACGTTAAGTATAGGCAGAAAGTACTAGCCCACTTGCTCAATCGAACCATACAATTTTGGCCTAAACTTTTCAGTTTAGGGAGCTAGACACTTTGAGATTTCAACAAAGATCCTTAACGTGTGAAAAGAGCAATTTTTGCATGATAGTTGAAATTGTGGAATCGAGGGTGGAAATGGTAATAACTCCACCTAAATCAAGATACTTGGCATATCTGTAGGGACCATCTCCTAACTTTAACCCATTCACATTCCAAATATGAAATCTATCCAAGTTCCCTACCTTGAGATATTGTTAACCCTCCCTGGTGACCCCAGATGACCTTTGACCTTTACCAAAACCAATAGGGACCATCCTCTGACTATAATGCATCCCACAAATCAAATAAGAAATCTTTTCAAGTTTCCTCCCTTGAGATATTGTGTTGACAAGATTTTCAGACTTTGACCCCAAGTGACCCCAGATGACCTTTGACCTCCACCAAAAACAATGTGGTGTATCTTCTGACAGAAACAAACAAATCCATATACCAAATATGAAATCTATCCAAGTTCCCTACCTTGATTTATCCTGCTAACAAGATTTTCAGACTTTGACCACTGGTGACCCCAAATGACCTTTGACCTTCACCGAAACCAATAGGGACCATCCTCTGACTATAATGCATCTTATAACCAAATGTGAAATCTATCCAAGTTTCCTCCCTTGAGATATTGTGTTGACCAGATTTTCAGACTTTGACCCCCGGTGACCCCAGATGACCTTTGACCTCCACCCAAAACAATATGGACCATCTTCTGACAATAACACATCCATATACCAAATATGAAATCTATCCAAGTTCCCTACCTTGATATATCCTGCTCACAAGATTTTCAGACTTTGACCACTGGTGACCCCAGATGACCTTTGGCCTCCACCAAAAATGATATGGACCATCTTCTGACCATAATGCATCCACACCCAAATATGAAATCCATCCAAGTTCCCTACCTTGATTTATCCTGCTAACAAGATTTTCAGACTTTGACCACTGGTGACCCCAAATGACCTTTGACCTTCACCAAAACCAATAGGAACCACCCTCTGACTATAATGCATCTTATAACCAAATGTGAAATCTATCCAAGTTTCCTCCCTTGAGATATTGTGTTGACCAGATTTTCAGACTTTGACCCCCGGTGACCCCAGATGACCTTTGACCTCCACTGAAAACAAAATGGACCATCTTCTGACCATAACACATCCACACACCAAATATAAAATCTATCCAAGTTTTCTATTTTGAGATATCGTGCTAAAAAGTTTTCAGAAATTGACCCCTGGTGACCCCAGATGACCTTTGACCTCCACCAAAAACAAAAGGGTTCTTCCTCTCAATATGGCACATCCATGTATCAAGTTTGAAAACTGTCAGACATTCCCATCTTGAGATATTGTGCTAACAAGCAAAGTGTCACAAACACACACACACACACGCACGCACACACACACAGGGCATACCCGTATTCAATGCCTTACAGGGTACACAGAACTGTTCCCCGTAAGGAAATGGTCGGAATTCCCCTTTAGCCGTTTATGTCACGCGGCACGTGAATGCCGCGAGCGAGGGCGGGCTCTTGCATATCACGTGACAGAGCTCATTCCAGCGTCCAAATTTTCGGTTAGCTACGCCTGTTACGAGCTCCGCGTGGGCGAGGAAAGACGTGCGAGGCCTCAGCTCTCGTGAGCTGCTTGTACCCGGCAACAAGCTCACACACATACACTCACACACATACACACACACACACATAAACACATACATACACACGCCATCATGATTGCATAGGTTTCTCTTATCATCGAAACCAAAAACTTGATCACCCGGTTATTGAGTTATCGCACCACATACCTCGCATTCCAATCCGTCACATACACACACACACATACACACACCTACGTGCATTTCACTACCAGCGAGGACTCTGAATTAACACCTTCTTACGAGGACTAGCACCTAGAATAGGTGCATCGACCTCAGCTTCATAGATGATCATTAAAAGGGTCGCCTTTTTAACAAGACTTAAGTGCTTTTTTTTAAATTCCGTTCCTTTCTTAATGGGATATTTGATATAAAAACGAGGACTTTAAACACAGTGTCACATTTTGGTATGAACTCGAGGACTTAATCCGATCAAAGTTTTATGGCTTAATGAGGACGTATAGAATATTTGATAAACAAACGAGGACTAAAACACAGATTCAAATATTAGCATGCACTTGAGGACTTAATCATATCAAAGTCTTACGGCTTACAGAGGACCTACGGATATTTGATATGCAAACGAGGACTAAAACACAGTGTCAAATATTGGCATTTACTCGAGGACTTAAATCAAAGCATTGTGGCTTAAAGAGGACCTATTGAATTCTGTAAAGGTTCATTTTAGGTTTATTCCACATGATGAAACAATACACTCATAACTGCCACACTTACAATATAAGTAAAACGTCGGTAAGTACGAAATACGTGAGATTACGGGAAATGATATAAATTGCGACTTCTTTCTTTGAAACAGTTCAGGTAAATTCTTATTTGCTGAAGCCTCAGTGACAACTTTCCGGGACCACTGTCCCTGTGGGCTGCATGCAGTTGGAGAATAAGCCTACGGACTTCGGTAATTTGTTGCCGCGTGGAATGACGGGCAAAACGTGGAATACACATACCGAGCTCGGAAAATATTGTTCCGCATTCCCTTGTTTTCTTCAATACGTGCACACGACAGTATTAAATCTAAGTGTCTGGCAAACCCGAACGGAAGTAGGGGTCTTATTTCTACTTTATAGCAGATTATTTATAATGTATGTGTCTACACCAAAAAGGCAATTTAGACAAAGTTTACACCACAAAACCACACCTAGTACCCTTGCTTATGAAGTGGAAGGATTAATGACTTCACGAAATTTTCATGTAAACTAAAATGTTGGATCACATTTTGTAGGTTCGGGATGGGTTAGTTCATCCTGACAATTTTGAAGATGAGCGCATATGTGGATATGAGGACTTTTTTTTGGGGGGGGGGGGGGGGGGGCAAACTCAACTTGAGACCAAGACGCCTCAAATAGTATCAGGGGATGTCGTGCCTTTTTTGGGGAGGGGGGAGGCATGAGAAGTGGTGACTGACTGCCCGAAAGACTATCTAAACGGACCGCCACCATCGGCTGGCGCGGAACGTACAGAAAATTTTGAAATATCGCGACCTCTCAAATAGCCGGAATTTGCTTTTGCCAGGCTTGTTAGTAGAATTTGAGCAGTCGTTATTTTGAGCTTTCCTTTGCAATAAAATCTTTATTTTAATAAGAAGAAAATCAAATTGCACAATGATCAGAAAATTACCAGGAAAAAATGTACTGGCTCCTTTACAGGACGATGTGACATTTTTCGTATCCTTTGTCGCATTAAAAAGAATAGACCAGAACCAATTTTTTGTTTAATATGTTGAAGACGAACATATTTTAAGCACTCTGGTGAAGTTTTCATTCATTTCTCATGTTCGGTTTTCGAGATGATAGCAACTGAAGTTGACACATTTTCTACAAAAGGTAAACTTGAACCAAGCAGGTGCTATGTCATGTATTTATATTGATGGTCAATGTTTTGTTTTGTTTTTTATTTATTTTTGATCGTGCTCTTTGATCTTGAATTGATCAGGGATGCTATCTTGCCCCTAAGGCAAATTAAGTTTTCAAACTTCCACTGCTCGGGATGCACTTATGGTTACAACACATCACTGTTAAATTCTATAAATACTGTGTAAAAATAAAAACTAAACATTTCCATCAATGTGAATACATGACATCACGTCTGCTTTTTGCAAGTTCACTCTTTGCAGAAAATATGTCAACTTCAATTTTAATATTTCGAGAACCAAATATGGGAAATGAGTTAAAATTTCCCCAGAAAGCTATGCCTATAATATGTTCCTCTTCAAACATCAAACATAAATTTGTTCTGGACTTTTTTGTTTCAATGAGCTGCACACCGTTAGGAATAAATTGAAATCATAACTTTTCGAATCATATTAACTCATACGATCAGTGGTCCAATGTGCCTGTAAACCTGAACCGGCCACACAGAAGCATTGGTTGGGCTACCAGCACCAATAACAGTACTGATTCAGTAATGCTTCTGGTGCTGGTAGCGCTATCAACGCTTCTGGGCCGCCGGTACTCGGCTAAAATTTTGATACACTAATTACGAACTATATCCATGACAATTACGCATTAGTTTATATTTTATAAATAATATATGACATTTGTATTAGATGATAGGCTAGAATACTCTCCCCAGATTAAGAAAAAGGCTACTCTTTATTCATGTCATATCGAATAACTTTATTTTTGGAAAATTGAAGACCATGCTTTGGAAATGTTTGGGGGGCAAGTGCCCCCGTGCCCCTATGGCGAGCCACTAATGGATGAGCGCCTGTGTTAATGGCCAGCAAAACGAATCACCAAATAAACTAGCTTACTCCTCGCAAGTTATTGAGAGGAGAATAAAGGGGGGGGGGGGAGTGGTTCCTTAACTGTGTTTGACATTAAACTACCTGTCCTGGCTGTCTGCTTGCCTGCCTACCTTCCTTCCTTCCCAACATGTCGTTTTGTGACATTTGCATTGTCTAGAAACCAAGAATTTAGCTTCTAGAATGGCTTCTAGGGACTAGAATTTTTGCAGCAGGCAAAAAGTGTAAAAATGTATGGTCAACGAGCAACTACAGATTGAACTTTCTAGAGGACGGAAAAAACGAAAAAAAAAGAAGACAAAAAAAAAAAAAAAAAGAAAGAAAAGAAAAGAAAACTGCTGGGGACTTCGTCGCCTCACCTCACCTCACCCCACCTACCCCGGTTGTTTACTGCAAAGTATAGAGGGACATTTTCATTTTAAAAAAAGAAAAGAAAAAATAAGTATTAACTGCACGTTTTTTCTGCGAGTGGCTGTTAATACAAATTTCGTGATTTTTGCATGGTGTGATTTCAATTCAGTAATGAGGTCATCAACAACCCCATGGACGGCAGGTTTTCTTCATTTGTTCTTCATTCATCTACTTCGCTCACCTTAACTTTCCCCAATATTTTCATTCTAAGGCCCGATCGTGTATCTGCTCTCCTCCCCCATCAATATGTAACCTGTACCAAAGGGAACAAGGCCTCCGTATATAGCAACAAACTCCCCTCTCCCTAATTCAAATGATCATACGGAGCGGAGGAACAATTTCCCCTTCCACATCCAAGGAATTTTCGAAGAAAGATCGTAATAGTATCCATCTGAGCAAGGAACCCGACTCTTTAATAACTGTTTACATGCAAATCTTAAGCACAAAAGTGAAATTTTCTGGTACAGTATGTGATATCGGGCTGGCACTTTGCTGAGCGGGGAACAGTGTCAGCTCTATGGTGCTTTAAAAAATGCGCCGGAAGATGGGGCGTACACTTGGCAATTTGGTGATTATTGTGATATCTGCTCATTTTTATTGAAGTGAAACTTTTCTTGCAAATGCAAAGTTAGTACCGACTGCTCAGCACTAGCGTAACAACAAAGAGACAGGGGGCAGTCTGGTAAACTTTAAGGAGATCTGGAAATGACAAAATCGAATATTTGCCATATGTGACACCTGATCATCAAGAGACATCGACAGCTACAGTGTTATTTTTATAAATTGTCTTTCTTAAAATTCTAAACTTTCTCAAATGTGAGCTCTTGATTTGGAGATATCGTCTTAAAAGAACAACAAAGTTTGGGAAACTTTTGAAATGTCATCGGAGAGTCTCAGCTCCTAGCAAGACACAATTATGTAGTTAAAACGACGTTCAGTTGCCGTGCAATTACTCTAAGATATGCCAATATAGGAAAAGCCGATTCTTCAGTCATTCCTCAACTTTCCTTACAAGAAACCCACAGTCCACCACTTTCTGCAATACAAGCTCCATTTCTACCAATATTTGTTTAAAAGGGCAAAAATTTCGGTGTGCTTCGTGTGCCGCGCTTGAAATTACGGTATGCCCTAGACAATGGTGCTCGCACTTACGAAAAATCGGAAAAATTGAGTGCTTGCCCCTTTCCACTGAAAAAGCCCATTCAAGCCCCACCTGCTTGGCTACTACTGTACTAACAAGCCTGAGAAATACCATATAGGGCCGTCTGAGGGGTTAGGGTTGCGATTTACGCTCCGCGCTAGCTAAGAGGGGGGGGGGGGGGGGCCCACTTTGTCTTTTCGGCAAGACATCATATTTCAGGCAGGGTATCTTTTGCCTACGGTACTCAAATGTTCTCATACACACCTATCAGCAGGTAGTTTGTCACCTGTGTGCAGATAATACCGGACACCTATAAGCAGATATCTTTGTCACATGTGTGCAGATGACACCCGAGTTGTATCTGTATATGCCTTTTTTATTAATGAAGTGTCAAAATGTTATCAACGTTCAATGTTTGCAGATGGTATAGATATACTGAAATCGTTGCCCAGTGTAGCACGGTTGGCTAAAAAAGGTTTCCACCTTTTTCAGTGTGCAGTTTCATAATTCAACAATTGTTCTCCCCCCCCCCCCGAAATTTTCATATGCTTCCTATGCCACTGTGTTTTAATGCTGTTTGTAACACTCATACCACCACACAATTCAAGAGTGCATTATTTTTAGCATGCTCCACATGCAGGCACTAGACTCTGAATAATTAGCAGAGCGAACTTAAGCCCCAGAAACTCCCTAACAAGAATCCAGTCTTCCTCAAAACGTCTGCTTTATTGATCTGGCCATCTGCTAGTCATATGGAGCTAGTTTGAAACAAATTGTTTTAAATTCAGTAAATATTATAGAACATTTGGAGTTTCATCCCCTCACACCAGTGGGTCCCAAGGCCACTGCCCTGCACCAAATGCCATACTGGAAGGGGTGCTCTCAGCAACTACATTACATTCCCCCTACTTAGTTTCAGATATCCTGTCCGACACCTGCTGGAAAAAGGTTGGTTGTCTTGGGAAGAGAGTTCCTAGTATCTCAACTGAGTCTGTTCAGTATGTCACAGGAAATACTGCATGAATCAACATGACACCACACAGAGAAGATCAACAATACCCCAATTTAATTCACCTATAAAAGCATTTTTCTTTTGCATCACAATTGAAATATGTGTTCAATTTTGAGGGTTTATACTTAATTTTTTTTTTTTTCATTTTTAAAACAACACAATATGTGTATTTCCCTGGGTTACAGCCCTATGTCCCGACACCCCTCAATTCTGACACTCCTATGTTCCAACAAATCCATTGCGATCTAACACAAGCTTTGTTCCGACACCCATTTCCACAATTTACTCGTAGGTGAATGTATATATTATCGGAACATAGAAAGGTTGGAACATGGGGGTGTCAGACTATAAGGCAGTCACCATTTTCCTGTAAGTTCCGGTTTCTCCTTGGGGCCTGACTCCATTCTTTAAGACTAATTGTAGGTTCCTGTGACAGTACAATATGGCACTTTTTCATCTTGTACATTTCTTTTACCTTTTCTGCTCTCCATGGTTTAAAAGGTGAAATGAAAACAGAAAAAACAATGTAAATTTCTTTACTTTAATAGAAACATGAACAGTAGGAACAACATATCCATCTCAGATCTTGAAAGAGATATGCAATGGCAGTTATCAGACCTTAGGAACACTGAACAGAAAAAAGTACATAATTTGTCCTCAATAAAAACAGGGTGATGCTCACTGTGTTACAAAAAATTTCCTTACTGGCTAAAGATAGCTCTAATCCTATCCTAATCCCTAATGCAATCGGTACAATACAATGACAACAGCCAATCAAGAAGCACCTTGTTAAACAGTGCACATCAACCCATATAAACTCTGATCACCCTGTGTATATAACCATAATATAATCAGTGTCAGTTAATTTCAAAAAAACTTCTTTTTCTCATAGCAGAAAAAGGAACTAAAGGAGGATTCCTTACTGAACTATCTCCTCGACACATACACCCTCCCCTTACCCTAGCAAACAATTACCTAAAAATACTTAACTTACATGCACACACTACAAAAGAGTTTGAGTTCCCTACTAAATATAAAGTATCAATCATTGTTGGTAGTTATGTATAACCGAGGTCTCTAAATTGGTAAAACACCTGACAACTGAGGACTTGGAATCAAACCGAGGACCTAAACCAAAATCCTTGGTTGAACATGCGTGCATATCCTGCAACTAATATTGGTTCCCATAGCATAACAATCCTGGCAAAGTATCACAGAAGTCCTCAAAAATACACAGGTTTGTTGTTCTGTGTTAATGGTCAAACATTATTTATGAAAGCTAGTACATAAGACAATCTGTCAATGACACACTTCCTACTGCAGGCTTTTCTTAGCGATAAATAATTGTCAGAGGTCAATGGAGTCTGTAACAGTTATATGACGCTTGTGCTAATCTGCACAACCTTTGGTATGCAGAGGTGAACAGTCACAGCTCGCAAATGTCTTTGGAAATTAGTGTGCATGCTGTTTCGATTGTGGTAAAAAATTTGATTTTCTAACCTCAGTAATCTATTGTTCAACTGAGTTATATCATGTTTCCAAACCTACTGCTGGGGGTCTATTATTGCCACTTCACCAAGCTTGTAGTCCACTTCGGTTGCAATAAATTACACAGTTCTTTGGGCAGGATTGTAATCAAAACAGCCTCTATGTGTTCTGCATACTGTGGCTGGGGTTTGTTGACTTGGATTAAATGTCTTTGCATGAAGTATTACTGTCTGTCAATCATCAAATTGTGCAACTGGGCAAGGAAGGAAATCAAGTGTATTTTTTTACCACAACCATTTCGTCATGCGGTAATGCAGAGAGTCTGTGAGAAGAAAGGGAAGTATTTTTAACATTCTGATATGCAGGTGGAAAAAGCAATTTTGAGGTTTTCAAATACACACTGCACTGTCAGCTGAACAAGCTAGCTTTGAATTGACTACTTATCTTGAAAGCCCCCAACAGTTACCTTCTCCATCACAAGCAGAAGGCATGCAACTTTTGCCATTGGGAGGGTATCTTCTTGGAAGATGGTACAGTAGTACAGGTATTCTCGGTGTGTACAGATGTGACACCACAGGAAGCCTGAAAGGACAAGCAATTCATTGTCCTTCAAGCTTACAATCTGAGAAACAGCGGCTATTTGTTTTAGTCATTCAAGTCAAGTTGGCAGGAAATTTAGTATTTAAGAGTACAGCAAATTTTATATACGAAGCATTTTATGCAAAGCAGAAGGCATGCAACTTTTGCCATCAAAAGGGTATTTTTTGGAAGACAGTAGTACTCTCTGTGCATAAATGTCATGCCACTGGAAGCCTGTAAGGACATGCAGTTTGTCCTTCAAGCTAACAATCTGAGAAACAGTGGCTATCTGTTTAAGTCATTCAAGTCAAGTTGGCAGGAAATTTAGTATTTATGAGTACAGCAAATTTTATATGTAAAGCCTTTTATGCAAAAGTATATTAAATTGTCTGAGGTTGTTGCCTTATTCCCAGACAGTCCCATTACATGCTTTTCAGATACTTTCCCACATACTTTCCACAGGAATGTGGGCTATGCAAAATGCCTTTTCACTGCTGATTTGTAGAAGTATTTTTTGAATACAGACAAATACAACCCCTGCAATGGCCTTTCACTTTACATTTATGACAACATATGAAGGTCCTTGCCTATAGGGTCACTACTTCAAAGTGTCATCAAAATCACTTGCTACTGTCAGTCACTGTCAGCCACTTTTGCAAGTGTCAGAGATAGGTGGTAAAAAGGATAGATACGTACGTGCCCAGTGGTCACAATAAATCCTGCCATCTTTCTTAATTTCTAGAAACACTTCACACTTATTAGTTAATGCACAGCATTTTTAATTCTACTTATCTGGCAAAACTTTGAATAAAGGTAAAACCTTGCACTAAATAGTTTAAACCAAACAAACATTTTAGCTGGAAAAGCTACATGAAAATAATTAAATCATAAACAACAACGCTTTCATCAGAATACCAGCATGACTAGGTTGCTAAAGAGGGTCAAGAGTCTTGACAACCTACTGCCAAGGGATGGTGTTTTTCCATCATAATTACTGTTTAGATCAACTGATCAACATGGAAACCACAACAATGAAATGAAAGTTAAACAACAACATCGTAACTCGAAAACTATATCTCATGCTTCAACCAAATGCTGATAAACACCTACAAAACACCTCGATTTATGATTTTGACCATTCTATAGAGGCCTTGCATGTGGCGTCAATTTAGCATACTAGATGTAACTGATTATGCGCAGTGTATTATGGATAAAGGCACAAGAGAGCACCTAGTAACAAGTGTTGTTAAATGGATGCCTGGACTGCAAAATAGGGAGATGTGCAACATAGTGACTTTGGTGAAATGACCTCTATAAAACAAAGGCCAACCATATTTCAAGACCAGTTTGCTATAGTACAGAGGGTTATTGGTTATGACATCCAACAGTCAAAAAGTGGTGCTTTAATTTGTAGTTACCACATTCTTCTGTTTTTCTCTTCAAATGCCCAGAAAGGCTTATCAATTCACCTTTTGGAGACCTGTGCTTTCATAATGTGTATGTGCTATTCTCTTTCCAATGCCTGTTTCCTTCGGTGACTACTCAGCCACATAGATTACACCAGCTTTTTGGTATAAGCTGAAAAGGCAGTAATAATTCTACCTATACCAGGAAGATGCAGATTTCTAAGGTTCACACTGCAGTTTGCAAAAATAATTGGACAGCCTCATCTCATTCACGCTTTTGAGATACTTTCATCAAAATTTAATATTCTGTGTAAATGCCATCTCACTGCTGTTTCATAAAACATTTGACTGATTTCTAAATACATACAAATATCCAGTTTCCTTTTTAAGATGGATATATTCATCCAGCACTGTGCAAGACAAATGTATCACTCCTACACCAAAACACAGCACTTGAACCATCTAATAATAAACCTTACCACTTTAACAGATCAAAAGCTACACACACAGTGACTATTCAAGCCCTGTTGGCTGTTCTATTTTGTGTATGAAGTTGATCCAGCATTCATGAGAAGTTGATCAAATATCTGGAACCCAAAAGGTTTTGATGTACTATTAAAATGTGTAAAGTCCCAATGCAAACCAACGCTACATTTGCAATTTTTCTCTCAAATTTCTTGGCTCCATTGGCTTCATCAACATCCAAAGGGATGTCAATTATCTACCAAAAGGGGAGAGCCATTGCTGCCTTTTTTCCTTCTTTTTGGTCAAGTATCTGGTCAGAGATGAAAAAGACATTCCTGTCAAAATAAATTCTGCAGTGGAATGAAGTAATCAGCTTTGTATCCTGCAGCCACCTTGACAGTAACCCTACAGTAATTACCTCAGCCCTAAACATTTATGTAAACTTGGGATGGCACCAGACACACTGTAATCACAACAGAACTAAAATACAGAGCTTTAAGTCCTGCTTCATGCATGATTCTTAAGAAGAGGCAAAACTACTTTAACATCTGACGTCTGTTACACTGAATTATACTATAAACTTTATATTTGATAGTCTTCCAAGTCTTTTGTTGGAGTTCAGCAAATTTTCGCCGTGCCTCCTCACACTCATTCTTCCGCGGCACTTTCATGAGGCGAATATGCTGTGCAAAATGTTTCTCTACAGCTCTTTTCTCCCTTGGGGTCCACTTTGCTTTCTCCTTAGCAGTAACTGTAAGAAGGATTTAAAAAAATGTGAAATTCAAATTAAGTCTGCACATGAGCAAAGTGCAAATGCCAAATAGCTGTTTGCTCAAACATGCATCTAATTTTATGCTTGTAAAAAAATAATTTACAACATAGCATATTGTTATTTCATAACATCTTTGGGGCTTTTTCCTCTTTCTTGCAAACCTCAATTCTAGGCCATGACATCCTTGAATACACTCACCAGCAATATCAAATTCCCAGAAGAAAAAATAGCCCATTTACCAAAGAAGTCAATGAATAGGTCCGATGATAATAGTTCTTCTAAGTGGGCGTGAAAAGATGAATTCAACCCTAACATCTTTCTGTATTATGAAAGGCTTAAGTTTGTAATTCATATAAAGTTTTGATATCCTCTTCCTTTTTCTTGAAAGTTAAAATGTACAGACCTTAGACAGTTGTCATTGCTCCCCAAATATGACTAAGCAATGATTCAAAATAGGAATCCAAATAGAAATCTGAATGTCTAGATACCTTTTCTCCCTGACGAAGTGGAACTTTTTGATGCTGGATAGTTTTGTACTCTTTCATTATCATAATCACTACCATCATCATCATCATCTTCATCACTTCCATCATTTTCCTGTTCCCACTCCTCAACTGGCTGTCCTTCCTTCTGATGTCCTTTCTTGGTTGGGTTTTGCTCATTCTTGCTCAACTGACACTGACTGGGTTCATCCAAATTACTTTCTTCATCAGTTTCTTCATCTGTGCAGCTGTGATCTAAATTAAAAAGCATAAATCTGCACGTTGATCACTGAATTACAAGAAAACTAGCATATTGCTTTCAGGAAAGAGAAGTTTGGTATTTCATGTTTTTCTTTTTTAACATTCTTCCCTCAAGAACCATTCCCTACTTAGGCCCTATTAAAAATAAAATGATTTCTGAAAACACTTGTCCCCCAGATCCATTTTCATTCGTTATTACAAAATAGTTTTCAGTGTGTCCCTTTTGAGCCCTATTTTATACATTAAATCATGTAAGCAATCCAGAGTGCTCTTGTTAAGTTGATCTTGTCGCTTGCAAGTATGCTAACAAAGGAAGATCTGATTGTAGGATTTAAAAGCTGTGATTTTGAGCAATATATTTATTGAAAACATGAAAAATAATGTCAGGGATCAGATATTTCTTTTAGATCAAAAAATTTAAAACATACAAACAATAAAATAAGCCAGGGAGGGCTTTATTAAAAAAAAAAACCTCTAAACAAAACACAGTGTGAAAAATTTGTCTGGCCAGTGATGAGAATCAAGCAACTTTTCGGTGGCCCTATGATAACCTTCTTCTTCTGCATTCTAGCCAATATTGTATTTACTCAAAATCCATACATAATATATGTAGAAATCACCTTGGTGAATGCAATGATTGACATCAGTTTGTGTAAGCTCTTGCTGGTTACATAAATCTCCCTTTTAACCTGTTCTGAAGAATGTGACTACCCTTTTTCAAAAAGGGTAATCCAAAACATTTCACAGTTGTCACTCCAATCCTCATTTTAACCTCTAAAGCAGAAGATGTTACTAATACCAAATCATAAGAAAAACCTTAATTCTTCACCTAAAATGATTGAGAGATAAAAAAAAAACACTTACCATCAAGGGGAATTTCAATTTCCTCTAATGTCTTATCTTTAAAGCTTCCCACAGTTCCTTTTTCCATTACAAGAAGGAGGCGTGCAACTTTTGCCATTTGGAGGGTATCTTCAGGCAGACGGTAGTATTCCCTATGTGTCCGTATGTCATGCCCTAGGAAACCAGCAAGGACATCCAATTCATTGTCCTTTAAGCTAACAATTTGAGAAACTGTGGCAATCTGTTTTCTTAATTTTGTCGAAGTCAAGTTGGCAGGAAATTTGGTATTTGCCAGTACAGCATATTTCCTCAGACAATCTGATCCCCGCAATGGCTCCTTTGAACCAAGGCTGACTCTTGCAAAGAAGTAAGGGTTTTCATTGGCAACACCTGCTTGTTGTCTTGTACTGTGGAGCAATTCCATTGCCTCTACCACCTCCTTTGTCAAAAGGATTGGCACCTTCCTTCCTCTCTTCCCCTTTATTTCAATCCTTTCCATTTTGACACAAAGCCTTTGCTCCCACTGTGACAGAGAATCCAATATGTCACTGTTTGAACCACAGTGCCTTCTCTTTGTGAAATCCTCTTCTTGGATTCTTTGCACCTCGCCACTTCTTCTGCGGTTGAAAAGTATCAGCTTAGAAAGTGTTACTTCTGCCAAAGTCTTCCAAGCAACTTCCACCATACTGTCTCCTGAAGTTAGCAGCTTCTTGTTGTCTTCCATCACCTTTGACAATGTGGCCTGGATTTTGACAATGTCTTCTGACAGTGGAAGCATGTTAGGTTTGTTAAATTTTCTTTCATAAAGTGATGTTCTTGCACCAGATGCAACTTTGTGGTTCCATTCAATTGATGCTAGCTCAGAAAACTTCTCTGCTTGTGCTTCCAACACTGGATCTTGATTGCGAATACAATCTGCTTTTATGATCAAGGCACATTTTTGAATCGACTGTCCCAACTTTATAGCTAAGGAAGGTGTTTTATACGTTCCTGTGTTTGGATCAAATCCTGCTAAGCTTCGCACGGCTTCTAAAATAGCATCAAACCGGCTAGGATGTATGCATTCCTGCAAAGTGACTATGGTAGGGTCAATTTCTCTAACTTTCAAGATCAGTCTTCCCAACTCTCGCATCTTTTGGCTCACATGGGTAATGTGATGCTTTTCATTCCCCAGCTTAGCAAACATCCTCTCTCCAAACTTCACAATAATGTCATCCCGCCTTGCAGCAAATGAAACATCATCACAGTGCATAACTCCAAATACTCTCTCTTTAAAGATTTCTGAAGCTTCATTTGAAACCGGAAGAAGTAAAGAGGACTTTGCCTGATGATGTCTTTCAGACTTTTTGCTTGCATCTGCATTCATGGTACAGTGCTTTTTGTGTTTCCAAAGGTCCTGTCTCACAAAGTAACCAAAACATACATCACAAGGCAAGAAGTCTTGATGTGATACTTCATAAGCACATCTTCTTGCGGGGATAAGGCTACCTTTTCCTGCCTTTAAAACTTCAATATTATGTGAATGGTTTCCTTTGTTCCTTAGCAAATCAAACTGTTGTTTTCTGATTTTGGAGCCTTTCCTGTGGCTAAGAGCTTTTGCGACTTCAACTTCATTGTAATGGACTTGTTCAAAGTGTCTTGGAAGTTTGGCAAACTTTTTCATGCAGTAAACGCAACAGTGTTTCTTATCCCACTTACGTTTCTTGGTGTTATTTGTCTTTTGCACACTGATACTTTCAGGAAAACTTTTACTTTCATTATCTTCAGTAATGGCTTTCTCACAATCCTCAGCATACGTACTTGTCGTATCATTATCCTCAGTTAGCACACTCTCTGGATCATAGGGCTCTCCAGATGAAGAAGCTAACCACAGACTAGCTCTCCTATGTCTCCTGGTTGGTAAGGGTATAACATATGAATTTGTATCACTTTCAGAGTCACTTCCAGAGTCCCCAACATTCACATCTGGTAGGCATCTCAATTGCCCCTGTGAATTGAGCACAAAAAATATTTCTTAGCTCCTTCACAATCTCAGTATAGTTAACAGGCAATCATGAATTATCCAGTTGACAATGGTCTATATAAAAACTTACCTTATGTCAAAACAAATAAATTAAACACTATTAACCTTCGAATGCACAAACAAACAAAGGAAAGCAATACACACGGACTAGCCAAGGGAAGATGCAATATAGGTTAACATTTTTTAACAATATTTCTTTTTCAACATAATTTCCCAGGTCAAAAATCTTTCATCATTTTCTTGTCAAACATCAGGAAAAATCTCTTTCATTCCCAGCATGCTCAAGAACAGGGGATAGCCTGTTTAACATCTTTTTCTATTTCCAAATAAGGAGGACACTGGTGATAATATTTTACTAATTTACTGGATATCTTTTTTTTAAGCAGTAACTGATCAACTTAATTCCGCAGTGTGATCTTGCAGGAGAAAGGGAGAGAAAGGATGGGCTGAATTAAAAGCGTTTTCATTCATGAACAAAATATGTTTCATTCTTAAAATCTTATCAATAAACTTACAATTGTCAATAAACGATGCAAAGTGCACACAAATAATTGAGGTACAGGCTGATTTTGGGATACTGATATCCACAGTTGTCAGTCTGGCAGAGGGCCTAAGGGTGCAGTTTTCCTTGATAAAACTCAACATGGGGAGGAGCCCATTGTACAAAAGGGTGCTATCTTTTTTCCATTTTTCAAGTATGTTCATGCAGTAAAATTATCATTCCTTAAAGGTATTTCAAATAACCTTCAAACTCCTCAAATTTAGTCATTTCAATCACACTGACCATGGCAAGTGTTTTTTCTAGCAAAGCAGATTTCCTTTTTTGTGCTCAAAACTTCAAATTTTCAGAGTTAAGGAAATTTCCTGAACTCATACATTTTAAAAATGTATTCATCAAAATCATTGCATAAACTTACCTTCAAGTCCCAACCGTCACTTCCTTCACCAGCACTGTCATGCTCTTCTATGACATCATTTTCTCCATCTTTTACATCCTGTCAAAAACAGGTAAAAAAGGAATTAAAATTTTCAATAGAACTTCAAAACATTGCTGTATTCTGCACATAGGTAAGGGAAATATATTGATGTTTACAAAGTATTCATAGATGTTCCAAAGTAATCATGAAGGGAGAGATTGCTTGGTCAAAAGGGTGTTTTTCAATGGGCATATGGACATATGATCAATGAAATTATTGCCCCACCAACTGCACTACCAAAATGGAATTATCACTTTAACAAGGATACATGGTCAAGTAATTTTCTAATGAGTGGTTCTTAGTAACAGATGTTCAGTAAGGTTACTTTCACTTCTGGTTTTTGCAAAGCATTTTAGGGACAAATAGATGATTACATCTCATTAAACTTTCTTTTCCCTTTCTGTTGCTGGAAGTTGAAACTGTTTGTTGGAAGATATTTTGTATTTTTAAGACGCTGTTGTCTTCGGTTTAACGGGTTGAATATTACTTTTCAAAATATTCATTTTTAATTAATATTATGGCCTTTTGCAAACAAAATGCAAAGGTTGGTAAAGCATGAATTGATATTTCACTTATTATTTTCAAAATGATTTATGATTCGTATTGATGCTCCACTTGCACAAGAGAAAGAAATGTAAGAAAATGTGGTTGGACAAAATTTAGTTTTAAAAAGATTCCGAATAGCCTACAAACTCCCAAAATTAAGCAATTCCAATCACACTGATCATGACAATTGTTTTTTCTAGCAAGATACTTTTCCTATTATATTTGCTCAAGACTTCTTATTTCCTGAAGTCAGGAATATTGCTAACATTTTACAATTTGAAAAGGTCTTCATCAATTTAATTAAATGAACTCACTTTCAAGTCCTTGCCACCACTGCTTCCTTCATCAGTACTGTACATGTCCTGCTCTTCTCCTTCAACATGTTCTGCATCTGTTCCGTCCTGGCAAAAACGGGTAAACAAAAAGAATATAAATGTTCAACATAATTTCAAAATAACATTTCTCTCTGCAAACAAGCAAGATTAAGGTAAGTTGATGTTTGAACAGAGTCAATGTGAGTTCCAAACAAATTATGTCCTGTCACTTATTTAACTCCTGTATTCACGCTGATCCATCCATGCATTCAATTGCAATTACAGGGAAGGTTTTATCACTTTTTTGCGTTGATCCTAACCTCTACCTCCTTATTTCAGCATCCTTAAATCTACACACAAAAAACAATGACACCTTACAAACCTTATAAACACTTAAACCCTTCAAAAGTAACACCCTGGCCCCTTACACAGTGGAACTATAAATGAGGTCATTCCAGGTTAGCAAGTTTCCACAAGACTCCTGTGAAAGTCGGGGTACTAGGTAATTATGAACAGCTCAGACATGCACACACCAATAATTGTAAAATATAGAACATCTGAGGACTTCATCATAGATAAACATAAATGGGAGGACTCTCTCCGAATATTTTGTTAAGCACAATCAACCTTGTTAAACTTAAATAAGAAAAAAACCAAAAACATACCAGCATTTTAAAAAGCAGTGTAACAATATATTGCTCCATAAAAAGTCAAATGGATCCACCTTTCTTAAGACTCCAGTCAAAATGGACTGTTTATGTTAAATTGAATAGCAGACACACACTTCACAACATGAAAACCAGTATATCTGAGGACTTGTCAAAGGGGAATCTTAATACAAGAACCCTTTGAAAGAAGCACTTATAGTTTAAATTAAAACACTCACAAACATTTCCACAGCTACTTCGCAATGTAATTTTGCTTTGACTGGGAGTGATAATTAATTCAAGAACAGTTCTATGTCCTGAAATTCTTATCTTAGATTGGGGGCCTTTGGGAGGGTTAAAAGGTATACTTGCCCTTTAAAAAAAACTTGACAATAAAAGATGTCTATAAGCAAAATGATGCTATATTTTTCTGTATTTCAAGGATGTCAATGAGTGAAACTATCCTTATTTGAAGAGATTCCAAATCATCTACAAATTTAGCCATTCCAATCATACTGATCATGACAATTATTTTTCATATAGTTTTCCAATTCTGTTTGCTCAAGACTTCTTATTTCCTGAAGTCAGGAATATTCCTAACATCTTACAATTTGAAAATGCCTCCATCAATTTCATTTAATGAACTCACTTTCAAGTCCTTGTCACCACTGCTTCCTTCATCAATACTGTCATGCTCTTCTCCTTCAACATGTTCTGCATCTGTACCAACCTGTCAAAAACAGACAAAAAGAGGATTAACATTTTTTCAACATGATAACAAAAAAACATTTTTTCTGCAAACAAACAAGATTTAGGTAAGTTGATGTTTGAACAGAGTCAATGTGAGTTCCAAACAAATTATGTCCTGTCACTTATTCAACTCTTGTATTCACGCTGATCCATCCATGCATTCAATTGCAATTACAGGGAAGGTTTTATAACTTTTTTGCCTTAATCCTAACCTCTACCTCCTTATTTCAGCATCCTTAAATCTACACACAAAAAACAATGACACCTTACAAAAACACTTAAACCCTTCAAAAGTAACACCCTGGCCCCTTACACAGTGGAACTATAAATGAGGTCATTCCAGGTTAGCAAGTTTCCACAAGACTCCTGTGAAAGTTGGGGTACTAGGTAATTATGAACAGCTCACACATGCCCACACCAATAATTGTAAAATATAGAACATCTGAGGACTTCATCATAGATAAACATAAATGTGAGGACTCTCTCCAAATACTTTGTTAAGCACAATCAACCTTGTTAAACTTAAATAAGAAAAAAACCAAAAACATACCAGCATTTTAAAAAGCAGTGTAACAATATATTGCTCCATAAAAAGTCAAATGGATCCACCTTTCTTAAGACTCCAGTCAAAATGGACTGTTTATGTTAAATTGAATAGCAGACACACACTTCACAACATGAAAACCAGTATATCTGAGGACTTGTCAAAGGGGAATCTTAATACAAGAACCCTTTGAAAGAAGCACTTATAGTTTAAATTAAAACACTCACAAACATTTCCACAGCTACTTCGCAATGTAATTTTGCTTTGACTGGGAGTGATAATTAATTCAAGAACAGTTCTATGTCCTGAAATTCTTATCTTAGATTGGGGGCCTTTGGGAGGGTTAAAAGGTATACTTGCCCTTTAAAAAAACTTGACAATAAAAGATGTCTATAAGCAAAATGATGCTATATTTTTCTGTATTTCAAGGATGTCAATGAGTGAAACTATCCTTATTTGAAGAGATTCCAAATCATCTACAAATTTAGCCATTCCAATCATACTGATCATGACAATTATTTTTCATATAGTTTTCCAATTCTGTTTGCTCAAGACTTCTTATTTCCTGAAGTCAGGAATATTCCTAACATCTTACAATTTGAAAATGCCTCCATCAATTTCATTTAATGAACTCACTTTCAAGTCCTTGTCACCACTGCTTCCTTCATCAATACTGTCATGCTCTTCTCCTTCAACATGTTCTGCATCTGTACCAACCTGTCAAAAACAGACAAAAAGAGGATTAACATTTTTTCAACATGATAACAAAAAAACATTTTTTCTGCAAACAAACAAGATTTAGGTAAGTTGATGTTTGAACAGAGTCAATGTGAGTTCCAAACAAATTATGTCCTGTCACTTATTCAACTCTTGTATTCACGCTGATCCATCCATGCATTCAATTGCAATTACAGGGAAGGTTTTATAACTTTTTTGCCTTAATCCTAACCTCTACCTCCTTATTTCAGCATCCTTAAATCTACACACAAAAAACAATGACACCTTACAAAAACACTTAAACCCTTCAAAAGTAACACCCTGGCCCCTTACACAGTGGAACTATAAATGAGGTCATTCCAGGTTAGCAAGTTTCCACAAGACTCCTGTGAAAGTCGGGGTACTAGGTAATTATGAACAGCTCACACATGCCCACACCAATAATTGTAAAACATAGGACATCTGAGGACTTCATCATAGATAAACATAAATGTGAGGACTCTCTCCAAATATTTTGTTAAGCACAATCAACCTTGTTAAACTTAAATAAGAAAAAAACCAAAAACATACCAGCATTTTAAAAAGCAGTGTAACAATATATTGCTCCATAAAAAGTCAAATGGATCCACCTTTCTTAAGACTCCAGTCAAAATGGACTGTTTATGTTAAATTGAATAGCAGACACACACTTCACAACATGAAAACCAGTATATCTGAGGACTTGTCAAAGGGGAATCTTAATACAAGAACCCTTTGAAAGAAGCACTTATAGTTTAAATTAAAACACTCACAAACATTTCCACAGCTACTTCGCAATGTAAGTTTGGCTTGACTGGGAGTGATAATTAATTCAAGAACAGTTCTATGTCCTGAAATTCTTATCTTAGATTGGGGGCCTTTGGGAGGGTTAAAAGGTATACTTGCCCTTTAAAAAAACTTGACAATAAAAGATGTCTATAAGCAAAATGATGCTATATTTTTCTGTATTTCAAGGATGTCAATGAGTGAAACTATCCTTATTTGAAGAGATTCCAAATCATCTACAAATTTAGCCATTCCAATCATACTGATCATGACAATTATTTTTCATACAGTTTTCCAATTGTGTTTGCTCAAGACTTCTTATTTCCTGAAGTCAGGAATATTCCTAACATCTTACAATTTGAAAATGCCTCCATCAATTTCATTTAATGAACTCACTTTCAAGTCCTTGTCACCACTGCTTCCTTCATCAATACTGTCATGCTCTTCTCCTTCAACATGTTCTGCATCTGTACCAACCTGTCAAAAACAGACAAAAAGAGGATTAACATTTTTTCAACATGATAACAAAAAAACATTTTTTCTGCAAACAAACAAGATTTAGGTAAGTTGATGTTTGAACAGAGTCAATGTGAGTTCCAAACAAATTATGTCCTGTCACTTATTCAACTCTTGTATTCACGCTGATCCATCCATGCATTCAATTGCAATTACAGGGAAGGTTTTATAACTTTTTGACTTAATCCAAACCCCTACCTCCTTATTTCAGCATCCTTAAATCTACACACAAAAAACAATGACACCTTACAAAAACACTTAAACCCTTCAAAAGTAACACCCTGGCCCCTTACACAGTGGAACTATAAATGAGGTCATTCCAGGTTAGCAAGTTTCCACAAGACTCCTGTGAAAGTCGGGGTACTAGGTAATTATGAACAGCTCACACATGCCCACACCAATAATTGTAAAACATAGGACATCTGAGGACTTCATCATAGATAAACATAAATGTGAGGACTCTCTCCAAATATTTTGTTAAGCACAATCAACCTTGTTAAACTTAAATAAGAAAAAAAAACCAAAAACATACCAGCATTTTAAAAAGCAGTGTAACAATATATTGCTCCATAAAAAGTCAAATGGATCCACCTTTCTTAAGACTCCAGTCAAAATGGACTGTTTATGTTAAATTGAATAGCAGACACACACTTCACAACATGAAAACCAGTATATCTGAGGACTTGTCAAAGGGGAATCTTAACACAAGAACCCTTTGAAAGAAGCACTTATAGTTTAAATTAAAACACTCACAAACATTTCCACAGCTACTTCGCAATGTAAGTTTGGCTTGACTGGGAGTGATAATTAATTCAAGAACAGTTCTATGTCCTGAAATTCTTATCTTAGATTGGGGGCCTTTGGGAGGGTTAAAAGGTATACTTGCCCTTTAAAAAACTTGACAATAAAAGATGTCTATAAGCAAAATGATGCTATATTTTTCTGTATTTCAAGGATGTCAATGAGTGAAACTATCCTTATTTGAAGAGATTCCAAATCATCTACAAATTTAGCCATTCCAATCATACTGATCATGACAATTATTTTTCATACAGTTTTCCAATTCTGTTTGCTCAAGACTTCTTATTTCCTGAAGTCAGGAATATTCCTAACATCTTACAATTTGAAAATGCCTCCATCAATTTCATTTAATGAACTCACTTTCAAGTCCTTGTCACCACTGCTTCCTTCATCAACACTGTCATGCTCTTCTCCTTCAACATGTTCTGCATCTGTACCAACCTGTCAAAAACAGACAAAAAGAGGATTAACATTTTTTCAACATGATAACAAAAAACATTTTTTCTGCAAACAAACAAGATTTAGGTAAGTTGATGTTTGAACAGAGTCAATGTGAGTTCCAAACAAATTATGTCCTGTCACTTATTCAACTCTTGTATTCACGCTGATCCATCCATGCATTCAATTGCAATTACAGGGAAGGTTTTATAACTTTTTTGCCTTAATCCTAACCTCTACCTCCTTATATTATATATATATATATATTTTTCTGTATTTCAAGGATGTCAATGAGTGAAACTATCCTTATTTGAAGAGATTCCAAATCATCTACAAATTTAGCCATTCCAATCATACTGATCATGACAATTATTTTTCATACAGTTTTCCAATTGTGTTTGCTCAAGACTTCTTATTTCCTGAAGTCAGGAATATTCCTAACATCTTACAATTTGAAAATGCCTCCATCAATTTCATTTAATGAACTCACTTTCAAGTCCTTGTCACCACTGCTTCCTTCATCAATACTGTCATGCTCTTCTCCTTCAACATGTTCTGCATCTGTACCAACCTGTCAAAAACAGACAAAAAGAGGATTAACATTTTTTCAACATGATAACAAAAAAACATTTTTTCTGCAAACAAACAAGATTTAGGTAAGTTGATGTTTGAACAGAGTCAATGTGAGTTCCAAACAAATTATGTCCTGTCACTTATTCAACTCTTGTATTCACGCTGATCCATCCATGCATTCAATTGCAATTACAGGGAAGGTTTTATGACTTTTTTGCCTTAATCCTAACCTCTACCTCCTTATTTCAGCATCCTTAAATCTACACACAAAAAACAATGACACCTTACAAAAACACTTAAACCCTTCAAAAGTAACACCCTGGCCCCTTACACAGTGGAACTATAAATGAGGTCATTCCAGGTTAGCAAGTTTCCACAAGACTCCTGTGAAAGTCGGGGTACTAGGTAATTATGAACAGCTCACACATGCCCACACCAATAATTGTAAAACATAGGACATCTGAGGACTTCATCATAGATAAACATAAATGTGAGGACTCTCTCCAAATATTTTGTTAAGCACAATCAACCTTGTTAAACTTAAATAAGAAAAAAAACCAAAAACATACCAGCATTTTAAAAAGCAGTGTAACAATATATTGCTCCATAAAAAGTCAAATGGATCCACCTTTCTTAAGACTCCAGTCAAAATGGACTGTTTATGTTAAATTGAATAGCAGACACACACTTCACAACATGAAAACCAGTATATCTGAGGACTTGTCAAAGGGGAATCTTAACACAAGAACCCTTTGAAAGAAGCACTTTTAGTTTAAATTAAAACACTCACAAACATTTCCACAGCTACTTCGCAATGTAAGTTTGGCTTGACTGGGAGTGATAATTAATTCAAGAACAGTTCTATGTCCTGAAATTCTTATCTTAGATTGGGGGCCTTTGGGAGGGTTAAAAGGTATACTTGCCCTTTAAAAAACTTGACAATAAAAGATGTCTATAAGCAAAATGATGCTATATTTTTCTGTATTTCAAGGATGTCAATGAGTGAAACTATCCTTATTTGAAGAGATTCCAAATCATCTACAAATTTAGCCATTCCAATCATACTGATCATGACAATTATTTTTCATACAGTTTTCCAATTGTGTTTGCTCAAGACTTCTTATTTCCTGAAGTCAGGAATATTCCTAACATCTTACAATTTGAAAATGCCTCCATCAATTTCATTTAATGAACTCACTTTCAAGTCCTTGTCACCACTGCTTCCTTCATCAATACTGTCATGCTCTTCTCCTTCAACATGTTCTGCATCTGTACCAACCTGTCAAAAACAGACAAAAAGAGGATTAACATTTTTTCAACATGATAACAAAAAAACATTTTTTCTGCAAACAAACAAGATTTAGGTAAGTTGATGTTCGAACAGAGTCAATGTGAGTTCCAAACAAATTATGTCCTGTCACTTATTCAACTCTTGTATTCACGCTGATCCATCCATGCATTCAATTGCAATTACAGGGAAGGTTTTATGACTTTTTTGCCTTAATCCTAACCTCTACCTCCTTATTTCAGCATCCTTAAATCTACACACAAAAAACAATGACACCTTAATAAACACTTAAACCCTCCAAAAGTAACACCCTGGCCCCTTACACAGTGGAACTATAAATGAGGTCATTCCAGGTTAGCAAGTTTTCACAAGACTCCTGTGAAAGTCGGGGTGCTAGGTAATTATGAACAGCTCAGACATGCACACACCAATAATTGTAAAATATAGGACATCTGAGGACTTCATCATAGATAAACATAAATGTGAGGACTCTCTCCAAATATTATGTTAAGCACAATCAACCTTGTTAAACTTAAATAAGAAAAAAACCAAAAACATACCAGCATTTTCAAAAGCAGTGTAACAATATATTGCTCCATAAAAAGTCCAATGGATCCACCTTTCTTAAGACTCCAGTCAAAATGGACTGGTTATGTTAAATTGAATAGCAGACACACACTTCGCAACATGAAAACCAGTATATCTGAGGACTTCTCAAAGGGGAATCTTAATACAAGAACCATTTGAAAGAAGCAATTAAAGCTAAAATTAAAACACTCACAAACATTCCCACAGCTACTTCGCAATGTAAATTTGGCTTGACTGGGAGTGATAATTAATTCAAGAACAGTTCCATGTCCTGAAATTCTTATCTAGGGCTCAACCGATAATTGGATCGGACATCGGATCGGGCCGATATTCGCCACCATCGGTAAAATATCGATCGGCATTATTCAGCTAAATTTACTTGCCAATGTTTACCAATATTCCGTATCCTGAAAACTTTGTAAAAATTTCAAAGGAACATCATACTGATCATGACAATTATTTTTCATACAGTTTTCCAATTCTGTTTGCTCAAGACTTCTTATTTCCTGAAGTCAGGAATATTCCTAACATCTTACAATTTGAAAATGCCTCCATCAATTTCATTTAATGAACTCACTTTCAAGTCCTTGTCACCACTGCTTCCTTCATCAATACTGTCATGCTCTTCTCCTTCAACATGTTCTGCATCTGTACCAACCTGTCAAAAACAGACAAAAAGAGGATTAACATTTTTTCAACATGATAACAAAAAAACATTTTTTCTGCAAACAAACAAGATTTAGGTAAGTTGATGTTTGAACAGAGTCAATGTGAGTTCCAAACAAATTATGTCCTGTCACTTATTCAACTCTTGTATTCACGCTGATCCATCCATGCATTCAATTGCAATTACAGGGAAGGTTTTATAACTTTTTTGCCTTAATCCTAACCTCTACCTCCTTATTTCAGCATCCTTAAATCTACACACAAAAAACAATGACACCTTACAAAAACACTTAAACCCTTCAAAAGTAACACCCTGGCCCCTTACACAGTGGAACTATAAATGAGGTCATTCCAGGTTAGCAAGTTTCCACAAGACTCCTGTGAAAGTTGGGGTACTAGGTAATTATGAACAGCTCACACATGCCCACACCAATAATTGTAAAATATAGAACATCTGAGGACTTCATCATAGATAAACATAAATGTGAGGACTCTCTCCAAATACTTTGTTAAGCACAATCAACCTTGTTAAACTTAAATAAGAAAAAAACCAAAAACATACCAGCATTTTAAAAAGCAGTGTAACAATATATTGCTCCATAAAAAGTCAAATGGATCCACCTTTCTTAAGACTCCAGTCAAAATGGACTGTTTATGTTAAATTGAATAGCAGACACACACTTCACAACATGAAAACCAGTATATCTGAGGACTTGTCAAAGGGGAATCTTAATACAAGAACCCTTTGAAAGAAGCACTTATAGTTTAAATTAAAACACTCACAAACATTTCCACAGCTACTTCGCAATGTAATTTTGCTTTGACTGGGAGTGATAATTAATTCAAGAACAGTTCTATGTCCTGAAATTCTTATCTTAGATTGGGGGCCTTTGGGAGGGTTAAAAGGTATACTTGCCCTTTAAAAAAACTTGACAATAAAAGATGTCTATAAGCAAAATGATGCTATATTTTTCTGTATTTCAAGGATGTCAATGAGTGAAACTATCCTTATTTGAAGAGATTCCAAATCATCTACAAATTTAGCCATTCCAATCATACTGATCATGACAATTATTTTTCATATAGTTTTCCAATTCTGTTTGCTCAAGACTTCTTATTTCCTGAAGTCAGGAATATTCCTAACATCTTACAATTTGAAAATGCCTCCATCAATTTCATTTAATGAACTCACTTTCAAGTCCTTGTCACCACTGCTTCCTTCATCAATACTGTCATGCTCTTCTCCTTCAACATGTTCTGCATCTGTACCAACCTGTCAAAAACAGACAAAAAGAGGATTAACATTTTTTCAACATGATAACAAAAAACATTTTTTCTGCAAACAAACAAGATTTAGGTAAGTTGATGTTTGAACAGAGTCAATGTGAGTTCCAAACAAATTATGTCCTGTCACTTATTCAACTCTTGTATTCACGCTGATCCATCCATGCATTCAATTGCAATTACAGGGAAGGTTTTATAACTTTTTGCCTTAATGCTAACCTCTACCTCCTTATTTCAGCATCCTTAAATCTACACACAAAAAACAATGACACCTTACAAAAACACTTAAACCCTTCAAAAGTAACACCCTGGCCCCTTACACAGTGGAACTATAAATGAGGTCATTCCAGGTTAGCAAGTTTCCACAAGACTCCTGTGAAAGTCGGGGTACTAGGTAATTATGAACAGCTCACACATGCCCACACCAATAATTGTAAAACATAGGACATCTGAGGACTTCATCATAGATAAACATAAATGTGAGGACTCTCTCCAAATATTTTGTTAAGCACAATCAACCTTGTTAAACTTAAATAAGAAAAAAACCAAAAACATACCAGCATTTTAAAAAGCAGTGTAACAATATATTGCTCCATAAAAAGTCAAATGGATCCACCTTTCTTAAGACTCCAGTCAAAATGGACTGTTTATGTTAAATTGAATAGCAGACACACACTTCACAACATGAAAACCAGTATATCTGAGGACTTGTCAAAGGGGAATCTTAATACAAGAACCCTTTGAAAGAAGCACTTATAGTTTAAATTAAAACACTCACAAACATTTCCACAGCTACTTCGCAATGTAAGTTTGGCTTGACTGGGAGTGATAATTAATTCAAGAACAGTTCTATGTCCTGAAATTCTTATCTTAGATTGGGGGCCTTTGGGAGGGTTAAAAGGTATACTTGCCCTTTAAAAAAAACTTGACAATAAAAGATGTCTATAAGCAAAATGATGCTATATTTTTCTGTATTTCAAGGATGTCAATGAGTGAAACTATCCTTATTTGAAGAGATTCCAAATCATCTACAAATTTAGCCATTCCAATCATACTGATCATGACAATTATTTTTCATACAGTTTTCCAATTGTGTTTGCTCAAGACTTCTTATTTCCTGAAGTCAGGAATATTCCTAACATCTTACAATTTGAAAATGCCTCCATCAATTTCATTTAATGAACTCACTTTCAAGTCCTTGTCACCACTGCTTCCTTCATCAATACTGTCATGCTCTTCTCCTTCAACATGTTCTGCATCTGTACCAACCTGTCAAAAACAGACAAAAAGAGGATTAACATTTTTTCAACATGATAACAAAAAACATTTTTTCTGCAAACAAACAAGATTTAGGTAAGTTGATGTTTGAACAGAGTCAATGTGAGTTCCAAACAAATTATGTCCTGTCACTTATTCAACTCTTGTATTCACGCTGATCCATCCATGCATTCAATTGCAATTACAGGGAAGGTTTTATAACTTTTTTGCCTTAATCCTAACCTCTACCTCCTTATTTCAGCATCCTTAAATCTACACACAAAAAACAATGACACCTTACAAAAACACTTAAACCCTTCAAAAGTAACACCCTGGCCCCTTACACAGTGGAACTATAAATGAGGTCATTCCAGGTTAGCAAGTTTCCACAAGACTCCTGTGAAAGTCGGGGTACTAGGTAATTATGAACAGCTCACACATGCCCACACCAATAATTGTAAAACATAGGACATCTGAGGACTTCATCATAGATAAACATAAATGTGAGGACTCTCTCCAAATATTTTGTTAAGCACAATCAACCTTGTTAAACTTAAATAAGAAAAAAACCAAAAACATACCAGCATTTTAAAAAGCAGTGTAACAATATATTGCTCCATAAAAAGTCAAATGGATCCACCTTTCTTAAGACTCCAGTCAAAATGGACTGTTTATGTTAAATTGAATAGCAGACACACACTTCACAACATGAAAACCAGTATATCTGAGGACTTGTCAAAGGGGAATCTTAACACAAGAACCCTTTGAAAGAAGCACTTATAGTTTAAATTAAAACACTCACAAACATTTCCACAGCTACTTAGCAATGTAAGTTTGGCTTGACTGGGAGTGATAATTAATTCAAGAACAGTTCTATGTCCTGAAATTCTTATCTTAGATTGGGGGCCTTTGGGAGGGTTAAAAGGTATACTTGCCCTTTAAAAAACTTGACAATAAAAGATGTCTATAAGCAAAATGATGCTATATTTTTCTGTATTTCAAGGATGTCAATGAGTGAAACTATCCTTATTTGAAGAGATTCCAAATCATCTACAAATTTAGCCATTCCAATCATACTGATCATGACAATTATTTTTCATACAGTTTTCCAATTCTGTTTGCTCAAGACTTCTTATTTCCTGAAGTCAGGAATATTCCTAACATCTTACAATTTGAAAATGCCTCCATCAATTTCATTTAATGAACTCACTTTCAAGTCCTTGTCACCACTGCTTCCTTCATCAACACTGTCATGCTCTTCTCCTTCAACATGTTCTGCATCTGTACCAACCTGTCAAAAACAGACAAAAAGAGGATTAACATTTTTTCAACATGATAACAAAAAAACATTTTTTCTGCAAACAAACAAGATTTAGGTAAGTTGATGTTTGAACAGAGTCAATGTGAGTTCCAAACAAATTATGTCCTGTCACTTATTCAACTCTTGTATTCACGCTGATCCATCCATGCATTCAATTGCAATTACAGGGAAGGTTTTATAACTTTTTTGCCTTAATCCTAACCTCTACCTCCTTATATTATATAAATATATATATTTTTCTGTATTTCAAGGATGTCAATGAGTGAAACTATCCTTATTTGAAGAGATTCCAAATCATCTACAAATTTAGCCATTCCAATCATACTGATCATGACAATTATTTTTCATACAGTTTTCCAATTGTGTTTGCTCAAGACTTCTTATTTCCTGAAGTCAGGAATATTCCTAACATCTTACAATTTGAAAATGCCTCCATCAATTTCATTTAATGAACTCACTTTCAAGTCCTTGTCACCACTGCTTCCTTCATCAATACTGTCATGCTCTTCTCCTTCAACATGTTCTGCATCTGTACCAACCTGTCAAAAACAGACAAAAAGAGGATTAACATTTTTTCAACATGATAACAAAAAAACATTTTTTCTGCAAACAAACAAGATTTAGGTAAGTTGATGTTCGAACAGAGTCAATGTGAGTTCCAAACAAATTATGTCCTGTCACTTATTCAACTCTTGTATTCACGCTGATCCATCCATGCATTCAATTGCAATTACAGGGAAGGTTTTATGACTTTTTTGCCTTAATCCTAACCTCTACCTCCTTATTTCAGCATCCTTAAATCTACACACAAAAAACAATGACACCTTAATAAACACTTAAACCCTCCAAAAGTAACACCCTGGCCCCTTACACAGTGGAACTATAAATGAGGTCATTCCAGGTTAGCAAGTTTTCACAAGACTCCTGTGAAAGTCGGGGTGCTAGGTAATTATGAACAGCTCAGACATGCACACACCAATAATTGTAAAATATAGGACATCTGAGGACTTCATCATAGATAAACATAAATGTGAGGACTCTCTCCAAATATTATGTTAAGCACAATCAACCTTGTTAAACTTAAATAAGAAAAAAACCAAAAACATACCAGCATTTTCAAAAGCAGTGTAACAATATATTGCTCCATAAAAAGTCCAATGGATCCACCTTTCTTAAGACTCCAGTCAAAATGGACTGGTTATGTTAAATTGAATAGCAGACACACACTTCGCAACATGAAAACCAGTATATCTGAGGACTTCTCAAAGGGGAATCTTAATACAAGAACCATTTGAAAGAAGCAATTAAAGCTAAAATTAAAACACTCACAAACATTCCCACAGCTACTTCGCAATGTAAATTTGGCTTGACTGGGAGTGATAATTAATTCAAGAACAGTTCCATGTCCTGAAATTCTTATCTAGGGCTCAACCGATAATTGGATCGGACATCGGATCGGGCCGATATTCGCCACCATCGGTAAAATATCGATCGGCATTATTCAGCTAAATTTACTTGCCAATGTTTACCAATATTCCGTATCCTGAAAACTTTGTAAAAATTTCAAAGGAACATCATACTGATCATGACAATTATTTTTCATACAGTTTTCCAATTCTGTTTGCTCAAGACTTCTTATTTCCTGAAGTCAGGAATATTCCTAACATCTTACAATTTGAAAATGCCTCCATCAATTTCATTTAATGAACTCACTTTCAAGTCCTTGTCACCACTGCTTCCTTCATCAATACTGTCATGCTCTTCTCCTTCAACATGTTCTGCATCTGTACCAACCTGTCAAAAACAGACAAAAAGAGGATTAACATTTTTTCAACATGATAACAAAAAAACATTTTTTCTGCAAACAAACAAGATTTAGGTAAGTTGATGTTTGAACAGAGTCAATGTGAGTTCCAAACAAATTATGTCCTGTCACTTATTCAACTCTTGTATTCACGCTGATCCATCCATGCATTCAATTGCAATTACAGGGAAGGTTTTATAACTTTTTTGCCTTAATCCTAACCTCTACCTCCTTATTTCAGCATCCTTAAATCTACACACAAAAAACAATGACACCTTACAAAAACACTTAAACCCTTCAAAAGTAACACCCTGGCCCCTTACACAGTGGAACTATAAATGAGGTCATTCCAGGTTAGCAAGTTTCCACAAGACTCCTGTGAAAGTTGGGGTACTAGGTAATTATGAACAGCTCACACATGCCCACACCAATAATTGTAAAATATAGAACATCTGAGGACTTCATCATAGATAAACATAAATGTGAGGACTCTCTCCAAATACTTTGTTAAGCACAATCAACCTTGTTAAACTTAAATAAGAAAAAAACCAAAAACATACCAGCATTTTAAAAAGCAGTGTAACAATATATTGCTCCATAAAAAGTCAAATGGATCCACCTTTCTTAAGACTCCAGTCAAAATGGACTGTTTATGTTAAATTGAATAGCAGACACACACTTCACAACATGAAAACCAGTATATCTGAGGACTTGTCAAAGGGGAATCTTAATACAAGAACCCTTTGAAAGAAGCACTTATAGTTTAAATTAAAACACTCACAAACATTTCCACAGCTACTTAGCAATGTAATTTTGCTTTGACTGGGAGTGATAATTAATTCAAGAACAGTTCTATGTCCTGAAATTCTTATCTTAGATTGGGGGCCTTTGGGAGGGTTAAAAGGTATACTTGCCCTTTAAAAAACTTGACAATAAAAGATGTCTATAAGCAAAATGATGCTATATTTTTCTGTATTTCAAGGATGTCAATGAGTGAAACTATCCTTATTTGAAGAGATTCCAAATCATCTACAAATTTAGCCATTCCAATCATACTGATCATGACAATTATTTTTCATATAGTTTTCCAATTCTGTTTGCTCAAGACTTCTTATTTCCTGAAGTCAGGAATATTCCTAACATCTTACAATTTGAAAATGCCTCCATCAATTTCATTTAATGAACTCACTTTCAAGTCCTTGTCACCACTGCTTCCTTCATCAATACTGTCATGCTCTTCTCCTTCAACATGTTCTGCATCTGTACCAACCTGTCAAAAACAGACAAAAAGAGGATTAACATTTTTTCAACATGATAACAAAAAAACATTTTTCTGCAAACAAACAAGATTTAGGTAAGTTGATGTTTGAACAGAGTCAATGTGAGTTCCAAACAAATTATGTCCTGTCACTTATTCAACTCTTGTATTCACGCTGATCCATCCATGCATTCAATTGCAATTACAGGGAAGGTTTTATAACTTTTTTGCCTTAATCCTAACCTCTACCTCCTTATTTCAGCATCCTTAAATCTACACACAAAAAACAATGACACCTTACAAAAACACTTAAACCCTTCAAAAGTAACACCCTGGCCCCTTACACAGTGGAACTATAAATGAGGTCATTCCAGGTTAGCAAGTTTCCACAAGACTCCTGTGAAAGTCGGGGTACTAGGTAATTATGAACAGCTCACACATGCCCACACCAATAATTGTAAAACATAGGACATCTGAGGACTTCATCATAGATAAACATAAATGTGAGGACTCTCTCCAAATATTTTGTTAAGCACAATCAACCTTGTTAAACTTAAATAAGAAAAAAACCAAAAACATACCAGCATTTTTAAAAAGCAGTGTAACAATATATTGCTCCATAAAAAGTCAAATGGATCCACCTTTCTTAAGACTCCAGTCAAAATGGACTGTTTATGTTAAATTGAATAGCAGACACACACTTCACAACATGAAAACCAGTATATCTGAGGACTTGTCAAAGGGGAATCTTAATACAAGAACCCTTTGAAAGAAGCACTTATAGTTTAAATTAAAACACTCACAAACATTTCCACAGCTACTTCGCAATGTAAGTTTGGCTTGACTGGGAGTGATAATTAATTCAAGAACAGTTCTATGTCCTGAAATTCTTATCTTAGATTGGGGGCCTTTGGGAGGGTTAAAAGGTATACTTGCCCTTTAAAAAAACTTGACAATAAAAGATGTCTATAAGCAAAATGATGCTATATTTTTCTGTATTTCAAGGATGTCAATGAGTGAAACTATCCTTATTTGAAGAGATTCCAAATCATCTACAAATTTAGCCATTCCAATCATACTGATCATGACAATTATTTTTCATACAGTTTTCCAATTGTGTTTGCTCAAGACTTCTTATTTCCTGAAGTCAGGAATATTCCTAACATCTTACAATTTGAAAATGCCTCCATCAATTTCATTTAATGAACTCACTTTCAAGTCCTTGTCACCACTGCTTCCTTCATCAATACTGTCATGCTCTTCTCCTTCAACATGTTCTGCATCTGTACCAACCTGTCAAAAACAGACAAAAAGAGGATTAACATTTTTTCAACATGATAACAAAAAAACATTTTTTCTGCAAACAAACAAGATTTAGGTAAGTTGATGTTTGAACAGAGTCAATGTGAGTTCCAAACAAATTATGTCCTGTCACTTATTCAACTCTTGTATTCACGCTGATCCATCCATGCATTCAATTGCAATTACAGGGAAGGTTTTATAACTTTTTTGCCTTAATCCTAACCTCTACCTCCTTATTTCAGCATCCTTAAATCTACACACAAAAAACAATGACACCTTACAAAAACACTTAAACCCTTCAAAAGTAACACCCTGGCCCCTTACACAGTGGAACTATAAATGAGGTCATTCCAGGTTAGCAAGTTTCCACAAGACTCCTGTGAAAGTCGGGGTACTAGGTAATTATGAACAGCTCACACATGCCCACACCAATAATTGTAAAACATAGGACATCTGAGGACTTCATCATAGATAAACATAAATGTGAGGACTCTCTCCAAATATTTTGTTAAGCACAATCAACCTTGTTAAACTTAAATAAGAAAAAAAACCAAAAACATACCAGCATTTTAAAAAGCAGTGTAACAATATATTGCTCCATAAAAAGTCAAATGGATCCACCTTTCTTAAGACTCCAGTCAAAATGGACTGTTTATGTTAAATTGAATAGCAGACACACACTTCACAACATGAAAACCAGTATATCTGAGGACTTGTCAAAGGGGAATCTTAACACAAGAACCCTTTGAAAGAAGCACTTATAGTTTAAATTAAAACACTCACAAACATTTCCACAGCTACTTCGCAATGTAAGTTTGGCTTGACTGGGAGTGATAATTAATTCAAGAACAGTTCTATGTCCTGAAATTCTTATCTTAGATTGGGGGCCTTTGGGAGGGTTAAAAGGTATACTTGCCCTTTAAAAAAACTTGACAATAAAAGATGTCTATAAGCAAAATGATGCTATATTTTTCTGTATTTCAAGGATGTCAATGAGTGAAACTATCCTTATTTGAAGAGATTCCAAATCATCTACAAATTTAGCCATTCCAATCATACTGATCATGACAATTATTTTTCATACAGTTTTCCAATTCTGTTTGCTCAAGACTTCTTATTTCCTGAAGTCAGGAATATTCCTAACATCTTACAATTTGAAAATGCCTCCATCAATTTCATTTAATGAACTCACTTTCAAGTCCTTGTCACCACTGCTTCCTTCATCAACACTGTCATGCTCTTCTCCTTCAACATGTTCTGCATCTGTACCAACCTGTCAAAAACAGACAAAAAGAGGATTAACATTTTTTCAACATGATAACAAAAAAACATTTTTCTGCAAACAAACAAGATTTAGGTAAGTTGATGTTTGAACAGAGTCAATGTGAGTTCCAAACAAATTATGTCCTGTCACTTATTCAACTCTTGTATTCACGCTGATCCATCCATGCATTCAATTGCAATTACAGGGAAGGTTTTATAACTTTTTTGCCTTAATCCTAACCTCTACCTCCTTATATTATATAAATATATATATTTTTCTGTATTTCAAGGATGTCAATGAGTGAAACTATCCTTATTTGAAGAGATTCCAAATCATCTACAAATTTAGCCATTCCAATCATACTGATCATGACAATTATTTTTCATACAGTTTTCCAATTGTGTTTGCTCAAGACTTCTTATTTCCTGAAGTCAGGAATATTCCTAACATCTTACAATTTGAAAATGCCTCCATCAATTTCATTTAATGAACTCACTTTCAAGTCCTTGTCACCACTGCTTCCTTCATCAATACTGTCATGCTCTTCTCCTTCAACATGTTCTGCATCTGTACCAACCTGTCAAAAACAGACAAAAAGAGGATTAACATTTTTCAACATGATAACAAAAAAACATTTTTTCTGCAAACAAACAAGATTTAGGTAAGTTGATGTTCGAACAGAGTCAATGTGAGTTCCAAACAAATTATGTCCTGTCACTTATTCAACTCTTGTATTCACGCTGATCCATCCATGCATTCAATTGCAATTACAGGGAAGGTTTTATGACTTTTTTGCCTTAATCCTAACCTCTACCTCCTTATTTCAGCATCCTTAAATCTACACACAAAAAACAATGACACCTTAATAAACACTTAAACCCTCCAAAAGTAACACCCTGGCCCCTTACACAGTGGAACTATAAATGAGGTCATTCCAGGTTAGCAAGTTTTCACAAGACTCCTGTGAAAGTCGGGGTGCTAGGTAATTATGAACAGCTCAGACATGCACACACCAATAATTGTAAAATATAGGACATCTGAGGACTTCATCATAGATAAACATAAATGTGAGGACTCTCTCCAAATATTATGTTAAGCACAATCAACCTTGTTAAACTTAAATAAGAAAAAAACCAAAAACATACCAGCATTTTCAAAAGCAGTGTAACAATATATTGCTCCATAAAAAGTCAAATGGATCCACCTTTCTTAAGACTCCAGTCAAAATGGACTGTTTATGTTAAATTGAATAGCAGACACACACTTCACAACATGAAAACCAGTATATCTGAGGACTTGTCAAAGGGGAATCTTAATACAAGAACCCTTTGAAAGAAGCACTTATAGTTTAAATTAAAACACTCACAAACATTTCCACAGCTACTTCGCAATGTAATTTTGCTTTGACTGGGAGTGATAATTAATTCAAGAACAGTTCTATGTCCTGAAATTCTTATCTTAGATTGGGGGCCTTTGGGAGGGTTAAAAGGTATACTTGCCCTTTAAAAAAACTTGACAATAAAAGATGTCTATAAGCAAAATGATGCTATATTTTTCTGTATTTCAAGGATGTCAATGAGTGAAACTATCCTTATTTGAAGAGATTCCAAATCATCTACAAATTTAGCCATTCCAATCATACTGATCATGACAATTATTTTTCATATAGTTTTCCAATTCTGTTTGCTCAAGACTTCTTATTTCCTGAAGTCAGGAATATTCCTAACATCTTACAATTTGAAAATGCCTCCATCAATTTCATTTAATGAACTCACTTTCAAGTCCTTGTCACCACTGCTTCCTTCATCAATACTGTCATGCTCTTCTCCTTCAACATGTTCTGCATCTGTACCAACCTGTCAAAAACAGACAAAAAGAGGATTAACATTTTTTCAACATGATAACAAAAAACATTTTTTCTGCAAACAAACAAGATTTAGGTAAGTTGATGTTTGAACAGAGTCAATGTGAGTTCCAAACAAATTATGTCCTGTCACTTATTCAACTCTTGTATTCACGCTGATCCATCCATGCATTCAATTGCAATTACAGGGAAGGTTTTATAACTTTTTTGCCTTAATCCTAACCTCTACCTCCTTATTTCAGCATCCTTAAATCTACACACAAAAAACAATGACACCTTACAAAAACACTTAAACCCTTCAAAAGTAACACCCTGGCCCCTTACACAGTGGAACTATAAATGAGGTCATTCCAGGTTAGCAAGTTTCCACAAGACTCCTGTGAAAGTCGGGGTACTAGGTAATTATGAACAGCTCACACATGCCCACACCAATAATTGTAAAACATAGGACATCTGAGGACTTCATCATAGATAAACATAAATGTGAGGACTCTCTCCAAATATTTTGTTAAGCACAATCAACCTTGTTAAACTTAAATAAGAAAAAAACCAAAAACATACCAGCATTTTAAAAAGCAGTGTAACAATATATTGCTCCATAAAAAGTCAAATGGATCCACCTTTCTTAAGACTCCAGTCAAAATGGACTGTTTATGTTAAATTGAATAGCAGACACACACTTCACAACATGAAAACCAGTATATCTGAGGACTTGTCAAAGGGGAATCTTAATACAAGAACCCTTTGAAAGAAGCACTTATAGTTTAAATTAAAACACTCACAAACATTTCCACAGCTACTTCGCAATGTAAGTTTGGCTTGACTGGGAGTGATAATTAATTCAAGAACAGTTCTATGTCCTGAAATTCTTATCTTAGATTGGGGGCCTTTGGGAGGGTTAAAAGGTATACTTGCCCTTTAAAAAAACTTGACAATAAAAGATGTCTATAAGCAAAATGATGCTATATTTTTCTGTATTTCAAGGATGTCAATGAGTGAAACTATCCTTATTTGAAGAGATTCCAAATCATCTACAAATTTAGCCATTCCAATCATACTGATCATGACAATTATTTTTCATACAGTTTTCCAATTGTGTTTGCTCAAGACTTCTTATTTCCTGAAGTCAGGAATATTCCTAACATCTTACAATTTGAAAATGCCTCCATCAATTTCATTTAATGAACTCACTTTCAAGTCCTTGTCACCACTGCTTCCTTCATCAATACTGTCATGCTCTTCTCCTTCAACATGTTCTGCATCTGTACCAACCTGTCAAAAACAGACAAAAAGAGGATTAACATTTTTTCAACATGATAACAAAAACCATTTTTTCTGCAAACAAACAAGATTTAGGTAAGTTGATGTTTGAACAGAGTCAATGTGAGTTCCAAACAAATTATGTCCTGTCACTTATTCAACTCTTGTATTCACGCTGATCCATCCATGCATTCAATTGCAATTACAGGGAAGGTTTTATAACTTTTTGCCTTAATCCTAACCTCTACCTCCTTATTTCAGCATCCTTAAATCTACACACAAAAAACAATGACACCTTACAAAAACACTTAAACCCTTCAAAAGTAACACCCTGGCCCCTTACACAGTGGAACTATAAATGAGGTCATTCCAGGTTAGCAAGTTTCCACAAGACTCCTGTGAAAGTCGGGGTACTAGGTAATTATGAACAGCTCACACATGCCCACACCAATAATTGTAAAACATAGGACATCTGAGGACTTCATCATAGATAAACATAAATGTGAGGACTCTCTCCAAATATTTTGTTAAGCACAATCAACCTTGTTAAACTTAAATAAGAAAAAAAAACCAAAAACATACCAGCATTTTAAAAGCAGTGTAACAATATATTGCTCCATAAAAAGTCAAATGGATCCACCTTTCTTAAGACTCCAGTCAAAATGGACTGTTTATGTTAAATTGAATAGCAGACACACACTTCACAACATGAAAACCAGTATATCTGAGGACTTGTCAAAGGGGAATCTTAACACAAGAACCCTTTGAAAGAAGCACTTATAGTTTAAATTAAAACACTCACAAACATTTCCACAGCTACTTCGCAATGTAAGTTTGGCTTGACTGGGAGTGATAATTAATTCAAGAACAGTTCTATGTCCTGAAATTCTTATCTTAGATTGGGGGCCTTTGGGAGGGTTAAAAGGTATACTTGCCCTTTAAAAAACTTGACAATAAAAGATGTCTATAAGCAAAATGATGCTATATTTTTCTGTATTTCAAGGATGTCAATGAGTGAAACTATCCTTATTTGAAGAGATTCCAAATCATCTACAAATTTAGCCATTCCAATCATACTGATCATGACAATTATTTTTCATACAGTTTTCCAATTCTGTTTGCTCAAGACTTCTTATTTCCTGAAGTCAGGAATATTCCTAACATCTTACAATTTGAAAATGCCTCCATCAATTTCATTTAATGAACTCACTTTCAAGTCCTTGTCACCACTGCTTCCTTCATCAACACTGTCATGCTCTTCTCCTTCAACATGTTCTGCATCTGTACCAACCTGTCAAAAACAGACAAAAAGAGGATTAACATTTTTTCAACATGATAACAAAAAAACATTTTTTCTGCAAACAAACAAGATTTAGGTAAGTTGATGTTTGAACAGAGTCAATGTGAGTTCCAAACAAATTATGTCCTGTCACTTATTCAACTCTTGTATTCACGCTGATCCATCCATGCATTCAATTGCAATTACAGGGAAGGTTTTATAACTTTTTTGCCTTAATCCTAACCTCTACCTCCTTATATTATATATATATATATATTTTTCTGTATTTCAAGGATGTCAATGAGTGAAACTATCCTTATTTGAAGAGATTCCAAATCATCTACAAATTTAGCCATTCCAATCATACTGATCATGACAATTATTTTTCATACAGTTTTCCAATTGTGTTTGCTCAAGACTTCTTATTTCCTGAAGTCAGGAATATTCCTAACATCTTACAATTTGAAAATGCCTCCATCAATTTCATTTAATGAACTCACTTTCAAGTCCTTGTCACCACTGCTTCCTTCATCAATACTGTCATGCTCTTCTCCTTCAACATGTTCTGCATCTGTACCAACCTGTCAAAAACAGACAAAAAGAGGATTAACATTTTTTCAACATGATAACAAAAAAACATTTTTTCTGCAAACAAACAAGATTTAGGTAAGTTGATGTTTGAACAGAGTCAATGTGAGTTCCAAACAAATTATGTCCTGTCACTTATTCAACTCTTGTATTCACGCTGATCCATCCATGCATTCAATTGCAATTACAGGGAAGGTTTTATGACTTTTTGCCTTAATCCTAACCTCTACCTCCTTATTTCAGCATCCTTAAATCTACACACAAAAAACAATGACACCTTACAAAAACACTTAAACCCTTCAAAAGTAACACCCTGGCCCCTTACACAGTGGAACTATAAATGAGGTCATTCCAGGTTAGCAAGTTTCCACAAGACTCCTGTGAAAGTCGGGGTACTAGGTAATTATGAACAGCTCACACATGCCCACACCAATAATTGTAAAACATAGGACATCTGAGGACTTCATCATAGATAAACATAAATGTGAGGACTCTCTCCAAATATTTTGTTAAGCACAATCAACCTTGTTAAACTTAAATAAGAAAAAAACCAAAAACATACCAGCATTTTAAAAAGCAGTGTAACAATATATTGCTCCATAAAAAGTCAAATGGATCCACCTTTCTTAAGACTCCAGTCAAAATGGACTGTTTATGTTAAATTGAATAGCAGACACACACTTCACAACATGAAAACCAGTATATCTGAGGACTTGTCAAAGGGGAATCTTAACACAAGAACCCTTTGAAAGAAGCACTTATAGTTTAAATTAAAACACTCACAAACATTTCCACAGCTACTTCGCAATGTAAGTTTGGCTTGACTGGGAGTGATAATTAATTCAAGAACAGTTCTATGTCCTGAAATTCTTATCTTAGATTGGGGGCCTTTGGGAGGGTTAAAAGGTATACTTGCCCTTTAAAAAAACTTGACAATAAAAGATGTCTATAAGCAAAATGATGCTATATTTTTCTGTATTTCAAGGATGTCAATGAGTGAAACTATCCTTATTTGAAGAGATTCCAAATCATCTACAAATTTAGCCATTCCAATCATACTGATCATGACAATTATTTTTCATACAGTTTTCCAATTGTGTTTGCTCAAGACTTCTTATTTCCTGAAGTCAGGAATATTCCTAACATCTTACAATTTGAAAATGCCTCCATCAATTTCATTTAATGAACTCACTTTCAAGTCCTTGTCACCACTGCTTCCTTCATCAATACTGTCATGCTCTTCTCCTTCAACATGTTCTGCATCTGTACCAACCTGTCAAAAACAGACAAAAAGAGGATTAACATTTTTTCAACATGATAACAAAAAAACATTTTTTCTGCAAACAAACAAGATTTAGGTAAGTTGATGTTCGAACAGAGTCAATGTGAGTTCCAAACAAATTATGTCCTGTCACTTATTCAACTCTTGTATTCACGCTGATCCATCCATGCATTCAATTGCAATTACAGGGAAGGTTTTATAACTTTTTTGCCTTAATCCTAACCTCTACCTCCTTATTTCAGCATCCTTAAATCTACACACAAAAAACAATGACACCTTAATAAACACTTAAACCCTCCAAAAGTAACACCCTGGCCCCTTACACAGTGGAACTATAAATGAGGTCATTCCAGGTTAGCAAGTTTTCACAAGACTCCTGTGAAAGTCGGGGTGCTAGGTAATTATGAACAGCTCAGACATGCACACACCAATAATTGTAAAATATAGGACATCTGAGGACTTCATCATAGATAAACATAAATGTGAGGACTCTCTCCAAATATTATGTTAAGCACAATCAACCTTGTTAAACTTAAATAAGAAAAAAACCAAAAACATACCAGCATTTTCAAAAGCAGTGTAACAATATATTGCTCCATAAAAAGTCCAATGGATCCACCTTTCTTAAGACTCCAGTCAAAATGGACTGTTTATGTTAAATTGAATAGCAGACACACACTTCGCAACATGAAAACCAGTATATCTGAGGACTTCTCAAAGGGGAATCTTAATACAAGAACCATTTGAAAGAAGCAATTAAAGCTAAAATTAAAACACTCACAAACATTCCCACAGCTACTTCGCAATGTAAATTTGGCTTGACTGGGAGTGATAATTAATTCAAGAACAGTTCCATGTCCTGAAATTCTTATCTAGGGCTCAACCGATAATTGGATCGGACATCGGATCGGGCCGATATTCGCCACCATCGGTAAAATATCGATCGGCATTATTCAGCTAAATTTACTTGCCAATGTTTACCGATATTCCGTATCCTGAAAACTTTGTAAAAATTTCAAAGGAACATCATACTGATCATGACAATTATTTTTCATACAGTTTTCCAATTCTGTTTGCTCAAGACTTCTTATTTCCTGAAGTCAGGAATATTCCTAACATCTTACAATTTGAAAATGCCTCCATCAATTTCATTTAATGAACTCACTTTCAAGTCCTTGTCACCACTGCTTCCTTCATCAATACTGTCATGCTCTTCTCCTTCAACATGTTCTGCATCTGTACCAACCTGTCAAAAACAGACAAAAAGAGGATTAACATTTTTTCAACATGATAACAAAAAAACATTTTTTCTGCAAACAAACAAGATTAAGGTAAGTTGATGTTTGAACAGAGTCAATGTGAGTTCCAAACAAATTATGTCCTGTCACTTATTTAACTCCTGTATTCACGCTGATCCATCCATGCATTCAATTGCAATTACAGGGAAGGTTTTATAACTTTTTTGCCTTAATCCTAACCTCTACCTCCTTATTTCAGCATCCTTAAATCTACACACAAAAAACAATGACACCTTAATAAACACTTAAACCCTCCAAAAGTAACACCCTGGCCCCTTACACAGTGGAACTATAAATGAGGTCATTCCAGGTTAGCAAGTTTTCACAAGACTCCTGTGAAAGTCGGGGTACTAGGTAATAATGAACAGCTCAGACATGCACACACCAATAATCGTAAAATATAGGAAATTTGAGGACTTCATTAAAGATAGATATTCATGTGAGGACTCTCTCCAAATATTTTCTTCAGCACAGTTAACCTTGTTAAAATTAAAGAATAAAAATCCAAAAACATACCAGCATTTTCAAAAGCAGTGTAACATTATACTGCTCCATAAAAAGTCAAATGGATCCACCTTTCTTAAGACTCCAGTCAAAATGGACTGTTTAAGTTAAATTGAATAGCAGACACACTTCACAACATTAAAGCCAGTATATCTGAGGACTTGTCAAAGGGGAATCTTTTGAAAGAAGCACTTATAGTTAAAATTAAAACACTCACAAACATTTCCACAGCTACTTCGCAATGTAAGTTTGGCTTGACTAGGAGTGATACTTAATTCAAAAACAGTTCTATGTCCTGAAATTCTTATCTCAGATTGGGGGCCTTTGGGAGGGTTAAAAGGTATACTTGCCCTTTAAAAAAACTTGACAATAAAAGATGTCTATAAGCAAAATGATGCTATATTTTTCTGTATTTCAAGGATGTCAATGAGTGAAACTATCCTTATTTGAAGAGATTAAAATCATCTACAAATTTAGCCATTCCAATCATACTGATCATGACAATTATTTTTCATACAGTTTTCCAATTGTGTTTGCTCAAGACATCTTATTTCCTGAAGTCAGGAATATTCCTAACATCTTACAATTTGAAAATGCCTTCATCAATTTCATTTAATGAACTCACTCTCAAGTCCTTGTCACCACTGCTTAGTTCATCAGTACTGTCGTGCTCTTCTCCTTCAACATGTTCTGCATCTGTACCAACCTGTAAAAAACAGATAAAAAGAGGTTGACATTTTTTCAACATGATTACAAAAAAACATTTTTTCTGCAAACAAACAAGATTAAGGTAAGTTGATGTTTGAACAGAGTCAATGTGAGTTCCAAACAAATTATGTCCTGTCACTTATTCAACTCTTGTATTCACGCTGATCCATCCATGCATTCAATTGCAATTACAGGGAAGGTCTTATAACTTTGTGCCTTAATCCTAACCTCTGGCTCCTTATTTCAGCATCCTCAAATCTACACACAAAAAACAATGACACCTTAATAAACACATAAACACTTCAAAAGTAACACCCTGGCCCCTTACACAGTGGAACTATAAATGAGGTCAGTCCAGGTTAGCAAGTTTTCACAAAACTCCTGTGAAAGTCAAGGTACTGTACTAGGTTATTATGAACAGCTCACGTGCACACACCAATAACCATATTATGAAGGACATCTGAGGACTGCATCAAAGATAAATATTAATGCCAGGACCTTCTCCAGATATTTTTCAAAGCACAATCTACCTTGTTAAAATAAAAAAAAAGAAAAAAAAATACTAAAAATAAATAAAATACTATATTGTTCAATAAACAGGTAACAGTACCCACTTTTCTTCAGACTCCAGTAAAAATTGACTGGTTATGTTTATTTGAATAGCAGACACACTTCACAACATGAAACCAGTATATCTGAGGACTTGTCAAAGGGGAATCTTATTACAAGAACCCTTTGAAAGAAGCACGTATAGTTATAATTAAAACACTCACGAACATTTCCACAGCTACTTCGCATAGTTAGTTTTGTAGAACTGGGAGTGATAATTAATTCAAGAACAGTTCCATATCCTCGAATTGTTATCCACAACTGGGGTTCTGTGGAAGGGTCTAAAGGTATACTTGCCCTTAAAAAACTTTACAATAAGGGAGGTCTATATGCAAAATGGCACAATCTTTTTTCTGTTATTCATGGTTATTAATGAGTGAAATTTTCCTTCTTTAAAAAGATTCCAAATCATCTACAAACTCCTCAAATTAAGCCATTCCAATCAAACTGACCATGACTTTTGTTTTTTTTTTCTAACAAAATAGTTTTCCCATAATCCTTGCTCATGACATCTAATTTCCTGAAGTCAGAAAATTTTCTAAAATTTTACATTTTGAAAATGCCTCCATCAACTACATTTAATGAACTCACTTCTAAGCCCTTGTCACCACTGTTTTCTTCAACAGCACTGTTCTGCTCTTCTCCATCAACATTCTGTCAAGAACAGGTTAACAAAGAGGATTAAAATTTTCAACATGGTTTTAAAATATCCCTTTCTGCTTCAAAAATGTAAGGTATTAAAATAAATTTATGTTTACACAGTGTTCATGGGAGTTCCAAACAAATTGTCAGTTATTCAACTTCTGCATTCAAGCTAATACATCCATACATTCAATTGCAATAAGCCAGTTTGGTAATTTGTTTGTTGGCTATGCACATGCGCACATGGTGTAAATCATGGAGATAAACAAACCAATCCCTCACCTACAAAATGTATTCCAAATTTTGAGTTTACATGAAAATCTGAAAATATTATTCTTCCTTAACCCATTTATAACAAAAAGAGGGATCTCAAGTGTGCTTTTGTGAAGTGCGTTGTGTCTAAATTGTCTTTTTGGTGTAAAAATTTGTATTTTAATCTTCTGCGAAGTAGCACTGAGACCCCTATTTTCATTCTACTTGGTGAGACACATTGTAATATGCAAGTACTGGCAAAAACAAGGGAATGCAGTAAGCCACGTGCTGAGCTCTCTTAGTATATCCCACGCTGTGCCCCATTCCATGTGGCAAAGAATTACTGAACTTGCTCATTAGGGGAAGGGTTGTATTATACTTTGTGTATTAACCCTTTCCTCTATCACCTTGTTTCAATATAAAAAAAATCTACCCACAAAACCTAAAGGAACACTTGAAACACATAAAAAATTCATCCTGGCCCCCTACCAAAGCAGAATTATGCCTATGATCAGTCTTAGTTACCAAATTTTCACCAAACTCCCTCTAAAATCAGCATACTAGTTTATTCAAAACAGCTCACTTACACACACCAATTACCACATAATAAAGGACATCTGAGGACTTTGTCAAAGGTAGATACAAAAATGAGGACTCTTTTGAAATACTTTTCTATTATAGAAGCAAAACATATTTTTTTAAAGCAATCAAGGATGCCATCCATCCAAATGACTTTCCTCCATAAATATAACTTCAAGGGGCAACTGGACTTTGACAGATCAACTTCACTGTAACCAATCACAGTGGTTAGGTTGTGATCATAAATCACTTTACATTAGTTTTGTGACAATGTGCAAAAGTGGTGTAGAACTGAAGTTGTAACAAATTGTTGTCCAGAGAACTCCACTTAAAGGGAAAGAGCAGTTCCCCCAAACTTATTTTGAAGAAAAAGCTAAATAACTCAATTTTCATCTTATTTCTCTTCAAAGTATCTTTACATTTTATGACTTTACTATTGCATATACATGGTAAACCAAGCAGTTGTTTCTGATAAATTTCACATATTTATCAGAGCAGTTCCAAGATAAGGTAGTATACTGTTTAATGAGGAAAATGGAAGTATGCAAAGAAAGATACAAATATGAGGTCCTGTTTATGTATCACAGAAAAAATTAAATATCAACATCTGAAAAGAGGATTTTTTGGTAATCTTTGATGGCCTACACCACTTTTCATACTTAAGTTACCAGTTTAATTTTGAGCAAAATTGCTATGTAATACTGTAGCACAAACAGAATTAAACATACCACTACTACTTCTCCACTTTTACCCCGCCACGGTGCTGTAGGGTCTCCATAGTCAAATCTGATTTCCTCAAATTTTGAAATATGTTTCAATGCAAAAATGCCCAACCTTGGCTCATCAGGGAGAACAACCAATTTCTTCACAATGGCATTAGGCCTTTTCCACTCGTCATTGATGTAACGCCCCAATCTTTGACTATTTGTGGCATCAATGCTTTAAAGAAAATAAAAGGTCCCAGTAAAAGTGCATGGTTTTTCTAACTTATACCTCATAAAAAAATCAGGAAATTCATTCATTTCAAAAGTTGACACGAATTTAACTTAATGTATATGGAGTGCTTAATTAATGCGCTAAACACTGTCAAAACGATAACTGCTTTGTGACAGTTTTCTTGCAATTGATTATAATATAAATTTTTTTACAGGTTTTTCAATGAATGTGAAAATATTTAAGACCTTATAAGAGAACTCCATAAATATTTACTTTACTGAAAGACTAAATTTTATACTCTTTTCTTTTTGAAATCTGAAAAGTAAATGTTCTTTAAATACTGCACTGAACTGCAAGTTTTATACAATGATCATTTTAGCTCTTGCACCACATCTTTACTGTGTACAGAAATTTTAGGTCATACTAATACACTACCAAGATAAAGGAATGTCCAGAGTGATTCACTTTGCATTGACAATTGTAGTGGGACAAATCTTCATGACAACCACTTGCAGGATAATGAGCTACTGCAGATTCTCAACTTCTACTGGAAACGAAGAAACAAGCAATAATACTCAAAGAGAAAGAAACTTTATTAATAACAAATTTAATTAAAGCAGGTTAGTTTTGATGTGTTAGTACAAACTAGGCAAATATTCAACAAAGATGCCATATAAGAAGGAAAAAGAAAACACAATTTGGCTTTTTCTGAAGAGAAAAAATCACTGTTTCAACAGCAAAATGAAATAAAAAAGAAAACAATTATTTTAAAAATTAAGAACTCTGGAAGTGCTAGTCTGGCAGCAGCTAGCAATTAATTAATTCCAAATATATTATTATTTGTTAAAGAAAAACCTGCTCTGCTAAACTTTGGCACACTGCACATTGCAGCAGCCCTGTCACAGTACACCAAGTGCAAAATTCCTAAGCAGGGTTCTACTTTGTCTGCTGGCCTAAGACAATAAAACAAATAGAATGTGTTAGCCACCACGAACCCATCATGCCCCTACAATACCTGTACACATAATATATCAGGATTTCAGGAGAGTGTATTTCCTATGCAGGGTGCAACAAAATAAATTTCACAAGATTTTGGTACGAAAAACAAGTTCCTCTGTTGCTGTATTTGGATTTTTTCACATATTTTAGGGGAAAGGTGGCACCAGTTTCCCTGATAAATGTGATACAGTGTGCAACAGATACTGTCATCTTTCGAGATTTTGCCTAGTCAAATATTCAATTATGATGGGCCACTTCCACTGATCACAATCCAATCCAAGTTATTTTCTGCCTTATCCTTTGACACTCCTACTGTAGACCTAACATAGGTCAATATATTATGCATTGCGTAGACCTGCAGTGTTCAGTCATTGACTATTAAACCCTGTCAGTATTAAAACAGTAACTATTTACTATATCATATTTGAGCCAAAAAGGTACCAAACAAAACTTTGCAAATAAATCACAGATATTCTCATCAATCTATGATCTCCATTTTCATCCATCTAGTCCCCCCCCCCCCCCCCCCTCAACAGGCCTGTGCATGTCTACAGTAGCTACCTAGCTTAAAATCATCTTCTTCATTTTGAAGAAAAGCAGTATTCCTTGGGTAAAATTCCTATAGTGTATTTGATGTGAACACATAGGTTGCTGCTTGTGCTACCCTTTGAACTTTGTTACAGATGAATTGACACAAAGAAAGTGGCACTGTCATCCCTGCAATCCTTAGTGCCAGTAGAACCCAGTCTTGGACTCTGGAGCTGTGACATAGCACAAAAATGTTCATAGGATGCACATTTTTTTTTCATGGTTTGTCTCTGAAACATATATAAGAACACATAATTTTCAATACTTTGCTGCTTATAACTGTGTCACAAGATTTAAGGTTAGTGAGAAAATCAACTAACAGATAAAAATGAGCAACCAAACCCTTTCGATTTTCATATGTGAAAGGGGAACAAAACTTCACATTATGGTGAAACTTCCATTCAAATTGAACATGTATTTCTTGAGATATCAGGTAAAAAAGTCACTATATTTGTGTTCCAAAGTTAGCCTGGAGGCAGCAGAGATTGCCTCCTTACATTGACAAGAAAATTTCTTCCCATTTGTTTTTTCAGACTGTTGTGTTTACCTAGAAGTTAATATGACTTCCCCATAGAGAATTTAAGGTTCTCAATAAGCCACTTTTGCACTCAAGTTTGGATATTTCAGAACTGATGAGAAATTGGTGGTTAAGTTTTTTTAAAAAAGAATTTACATTAATATGAGGATATATGATGTCATACTGTATGTGCTTGCTTCAAGTTACCTTTTATTGAAGATCTGGCAACTTTTCCTGCGTAAATCTTGACAACTGCACACTGAATATCAATGCAAATTTCACCAAAATGCTTACAGCAAAATAAATGTTCCTCTTACGTATCAGAACTTGATGTGACCTTAAACCCTTCTTTTAGGAAGGTATTTAACAACTCCTAAAATGCACTTACCACATATATTTCCCCTTGTGTCTAAAGTAATATATATATGTTTGGTCACAATCTCCTTTTACCAATGATGCAAGTTTTAGTTCCCCTGGATACTCCAGTATAAACTCTCCTTTATCAAATTCCTTTACAGAAAACACTCCTAGACCTGAGAAGAAAGGATATTGAGACCCACAGTTATAATTCATAAATGCACAATGAGCAGACAAGAAAAAGAAAGTCTCTTATGATCTGAAAGCAAATAAAAGATAATTTAACTCAGATTGCATTATGTTAATCAATGTTTAATGAAACCTTATGGTAAACCAATATTAACATTTTACAATTTTGTGGGGCAACCTTAATTTCAAGGGATAACCAAAATTTTTGTTACTGCTGATTGATATTTTACTCAGTCTTAATTCTGAGTCTTAAACCACTTTTAACTCACCTACATCTTTAGACACCATCCGTACTTCTGTGCCTGGTGGGTCTTTAAGACAAGTAAGCCATTCTTCTGGCCCACTCTTCCTTGCCCCTCTTGTCCTTCTTGTGAGCATTATCTTACATGAAAAGAAGTTCAGCATTTCAGAAAATGAACTTCATTTTGTCTGGATTTGTTATCAATACCGATTAGATACCCAATCAAATATTTGACGATAGTCCTAAAGGTTGACATTTGATAGCAGTATACCTCAGATGAAACTGAGCCACAACTGGAAAAAGTCTGTGACAGGCTCACTTGAACCAATAGGCTGGAAACTGGATCTTAAAACTCTATCTAACGAACTAAAAACCACAGATGAAAGTGAAAGAGATCTAAACCTTCAATGCACCACAGTAATTTGATCCCATTTTGCCAGCACTTACAGTTTTTTGGCCAGCACTAATTTGCACCCCAAAGTGTTGGGCCTCTTTGGAACAACTGTAATCAAAGGTGTTGTTCATTGAAGCAGCTAGTCGGTGTAATGAACTATGGAAGGCAGGGTTTCCGTCAGATAGAGGATTTGTCCCCCTGCCCTTTTCCACAAGAAGGTGGGTAAAATCCCCCCCCCCCCCTTTCATTTCCATAAAAATTAGAAAATTGTCAATATCTTGGTTTCTTACTTAAAAAGATGACACTTGTACAGCAATGTTTGAATTGACACAAATAAATGGCCTTTAAAACCTTCAAATTGCACCTTACAGGGGCACTGAAGTAAGCTTTTGTTACCCTGAACCCACCCATAACTTTAGCCTAGGACAGCATCAATCTGGACTTGGGGTTTAGCAGTAATAATTCCCCCCTCCTTTTTTGTGTTTCTGGCAGAATCCCTGGTAGGGTACTATAATTTGGAACCATAGTTTTTCCTGAAAAGCTGTTGTAGTCATGATGGATATCCTTAAAGATTCATATTCTGCCATGGATTAAACTACCCAATACCAAAAAAAATAAACAAATAAACACAAATTAAATAAATAAACTGGCAGGCCTGCTTGTGTATTGCTTTCCATACAATACTGCTTGGACATAATTGTGACAATACCTGCAACATTCTGCACTAGGCAAGGGCCTCAATCAGTGTGGGATCTTTCACAATAATCTGTTGTTTCATGGATTCATGCAGGCATGACTAAAGAATGACGTACTCAAATAAGAACAAGGAATCAAAAGTGTGAATAACCTATTCTAACCTTACATACAGTAGCTATACAGTATGTATTTATACATATAGACACCTAATTCACAAACAGTTCCCAACCATATACTGTATGACTGCAGAAAAGATTCCCCAAAATACTGTAGGTGCATGCTTATAACCATCCACTGTAATTTGCAGAGAAATCATGGCAGACATGAGCTCCTTGACACCCTCTATGCTGATGGTTACATCACATACAATATTGACAAAGGAATGATCAGCTCCCTCAGATGTAGAAACTTACCAAATATGCAAAGAGTTTACTAACTTAACAAATCTAAAAAATGCACTGTATGGTAAAGTGCAATGACAAAATTTTGCAGGTGATGTAATTACTGTAAATAGGATCCTCCTCCTTCCACTAACACTAGCAGCCTCATTTTAACTACGAACAACATAACTTGCAACTTACCCTAATTATATAGAGGGTGGTACTTGAAATACCAATAAAGTAATACTCCCAGTATAACAAAAGCAAACGTCAATGAAATGACAGATAAAATCAGGAAGAATCCAACAGAACGAGATGCTCTTCTTTCCCCGTATTCTACAATTGACATTTGCTGCATGCTGCAAAAGCAATTAAAGACAAAAACCTATTTTAAAAGTTTAAAAATTGTGACTACTTTTTAATTGAAATCTTAGTCAGAAATTTCAATGGATGCAGAATTAAGCAGCATATTAAACACAAGTAATATGACTTCTAATTTTGTACAAGGTACTGTAATAAGTGCAGGTCAAAAGACAGAAATTAATACATTTCACTAGCGAATACCATCCTGGGGTGGGGTTGTGAGTGGAGGTGTTCCCCTGGGTGTCTAGAAAAGAAAGACCAAACAACATTAGACCTGTACCATGGGGACTAAAGAGTATAAAATTTGGGCACATATCCTGTGTTTTTTACTTCAAAATCACATACAGCTGCGTTGCCAAGATTAAGCCATTGCAGATCTATGGTTATTCAATTTCCCATAATGGTAGTTTGAAGTGTACCTCAAGTCTAAAATTGAATATTAACAGTCCAACTCTCATTTCTATGGGACATATTCCTGACCTGCCATTTTGACTCCCTATAGTTTCCGCAGGAGTGTGATTTGTAGTTCACATGGAAAATCTATACTGTAACTCCATCTCAAAGAGCTGAATTTTTTCTATTATGTATTGCTGGAACAAACATTCATGTGAGACATATTCCATCTGACCATGTGAACAAAATGCCTAAGTCAGGAATGCTGTCATTTGTGTAGGTAGCATTTGGAGGTGGGTGCAGGCACCAACCTTTTCTTTTTGTAGGTATGTCCACACTCCCACAAAACTGTCATGTCATTTGTTTAAATATTCACTTTTAACCTTACAGTATGCCTAAACTAGTTTTCGTTCCTTTTTTCTTCCACATTTCTTCCTACAGAAAAGTATCTGTTCTTTTTTAATATAAAAATCTTTTTTCTTTTCATTTTCTGGTACATCTGCCTTTTGTAAGCTTTGCTTTTTCAGATCTTTCACTTTCCTGGTGCAACTGTTTCTCAGTATTCAATTTGCTTAAGTTTTATAAAAGTGAAAATAAACCAATACATGAATAACTGCCAAGTGGAGATTCTCATACGCTAAATCAAAGGTACAATAGCTAATTAATTTTGACAATTGAGAGGATCCAATAGATTAAAGGTTTGCTAGTCCAAAGGTCTGCCTATTGAAATGATAACAAGAGTGGAGGTCCAATAAATTTAACTCTATTTTACTGACAACCATGGATACATTTCCTGCTCAATCTTGTTCCAGTCTATCTAAGAAAAGTTCATCCAGTGGTCCCTAAACCTTCAAATGAATATCAGAGGACCTTCCAGCTAGGATACATTCCAGCCAGTGAACCTTTGCAGTATGACCTAATTAGTGATCCTTCAAATCTTGGCCTCTGATGAGTTTTTGAACATTTGATTTACAGTAAAGGGCCCTCCCAATCATGGTATGGTGCTGATCTTTCGATCAATCTCGCAAGTGTCTGATTGATAAGCTGGCAGCTATGCCAATTGAATTAGTAGCCAAGTTCTGTTACTTTGCAATCCCCTTCCCATCACTCTCATCCCATTTGTTACAGAATTCCCTTATGCATCCTGTGGGATAATGTTTAGTCCCGGTCTCAATAGTCCCCGGTCTCAATAGTCCATCTCAAAAGTCCCTGTTCTCAATAGTCCCTTGTCTCATTGGTCCCCTAACCCTAACTAAGGTTACTAATGACACAGGGGACCAATGAGACGGGGCCAGGACTAATGAGACGAATTACACTTAATGGGGGACCAATGAGACGGGGGCTACAGTATATCCTAACCCTCGTCCTGTAAAAGCGATAAGGATCTGCTATGCCTAATACTGCATATGTGGGCAATAAAAGCATAACCAAGTAAGTCTTGCAATGGTTCAAGTCATGCTCTAATCATGCACCCCTTTATTCGCTTAGATTCTGAAATCAACTGTGAACAGTAACTTAGGCCACTTGGGGTAAGGGAAAAGTTTTTTCAGTCCATGCACCAATGCTGAACAACTTTCATTTCTCTCGCAACTCCCTGGTGTATCGAACACCACTGCTTGGCAGTTATGTTATTTATGTGCACATTTGCCAACTTCACTGTTCTGAGATTAACTAGCTTGCAATATTAAAAGAGTTTAAAGCTCAAAGATCATAACAATGGTTCAATCACATACAGTATTGTGAGCTGGCAAGGCTATTGTAAGGCCCCTTCACACTTAACTATTCTTGTGTGTTTAGGCTGCTATAGAATTTTGGCAAGGATATTGTACGCTGCACAGAAAAACTTAGCTTGGCTGGTTAATGAACTATGCAATTTAAACAAGAAAGAGGCTAGGCCTGATTATCTCCATATGGAGAGTTCTTAGGCTAGCATACTGTGCTGTAAAAGAGACCTGCCTGGGACTGAAAAAAGGCCCACACCATAATTTTACTGGAAGATTTAAGTCATGAAAATTTGTGACTGGGATGGTGCAAATTGGTTAACAAATAGACACTAATTGCTTAAATTTATATCTTAATGAACACAAAGCATTTACCACAGTAAATGCTCATCGTGTGTATGGCCAGTAATTTAATTCAATTGCAGCACTTTTAGAAGAAATTTTTTTTTACAATTCAGAACTTAGCTAATTACCATACAACGTTATATACAGAATACTTCAGTACTGTACCTTATGATTGCTGTACCATACAAAGGGTTTCCCCTGGCTTTTTGGGAGTGCGAGGTGGTGAGGATGGACCATCTGGCGCCACAGGTGCCACAGGAGCGCGAAGCACATCCCACATAGGATGGTAGGCCAGGGGCTCACCTTAGGGCCCCTGGTCAGGACAACAACCCATGTCCTCTTTTCCAGAAAATAAATAAGGTGACCCTAAATCAAACCAATTGGATTTTGATCAACTTGAAGACTTCTGTCATGGTATTATTTTTTAGCAGCTTCTGGTAACAGTGATATATTTAAGGAAAATTTTTGTTTGGACCTGCCGCAGATGCCACCCTATCACTATGAAATATGCTTAAGATGACAGAACACGATTGAAACATTGGAAGGTACTTTTCAACAAAAAATGATTAGAAAACATTAACCATTACAGAGCCTTTCCAGTAAAGAGACTGCTGCAGATAAATGTCAGTAGGTTAGGTTTGAAGTGTACATATGTGCTACATGTTAGACAATGACAAAAGTGCCAATGGAGACATGCTGAAGAAAATTGCATTTCTATCTATCTTAATTCATACAGAACATTTTTTTTGAGGCTGCAGATTAACAGACAAAACTACATTGCTGACACATTACAGAGAGTCTAATGTTTCAGCCAGTGATTGTTGGTGTTGAATGATTGCAATGACTGGGAAATCCAACTGTGATATTTTACGAACATTAACAGATGTTCATTCAGTTGTCAGCTAGTCACAATTTTTCAATTAGCCATAGTTTAGTCAGCATTCTTGTGAGTGTGTAGTTACTTTGTACATTTGAAGTCAGCAATTACAGAGCGACTGAAATTAATGGATGCCTCATGCATTTTGGGTTCATGTCCATACTGTACTTAAAGTCTTCCAGAATAAGTGATTCTAGGACTTTGACCATGACATACAGTTATTGTGTGAGGAGGCAATTATGACAATTTTTGGCAAGGCAGTCTTAAATGGCTGTGAGGCAACCACCCTTACAATTAAGTGCCTGGGCTGGGAAACCCTGATACTAGTACAAAATACAGGTACAGTATACTTTGAAACATTACTCTTGGTTCAGTGAATTTTCTCAGTTTCCTTATTAGCTGTGCAACTTACAGTAAGCACTCTCCTATCTCGTTACGTATCTTGGATCCCCCCCAAAATTTGGCTAAATGGTTGCCTTTAAGTTTAATTTGCTCATTTTGTTTAATGTAATTATACTGAAGGAACATGACAAATTAATTTCATGTAACTAGGAACTGCTGCAGGCACCAAAAATGGGTATGCATACTTGAGCTGACATGACTTGGACAAAGACCTCCACTAAAAAATATTAGCTGGAGAGTAACCTTCAAAAAACAAACTGTGATAGGATTAACCAAAAAAATAAATTTACTTACCATGCACATGACAAAACAGTAAAAATTTACAGGTGATTTCCTTCCTTGTCCAATTACACAATCTGATGATTGACAGACAGTTATCTCCATACAAAGACATTTAATCCAAGTCAAGAAACCTTAGCCACAATATGCTGAGCAAGCGGACAGGGTTTTGATTACAACCCTGCCCAAAGTACCTTTTAATTTTTTAAAGTGATAGTAATAGGCCTCCAGCAGAGGGTTTGGAAACTTGAAACAACTCACTTGGACAATAGATTACTGAGGGTTGAAAATCAACTTTTCTCCTGCAATTGAAACAGCATGCATGTGCTTAGTCCAACATGTGACCCATTAGCCTAGCATAGAACTAGACTACTCCAACTCTAACCATGAAAGTCCATGTTGTAATATTTCTGCAATAAAATCATCCACCCACTGAATGGTCACATACGGTAACAAATGGGAATTAACTACATATTGTTCCAACAACCTAAACCCATCCTCAGTGACAAAAAAAAAAATCCAAAGTGTGATGTATTGCATAGGGCCAATGCAGCAGAGACACTTTAATCTGCATGCCGAAATATTATGAAAATTACAAAAAGATCCCAGCTCTTCACTCACACTCCAGTCTTTGGTTACCACAAATCCATGTATCATCTTCAAATACTTTCAATAATAATTTATTGGTGTGATGTATAATAATAAATTTAAGCCTAAGCTTAGACTAAGTCTCTTCCATGAAACATGTGGAATTGAAGTGTAGCCTAACGTTGTACTGGCGAAGTCTACATTAGAGAGTCAGAAGGCCTACATACTGCTTAACCATGCTTCAATGTTGAAAAGGTCGTCTGATATATGCCTATCTTAACATTAGACCCATGTACGTCTGTGTACAGGCCTAGGCCTAAACCATTCTTAAGGATTAGCGAGGACCCCGGTTCTAACACGTAACTCTAGCGTAACGTTAGGCTAGGGCCGTCTAGGCCTAGGCTAGGCCATGGGTTACTGTTAAACTATCGTTACAAACTTAGGATACGGCAATGCGTGTCAATTATATCAATCAGTTGCCCTTTGATTACTGAAATTGCCAAAATCTAAAGGTGCGTTTGGCATATTTATAATTAAACTGATACACAGGAGGTAACGATGCATTTTGTTCATATTTTGAATGTTATGATTGATGGCAATATCGGTTTCACAAAGGCCAAAGTTGAGCCTGGCTAGGCTACAACTTACTTAGTACAACTAACAAGTAACATTAGGCCTAGGCCAAGCTTTCATCGATAGTTTTCTCCGAAGTCCTCGCTCTTCCAACTACAAAAGCCTAAATCGTGCTGTTTTGCCGTATTTTCTTTAAGTTTTGCTGTTCATTAAAAATGCGTAGGCCTAACGTTAGGGCATTAAATGCTTTAAGAGAGATACGGTAAATGCGAATTTTATAGGTTCTTACCTTTCTTCACACTGACTTTCGGAGTAGTTTCGGCGCCAAATATCAAACAACTTTTGCGCTTCCAGCTGTTCGTTCACTACACTTGTTCATACCGTACCCAAAGTGTTATTAGTACAGTACCCTGTACAAGCATCACGCTGTTACCAATGTCTTTGACCGCTGACAAGTATTTATCGCTAAGCGAGGACTGACGTACGTACGAAGCATGTGTATGACGGATAGTCTTACGTACTGATGTCCGTAGCACAGTCAAACAGGGAGGGTGTAGCCTACGTATCCAGTGCTAGTGCAGGGCCTGTATAGCACAGTCAAACATATTGGTGTACGTACCGACAGAGGGCGTCAACCGGAAAAGAACCGATCTGTGGGATCGTTTCGACGAAATTGTGTTTGACGATCAACACAGAAAAACAAACCTGTGTATTTTCGAGGACTTCTGTGATACTTTGCAAGGATTATTATGGGAACCTGTTGCGCGATATTCACGCATGTTCAACCGAGGACTCGGGTTTAGGTCCTCGGTTTGATTTGAAGTCCTCAGTTGTCAGGTGTGTTACCAAATCCAAGACCTCGGTTATACATAAGTACAAACCCACACACACACACATACACACATACATACACACGCCATCATGACTGCATAGGTTTCTCTTATCATCAAAACCAAAAAAGAGAAATTACTCGGTACAAAGGAAGCGTAAATACAAGAGGCACCTGAATAAGAGGAACACTTCCTAACAAATACTATGTGGTAGCTAGGCGATGGGGGAGAGTCGAGGCGGAAACCCTAGACCCACGAAACAAAAGAAAGCTAACAACAATTGAACAATAGCAATCAATTTAGTGGAAAGCAGTATCGCGTGCAAAGGCACAAGGCTACCAAAAACAATAATAATAATATAACACTGTGATAGGCTCGGAAGCCTAAGCTCCGGCCTAAGAACTAGTAGAGGTACGAAAATACAAACGCCCGAAAAACCCCCAAACCGAACCTCGCAAGGAGAAAGGTAGGTGGGAAAAACAGGCAAAACAATAATAGAGCAAATATGAAAAGACACTTAGCGTGAAAATACAGGCGAAGTGGCGAAAACAACTTGCAGAATTCATGGTCAGAAAACCTCCTGGCAGCTTTGCGGCAGAAGAGAAATGAGGACGAGTCAAGGGTCGATCTGGGTGATATGGGGGCGCGGGGATTTATGCAATTTAGATGTAGCAAGGGGTAAGTATATGTCTGCGATGTGAATGGAGGACAGCATGGTTCGTAGCTAGATTGACAGATGGAAAACTGGATGAATGGCTGCTGTATACTGTACCTACATAGAACTTTGACCATCAGCAAAATGTCTCATCTTCGAGGGCAAACATTTCCATTGGTATCTTTCTATTCTTTCTGTTTTCAAATCTGATTTAATTTTACATGGCTCATGCTGATCTTTCAAAACCTTCTAATGCTGTTTGGGCTTACAAGGATCTTTTATTTTATTTCAACAGGAAAACTTGAACTCAGCCCCATTTCTAAAAGCATTATTTTGACACAAGAAATTTAGTCAGAAGAACAATACCTTGCTAAAGCGGGTGTAGCCATATCTGTCTGTACCCCAATTGCCATAGGAACAGCCCCACAATCTATATTCCCCAATTCTTCTGCCACTGCAACACTGTAGCTGAAGTCCAGACCAAGTCCTCCATACTCTGAAAAATTGGAATTATCTCCTTTTGAATTGTTTTGGAAAAACAAATAACACTGATTTATCCGATATGATCTTGTGTCTACAAATATTATGTCATTGCTGTAAGATAAAAGTTATCTTTAGGTTCAAAATTCATTTCATTTTGAAAACAACTGTTTCATTATCCATGGTTTAAAGATAGATCACCTATGTCATTTACATGTAAACACATTACCAGGCAAAGGATGTACTGCTCAGTTTAATTAAACCTCAAATTATGTTTGCCCCAGTATCATGCATCCTTAACATCTTTTATATCATGCTACAAGACATTTTACAATTTGCTATTAACTGGTATGGCTTGGACATTATTGTTAAGAAATGACCCCATAATGAGTAAATGAAGCATACAGAACACTTAAGTACTGTAATGCATGTAATATTTCCACTTTCTTGTCATATATAGAGCCACACATACTGCAGCACAGTATGGAGTTTTGACATGTCCTGTACAGTAATGCCCTATTCATAATTAATACAGTAATGACATGCACAGTGTACCTTACTAAGTACTGTACACATACATAATTCAGTTATCAGGAGAAAATAATTGAAAAGAGTGCATGAAATAGCAGCATTATGCACCTGGGTACATTCTCAGGTCCCCAATTGGTCACTGCTCTCTTCATTCTGGAAATGTTGTGTAAAACTGAATGGAACTGCTAGGACTGCATATTCCCAGCACTATTATGTCAAAGCATCAAACTTGATCTTTGGATATTGGGAAGTTACCAATTTTTCTTTTTGTAATTTCTTTAAGTATTCTGCTGCTATTGAGCGACCATGATCTGGAACTCCAGATGGTCCATTGGATATCTTAAGTTTAAAGAAACTTCTTTTCCAGGAGGCTTATTGGGAGAATTCAGTTGCTTTACCAAGAATGGTAATGGATTTTCATACCTTGGATAGATTCTTTGTTGTTTCAAAGAAGTCAGGAGCTTAGCGGATTACAGTACCTTTTGGTTTTTCTTTCTCGCAAGTCCTTCACAGGATTTTGTCTATCCATACCCACTACTTTAACTAGTACAGTATACAGTTTCGTCACTTTAATTTGACTTTTGGATTTTGGCACATCGAGGACCCTATTCCAGAGTGAATGTGGATGAACAACAGTCACCTTTGCCTTCTCTTTTTGACTAGTGTTTAGAGTTTCACAAGGCAGATGTGCATTCATTGCTCCCAATCGAGCTCCCTAGACAGCCATTTAAAGTCCCCATCCATTGGATGTGAGCCTATCCTCAGTCTATAGCCACTTTTCAAAAGGCTGGGTGGGGTGGAGGTTACTTGCTCTGCACCACTGCTCAACAGCTGAATTGAGCAAGCAAACAACTTCCAGAGTCAGACAAGTTCCTGAAATGGACAGCCACCTACCTGTACCCAATTTTGTACTTCAGCTATTTTACATCCCGTCAGCATCACTGTGAACAGCTAAGCTGAACAAGCTAAATTCAGACCCTGGAAATCTCCAAATGGTTCCACCAGCTTGCAAGGCAGTACTTACTCTCAACCACCAATCCAACTTCACCACTGACTCAGGGTTACAGTTTCAATAAGGATTCTCCATGGGGGCTGAAGTATTTTGTCAGATCAGTTTGCAATAAGCCAGTGTGGGTCTGTACCAACCCTTGTGATCTTTACAGCTGCAACACTTCTGGAGAGCCAGGGACTTTCTGAAAGTTTTGCTTGCAATATTTTGCCTTTTTTTGCATAAAATAAAGCATAAAAAACCTTGTTGATATCTCAAAACTTAAAACTTCTATGAATTATTTACTCATTTTCCATGAGATTTTATTTGAATTTTGTGCCATAAGAGAGTATAGAAATTTTAGGAATTGCTCAGTTCCAGTCATGAAGCATCAGTATCAGCTACAACCCTGCTAAGACTATAGGTAAGAGTATTGTTCAAAATTGTAATACTTCTAACTTAATTGTGATCCAGGGAATAATTTAGCATTCAAATTACCCGCGCTACTCGGAAAAGTTCTAGCACCGCGCCCTTACTTCACCCCGCACAACTAGACGATCGTCCTCATCACCCTGGAGCGCAAGGCGAGGAGGTTATCCCCGCGAACACTTACCAGAGTGAGCAACCAGAAGCAACCCAAGAGACCGGAGGGACCACGGAGCACTTCTGAACCAGGGCCACCCAACCGCAGCCAAATTTGGCCCCGAATTTGCCCCCGTCCGAAGACCCAAACCGAATCCTCACGAGGTCTGAGGGCACTGAACACTATGTACAACAAGAGGAGCAATAGCATTTATATCTACATCTGTTATGTACGAGTAGGAGTATATACAGATAAAACCGCCCCCGGCCCCCACGGGGGAGGGCTGGAGGGAATGTAGCAAGGGGTAAGTATAGTCGCTCGTGAATACACCCACCAGGAAGGTGGGGGGAATTCACATCACTGACATATACTTACCCCTTGCTACATCTTAATTGCATTTGAGTGAAGTGACACCAAGCAGTTGGTGGGGGGAGCCTGGGGGGCGCCCAAGGCTGCCCGGCCATATGCCGCCTCTGCCGACAGAGTATCCGATAGGTAACAGGCGACAAAGGACGAGGGAGTCTTCCAGGCGGCCGCTTTGAGGATATCCTTGATTGGCATGCCTGCGAAGAGAGCCCTCAATTCCGCCTGGCCTCGGACCTCATGTGCCCGGACCCATTCCTGAGTATGCGGTTGGATGACCTCGGACAGCCAACGGGAGATGGTGTCCTTAGAGGCCGCCGTGTGCGGCCTCTTTGGGAGGACGAACAGCCTCTGGGAGGCCCTGAGGTCCTTGGTCCGGTGCAGGCACCACTTAAGGGCCCTGACCGGGCACCACCTCTTGTCCTCCCGTATGGAGGATGCTGTCCCAATCTCTAGGATGAACACATCCCCCGGGAGGAGGTCCAAGGTCTGGTTCTTGGCAAGGAACCCGGGGTCCGGAATAAGACGGACTCCGTGGTTCTCGAACCGAATATGGCCGGGCTTGACAGAGAGTACCTGCAGGCGGCTCCTCCTTCGAGCCGAGGCCACCGCTACCAGGAACAGGGTCTTGCAAGTCAAAAGCTCAAGGGGGGCTGAGTGGAGCGGTTCGAAGGGCTCCGCCGCGAGGGCCCGCAGCACTCCACTGATGGACCACGAAGGTGCGAGGGGCCGCACCACGGGTCTGGAATTGCTCATCCCCCCTGAGCAGCTGGTGGATAGCCACACTTGACCTCACCGAGGAGCCATCCGAAAAACCCGGATGGACTGCGGCGATGGCCGAGCGGTCTGAGAACCTGGTGTAAGAGCCGCTGCCCCTGAGTTCAGTGGATCCCCAGTTACCGGAGAGCACCAGTCTGAGGATCCGGTGGGGGCACTGCCTTCCGGGATTGCGGATGGCATGACCCCCGGATCACCCGAGGTGGCCGAACCGATGGCTCCGGCACCCGGGCGTCCACCCTTCTTAGCACCACCACTCTCAACCTTCTTTTTCCTTTTCTTACTCACACTCTTCTCCTGGCCCTTATCTGCCTCCTTCCGCCCTGGGGATGGGACCCTCCGGGGCCTCGCGGGCGCCTTGCCCTTGTTCCCCTGGCCTTTCCCTGTGGGAGGGGGAAGGCCAGAGGGACCGGGGCCAAGGGGTTCAGGGAGGGCATTCAGCTGGGACTGGAGCTTCTCCCAACAGGCCTGCAGCCAGGAGTCAATTTCCTGCCACTGGTCCATCGAGAACCCCATACACCGTTCGCAAGGGCTGCGCCGAGTGCACGTGCGACATGCGGGGCAGAGGGCATGAGGGTCCTGCCCCTTGCCCGGGCGGAACTGGGAGCACAAGGCACAACGCGGACCCGGCTCCATGGCGGAAGGAGACTCAAGGAGGAACAAGCCAACAAAAGCCGAACAAAAGCTTAGGAATGAAAGCAAGAAGGCTTGTTAAAGTATCGCGTGCTAAGCACAAGGCTACCCAAAAACACGTAGTAAGAAGCGTTAGGCTAGGAGGCCTAAGCTCCGAACCAAAACAGGAAGCCTAAGGCAAAAACTAAGCCCCAAAAACCTGCCACGAGACCTCAAATGGAAACGGGAAAGGGTCTACAGGATTAAGGAACAGTAAGTTAACAAAATAAAGACACTTAGCTGAATTCCTGGATGGAAGAAGTGCAGAAAGCTGACAAAATCCAGCCTCACGATGACCTCCGAGATAGCAAAGACTAGCACGGAAGGGTAATGAGGAGGATCTCTAGTTGTGCGGGGCGAAGTGAGGGCGCGGTGCTAGAACTTTTTCGAGTAGGGCGCGGAGCACGGGTAATATGCAATTAAGATGTAGCAAGGGGTAAGTATATGTCAGCGATGTGAATTTGCAGATATTTGAGGTTTTTACACACATTGTTTATGAAAATGCATGGGTTATGCACACAAAAATTGCTACACAATTTTTCATTTGTGTAGCAACTTGGCCTGTTTGTGTAACAAATTGCGATGCGGTACTGGATAAATTATTCCCTATGATCATAAAAAAGAGAAAATGCTGCCAGTACCAAAAACAGGCTAATCCATAGAGAAGGGATATATATGGCATGCTTATTATGCATTTGTAAATTGTTCAAAGGCCACCACATCATGGATATAGTTGAACTACAATGCACACATTTTAATGCAATTACTCTACTCATTCCTATGACCAACTTAACTTGGCTTTCACTCAGTATTAAGGCTGGACAGCTATTTGTCCCTACAACTACCCCTGTCAACTACTGTAACAAAATAGACCTTTAAGCATATGATGTCACACTGCAAAAAGTATGCCCTCCTTTGGAGTCCTACATGAAAAACCAACATCAACAAATGCTAACAGCTGAATAACGAACTGTAATGTAATTGGATACAAGCAAGTCTTCTACATACATGGGGCCATTTTTACTGCATGTGGCCAAACTCTCCATATACAGGGAGGTATTGGGAAAAATATTGATTTTAAACAAGTAGGACTCAAACCAGCCAGCAGCCTCTGGATTGCAAGTATATCCCCTCAGCCAATGCTGTGTAATTACATGTCCTTTTAACAAGTTTCAGCTTACCAACTGGTTTGTTGACTCCAAGAAAGCCATTTGAACCAAGAACTTTCATCACTTGGTGGGCAGGAAACAGTTTCTGTTTTTCCCATTCCTCAACATAGGGATTGATTTCATTATCAATTATCTGAAGGCAAAGACAAAGTCACACCCAAGCAAAGGTTTAAACTGAAAAAAATATTTCAATGAAGTACCTAATAATGTATACTTCATATGTGGAGAGAATAAACTAACATGAGAAGAATACTGTACATTCTACTGTACAATAATTTAAAAGATCCATCATGAAAGTGATGACACATACACTGTAATAAAAGGTGCTGGCTTGTGCAGAAAGCAGAGAATAATGAGCCAGCTTTAATGTAAGGGATGCACAATGGCCGTGGCCAGAGTGAATTCAGTAAACGTATTACAGTACCCCTCAGGATGATACTCTACACTCTCTAAAAGCACAGATTCAAAGATTATTAGCACATATCTAAACAAGATTTCAAAAGTGATGGGAAAGAAAGTTTACGTTACTATTAAAGCAACCACATTTTTTATTAAAGCAAAGCCCTGTGAGAAGCTGACATGAATGTTGGAAGATTTTTCGTATGCAATAAACAGGGCATCATTTAAATAATCGTGACAATATTCATGACTCATGAAAAACCATGTACTGTAAGAACACTGAAACTAAATTTTGGGGATGTCATTTTGCACAAAGTTTCTTTAAAATAAATGCACAGCATCAAAACAACTTCTACTTTTTAATTTTTATACTTTTTTGCCATATTTACAGTACAAAAGTTACATGGCTGACAAACTCATCTCCAGGCCAGTCCAAGTGGGCCAGTCTAGCCACTATCGCCACTCTCAATCATATAGACTGATTCAAAACTAGGAGGGGCTAATGCTTCCATCTCCATGCTCTACCTTTCACTCCCCTTCCCCACCCCCTCCCTAGTAGCACTTCACTGCTGTTATGGCATAATGTTCAGCCTATGTCATAATTACTTTTTCTTGTCCTCACTGTTGCATAAAAAAACTTTTCCCGTAGGCCTTTATATTACAAAGTGGTGAAAAGAAAGAAAATAACAGTGTGCTCACAAGAAAGAATCCATTATCTGCCCGTAGGAAACCCAACCCTCTATCCCTTTATCCCAACAAGTGACCATACTGTACCACAATAATCAACCCTAGCCTCTTTGTGCTTACAGATTAATCGCACTGGACAAACTTTTCTCTCCAACTTAATCGCTACCACAAATCTAAAGACTGCAAAAGGGGAGGCTACAGCCACAGAGAAGATGTTTTGCAGGCCCTTACACTGTAGCCTTGCCAGTTGATTTTGTTTGTGAAGTAACACATTTTGCATAGGCCTATGAGTAAAACTTGTTGTAAATCCAATAGCAAGCTTGGAACACTGGAAATTGTAACATATATTTTCTGGAAAAGCTACAGCTGAAATTATTTGTAGGCTAGAGACATGAAATTACCAATCGCTGTGATGTCTAGAGACATGAAATTGACAATCGGCTGTGATATCTAGAGGCACTTGAGTCATAATCTGCACCAAACTCTTTTAAAAATTGCAGGGCACAGAGGACAATAGTAGGAATAACCACGGCCATGGCTGTGGTGGCTGCGGTCAAATATGAGGCCTGCCCTGGAGTTTGTTCACACCATTACAACTATACAGCATCACACATTCCGTTCAATACACCCCTGTGCAAACAAGAGCCCAAGGGCACTATGGTTCCTTGCATTTAAGATGATTTTTTTATTTAGGGAGTTGCAAGGTAAGGCATAATTGGCGTCTTTAGCCCCAATGACTTTTGGCCTTCACCCAAAAACATACGGGCACATTAAATTTCAAATCAAACACTTGCAGTCTGAGAGAATTTGAACATTTGGATTTTTCAAATTATCACTCTGCATACCTCTTATTTCTGTGTGACAAATACATACACACATCACCTTCACTAAATTGTCATTTACTTTAGTTTGAGGCAGTATATGAGGGTAGTTAATTGGCATTGCCCTTTTGGTCCATCTCAATAATTCAAATCCAGACCTTACAAAGAAGTCAAAAAGGTCAAATATAGTCAAAGTAGGTCAACACTATATTTGGTGCTAATTTAGAATCCGTGCCCGGAAGTAGACATAATTTTACTCACTTCACAACTTCCAAAAGAGGGCGCTGAAACTTTAAAGTTTTTTTTTTTTTTTTCTTTTTTAAGTAAAAAACCCTTTTCTTTTTTTCCTCACTCGAGAAACAGCGCTATGAGTGTGTGCTGTGGAAAGAAGTGAATGGTTAGTGCTGTGGAAGAAAGAAAAGCATTGTTAGTACCGGGACCCAACCCTCGACCCTAGCGGTAGAGCGATTCTATCATGAAGACCAGCACGCTTGCCTACTGCGCTACGAGCGCCGTTGCCAGTGGATGGGTTAAAAATAATATAAGTACTGTCTAATAATACTATCTATTACATATAGCTATTAGGTATAGGTATATACGTATACCTAAAGCTAACTGTATGTACTTGAGAGTGTACATATATGTACAGTATGAGATACGTATACGTAAAGCTTTATATACCCCTACGTATACAGTTCCTATTCATGCGTACACCTGCATATGACCCACCCTAACCCTATACCTATGCGTACGTAACCCGTATACTATGCGTACGTAACCCTAACCTTATTACTATGCGTATGTAACCCTAACCCTATTACTATGCATACAGTACTGTGATCGTTTAACTCCCGCGCAATTTCGAAGAATCAAATTTCCGCGTATTTGCGCGATTTTTAACGAAGTTATTTGAATTTCCGCGATTTTGCGCGATGTCGAAAATCGTGCAAAAATTTGAACGCGAAGTTCTGTGCTAAATTCCTAGAATTGTTCACGGTTTTGCGGTCAGTTTTTCAACAAACAAAATCGCGCAAAATCGTGGATAAGGTCTTTATAAAAATAAAACAGTCGTTTTATAAAAGAGCGTGACTTTAATGTGAAAACAGTTGAGAAAAAGTATCAGGCGATCGTTGTGTTAGCGTTTCAGTTTCTTGTGGGCAGGACAGGTCGATGTGTACTTCCGATCAAAAGACAACACAGTTGCCGTACGTGCGGTGTATTCACTTCGCTACATAACAAATTCCTCGTACGTATAAAAACAAAACTGGGAGTTGTTGTAAACAACTGTAGGCTCCCTGGTTATTTGACTGGAGACGGTGTTTCATGCCATTATCTTTCATGTTAAAAAACAGTACCGATAGTTTTTACTGCCGAAAACCCGTATTTTCTGCCGATCGCGGCACCGTTTAGACAGAACAACGGTCTCCCAAAGTTGCAAATCCTGTTACGCGAAATGGCGTCATTTCAGCTTGAGCGTTGACGCGGTCACGTAACTAGTTGTACTGGATTGCATTGTGGTTTGCGGGGCCTTGCCAACTGTGCTTTCATCTCCGTTAAACTTTACATATTATTCGCCACGTTTTATGTGTGAATTTCGACTTGAGACTATGAGCCTGTTTACATTCTCCCCAATTCAATACCTTTGCACGTAACTAATGGATTGAATGTAGGCTTCGTTACGTACGATGCATCTGGACATTCACATCAGAACAGCCGTCGCTAAATATGTAACCAAATCCTGCTTAAACATAATAGGCACTCGCATATTCTTTAGCTACTGTACACTGCGCGGAATATTGCAAGAGTCAATTGTGTATGTTCAGTCGGCCAAGTTGTGTTTTCGTAGCAATGAATTGGGACAAGCCTACAACGAAGTTCAGCGATCCCAATGTTGTTAAACATCTCCTCCTAAGGTTCTTTCATGGTTTCAAATGTTGCCGCCGTCAAAATTCAAATTAAAAAATGAAGAAAGCGGCAATGTTACAAAACAGAAGCCAGCCGTTCAAAAATCCATCAAGCTTCCTGGAAAATATTTCTTTATTAATGACTGTTATTTTACTTAAACTGTAGTGTGACGTAGGCCTGCTGTACCGTGATATTGCCTAAAACTTAAGCTGATTTGCAAAACCACAACACACGCAAACTTCAATCTCAGGCTCGTTACGTGGAGTCGAACAATCTTGTTGTATCTTCCATTTTACAAGCTGCCCTACAAAACTAATGCTTGGTTTCAATTTACTTGTTAATTTGATTTTTTTTTTTACTTTTTGTAATGATGCAGTTCTTGTGTTTTCAAAATCGTGAATTGCTGTTTTACAAAATGCCGCAATATTTGGCCCTGCTCAGCATTAATCAACAAAAATTGTGGATTGCTGTTTTAGGTTACAAAATCCCGCCATATTTGTCTCTACTGATCGGCCTCAATTCAATGCCATACTAGTCTGTTGCTACAATTGTTTCTTGTGTAATTTTGCTTTATTTTCGCCGGCACATTTGACTAACTTCTTAGTTTCATTTTTAGTGAACCTGACTGCTTGTTAAAAGGCCAAACGCTTTGTAAAATCCCGAAAAAATATTTAGCCCCTGTTATCTGCAACCCTTGGGATTCTCGTCATTCTTCCTTGTTAAAATTGGTCGGACGGCCATTATTCAAGGTTGGTCCATGTATATTCGGCTCCAGCCAGCCTCTAGGGCAACTAGGAAGAAATGGAGGGGGGGGGCCTTAGTAATTTGGAAGAAACTCTTTAAGCCGATACCTTTTAAGAGGGACGATTTTAGTCATCGAGACCGATGGTCCTCGAGACGACGAATGCTATAGTGTTCACAAGACTGAAGGTACGCCCGATCGAAAATCAAAAGGTGTCCATGACACCGAAGGTTCGCGCAACCCCCCCCCCCAAGAAAAAAAAGACAGAGTCTGCGAGACCGAAAATGAGAAAAGGACATCAAAATGCCCTGACCTATATCCCTTTTCAGGCTCGCGGACCTCTTCCCATCTTCGGTCACGCGAACCTCTTCACTCTTTAGGTCTCTCGAACCCTTTGCATTTTCAGTGTCACAAACCTTTCCTTACCTTTGGTCTCATGGACCCTTTCTCATGTATAGTTTCTCTCCTCAACCTAACCTGAACAAACAAGGGATGTGATATTATTTAGCGAAAGTTACGGAAAGTGGTCTTACCTTATGTAAAGATGGTATATCCCACGCAAGCAGGCTTGTATATATCCAATTTAATCCATTTAATCAATTAAAGCCCCATCACTATGTGTGTATGATATTATCACAAACTTTTATTGCCGACAAGTTAAGAAAATGGTTTGACAAGGAGCGACACTTACAACTTGCTGCAGATTCATTAAATAACACAACCCGTGTTTAGGTTCGCGCGGCTTTGAGTTTACAAAACAAAAACAGGCCCCGATTCCCATGATCAGTTCAAGAACATGTACGTAAACAGGTTGTGCACCTGGGCAAATGACCTAGTTTTCCTCTTTGCGCGGTCTTCACTGCATTCTCTGATATTCACCGCCGTAGATAGGTGACGCGGTGGCTGTCTAGCATTCCAGTCAATGAGGCACCGTGCTGTGACCTGGCAAGAGTGTGCCCTGTATTTTCTTGAAGTTACGGCAAACCTTTCTCACATTTTAGGCCCCGCGAATATGTCACTGAAGTCCTCTCGCTTCTTTAGCAAAACTATGCGGCAAGACCAGGGCTATGTCACTGTTCCCAAGGTTCACTGTTACCAGGAATACCTGGCGAAATGAAACTTTAAACTGCTTCCCAAGTAGCTACCGAGTGGGGAAGGGGGGGGTATCAATATCAGCGTAGGGATCCATGTTAAATTTTTCAACATTCTAGACTGTATGAATAGAATGCATACTACAGTGCTACACATGACCGTGAACCATTTCCACTAAATAGGCCTATATCACGAACCTTTTCTCGTTTTTTTGGTCTTGCAGACCTTTCCTATTTAAATTTCCGTTCGTACAAATCTTCGGTCTTGTGTTATTCCCCCCTTTTTGCCAGCCCATCAGAAGTGTATATTATTCCTGTACCGGTTGCAGTAGTAAGTGTATACGGTACTTGAATTGAAAGTACACATTCCACACCTAAGAAGGGTTATTTTATTTTGATGCTGTATTGGAAACTGACGCCAACTTCACAAAGGGCCACATAGCGAAGTTCCAGGTGGAGTGGTTGGGGGAGGGGGAGGCGTAATCACTAAAGGTGGCCTGATTTGTTTAACAACATAATAGCAATATATGGAGGCCCAGAATGCATTCGAAAGAAAAGGGAGGAGCTTAAATCTGGAGCCCCTCCCCCCCCCCTTTCAGGCTGTGGTTCCTTCTTCAAAGATATTATTTTGCCAAACTGCGGGTGTGCATGCAATGAGTAGCGTGCCAGGAGAGACAGCTCTACTACCAGCAAAACTGCTCGTCAAAGTTTTTGCGTGAATATAGTTTCATTTAATCAGTGTAGTATAAAATAGGGTCCAGAAAAAAAATTGAAATGGATACAAAAAATAAAAAAAAACGGGTCGGGTCAACACGTTCTCAAGAGTCAGTAATTGTGGCAGACAACACCCTCAGGTTTCTGCACTTTACTGAAATAAAAAAATCTGCGAACTCCAAATGAAACATGATAGCTGCAATTTTCTGGTCGAGCTATAGCCTGATGCTTCGAGAAACTTAAACATTGAAATATCAAAAAAAGTACAGCACAAATATGCATTGAGTGCAGTCTTCCCCGCACCGAAAAAAATGCACTTGGAAGTAACTTTCATCGTGCTAGTCGTACACGCGACCGAAAGCTTAACAGCTGCGTCACTGTGGAAAGAAACAGATTGATGACGTCATTGGAAAGTCCCTCAAATCTAGACCTCCGATTTGTTGTTAGTGATCTCACGACCTTGCACATGACATTTTAGGCCACGGTCATTGGAGGGATAAAGGTGAAGGTGAAAGGTAAAGCTTTGCGGGGGACCACGATAGTCCAAAACAAGTTGGAACGTGTATCCCATAGTACAATACATTGTGCACTGTTATGTTCGCAAATGGGCCAGCTCTAACGAAAAGTCGGCAGTTCGCAATCTGCGGCTAGTGCTAGCTCAGTTCATATTTAGGCATAGGCAAGTGTAAAGGAGGTTAGATCGGGACGAGTTTTCAGATTTAAACAGCAGAAATATGGGGGTTATGTCTGTGATGCTCATGCAATCTATCCTGCTAGCATTGATTGGCGAACCGGACCGCTTATTGAAAAGAACACAAAAGCATATATTTTCAACAAATTAGTACGCTATTTTAAAAACATGCCACTGGCCAAAGCTTAGCGAGAGCTATCATACTAGTTTTAAGAATGCCTTGTCAAGGATCGCGACAAGGTAAGCCTACTGTTGCGTAATGTGGACAAGGGTGATGCGGGCCACGGAAAATATTGAAGGGTTAGCTCGCTACAGATACTTTGAAATCACTTCCGTAAGGGATGGTGAACTCAATTTATTGGTTCTAAACTCCTTATCCTTTTCGTGTCCAGCTGGGATTTCCGCCACTATTTGGATTTTATTCGGATTATAATTATTTATTTTCTTTGAGATCAAGACATAACGAAAATGGTAAGTTTGTTTATATCTAGGTGGAACAGTGCGTAGGCCAATCCGAGCAGGTGGTTGTCCTGTATTCCGACACTTGAGGGGGATGGTCAGGCGTGTGGCCAAGAATGTGTCATGGGAGGGTGGGGGGATAAAAACCGCTATTTTAGGTGGGTTTTTTTTTTTTTTTTGCATTGCAAGGTTAGGTGTCGGGGGGGGGGGGATTCTGACATTTCATGTCGCGGCCACTGTCATAAGAAACGACAAAGGAAAAATCTTGCATCGTATTTGAAATGTATTTGAAACCTACCCTAATTTAAAGTTGAACATTATTTGAAATCGTATTTAGCGCCAAAATGAAACTTTTCTCTTTTTATCCAGTTAACTAAGGCTGACCTCCATGTCACATTCCTGTTGGTATGCTTTTTTATCTGGTCCATCAAAATGCATCCCGACACCCCTACGTTTCGGCACAACAAGCAATGACCCCTCCATAATTTCAACATGCTTTTCAAGTCAAACAGTAAATAATTTTGTATTTCATGGCTGCTACTCATCCTTGTTTTTTGGTTATCAATATATTCCAAGATAGTGACAATCATAATAAATTAGCCGATGACTACACTCTGGCCTGAGGGGTACAGTTTGATGGGGTGGGTGTGACTCGATCGTGTCGGAGAGGGAGACAAGGATCGGTCACTGCCTAGGCCTAAAGAAGTTTGCCTGTTTTTTTTTTCAATTGAATAAACTTGGATTATATCTTTTGTTGTGCGGAATATTTCAGTGTTTATTTAAAGAAAATCTTTTCTCAACACTCAGAAAAAAAAATGAAATGAGCACTCCGGGTTTTTGGATCCTCCGATTTTTAGCTTCTTGTATGCTACACTTGATTAAACTTGCAGCTCAAGAGTTCGAAAAGCTGAAATCAGCAGTATTTCTGTTTCAAACCGTACAAAGGTACATTAGGCCTATGTGCGCTTATATAACTTTCAAATCCTACAAAAGTGCTGCTTATAAAACTCTGGAAGTCACTTCAAATTGTCTTACAAAAAGCTTATAGAGACCGCACATCCCTACCAGTAGTAGGGGAAAGCAGTAACAAATTACTTTGTTTTCTAATGAAGAGCCCAGTTGCATGGTGTTTTTCTCGCCATCTGCACTAACAGGCAGTGTTCGACACATAGGGCCAATGATTATCCGCTTAAAAACAAAGCAAATTCCGTTTCCATATTTTAAAATCCGTTTTTTTTTATTTGTTTCAATTTTCTCAAGATTCCGTGAAATTCCGTTTGAGTACTAAAGGGTATATAATAGGGTTGTCAGATTAGCAATTAATCAGCCCTTTGTCAGTTCACTCCTGGCATATGCTTACGTCTCCAAAAATTTCATCTTATAATTAACATGTTTCAAGAAATAACAAGTTCAGCTTCCAAACTATATTATATATGGCCTGGCATCACGTATGAGTGCTTGTCAGTCACGAACTGAAAAAGTTTCAAAAAAGTTCCGATCACTGCTTACCAAGACCAACATAACAAAGTACAGTCAGCTGACAATCATTACGCAGCTGCTTCATGCATGCTGTGGACCGTACGAACTTCTCTTTACAAAGAATCGTGCTCACTGAGTGACTACTTGCGTTTATGAATGAAGCGGCTTCTTTAAAAGTTTGGGGATTCCCCGCTTTTAACGTAATTATTGAGGGAGGGTGTCATGTTATTGCCAATTGAAGTACACCCATTCTCTGAGCGTTCTTTTAACGATACTCGCGGAGCAGCCAGCTGAAGGCATGGTGTATGTTGTGCATGTATATGCAGCATGCAGCTGGTCCCGGTTACTGCGTACGTGCAGCTATACCGGCCGGCCGGGATAGGAACTTGCAAGTCTGTTGCAACTCCCTGGTACATACTTCTATCTACACAGGCGGTGCATTATATACAATTTATTATAGGTGAAAACTACCATATCTAGATTTGATCGTAGCCTAAATTATTGATAGCTCTAGCGTTACATTTTGTACTGTAAACTTAGGTGGCTAGGCCGTAGGCCTAGTTTTCTTTTTGGCTTCAAGCCACACCGTTTTTGAAGGCAATTGGAAATGAAAAAAACGATTTGATCAGGCAAGTGTCGAAATTAAATGTATATGAGTCGGTCCGGCAGCTGTCTGCATAGGCCAGGGGCGCGGCAGCTTCTTTCACCGTGGATACTGCAGAGTACTGTGGCATGGCCTATACTTCGTGAATTATCGCTGCTTTCTAATATTGAATGTTGTATGTGAAGTTAAACAGCTAGACTGATCCGCACGGCGGGACCAGCTTGCTAATTCGAGAGGTTCCATTACTGTAAATTTTGCACAAACTGATGACTTTTGAAAAGAAATTTTAAAAAGTTGTCCAAAACGGCAAGTTCTGTAGGATATGTTAATTTCCGGATTTCCCACGTTTTTCCGTGATGGCGGAAAATCATTGCCTCTAAACACAACCATAATTTATCAGTCAATAATAGAGCTTTAACATCTTCATTTCTTGCACGTAAAAACTACCGGCAATAAAAACAAACTTGCTTAAAACAACTTCATCAAAAGACAAAAGTTCCACATACTCCATAGTGTACACAAACGTTATTTCTGTTACCAGCGATCTTTTTCAAAGAACGACTGCAAAAATTATAACATTTACTCTTATCAGTTTACATTCCATTGCCTGCCCTTTTTGACCGCAAATTCTTGTGGTTAAGTGTTCAACTTTTGTACTCGTTGAATTGTACGAAATATCGTTGGAATCTTCGTGTGTGGTTTTGCGTGATTTTGTGCGAAATTTTTCGAAATTGCGCGATTTTCGGCGATCGTAGAAAAATTTCTACGGGAGTTGAACGATCACAGTACTGTACGTAACCCCTAACCTACAGCTATGACGCAGTACCGGGCACGGATTCTAAATTAGAGCCCTGCATTTTACACACACAACTGTCCCTCGTGCAAGGAAGAAATGTAACAGTCATCTGGTCATCCCTGACAACCAAAACTTATGATGGAGAACTAGAAATTATGCCATGGTTGCCATTTGGACTACCTATGTGTTTGCCTTAAAAGGAAAAATAAGCAAAGGCCAAAAAGTCTGCTTCAATTTCTATTTCACAATTTTGGCACCAGAGCCAAAAAACAAACATAGCTTTGTAATTTTATCTAATAAATAACTTTCAACTTGACCTTTCAACCTGAAGAGGATGTTCAAAAACCATAGTAGTCCCAGTAGTGTGAAAGTAGAAGTAAAGAAGAGAAACTGCTTTCATATTTTAGTATTGTGATATATACAAAATATTATAAAAATTGGAGTCAAAGCTTGCATTGCAAATAAGGAGGTTTTTTAAACAGAAATTGCATTACTGGCATGATTGCTAGCTAGTATCATCTGCAAACTTACTTATACGAGATGTAAGAGAACTATCAATATCATTGATGAAAATTAAGAAAAGAACACGACACTTTTTTGAGTGTCGTAAATTCAGTTTTTTGACACACTGTTTTAGCGACTTCATGCTTGGGTGCGATTAGTTCTGCGAGAATTTTGGAGAAAAATTCTGTGTGCGTGCGACAACCCTACTCGTAGTTATGCTAGGCCTATAATTTCTTAGGTAGGCCTAGGCCTAGCCAAAAAAAACCGAGGCAGGTCTACTGCCAGCACCTGACGTACGTCCAGGAAAATACCCGTTGGCTACATGGCAATCGGTCGCGTCCTGTTTATACTATAGCGATGTCTATTTCATAACCTAGCCTAGCTTAGGCTACTTGTAAGCAGTGTTGTAACAAGTCACGACTCACAAGTCACGACTGCTTGTAAGTTGTAAGTTAAGCCTAAAGTTAGTTACATTACCTGACTTAGCCTAGCCTAGGCTAGGCTAAGTTAGCGCAAGTTACCACCGTTACTTAGGCTAGGTTGACTAATTGTCCCCACCTTTCGAAGTGACTGTCTCAATGCGACATGATCGTCTGTAAAGATACTCTCTTCTCTCATTGACTCGATGGAATTTATTGCGAAACTCGCAAGCGCAGACTGCTTTCTTTTAGTGACAATCTGGATGGGAATCCGGAATGTTTGGACAAACTTTGAGGCTAACATCTTCCTTTGCCTGCTTGTAAGTTGTACTTGTAGGCCCTTAGCTTGTAACAGTAGTTAGGCCTAGGTAACTCATTATCAGCGCACCTGGACGTCGTCGACGTACCTACGTAGACGTTTATACACATTAGTGCTAGTGTAGTGTATTATGAGTCGGTATGTTACCACACTGCGTACAAAACGTACAACTCGGACCTGTTGTGCGACCGATTGATGGTACGTACCAGTCACAGTTAGAGCGATTTTATTGGATCGGATTTCACTCCGATTTTCGTGAGTTTAATCTAAAATATCTGCACCACTCAGCGAAAGGGTTACGTGCACACACGCAGAGACGGTAGCCGGTCGTTTCGCCCCCTTGCCAGTTCGCCCCCAACCAGTTCGCCCCCAAGAATAAACCAGTTCGCCCCCTAAGACCTGCCAGTTCGCCCCCAAAGACCTACCGGTTCGCCCCCTAATCTTTCTGAAGCAGGTCCCTTTACAATAAGTGAATGTTTTAGAACAAACGATGTCCACAAAGTGAAGTTTCTCATTTAATTCTCTTTTTCAGATGAGATGGAGTTCATTTTTAAAGGTGAAACAAGTTGTTCATTTGTACCAACTCATAACGTTACCGTACGCTCGTGCGCAATTGTTGAGTGTTAATTGTGTTGATTATGATTGATAGGCCTAGTACTGATGTACGCTTTCTATCTGCGTTATCTTTGCTACATCGTTCGTGTGCAATTGTTTGTGTAAACGTTCGCACATCATATTTTGTGGTTGTTTTGTTTAGTTCTATTTAAAATTTCCAATAAATGGCGCAAAAACTGAAAATGATTTTACAAAAAATGCTAAACTTGCTTGTGAAACTTAATTCTGGACCGTGCAAGAGAATACCAGGTCAACTTAACATATGACTGGTTGGTGCGTCAGATAACGCACCACCCACCCTTACCTGACTTGATTTTTTTCACATTCTGGCCAACTGTCGTAACTTTTTTAAAATTCTGTAATGACAACTACAAAAAAAAACTGCATTTAAAGATCAGTAATTTATTCGATGTCATACTCATAAGTATTTGGGGGCGAAACGACCTCCTCTTTGGGGGCGAAACGACTTCCACTACGGGGCGAACTGGCAAGGGGGCGAAACGACCGGGGCGAACTGGTTGGGGGCGAACTGGCAAGGGGGCGAAACGACCGGTAACCGCAGAGACAGTGGCATCGGCTTTGCAGTGAACACACTCCATGGGCTTATTTTAACCCTTTGCACGCCTATGTACGACAAAACTTACAACTGTCAAACAGCTGAGCCTATATAGGCCCATGTCCGTTACCCAATTATGAATCACCCCCCCCCCCCCCCCCCCATATTTACCTTGTATATCCCAGTTACATCCGCTCGTCGCCACTTGAGATCAGCACGGGACCAAACCAAGACCAACGCATTCATCGATAGTCGGATGCCATGTGCACACTGTATGCCTGACAACTAGTACAATTTTGCCATAGTTCTAACAATTACAAATTTCTAGATATCACGAATGATGGTCCCCAAATTACGATTTCGATATTCAGCATACCATCTTCTCTTTTGCTATTCCTGGTCAATGTCCGCATACTTTGACAAGTTCGGAAGCGATCCTCGGAGGATTCAATTACTGTTTCACGAGTAGAAACTGACGTTGTGAGTGAAGATATTTTGATGATTTATTTTTAAATTTTTTTATTTTAATTTTAATTAATTTTTTCATAAGTTTGATTTTCTAGGGGGCAAGTGCCCCCCTTGCGGACGCCCATGTCTCCATCTTTGGTCGAAAAGAAACCAATTATTTGCTAACCTGTGTAAATATATGAATTTTATCGTAGAAATTCGAAATTAGTAAGTTATACCAATTATTCCATGACGTCACAGTCGCAGATAGCTTTTATCGGATACGAGTATAGTCCGATAAAATCTATTTGTCAATGTGACGTCACGAAATAAATAGTTTACATTTCATTTCCGTGGTCCGCTCATACCGATCATATATGTACAAAACATGGCAATTTTTTTATTCTTCGACAGTGGATTTTTACTAAAACTCACAAAAATCGGACAGTAATCCGATCCAACATCGCTGTAGTGTGACCTGGGCTTAAGACTGTACTGCAATCTGCAACTAGCTAGCTATCCTGTGATGTATTGCTTTATTATCGCTTTCAACCTTGCTTGGATTCCGTCCTCATGATCTCAGGTTCACACAACACATAAATCAACAAGTTGAAGGTGAGGTAAAGCAAAAACATCTCCATCAATGATTTCGATTTAAGTCTTTCTCATTGCTCAGCTGATGCATGCTGAATGACACAACTTTAAGTTTCTGGCAAGAATACTCAAAGAACTATCTCATAAATTCAGCGAGGATTTACAAAATTTACATAAATGGTGCAGTGATAACAAAATGGTCGTAAGTGCAGATAAAACAAAAAGCATGTTGATGTGTCCTAAAAAAGGAAACGAATTCTTCCTGAAGATGACACCCTAAATGCTTACTTTGATAACAAAATACTTTTTTTTTTTTTTTTTTAGCACCTCTTTTATTTGCAATTTCAATAATTGTTTTTAACAAAGTTTGCAGTATAATACAATATTACAACGTTACAGTCTATTTTACAAAATCAATAACCAAAAAACCTTGAATGGTGTGTAGCCAATATGCATACAGCATCTTGAAAAAATTGAAAATGAATGTAAATGAAATTAACTTTTAAGTTTTTACAGGAAACTGAAAACAGATCTATATTCATCCTCCTTTGTTTCGTCGTTATTCTTTTTTAAAATAAAAATTTCCACTTCAGTATTAAACTTAAACATATAGTAAAACGTTGTTGCATCTGGTATTGTACTGTTTTGTTTACAAGAATAAATAAAATACTTTGCATAAAAAATGAAAAAATTGATGATATTCTTCTTCTTCTTTTCTGTATATCCAAAATGAACACTTGTCTCATTTAAATTAATTTTTTCACTTAAGCAAACTGAACAAATTTCCTCCCAAAACCTTTTCACTTTAGGACAAAACCAAAACAGATGTTCTAAAGTTTCATTCTCTACTTTACAAAAAGAACAAACAGGTGAGTCTTTGATCTTAATACGAAATAAAAAATCATTAGTACCAATAATTCTATGAAGGTATCGAAACTGAAAATATTGAATCTTTGCATCCCGAGCAACAACAAATGGTGTGGTAAAAATGAATTTCCAATTTAAGGTGTAACAAATATTTGCAAAGTAATTTTCCCATTTTACTAAAGCTTTAGGTTTAAGCACGTTACGTGAAAGTATAGACTTATACACAAATTTTGAAGACCTCTTTGTTAACTGGAATTTTAAGAGTTGGCATTCGTTTAAATTAAGGCCGCCACTTGCAAACAAATTTGTCTTCCATGTAGAGGGGATTGCACAAATAATACCATAATATACTGTAAAAGGGAAGTTGCTAATATTACACTTATCTACGAAGTTCTTATAAGGAATGACTTTACCTTCGGCATTAAAAAAATCCCCGACCTTGTAAGCACTGCGTTGCTTTAATACGTCATAATAAACTACACGTTTATCAATTTTAATATAATTATTGTTTAATACAAATTGGTCTGCAAAATCCCTTTGAGGAGTACAAAAGTTAAATTCTGCCCAGGCATCACAGACACCACGGATAAAAAAATTGGATACGGGAATGTCACCATTTCTAAAGTTACAAGAGAACAGGAATTTTTCGCCATAGTTACGCAGACAATAGTTGAAAAGAAGCTTCCATGGTCGATCATGATCATCTACGTACATTTTTACCCAAGTAGTTTTCAGACTTTTTGCAAAAACATGTATGTCTACCATATTCAATCCCCCGTCACCCTTAACATTACAAAGAATCGACCTCTTAATCTTATCACGCTTGTTACTCCAAATGAAATTAAAGAATATTTTATTCAGTTCATCTAAATAGTGTTTGGGTGGGTTGGGAAGTACAGTAAACAAAAAAACAAGTTGAGAAATGGCAAAGGTTTTAATTAAAAGTACCTTCCCGACGGGAGTAAGATCCCTTAAGGACCAAAGTTGAAGAATATTTTTAATGCGAGAAAGTTTAGGTGTATAATTTAAACGAAAAACGGTCGTCTTTATGGTGAGAAAAGGAGATACCTAAATACTTTACCACTGTGGCGTGGGCGTCAAAGTTGAAATGAGTAAGATATACCGGGTGCTGCTCAAATAGAGGGCCGAGTAAAAACAAATGCGACTTTTCAGAATTAATTTTAAGACCAGAGCTAATGCAAAAAAGTTGTAACACATTCACAACTTCCTTCAATGATGACTCTGATCCATCAGTGATAATGACAGTGTCGTCGGCATACTGGGAGATTTTAAGAGATTCACCAGAAATCAAGATCCCCTTTATAACTTGGCTCGACTTAATCAAAGCACACAAAACTTCAGTGCATGTAATAAAAAGGTATGGGCTCAAGGGGCAACCCTGACGAACACCGCGAGATACTCTAAAATAAGCAGATAAATAACCATTGTTTGAAACACATGATGTAGCATTACTGTATAAAACTTTCACCCAATTTTTAAATTGAGGGCCAAAATTAAAGTAATCAAGTGTACGCTGAATAAAACTCCAATCCAAACGGTCAAACGCCTTCTCAAAGTCCAGGAATAATAAAGCACCCTGGATAGATTTCTCATTGCAATACCAAATAAGATCTTGTATAAGTCTAATATTTTCGCCTATAAATCTACCTTGTAAAAAACCTGTTTGCTCATAACTTATAATAGAGTTCAAAACACCTTTCATACGAGAAGCAATACACTTGGCAGCAATCTTATAATCAGTATTCAATAAAGCAATGGGACGCCAGTTTTTTATATACCGTGTATCCTTACCAGATTTTGGAATTAAAGATATAACTGCTCTACCCTGTTCGTCAGCTAAATAACCCTTGGTAAAAGCATAATTAAGGGAACTGACAACAAGTTGCCCTATACAATCCCAAAAGGTGAGATAAAATTCAGATGGGAGGCCATCCGACCCCGGAGATTTATTTCTGGCCATGGAAAGAAGCACCTGGCGACAATCAGACATATTTAAAAGACCTTCACAATGCAACCTCTGATCATTAGAAATAGTTACGTGCTGATAATTCCAATTTGTATAGAAGCTACGTGCAGTAACATTATTGTCTTTCTTATAGAGAGCAGAGTAAAACTTTTTCCCTTCTAGTAAAATATCTTCAGGACTTGTTAACACCTTATTCTCCGCAGTGATCAGTTCGTTAATAGTACTAGAGAATTTATTACGTTTTTCTAACCCTAAAAAATATTTTGTGTTCTTTTCCCCTTCTTCAACCCATCTTGCACGCGAACGAATTATAATCCCTTTCAGCCTAAAGTTATAAAATTGATCAAGTTTTGCCCTAGCATCATACAGTAGTTCTTTAATTTCATGTGAGGGGTTCGTCGAATAAAGTTGCTCATACAACTGAACTTTTTCAAGAATCTTTCTTTCGTCAATTTTACGGACCCTTGCCCGCATCTTAGAGTAGTCAATAGAAACAGATCTTATATTAAGTTTGCACAATTCCCATAATAGACTAGGGTTGGCCTCAATGTTTGAGGCTACGGTGTCGTTCACCGTATTTTTTATCATCTCACAATAAGTATCGTCAGACAACAAAGAAGTATTAAGTTTCCAAACACCCGGTCCCCTGGGATTTCCTAAAAGAATCTTTATGGTAACGCTATCATGATCAGAGCCAAAAATTGGAGAAATATTACTATCCATCACACAGTTCCTTAAAAAGGAAGAAATTAAAAAGAAATCAAGCCTACAATGAATCGACTCATCAACATTTGAATGCCACGTGTAACGCTTTGTGTGTGGGTTACGTTCCCTCCAGATATCTATTAAATTATGAGTTTGAACGCACCTTGCCACCATAGAACGGGTATTGAAATTTGTGGAAGGACGCCCACCTTTTTTATCAAGACCCAAGTTCCAAACAAAATTAAAATCACCTCCCCAAAAAACTGAGTCACAATTAGCATTTCTAAGATGACTGTCAATGCATTTAAACACAAAGGGATGATCAACATTTGGGCCATAAATATTGACAAGACAAATATTATAACCTGCCATATCTATAATAAGAATGATGTAACGCCCGTGATCATCGTTTAACACAAGACTAGGTGATGAAGAAAATCTCGGATTAAGTAATGTTGCAACACCTCTACTCTGGTTGCTGCCGTGGCTAAAAAATATTTTCCCACCCCATTCATTTTCCCAGTACCTAGAATCACCTGTCAAGGAATGTGTTTCTTGCAAAAAGATTACATCAAAATTATGCCTATGAAAATAATGAAACAGCTTCCTGCGTTTACGAATATCACGGATTCCTCTTGTATTAAAGGAACATATCTCTAACAGCACCATCACGAACTACTTGCATATAATATAAAAAATAAGACTGCACTCACCGTTATCATGTATCTGGTGCAACATTAGACAACTTAGACAAAAGAGATGAATGGAAAAAAGAGAAAAAGAAAATTTCCAATCAGCCATTAAGAGAATAATGGTTGAAAAAGAGCCAATTTCGTGAATTTTGTGGCTCTCACAAAAAGTGGCGATGAACATTGATTAAAGCCTTTCCTGAGGATTAATATTAATAATGTATGGTCTTTCAACTAAAGGCGAACGGTTTGCCAGTGGAGTCTCTCCATTTACCAGCGGTAAATCTAAGTTTTGTTCCCGACAGATACAACTCAGAGACCTGCCTGCTCCACTTTCTTTTCTCGGTAAGATCCAGCTTAGTCAAGTCATCGATAATGAAATAACTTTCATCGGCTAGTTTGATTCGTTGGTACTTCAGAGCGGTGATTTTATCCTGATAAAACGAGAGTTTTACTAGCAGATGACGGGGTCTGTTAGCTTGCGGGCGGCCATCACGGTGAGCTCGTTCCACACTGGGGTTAGTTATACCAACTTTCTCTAGAACACTTTTTGCTATTTCCAGTGAATTTTCTGCATCACAAGTAGGATAGCCCACGATTCGAATGTTGTTTCTTCTAGAAAACCTCTCCTGAATATTAATTTGATCAGCTTGGGCAGAGTTTATTTTACTAAGTTTCAGTACCTCACCTTCTAAGTGTTGTATGCGTTTTTCATGCTCTTTCTCTCGGGTCTCCAGTTTTTCCACTCGTTTTGTTAAAAACTCGAGAGCATGGTCGAAGTTTTCCTCCAAAGATTTCAGCTGACTGTGAATGCTAGCCATGTCCTTTTCCATTTTTTTCATCCCTTTCTTAAGTGTCTCTTTAAGACTTAAAAGAACATCTTCTGTGCCAGCTTCTTGTTCCTCGCTCTCTACATCAGAGTTAGAACTATGGGATAAAATGGCTTTCGCAGCCAATTCAGCCTCTTTAGCACGAGTAGTCATCATTGGCAATGTTTGTTGGTCTTTCTTTGGCTTGTTTTTACTCATTATCCGAGTAAGAGGTAGAGCGGTGTGAAAAGAAAAGGTGGTTGGGCAGTGCTTGAGAATTGCATGTAGTGCCGATAAACTGGCTAGGCGGCTGTGTTCAGCATTAAGACATACAATACAGTACGACAGTGCGTTGTAATACGTAGTCCATATGTAAATTCCTTTAGGCTAGAAAAGGAGTGGCCTTCAAATATTTTGTCCTCGTTATGGCCTGTCCCACAAGCAACGATGATAAGACCAGACACAAACGATGATATGAGGTGTTTACTTCACCGCACCATTAAAAGAAAATGCTTAAAATCCTCAGGACATTAAAAAAATGATAGTAAAACGAGAGCCTCGTTCACATACGTGTTACTCGACGGCCATCTTGTTGCCAAGTCCGGATAACAAAATACTGAATGAAAAATACTCATCAGGAGAAATTACTTGGGATTAGGATAGATTCAGATTTAACATGACAAGATCAAATCATGTGTGTAAAATGGTAAGCACTCGATTAGCATTATTACAAGAATGTGAGCAATTCATTAACGTACCTACAAGAGTTTTATTTTTTAGCGGATATATTTTACCCTCTCTTAACTGTTGCAATCTTGTATGGAGTTCGTGTACTCGCAGTAATAATAAAATCAGAATAGGAAAGCTTCTAAAGAGTGCTGCTCGAACAATACTCCATGCTACATATGATGAGAGATCTGAAGACATTTTAAGAAAACGATGTTGGAAAACATTCTCACAAACTTTAAAGGAAAAGCGTTTGGGAGTGGTATACAAATCTAATCGGTCATACCCCTCCTTACATGAAAGATATGTTCAAATTTACACACACTTCCTCGCAAGCTTTATGCATGACCAGACCAAGGAGGAAATTCCAGTTGAAACCTATCAAACAGGTTTCAACATTTACAACAGGTAATTGGAAACTAATCAACAGGTTTAAAAAGGATTTTAACATGTACCAACAGGAACCTGTTAACTTTTTAGGTGTTACCTGTTGACGCCTGTTGACTTTCATCACTCCAACAGGTGCTAGGAACATTGCCTGTTCATATATTTTAATACATATTCAAACCTGTTGGAATTTCAACAGGTTTCAACATCAGCAATTTTCTCTTGGGGAGGCAGAACTGATTTTAATACACAAAAAGGTTTTCTTATATTGGGGCGAAAGATTGGAACAACCTCCCTGGCATTATAAAGAGTGCAACAACTCAAAATCATTTTAAAGCTTTAATAAACGTAAGGATATTTCATGATGATACTGAAATTTTATTCTTCTTTCAAAATACGGTGAGACATCCAGTTAATTGAAATTTGAAAAGAACTACCTTTTCCAACAAATTGAACTAACCATTGGGTAAGCATAACTCCATTTATTGATCTATATTTTTCGATGACAGTTAACTTCTTTCTCATGTAAATTTGGCATGAAGGGCTTAAAAGGGCCAATCCTCTCACCCCAAACTACACTTCTTGTAGGGGGTACGTACACTCTCCATTGGCCTAGCTTTTTGATTGACTGTTAATTCAAACAATGCAGATTACCAAAACTTATATTACACAGCATGAACTGTACTGACAGTGTTTTTATTATACACATAGATCTTTTCTATACTCACCCCGAAGCAGTAAACTGAGATTATGACTGGATAAGGATGAATTTCACACAATTGTGGGAGGGGCTTAAGTAAGAAGGTTAGGAGAATTGGCACTGTTTGGGATGACAGAACTGGGCCTTTAAAATACATTTTAAACAATATTTTATAGCACCCTTGAAAAAATTCTGGAGGGGCAGGCCACTTTTGGTGGCCCCAGTGGGTACGAATCTACTGGCAGTGCAATCACCGGTCTGAATGGGAGGGTCAAAGAGGCCGTGTCCCTCTCCCCTTTGAAAACCTTTAAAAATTTGGGCGTCACTTTATGCAATCTGGTGCCACATTGGCTACCTTTCTTGTGAGTAACATTTGTATTAAAATGTTTAACGTTTTCCATAATGCTTCAACTGGAAAAAGACCGTGGCTGGCCCGACTTTAACCAGTTGGTTACAAACTGACCCGTTAAACGTCATCTTAATCTAAACCCATAATGAGACTTACAAGATAACGAGGAGCAGCAAGGAAGAAGGAGATCATAGATTTGGGACCGCCTTTTTGGCGCTCAGACACCGACTCTGATATTCATGAGGGTGCCAGTCATTACCCCACACACCCGTATGTACGTCCCTGAGTACAAGGTGGAGTATAGCTTCCAGAAAACCAACAAATACAAAGGCTGTAGTTTGAGTAGTTCAAGAAACCACAGGGCCTGGTCAGGAAACTTTACAGAAAAGTGGCAAATAGTGCCAAGGGGACAGAAGGAATTTGAACTTGACATTAAGAGTCCACTGGAGGCGCGTAGCCAGGATTGTGTCATGGGGAGGGGTTTGGTTTCATGGGGAGGGGGTTGGGGCACGATATGAGGGGAAAGTCTAAGGAGAGAGAGAGAGACAAAAACCGCTATTTTAGGTGTTTTTGCATTGCAAGGTTGGATCATGGGGGGGGGGTTCTTACCCCCAAAACCCCTCCCCTTGGCTAGGCCACTGTGTCCATTGACATCATTGACTGTTATTAGTTTAAGGTTGGGTAAGCGAAGGAATTTTAAAAACCATGTTCAAGTTTGCAAGAGAATTTGTTTCATTATTAATGTTTTCAATTTCATTTCGTAATGAATCAACTTTCTTGATAAAAATCACCAAAGCCACAGGCAATTTGATATGTATCAGCAGTGTCTGGTAAAAGAAATGAATGATTATTTCCAGTCGTGACTTTATTATTACTATTTATTTATTTTTATTTATTATTTATTATAGGTCCAGACTACCGGCAACGTATCCTGAATTATGATGTCATAGGCAAGGCTCATTGAAGCCATTGTTGCCGGTATTTAGAGTGCCTAAACGCCCTCAATATTGATGAAGTCTGTCGAAATCTGATATAGGGGCTTAGGTCGTAATGTTTTGCAAGAAAATTATTTCCGCTCCTGTTTGTAATGCGTATAAATAATTATATATATAGCTTCATTCGTAGTATAGCTAAATTGTGGGTGAGAGTACGGAGTGTGGGTGGAGGGAAGATTTCGTAGACTTAGGATATTAGGGAATGTGTTCGCGAATAGATGAGTATTTTTGTAAGGCCAGAAGAACCGATTTTTTGGAATCAATGTTAAAGCGTGTCATGCATGCATAGGTGTATGCGAGTGTTTCAATATGGGGGGAGGGAAGAATATTTTTTGCCTGAAAATATAATTCTGCCAGAAAGACTATCTAAGCGGAGCGCCACCATTGGTTGGCGTCGGCTGTACAGAAAGTTTTGAAAAATAGAACCCCTCAGACAGCCGAAATGGCACTTTTCGGGTCTATAGAGTTTAAGAAGTTGGTGTTTTGAGTTTTTCCTTCGCACACCAAACGAACGTTCATCTGTGCATGAACTGGACTAACTAACAACAATCGTAATAGCCGTTCAATTTCAGGAAACATTCAGATTCTCCGTACTTCGGGCATCATGCTCTTAAATAATTGGTAATAATCTGATACATTAGAGTAATTCTTACTGAACTGAAGGATTTATATTTTAATCACTAGGGTCTAATACATCACAGATTTTGTTTTCAAATTTTTTAAAAAATGGGGCGACTTTTTGGCGATGCCCCTTCCAAAAAGCCTGGAGGGGAACGCTTCCCCCATGATCCACGCCCATCCTATCATCCTCCAGGACATCTACATCGTTGTTATTTTATATTTTCCCTCAGTTTCCATTGAGGGAAAAATATTTAAAAGGATACATCCCAAGGCCAGGAATTTCCATGGTGTATGCGAAGTGACGAAGTTTGGGATAATTAATACTGGTACAGAAAAGTGCATGTCAGCAGGCCCCCAGCCAACATGCCCAGCTGGGCCCCAACTGGGTTTCAGCTGGGCTACTTGCTTGGCCCCAGCTGGGGCCCATCCGTGTTTGTCAGGTGTTCCCACGTGGGCCCAATTGGGCTAGCCTTTCCCAGTTGAAGCCCAGCTGAAGCCCAGCTAGGCTTCAGTTATTGAAGCGGGGCACAGCTGGGCTTCAACTGGGCTTCAGCTGGGAAAGGCTAGCCCAGCTGGGCCCCACGTGGGAACACCTGACAAACACGGATGGGCCCCAGCTGGGGCCCAGCAAGTAGCCCAGCTGAAACCCAGTTGGGGCCCAGCTGGGCATGTTGGCTGGGCCCACTATCTAAGTAGAGCGCCAATTTAGGATTGCTTCAGTTGGTAATATGGCGTCACTCATTCACGCTGAAAGTAATTAGCTACATCACACACCTTACCATATCGAAAAGTTTCGATCATTGACCTCCCAAATGCGTTACAGTGTGCGCGCGCATTTTGCATTTTTAGGTTTTTCACTTTATGTAGTATTCGGGGTTGTGTTTTAAGGTCTGGCTAAACTGAATTTGTAATGTTCATACTATTGCACATCTAGTGAATGATTTTTTGACTGGACACACCTCTTAGTTTTGCCGTAAATCATTAATTTTGGAATCTGATGTCTATGGGCTAAAAAGGCGTTTTCATCCCAATTTTACATAATTTAGAGGATTAACACTTCCAGCCACGAATATATTAACACGGCTAAACGCGTTTCTGGGATGCATGTCACAGGTAACAGGAGAAGAAGAATTGGTTTTATTTGGATCTATACTTTTGTCGTAAAACGTGTGAAGTAAAGGCATAAAATGGCCCATTATTTTGGGGAAATTCCCCAAATTATGACGTCACAACATTTTGAAATCATCAAAAATCATGTATTTCGAATGAAAATCGGCATTTCATGAGTTCCTCTCACCTTGACATATCATTCCAAAGCATAATCGATTTAGCTTACCTTAATTAGAATATCTAAAAATTTTCGATTTAGAATGAGCAAATGATCGTGTTTGTACAAAACTTTTCGATATGCTTGAATAATATTTGTTCATCCATCTCTTTAATGGGGCTAGGGTGGTCGTTGGCGGAAATTTTTCTCCGCTCCATACTCACTCCATTCCCCACTTCTACGGAGAGGCAGTTTGCAGTACTCTTCTGTAATTTACGTCATTGCTACTATTTCCGCCATTTTCGATATTAGTCAGCTACTGAAAGGGTGCATGAGAGGAAACTCCCCTTAGCTCATTTGCAAAAACTGAAGTACCCAAGCAGAAAAAAAATAAATCCTGAGAGGTATCACTGCTTTTGTATACAGTGTCATAGAAGAATAGGAACACAATGCCTCTGTTGTGCTGGTCACTGGACATTTCCTGAGTAGTTTCATGGATCAATGCACACACACAATACTCCATTGAAATTGACTTAATCCATCTTTCCTGCCATGTGCCTGCTATAGCGGGTACCAAATTTGAAAAGTAGCTAAGGGGCTTTTCCTAGCATGTGGGTTTCCCAACCTCTTCTTTTGCGAAGTTTCGAGTTTTCTTCAATAAAAGCTCCATATGTGCAGTTATTTGCTTCAAAAAAGCAAAATTTTCGCAAGCTTTGCGCGCCGGAAATCGCAGCTCATTGTACAGTAGTGCACGCTCATAAATCAGTTTGGTAAACTTTTCCGAGCTCTGGATATGATAAAATCGGAAATTTTCCATATGTGACACCAGCAACTACAATGCAATTTTCATGATAATTTTCAATACGTCGTCGGAGAGCCTGATTTGCAGGTTCTTCAGTAATTCTCCTTTCAAACTACAGGGAATCCAGAAGCCGAAATTTTGTGCAATACGAGCTCCATATTTTCAAATATTTTTTCAAAAGGGGCAAAAGTTTTGCCACTACTTAGGCCTAATATAGGGTTAAAACTTTTAAAAGTGGAAAATTGAAGTTTGCCGTCGTGGAAAAATCGGACTACCTACGCCACTGTATTCGTGGGAAAGTCATACAAAGCCGATCGAATGCTTGTTTAATTCTATTGCTTCTCTTGGCAAAATTCAAACTCTGGGCCATATAAATTGGTGAAATTGTGTATATGATTGCACTGTCCCCTGGCTATAAACGATTTTAAGTTTTAATACCTTCGAAAAATCACGTCAAAGTGGGATCAAAAGAATTTTCAGGCAGACTAATTAGTTGGAAGACATTTGGTCACAGTGTAGCTTATGGTTATGTAACTGAAAAACAACCTACCCGATTTTCATTACCGTTACCAGTATTTAGGTTATCAGGGTAGGCATAGGTGTAGAAAGCAGGGGGTGGGCTGGGGCGACAGTCCTCCAGTGAAAAATGAGGGGGCGGAAGCCCCCACTCCCCGGGTCAGAAAACCCCTTTTTATTTCATTTTTCCAAATCTCAATAAAACCAAAATTTCCGCACCACAAAATACAATACGGAATGCATTAGTTCTTGTCGTAAATCAGTTTAGTAAACTTTTTCGAGCTCTGGAAATGACAAAATCGGATATTAACCATATATGATACCACATCTTCAAGAGACACCGGCAGCTATATTGCTACTTTTGTAAACTGTCTTCCAATGAATTCCATTTTTTTCAATGAAAGCTCTTGATTTTGAAATATTTTGTCTAAAAGGACAACAAAGCTTCGGAAACTTTTGAAATGTCATCGGAGAGTGTCAGTTCGTGGGCCTTAGATAAAATTATGTAGCTACAACTATTCAGTCGTCGTGCAATCATTCTATAATTGGCTCCAATATATGAAGGAAGTGCAGATTGTTCAGTAATCTCCCAACTCTTTAAATTTCCTAACAGGGAACCCAGAATCCAAAGCTTTCTTCAATACAAGCTCCATATCTACATATGTGTGTTTTAAAGGGACAAAAATTTGGATCTCAATTGAACTTTTAGTGAGGAGCCACGAGATTACATGGATCAGCCTGACCTTTCCGTAAGTTACACCACTTTTTATATCGTAATGTTCAGTTGAGAGAACTAAGGGAGTATGTTGGTGCTCATGGATATCATTTTAAATTAACATCTCCTGAGCTATATAATGTAACGACTTAGAGGAGAAAGCAAGAGGCCTACAAGTGAGAGGCTGACGAAATAGATTTATTTTAACTTTTATTGTCTCATAATTGTTAAGTCGGAGAAGCTTGGACAGCCGTAACGGCCGACGTTACAACAATCTAGTACTCTCATGGACACCTTTCATCAGATACCTCTCAACCCTGTCAGTTGAGTAGTACGATGGATTCTTTAGTTATTGAAGTGTCAAAATGTTATCAATGTTCAATGTTGCAGAGCAGTGACGTAGCTACAGGAGGCAGGGGGCCCATTATTGCCAACTGGTTCGAAAAAGTGAAAGATTCAGAAATTTGCAATTTGAGACCCCATGCCAGTCAAAAACACAGTGCGGTTTACCCAACTTTTCCTTTATGAAATTCCGAATTCTTCCTAATAAAAGCTCCATATTTGTAATTATTAGCTTAAAAAGGCACAATTTTCCGCAAGCATTGCGCGTCCTAAATTGCAACCCTTAATGTAGCAAGTGATGGTTCATTATTAAACAGTCAGTGGTAAGCTTTTCCGATCCGCTACGGTGCCGTTTCCCTAAAATTTTCTTCAATATAGGCTTTTAATTTTCAAATATTTTGTGGTTAAAAAGGGAACAAAGTTTTGGGAGCTCTTTGAATGTCGCCAGAAGTCTCGATCCGCCCTCCTTAATTAGATAACGTTACGTAACAACAACGATCTTCAGTCGCCATGCTATCTCAGATATATGCTAATGAAACGCAGATTCTTCGATAGTCCCCAAATAGCCAAATTTTCTTACAGGAAACCTTGAATCTAAAGTAATTTTTGTAATAGCTCCATATTCACAAATGTGAAAGGACCCAACTTTTCGTCCCCCTCCGCGGGCCGGAATTTACGTTCCTAATACAGTAAGATTAACACTGAAGAAGAAAATCAGAAAATTTTTAATTTAAAAAAAAATGTTCTTACTCGAGAAAAGAACCGTAAGTTTTAGCACACATATAAAAAAATGTATCTTTTGGTCAATGGGGTAGGGTGAGGCACGGGGGCCAAAATTATAGTAGTGACAAAACTGTTCTTGACTTCAGTAGAGCTAATTTTAGTCATGCAAAAGAGGAGCTTAGCATAGATTGGGTTGCACATTTGTCTCATTTAGGTCCTGCTGAAGCTTGGAAATTTTTCAGCAGTACTGTTTCTGATATTACAAAGTTATGTATACCACTCAAGAAGGCTCGGTTGAAAAGTAGGCCTATTTGGATTTCTAGGGAGGTACTCAGGGCAACTAGGAAGAAACGTAAGTGTTGGCGACGTTATAAGGCCAGCAAGGATTCTGATGACTTAAGTGCCTACAAGAGTCAAGAGGTCTTAGTTAAAAATTTGGTTTAGGACACTAAAGCTAGGTTTGAAAAAAAGTTGGCCAGTGAGGTTAAGATTAACCCAAAATCTTTCCATGCCTACGTTAGGTCTAAGCAGCATGTTTAGGAGGGGGTTGGGCCACTTCATGATGTGAATGGTTCATTAGTTAGTGATCATCAGGATATGGCTAATTTGTTAAATGATTATTTTGTATCTGTTTTTACCAAGGATTCATCTGTCATGGGGATTTGTAGGGGTTCTGATATCCCTTCTTCAATGAGTGACATTGTGTTCTCTGAGGAGCTGGTTCTGAAAAAATTAAAGAGTTTGAAGACAAGTAAGGCTCCTGGGCCAGATGGGATCCATCCCGCCATCCTTCATGAATGTTCTGAGGTTTTATCAGTTCCACTATCAATTATTTTTTAGAAATGTCTTGACTCAAATTTTGTTCCTACTGACTGGCGGGTTGCTAATGTCACTCCAATTTTTAAAAAGGGGGATCGGAGTTCACCTTGTAATTACAGGCCAGTCAGTTTAACTAGTGTTGTGTGCAAAATTATGGAATCCTTAATCAAGGACTGTTTGCTAAAGCATCTCTTAGATAATGGGTTACTCAATCTAACTCAGCATGGTTTCCTACCCAGTAGATCTTGTGTTACAAATTTGCTAAGCTTTCTTGAGGATGTTCCTTTGTCTCTCGATTCAGGTTCCAGTGTGGACGTCATTTATCTTGACTTCCAAAAAGCTTTTGATAAAGTACCTCTAGGTAGACTCATGGTAAAATTGCATAGGTTAGGCATCATAGGCAAGTGCGCTCAGTGGATCAATTCGTGGCTCAATGGTAGGTCTCAGAGAGTTGTTGTCAATGGAAATTTTTCTTCCTGGAGAGAAGTCTCAAGTGGTGTACCACAAGGTTCTGTTCTTGGCCCACTTCTTTTCTTAATTTTCATAAATGATATTGATAGCTCTATCACTTCCAGTATAAGTAAGTTTGCTGATGATACAAAGCTCTATAGGAAGGTTGGAGGAAAGGATGATTCTTTATTGCTTCAGAAAGATCTGGATAGGTTATTTTCATGGTCTCAGACTTGGCAAATGTCTTTTAATGCTGATAAGTGCAAAGTCCTCCACTTTGGTTCTAAGAATCCCCACCATGATTATACTATGAATGGTACTAATTTGAACAAAGTGACTTCTGAGAAAGACCTTGGTGTAGTTATTACAGGAGATTTAAAGTCATCTAGGCAGTGTGCAGCTACTGCTGCAAGGGCAAATAGGGTGCTTGGGTTGATCAGGAGGAATTTTAAGAGTTTTAGTAAAGAAATTGTGCTAAATTTGTATAAGCAGCTGGTTCGACCCCATCTTGACTATGCTGCACAGGCCTGGAGTCCCTTCTTTGAAAAGGACAAATTGCTTTTAGAGCAAGTTCACAGAAGAGAGCTACCCGACTTATACCTGAGGTTAAAAATCTACCTTATTCTCAAAGGCTTAAGCTGCTTGGGCTTACCACTTTAGAGCTGAGAAGGATTAGGGGGGACATGCTCCAGGTATACAAATTTCTATCTGAAGGGAATCCTTTGTTAGCTTGCAATTATTCTGAGGTCCAGAGTAATCCTCGGGTTAGAGGCCATTGCAGAAAGCTTGAAAAGTCTTTTGCTAGACTTGACATTAGGAAGTTCAGTTTCTCTCATAGGGTTGTTAGTGAGTGGAATAGCCTGCCTGAGTGGGTTGTTAACTCCACATCAGTGCACCGTTTTAAGGTTAATATTGACAAGTTTTTCCATGACTGTGGTAGAATCTAATCTTTCTGGGCTCTTTAGGTGTTGGTGGTTTGCTTTGTTTTGGGGGGTTTTTGGATTACAGGGCATCTTATGGGGCCTTTACAGCCCTCCTTTGCCCTTTAACCTGTTATGTTATGTTATGTTATGTTATGTTATCCCCCTCCCCCAACTTTCAAGGCCTGCGCCACCAGGAGCGTAGCCAGGATTGTGTCATGGGGGAGGGTTGGGGTACGACATGAGGGAAAAGTCTAAGGACAGAGAGAAAAAACCATTATTTTAGGTGTTTTTTGCATTGCAAAGTTGGGTCATGGGGGTTCTAATCCCCCCCTCCCCCCACGCGGCTACGCCACTGTACGCCACTGTTCTTGGGTTAAAGTAATACGTCGCAGCCACGGACTTCCTGTACATGGACAGAGCATACTACACGGTAGGTTTTCGCTACGTATACCGTACGTGTGAGAAAAAGCGGATCATGGGATGTGCGAGAGGGGTAACGGGAAGTGCACATATAAAACACTAGTTTGCGAGACGAGGAATTGGATCATCGTGTTGATTCATTGAGATTTGGAAAAAGGAAAGGGGTTTTCTGACCCGGAAAATGGGGGAAGGGCGGAAGTATACTAATTCTGCTCCCTCTGCTTGTCATTTCACAGCCTTCCGTCGCTTTCTACGCCTATAGATGAGTCATCGAGTCAAATACTTTGAGATTTTCATCCAACTCCGGTAGGAATTTTTCGTTCAAATGTGGAAGTATAATTGTAGACATGTTTGATTTGTTGTTGAACGAAGGAGCGACTGAATGAGCTCACAAGCCGGAAGTTCGTGGATGGAATCCGCAATCAAAACTACAGTAGATTGAACAAATTCACACGATTTTATATCTTATAACTCTGTCGGAACTTGAAGAATAACTTGAATGCTTCAGAAATATCGGCGCATCCCGGGCTGTAGAGAAAGTTCTTGTCGCACTATTGTAACCTAACGCGTTAGTACTGGCCCTGGGCCCCTAACCTTCTAAAGGGTAAGTTGGGCCTGACGTTAACATTAGGCCTGCCTGCCTTTCTACTGTTATTATTATGTTAACTGTACACTCTGCCCTGTAGCCTGTGACTGTAAGTAACTTAAACATCAAGTGAACAAATATTGGATACTAACAGTTCAGTATTCGTACTATAGTAAATCACCGTCTAACTTACTCCAATGTTAGCAGTTTGGCCTCTTCATAACTTCAAACGAAGCACAGTCACACTCATTGCCATTTGAAGTAGCTTGTTTGGCTAGGACTAACCTTAGGCCTAAACCAGCTTCATTTGCAGAGCTCCCTGGTGTCATGACAGTGCACTTTGCAGGTTTTGGTAGTAGGCTTGACCCACTTCTGAAGTCCTTACATTGCACTGGGGCCAGTCAAGTTGGCCCTCTGGCAAATTTGCAAAGTCTTGCAAATTGGCACCTCTTGATGAAGTACAGCAGCCTCTTGTTCAACAGTGCATCTCCTGATTCAGTTTACTGAGAAGTGACTAATGTTACAGTATTTTTGTCGATTGGCATCAGTGAGCAGCTCAATTAGAGGTTAGTACTTGCATATGCATAGCTGACAATAACCTGCACATTTTTGCCCCTTTTTATTAACTAAAGGAAGAAACTAACTTCAATAATTATGGCACAAGCTACAGCGAATGGAGCAAGTACATCCAATGTTGCTAAGGTGACTGTCCATGAAACTCAAGGATCTTTTGCATCAGCCAGCAGTGGAAGTGCCCAGTTAGTAAATACAGCTCTTGCAGATTTACAAATGTTTGCCTCATGGGATCCACAAAGAAGCGATGATTGGGACCAACAGAAAGTGGAAAGGGCTTCTCTATTGAGAATAAAAAGGTGAGAATTTAACATCTAGCTACAAAGCTATGTAACCCGTAAAGGTTACTTTTAGGAAGGCGAGGCATTATATCTGATAATTTGTGCAGTGACAACTCAGGGAATAATTTATCCAGTATGGCATCGCAATTTGCTACACAAAATGGTTGAATTGCTACACAAATACAATTTTGTATAACAGCTAGATTTTGTACATAAAAAGATAGGGTTTCTTACTATTTTACCATAAAATCTACCAAAAAACTCTGAATTGCTATGCAAAATTTGAACACTAAATTATTCCCTGCAACTTGCTGTTGCAGGACGAAATACAGTCCAACTGTATCTTCTGAAAGTGACCCATTTTGGTTGAAAAGTGTTTGTGAATAGATTTCTTTCTTTACAGTATGTTGAACTATTGAAATGATCTGATACTGTGACACAGGTACAGCAACACCAACCAGGTAGCAATCTTTCTTATGCAATATGCCATATGTTTAAAGTTTCATCAGGAAGCGTATTGACTCATCATGAAGACAAGAACCCTATGCCAGCATGGGAATGAACCACTGAGATTTGCTTCTCTTTTCTACTAGTGCCCAGTGATTAAAGAGACAGGTACAGTATGCTCTAATTGTCCAAGATGCAGTATATCATGCTTTTGAAGGAATCATGCTTTTGAAGGAAATGGAAGGAAATTGCTGTCCTGAGGGCGACGTTGTAGCCTGGCAAAACTAGTTGTCTTGCAGAAAATGTGGTAATCCCACTGATTTTTCAAATTCTGGATTTTATTCAGAAATGGTCAAATCACACACTGAACAGAGAAGATAGTTTGTAGGCCTACTGTATAGTTTAGTGATTTCAACTGTGCTTTATTGAAAATAAAAGCTTGAGAAAGATGTGTCAAATGATATTTCGTAAGGTTTAGCTGTTCCAAGCCTAGATTTTTGCTTTCAATTCATGGCTGAAGACAAGGCTGAAGACCAACTCATTTGTTGCGAGGAGTGTGGCATGTGGGCAGAGTTTCCAAATTCGGGATTGAAAGGGGTTACTTTTGAAGAGGCATCACAGGAGACTTTTGTTTTTGTTTGTCAAAAGTGTAACAGAATTAAAGAACTCGAAGGACTTTTGGCTGCTTCTGAAAACTCGAACGATTGGGTAACAGTTAGGTCAAAGGGGGGCAAAAACTCTATTGGGTCTGTAACCAAGCCATCAATTGAAGTTCATAATTCTTTTGCTGGACTTCCTTTGAGTGAGGTTATTGAAGAGTCTGAAAGTGAATTCAGGAGGGCTGAAATTGGTATTTCTGGAGGATTGTGGGAGGGTGAGAAAGCGAAAGGCAAGGTTTTGTGTGTGGGAGACTCGATAACAAGGTACAGGGATAGGGAATTCTGTAGGGGTGACAAAAGGAACAGGGTCTGGGTTTGCCTACCTGGGGCATGAATTGAGGACGTCTCAGCCGGAGTTAATTCGATTGTAGGTGATGAGGAAGCAGTAGCAGTACAGGTGGGTGCAAATAACCTGTCTTGTGATAGTCAAGTTGTGCTAAGATCGAAGTTCAGGGAATTGCTGTATAAGTTGAAGTCAACATGTAGCAAGGGTGTTATCTGTGGTATTCTCCCACGTTTTGACAGGAATGGGCATTGGGGCAAAATTAAGAGTTCGAATAAGTGGCTGCGGAATGAGTGCACTCTAGGGGGACACCTGTTTGTGGATACCTGGGCTACTTTTGTTAACAGAGGTGATTTGTTCTGTAAAGGTTTTCAGGTGGGTTTTCAAACTGCTTGTGGTGTGAACTAAGCTTCGGTGTTGGGAATAGTACTCCCTTCGTTATTGGTATTATCTATCGTTCACCAAATTCATGTGCCGATAATAATCAAAAGGTTGTTTGATACAGTAGCTTTAGAAAGGTCTCTTCCAAAAGGGCAGTGGTATTCGGGGATTTTAATTTCCCTGATATTGATTGGCATTCTCACTTAAGTGGATCACATGGAAGGGATTTCCTTGAGGTGGTGTCTGATGGGTTTTTCACCCAACATGTTCTCTTTCCTACTCGTGGGGCTAATTGTCTGGACTTAGTGTTTAGCACAGAGGATAATTTGGTTAGGAATGTTGTCACTTCTGGTAAAATAGGGTCTAGCGATCATGATCTTTTAAGCTTTGACCTTTGTTATAGCAGTAAACCCAACTGTAGTGGTAAGTTTGTTCTGGATTTCAGTAAGGCTGATTTTAAACAGATTAAAGAGCACCTTTCCATTGACTGGTCTGCTCGGTTGTCTCACTTAGGTCCTGAAGACGCTTGGAAAGTTTTTCGCGAGGTTGTTTTGGAGACTTCAAGTTTATGTATTCCACTCAAGAAAACTTCTCGTAATCATAGGCCAGTATGGATTTCTAGGGAGGTCCTCAGAGCAGCTAGGAAGAAGCATAAATGTTGGCGTCGCTATAGGGATAGTAGAAGTTCTTCAGACTACGTGGTTTATAAGAATCAGGAATGTCTTGTGAAGGATTTGGTTAGAGATACTAAGGCCAATTTTGAGAGGAAGTTAGCAAAGGAGGTTAAGATAAATCCTAAGTCATTTCATGCCTATGTTAGATCTAAACAGACAGTTAAAGAGGGTGTTGGGCCTCTTGAAGACATTAGGGGTACTTAAGTCAGTGACCACCGAGATATGGCAAATTTGTTGAATGATTATTTTGTTTCTGTTTTTACCAAGGAGTCTCCTCTAGTGGGAATTGGTGGTGACTCCAGCAGTTCAATTCACATGGATGATGTTGTTTTCTCTGAGGAACTGGTACGTAATAAACTTAGGAGTTTAAAGGCTAGCAAATCCCCTTGGCTGGACGGGATCCATCCTGCCATTTTGCACGATTGTTCTGATATTTTGTCCGTTCCTCTGTGTATTATTTTTCAGAAATGTCTGGACTCCGGCTTTGTTCCTGCTGACTGGAAGATTGCGAATGTAACCCCTATTTTCAAGAAAGGGAGTCAGAGCCTTCCTTGTAACTACAGGCCTGTTAGTTTAACCAGTGTTGTATGTAAAGTCATGGAGTCTGTGGTTAAGGATTGTATGCTTAAGTATCTTTTAGACAATGGTTTACTGCTTCTGTCTCAGCATGGGTTCCTGCCTAATAGGTCTTGCGTCTCTAATTTGCTTAGCTTTCTTGAAGATGTCTCTTTGTCTCTTGATTCGGGTCATTGTGTTGATGTCATTTACCTTGATTTTCAAAAGGCATTTGACAAAGTCCCATTAGGGAGACTTATGGTAAAATTGCATCAGTTAGGCATCCAGGGGAGATGTGCGGACTGGATCAAGTCTTGGCTTTTTGGTAGATCCCAGAGGGTTGTTGTAAATGGTAATTTCTCCTCTTGGAATGATGTCACAAGTGGAGTACCACAAGGTTCTGTTCTGGGCCCAATTCTTTTTCTAGTTTTTATAAATGATATTGATTGCTCTCTCTCATCCTGTATTAGTAAGTTTGCTGATGACACTAAGCTCTATAGGAATGTTAATGATGGAAAGGATGCTTCTCTGTTGCAGAGGGACTTAGATAGGCTAGTTACTTGGTCTCAGACTTGGCAAATGTCTTTCAATGCTGATAAATGCAAAGTTCTTCACTTTGGATCCAAGATTTTGGGTCATAACTAAGTATACCATGGCTGGTAGTGTTCTAGGTAATGTGACTTCTGAAAAAGACTTGGGTGTTGTCATTTCAAACGATTTGAAACCTTCTAGGCAGTGCGCAGCAGCTGCTGCTAGGACTAATAGGGTGCGTGGTTTAATCAAGTGGAATTTCAACAATTTCAGTAAAGATATTGTGCTAAATCTTTATAAGCAGTTGGTTATGCCACATCTTGATTATGCTGTGCAGGTATGGAACCCTTTTATGAAAAGGACAAGTTTATTTTAGAGCAGGTTCAGAGGAGGGCCACACGGCTTATTCACAATGTGCGTAATCTCCCTTATGAAGATAGGCTCAATTGTCTTGGACTTACTTCTCTCGAGTTAAGAAGGATTAGGTGGGATATGCTGCAGGTTTTCAAGTTCCTTTCTGGTTATGATTCTCTATCTAACTGTAACTACTTAGAGATTTGTGCTGATCCCCGTGTTCGTGGCCATAATAAGAAGCTGGTAAAATGTTTCTCTAGACTTGACATCAGAAAGTTCAGTTTCTCTCATAGGGTTGTCAATGAGTGGAACAAGCTCCCTGAGTGGGTTGTTAATTCCTCTTCAGTCAACTGCTTCAAGATTAACATTGACAAGTGTTACTGTGACAGTGGCAGGATCTGATTGTATTGGGTTTGTTTAGTCTTTGTTTGGATTAGGTGTTGGTTTTGGGTCTGTTCTATAGGGCATCTTATGGGGTTTTTACCCTCCTTTGCCCTTTAACTTGTTATGTTATGTTATGATTAGCACAAAGAAACTTACACAAATGTATCATTTGTATGGACATAAACTTCCAATGGAAGTACAGTTAATTGCATTATAGGCTATATTGTAGATTTGTATGTAAATGATCCATGATCGATACAAATTAATTTTTCTTTTCAGAGATATTATGAACATTTTTTCAGACCCTCCTCCTGGGATGTGTGTTGTGCCGGAAGAAGACATTACAAAGGTATTGTAGTCTACTCTTGAAGATAGCTGTTTATGTTGAAGTTGAAGTAGCTCCATGTGAGCTGTGTACAGTCAAAGCCTTGGCTTCAGGGAAAGTTCTCTGTAGCCTGTGGGTTTTACTGTACCTTTCTTCTGTACTAAGATGATGGCACTTCACACTCAGAGAACTGTGTTAGAGCATACACCTTTACTCAAGTTCCACAAATTTAGCAGGTTCTTTTAGGTATGATCTTAGTTTTCACTTCATGGTGCAAACCCAACTGGAAAATGACAAGTTGGAAGTTGACAAGGGCAGGCACAGTATGGGGAAAAGGAGGTAAGTTGCATAAAGATGATAATATGAGGGGGCAGGGTGGAACTAAATAGGGGTGGTTAGGTCACCTGTTTGAAACAATGAAGCTAGAGACACGATGGTGAACATAAACCAAACAAACAGAAGATTCTGAGCAATGTGGAGATACCTGCCAGTTATGTATTTGCCATAAGTCTCATTCATTTCTCTGCTACATTTCAGTGGCAGATGCTTGGTTAGATGCTAAAGCACTATAGCAATCACAGTCAAATTCACACTTTATATACTTAGTAATAATTATGATGTACTCTAGCAATAGGGTGGATCTGGTGGATCTTGGATAGCAATAACAATAGTATAGAATTTCTTGTAAGTCCTTCACACAAGAAGTCTGAAAGTGCTAAAAACTGCCAAACAGGGTGTACCAGGATAATATAAAAGGGGAGAGGACTTTCAAACTTTGTGAGATGTATTACTTTACGAACTACATCTGCAACACAAAGAGATATGGGAGGTATTTTCCCATGGACAATGTTGGGTGTTAATCATCCTTTAATGTGATTTTTTTTTTTGCATCTCAACATCAAGGTAAATGTACTGTACTTTTAAAGTTTTTAGTTGGCCATTGAGAATGTCCCAATTTCCAAAAGATACACAGGGAAAAAGTGGGCTCTGTGACCTAAAAGGCAGACCTCTGGATCCAAGCTTGAAGACGTTACTCTTTTGAGTGTGGACAGTAAGAAATACAGTATATCTGTTATGTATGGACAATCTTACAATGATATTGCTACAGTGTGAACAGTCTCAACTCTATGAAAGTGGAGGAAAACTGAGTGATATAATAAATGGAAGTATGATACATATTAGGAACACCAGTTTTCAACATCTTTTAAATTTCTGAAGAATTTTGATAAAATTATGATGGTTTTAAATGACAACAGTTACTGCAACTGCAGTAACCATAGTCCATAAATTTGAAAAATGACATACTGTGACATAGCATTATCATTAGCCTCTATATATCTTTATGAACATTATTTTGCATCATACTGTATAAAAAGGGGAAGTGAAAATTAGTATTTTGAAGACGCAGGAAGTTAAATGTTTTTGTTCTATTGTGTTTATACATTATTGTGAAATAAAAAGGAGATAATTTCAATGGATTTAGTCCTATGCATTGTAAGCAGGTTCCTGATAGCCCAAATTCTTTAAATTCTTTGTGTGTTTAATGACTTTTTGAGAAAAAATGCTGGCTTTTTTGCTGCAGAGGTGTGACTTTGACTTTAATACCAGTAGTTTTGTGGTTGTCTAGTTGAGACCCCAGGTCTTTGTGCACAATACAGTATGGGTATGTGTTAAGATAAGATGTGGAAGAATGCCTCCAAACATTGTACAACAAAATCTTATAGGCTAGTAGGATTTAACAACACACCAACACATGTGTTATATGGTGTCACCTAGATCAAAATGATACTTCAAGTTCACATTCAGTTTCAAATATATGGTTTAAAGTCACCTCCAATGGCAGGTAGGAGACATCGTGGATGTACATTAATTCTACAAAACACAACCCACAATGGGGACTCAATCATATAAACGCATCATGATCAAATTACTAAATGTCTTCCTTGCAGTTGTCTTAACACTAGTGAGCTGAAGAAGGCTATCTGCTTAAGTGCTGTTTCAATATCTATTTGCAGGGTTTACCTTTGCTTCTAGAGGTTATGAGGTTTTTCTATTCCCTGAGTAAAATGATGTCATCTTTGACACCAACTTGGAAGGAGAGCAATCACTTTCTCAATAGCTAGTACAGTGCAGGTGGCAATCTGGGAGAGCTGGGGGGGGGGGGGGGGAGACAGGGGATCATTACCCCTTCCCACCCCCCAATATTTGGAAAATAGCTCATTGACTGAATTTTTTACACAGTACATTTTGGAAAATGAGGCAATTCTGCCTCCCTCCCCCAGTATTGTGATCAAATTGCTGTCTTTTGTGGTAGCCTTACCACTGGAATGCAAAGGGGAACCCTGTACATTACTTGAAAGGGTCTCAAGAAGCAAAGTGGCCAAAAATGAGTGACCTGAAGTTCTGTGCTTCCAGTAGCTTAATAATTAGTGCCTGGTATGCATTAAGAACTTACATCATGAACATATTTCCTTCTTTCCAGGTTCATGCCCTAATCACTGGTCCATTTGATACCCCCTACGAAGGTGGATTCTTCCATTTTATGATTCGATTTCCTCCAGACTATCCGCACAAACCACCCCGTGTGAAGCTTCTAACCACAGGAGACTGTAAAGTGAGATTTAATCCCAACTTATACCATAGTGGGAAAGTTTGTCTCAGTATTCTAGGGTAAGAAGTACTTTCCAATATTAAAGTATACATGTGTGGAGTCTGTTGTTGAACTAAACTAATGTCATTGGTTTTATGGATGATAGATATAATGTAGTTATCAATCTACATGGCGGATGGGTTACTTATTAAACCCCGATATTATGTATGTCAACCCCAAAAGTATATTTAGCCTTATTACTATCAGTGAAGTGATCACAGTGGCCATTTGTGGTCACTCCTCATTTGTAATTTAGCTTGACTTACATGCTGCAAACACTACTGTAAGTTCATGTGGCTGTATTTTTGTCTCTGAAATGGCAAATTTACTGTTACAAGATCAGTGTAATACATAACAATGACATATAAAATGATGAGGCTTTACAGTTAGGAGGTTGCTGAAGTTAGCTCAAAGTAATGAAGTGACATTGACTTGAATGGTTTTTACCTCTGGAGTAATCCTAGCTCTTCATTAAAAGATTATTCAATGCTCAATTTTGAAGTCACTTGATGGGTTACAAGTCTTGCAAACATGTACTCCATACTTGTGGTCACTATAAACAGACATAAATAACCTGGGTAGAATCACTAGAATGGATTCAATGTTAGTCTCCCCCCCACCCTTAATCATTGGTCGTATGGTAATCTTTTCCTTTACTTAACCTCTGTTTATTACAGAACATGGCAAGGCCCTGCCTGGACACCAGCACAATGTCTCTCTAGTGTACTTATATCCATTCAGTCACTTATGAATGATAAACCCTACCACAATGAACCTGGCTTTGAATTGGTATGTTTAATGTAACCTCTTTACTTGACCATGTGATAAAAGATAAATATTATTTACAGATTTGTGCAAAAGTATGGTGCAAAATGAATGTGCAAAATGAATCTCAAAGGCGTATTGATGTGAAAATGCAAAGTTCAGCATTTAGTGTAAAATGCATGGAAAACCTGGAAAGTATATATATTTTCCCTTCAAAATCCATTAAAAATTGACCAAACTAGAGAAAAATTTCAGTTTTGCATTTTTATTGGAAATAAACATGAGCTGAATGTGCACATTTTTGATATTGACAGAGGACCCAGCCAAACATGACTAATTTCATTTTTGGTTTTGCAACCTGTTTTAAAGACAAGCTGTAACATTAGTTTTCCTGAGGGCTTTATTTTGCAAGTTAAAATTATGTCATTAAAAGATATAATTCCTATCACTTACCAAACCATAAAGCACAGTATCTGATAAGTTTTTAACAGTTATTAATATTAGCTTAGGTTAGATGGAGTTTTACAGCCCAGTTTCCAACCAACTGGTTCAAGTTGAGCTGGCGCAGGCGTAATTTCCTTTTGTGGCTCACTGGGATGTTTTCCCTACTCCATTGCTTATGCTGAGAACCAAGCACAGTGGCAGAATGGTCGGTTTTCAAAGTCTTTGGTATGACTCAGCCAGGACCCAAACTCCTGACCTCCCGATATTAATGAAGGGTTTGCAAAAGAAATGTCAACACTGTGCAGCACACGTCACGGTTATTTTTTTGCATAGGCAACAAGTTACTCCAGAAACGTTCAATTTTGGAGAGACCCAGCCTGAGAATGGTAGAGGATATTGAAACAATTCCAACAGATCTTTCCCTGGAAAAACTTGTCCTTTCACTGCAAAGTACAATCAGGTACTTGGCCAGCATGGCACTATAAGGCTGAAGTTATGATGAGACGTTTAAGCTCTTTACTTGCTGTATAAGTTTTTCCTGTGGCATAAAACTATTTTTATTTAAGGTTTTGTATTTTAAAATGTACATGCACAATGGCCCTGTTGTGACTCCTTGCTGGGTCCTACGAAAGACTTTAAAAGAAAAAAGGAACCTACTACCATTGTGCTTGGTGCTCAGCATTTAGAACTGGAGTAGAAAAAACTGGAAAAATGGCAGTGGTGAGTAGAATCTGGTCAAAATTGATTTGATAAAAAGCTGACTATAGAATAAACACAAATAAATTAGAATTATGGAAAAGACTCCTTTTTTTTTTAGTAAATTGGTTTTGTTCATTTTCAGTTCTCGTTTTAGTGGTTTAGATTTTCTGAACTTAAATCTTTAAAGGCATGTTCTGGTGGATTTTCACCTCTGTCTTGTATAAAAAACAAAAATATTCCACACTTTGCCCTTCAAACCCTACCAAAATACCACTTTCCTAACTCAAGATATACCACTTTAAAGATTGATTATGTTTGCTAAAAAATACCCCTGCTTTTCAACAAAGCCACAAAAATTTATGAAATGTGGGCACATTGCTTCAAATTCCTTTTGTTTTTCTTTATAATTGAATGTCCTGTTTGTCCTTGAAATTTGATACTGTTGAATATCTTTTCCTGTAGATCTAGCATTACCTTTCTTCATACATAGAGTACAACCAATAATGTTGCTTAATATTGCCTACAGCTGCATCATAATTACAAATAAATTGAATGCAATGTGAAATTAATGTGCCACGATGACATCAGGTATTTCCGATGATGCATCAAATGCGGAAATTTTTCTGCTTATCTTGGAGTTAACAAATTTTGTCTCTAGAATATGCCTTTAATATAGTACAATCTTAAAATGGACAATATAATACTAGGGCTCACAATAATCTTGAAAAAGGACTCAGCCAAAATGAATAATTTGGCCATACTGTAGGTCAATGTTATATCCTCGGATATTTCTAAGGGGCACCACAACCATCAGTATTAAAAGACCTGCCAGCTATTTCTTCTGGTCCATTCAAGTATTTCAATCCCTGTGGTACTGAAGTTACGTCACGGCAAGTTGAAAGGATTAAATTTGTTTTGAATGTTTACTTCTCAGTCAAGATAAATATGTATTTTTATTTGAAGCTATACCTATGTTTGTTATGACAGGAAAAACATACAGGAGACAGTGAGAGGTACAATGAATGCATTAGACATGAAACTCTACGTGTAGCTGTTTGCCAGATGATGGAGAACCCTAACCCTGTCATGCCAGCATCTTTACGGTAAGGTGAAAGCTAAGCAAAAACGAAATTTTTGGGCCATGAGTTTAAGATTTTCCACATGTGTGCTACAAATCACATTCCTTAGGAAGTATAAAAATGTGGTAGGTGTGCTGTTTAATTAAACTTGAATAGATTCATCAGAGCTCCTATTCTTTATTTACTGATGCAAATCAATAACATTTAACAATGAAGTTTCTATAACTGGTACAGCTAGTGATTGTGTTTTTTTCAAATTGGCAGTCAGAATTACACCTCTCAGGTGCTACATACCCACTGTAGTTATTATGAGGCATATCTTAGTTCAGTTTGAATTAGTTCCTCATGGTTTTAGCAATGATGAAAGAGAAACATGCATTAATGATTGTGTCTTTATGTTTAAAGTGTATGTAAGTTTGTGTCACCATACTCATGAACAAACATGACAAGTCAAGAGGGGGAAATTTCAGACCTCAGTTTGAGAGTTAGAAGCCATTTGCTTGTGACAGAAGTGAAAGGTCATTTGACATCACCAGAGGGAAAATTCTGAAAAAGTACAATATCTCAATAAATTAAGCATGGGTCTTTAGTTGCTTGCATTAGCAATTAAGGAACCCATGTTGTCAGGTTGGCATTAATGTGCATGTTTCTGTGAAGCTAGCTTCAGTATGCTGTAAAAAGGCAAAGTTGGACTGAAGTGAAACATGGTATATAGAACATCCTTAGTGAGAAGGTATGACCTACAGTAGCTTTCTCAGTTGAAGTACAAGGTCAGTTGGGGGTCATCAAGGATCACATATTGATATGCTTTTATAGACAGAGTTCCTCCATGTAGGAAGCGTGGATGGGTTTCATATTTTCCATTTCCATACATTATAGGGCGAAGATAAATTCTGTCATTTTTGGTGGTGGTCAAGGGTCACTTGGGGTCAGCAGAGGTCAAACATGGAAAATCTTGTAAACACAACACCTCTATGTAGGAAGCTTGCATAGAATTCATAAATTGTAGATATGTGGAAGTGTTTTTGATGGAGGTCAATGGTTATCTGGGGTCATTGGGTCAAACACTATTGACAAGATATATCTCCAGACTATAAACTTGTTGGATGGATGCAAGCAACATTCAGTGTCAACACCTTTGAATATCACGTAGGAGTCACCAGAGCAACAGGCAAACTTAACATTATTAGTTAAAATTTGTCTGTACGCTAATGGATAAATGGCTCATTTATTTAAATCCATTCAGTTAAGGAACTTCAGTGCCCATGAGGCTCTTGTTCATTCTTGGCATGTAGATGCATGGGCCCATATTGCTCTTTGTTTTGGTGGTTGGGGGGGGGGGGGAGGGATTAAGTGCCGTACCATTTTGTTTTTGGTGAAGGTCAATCTGTTTCACCAGAGGTCATATTTTGAAAACCTCTCAACATTGGAAACTCCAATACTTTTCTATCATTAGCATGTGTAGTAGGTGCAGTGTAAAGAGAGTAAGTTGGATCCATGATGTGTTTTCGGTAAAGTTGCTCACTATTGCAGGAATTCAGATATTTATCAGTTATTTAAATCTTAGAGGTTCTACAGTGTCATGTTCTGCTGCAAGTTGACATCTAGTGAAACAAAAGTTCTTACAGATCTCAGTACTTTTATTGTATTCTGTTGGAATTTGATTTCATAGGCAAACAGTTACCTCTTCTGGAGTGAGAGACTTTCTGCAAAAACTATGGATTTGCTGTTAGGCCTTTGACTTCTCAGTTGTCAGGATTTCTTGGATCAGATGTCTGTATCATTCCTCGGTATCCACAGATAAACCAATGAACCTTCACTATGTTAGAATATTGCATATGCTTAGTTGTGCAGACAGGAAAGTGAGAAACTTGTGGGTTTAGCAAGTCACTCAGTTGTGGTAAAAATTTGGGGCTCCACTTGGAAAGGGACTCCAGATTTCCTTGGTAAAACTGCAATTTCTTTTAGCTCATGACAGTATACACAGCAGAGATTATGCCAGAAACACAAAGGGGATGGGATTATCTACTGCTAAACCCCAAGTTCAAATTGACGCTGTCCTAGGATAAAAGTTGTGAGTGGGCTCAGGAGGATAGAAGCTTGCTTCATGGCCCTGTAAGATGCAATTTGAAGGGTTTTAAAGGCATTTTATTTGTGTAAATTCAAACATTGCTGTAAAAGGGTCCTCTTTTTCAATCAAAACTGAATTGTGAAATGTTTCCCAAAAGGATAATAAAAGGCATATTTCCGGACACAAAATTTATTAACTTCTAGATATGCAGGAAAATTTTCTTTTTTAGGAGGCGAAAACTTCATCTTAATAGCATATATAGCGTTCGGAAGGTACAAATTTATAAAGTTATGCAACTTATTTCTTTTGATTTGGTGCATCATGTAAATCTGTGATGTCTTCACGACACATGAATTTGACATTACATTCAATTTATTCATAAATTTAAAGCCGCTGCAGGAAATATTAACCAACAGTGGTGGTTGTACTCAACATGGTAATGCTTGATCTACTACAGACAAAGATATTTAAACATTCCCACAGGATAAAATTCTAAGGACAAAAGGACTTTAACTTATATAGAAAGACAAAACTAATGAGAAACAATGTGCCCACATTACAACACTTTTTGTGGCTTTGTTCAAGAGCAGGGGTATTTTTCAACAAAAGTTACCAATCTTTAAAATGAGATATGTTAGGTTAGGAAAAGGAATTGCAACAGGGTTTCAAGGACACGGTGTGGAATATTTTCTGTTTCTCTCTCTCTCGCTCTCATTTTCTTTATACAAAACCCCAGTGAAAAGCTGCCAGAAGTCCTTTAAATAACTGTGGAGGGAATGATACCTTCCCCCAAAGTGCTAACGCATATGCCTATCTTCTGTGAGCTTTTTCTTGGCTTCCATACGTTCTTAATCTTATTTGAAACTTGCTAGATACCTGTTATGTAACTCAAAGTCCAGTGAAGGGTAGAAATATTTTAATGGAGGTAAAAAGATTTTCTCTTGTCAAAAGTTGATGTTCGTCAAAGTTTACACTATGAAGTAAAAATCTGTTATCATAATATGCATTCAAACAGAATAAAAAGTGTTCGAGGTTTTTCTTCAATTGTAAACAATACTATTTTTCTAGAAACAGAGCACACAACTGCCCTTGTTATAAATGGTCTCGTCTGGCTGAGTCATCAAAACCAATTTTCTATAAAGTCGGTCTTTGGCTTTAGTCAGTGAACAATTATGTAGTCGTGGAGTACTTGTGCACTGATGTAAAGAAAGTGGATGAGCCTTAGTGTTGCGTTGTTTTGGGCCAATCACATCTTGAAGGCTAGGGGGTAGTACGTTAAGAAAGGAGATTCAGGAAAGAAGACTCGAACAAGCTTTAAAGTTGACTAATGTTTATTCTAAGTCAGAGAGAAATCCCTTTCTCTGATTGATCAAAGAGCTGCCAGGATAGACTTTATTTAACACTGTCACATGTTGAGTATGAATTGATTCTAATCTATACTTAAGTTTCCTTCCTTTCTGTTTAGCTGTATATTTCCAACTCTCTCCAGGAAGGGAGTTAACTAAAAGTGCTAACGTGGTTTCCAGACAGAGCTGTCTGCAAAATATGGGATGGGGAATCCTGATTGGACTAAGTCATGCACATGCCTAACAGATGACCAATGAGAAAAGTTTGCAAGTAGGACGCCGACTGGTGACCTCTATTTCTGTATTTGGGGAAGACACTGACTATGTCACTGGATGGACTTCATCAAAACTATAAGTGTCAAGAATCTGACAGGACATTGAATTTATTGTGTGGGGACGTCCACATGATGGGGCTGAGCTGTCAGCACCTGTCTGCTTGAATTTCCAAAGTAACCTCCCCGAAGTAGAATGTCAAGGGGAGGTATTTAAGTGCATGGCAATTAGCCTTATTGTTTGACATTAGTATACGAAAATACTAAAATGCACGATCCTTCACATGTTTTGCAAAAGTCTTGGCTTCATGAGTCCAAAGGTTTTCCCTTTTGGGAAACCAAAAAGGAACCCAGATATTGGCAATTTTTAAATTTTTTTATGGAACTGGAAGGAGGAAAGGGGGGGGAGATTTTACAAACCTTCTTTTAGAAACTTGGACTTTTGTAAAGGGGGGGGGGGGGACAAATTCTCTCCTTTCCTCCTTCTGCTGAAAAAAATGCACAGTATACACAATATACTGGTTGGAAGTGTTGGAGTGTTGCATCCACCAGTCTGCCTGTCTAATTCCAAAGTTATTTTTTCAAATACAAATGAAGATGTTCTGAACTTGCAGTAGGGTACCCAAGAATTGATTTTGAAATGTCAGCCTTAGACTAGTTTCTCTCATTTCCTGCCTGCTGTTCTTGTTCCTACTATATTTCTGAGGTCACTTACACAAATATCAACATTTGTCGTAATTACATGACAGTGCAGTTTGTGTGCACAAATTGGTAAAAAATTCTGCCATGTACTGCAGGTTTAGATTTTATTTTTAACTTGATCAAGTGCCCATAAACCAGGAATGAAGGAGCATATCACTCTGTAAGGCACCATTTATAGCATTTATACTGTATGGTGGAAATCATTATGAATTTTGCTTTCCTGTATGTTTTTGTAGCACAGCAATGGAAAACCTGTTCCCAGATAACTTTGATTCATATATGAACACCATCGAAGAAAAAATACACTTAGATGGTCAGCAGATGTTGGTATGTATAAATGGGCTTCCTCTTTCTAAAGAAACTTTTTACCTGGTGGTGTTAAAGCCAATGTTTTATATACATGTCACCCCAACTTAGGTGAAAAGACTTCCCATGCAATAGTGGAAAAAAAGGAAAAAGTCTGCCATCTTATCATGGTCTTGAAAATCCTTAAAATTTGGGTGTTTGGTCTGGGAAAATTACCATTTGGTCATGAAATTTGAAACTGCTTCCAATGATTAAGCCAGATCACGTCTTTAATGCAACACTCTCAATGTGGAGAGAGATCTTAAATGTGATTATTAGGGGAGACATCCCCCTCTAATTTGGAAAAAAAATAACATAGTAGAGGTACCTTTGTGGAAATAATGCAATATTTGACCCCTGACCTTGAAAATTAGGTGAGCCTACAACCTGTACAGTAATTACTGATTCTTGCAAAGCTCAGTCATAGTTAGCTGAATTACTAAATTTACACTTTTGGTCGTTGAGATCATTTTAAATTTCCATCCATGCTGAGCAGATATGTAAAAATGAAAGCCTGCTTTGCATGAAATGGTTTCTTGCTCAAGTTCTAAATATTACTGTATCATTTTAGTCCTCAGAAAGTCACAAATTTCAGCATTTTAAAAGGGTTGGGATCCTACTTTTATTCTGTGAATGAAGGTATTAATGTTAAAATGTGTGCAACCTTCAGTGAGATTTTGTACCTATGTGTATATTAATTTCAGGCAGGTTTGTCAAGTTTCATTTGTTTACTTTGTTTGCTGTTTCTGTCAGTAATTAATAGTTTCTTTCGTTCATCTTATTTTGCCCTCCTGTGCAATTTGTAGATTGGAGAGACCTTGCTCTGGAAAATATATCATTGCCACTGGCAGTAGACCTAACTCTAAGGCAGAGACATTTATGTAACAGGCAGTTATTGCCAACAAGTCACTTACGTATTTCCTGTGCCCAACTACACAAACTACCCAGTTACAGGGTGTGAATTTAGGGATTTTCATTCGTAGTCCAAAGGACTACCTACTTGTGAACATTTCATACAATTTGGTGGTCCTCCATCATTGTTGGTCGTCATTCAAAACTCAGGATAAAAAACAAGTGATTGAATAAATTTTGCTTGAACTTTGTTTCAGACAGTAATGAAGGTATGTTCATTAAAACATGTCCCAGTAAATTTAATTATGACCTAAGGACCACTAGTAAACCACTAAGATTTCTTGCACAAAAGTTAGTCCAAGTTTGGAAAGCAGCGGTAAATATCTTTAGGACTGTGCGGAGTGCATACATGTGTGGTATGTTTTTTGTGGTTGACTGACTCAGGATATACTTGCTTCATAAAGCATGATGCAAGTTGGTCACTGAACAAGTGCCATACGTAGTGCATGTACTTGCCAGTCAATTAACTGCCTCCGTACCAAAACAATCCTGCCGATTGAAAGTTCTATTGTTATCCTAGCTTGTCCTAACTCTATCATTATCGCGGATTCTTTCATTCCATATCATAATTGTTGCTATTTTGTAGTACATTTATAGAGATGAGCCCCATTTGGCTGTATTTTCGCAACAAACAGTTGCATGCTGAAATATAAGCGAAAATCTATATATTGTATTTTTACTGATACCAATAACAAAAATACTGAGAAAAAAAATATTCCGTAAGCACAAACTGGTTTTGTTACCATTGCAAAATTATAGTTATAACACTACTGCACCTTAAACTTATTTTGAAGTAAGTCTGCATGTTTCCATTACTTTGTCTCTGGGAAAAAAATTTATGTGTTTCTGACGAAATGTAATCAATCATGATGTATTTGATATAAATCACCTGCCAGCTAAAAACCCCCTTCATAAGAAGCACATTCCGTTACCTATTATTGTACAATAGGCAACATTAAGACCTTCAGGAACATACCTAACATGCATAGTTGCTGGGCTAAAGAAACTGCAAAATTTGAACCAAAATACCATGTCAGCAAATTACGTAAGGCATAGAAAATGATAAGACCCTTATCCCTTATCCCTTACACAGCTCTGATCGGTCACACTTACCTTACCCATGCCTTTTTACTTCACGGAGATGAAAGACCGTATTGTGTACCCTGTGACTCTGATCTCACCGTCAGTCACATTCCTCCCAGTCTCATTCCTTGCTATCCTTTTAGTAGAAATTGACCACCTGTTCTGTCTTTTTGGTTTCGATGATAAGAGAAACCTATGCATTCATGATGGCGTATGTGTGTATGTATGGATGTATGTGTGTGTGTATGTGTGTGTGTATGTGTGTGTGTTTGTGACACTTTGCTCGTTAACACGATATCTCCAACAGTTTTCAAACTTGGTACACAGATGCCCCTTATTGAGAGGAAGAACCCTATTGTTTTTGGCAGAGGTCAAAGGTTATATGGAGTCACCAGGGGTCAAAGTCTGGAAATCTTGTTAAGACGATATCTCAAGTTTGGAAGCTTGGATAGATTTCATATTTGGTATGTGGATGCGTTATAGTCAGTAGATAGTCCCTATTGTTTTTGGCGGAGGTCAAAGGTCATATGGGGTCACCAGGGATCAAAGTCTGAAAATCTTGTTAAGACGATATCTCAAGTTTGGAAGCTTGGATAGATTTCATATTTGGTATGTGGATGCGTTATAGTCAGTAGATAGTCCCTATTGTTTTTGGCGGAGGTCAAAGGTCATCTGGGGTCACCGGGGGTCAAAGTCTGAAAACCTTGTTAAAGCAATATCTCAAGGTAGGAAACTTGGATAGATTTCATATTTGGTATGTGGATGCGTTATAGTCAGTAGATGGTCCCTATTTTTTTGGGGCGGAGGTCAAAGGTCATCTGGGGTCACCGGGGGTCAAAGTCTGAAAACCTTGTTAAATCAAAATCTCAAGGTAGGAAGCTTGGATAGACTTCATATTTGGTATGTGGATGTGTTATAGTCAGTAGATGGTCCCTATTGTTTTTGGCGGAGGTCAAAGGTCATCTGGGGTCACCGGGGGTCAAAGTCTGAAAATCTTGTTAACACGATACCTCATGGTAGGAAACTTGGATAGATTTCATATTTGGTATTAGGGCTGTCAGCGATTAGCCATTAATCGCCAGCCAAGTAATCGTTTAGTGAAATGGTACATGCGATTAATCGCATCTCATGCCCTTGGACTCTGACTTGCGTTAAGTAAACAAGGTATAGTCCTTCTTCACAAGTTTAGCTGCCTTGACAAAGCAATCGATGTCTACAGTATGAACAACAAGCTCAAAAATTGCACAGAGCTATGACATTCACCTTTTATCCACCCAACCCCCTGTAGTTTACATGTGATTGTGTGCGGTGTCATGGGGGACGTTTTAATCAGTGAACCCCAAACATGGAACCTGTTGTGACAGGCTTTACTTCAACACCACCAATACATTTGTAATGAACAAAATTTACAATGAAATTTGAAAGCACTAAACGTATGCATACACCACAGTGTCTTTTAAGTGCCCTGTGCGCCATTGTGCACTTCACCGTAATAGTTCAATTTCAACAGCCACTTGTCAATTCGCTACTAGCGTACGTCTCCCAAAATTTCAACTTGAAATTGACATATTTCAAAAAATTACAAGTTCAGCTTTCTAACCATGTTATTCCTGTCCTTGTATCACGTAGGAGTGTTTGTAAGTCATGAACTGAAAAAGTTTCAAAAATGTTTCCATCGCTGTTTATCAAGCACAACAGCGTGCATAACAGCAGTTGCACACGTTAGCAGCCGGCTGAAAATCGTTTATATGCCGCTGCTTCGTGCTATACATCGAACGAACTTCTGTTGCGAAGAATCGTACTCACTGATTGGCTGCTTGCGTTTAATTAATGAAGCGGCTTCTTTAAAAGTTTGGGGATTCCCCGCTTCGAACGTAATTATTGAGGGAGGGTGTCATGTTATTGCCAATTGAAGTACACCCATTCTCTAAGCGCTTTTAACGATACACGTAGACTTGGCCAAGTCTCTCGTGAGTGTTCCCCGGGGAGCTGACAACACCCAGTGCTTCAGCACAGTACAGCATACCGTATTTGCCTTTTTCTAATATGCCCTCTATCGGTCTATAAAGGTATCGCTTCTCAACGAGAGACTTGGGACAATTGGTTTCTATGACGTCATAATTTTTATGTTATTCCTTTACTTTATTCATCCCTCATTAAGATGAATAATATGTAGTAGTTTCTCAATATCTAGTCCAATCAAAGTTGGCAGTCTGTAAATCGTGATATGAATAAACATACATTAGGTCACATGACCTTGTCATTCATATATCTGTCAGCCAGCAGTGCTAGCAGTCGACAAATGTAGAGCCCTTACCGTTCCGATGAAGCTACTATTTTCTTTGCAATAACATCTGAAATTATTCCCAAAGACATTCGCAGGGGTTTAGAAAGAGTCATTATTAATGTATGGGGGGCACCAAGAAGACGTCGCAGTTTGATTACCGGCAGGATTTAAGAAGTAAATTCATCGATCGACCACCTTTAGCGGTTGAGTTACACAAAGCGCAGAGAAGGCAATGACGCTTACAGTATAGGTATATAGGCCTACTACGAGATCTAACAATAACGTTACTTCGTAAACACTGCATAGACAATGTGTGAGTTAGAAAATATTCTATCAAGTGGGCTGTTGACGTGTGTAACGTTAACGTTAGTGCTCTGCAATAACAATGAAGTTTGACCGTGTTGGACATATGCAAGTGTAGCAGAGGAATTTCACAACTTTATAACTTTTGATTAATAAATATGATGAGCCACTGTTCAGCATAGAAGACGGCAAGGGGAACTACTGGGAGTCTGCAAATTGAAGAAGACATATCCGGCATGCTGGTATAATTGAGGTAAACTAATGCACTTCGGCTGCTTACCAATTGCAACCTTGACCCCAGCCTAGTCTCCTAGACCCAGGGGTGGGATTTGACTGGGGACGGATTTCACAGTCATTCTGTCCCCACCCGGCCGAGACTTGAGGGTGTGCAAGGATTTCACTCCATCAGTCTGGATCCGAAGGCCGGGGTAATCTGGCAGGTCTTTTTCTGGTGATATGCATAGTGCCTATAGGCTAGCTGACAGTGGGGACTTGGCAGTGGATTTACCCTCGCTCATTGTATACCCAACCCGACTTGGATATGGCCAGGCTCTGTGTGGGGATTTAAAAATTTCAAAAATAAAGTTCGCGGGCAAGACCCGACCATCCCCAGGTCTAGGAAGTGTCAGTGTTGCAATTGATAAGTGCATAAATCTTCATGACATTGCAAGATTATTGCAGCCAGGCCCTTTTAGTTGACAGCTATAGGCACCACAACATACAGGACTTGGGGCATTGGTAGCTGCATAGGTCAAAATCAATTGTCCCAGACCCATGAATAAGGTAAAAGGCATTTTCTACTTGGCCTTGCATAATTCAGGTTGCCCAATTCTACCCAGGGGTTTCATTATAACAATTCTTCAAACTTGCTTACAACTTTGCTCAGGCTTTTACTTAGTCAGAGAGTTGCATGCATACATTTTAGAGGAACCCTGCTGAAGGGACTAGTTTTGCTTCCTAACAAAATAATTGCTTTATACAAGCTAGGTGTAACACTGTGCTACTGTACAAGGGATTGTCAATCCTGCAGAAAACCAGGAAATTAAAGGGACAATCCTCGCACCCCAAACTACACTTCTAGTATATAGGGTAACAGAAACTCTCAATTGGCTCAGCTTTTTGATTAACTGCTAATTCAAACAATGCAGAGTACCAAAACTTCTTTTTTCTAAAAGTCCCCACGACTCTCTGGCGAAGAGCCAAGGGGCGAAAACCAAACGATTACTCCTGGAGGAATTCTGCTCCCTTAAGGAGCTTAACGTCCCAAATGGACAAGTACGCCCTCCAAAGGGCAAACACTGAGTGGTCCTGCGCTAGACTGGCTGAATAGAACAGAAGCCACAACCTGGATGCAGTTTAACAGAGTACCAAAACTTATATTACACAGCACGAACCGTTGATTATGCACATCGAGCTTTCTTTTCCCCCTGAAGCAATAAAATGAGATTGTGTCTGGATGAGGGTGAATTTTAGACAATTGTGGGAGGGGCTTAATTAAGAAGGTTACAGTAAAAGAATTGGTACTGTTTGGGATGAGAAAATTGGGCCTTTAATTACCCAGGCACTGAAAGATCACTTGACAAGTTTTATGAAATGTACAACTGCTAATTTTTAGCCCTAGCATAATTTTCAGTAAATGAGCATTCATATGTAGACCTACTGCCTATATTTTGTAACTTCAGGAACAGCTACAGTAGAGTAAATTGCACTGGTTGTGTTTTTTATGAATGTGAATATCTACACAAAGAATATGGTACAACTTGAAGACTATATAAGACTTTGATACCATAAATTCGAGGTAGCCCAGGCTAAATGTGTGTTATTTTCTTGTACGAATCTGAGGAAAAAAAGTAGGTCATCAGACTACATGCTAGCGTGCTTGTGCTGCAGCACTGCATGTTTCATCGTGCAGTGTTTCCATCATGTTTCCTTGGTGGAATATTTGCTTCAAGTGTGAATGGTATGAACTTTTTAAAGTGTTCTTAATTTTCCTTCATTTTTCTTTTACACAGAACTTGAGCCATTGGAGTAAGTGGGACTGTACATACTGCAAAGCCACTGTACCATCTTTGGCAGATCAGCAGGCAACCAGGCCATGCAGTACTATTAAACATTTAACACCAAGCTTAGCACGGTATATGGAGTATATTAGGCATGGAATGTATAGTGTATGTGTTGAAAACCTACAGTATCTTGACTCCAATTTTACATGGAATGAGTGGTTACATGAACTATGTAAATAAAATCTTTGGCCTGGAAAATATTTCATTGCAATTTTTGGAAAGCGAGATAGACTGCACTTGACAATCATCTGATACCAGTACCAGTACAACCAGTTGGTGCAACTGTGGTGTTTAATTAGAGAACAGTCTGAAATTATCATTGACTGTCGTGATTGGTTTATGCACTTGTCCTCCAAAGCAATAACTGGTACATATAGAGTTACATTTTAAACAGGGACCTACCAATTGAACATTAAAGAAAATATTTTTCAACTGCTGTAGTAGAAAAACAAGGACTACTGTAGTTGTTCACAGAAGAGATGCTTTCAACAATCAGTATGATTTAGTTAATTTTGTTGATTTTTTAATTTTGCTTAATAAAGTAAGCTGCATGGGTACAATGAGTACAAATTCTTTATTAATAGAGGTGGTGTGATGTAATGCATGATGATTTCAACAACTGTAGAAGTCTTATAGTAGTATACAGCTTCCTGAGATTGAGAAATTGAGAAATGTTTCCAGTTTTATTGAGCTTATTGAGACCTGCACTGTTTACATACAAATGTGGTATGATGATAGCAACTCACTGGTTTAAGGAGCATTTTTGTGGAGGGTTGGGGGAGAAAGTATAGGGGGAGCTAAGTGCAAATTATGGGATATTTTCTCAGCGCTCTTGTACAGTATGATGTATACACAGCATGTCCTTACCACTACTAGCCTCTGCAATATTTTTGTGTACTTGGATTTTTTGTGTGTTTGTGGGTAAGGTGATGGAAAAGAATCTGGAAAGTGTTGCACAAATGTGACAAGTGGAGAGACACTTTATACATTACCATCTGTAACTGAGCATCATTCTGACATGTGTCTGGGTGATCACTTCGGATTAGCAATAATCCCATCATCACAGGTAAGTTAATTGGAGGATTACAACTACTGTAAAGCATAGCACATGCAGCCTTGTTACAAATCATTGCAGGTAAGTACCTGTAGAACTTGCATTACTTCAGTCTAGTTCTACATTCCATAACCTCTTGAGACAGTGTAAACTCAGGCAAAGACTTACAAGTGGCAGGCTTATGCAAATGGTTTCAGGGACAACTTAGTTTTTTAAGGGGTGAGGTGTGAGGGGGGTGGGTAGAGACCTAGGTCTCCATAAAACTGCAACCAGACAGGCCATGCAGATAGAGTGTTTAATTTAAGTGATGTAAGGTTACAGGTGGGATTTAAAATTATGAATTGCTTCTCTGAGACAAGATATTTTTGTCCTTCATGGTCCTGGGAAGGTAAAGGCCTACCTTCAGGCCTCGATTTTCAGAAAAATTTGTGGTTGTCCTTGGGCAACCAATTCCATATTTTTAGTTGTCCTAAAGAAAATTTGGCTGTCCAAAACATTTTGTGTCCAAAACATTTTTTGACCAATTACAGCACAAAACAGTAATTGCATTTATGTATAATTGGTCTGGAAGAATGAAATGATAAAATTTTTGCAAGACAAAGGCACTTGAAGTGTGAAACTATGATGGAAAATTTTGCAAGGAGTTGATCAGTCAGCATGTACAACATACTTCTTCATTCAGATAAAAGCAAGCTGCTGGAATATAATTCTTCCACCTTTTGGTTGTCCCTATGGAACTTAAGTTGTCCCGGACAATCGCACAACCAATAAAATCGAGCCGTGCCTCCCACAAGATACATAATCTGAGAGATTTGCAAAATACCCATGTTAATCTCTCTCTTTCTCTCTGAGCTTGGATCACTGTTTCAGTAGGCTATGCATGTCTTGTCTTATGCTACTTATCATTGTTTGAGACTGGCAGCAATCAGTAAAAGGAGGAATAAAAATTATCAGATTCAAATTAAACACATGTTTATATTGAATTAAGTGTCATACCTAGTTAGTGCTGCTGGCTGTATGAAAGAATCACTGTGGTGAATACTCTACAAGATGGCTGGCTATTTCTACCTTATCACATAGGGTATATTGTTCCCATGTCTCATAAATCCCACTTTCATATATTCCATCTCATTTTGGTCCCCTGTCTCAAAAGTCCCATGTCTCACTCACTGCTCCCCAACCAATCAACTCATTGGGATTATAGGGGTTTGGGTTAGAGATATGGTTATTGGGCATGCACTTAAAAATATGAGGGCAACAATGCCACGGGTAACCAATGCATATTACAGGTAACAAAACTATATTAGATTAACAAGGCCACCATGTGGGTAGCTCACAGGTAGGGATATTAATTGGGCAGCTGACCCATATTCTCCCCATGTATCAGTTGTTTGCCCCAGAGCTCTCTCATATCAGTGAAGTGGGCTATCATAAAAAGGCCACTTATTAATCCCAGGTGAAATTGGCCCACATGAAAAGAGTTAACACCCATTGGTGCAGCTGCAGAGGAGCCAACCTAGGCATGCATTATTTGTCCCCCTTCCCAAGATTTTGGCCTGTGTCCCTCCCCAACTTAGGTCAGTTAAGAATTGAGTACACAGAAAAAAATAAATAATATACCTCTCCAGATGTAATTTTTCATACTGAGAAATATCCTTGCAAGCTTTTGGGTTTTCGCCCCCTGAACATGCCTACCTCCAGCCTGAATGGGAATGAATGCTTTGGGATCTGTATTCTGTTTGGAGCTGCGTCCAAAATTTTTGCCCCCAACTTTATCCTGTGCCCTTTATTTGTCCCCACACCATCCAGTTTTGACAGTCTGGCACCACCGCTGCCAGTGCATGGCATAGCCCCTGGGGGGGGGGGGGGTCAGAACCTTGCAATGCAAAAAACACCTAAAATAGCGGTTTTTTCTCCCTATTCTTCCCTCATTTAGTGCCCCATGACACCAACCCCCTCCCTCGATGACACAATCCTGGCTATGCACATGACTGCTACTACAGTAGTATCAAGGATGGGGGACCATTGACGGGGAAGTAAAGAGATGAGACTAAAGACATATCCCCTTAGGTTTGACAGCAAAATTGTTCTTCATCCATCAAATAACGGCATATTCTTCTCCTACCCATTTGACTTATCTGTCTGTAATCTCAGCTGAGTACTTTTTTGGATTCAGACAGTTTCGTTCGTTGCAATACTGTTTATTTTTTGTGGGCTACAATCTGACAATAACAGTTCAATGATTAGTGTCTGTAATCAATTCGCATAATTGCTTCAAGTACTAATTCAATGTGTTACGTCGCTGTAAACTCCGATTTCGTGCCCGCTGGATAGATCGAATTGTCACATTGTATCACTTATTTTACATCATGCGAATTTCCCATTTTAGAAGTATACCACTATGGTTACGGGCTCAAAAACATTACGTTTTCTGCTACGCCTCAATGGAAGACGATACAACTTTTCAAGGTTATAAAGAGCGATCGTATTTTCGTTTTACCGCGAGAGATATCAATTTAATTACTCCTCTTACGCTTAAATATTTAAGAAAGGGTAATTTTATGTATATTTAAATATTTAATTATTATGGGTATGATCAGGGTCTTTAATTATTCAATCACGTTTCTATACAAACCTTCAATTGGGCGATACTTAAGTTTATGTTTGAGAATGCTGATTGGTTGGTAGTGCTGATACAGTTTAAAGATGAATAATAAATAGCCTCATTAGTATGACGTCATAGAAACCAATTGTCCCAAGTCTCTCGTTGAGAAGCGATAGAATTAATTGACCGATAGAGGGCGTATTAGATAAAAGGAAAATACGATATTCTGTACTATGCTGCAGTAGGGGGGTTTTGAAGAGAAAGTTGTCAACTCCCCGCGGAACACTCACGAGAGACTTGGCCAAGTCTACGATACACGCCGAGCGAGCCGATCAGCCAGCAGCGCTGAAGGCATGTATATTACATGCACTCTGCATGTAGATAGCAGCTAGCAGGTCTTGTTTATGTGCTGCGAACGTACGTACGACTATTTACACAGTACAGCTAGCTAGCTCAGGCCATAGTCAATATAGGCGGATGGTCTGGCAAGCTATTGTACTGTAACAAAAGCTAACGGTTCTCTATGTTGAGGCAGTACGTTTTCCGTGGTCACGTGGTATTCAGGGTGCACAGCTTGTGCTGCGAAGTGACTACGACTGCACGATAACCTCAGGGCTTGACGTGTTGAAAGGGGACTTTTTCCAAAAATGCAACTAAAATATGAGCTTGTAAGAGACCAAATCAATAATTTTAAGTTTCACAAGAGTTTTAAGTCTACCTGCCGCCTCGTATCACTTATAATTCTGCTTGAATCTGGTGAGAACTGACAAAAACACCCCGTAGTTCTAGAGTAGCCTGTGTACATAAACGTATAATACTGAGCCTACAAAGCCCTGCCTCGATCGTCCCTTCGACGATCCTTGAAAGAAGGGCAATTTTTTATGTAATCTTCTTCACTCTGAATTTGGTTGTGAAATCATGTTTATTTTTACATTTCTAGGTCTATAGCCTAAATGTAGCCCGTGTTGTTGTGAACTTTCATTCGCTCTGTTTTACTGTGCATGCATGACATCTAAAGCTGGCTAAACAAACATGTAGGCATACTGCTCGTGTTTGAAGTTCATCACTCGAAAAAGCTTAACAGACTTCATAAATTGTTGAGGCCTGACGAAGATCAAGAGAAATTATGATTAGAGGTATATTCCCGTTGCTAATAGGCCCAAAAGATGTCCACTGAAATGGTCGAGTGACAGAATTGTGAAAAATGACGAGATGGAAGCTGCGTCGTGCGAGAAACTTGTGTTAAAGTTCACAATTTAGGCGCGATAGAGCAACGTGGATCAAGGCGTAAAGCTCCGGTTGGACTGACTTACCATGGTCGGTCGGTGATCACTGTGCAGCATGCAAGCCTACGCTGTTGAACGACCCAATTCTGAATGTTCGCCAATCGTCTGTCAGTTGTTTTATACAGAAAAAATGCCTCTAATGGACTTAAATATTCGAAGACGGTTTGTTGTTGAGGGTCACGGTAGATATATATTTTTCACTGTGGTTGTAGTTCTCGGCTAACTTGCAGTATCGGCGCCGTTGAACTTGAAGCTAACTGGCCACCGTTCGCCTGGTACACTTACCCAGGCTATGCGAACGTATAGCATTGTGATACCATGAGTCGGTCAATCAATAAGCGTTGTACTCTGTGCACGTGCCATACATTTTTATGCAATGACCGACTCAATGCACTGACCGACTCAAGATACACTATATACGTGCATACGTGGGTATAGTTATAGTTACTTCGTAGCTTATATGGAGATGTCTTCTATTTTCACATTAGTTTATTGCAAAATCATCGCTTAGCATGGATTTTGTACGTTTTAAGGGAAAGGCAAAACTAAAATTCTATCATTAAATATTGCAAGAACACTATTTACATCAGTTTCTTTCATTGAAAGTGTACAGGACTGCGTAGACGTGTGTATACTGAACGAAAGCTGTGCACTCTGAATACCACGTGACCTTCGTTTTTCGAGAACAATAACATCACTTCGATACTGTCAATAGCTTGCCAGACCATCCGCCCTCTATAGACTATGCTCAGGCGGTAACTTAAACATAAAATGACCGGTGAAAACTACGATGTCTAGATTTGATCGTAGCCTATTATTGTTAGCTCTAACGTTACATTTTGTTCTGTAAACGTAGGTGGCTAGGCCCTAGGCCTAGGCCTAGTTTTTGTTGTGGCTTCAAGCCACACTACTTATGGGAGGAAATTAGAAATGAAACAAATGGGGTAGATTGGGCAAGTGTCAAAATTAAATATATCGTAGTGGGACCTGCAGCTGACTGCATAGGGCTCGTCGGCTACTTTCGCCGTGGATACCGTATTATGGCCTAGCCTATACTTTGTGAACGATCGTTGCTTTGAAATACTGAAACTTGTTCTAGCTACTGGTGTGTGGTGTAACGATATATATCAACCTTCAATGGAAGCAATTCTCTAAAAGTTGCTTGATTGATTGGTCAGGAGATGGTCTGTAATGTTTTTGGCGGAGGTCGAAGGTCTCCAGGGGGCACATGGGGTCAAAGTCTGAAAATCTCGTTACCATGATATCTCAAGGTAGAAAGCTTGGATTAATTTCATATTTGGTATGTGGATGCGTTATGGTCAGGAAGTAATTCCTTTTGTTTACGGCAGAGGTCAAAGGTCATACGGGGTCACCAGGGGTCAAAGTCTGAAAATCTTTTTAACACGATATCTCCAGGTAGAAAGCTTGGATAGATTTCATATTTAGTATGTGGGTGCGTTTTAGTCAGTAGATGGTCCCTATTGTTTTTGGCGGAGGTCAAAGTTCACCTGGGGTCAAAGACAGAAAATCTCGTTAACATGATATTTCAAGATAGGAAGCTTGGATAAATTTCGTTGTTTGGTATGTGGATGCGTTATGGTCAGGAAGTGGTTCCTTTTGTTTGTGGCAGAGGTTAAAGGTCATCTGAGGTCACCGGGGGGCCAAAGTTTGACATTTTAATGCGATATCTCAAGGTAGGAAACTTGAATAGAATTCGTATTTGGTAATGGTATGTGGATGGGTTATGGTCAGAAAATGGTCTAGGCTATGTTGTTTTTGGCGGAGGTCAAAGGCAGAGATGCCAAGTATCTCAATTTAGGCGAAATAATTGCGATTTTCCACCCTCGATTCATCCCCATTGTTTTTGGCAGAAACGAAAGGTCATCTGGGGTCTCCAGGGGTCAAAGTCTAGGAACCTTTTTAAGTAGCCTACAATCTTTCAAGATAGTTGTTTGTCCATCTGTCTGTCTGTTGTTTGCCTGTCTAGTTATGTATGGCTTTTATTGAGGTCAAAAGGTTATCAGGAATGACAAAATTATTTTTTGAACATGCTAGTATAACATTTGAATGAGAAGGTAATGGTGCATGATGGTACTCTTTTAAAACATTTATGTATCATCGAAACCTCAATGCATTTTTGCATTCTGGTTTACCCTTTCTTTTTAGGTACTATGTCTAACTTGATGACACTATATAAACCCCATCTAACTAACTAACTAACTACACAGCATTGATTGTTCACTGGTTACTATTCTTCAAGAGATTGTACATTTTGTCTCAGGCATTGGTCTCTTAGCTCTTTCAATTGAACGTTCATCATCATGAACATTGTGCATGCTTCTCTGTTGTACACAGACTGTTAGAGATCCCCATCCAGTTACTGTTACTGCATGTGGCGAAATTCACACAGTAAAACTCCATTGAGTTTTGTCGCGAGATTCAGAGGAATTTGACTTACCTAAATGGACAGTGGACTTGTATACTGAATTGCCTGTAGATTGCGCATTGTGGTACATGCACTCTGCTCTAGATGTACGTAACTGCTGAAAGGACACAACAAGTAAGCACTCAGTGCACTTGTTTGCTATGAATTTCCAAACAGATAAACATGGGGATTGCAGCAAATATTTTTCACAGTAAAGTACTGCTACAGTAGTACTGTTGGCTATACTTACCTTGTGGACTTGGTCGCCAGCAGGACGACCGGGCAAGCGTGTTTTGGTTCATTGTTGTGATCCAACAAAAATTTAGGTCGTCTGGGACGATCCATCGACAGCTAATTTACGCTGCTGCTTTATGCTGCACGCTAAGTTAGATTAATGACTCTCCTCTTATGTTTGCATAACTGGTTAAATAAAACTGTGTTTTAAACACAAAGAAAATTAAGGAAAATTTTGCTTACCTGTCAAAGAAATTTTGTGCATTAAAGTCATAAAGTGTGCAGAATTAATTGAAAAAAAGGAATTTTCAAAAGTTTTATATTCCAAACTTTGAACATGGAAAACTGCATTCAATGAATGGACTGAGCATAAACGACTTGCCCAGTAAGGCAAGTGGCATTCAAAATTCACATGCTCTGATAAATATTTTACTTGCCCAGGCAACTGCGCATATGAAGTGTACTTAAGATGTAATTTGATGACACAATTTGACAATTAAAGGAGCACCAGATAATTGTAAAAGTAGTTTGTATTTCACAAGGGAGAATGACCCCCCCCCCCCTTTCTTTCACTGTATCTTTTCCCTTCATTCTATTCTTTTGCTTTTGTGTTATTCCTTTACAAATACTATAAAATATGGTAAAATGTGTGTGAAGAAATTTTTTTCTTTATTCATTTTCTTTACAGGATCCATTTGGAGCTAGAAGAGGCAAATTTTGTTACAAGAATATTAAAGACAGATTGCTATCAATTCAACATAAATTATCATTAAAAACTTCAAAAGATGCAGATAACAATAGCAGCTTATCAGATATGGAGACAGACTAGTTTTTGAATTACTGACCTGTGATCCTAGATACTGTACATGTCAATGAAGGCTAAAGCTTCCAGCTAGTGGTTGACCTTGTCAGTTGTGATAGCCCCTGCAGTCACTAATGGAGTTGGGTACTGACAAGGAGCTGTTTTTACTCCCAACGCAGAATGTAGTTCCGTCTCCCTACATTGACATCAGAACTAAGGCAAAATCATGTATGCCACAAGCTTCAAAATGGGTAATATACTACTAGTGAGTGTTCATACATTTGGTGACTTGCAATGAAGGTTTTGGAAGGACTGAGTTGCAAAAATAACAATGTTGGAAAGTGATACTGGCCAACTAAACATCAAAATTGTTATTGAATGGAGGAAAATTGAAAGTGTCATTTTTGTTACAACACTTTATGAAAATCTTCAAAATGACAAAAATTTATATTCCATAGTATATGGCTTTGATTGCATTTTTGGAAGGTACTGAGCATTGCCAGGATGCTTGATTCTTGGAGCAACTGTCTGGTAACCTGCCCATCCCTATTTGCTAGTGGTATTAAATCATTGAAGTTGGAGGACCATCAATGTATTCAGATCATTACCTATAGATAGTTCCCACATGATGTCATAGAAGCATTACACATGTAGTAGGTCAACCATCTCATAGGGCAACCTTGGCATGTACATACAAAACTATCTATTATGAGTTCATCATCTTTTGTTGTAAAGATTAAATTCATACACACTAGAAGACTGGTGGAATTGTGCAACATCGAACTACTTTAACGAGAATAAAACCACAGTAAAGATATGCTTTTAAGAATAATATTTATGCTGGCCTCTCTCCTTTGTGCAGGTTAGCATTAAGTAATTTTTGTGCTAGCATACAGGAATTCTTATGCAGCCCATGTCTTTTTCATAGATGTGTAGTATATAATAAGAGCTTTTTGTTAAAGCCATTGTCAATTTGCTGATACAGAGATTTGTCTACAGGTTTCCTAAGCAGTGTATTCTTAATGTGCTGGAAAATTTTGCTGAGAGTCAAGCCAGTTTAGGGGTATTTGGAAATTGTTGTCGCCATATTTTACTAGAAAGAAAGGTTTGCCGTGGTTAGGAGACAATTACAGAGCGACCACCAATCAACATAATTTACAGTTGATGATGTCCAAATATCTTCCCCCCTGGCTTCTCTCCTGTCCTTATTTTTGTGTTGCTACATTGTAGTCATGGTCAGAACACAAGTTGTTGGCATCCTGTGTTCAGGGGAAACTTTCGAAAGTCATGAAAACATTGAGGCTTTTAAAAATTGCAATTTAAGTAAATTGTGTGAAGTCCTGGAATGTCATGAAAATTGTTACTTAAAATCATGTAGAAGTCGAAAATGTCTGAATAATGATAGTCTGTAAATGGTACGAATGACATATATAACTTGTCTGTCAAAGCTTGAAATTATCAACACCAGAATTTTTTATTCGAAAAAAATCTATGTAATACCTCTTTATGTTTAACTACACTCTCTGAAATAATGTTGTACCTTATTCTGTACAGGACTGCTTCTGAATATGATTATTATATTTGATATTCTTTTCTGTGATGTCTGTTTTCAATATTTGGCTTAACTAGTAAGCTACAGTTGAGCTTCTTACAAACTTTAAAAATATCAGAAAAAGTATTAAAATTTCCTTTTCTTGACCCCTAATAAGAATGTATGTTTTAATTTGTGATGTGAGTGTAGTAGTTAGGGATAATAGCTTTTTCTTGTCTGTGGCAGTCGTCAGATGAGGGAACACAGGCCACTTGTGACTTTGTGCACAAAATGTGAAGTGAGCTTTACAGTTGTGCTTGAATGAAAGACCATTGTTCCCTGCTTTAAATTTCTACCTACAGCATGGCTTGCACATTGGCTGCTGAGCTGTTCAGAATATTCAGTTGGAGCACAACGGGTAGACCTGTTATCTGCCGACTGCTGGGGACTAGAAAAAGCTATGCTCCTTTTATGGACTCCTGTTAATTTATCACATTCACTAAGTGTATGTTTACCTTATATCATGAATGCCATAAAAGTCACAGTTTACGCAAGTTTGGTTTTTCTTAGTTCAAGGATAACAAAATGTAAAACAGGTGTATGCTATTTTTTGATAACAGTCAACATTTTTGGAAATCTGTTAGAGCAATTTGTCTCTCTTTGTTAGTTAATGAGATGAGGGTTAAAGGCTCAGTTTCTAATTGGTTTTAAGTCAGACTGGTCACAGCCTTTTTCCCAGTTGTGGCTCACAATTTACTTGTACTTCTCCATTGCTTAGGATGACCTGGTCAGGAGTCAAACTCCAAATTTCCAACTCTAAAGTTGGATGCTGTGACAAATTAAACATGCAGTTGGTCTCTATATTTTTTCTCTCTGGGCACAAAACACACTGCTATGTAAATTCTATGTGGAAATACACATAGGAAAATGGGGCAGTGTGGAAGGTAGTAAAATGTTATTTTGATCAACTATAGACATACCGTAGCACATTGTATAAGTATGTTTTGGTACAACTAGTGGTTATGTGGAAGGACCAAGTGTAATTTATATTTTCAGAAATTTGTGGAAATATGCAAGGGATTATATTTTCTTATGTGGATTAGATTTTATGGGAAACAATGAAGCTAAAATAATCAGCTCTGTTTCATAACAGTCTTGTAGATAGTGAGATTTTTATCACTTTAACTTTTGTGTTGAAATTAAAGAGTAACAGAAGGGAGCTGAATTTATAATTGTATAAACTAGACATACTGCAGTAGACCTTATGCATATTATGTCACAAAATAGGAAGTGTGCCCAGTAAAGGTGTTTTCACAGGATAACATCTTGCACTGACACAGATCCAGACTCCTAATTTACTTGAACATGTAGGTGTTATGTACTTATTAGTTGTAAGATGCACCCTCTCTCACAAGGGGAGGGTTGAGTCAAATGGGTGTCACATTTGTCCAACTTGTAAAACAGGGGGTGTCACCAATGTCAAAAAAAAAAACTAATAGGTGCAGCATACGTGTCATACTCTGCAGGAAATGTGCTTTAAGTCTACAAAATGGGTAAATTGTTTGAGGTAATGATTGACAGTCCTAACAAACATTGACTGACATTGACTGACATTGACTGACATTTTCAGGGGATCAGAGGGTAGGTGTAACAAATGATAAGTGTGTAAGTCTGCTTTGCGCATGGGCATAGTCTATGTCATGTGCACATTTTGCATTATTGCTTGTCCTCTAAAGTATTGAGATGTGACAGCAATGATGGTAAATCTATAAGAATTTATTCAAAAGATGTAGATGTTATGAATATTGTACAGATATAAAGTTTTTACCCAGAAAACTCTAAAGTAGGTCACAAAGCCAACTGAGTTTAAATATATGTTTTAACTTTAATTTTTTTCTTTTGTGTCGAGGTAGAATATGGCAATGGTTGTGCATATAATTTGTACTATTTGAATAACGTTTGGTCATTAAGTTTATGTTTTTCCATTTAACAGTAGATTTCACTCAGAAGAGCATGAAGTATTCTGTTAATTGTTGCATATGTATAACAACTTAATGACTGCAGCTTCTTAAAATGCAAATAGTGTATCAATTTCAGAACAGAGCCTGAAGGTAAATTTATTGTTTAATGAGAGTGAAGTTTTCAGATTTTATTGCATTTTGCACCTTTTCACATTAATATATCATCATGTTTAAAATCTCAGTTGTATAGACAGGAGAAAAACATTTACCACCCCAACCTCACTGATGTATTCTAGTCTCTCTTAAAGAAATGAAACATTAGTTCAGGAAGCATAGAATACAGCTTAAATCCGTGTGTAATCTATGCGCTCTCTTAGCAACAACAATGCATCTGCTACCCCGTCCTCATTTACACCCCCCCTCTCCTTGTTGTGCAATTATTGGATGCATTTTCTACAAATGTGCTGCAGTTGGTAGCTACACAGGCACTACAGAGAGGTGGGGGGAGGTAGTGTGGGCATTACCTTCCATGTCTCTTCTGCCATGGGCATTTTGGTCTGCCTCGAACCAGGGACTGGTTCTGTCATGTCTTGGACATGTTTGCCCACTTCAGTTATACCCCCCCCCCCCCACTTCAAAATTGGCTCAGTGGTCCTTGGTATTTAGAATGTTTCCACAAATGTATGCAATGTTATTAAATTTCTTTTTATCTTATTGCAGTAAAAACCAGCATGGTATGTGCAGAGTCTGTCAAGAAATTATTTTTGGTTTGTATTTAAGTTGTCAAATATTATGAATTGGAATTCACCTCATCATGTTTCTCATCAGCTATAACCATTGTCTGTCCTCTCCAACAAATTTAAGTGATGAGTTATGTATATATGTTATTTATTTCATATATATGTAAAAAAGGGGCAAATTAAGACGATGGATAATTAAAAATGTAACACGCTGCAAAATGTCTGAGATAAAAGTTTCCTTTGAAGGTATTAAAGGCATGTACTGTTAGATAACCCTAGCATCTTACCAATACCTCAGTGAATTGATAAAGTCTGATATCAAACCTCTAAGGTTTAGGTATTGTGGCTCTACAGGTATAAGTTGTGCTTGTTGTATTTTTATTGTTTTTTATTCAACTGTTCCATTTGCCTATCATGTATTGTGAGCCCTGTAGTGTGTATTCACCCTGTCAGAGGCATTTGACTTTTAAAAGCGTAACCATCCATTATGATGAATGTAAATCTCCCTTTAATGTACAGAATTCCTTCAAGTCAGGAGACACTTGTGGAATTGTGTTTGGTAATCATGCAATGCTTCATGATGATTGTTCTTGATAAAAGAAAATTGATGCTCGACTCCTGTTTGGTAATATTTGTGATTGAATATTCCATACCTTTTGTTCTAGATGTAGTATAAGACAGCAGTGTGGGATAGTAAGAAACATTGCCACAAGTCTGGGGATTTGGGCTTTCTAGCAAGTAGTGTGTTCAGCTAAAATGTCTCATAGATTTCAACACCATTTAGAGGCTAGCTTTGAAATAATCCCTTAAGATGTTCTCAAAGATTGCCTTGAAAATATATAATTCTCTCTCCAAGAATCATTTTCTCAATTGCAAAGTGTGCCTCATCACATGATCAGGGATCTGAAAGACCAAGCTAATCTGCATTAATGGCATAGAGCAATAGAATGAGTGGACAATGTCCAGGGGCTCTGACTTTTCAGGGGATCCTATCTCACCCAGAGCTGGTGCATGCAAAATCTCACTTTTACTCCAGACCTCCTTGTGGAAAATGGATGAAATGAGCTTTGTCCTGTCCATTGTCCTTGAGGGGTCTTGCTATGCCACTGGTAGGCACCATATAGATTCCATAAGCTATCATGCAAACATTTCAAACTGAAATGGTAAGGCACATGTGTACTGAATTGTATGTGATGTGTATTCATGGTTAGTTAGCAATGTCTAATTGAGATCTCCCTTAAACTATATCAATGGTATGGCAATGATAATAAAGGATGAAAAAGTTCACAGTTTCGTGATTAAATAGATAGAGTTATCAATGGTAGTTTTCTTCTCTTCTCCCTCCCCTTCCACACCCCTTGTGAAGAAGGTTGTTGGTATAAACATTTGCCTACCTTAATTATTGTTTCATTACTCAGAGCAGAAATTTAAGTGGCTTATATGTGTGGATGGTATGTAACCTTGGGGTAAGGGTCTCTGTAGGCCCACATGTAAACTTTTAATGGTGGCTCAGAGGTTTTGAAGGTTCATGTGAGTGATTTTTAAGAGTTACAAGTGACAGAAAAGACATATATATGTATATGGTGCATTTATGTGTTTGTTGGCAACGAAACTTGCAGATTATGTGGAAAAAAGTGATGGGCCATCAACTTTCAAAACACACCTGTGTTTACTTTTTTATCTTTCTTTCTTTTTTTTTTTTTGGGGGGGGGGGGTGAATGTAAGTAATAGGGTGTGTAGTGATGCCAGCTATGATTAACAGAGCTGCCCACAATGGACCTAACATCTTTTGGCTCATTTGTCAGTTGAAGAGAAAATGTGGATGAAATTAGTTAATGCTGTAGAAATACAGCAACATGTTAGAGATATGTGAGGGGAGTTTTAATAACCTGTTACACTAACTAAAGAAGGATGATACCCCCTAAAACAGTAAGTGGAAGGAGCACCCTAGAACATAAGTATGTTTTTGCTGTAAAACACCAATTTTAGCATTAGTTATGTGCTAGTTTACCCTAATGCACAAAATAATTAGTAATGTTATTACTTTTGCTGTCCAAATCCCTCCATGCAAGGTTCGAAATGGAACTCTCATGCATGTGTAAGTGTACAATTGACACTGTTTAGGTATAGGACTGAAATGGAGTGCAACATGTGTGCTCTTGGCAGGCATGCCAAGGAAACATTTAATTGCTGTTTGTGGTTATAAGAACAAAATGTAGGTTGGTGCATAGAGCCAAGAAATGGAGCAATGTCAAATCTCCTCTCCTCCCCCCAAATACAAGGAATTTATCTCAGTTTCAATGGCAAGAGATTAATTTGGAACTCGGTAGTCACATTTTTATGAAAGTGCAAGCTATTGTTAAGAAACCCATAAAATCCAGTTAAACCCCATTTGGAAACTTATTTAATACAGCAATTGCCAAGTTACACAAACTTCCCAACAGCTCTTTGAAAATTGCTTCCATTGACCATTTTATTGTAGGCGGGCAATTTTCGGCATGTTTCCCTGGATTATGACGACCGATTTTCCATTCCGTTAAAAAAATCCAACATACTTGGGCTTTTATCCTGAGGATATGGCATAAATATACATAACCCCCGTTTTTTCCTCCCGAAATACCTCAATCAAGATGTTTGCCTAACACATTGCATTAATTGGCAAAATATGCTGTAGAGACTTGATTCGAAATTTGCAGAACATTTTCTGTGCACTTTGCATGTCGTAAGGGATAGTTTGGCCTTCTGTTAAAGTTTAAATTCATGCAACACAACCAACTAAGTACAACAGTTTAAGCACCACAATTTCCATAAAAACGGGAAATTGGTGGAATCATTTGCAATGGTTAGCAGCTGCTCACTTCTGTTTCATGATTGCTATCCCAGAGATTAAAAGGGCAACTTTCATAAAATTTTAACTCTTTAATATTGCATGTTCACAGTAAACCAAACAGTTGCAATTAGTAAATTTCACAATTGAGGAACAGAAATAACGTCAAGCGATCCTCAACAGCCAATCATGAAGCAGAACAGTCTTCCGCACTAATTAAAGTTGGGCTGACTGAATTTCCCCTTTAATCAGCAGACGATGGAAACTTAGCTTCGATAGGAGGTAATCCTTTAGAAAAGTTGAACATTTTCTTCGTCAGGGTGTACAGAGATCTTCTTTTCATGTATCTTCTTTTAAATGGTACATGTAAATGATGACTAAATATGGCGACAAACCTCAAAATATCTGTAAACAAAACCCTCCTTTAGTAGTTTTCGTGTACAACACTTCCATGGGCGTCCGGAAGGGGGGGGGGGGCACTTGCTCCCCCTGGCAAAATCAAACTTGTGAAAAAATTAATTAAAAATTGAAATAGAAAAATTAAAAATAAATCATCAAAATATCTTCACTCAAAGCATCACTTTCTACTGGTGAAATAAGCGGACATTTGACCAGGAATAGCAAAAGAGAAGATTGTATGCTGAATAGTGAAATCGTAATTTGGGGACCATCATTCCTGATATCTATTGGAAATTTGTAATTGTAAAAACTATGCCAAAATTGTACTCGTTGTCAGGTATGTAGTGTGCATAAGGCATCCGACTATTGATGAATACGTTGGTCTTGGTTTGGTCCCGTGCTGATCTCAAGTGGCGATGTAACTGAGATATACAAGGTGAATATGGGGGGGGGGGGGGGGGGATATGATTCATAATTGGGTTACGGATATAGGCCTATATAGGCTGTTTGACAGTTATAAGTTTTTTTGTGCATAGGCGTGCGAGGCTTTGACCGAGAGGCAGATTTCCCTTCAACAATTTTTTACATTTAAAATTCTAAAAATCTAAAAATTACAGACATGAAATTCCTGTTTCAGGGCTGGGTACATGCAGCTTATAACACTCGCAAGGTGTCGTTTCCGGCCATCTGGAGGGTTTTGTAAGGCGCAAAATTTTCTTGTACGCTCCGCGCCAATCGATGGTGGCGCTCAGGCTCTTAGATAGTGTGCACAATTCAATCATCCATGAACGGCCTTGCACCCCTTGTAAAAATTTCTGCGGACACCCATGAACCCTGCCCTTCCCCCGTTTTCACCCCAGCCTTAGAGTTGGGCTCCCTTACAAGCATCTTAAAATTATACAATACTGCCTCGCCATTTGCCACACAAAATGTCATTTGGTGACAAGTGAGTTAAAGCTGAAAAATCACTTCAATCATTTTGCATTCATGAAGTTGGAGTTGTAGGGTTTTCAACTATTCACACCTTATCGTGATTCGTCGCTTCTCGCCTATAGAGTACGGTTGCAGCCTATAACCACCGTGAGGTAGTATTTCTATGCTATGACAAATTCGTTCTTGCCATAAACTGCAACCACTGCATAATATCATTGTACGGATTGGAAGTCTGGGATTCCCACATGACGAAATACACACACTGAGATAGCAGATAAGCTTCGGGGAATCCCCGCTACAAGGTGTAGAGTTAGAGTTACGTACATCGATATACGATGATTCATTGTATTTTCATTATACGTACCGGTAATTCAAGGAAAGGTTGTCTACAGCAATATTTTTCTGTATATTGCATTAAATTGGTAGTCGACGCTTGACCATTTTCTCTAAGGATAATTGTGATTTCGGCCTACACTGTTCTTTACGATTAGGGGGGTTGATCACGGTAGTCTACACTGCTGAATCATATACCGTGCAATTTTTCTAAGTGGCGTTATCAAAGTTCAATATTAAGCAAATTCAGATCATTTACATGACAACATACAGAACACACGTCTATCTACAAAAGACAAGTACATGAAGAGCTAAGTTGGCGTGTACCGTTGAATTAGTATTTACAGCGACTGCACGTAGTTATCAATGGCTGCTGAAGCAAGTCCAAGTGACTCTATGGTTCACTGTAGCAACGAGGCGAAACGTCGAATAATCAGGTAAGCAGTTAAGCACTGGAAGTGCAGTAAGTATATATTTAAGTGCTTAGTGTTTTAGAAAACTTCCTCGCAAAGTTGAGTTTAAAAGACTGCCGTGGGAAATATTTCATTTTTTTACTTTTTTACTTATTGACCGAAATCTTAACTTCGTTCAGTTTAAAAGACTACCACGGAGAATTTTTCTTTTTTTTGTTGTAGCCTACTTTTCGGAATTTTTAACTTTAATTTCAGGGATCTTAAAGACTTCACTGAAAAACCTCCTCCTGGTATATTTGTTGAAGCTGATGAAGATGATTTAACAAAGGTATGGAATTTAAACTCGAATTTTCAATTTTCAGTCACTTATATGGCTGTGTGATTTAATTGAATTCCTTGACAAGTTCAGAATTCAGATACCTGCTAACAGGGGTGGCGCCAGCGAGGGGGGGGGGGGGGCATGGCCCCCCGTCGGGGAACACTGGCCGCCCCGTCGGGGAAGGTCGGCGGTTTCGTCGGGGAGGCCTAAAAATAAAAAATAATAATAAAAAAAAAACCCCACAAGGACTGAAGTTACTGGATGGTTCATCTAGATCATATTTTCTGTTTTGAAATGTTATTTTAATACATACGGAATCGATTTTAAATCACTTCTTAACTCTGTTCAGCCTCATTCTGTGTACCTTGTCCTATCTTTTCCCCGTCGGGGAAGGACGAAAATTTTTCTGGCAGGCCTTAACATGAAAAACGAAAAGGACTGAAGTTAGTGGATGGATGACCAGAATTTTTTTCTTTTTGAATTATTATTATTTTTCTTTTGTAACGCTATTTTAATGCATATCTGAATCGGTTTTAATTACTTCTTACTAGCTCTTCTGTCCCTCATCCCATCTTCAATCCATGCGCGCAAGGTCATGCCTCCGTCGGGGACGGGCTATCACCTCTGTTGTTGACAAAATCCAATTTCGTCGGGGAGTATTCATCTACCGTCGGGGAGTCTTCATCATGTGGGTCTGTAGTCACTCGAACGATCTTTTTGATTTTGCATTTTAGAAGACCATATCCTTCAAGGAAACTCACGAATTTTTCTTAAAAAACGGACGGGAGGTTGTTCATGTGCGTGCAGTACCCAATGGTCTGCCAACTGACCTGCCCGGACGGACAGCCGAATTCTTACAAAGGTAATGAATATCGGCCATATCGTTTTCAACTACACATAATGATAAACAGTGGTGTGAGAAAATCTCCCCATAAGTCTGACTGAGAATTTATTTCAAGTCACCTTGTAACGTGCCATATTTTCAAATACGCTGGGAGTTAAACCATTTATAGTCTGTAGTTCAGGCAGTCACGTTAAAAAAATCATCTATTTAGTGGACCTTGCAACTGAATTCAACGAAAGTTCTTAATGCAGTCAAAAACATTATAGTACCGGTATGTTAAATTCCGTTGCATATAGTCCCCCTCCAAAAGAGACAAGACCATTACATCTAATTTTAGCATTACCTTTTATCTGGTACTTTTCTGAGAAAGTTAGGGTTTTTCTCTAATGAAGTGAAACTTTCGTTTTAAAGGAAGGCTCGAAATAAAGACTGCTTCATTTCTAGCTACAAGTCTGGGAAATGCCATTCCGGCTATCTAAGGGTTAGATTTTTAACAATTTTCTGTTCACTCGGCACAAATAGTGTTTTAGTCGAACAGATATAACTGAACAGTACAATGCGTGTTTCTAAATTATTCTTCGTTTGGGGGCAGTATTATGAAGTGAAAATAATTTTATTGCGGAAGAAATCTGAACGTAAGGGCTTCTTTAATTCTAGTTAAGAGCCCAGGAATACCATTTCCTGCTTTCCGGGGGTTCTCAATTTTTCAAAAAATTCTGTGTGCTCGACTTAGATAATCTTTTGGGCAGTATTACATTTTTTCGGACATAAAAATCTGCTCCCTCCCAAACTGACACGCTCCCGTACACCTATGACAATAAATAAAATATAAAACCTCAAATATATGCGAAGCCAAATTTATTCCTCGGGAGAATGCTCTAATATGCTCCGAGGACCTAAATCTGCATGATGATATTCAGTTACCTCAACAAAAGTACAGATCACCCCCTCCTTGATTTTCCTCATGAGAACGTCAGGTTCCTCCATAAAACCCCCAAACTGTCATAAAATTACAATTTTTCTCCAATACAAGCTTTCGATTGTTAAAAGTGGCAAAAGTTTCCAATTTCAATGGATACTCAGTAAACTAAATAATATTAAAGCCAACTCTGTCAATCAACCGGCATGGCCTAATTTTGCTCCTGAAAGTCATATCACTTAATAAAAGAAACCAAATTTTTCATTATAACCTTACCAAAAAAAATTTCTTCCATTAAATTCCAAAATTTTTCCATTATAATAAGCTCTTAATTTCAAAGATTCGTTCAAAAAAGGGAAAAACTTTCAGGGCAGATTCTAGTCTCGTCTCGAAGCCTTAGTTTGTAGGCCTCGTACGATTCAATGCGTAACCCCAAAAGAATTGCAGCTGTCGCGCATACGTTTTTGATTTTCCCTTATGAAGGACAGATTCTTCAATAAACACCAAAATTATTTTCTAGTACCAACAAATTTCTTTCAAAAGTTTTAATTTTTACTTCAAATAAACTTCAGATTTTTAAGTATTTGTTAAAAAGAAAGCCCAAAATTTCGGCGTGCTCCGCGCGCCTCAAATTTTGCTAAACATAACATCGCCTTTGTCGGGGCCTTGATATCCTGGCCCCCTGTCGGGGAGCTTGGTCCCCCTGTCGGGCAAATCCTGGCGCCACCCCTGCCTGCTAACTCTTTTGCTTTCTCCGTGAGTCTCACGGTTTTAGACATCTCACGGTCAAATTTTCAGATGTCACGGTAAAGTTACTATTCACACATGTTAAAACTTTAAGTTATGCACACAACATATATAGTGCACCTGACTTTCAGCCTTTTTAAAAAGTCTGGGTTTTTACTTAGTCAAGGAGTTGCTAGCGGCTACCCGATTTAACAATCCAAAATCCGCAAGATCCGTTTCAGCTATAGGCCTTACCAAAGTCCGGCATTTTCCGTTTGGGTAACATAATAGCTTGTGCATGAGTGGCCTAAATCTCAGGACAATTGTAATTGAAGGCGACAAATTTTTTTCTGATTTCCGTTTAAACACGGGCGTCCGCAGAAAAAACCAGGGGGCAAAATTTCTAGGGGGACAAAACCTCCGATCCGAGTCACCATGAATTGACACGATCGAAGCGTGCGAAAATTTCGGCCTCCCAGATCGCCGGAACTGGCAGTTTTAAAGCCAATTTTTCGCATAGAAACTTGGAAAACATGTTTTGTCCCGATTTTTCTTTGATTTTAATACGTTTTTTTTTTCAATTTTCTTTATTTTCGGGGGGGGGGGGGGGGGGGGTGCTCCCTTGCCCGTGCCTGCGGACGCCTATGCGTTAAAATAATTCAACCAATTGGTTAGAAACTTGTTGACAACACTTAATCTAATTCTCTAAATAACTTACTAACAGCTGGATGGAGGATTGCCTTCGGCCTAACGATTTTTTATTCCAATTTCGTAAGATGAAGCAAAGACACAGTAAGCCCGATTGAAGCATTTTTTTTATTACTTCTGCAATAAATGCATGCAGAGTTTTGAACAAACCTTCAAATTTTACAATTTTCTACACAAACATTCCAAATGTGCTTCAAAATAAGTTCCAGATCTTCAAATATGACTTCAGATTATCTAAGCTTCGTCATCTGTATTTTTCAAAGTGCCTGCCATAAATTTCAGTTCCTTTTTAATATAATATGACTTGTACAGATTTTCAAATATTTTTATATTTTTCAATTATGTATATGCCAAAAGAGAATGTGTAAATCTTACACCAACTTTTAGTGGTAGCAAATTACACTGGAGGACAACGTCCATCCATAGGGGCACACCAAAATTTAGGGCTGATCGTCGCTTGAGACGTCTTAATGGCAGTTGTAGACGTCCCCAGAACAATGGTCTGGGTCTAGGGACCAAACCACAGATGTTCTGATTTGATTAATTTTGTTAGCTTTAGCCCCTAATATTATACATATTTTTCTGCAGCAGTCATCGGAGAGAGCGTCTATTCAAATCCTGTTGAGACGATACTGCAAGACACTAATCTATGAAAGAGTATATTTAAAGGGACAGTCGGAGTTTGTCTTACGAGTTTTCCCACGACTTAACAAAAATAATAACAAAGTGTAACAACTTTAGTTGCCCCTCTATCTTCCTATATTTTGGATACGCTTTGAAAATTCTTACGAAAATCTCAATTTTCGGAGTTTTCGAACATGAGATATGACTAAATGATAACCAAAGTACGTAAGAACTATGTGTCAGTGGTCGCGCTCCTGTTGAATGTATATTGAAAGAACAGCGGTTGATTAGAATTATGCCTGTAAATTAGGTAGTTTCCTGTACATTTATAGTTCTTGAAAAAGTTGAGCCGGAAAATCGTTCTTTTGACAACGTTTTGTGCATTTTTATCTGGCATGATTGGTCAATAAAGTTACAGACCGTCTGTAATATAACTTTGTATTTTGCAGTGCTGAAATGTTTGAAATGTTGAAATTTTAAGAAATGCACTCTTTCCATACTATAGCCAAGTGTGGATGATTCTGTACGTTTGCGTTATTACAGATGCATGCTTTAATCAAAGGACCTATAAGAACACCATACGACGGAGGGTTCTTTTACTTCATCCTGCAATTTCCACCAAACTACCCCCGTAGACCCCCTCGTGTAACATTTCTAACAACCGACAACGGCAAAGTAACATTTAGTCCAAATCTCTACGCAGACGGGACGGTTTGCATCAGCATGCTTGGGTAAGAGTCACTTTGCAGAATAGGGGAGGATAACTGAAATTTTGTAATTGAAAAGTAATTTTTGTTGACAAGTTTAGAGTTAGTTTTCACAGCAAACAATTTTTGTTGTCTACAGAATTTCTCAATTGACACATCTTTTTAAATGAAAGCAAGTTAAAAAATACAGATCACTGCAGGTCATATTACAAGGCATGCACTTTACTAAGAGTGTTTTGATTACAGATTGGGATCTAATTGCATACTCACCCTGAGGTAATAAACTGAGATTATGTCTGGATGAGGATGAGTTTTGTAGGGCATTTCACATTACAAGTCATACCGAAAGGTTCTTATTTGACAATATGACCTGGATCAATCAATTATGTACTTCAACTGCACGAGAAGTCGTGAAAGACAGTTATCGGAGGGGCTCGAAAGGTCTGACCTAGATGGAAGAATTGGAATTATTGAAAGGTCAAGAACAGTCCACCAAACTTATTTTGAAGCAACAGCTAAATCTCACAATTTACTTATTTCTCTTCAAAGTATCTCCCATCATATTTTCGGACTTCAATATTGCGTATTCAAGGTAAACCAAACGGTACCTTCCAGCAAAGTTCACTTTTGCAGAGAAAAATTGTTGGCACATGACTCTGAACAGCCAATCATGAAACAGGACAGTCTGCTACTCTTCTTCAACTTGGGATGACTGCTTTTGTCCTTTTAGTCGTTTTAGAGGTAATTTGCTACTCGTTTACGAAACCAGAGTAAATAACAGGATCATACGGCACACAATCATTTGATTTTCTAAGTACCAAATACTAAATGCTGATATTGTAGTTTTTCTTGGTCCTTTCTTTCGCCCCTCCTTTGATGTATACTGACTGTCTCGCCACAAAGAACGGCAATTTGTTCTCAATATTGCGGGGTATTACTTCATTTAAAAAAATGTTTTGTGAAACGCCAAAGTCAAATTCAAGGGCCGATGTCTCAAATATTGGAGGAACATGTCCTCTCTCGTCCCTAGGGGATCGCCTCATGTGCTTATAACCATTCATAAAGTAAGAACATGAAAGCTAAGAAAGCTGTACAACCTGCTGTGACGAACACCTTTTTGCATTACAACAAACATATTGGTGTATTTTCTTCCAGAACATGGCACGGCCCTCAATGGACGCCAGCTCACTCATTGGTTACTATTCTAGAGACAATTCAATCATTGATGGATAAAGAACCTTATTATAATGAACCTGTAGTACTTATGGTAGGGTGAAATCCTTTTTTTACACTACAGTGTTACTTTCTTTTAGATTTTTGCTTAAATGAAGTTTCGTATATAGGCCTCTTAACGATCTCAAATGTATGTAGTATCTGCACTACCCTTTTTAAGTATCTACATGAACGTTTTGTGATCAATCACTCCGAAAGACTTTTTAACCAATCAGCCATGGGATCAATCACAGACGTTGCACTATCATTACTGACAGGCATGATTAAAATCAGGGTGTACCCCCTTCATGGTTGGATCACAGTGATCCTATTTCAATATTGGTTTTTAGCAAACAAAAGACGGTAGAGTAAACGACAGAATCGTAAAATGATCATCCACAAGTTAGAGGCGTCTCCACTGTTTACTGTACCTTATGGTTGAGAGTCATATGCCGATGCACGGGTAATAGGTAGTAGAACTCATTAAACAAAATCTTCTTCATACATGGTAACTTATCGCGATTGTGATATTAAAATTATACATTTATTATTAGGATGTAGTTTATAGGCAGCTCAATTGAATTTGTCTCTCTGGTACACAGGTACATGAGTATCGGTTTACGAATATTTCGCTGTAGGCTATTTAATGACACACAGACACGAATGTTTTACATAGATGTACAGGTTAAAAGTAAAACAATAGAACAGAAAGAAGTTAGTGTATAGACCTGTTTTCAAATAGCAATTACAATGGATTGTGGGGTAGAGTTTTGGTGTGGGTCATTTTTCACCACAGTGAAATGTCATTGACAATAACGAAACACCAAAACTCCACCCCACAATTCTTTGTAATTGCTATTTGGAAACAGGTCAATTGTTTTGACAAAACGAAATAAAACGTTTCCTTTATATTCAACAGACTAACCAGAGAGTTCTCCAGGCTTCTCGAAACCAATTAGTAGAGCAACAATCTAAAGAGGTAAAGATATTATGAACAACTGTTTCAAAAATGCAAAGAAAAGCTTAGGTACGTTTGATTCGTCTCACAATCCCTTTCATAACAGAAATAGCAGTCAAGTTTTCTTTCGTGGAAAGAGGTGCCTATATATTCAGTGGCGTCGGAAACCGGGGGGGGGGGGGGACTTGGGGGCTCAGCTTCCAATGAAAAAAGTGGAGGCTAAAGGCATGTTCAGCCCCATCACCAATGTTTGCAAAATGCTGCTCTAAGAAGTGGTGACCGCCGGATGAATTTTGAAGTGGGTGCTGAACACATCTTAAGGCTGAGTACATAACACTTGGGAAATGTCGTTTTCGGCCACTTGGAAGGTTTGTAAATTAACATTTTCTTGTAGTCTCCCCGCTAACTGATGGTGGCGCCCCGCTTAGATAGCCTTTCTGGCAACCCTTTCCGTTCCTTCGGGCCTGGGTATGTTTTCCCCAGTTGTTATATAGTAGGTTTAGGGGAACACGACTTCCCGTTTATCCAAAGACCCAAACAGTCTCCAGTAAACGGTTGTGTGTGCAACCCTTTCGAATACTACGACAAATCACGTTGCCGTCGGTGACCATCTGGTACCGCAGTGTAATGGTGTACATGAGACCCGTGTCTCTCCGTCACCTCTTCCCCATACACTTCCTCAATTAGTTAAATGACCATTGTACCCATGCGCTCGAAATCGGATAATATTGTAGTGTAAGCCGAATTTCGTTTTGGGTGTGAACTCAGAAATCGCTGAAGAAGACGCAGGAGAAATGAAGTACCTGTAGTGTGTAAAAAGCAAAACCAAAGCAAAGTCGGCTGGTTAAGTGGTCCACCCGAAGGCGCTCCAGTCCTACCTTTTGTGTGCTATAAGAGCCCGTATATATAGCACATGGGTATCTGTGAATGTGAGATATGCAGTGCTCTTGTGTGGATGGGTGGAATTACAGAACTTTACAAGATAGGGAAAATAACGGAAGTAAAACTCACTGCTGTAGATTCAGTCGAATATAATTAGATAATTGAGAATTGCATGGCGACTCATGCTTAAAGGCGGAGTAATTACAGGAAAGCGCCCTTGGTCGTAGAAACATTTTACTCGTACGTGATATGATTAATTCGAACTAACTGGAAAATACTTACCTGATATTAGGGAACCGTTGGTGTAAAGTGTCAGAAGGCGCCGAGTGTCGAGCGTTTCAGCTCCGTGTCATAAGGCCGTTGTCAAGAGAAGATACGTCGGACAGTTAGGTAGACTGGGTTATACGCATGGGGGTCCGCACGTATGGGCAGGGGGGGGGGCGGGGCACTTGCCCCCTGGAAAATTAAAAATTTGAAAAACGTATAAAAATCAAAGCAAAACCCTAACAAAACGTGTTTTCCAAGTTTCTATGAGAAAAAAAGGCTTTAGAAATGCCATTTCCGGTGATCTGGGAGGCATTTTGGGGTGAAATTTTCGCATCCTTTGTGTCAATTCATGGTGATTTGGAGGTTTTGCCCCCCCCTTAGAAATTTTGCCCCCCTTGACTTTTTTTCTGCCGACGTCCATGGTTATACGGCTCAGTTTCTAGCCAATTGGTTAGACAGGCGTGGCTTAAATACGGTGTAACCACTGATATAGGCCTATACTCTGTATGCACCTTAATGCGGCATCCCGCTATATGAACTCTTCTTTAGTTTTTGCAATTTACTCTTGTAAGTCGGTAATGAGTTCTTTGTTTGAAAGCAAGACAAAAGTAAGAAAACAATTTGCTAGAATGTTAGAACCATTAGAGTACTGATAAAACCAAAGAGAAATGTAGGCCGAAAGTATTCAATTGCGTAATGGGAATTTCCTGGCTTAGTGTCGTTTTAATTGCCTATTAATTTGCCAATGCAAACTGTCAGTATGTTAAACGCGCTACCGTGCAACGTTGTGGCCATGATTTTAAGGCAGTGGGGTTAGGAAAGAGAAGGGTTCTGAAGCTGCAACCCGACCCATGATCCAAGCTTACAAAATAAAGGCAAAAATGACAGAACAGTGATCAGTCATTTTGAACATTACGCCATTTGGCATCTGTAATCTTGGACAACACTTTTGGGACACCCCGCTCCCCCTCCCAAAGTTTACCACTGTTATGCTGTTCACGAGACAGGGTCACTATTTTCTACGCAACACTGGGAGGGGGAAAAGGTGTTTTATTTTAGCTTCTAACGAATATTATGAAAAAGTATCCCAACAGTTTTGTCCCAGATTGTGGATATACCCCTGCTCCATGTTTAACATTTACAACCCCTCCCATGGCTAAACGCGCCTATTCCTGTTGAATTGTTGATATATACCGGTGCATGAACTGATAAGGGGAAACGGTGTTAGATACTCTTCACTCGACTCGGAGAGGCCATGCACTGCTACCGTAGCAGTGCTATATTTTGAAACCTTGAACAAACCTAGGCTTATCTGAGTTGTGAACAACATTATGGTTTTATATTTGGGCTTAAAGCGTTTACGGAAGATGAAACAAGGAAAAACTTTTCATTAATTATGCACAAAGCTGTACTGTATTTTCTGATTTTTATTTCAATTTTAGAAAGGCAAAAGCTCAGATAACTGTGAAAGATACAACAGCTTTGTCAGACATGAAACTCTCAGGGTTGCTGTGTGTCAAATGCTAGAAAATCCACCGAAAGGAGTGCCAGAATCTTTTCGGTAAGCATTTTAAACATTTTAAGCATTGTAAATAAAATAGGGTCAGAAGTTTTTTAAGCTATAGCTTGACTGAAATCTCTTCGAAAGAAACCGGCTGGAAAACAGATCACTCGGCGTAACATCCTTAACATACGGGACTGATATCCACCCTTTGATCAGTTATATGAAAAATTAAAATGGATGTAGAAATAGATGTAGTATTCAACTTATTTCTATCATTTCAGAGCGAAAATGAAAGAAATATTCTTGGAAAAGTTTGCCTTTTACGTAAGAAAGGCAGATGAGAACATCGATCTTGACGGAAGGGTTATGCTTGTGGTAAGTATACGAACGTGGTTTATTCAATATCTTATAGCAGGCCACTCAGTAGAGCTCAATTAAGGCTGTTTTCTTAAGAATACTCATTCCTAGGAAAATTTTATTTTTAACGTCCTGGAGTTTCTACATATATGCTTGTATACTGCTTTTCATTCCTCCCATTAAAAGTACAAAAATGGTTTGTAATTTAAGTACTAGAATCAAATGAATTAGTATTTTTATTGAAGAGTTCTAATAATCATGTGTGCATTTCTCTCTATGGTGATGTGCAGTCGCCCCCCCCCACCCCCCAATTTGACAATGAAGTAGATTGTTTTGTTGTTTCATGATTGGCTCTTGAGTGTCATGCGACAAAATATTATTTCCTTAAATGTGAAATTTCTTAAGAGCAACTGCTTGGCTTACCTTGAAATATGCAATATTAAAGTCCTCAATTATTATGAAAAAGGAAAATTGTGAGATTAACATTTTGAACGATGTTTGGGGTTTATTACTCTTTGTTACAGGATGCATATAATAACGAGAGAGGAACGTTTTGCTTCCGAAGAGTCAAAGAGAAGCTATTGGCGATCCATTCTGAAATGAATCAACCATCTATTAAAAAAAGTGCACAAAACTACAAGTGAATGACGAAATTTTTAAATTTCCTGCAAAATCGTTGACTGAGAAAGTGTTGGAAGGAAAACAAAAGTAAACCCGACAGCTTAAAGGTCTGAAAGCTTTCTAGGAAGAGACAATATAAAGCTTTAACTTTATAATTATCACACAGGGGTCATTTCGGGTCTAAAAAAGTTATGCCATCTAAACAAACCTGACGTGAGCTACTTCAGAGCAGTCTTCAGTTTCACGTAATCTATATGGTCATGAGAGAAGATAACAGCCAATAAATATGCACAATGCTTTGGAAGTAGCCACTTTTATTGAGTATGTATATAACGTGAGAAGAAAAACTACCGTTAAATCAAGTCTTAGTTTAGCTTTAGAATAGAACCCCATCGTATCAAAGAGCTGCAAAAGGCTCACTGATCGTGTAGCATTAAGTCCTGTCGCTTGCTCGGGATACTTTTTAAGGAAGGGGCGAAACCTGCGAAAAGAACATCTTAGCGTAGCATAGTGCCACCATATGGGCGAGCTGGCGCTTAGCTGGCAAAAACCGAAATTACTTTGCAGATCGCGAGAAATGGTCCTTTAGGCGAGGCAAGTTGAATTTAGTACGGTACGGAATGCTAGCGATATTATGAAAACACAATGAAGGCCAATGATGCTCAAGGGGGAGGGGGCTGTTCCCTCCTCTACCCCCACCTCCCCCTGGTTATAGTCAGGTTCACTATGTCAATAAATTATGTTTCGTTGGCAATCATGGTAGATTATGAAACCTATATATTTTTGGAAAGCTTATAGCATCAGGAAACTAAAAATTAATGTTTACATTTGAACAGATGTTTGTATGGCGGCCATTTTGGGTTTTTCAAAATGGCGACTGTAAAATACATATTTTCTTCTGTTTCTGACCTTAATTACCTTAAACACTTCACTAAACCTATTGTATTTGGTTCTAAATCATAGTAGCTTTGCAAATTTATACATTTTAGAAAGGTTATAGCATAAGAAAACTGAAAGTCAATGTTTAAGTGGAGAAAAGCTTTTATGGCGGCCATTTTGGATTTTCAAAATGGCCACTGTAAAAGAAATATTTTGTACTACTTTTGCCGCCGCTTATTACCCTTACCACTTTATTTTACTTACATTACTTTCAAAACCATGATAGCTTTATGCACTTATACATTTTTGGAAAGGTAATGGTATTGGAAAACTAAAAATCAATGTTTAAATCTGGAGAGATCCCTTTATGGCAGCCATTTTGGGATTTTCAAATTGGATAAGGTAATATACTTACATCATAGAGAATATTACAGAATTTATAACCATTTATAACCTCTTTTAGGATTCTATCCAAGGGCTTAGAACAAGTGACCTTTTGTTAATGTTTTTCTCAGGGCAAATGATGCATAGTTTCTGCTCTACAGACTCCTTAGACATGCCCAAAGGCCAATTGCTTTCTTCGCGATCTTCACTCATGATGGGTTATGCACTGAAAAGGCACAAGAAGTTCAGAACAACCCCCATAAACACCTCCACCACAATAGTTAATAAGTAAAAACAATATATTAACCTTTATGCTCTCGCAACTACATAAACAATAGGCCGGAATTGATATAATCCGGTTCTATTTCTGGTTTAGATTGATATTTGTAACGAACAGTTTTATTTCCAACGGAGAATGAAACTTACTCTTTCAAATGTATTTAATGATTATGGGTTAAGTTTGTTTGCAAATTAGTTAATTAGCTCAATTATTTTATTTAATTAGCACATCACAAGAGGTTATAAAAAGTTATAAAAATGTAACAGCATACAGCTATAATACTATGATTTGAATAGACTCACATTTACATAAAGTCACCAATTTGGGATTTCAAACAGAACAGAAACAGTTCAATTGTCTGGGGAGGGACGAGCATACAACTTCTTTTCTAACTGGAATTAATGAATACCCCTACCCAACCTCACAATTTGTGTAGGCCTAACTAATTGTAGACCTGTAGCCCATTTTCCTCATCCCAAATAAGACCAACCCCTTGAAATGACATCTTGACTTTGAATAACCCATTAATTTACGGAACAAAGTTCCGACTCCTACACTGTACAACCAACTGAAGCAGCTGTAAAAGTGAAAATTCTAAAGCTAATCTCGTGCATTTAGTTCACAGTATGACCGAGATCCACCCAAAATGTTCCAAGTCATTTGCCCCCTTTAACAATATACAGCTACCAAACAGAGGTGATCAGCAACTTGAACTTAATTGCTTAAACCTTATGAAATTAAGAAAGTTTTGACGCTTCTTAAACCCTTAGAATGGTGTCTAAAAGTGAGCCTGCGATCCTTTCTAGTCCTTTAAAAGTTTGAATTCAAGACACTGTACTACCGGAAATATGGCGAAAACATTTGAAACATCTGAGTGAAATCAGTTCATGTGTCCGGTACCAGTAGAACGTTGCTAAACAGGCCTGTGGTGATGCTATTCTAACAAAACACCTTTTTTCGAAAACAACTTAAAATTGTATAAGAAAAAAGCCAGCGGACGGGGATATGCTTTCAGTTTTGGATTGGAAATTTTAAATTTTTGGCCGTCATTTTGCTACTTTTTAAAAATTTATTGTTGCATTTTACCCCACCCTGGGCCCGTAGCCATAGGCGTACGGGAGCATTTCAGTTTGGAGGGGGGAGGATTTCCTGCCCGAAAAATGTAATTTTGCTCGAAAGACTATCTAAGCGGAGGGCCACCATCTTTTGGCGCGGAGCGTACGGAATTTTGAAAAATCAAAACCCCTCAGACAGCCGGAAATGGCCTTTCCCAGGCTTATAAGCAGAATCAAAGCCATCAATATTTTGAACTTTCGTTTGCAATAAAATTTTCATCAAAAATGAGCAAATCTACAAAAAGGTCAGAAAACTCCCAGATTAAATGTACCACTACCATTGGATGAATACATTAAGCTATAATCATTGGAAGATGAGTTTGTTTGCGCGTTCTACAAACTATTTAACGTCATAGCATGAGATTATCATCAATATAATTTTGAAAATTGAAAAACTTCAGAAACCCTCGAAAAGCCCAAGGCTTCGCAACTTCGAGGGAGGATGGCATTGCATCGCATTCCGGCTGCCTATTAAATATAAGTTTCGTCGAACTTCACAAGGATCCCGTGTGTTTTAGCAGCCTGTTTAGCCCGAATTACCGGAGTGGGGATGCCATGCAACGAATTGGCCCTTAAAAACTGATTAACTCAATTTTCGCGCGATTACCAAGCAAGGTAGCAGCCTGTTTATATGCATTTAAACAAACAAGTTCGCAAATCATTTCCTAGTGAGCAAACCACCTAAGTCCATATCAACGGTTTTGGCACACTTGATCCCCACAAACTGTACCCATTAAATAAAAACAAACGTGGCCAAATCATCGGCATAGTCGCATAGACTCCTTTTGCCTGAGGCAAGGGAATACAAAATTAAAAACGAAATGAAATCTTCACGATACCTTTACGTTTTATTCATAATGGGGTAGTTTAGTTGCATGACATAGCTTTTGATTGATTTGTTCGGGCAAAATTTTGGGGACTTTTTACATCCTCTCTCCCCTTGTAATCTGGCAATTAAAAATATCCCAGAACTTTTTTGCAACTTTTGCCTGAAAATTGTGTCATTTCAGGCAAAGGTTTGCGCAAGAATATGAAGTGAGGCTGACGAAAAATTGTTTTTTTTCATAAGCTGCCCGAATGTGTCGCAAATTTTGGTATCTGTTAGAGTTTTCATGAAAATTGTACCGTGACTATGATGCTTTTTTATTATTTTTTCGGCCAAGTGTTTGAAGGAATTCGGGTGCGCCTAGGAGTTTTCTGTGTAAGTAAAAAACAAACCAGGTTTTAAGACTCAAACGGCTGCCCGAATTTTTCCAGATCCCTGCCCGAATTTTAGGTCTTGAGAAAATTTGGGGAGCAGTCTTCCCCCTGCCCCCGCCTCGTACGCCTATGCCCGTAGTCCGTTGTGATGGGGGCAAGTGTTGGGCTTGGGGCATAGGCCATAGAACTTTCTCCTAATGCCCTGTGTAGTAGTTTCAATTTTCATTTGGTGGAGCAGAAATTTTTTTTGGTTGGTTTGCCCGGATTCCCCTCCCCCCGGGGGGGGGGGACTATACGGGCCCATCACCCTCCTCAAAAAGAAAGAATTGTAACAGTCTGAAATCTGATTATGCAGAGTATGGATTCCTTGTACCTGAAAACATAGACTTGGTATATTTTACAAGGTTTTGAGGGTATGTAGAGCAAGAGATAGAGCAAAATATGTCTTTTTACGGCGGCCATTTTGAAAATCCAAAATGGCGGCCATACCGGTATCAGCGCAAATGTAAACATTGATTTTCAGATTTTCCATGTAATAAAGATTCCAAAAATGTTTAGGTTACCTAATCTACCATGATTGCCAACGAAAATACATAGTGAACCTGACTATTAGATCCTTGACTATGATCGACGTTGACTTTAAACGATGGATTTCATGAAATTGTGTTGTACATTGACAAAACGGTTTCCCTGATTTTGTCCGTATGTATTCTCAGTGTTGCTGCAGTTGATACTATAGTGCTGTTGTTGTTTAACCTCACCCTGCCACCAGGGAGGTGTTATTAATAATACCTCCCTGCTGTCACTACAGCAGATGTCCAATCCTCTCGACATGCATTGTAATTGTTTACCTTTTTTCTGTTAGCACGATCCCTGAGTTTTTCCATGACCAATATTTTCCTTAAGTTTCATGGTCATTATGAGAAATCAAAAGTAAATATTTAATTAACTTAGTTTATGGTTTTGGTGGATTACTAAAATTGTAGTTGTACCTTCTTACTTTTTATCAAACCCTACGTGGTTCCCTCGGGGTCTCCTATTCCAGGACTAGCCATGGTAGTCTCTAGATTAAGATGAGATATGTCTCATAAGAGTCCGAGTTAGGGAATATTAATAAAATGTAATTAGATCTAATCATACTGAAAATTTCAATTTACTAAATTTTAATCTCATGTCAGTACATGTACCGAGGGTAAAACAACCTGTAACTTTTTCTTTGTTACATTTAAAGGCAAAATACTGTCATCTCAATTTGAAATATTGTAGTAGGCCTAGTCTACCCATTCCTTGAATGGCTGCTGAGAAACGCGTGACAATATTTTTTCATTGAATTGAGAAATCTGTGAGGAGTAACTCATTGTTTTATCTTGGATATACAATAGTTGGGGACTAAACAATAGTTTACTCCCAAAATGCTTAATCTTTTTTCAGCTTCTTTTATTCAGTTTTTGTTTCATGTGGTACATAGTAACAAAATAATAATTTACAATGTATCTGCATGTTTGTGTGCGGAAGTAACATACACCTACTACATCTAAAACTTTTGCTTCAAACATAATCCGAATAGTGAAGTTTGAACATGCTTTTGTAAAGAATATAAAGCTTTGACTTCAATATCCCATTCTTATATTTGCAACTTTTTCCTTTTTCTTATTAATCAGTGAATGCAGCAATATGGTACTTATATAGAAGTTTAATAAAATTACTGTAACTCTGAGTGTAAATGGGCAAAAAAGAAAAAAAAAAGAAAAAAAAAGACAACAAGATTTAAATACTACATTAAAACATTTCCCTCCAACATAATCCGAACATTACGTCCTTTGATTTTAATTCAATTGTATATTTCTATTGATTTCCTAACGTCCAACTTAAAAATATAATTATTGGAAAAGAAGTACACAGTCTCTGATTGCCGACTGTATGCGATCATAGGTAATTGTGGGACTTACTCTCAGGGGCGCATTTAGGATCATTTTGGAGGGGGGGGGGGTCCAAAATAAAAAGGGCACATTAATTTTAAATTTTGTTCCCACAAATTTCAACGACTATGCAATTTACCTAGGCGCGACAAAAATATTGAAGAGGGGGAGGGAGGGGGGGGGGAAGCCGAGTGCTAGCACGACTCTCTAAGCGAAGAGTCACCATTGGTTGGCGCGGATCGTACAAGAAAAGTTTTGGCTGTACAAACTCTCCAGATGGCCGGAATCGGTACTTTCGAATCTTCTGAGCCGAATGTGAATTGTACCGATAAAGAATTCATTCAGCACCCACTTCGAACAGGGAGGTGTTATTACTAACACATCACTGCTTCGAAGTTCTTCCCGAGAGCCCCACTTTTTGGAGTAAGGGAGAGCGTCACTTGTTGTTACAGGGGCAAGTTGTTACAGTTCCAGTTTCTGAGTGGTTGCAAGAATAGGGAGAGCCTTAAGCTAAGCCTTCCACTCTTTGCGACGTGTCTGAATAATCTCGTCGCAAGGAGTTGCGTCGCAGAGAGCCGCATAGTGTGCAACGCCCGTTACATACTGCCACGACAACTAACGAGGCCAAGCGACAAGACTTCGCGTCCACTGTAGTCCTGGCGGTGTGGCCAGTTTCACCACTGGAGTTCCACCGTGTCGGAAGCTGTCGGTCCGATTGATCATGCTCAATCGTAATTGGATGCAATCGGTGCGTTTTAGTTCCGGCTCACACGGCCACAACTACCAAAGAAGTGTCTACGATTTATGCAAATTTTCCAGTGTCACAGGAAGCAATATGAAAGTGGGGTGGAGACGGACCAAGTTTGGACCATGCACCCCAACATACCCCATTATACGAGCAAGAAGATATTTTTTAAAATAAAAAAAATTGATTTTTTATTAATTGTGAACAATTAATCTATCAGGAACGTAATTTGCGGCGCGCGGAAAAACATCGGAGAAATGTGCAGTGTCTTCACGGAAGTTGTAAACATGTTATTTTCGAAACTTATACCTGCAAGATGTAGAACGTTGCAGAATTTGAGAAAGATCTGTATTCATATTAGGACCGTTTGCGTGATCTAAAAATTTTGCGACATTCAAGTTTAAGAAGACAAATTCACGTCGGTTCTGAGAAGTTATTTCCGTGATTTCAACGAAGTCTTTGGAGTGAACTTTTGCTGTAAATTCTTACAGTTTATTCAGCAATATTTGTCGTCGGAGAGTTGGAGAAGTTCCAGTCTCCTTTGAAAGGAAGCATTTGCCGAAAGAGGTTGTTGGATAAAAGTTATGACTGCTCCTTCATTGTTTATTGCTGTTTTGTTGGTTCATCCTGTCCCGTTTGTTTTGGAGTCATCGCTAAAAAAGAGGTGACTGTCGATTTTGCTGGGAGAAACAGAAAGTTGTCGGATCCCAGGGGAAGACTTCACGCATGATATAAAGACAACGTAAGCCTCGGTAGTTGAAGACCGCAGTTGCAGTCGTAGTTTGAAATCATAAATTCACTCGCTGAAGAGAATACGCAAGTCGCAGATCGCTGTGTTAAAGCATCAGCGTGGTTGAGTGCATTTTGAGTATCTGTTCTCTTGTAAACTGTAAGTTTTTTCTTGTAAACTGTAAGTTATTCCATTTTTGTAAACAGTTCTGATACTTGTAATACATTAATTTATTGTTTTCTCACATAAATTGCTAGACTTCTCCATTTCTTGTGTGCTAGCCTTCCCAATTTTCGAACTCTTCGGACCTCTCAAAAAGTATTCTATCTTTCCAAAAAACATTATATCATACCACCAGACTAACAGGTCGTAACAGTGCAAAGATTATTGGCAAAAATAATAGATGGATCACACCTTTCACTTGTGTATAAAGATTGATTTCATAAGATGTTGCCAATGTGTGGATAATTGCAGAATTAATACAAACATCAGAACCATCAACGAACTAAAGTGTACGGATAACGTTAAAGGTGTAATTTCGACTCTCTAAATTAAAGAAATATTTGTATTTCTTTCTCCTTGCTCAACCCCTCGTGCCCTAGATCGTACAATGATCCGTTGAACTTTATAACATCGTAAATACATTGTAATTGTAGGCATGAGCTCCAGCTCTATCTCATGGACATCATCTACGGAATTTGAAGAAAAGTACGTTTGTTCTAATTGTGGAATTTCCTTCATTAAATTGGTTTCGGTTTTCCTCCCTTCCTTTGCCAGTTTGCTCTGTTCTTACTAAAATCGATCCATGCCTTTCTAATACAATATTTCATATACTCCAATTGTGAGGCAGGGTTCTCATTAGGGCCATTTTTATGATATCATCAATTCGTCAATCATAGTACCGGTAATACAATCTGAATCAGAAGGTAAAGAATTGTTGAGCTTCCAGTAACCTGACCCTCCCTCATCCTTACAGATCTTCATATGTGTATCTATATTAACGATTGAATGGTCAGCATTTAGTCCCTAGGTGAAATTACAATTTCAAATCAAGTGATTAAGATTTTGAGAAATGAGCAAAAAGTCAAGTTTACAGTGAGTACCGGCAGTAATATTTGAAGACCACGTAATGTGCTTTTCAAGAGCCCCCCCCCCCCCTCTCTCTCTCTCTAAATGTCAATAAATTTTGGGGAGGACCGAAATACTTAATCGATACGTGAAAAAGAAACATGGAATGTAGGCCTAGCTGTAGTTTCAAAATAATTTTTTGGCGACTGTTCCTGTACTTTGATAAAAGCCAGTGTTGGCACTGATCGCAATATAATTTATAGGCTGTATAGGATGATATGTTATCATCCTTATAAAGGGGGGGGGGGGGATCAGTCGTACAAACTTTTTGGTGAAAATCTTGTCCCTATAGGATAATAATCAATCAGAAATATCTTTGTCGTTATTGCAACTGCTGCTTCCGTTCATAAACGGTTAATACTTATGCAACATTTGTCATACAAATTTGGTATATAGTTAGGGCTATTGCTTCTTTTAGAATTTTATGGAAAAAATTGCTTTTTGGGTATGATTAAAATGAAACTTTTTGGCTTTTTATTCAATGATATGACTGTCAAGAGCAATTGCCGGAGGGATTGAGAGCGTTAAATTGGGTGTTTTATTGTACGAAGTAGCCATCAAAAATGAAAAAGTTTATCATTAAAACCAATATTACAGAAACTGAAGGTTGTATTGATGGAACCTTCATTTTATGACAGATTTTGGGGGTTTATGGAAGAATCTGACCCTCTTATGAGAAAAATCAAGAAGGGGGTGATTATTAGTTTTGTTGGGGTTTCTAAATTACATAATTGAGACCAAGGCCCTCGGAATTTTCCTCGCGGAAAAAGTTGGGCTTCCCATATATTTCAAGTTTTATATTTTGTATATTGACATATACGTACGGGAGTGTTTCAATTTGGTAGGAGGCAGAATAGTCTATTTTGTCTGAAAAATGTAATCCTGCCCGGAAAACTAACTAGAAGTGCACAGAAATTTTTGAAAAATTGAAAACCCCAGACAACCGGAAATGGCATTTCCCAGGTTCGTAACCAGAAACAAAGCGGTCTTTATTTTCAGCTTTTTCGCGTTAAAGACAGTATCGTGGCGCGAAACGGGGGCGACATTTGGACAGCCTTCAAAAAAAATTGTTATCCCACCCAAAATCCCGGATGTAGCCCATAGACACCGCATGATAACAGTACATACGATTGCGTGGGATAGCGTACTGCTACATATGCTTGTTTGTGTGAGCGTTAACAGGCCTAGTATTTGTGTTAATTTGTATGTAGCAGGGATCGTTTTCCTGATACAAGTGAGTACCTTGCTCAGTGACAACAGAGACCCTGGGGAATTTTCCCAATATCTTGGGAATTTTGAAACGGCTCGATCATTCTTTTCCTTCCCACTTTGAAAAAAGAAATATTGTGTGATTGTTTCTATTTTTACTTTTTTTAAGTGACTTATTTATTAGTTACGAAATATGTGAATAAGTTGTAATAAGAATGCCAGGGTGGCTAATTTGTATTAAATTTCTGGCTTAGTTGTTTTTGTCTTTCAATCATCAGTTTGACTTCGATGCTCTTATAGGCTATTATTACTGTAGTTCAACGTTGGGGGCTGTACGTTGTTATTCGAGACATGATCTTGGGAATTTTTAAAAAGACGAACTGGATATCTAGGGAAAACTGCATTGAACTTGAGAGATTGGTCGAAGCGAAGGGGCTAGTCTTAGTCTTACGACAGCAAAATGGCTTCCTGTTCTGAAAGAAAAAACGAAGGACAGCGTTTGCACACGTTGTCACGAGAGGGAGAAGTCAAACGAGAAAAAATACAGTAGCAAACGAAAGTCGGTGTTCCCTTTCCCATTCTCCCGCGGAATAGGCCCTAGGCCTACCTAACGTTAGATCGCCGCAGAAGAAGCAGGTTGACTAATTGGGAATGGCAAGTCTCCTGTTTATAACGGCGATTTTGCGAAACATCTTCTCACAGATCATGCTCAAAGGTAAGTGAAATGTGTTTGTTCAGTTACTGATAGTAAAAAGTAAACAGGATTCCAGTCTCGCTAGTGATCCACAAACCCATCCCACACGCGTGTTTAGCATATATGTACATGCATAGGTCTATCGTTAGGACACAATTTTATTAGTAGCTATATGCCTATCGTAAAACTTATGACGAGCCAGCACAGGTTTCTACGGAGCTTTTAAGGTGTCATGCAGATGTTGAAATATTATGTGACTTTCTCACTTTTTTGTCAGTAAAATATTTAGATATTGACATCCGAGATCTTTTCATCTCAATATTTTAGCGTAAAATATTGAAAAATTCCATTACAGGATCTCAATATCTTAATATCTTCACTGGAAGAAATTAAGATACTGACATACCGGATCTCAATATCTTAATATCTTCACTGAAAGATATTAAGATATCGACATCCGAGATCTTTTCATCTCAATATTTTAGTGTAAAATATTGAAATATTACATTACAGGACCCCAATATCTTAACATCTTCACTGGAAGATATTAAGATATTGACATACCGGATCTCAGTATCTGAATATCTCCACTGAAAGATATTAAGATATTGACATTCGAGATCTTTTTATCTCAATATTTTAGCGTAAAATATTGAAATATTACATTACAGGATCTCAATATCTTAATATCTTCACTGAAAGATATACAGATAAATTGACATCCGAGATCTTTTCATCTCAATATTTTCGTGTAAAATATTGAAATATTACATTACAGGATCTCAATATCTTAATATCTTTACTGTGAGATATTAAGATATTGACGTACCAGATTTTGTTATCCAGTGGCAGGGCCAGTGGGGCAGGGGGCGGAGGGTCCCCTGAAAAATCGAGAGGGAAAATCGGGAAGAGGACGGAGGTAAAAGGGAAATGAAGGAGGATGGAAAGAGGAAAATGAGAGGGAAGAAAAGAGTAGGAACAAAATAGGGGAAGAAAAATAAATACACCTGAGTCAGCCACTCCTAATCACGGGTCTCTCTCGAATACGCCCATTGGCGCCGGCACGCCCCCAATCGATTTCTAAAAAAATTCTTAAAATTTTAAAATGATCACAAAAGGTGTTTAAGCTATACACTTCTGTAGGGGTAGGGGTGAGGTGTGTTTTCGACGAAGTGATAGATCTGCTGTAATTATTTTCTGAAACTATCAGAATTTTCTCAAATACTTTATAAACGATAAAAAATTTTGCACGATCCAAACTCTTATAATCAATATTTTTCGATAGCAACTCTCGGAGAGTACAGCAGGAAAAGTTGGAAGCTTTTTAAAAATTTCCAGGTAAAATACCAGCTTTTAAATTGGCTTATAGGTTTTGGGGGGAATTAAAAGTGTCTCGATGCAGAGCCTGAATGAAGGTTTTTCAAGGGAGTCTTACTTAATGAAAAATTTTTGCGCGCTTCGCGCTCATTCGTCAAGGTTTACACTCCACCTAATGACCATTATTAAATAAATCATGCATGGATCTATTCTGATCACAAACACTATACCGAAAGACAGAGGTACATCTCCAACCTGTGTAGGCGCCTCGCATCAATATGGGTTTTTTCAGTCTAAATTGTAGCATTATGTGGAAGGTTGAAATTATGTATTTGCTTCATACATTCAACTGTAAAGGTGAAATGATTTCACTAGCCTAGCCAGCGGTAGGGGGGAGGCAGGGGGCAGAGTGACCCCCCCCCCCACAGAAATTTTGGGGACGCGATGGGCCATGTTGAAAAATGAGAGAGCAAAAAAATAAAAAAAAAAAGATTAACGGCAAGAGGAGGGAGGGAATCGGGGGAATTTTTTACATTTTTTTTCGGGGGGGGGGGGGGGGGAGGGGCTTTTAGTCGTTACGATAAAGTGTGCAGTCCTCGACGGCGACTAGTCTCCCCGATGGTTTACCTGTTTTTTGCTCTCAAGGGACAATTTCCCTATAATAAGTACCCAAAATTTTCGGTGCGCTACGCGCGCTGTAGGTTCACTCCAGTTTTTTCAATACTTCCATTCAACATATCTATAGAATGTAAGTCCTGTCAACCTTACCAAGTAGTAAGGTAGGCAGAGTACACAGGTTATGTAGAGGTCGTGAATTTCATCCCATATCACAAAGCCTAATTGCTGTTCTCTTGTGTGTGTCATGCGGTAGGTCAGTTGGTGAACGACTCACGGAGGATAGTTTTGCTATTTTATCGGGTATTCCAGGTGGTTTCGGCACAATGTATGTTATCCCCGATACGGTCTACAACCCCTACAATTTCTACTTTTTCTTTTTGTTGTTAATGATTACATAGGCTATGTTATTTTTGCAAGCCTACCAAAAATACCGCGCGCTTCGCGCGCTTTGCAATTTCACGATTCAGACTCAAAAGAACACTATCAGTGCGCTACTCGGCTTTTAAAATATTAAGTGATATTGTGCAAAATGTGCGTCAGGCTGCAATGGCATGGGATAGTTAGGCTCCTTCATATCCCCTTCTCACCACCCCCTCGACATAGGGGCTGTCGGAACTTGTGGTCGCTTGCATGCCCCCCCCCCCCCATCCGTCGGGAATGATATGTCACCTTCCCATGGTCGGTTTAGTTATTTGGGCTTTCAAAAGAGTTATTTCTTCGATAAAACCCAAAATTTTCGGTACGCTTTGCCCACTCTTCCTCGGTTCCGTTATAGCTAGTAAAGTGCAAACCCTTCCCATCTTTTCAAGTAAATTAATAAGTAGAATAAATAGATTAATGTACGTGTCGGGAATTTCATCTCATTTCGCTAAACTTAGTTAATAATCTTTTGTGTCAGTCGTGCGGTACGGACTCGAAGAGGGAAGTACAATATAAGTTGTGCCAGATATGGCCCAAATGCCGGGACAATTGACCTATATAAGCTTTAAATAAGTACAGATTCTTTTATGTGTAGGACAACCCAAAAAATTTTCGCCCGCTTTTCCATGGTTAAATCAGTGCGGAAATATCTTCCTCTAGCATATACAAATTTTATGTCGTATATGACTCGCAATGGCAGGTATAGTGCACAGGTTTTATTCAAATCTCCCTCACCAACGCATCGACGGCATCTTGGCTGTCGGGGTTTGGGGTCGCTACCCACCCTACCCCTCCCCCGTTCGGAGAGTGGCCCTTAGTCGGGCAAATCCTGGCGCCAGGTCTGGAGGGAAGAGAAAGTTTTTCTTTATACTTTATGACTTGTATATGTGTAATGAAGCAATGAACTAAAAATGGAAGCTGCATTTTTTGGAGGATGGCAACCATTTTGGAGGGGCGGCCAATTTCACTAGGAGGGCGTGTCACCCCTCTAAAACCCCGTGTGGAGAACACTGGAATCTAGTATAAAAAGAACAAAACAAAGGACCAAAAAGCATCTTAGCTCTTCGAGACTGCAAAAAATTCCAAAGGGGGAGGGGACACCCCGGGAGACAGGCCGTAACCAGGGGGTTCGCACTAACTCCCGCCCAGACCTATTTTTTTATTTTTTTCTATTTAAATGGAGTTTTGGCGTTTTTCAGGGCAAAATGTCAATTCCGCTGGTTTAGCCAATGTAAGCCTTATGAGTAGCTGTTTTGTTTCAGTGCAACACAATTTCCTAGGGCCCCATTGACTCGTACAGTAACCCTCATACAGCCACACACTAACTCTCGAGGGAATAAGGAAAACATTGATACCAAAGTGTCCAAAAATGCCAGCTTAGGTGTTCATCAGATCGCTCAATTTTAATGTAAAATTGCAAAAAATCCTTGGGGTAGGAGGGGGAGAACCACACCCTCTCTCCGTTCGGTCGCTCGGCTCCTCGTTTGGGCGCTTCGCGCCCTCAAGAAATTGCCGAGTCCAAGTGGCGACGATGAAAAATGAAAAAGTGGGGGCTAAAGGTATGTTCAGTCCCTCAATATTTGTCAAGTGCTCCAATTAAGAAGCAGGGAGAATTTCGAAGTGGGACTGAACGTATTCTTGCTAAGAACACTAGGGAAGTGCCGTTTCCGGCCATCTGAGGAGTTTGTAAATCCAAAAATTCCCTGGTACGCTCCGCGCCAGTCGATGGTGGAGCTCCGCTTAGAACCATATATTGACATTTTTCATTGATTGATTGTTTTTTTTGCATTAATTGAGAAATTGCAGAAACGAGATCCATATTTCCAGGCTAGGTACATGCAGCATAAAACACTCGGGAAGTGCCGTTTCTGGCCATCTGATGGGTTTGTACAGCCAAAAATTTTCTTGTACGCTCCGCGCAAACTGATGGTGGCGCTCCGCTTAGATAGTGAGGTCGGTCAAGATTGGGGACGATGAGTCGACTTTGCCCCTCCACAAGAAAATCCTGGCAACGCCTCTGAATTATTGTTCTTTGTTGTAGACGTGATTCTGGAGGAACACAAAATTGCATCGACGCGAAGTTGTACCCTTCTTTACCTACCTTTGTAAAATTCTTAGTTCAGACTCGCCATATAGCCCCATATATGTCTTCTAACGAAATTAAAAGTGCTAGGTCCAGACGTGGCGCCAAGTTTAAGTGGGTGAATGAGGGGTCCCCCTATCAGGAACATTTTTTTCATTTTCACCAGGGAGATTTAATGGGTAAGATAAAGTATGTAACGAGACGACGACCAGTCGCCTAGAAAAATTTTTTGGTTTTGCTATTAAGAATGGCGAAATCTTCAATATATCAAAAGTTTGCCAGCATTTCTTTAAAAAAAAAAAGAAGAAAAAAAACTTTGTTCATTAGAAACCCAAATTTTCGGCGAGCTTTGCGCGTCTAAAATTTGGCATTTGCCACCCTTTCGGCAACCCGTCTTGTCTCTTTGGTCTAGAGCAGTAGAGTGTTGTCCGCCGTAGGGGAGCTTGGCCATACTGCCGGGCCAATCTCCTCACCACCCCTGACTGAGGCTACGTGCAGATTTTAACATGGCCAATTATTTCACTGCGAAATTTTGGCGTGCGTCGCGCGCAATCCTTACAATCAGTGTTAATTGTATCACATATGAACATAAATTGGCACAAAACACAAGTGCATCATTCTAGCCCAAAATAGTAGGTGTACAGTCAATTTTAGAATGCGGATGTTAAAAGGGTTTTCATGTATAGCAATCAAATACCTTGAGCAATTTTCGTAACCTGCCAGTGATACTATATGGTTTTAGGCTCAATTTACTCGTACTACAAATCAAGGCTATACAAAACATACTTTCTTCGTTTATGGTAACTGTGCAGTTCATCCTGTTACAAGCTGTTCAAGCAAAATTAAAATGAGTTAGTTGTGATAATTGTGAACTAAATTGTGACCGATGGGGAGCCTAGTGAGCTCTCAGTGTGATTCTGAGGTACGCCAAAAGCTCCATGCTGTTGTTCCCATTTTGTTAATGCAGCAAACATTTAGGGGATTTTCCCCTGGATGGCACCAAAGTTAAACTAGACATCACTAGGTCCTTATGGCATTCCATAGTCCCCAACGTTCGCAAAGCATTCGACTCTTCACCTGCGCTTGCGGAGCTGAAGAAACATAACCAGGATCATAGCTTTGTTCTGTTCACTTGTGCATGGAGACTCTCCACGTCTTTGTATTGCAAGCGGAGGGAAAATTTTAGCGCGCTTGGCGCGCATGTGCAAAAGTATGACCCGTTGATTCTTAAAGCTATCTGTGGTGAGCTTGATATCTTATCCCCTGTGATTCCCCCAAAAAGCCATCATGTGGTTGCACCACTGACTACAAACATTCTCTTCTTCGGACTCGTGCACGTGGACCAGTCATGTCCTCGTGGCCCCCGTAGGGCAGTTCCAGAGTCGTGCGGGTGCGGTACGAACTTCTCAGGGGCCGTAGGGGCTCTTAAAGCATCCTTAAATGCTCGCACGGCGCCCTTGCGGTAAACCTACGTGGGCTTGACCATTAAGTTTGTACGGAACTGTAAGGGGGTCTCGCGGGCCCGTAAACTGTCCGGACACATTGTGAGGGCAACCCTCGTACGATTGTACAGTAGAAAAAATCGCACGGCACCGTGACATCTTTGAAATCGTACGGGCACCAAAATCGTACGGCTCCGTAGTACTCATGGGGGAGAGGCTTTAAAGACACACGCTCGTGAGCTACGAGTGGATGACCGCATGCACACTTCCTGTATAAAATCTTGCGTGTTTCATAGTTCTGACTATCTCTTCGGGGGGGGGGGGGGTGATGTCTTGACGTGACATTTCAATCTGAGCTCATGAAACTGAAACAAACTCTTTCGTTAGGCGACATTCCTTTCCTTACACCCATCCAAAAGTGAAAACAGCTTTTCTAAATGTTAAGGTTGTCTACAGTACACACATTATCAGTTCAAGGCTTTGCCGAGAACGACACTATTTTGCATTTACGCTACCTTAAAGACAGATACTCCCCACCCTGAGCATGATTTTTACTTTGGGGTAAGCAAAAGTTTCAATTAGTGACTGTTCTATGATTGACATCAGAGTTACAAATTCAAAAGATGCAGAGTAGCTCATATTACACAGCATGTAAGAAGAGTGTTCTGATTACTCATTAGAGCCTTGTGTGCTCACCAGGATATTGCCTTAAGCAATAAACTAGGTTTGTTTCTGCACAAAGAGAGGCTAAAGACAGTTGTGGGAGGGACTAGAAGTAACTTAGTGTGGAGAACTGGAACTGTTCGGAATGATGAGTATCTGTATTTAAATAAACAAGCAACATTCACTTTGAAACCACCCTATAATGACACAACCGCTGAACGGAATTAGAATCAGAACCAGGTCCAAACTATACTAGGTGCGCCACTGATTCTGTACCCCCAAAAGATATTCTCGGGCAGTGGCGCCACCAGGATTTTGAAATGGGGGGGGGCACAACAGATAATGTCCTAATGCTACCTCAGTTAAACTCCCAAGTCTGCGTAAATCGCAACTTTTTCATGCGCCCCTGCGTTTGAATACAGCAGAGGGGATCCTTCTTTTGTCACTACATAAAGGTGCTGACCTGGGAGAGGGGTTTGACAGTAGGGGTGAATTTTTTTTTTGTTAATTTAAGGTTGCTCAGATGCAAAATGGTGCTATCTTTAGGACATTTTTGAATATGATCATATGGCTAAAACCTGTCCATAGTATAAAGAATTCTAATTTTTGGTTGGGTGAAAGAGGAGGGCATGTTGTCTAAGAGAAGGATCCGTTGTCAGCAAACCTCCTGAAGCCCCCTTTTGGCTACTTTATTGCCTTCTATTCGGGAAAAGTTTTTACGCAAAAATACATGCGTGGAGTCCACAAAAACATTCTTGGACTATTACGAAAAATTTCCTTTCTTCCATCGTGTATTACAAAAGGGCATCTAAGGCTAACAGACAACTGTATAGGGCCCATGGTAGCTCTGGATTAATTATATAACACGGGGCAATGACATAAGGTTTATTACTATCGTATTTTTGCTAATTATGAATGGAAATCCAGATGAACAGCTTCCAGCAATGAGGAATGGGAGGTAGGGTGAGTACAGGTGCAGGGAGGTGATGTAGACCTCCCTGACAGGTAAAGCAAAAGGGGTGAAGGACTAACAAGCACGTTTCCGAATGCGTTTTCGTCGTAAGTGTATTAACAACCACTATCCACACCGATAATGGCTGCGCGTAAGCGCTTGGTGAAAACTTTTGAAAAATGTATAACACAAATATGTAATTTCAACCTTCCTCATCATGCTACAGACTAGATTAAAAGATCCCATATTGATGCGAGGCCCCTACAGATGTTGAAGATGTACCTCTGTTTTCGGAAAAGTGTCGTGATCAGAAAAGCTCCATTGTATTATAACCTTAATAACGGTCACGAGATGGAGCTCAAACCGTGACGAAATAAAGTGCAATGATGTAGCTAAAGGTAATCAATAAAAATAAAGTTCTGATTTGAATTGCACCAGCACCTGTATATTCGGTAATTCACCAGTGTATTTTCAAGGGTGAAACTTATATTATAATTATCAGTGGCGTATTAAGGGCATGGCCATTGATTCATATTCCCCACCCTCACTGATACTGATTTTTTTTTTCTTTTTTAGTTCCTAAAATACGCAAATTTTTTAACACAAATTTTATTTCAAAGGTAGCAAATGTGCACCAGATTGCATGTAAGGACACCTATTTTTTCAAAAATTTTCAAAGGGGAGGGGGAAACTTCCTCCCCTTAGTCCATGCCCAAGAAAAACAATCACACAACATGTGTCATGCCCCCCTCCCCCGTGGGATAAATTCTGGCTATGACACTGATTATTATCATTATTATTACTGTAAGGATTTTCCGAAAATATATAAGAAAAATAGAAAACACGGCAAAAGTGATTGAATGGAATTGACATGCGGTCATTGCGATGTAATAACCGATGCATGTCTATATAATTTCATGTTCAATAACTGGTTGAATGGGCGCGGAGCGCACGAAAAGTTTTGGTTACATTTTTCGGGCAAGTCGCTACACCCCCCCCCCCCCCGACCCAAAAAGCAAATTGGCTTCTGCGCCCATGAGAGTAATGCTAACATTTAACACCCATTCCCTACCTCACAAAGCCGTTCTTTTGAGACTCAAATGTGAGCAGTAACTACCGGTAACCATAAGAGGTAACCATAACTTTCGGGGTCCGGAACGAGAACACATGGCGCTATTGTTTGAAAACATAAAGTAAAACTGCCAAATTTTAATGAGCAAGGGTGGCGCCAGGGGGAAGCGCCCCCCCCCCCCATTGGAGCAAAAGAATGGGTGTCGTCAGTGAGCAGGAACCTCGATATTTTTGTTTTGAAAAAAAATAGCAGAAAAAAAGGTCCTCGAAAACTGGGATAGTACAAGTATGCCGACGGGGGTCGGTCTCCAAGAGCTGAAGGGCAAAAAAAGAAAAAAAAAAGGTCATCGAAAATTCGGGCTCAGCCGGCCAGCCCCCTGTCGGGGAACCCAGCCTCCCCCCCCCCCCCGGTCGGGCAAATCCTGGCGCCACCCCTGTAAATGAGTAAACAGACAGTTTTCGGCCAAATGTGGCACTACTTTCCACTTAGGCATAATCAAATACTGTGCCAAAGCCAAAAATGGTCATTTCCAAACCTAAAATTTGAATGATGTCGATTTGGTTCAATTCACCGATGGTAATTTAGAATACCACCCAAAGTTTGAAATCTGAAGAATAAGTTGCGATTAACTGGATATTCAGTGAGATGCGGTTATTCAAAGATGCAAATTGCAGCAAATTGCACATTCAGAATGTGGTGGGACGGGATAGGAAAAAAGGACATGACAACATACATAAAACAATTTGAATTCCCTTCTTTTTCTGTGTCAAAGTGCTTTAGTGAACACAATTTATGCACTGAAAAAATACTAAAGATACTTTCAATGTGTAGTAAAGGTTAAAATGAAAATGTATAATCCTATAATCCTTTGTTCTTTATTTTTAGTGGTACAAAAGTTGAAAAATTTATTGAAACTTTACAAAAAATGCAAGTGACACTTCTGTGTGCAAAAAAGTCAATATGGTATTTTGGGTAGTCATGGTGATTGCTCGACATTTTTGTGGCGGGACGGAAACAAGTGTTTTGGGACGGAATTTTAGTTTAAAGGTAATTTTAAGAAGTATGCCCTGACAGATTTACTCATAACTTGACTGTAACTGGCAGAGTCATGTTTTTGAAAGCTTTTGTAAAAACTATGGCATATTTCTCCACCTTGTATTTAGTTTTGAAGGTACATCATGTATAGTTCCAAAATTTGTGGGCCCTCAAATATGATCCCCCATGGTTTTCGTCGAGTTTCTTTCTGACTTGTACGTATATTATGCCCCTTCTTCCTCTCTGCTAACCATGAAGTAGATTTAAAACCTATACCTTGCTTCTTGAAAATATTAAGAGCAAATGCATATCTTTCCCCACTGAAAAAGTAAAACCTGTTGGTCATTGCTCATAGGGTCAACAATATCCTTGTTCGAGGCCCATTTTCCCCCATATTTCCCATGGGACCAATTTCGGACCCTATCAACTCAGTCTTTGAAGAACGTTTTTTGGTGATGCTTGTCCACTGCTTATTGCCCTGTAGCTAAAAAATGCTGAGCAAAATTATGAGGGCCTTGGACCACTTTGTCTAGGGCCCAGATGGGCCCAAAATTTGAAAAATCACTTTCGGAATGTAAAACTGCTTTTTTGAAGACCTGCCTTTTCAGAATTATGGCCTTCACTTCAGTTTTTACATCACATACTGTTAATATGGCTATAACTCACTAGACATACAAATTTTCAGCTTTTTTCTTATTTCTGTGAATTGTAATGGGCCTGCAAAATCATGCAAAATGGCAATGACAGCTCTCACCTGAGAGAGCACTATATTGCGCAATACTTTTTAAAAAGGACCATAACTATTAAACAGGTCAAGCTGTGGAACTGAAAGTTTCCATGAGTTGGATTTGTCAAAAATGTAAAGTTCTGAGGAAGTTTCATGAAAAGCTGAGGGGGTGTCTTTGGAACCCATACATAGTGAACAGGCTTCACTAGGTTCCGTCCCACCACAGTGACACACTTTTGAAAAATTTGCATAGCTCCTTCAAACGACGTGTGATTTATGCGATTGTTTTCATAATAAAAAAAGAATAATCAGACTTCATTTCAATCTTGAAATTTTACCTTATATCTCTCTACTTTTGATAATAATTAAATATTGGTCACATGTTTCTGATTGTGTGAAAATTATCATTCCGTCCCACCATTCACAGAGGTTACATGTAAACAGGCACTATTTAAAAGGCTATCAAATTCCGTCCCACCATAATACTGTAATTTTGGCTCGGGCTCTACTGAAAAATTTTCCAAATGGGAGTGGGTATCCTTTGACCCATCCCCCAGGACACAGGTCAGTCACACGTGATCGAACCCCTTCACAAAATCCTGCGTTCGCGCCTGTAGTTCATATTTATTACCTTAACAATGGTCAAGAGATTAAGTGCAAACCGTGACGAATTGCGCGCAAAGCGCACCAAGTTTTTTCTTTGAGTAAGATTTCCATAACAAAACCTGCATTCGGCTCTGCATCGAGACACTTTCAATCCATCAAACCTACAATCCACTCTAAAAGCCAGTCTTTTACTTGGGAATTCGTAAATAGCTTTCAATTTTTGCTGCTATGCTTCTCCGAAAGTTGTTATCGGGAGATAATGATAATAAGATCAACACCGAGGTAAGGTTTGAAGCGCGGGGAGCGTGCAAAAATTTTGATAGTTTGAGAAACATTTGCGAAAGAGAATGATTACAATAGATCCATCAATCGGTCGAAAACACACCTTACCCTACCCCCACTTACACCCCCAAATAGTAGCAAATATTAGTATCGTTGACCATACTTGGGGGGACGAAAGGGGGTCCATCCTTTAGACAGATTCTTTGGTGAACAATTTCAGCCCCCTTCCTCCCCGTTATAATTGTCGTCCTTGTAAGAAGGTACGATGTTGGGAGACTGGGACTCTTCTGTGTTATTTTATAGGCATTAACATTCAGGTCTCGAACTGCAGTCATATGCAGTGGCGTCGTTAAGTGTGGGACAGGGTGGCACGTTCCCTCAAGGGTTGTCTGTACCCCAGTGTGTCCCAACGAGATGTTGGGTTTGTAAAAAATTATGCACAATCAAGATGTTATGTTCGAATGTTCGAAAGTTCGAGGTGCAGACATGTACCACATCAGGGTTCATAGTGGGGATACTTAAACTTAAGAGATAAAAGGACTTGCACAAAATTTTCATAGATGCTCAAATCGACAATTTTCTGGCCACTTCGCTTGTGCACCTGGGAGGGTCTCAGCAGGTGCTACCCACCCTTTCCCATTTATTGCTAAAGAAAATGCAAAGCTATATATTGGTCATAATATAATTCTGAGGCACCACAAAGCCCACTGAACTGCGTTCAAGCGGACTTCTTTTCCACATTTTCCCCACTAGCCCCTGATCTGTAGCCGTCAGTTGTACCTTGGTTGCTCCAATTGAAGGCTTCACCTCAGTGGCATACCTGGAAGGTAGTTGTCCCAACATCAATTACTACTATGCAGCAAGAGAAGGTTTATTTTTAAACTCAATGCAAACGTTAACATGAGCCGCTGTCCCCATTCATACCCCCCCCCCCATCATAAAATCATTTGTGCGAGGCTAACACATTGGCCAGTTCTGACTTCAATTTTTGTGGCCCGTTTTAGTGCGCTGCAATGACATTTTGGAAATTTGCAAATGTTTTATTCTAATGGTCACATTTTTACAAATACCCCAGAGGCTCCGCATAGGCTGCACCCCTGGACCCCCAATGGCGTGTTGTCCCTGGATCCCACTAGGGGCCCTACAGTGGGCCCCTGGGGTTTAACGCCTACACCTGGTAGTGCTGCGCGTTCCTAAGTGGCTAAGTCTTCAGTGACGTCCAGCTCTTCATTTTGATGTGCCTCTCCGGCGGACAGCTTTCCCCCAGTGCCTCTCCCACTTCGAAAAGTCAGGCGGCGCCACTAGTCACATGACTACGCTAAGCAGCCACAAATATCTCTAAAACTGGGTGTCAGACAAAAGTAACAATTTGGATCTAACTTTCTTGTGAAACTTTGAAGGTAAGTTTAGTTGTTGGAACACGCGTATGAAAAGGGCAGGGGGACTGTCCCTAAATTTTTTGGCAAACCAAAATACCGTAGAATCAGTACAAAAATAAGGTAAAAATTCTTCTGAAAAGGCTCAGAAATTTGAGCAACAAATGTAGTGGCCCGCTTTAGTGGCTGCACCGGGGTTTTGAAAGTGAGGGAAGAAATGGACGAAACAGGAATGTGTTGGAGGGAGAACAATTTTTGTGCGTAACGCAAAATCGAGTGCAAAGCGCGAGTTTTAACCGGTGGGGTCCAATGTCCCGCCTTAGGGTCCTTGATTGGGTCCGTGGGCGCAGCCTCGGAAGCTCTGACGTTTTAGCATATCTCTGGGTATAGTTCAGGAGCTGGAAGTGGGGCCAACTAAGGGGCAAAGGTTCTGACTGAGGGGCGTTCCCCCTGCCCCTGCACCCGGCGTATCCCCTTGGTGCCGCCACTGATCTTCTCAAACCCAAATGATTCTATACGTCTATGATCAGATGATTGTTGGAAAGGGTTTACTATGTTATCTTCTCCCATCAATAATTGTTCTTGAAAAAGGTATCTCTTTTTACCACTTTTATAGTAAAAAATAATGAGAGCAGGATGAAGGAATACTGAGATTCTGAAGTTCTCTGGTTTATATTTACACCAACTTGCAGACAAGAGTTGGACGCGTTTTGGGATATCTTGAAAGACGCTAAAATAGTAATGTTGGATGTCAATATCTTAATATCATTCGCTGAAGATATTAAGATATTGAGATCCTGTAATGCAATATTTCAATATTGTATGCTAAAATGTTGAGATAAAACGATCTCGTTTGTCAATATCTTAATGTCTTTCAGTGAAGATATTAAGATATTGAGATGCTGTAATGCAATGTTTCAATATTTTACGCTAAAATATTAAGATGAAACGATCTCAGATGCCAGTACCTTAATATCTTTCAGTGAAGATATTAGGATATTGAGATGCTGTAATGTAATATTTCAATATTTTACGCTAAAATGTTGAGATAAAACGATCTCGTATGTCAATATCTAAATATCTTTCAGTGAAGATATTAAGATATTGAGATGTTGTAATGCAATGTTTCAATAACTTACGCTAAAATATTGAGATGAAACGATCTCAGATGCCAGTACCTCAATATCTTTCAGTGAAGATATTAGGATATTGAGATCATGTAATGTAATATTTCAATATTTTACGCTAAAATATTGAGATGAAAAGATCTCGGATGTCAATATCCAAATATTATATTGACAAAAAGTCGAGAAAGTCACATAATATCTCAACATCTGCATGACACCTTAAAAGCTCCGTAGGTTTCAGCAGAAGTGATCAGAACAACATTTACCAATTCATCAAAATCGTAACCCCAGAATAAGCCGCACAACTCTTGAAAAATCTGACTATGTCCTCATATACTAGTACATGCCCCATCTAAGTTTTACACTCTTATCCATCAGACTCAGAGAACCTGTCGCGGAGTTTGCACTTTCCCCAATATTGTCTTCACAAAACTTTCTTATCAAGCATAGACCTACAATATGCTATCACTCAGATATCCCGTCTGTTTCATTAGCCTACAGTCCACTTGACAATGAGTACTTTTGCTCAGCTTTGCTTGATCAGTAAATTGCCAAAGAGACTTGATGAGAACAACAGTATTGTAAGCCTGAGCATTAGGATTTGCAATGTAAATGAAGATTATCTTGTGCAATCAGGTGAGCAGGATCAAGGTGCCATTAGGTAGTAATTGATCTCTGTAACTTTGCTTATGCTTGAGTGACCTCCAGCTGCATTAATAGTAATTGATACTAGTTATATGAATTGCAATGCAAGGAAGACTTCATTTGAGGAAGAAAATAAGCATTCAACTCACTGACTGCTTAGTTTAGTCCTTCGAATGCTAAAAGATACATTCAGAAGGCATAATGAATGCTTATTGAATGCAAGCATTCATTAAGGTTGAGGGCCCCCATCCAAATGCCAGTAGTGGTTTGCCAGGTATGTGGTAGGTATGTGGTAAAAAAGAGTTGTAAGGCAACTGCCTTCCAAATGTAAGGTAAGGCCCCATATATAGGCCTAGGATTTCAAGTACATACATCATATATTTCCCCCCATGTGTGGAACAAACATGTGTGGAACAATGCTATAGTGTAGAAAGTTAGCTAAGCCTTCATCAGTTGCCTAAGAAGAGGTGGATCTGCAGATTTTGGGGTCAGTCGCAGATCCAGGATTTTGAGAAAGAGGGGAATTAACTCACCTCAACAAACCATACACCGGGGCATTGGGGCCGAGTCACCTCCGATAAAAATTTGAATTCTACTTATATGATCATACAATTTGGCATAAATAATTACCAAATATTCAACAATTGGTTATACCTGTATGCAATTGAAAACTGATGCTGATCTCCTAATTCCCCTCAATCACCACTACCCACAAGCCCCCTCCTCACAAGGGAAATAAGAAATCTGCATTCTAAATTCAGTTCGTGCCAAAGTACTGTTGGCCGACTACCAGTAACCAGTTGGGCTATAGAAATTGATTTTCATGGTTTTCCGAATATCTGGGACAACAAAAATTCCATACAGACAACCAATAAATTAAAGGTTCATTGTCACATGGACAACCATTTTCCTCTCGGACTGAAAAAGTATACTGCTGATTGATAAACTCTTTCACCTTTTTCCATAATATTAGTTTCAAACCACATTTCAGACTTGGAGTGTTCCTGTCTCTCAAACATCACATCTTTTTCGTCTTCAAGACCAATAATACATGAACATAATTAGCCTTCTGTTTTATAATTGTGTGAAAAATATTTTGGAAAAACCAAATTTCCTTCTGGACAACTAAAATGAGTGAAATGGTTGCCCCGAGACAACACTAAATTTTTTAAAAATCGAGGCCTTGGCTATGAGGGGTACTGTAAGGTAGGCTATGCAATATAGTATAGCTGTACCTGTACATACAGTATAAAAAGTTGTTTACCCCAAGATCTAGGCAGGAATGACATATAAATGCTATTTTTGGGATAGGTTTCCGTGTGTTAGATGTGCTGTAGTTTTACGGCCCAGTTTCCTTCCAAGTAGTTCAAGTCAAGCTAGTCTTGACCTTTTTTCCTGTTTTGGTTCACAGGCCTGTTTTCCCTACTCCATTGCTTTTGCTGAGCATCAAGCACAATGGCAGTAGGTTCCATTTTTAAAGTCTTCAGTGAGACCGGGCCAGGAATCAGGTATGTTGAGTGTACATGAAATGCCGAATGCGATAAAAATTAGCAAATTAGCAAATTTATGTCCTCAGCTAATGACAGTGGCATTTTATACCAGACTTTTTCATTGGGAGAGGGAAAGTACTGAATTAGTGGTGGGGCAAATGAAAATGCTCCTACGTACTGTATATCGAGTGCCACTATTGACCAGCACATTGCAAGCTAGGGTACAGAGAACACTTTGCCTAAAATGTGTTTCAAATTGTATGAAATGGTACTTCCCAGATGGTTTTTTACTACTAAAAAGTGCTGCTTTCAAGAGGTGCTTGTGAAGTTCTTACACATTTTGTTCAATATACTTTTTACATGGGGGGGGTATACAAGAGCCACTGCTGATGCCACTGGTAATTGATAGGTTGATTTAAAATTCCGGCATTCAGACAGAATAGATTGCAATCCCCCCCCCCCCCCTTGTCCCTTTCTGTTTTAATGGGACCTAGTGTTCACATCATCATCAATCATCATTATTATGACTCTTATAGCAACCAATTTTGACACCACCCCTTAATCATTGAGGGACATGTGATTTGAAATCATAGAAGTCTGATATACTTGCACTCTTCCCTAACATTAAATACTGTTTCATTGCAAATAGTCTTGGTTTACTTTTCAGGTGTTCTTCAAAGTACTGCCCTTAGGGAAAACTTAAGTGTTCCCTAAGTGTTCTGTTAGTGCTCCACACTAGTGCTCGAACACTTAAATGAACAGTTAAATCTCATATCACACACCACATGCCCTAAGTGTTCCGTAAGTGTTCCTTAAGTGTTCGCTTAGTGCTCGTATGAGCCGAATTATTTAAATGAGCTAAGTGCTCGAACACTTACCTGGAACACTTACACAGAACACTTGGACCAAACACTTAGGTTTGATGGTAGTGTTCCAGCTAAATGTTTGAGCACTTACCTGGAATGCTTACACAGAACACTTGCGCGGAACACTTATGTTTGATGGTAGTGTTCAAGCTTAGTGCTCGAGCACTTAGGCCTACAGTGGAGCACTTGCTCTGAATTAAAACACTTAAACGCGTATACTGCAGTTATTTTCAGAGCTCAAGTGCTCGAACACTTATATTGAACACTAAACATGGAACACTTTCTGAATAATGCATTAAATCTTTGTATGCAAAACAAATACTGCTGTACAGGTGTAGGTGTACATTTAATAGAGAGTGATTAATTTGAAGCACTGCAGCCATCAGCAACTAGTAATACAAATGAAGTTAAACCTCCCATCAGATTTTTCAAATTAAATGACTAATGACATCATAAATTTAGCTTTACATTTATTTACACTTTCAATTGTTGATTGGAATGCATTATTCCCAAGGCACATTTTTGAAGAAAAAAAACAGTTTTTTTAAACAACAGCTTACAAGCATAACCATGAATGAAGACATCAACAAATACCTAGAATAAAAATATATGCATTAATGATACAATTGAAAAACTACTGCAAGTACAGTAAATATTATAAACACACAAATCATCATGCAACTTTAAAAAATTACACTGGTCTTGATACAGTGATCTGAAAAATTGACCAAACCATAATTCCGCAGGTATAAAGTCAAAGAAGTCTTATATTTGAACATAATGAGCAAGAAAGAAGACGTCTGAAATGAAGCCGGAAGATCCAGCAGAAGAAGGTTACTTACTCATGAAGCATATTTGATAGTCCTGAACATGCAGCGGCATTACAATGGAGTTGAGTCTCACTGTGGCATTACAGTACACAGTATTTGTCACTTTATTCCTGCAGGTTAATAATACTTGTGCGTAAACAATGTTCAAGTGGACTACAAGTACTTTATATGTCCCTTTGGAACAGAGAAGACAGTCCTGTGTAAACTCCAATTGGACCCAGTCACAAAACTTACACCAAAAACTATCTCAAAAAGTATGCTCAAGTTGCATTGCATATTCTGACAGGCAAAAATTGTAGCCTCTCTTTGATTGTTTTCTATAATGACAGTAAAAATGTCCTCTGCACTTTAAAAAAGATGTTAATTCACATGCCCCTTGGATCTTGATTGAAAGTTTGTACTTCCATAAAGGACTTAATCCATGTAGAGTGATAGACTTGCAGTCACACAGGGAGTCAGGGACTGGTTGATTGGTCGTATCTGCATAAAAAAAGATACACCACAGTAAATATAAAAATACTTGAAATATTTAAATGTAAAGTAAAGTCAGTTAAAGGCATTTATACATCACCCCATACAATTCCAATTTCAAACCTATTGTACTTACTACCTGGCCCTTCCAAAATTGTAAAATTCATTCACATCCAGACACAACCCCAGTTTATTGCCTTAGGGTATACAGATACAATCGTGAATATACAAAGATGAAATGTGTTATCAGAACACTTTTAGAACATGATGTATAACACAAGCAACTTGCAATCTGCATTTTTGCTTTCTAATTTTTTTTTTAATTTGAAATTTATTAAAAACTTTGCCAAATTGATAATTTCTGTATCTACACAGCTACTAGTCAAACTGTAGTGTGTGGTGATGAATGTCTGCCTTTGACTTTTAGTCCACAAATTTATATCAAACACAATGCTCTGTAGGAAGGAGAACAGACATAAAACTTCACATGATAACCTTTAGGAATATTCAACATCTTGAAATTTGTATTTGAGATTTTCAGTTTGCTGCCGCTAAAGTCTTATGTGATTGTGTTGTGCACAGGTTGGAACCACATTTGATACGAACACCAAGGACAAACATTTCAGTAATGTTTATTCACTGAGAAAATGGGTGCACTACGCACTATTTGAGGATCACGCTAATTTTTTCAGAATCCTGCCCAACAGAAAATAAAATGTGAGAAATTCCCACACACTTTAGGTGGATCAAGGGTGGTAGCATAATTAGGACACACAACCCTGACAAACAAATCTTCCCATGAATGGCTTTAAACTTGACATCTGATACAAATAAACACAGCTGAAACTGCATCTGGTTCACCATCACTACCTGTATGATCAAGACTCCTCTGTTGTGTACAAGTACCTCCCAACAATCATCCATTGGAGGGAAAGAGGTCCCACCCTGATTTTGAAAATCACTCCCATTTTTAATTGGGAGCAAGAATGGGAATTCCCACCCTTACAGAAATGCTTGTGAGCAAGAAGATGCAGCTTGCATGCAGGATACATGCCAATTGAATGCCAAAGCACTAGCTCACAGAAGGCACTCATTGGGGATCTTCTTGCACACTTGGTGCATCTATGTGGCACGTCACCCGGTAAAATTCTTAAGTGCAAACACTGCTTGGGACTGTGCTAGAGATGCACCACATTGTGTGCTAGAAAAAAAAAAGCTGAGGCATACACAGTAATATCACCTTTACAACTTTCACCCACCCCCCCCCCCCCCAAAAAAAAAAAAAAAATTGTCATTGATTTAAAGGCCAATTTTCTCACCCTAACTACAATTCTTTTAGGGGTTTACCTAAACTCTCCATTGGCTCTGCTCTTTGATTGACAGCTGATTTAAACAATGCAGAGTACCAAGCTTATATTACACAGCATCAACTGTATTGAGCGTGATTTGAATAAACACATTGACCTTTTCTATACTCACCCTGATGCACAAAATTTAGATTTTGTCTGGATGAGGAAGAAATTCAGACAATTGTGGGAGGGGCTTAAGTATGAAGGTTAGGAGAATTGCTACTGTTTTGGGTGAGATAATTGGGCTGTTAAGTGAAGGAACAAAATACTGTAGCTGGGTTTACACAGCAATTTGCTTCCCAAGAATTGCCAGAACTTTGCTAATCAATTTTAATTTTGATTAGCAAAAGTTGCAGTACTTACAGTACTGTAACTGCTAGTACTAATTAACACAAAAGAATTGTTACATTACTTTTTGCTAATCAATTCACAAACACTATTTTGTCCCTTGTAATTGATGGCTTTTACTTCAAACTGATTAGATGATCAGCTTTGATAAAGGCTCCTTCCAAAATTAGCACTTCTTATAAGCTACTTACACTTCATTGAGAAGGTGAGGCAAATCCTGCTTTGAATGGCATGCTGTTGTGGTGATGGCATCAACGTCGAAGTTAAGGTACGCTCATCCACATGGTGGACATGCTGCAGGACCTGACATAAACAAAAAAAAAAAAATGTGGTTACAACCTCAAGAGCTAAAAATCACAAAGCATCTTCCATCATATTTTATGAATTACATATTCAAGGTAAATCAACCAGTGACTTCTACTGTAGCGAACTTTACATTTGAAGAGGATAATTGCAGACACATGACTCTCAACAGCCAGTCACAAAACAGGACTGTATACTACACTACTCAAAGATGGGGTGATGGCAATTCCCCTTTAATCCTGTTGTTTATATTAACCAGGTGTCACTGGAAGCACACTTAAAGTGATGCCAGGGGAGAAAGTAATACTACTCAGTACATTTTGATGACAGAGATATACATCATCACACAATTAAAGGCCCAATTTTCTCACCCCAAACAGTACCAATTCTCCTAACCTTCTTAATTAAGCCCCTCCCACAATTGTCTGAAATTCACCCTCCTCCAGACACGATCTCATTTTATTGCTTCAGGGTGAATATAGAAAGCTCAATGTGTATAATCAAAACACTATCTGAACAGTTTGTGCTGTGTAATATAAGTTTTGGTACTCTGCATTGTCTGAATTAGCAGTCAATCAAAAAGCTGAGCCAATTGAGAGTTTCTGTTACCCTATACTAGAAGTGTAGTTTGGGGTGAGAGGATTGCCCCTTTAAAAATAGCAATGAAAAAAAAAAAACACACCTGGAGTTACAAGATGCCAACTCTAAAAGCCTGTTGCTACATGTAAACAAGTTCAAGTGCATAGTACCAGCCTTACTGAAATCATTTCATAGAGCATTGCTACATTAACAACAAAGGCAAAAGTACTGCATTAGCTACCAATTTACATCCATGCAACATTGAACGTTTTAATTCAACAAATTTCATACAGAAGGGATAGGCTTATAATTAACACAAACTTTTTAACCTTCAACCCCCCCCCCAAAAAAAAAAAAAAAGATATGAAAAACTTAGTTAACAAAGATCTAAGACTTAGGGAATATTTCATGAAACTGTGGAAAGCATAGAAATAATTACAACCAAGGATAGGACTATGCTATATGTGCCAGGCATAACAAGTGTTGCCTCTTCCCCCCTCCTCCCTCAACCCTAAAAAAATAAATATGTAAGATAAAATAAAAAATAAAGAAAACACAAAGTGAAAAGGGTCTGAAATTAGAAATAGGCTTACATTAGGCCAAATAGGTGTTGGCAGTGTATACACCCTATATAGGCCTTTTGTAGGCCTACTGGCCTAGGCAGTATAGGCCTAGTCTGGACTTGCTGTTGCCTCAAAGAAAAAATTCTGACATTTACAAAGACAAGTTATGAGTTATAAGCAATTGTGAGGCTTAGCTTAAAAGTAACATAAAAGAAATGAGGAGGCAGCCTGGAAGGATTTCAAGTGAGGGCCAGCTAACATATCCTACCCTAGGCCCAGCCTTCAGTTGGCGTAAAAATTAAAAATAATAGCATGATTGACGTAGCGCAGTTGCCCCCTAGCCTTTGTATAGGCCTAGCCAATTTTGGGGGCTAATCTGTGACTGATGATACATAGGGTCAGCTGTTGCAAATTCAGGACATAAGAGGAGTTAGGGCTTAGCCCTAACTTAGGGCTAGCCTAGGCCTATAGTCCTTCACTGAGGACAATAATTTGCCTAACGTTACATTAGGTCTAGTCTAGCAAGCTCAAAAAACACCTTGCCTTGCATTTTAAGGTTTTAATTTGACTAACTAGTCCTAAGGCCTAATGTTAGGGCTAGGCTAGGCCTAGCCTACTTGCAGAAAGGAAAATCAAAATATAAACTTTGCAATCAAAACATAACGTTAGCCTACCTAGCCTAGCTAATTCAACTCAAACTTAGGCCTAGATTTAACTTGTAAATTTGTGCTTTTGGATCTGAATTTGTACATAACGTTAGTGAGCAGTTTACGCTGAATTAGGGTTTAAGTTACTAGCTAGGCCTAACGTTAGGCCTAGGCCTAGGCCTAGGCTGGGCTAACGCAATACTGCCATGTACCTAGTTATGCCTCACGTTACGGCAGGAAATTAGTTACTTTGAGGCCTAACGTTAGTCCCGTGCCCTTGGCAAAGCCTTCAACTTAATTTACCTCTCAAAAAGGATATAATCACAACTGAATAAATTTTCCCAAGTATTTGGTTCAATATTCAAGATAACACGACTCTTACCTGCGCTGTGGCCATGACTTCTGCAAAGTTTGATCCTTTTGATAACAATTCGTTGCGATCCGTTTGGTAAATAGCCTGGCAAGGGGCGCGGCATCCAATTGTTACAATATGTCTCGATATATATACCATGTACTATGTACGTCGCAGACGAACACGCGCGCAGCACAGCAGTCCAGTAATAGCATGCACTATGATCTATATCCTACGTAAATCACGCAGTCTGCAGCTTACGTACAGACGTACATGGCCAGACGGTCGCTCCATGCCATATGAAATACATACTTACAGTTACGTAAATAATTTTTGTGCCTGTTAGTTGCGCGCCAAAAGCAGTTTTGGCAGCTCGCCAGTTTGGTGTACACATCAAGCTATCTTATAAACATCATAATGGTTCCACCGAAAGTGTTTAGCATTTCCTCAACAACATTGATCTTAAATGATTTGGAGAAATTTTGGCCTTCTGATAAATAAAATTTGATTCAAGCTTAAAAGTTTTAGATATTGTTTTCTAGAATCCTTGGACCATTCGGGATGGATGTAAATTTATAGAAAATTCTGGGATCCCTTTTTCCAACTATGGAAGCGCTAGAAAGAATGCACATGCATAGAATTTGTCGTTCAACTTGACATAAACCATCATCCATTCATTGTACTATGCATGTAATATGTGGAGAATGTACGTCGTACACATACATATCCAATCATAACAATAACCGATACGTACGTACTTACACTTGAAATTAAAAAACAAACGTACCAATTGCTCACTGAAGTTACACAGGTTGCTAGCGATATAAGTAGCACTTGATGGATATTTTTAGAGGTATCGATACCTTTAAAAATATCTGCAGATCCGTTACACCAGGTAAATAGATTTCATATCAACATGCATTTGGGTACCGATTGAGAACATTTTAACCAGTGAAATTAAAAGACTAATCCCGCAAGTCATGGCCTAAGTTTCTTTGGAGATGCGTATGTGTATAGGCTCTTTATCTCATATGCAGTGCACGTTAGGATAGCATAACTATCTGGCTGTAAAACGTAGCCTCTGGATATATACTTTTGAGGCCAGAAAGAACGAAAGTAACACCAGTTGCATACATATGGTAATGCAATTGCCTTTTGGGGAATCTTTTGAGACGTGTCTGCAAAACTTTTATAATTTTATTTGATCTTTCTGCCACTAAAATTGGGCCTTAGAGCTAGGCTAGGCCTAGGCCACCGATGGACCTAACGTTGAGTACACTAACTAGCCTTGGCGAAACTCAGGACTTAAATTACACTTTAACCGTAGCTAGGGGCCAAAAGTATCATGGCATTCTTTTTCCTCTTCACATTCTAAAGTTGCCGTTCAGGCAGCTACAGTTTAGTGAATAAAATCGCTGTGATTGTGGCTTCTTAAGTTCTTTACAAGAACTATTACTTTTAGTTTTAAGCTAGGCTAAGTAAGGCCTCATGCAATGAAACTTGAAAGGAGAAACATCTGCAGTAATGCAGTGATTGTTGATGTGTGTTTGCATATTTTGGGGACTGGGATACTTAAGTTGTTTGACATGTGTTTGTGTCTCAAGAATATTAGGATCAAACTTGTCATGCAGGAGCAACAGCAAGGGTCACCATCTGGGCATATAATATATTCTAAGATAGGCTACCTTAACTTTTTGGTAGATTGTTGGTGGTCTCTCACCTTTTATTGTGGAGATCAAATGTCATTTGGAGTCATGAGAGTCAAACTCTCAAAACCTTGTTAAAAGGACAGAAAATTTTGATGAATTATATCTAGGCTATTACTCTAATACTATAAGTATAAGGTGTAAATGCATTTTTGGTGATAAGGTAGTCTAGATCTTTTTTGGTGGAATTCAAACTCAAAGGTCATCTGGGGTCTCCAGGGGCTGAAAGATCAAATTATTGTTAAAAAGGTAACAGTATCTCAAGGTAGGAAACTTGTAGATATCACATGACACGCGCAGCTTGGTTACTTGCCATTTGGTCTACCCCCAGAAAATAAAACGATATTCCGGGTGTCACGTGATCAACGAAGACACCAAAACTGTATTCCCTATATTCTGGGTGTCACATGATCAACGAAGACACCAAATCTGCCTTCCCTATATTCTGGGTGTCACGTGATCAACGAAGACACCAAATATGCTTGTGCTATCTCCGAAAACAGTGTTTTCGGAGATAACAAAGGCAAATTTGGTGTTTTCGGAGATAGCGAAGGCAGATTTGGTGTCTTCGTTGATCACGTGACACCCGGAATATCGTTTTATTTTCCGGAGGTTCACCAAACAGTAGGTAATTGAACCGCACACGTAATGAATGTTTGGTATATGTGCAATGGTCCAAGGACTGTCCTCATCATTTTTGGAGAAGGTGAGAGGTCATCTGAGGTCTACAGGGGTTATATTCTGAAAACTAATTTAACAAAATCACTCAGTACAGTTAGGTAGTTAGATAGATTTAAAAACCCCAGTTTCCAACCTATGGTTTAAGTCCAGCCGACCATGGCCTTTTTCCAGTTGTGGCTCACTGGCTTCTTTCCCCTACTCCATTGCTTACACAGAGCATAAATCACAACAGCAGTTAGGTTCTCACAAAGAAAACTGGATTGGATAGATTTCATATTTGGTATAGATGGATTACAATGAGGTCTGTTTTTTGTAGAGGTCAAAGGTTAACTGGGGTCACCATGGGTTAAACTCTGGACACCTCGTTAACAGCATATCTGAACATGAGAAATCTGGAAGAATTGTATTGGGTGGATGCATTTTGGTGATGTGGTATCAATCAATTTTGGTGGAGGTCAAAGGTCATCTGGGGTCACCAGGGGTTAAAGTCTTTAATTATTGGTAACAAGGTATCTTTTTTTTAACGTACACAGAATACACAGAAATGGGCACGGAGAAACAAAAACTAGAACAAGGTAACAAGGTATCCTAAGATAGGATTAAACTACATAGATTCCATACTTGGTAGGTGAATGGGTTATGGTTTAAAAAGATGGTCCCAATCATTTATGGGGAAGGTGAAAGGTTATCTGATATCATGCCAGGGGTCAAATTCATGAAAACTTTGTTAACCGAATCCTTCAGTGGAGGAAAATTGGATTGGTTTCATATTTGGCATGTGGATGCGTAATGGTGAAGAGGTGGTAGCCATGGTTTTGTGGTGGAGGTCCAAGGTCATCTGTGGTCACTTGAGGTCAAAGCTTGGAAACCTTGTTAACATGCTAAACTTGTATTGTTCTTGTGTTTGAGTGGATGTGTTATGGTGGCAAGATGGTTGACCCTGCTGTTGGAGGAGGCTGAGGATCATCTTTGGTAACACAAAATTTATTTTTACAACATGTTTAAGTAACTCTTGACTGAGAAGACAGAATCTCCATGGTTTTATTTAGAATAGGTTACAATGTCATCATGTCATCAAAACTGCAATGCATATTTCTGGTTTTTGATACTTGCACTTGGAAGGATTTTCCTGGAACTGAAACTCAGTCTGCATTTCAGATGATGCTCATATTGAATATGCACCTACAGTATAACAGTACGTAGTGCCCATACAGTAACTACCGATTAATTTCTGTATTCCTGAAAAAAGGGTGGTGTTCAAAAGCCACTGTAGAACATTGTCCCGGAACACCTATTTTAGGGTTCAAACACTCCTGGATTTGTTGAGCACTTATACTGCTTATAAGTCAAAAATTTAGTGTTCAAGATAAAAGATTCTAAGTGTTCTAAATTTAAGCAAAGAACACAAGGGATATATCCCAGAACACTTATTTTAAGTGCTCATGCACTACTGGATTTCATGAGCACTTAATAGCTGCTCGTTAAGTCCCAAATTAAGTGTTCCAAATAAACAGTACTAAGCATTCAAAGCAAGAACACTAAGGATTGTCCCAGAACACCTAAGTTTAGCATTCGAGCACTACTGGATTTCATCGAGCACTTATTAGTGCTCATAAGTCCCACATTAAGTGTTCCAGATAAACAGTACTAGTGTTCAAAAGCTCAGAATACTAAGAATTGTCCCAGAACACTTATTTTTAGTGTTCGAACACTAACAGAACACTTACGGAACACTTAATAAGTGTTCTTTTCATCTAAGGGTGTACATGCAGTGGGCCACTGCACAGACAGAGCCAAGTGAATGACCAACCTCACCGTCCCCATGCAGTTGCTAGCTGTAACACCCATAGGTGAGTGAAAATAACTGCAGGATGTATTAAAACAAGTCTTTCAGTTTCCAAAAGCATGTTTTCCCAGCTAACTTCCAGGTAGTACTTCCATGGTTCACAACACTATAGCACGAACAGTCTACCTTGTGCTGTTCAGAATTGCACGTAACATTTTCGGTGCTTTAAGTAGTACCATGAGAGGTGGCTCTATGTTGGGCCAAGAGGGGGCATTTGCCCTCCCTAGATTTTGTCCTTGGTCCCCTTCCCTTCCCCCTCCCCTCCACCCTGCCCAAATGTTAACTGGTCAGAAAGGAGTTGGGTTTGGGTTTACTGAAAAGAATTTAAATAACATTCAGAGACTACATTTTTCATTCAGATGTACAGTATGCTAAAACCTCAGAGCTTCCAGGGGCGAAGCCTGTTTCATCCTGCATGCCTACTGTAAGAGGTGACGAAAGGGAAAACTAACTTGCACTTGAACTATACTTGAAAGTAAATTTAAACTTTGAACTTTTTATTGAGTTGACTGACACAATACTGTATGGCATATTCATGTTGGGTATAGTTAAATCTCGTATTTACTATCTAGAAACTTTATATCTACTATCTACTAAAATATTGCACAGTTTATGAGCATTGCTAGGCCTTTATCCAATATCTTGTTTGATAATGATGCAGAGTTCCAGTATCAATTAGTTGTCCACAAAGCCTGAGTGAATATTATTTTTTCCCAACTGCACAATATACCCACTATGGTAATGTTTTGACATTGCCAACATTTTCAGAATTATAAGGTTGAATGACATGTGCTTGAAAAGTTTACATTTACAAATTGGGCTAGTTGCTATGTTGGTATGATGTGCTCCCTTCCTTGAAGACAAGAGCATATGCAGTCACCCCAGTGTAAAGTACAGTAGTGTACAGTAGTTAGACTGCCTTGTTTAATGATTGGCTAAGTAAGGTGACAATATTCTTTCCTTAAATGTGAAATTTACTTAATTGCTTGGTTTGCCTGAATATCCAGTATTATGGAATGAGAAGAAAATTGTGAGATACCTCCTTGAAAACAAGCCTTGCCCTATTATCAAGTTTACAGTAGTAAGAAGTGTGATTGTAATAATTGAACATCATCCATACCCTTCATCCTGTGCTGCAAACATGCATCACCAGCTGTAAATATGATATTCCATTGAATTGCAGCATTGACATCTACTCCTGTCAAGGGCCACTATGACAGTATTTTAGAGCCAGTTTGTCCCTCATCAGCAACTACAGGTAATTATGGAAGCCAAACACAGGGAGGATTGCAAATGGCTGTTCAACTTTAAACCAATAGTTATTGCCCAAGACTAGTTGCACTTTCATTGAGTTCAGACGAACATCATACATGTCCTGTATGCACGATTCCCTTGTACAATATGTATTACACAGACGGTGTGTTTGGTCTAACCAACTCCCTGGTCTAACTGTAGAGCATCCACCTCTCACGCGGAAGGCCCCAGGCTCACTTAGTGTGACTAACCTCGTATTTGGTGTGTAGGTTGTTCATATTGTGTAGATGATCCCTATTGTTTTTGGTGGAGATCAAAGGTCATTTGGGGTCACGAGAGGTCAAAAGGTCAAAACCTTGTAAACACGATATCTCGAGAACGGTACATGTGACTATGCTCATATTTGGTGTGTGGGTTGGTCATATTAAGTAGATGATCCCTATCGATTTTCGTGGAGGTCAAAGGTCATTTGGGGTCACGAGAGGTCAATAGGTAAATTCCTTAGAAATTGCTTGTAAACACGGTATCTCAAGAAGGGAAAGTGTGACTAATCTCATATTTGGTGTGTGCATTGGCCATATTGAGTAGATGATCCCTATTGTTTTTGATGGAGATCAAAGGTCATTTGGGGTCACGAGAGGTCAAAAGGTCAAAACTTTGTAAACACGATAACTCAAGAACGGTACATGTGACTATGCTCATATTTGGTGTGTGGATTGGTCGTATTAAGTAGATGATCCATATCGATTTTCGTGGAGGTCAAAGGTCATTTGGGGTCACGAGAGGTCAATAGGTAAATTCCTTAGGAATTGCTTGTAAACACGGTATCTCAAGAAGGGAAAGTGTGACTAATCTCATATTTGGTGTGGGCATTGGCCATATTGAGTAGATGATCCCTATTCATTTTCGTGGAGATCAAAGGTCATTTGGGGTCACGAGAGGTCAAAAGGTCAAAACTTCGTAAACATGATAACTCAAGAACGGTACATGTGACTATGCTCATATTTGGTGTGTGGGTTGGTCATATTAAGGAGATGATCCCTATCGATTTTCGTGGAGGTCAAAGGTCATTTGGGGTCACGAGAGGTCAATAGGTAAATTCCCTAAAATTGCTTGTAAACACGGTATCTCAAGAACGGTAAGTGTGACTAATCTCCTATTTGGTGTGTGCATTGGTCATATTGAGTAGATGATCCCTATCGATTTTCGGGGAGATCAAAGGTCATTTGGGGTCACCAGAAGTAAAAAGGTCATAACTTTGTAAACACGATATCTCAAGAACGATACATGTGACTGTGCTCATATTTCGTGTTTGGGTTGGTCATATTGAGTAGATGATCCCTATTGTTTTTGGTGGAGGTCAAAGGTCATTTGGGGTCACGAGAGGTCAAAAGGTCAAAACTTCGTAAACACTATAACTCGAGAACGGTACATGTGACTGTGCTCATATTTAGTGTGTAGGTTGGTCATATTGAGTAGATGATCCCTATCGATTTTCGTGGAGGTCAAAGGTCATTTGGGGTCACGAGAGGTCAATAGGTAAATTCCCTAGAAATTGCTTGTAAACACGGTATCTCAAGAACGGTAAATGTGACTAATCTTCTATTTGGTTTGTGCATTGGCCATATTGAGTAGATGATCCCTATTCATTTTCGTGGAGATCAAAGGTCATTTGGGGTCACCAGAAGTCAAAAGGTCAAAACTTCGTAAACACGATATCTCGAGAACGGTACATGTGACTATGCTCGTATTTAATGTGTGGGTTGGCTATATTGAGTAGATGATCCTTATCGATTTTCGTGGAGGTCAAAGGCCATTTGGGATCACGAGAGGTCAATAGGTAAATTCCTTAGAAATTGCTTGTAAACATGGATTCTCAAGAAGAGTAAGTGTGACTAATCTCATATTTGGTGTGTGCATTGGCCATATTGATTAGATGATCCATATTGTTTTTGGTGGAGGTCAAAGGTCATTTGGGGTCATGAGAGGTCAAAAGGTCAAAACATCGTAAACACGATATCTCAAGAACGGTACATGTGACTGTGCTCATATTTGGGGAGTGTGTTGGCCATATTGAGTAGATGTTCCCTATTGTTTTTGGTGGAGGTCAAAGGTCATTTGGGGTCACGAGAGGTCAAAAGGTCAAAACTTCGTAAACACGGTATCTCAAGAACGGAACATGTGACTGTGCTCATATTTAGTGTGTGGATTGGTCATATTTAGTAGATGATCCCTATTGATTTTCCCAAAGGTCAAAGTTCATTTGGAGTCAGCATGTTCAAAGCCTGACAAGCTTTCCTGCACAGTCTTTCAAGAAAGGTCACTTGTAGGGTCCTGTAACTTGTCATGTAGATGGCACATAGTGAATACATGGTCCCAGAAGTTTTTGGTGGAGGTCAAATGTCATTTGGGTTCACGACGGGCAAGGGGGATCTCAAGATTGGATGCCTTGCATGTGCACTTTGTGGGCACATTATGGAGCCCTGCTAATTGAAAAACATTGCAAAGCAATGTCAATGTGAAAGAAGGCCTTACATTTCAGCAGCAAGGAATCACTAAGCCTTTTGGCTTTCTGGTTATGGTTTACATCACAAAAGCAATTTTTCTTGGCCAAATGTGTTTTGTGTATGAAGTTTTGTGAATAGGAAGATGGTGTGATACCTGAACAGTATTGCCAACCAGCTTGTAACTGTATTGAAGCCTTTCATTTATATGTTATAACATCAGCTATACCTGAAACTTTAGGTCTGAATTTTATTCCAGTTACTAAACAGCATGAAAGAACTAATGCCGGGACTATCATATCACACACAATAAAGACAACAAGAATATAGGAACGATTTTTGGTGCACTCAGTGGAGCATGTGTCTTTTGTAAGCTTCAAATAAATCATAAGTTGAAGCAGGGTTCCTACATTTCTGGAAACTAATTTTTCACTTTTCCAGGACCAAATATTAAAAGAATTTGCACAACTTTTTTTTTTTGGGGGGGGGGCTGTTACATCAAATTATGGAAATTTGTGAAAATTCCCATGAATTTTTCATGACTTAGTTAACACAAATTTTTGAATTGGAAAACTTTACCAGGCCCTGGAAAATATTTTTTCAAATTTCATGACTTTTCAGGTTTTCAATGATGGCAGGAACCCTGTTTAAGTCATTTGTTTAATAGAGACGTTGGTATGCCAAAGGAAGTGGAAGTTTGAAACTGCATGTTCAGGATATTCAGATTGATAATTATAGTTTATTTATTTGTAGTGACTGTACTGTGTAAGAAATACCCATGCATCTTCCTGATCTGTGATATCAAATTCAAGAATGCAGAGTGGCTCATATTCCGACAGAGAGTGCAGTCTGATTCAACAGGGTTTTGTGTGCTCACTTTGATGATATACCCTTCAAACAGCAGACCAGGATTGTGTCTGTGCAATAAAAAGTTTTAAACAGCTGTGGGTGGCTAGAATTCAACAGGTTGGGAGAATGTATGAAGTAGTGAGAGGACTTGGCCTAGCTTGAATATTCTACCTCCAGAAGTAGACCCTAATTCTCATTTAAAAGATATCCTGTAAAAGAATGTTTCAAATAAATTTATGGTTAATACGGTGAAGTAGAATGTTGCGCATAAAATTCTTAACTCAATTCTTCAGATGCTCAAAATATATGCAAGTAAAGTTATCAGATTTTTAATTCAATTTTGTGAACTTGGAGCAAGCTTGTGTTACATATCCTACACTTGCACTGATCAAATAAGTTTTTTAAAACTTCTTTTGGAAATGATCGAAATATTTCTTGTCTTAGATTTGAATATGCCATGAGCAAGGGTGGGAAAACCAGCAAAATGGGAAGCTCCTTGCCAAGAATTGTTGAAAATTTGGAAGAATATTTTTTTTTTATAGATTTAATTTCCAGTGTGAATTTTATTTGTGCTGAAAATACACATTTCGTAGCTATCATCATGTTTGGAGCCCTTGCCATGGTTAGTGGGACACAGAAATTTTTTCTTTTGTCCACCCAGGTCCACCCTACTGCTACCTAGAAGTCCCCAATAAGAATGAAGTTACAATGTATGTAATTGTAGACTTTTGAAACTCAATTCAGCTTTGCTGAAGTTCTGCTGCAGAGGTGCACTAGGCTGGTGTTTCTTGTTTAAATTGGAGAAGGTACTAGAGTGTGTAAAACACAACTTTTAAAATAGGGCTTCATTGTGATCCTTTTTGAAGTCTGAAAACAACTTGCTGCCCTTCAGAAAAAAGCAGAATGTGATCTATTGAAAGTTTGACCATACATTTTCTAGGGATGAATTTGTAAACTTCAAAAAGGAGGTGGACTAGTTCTTTCAACCTGCAGGACAGTGTGTCCTCCTCCTTTCTCCCCCTCCTCCCCCCCCCATTTTGGTCAAGAATGCTAATAATACGCTAGGTGCATGCTTGATTCTATATGAGAATGAACGGCTCATTAATTGCAAACTCAAAATTATCAAAACTGCCATTGTCATTCTCATTCAAACGAAATGGTAGGTAGGCTATACATCTGTGCTACAGGCCCTTGCTCCAGTGAATGCAATTTACAACACTACCATTACTGCTGTAAACCACTGGAAATAGATTCTTCTACATCCTGTAAATACCCCATCATTTTTCTGATCTACCTCTGTAAGTGAATAGCCTGACCCAACTAGTCTTCAAGGCATATGTAAAGGTATGGGAAACGTGTAATTCACTCATACCTCATAGTAATATTAAATGATTTTTGACAAAATTATAATAATTACTGGAATTCCTAAAAAGTGAATTGACAGAAATATTACATAAAAGAAAAGATGAAAATCAAGTAGAGTAGCATATTCTTACTAAAATCTTGTACCAGCTGTTCCACTTTATTGTTTTACACTTGAAATTTCCCATCAACATGCCATAATACATTTCTTGATCAACAAGCATGACAGTGGAAATTGCTCTTATTTTGTTATAATAATAGACACTATGATTAATTCCCAAACAAAATATAACTCTTCTATTTTGCATGTTGTTATGTATTCACTTCAAAAATGGTACAAAAACTTGTGTTTTTCTAAAAAAAAAAGCTTATATTTCAAGTGATATGAAAACTACTACCATCTTTGTAAATGAAGTTTTTAAAATGTAGGAATTCGAGGCTTACATGCAACTTTCATGATATACCTTGCATGATAGTTTAGGTCTACAAGTATATTTTTTGTCACTGATATCATGATATGCAATTCCCATCTCAATGTACTTCTCGGTGGCCTTTCCACCCCTATACTTGCACTCCTGTCACTGTATCCTAACATGATGACACCAGCCATCCTCCCCAGTCTCGGAATATTGCATTAAGTAAGTATTGACAGTCATACAAAGCAAGTTTGAATAGTTAATAGTTGAGTTCTCTAGGCAATCAGCTTGCAGTGTAGTTTTCAAAGCCACCATACAGACCTGGCCTGCACTTTGTTTAAAGAGAAGACATTTTCCTTCCAGTCTAACAAGAATATAATGGTAGGTTCCCATGTATGTGTTCTGTCATATAGTAGGTATTGTAGGTGATTCTTTTTCCAGAAAAGTTGATGCAGTTCCTGTAGTGCTAGTGCCTTCAAGGATACAAAGAAGAGCATAATATAAATAAGTTATGTCACATTCAGAAACAACCTTTTAGTTTCAGTAAACTGTTTAAGGAAATTGTACACTTGAAGGTTAGTTTACTCTGGTATGATATTTTCATTTACTTCATGCTCTGTACATATAGCCATGTTGAAGATTCTTGGGACAGGCAGAGGCTACTGAGCTGTTACATGAATGACACATAGGCCTCGATTAATATGTTTATTTCATATGTTTATTTAAATGCAAAATAGTTAGGATATGAAACATGAGACATGTACGCTAGCTTGTGAAGGGAATCATTTTCAAAAAATATGGATACTCATGTCAATTAGTTATGAGAGAGTAACCTTTGCAATAAGTGACTGCTCTTCCATTGACAAATTCAGAAGTGCAGTAGGCAGCAAATGCTTTCATTACAACATGCGGTTGCATGCACTGCAATTGTTCTGATTTATTAAACATGGCAGCTACTTGGCAGGGTTAGTCTCTTAGCAACAAAAGTTTGTCTGCTTTTTGAGGAGCTAAAGATCTTAGCCATCTTACCAGAACTGTCGAGAACCATCTGGAATGAAGAGATTCACCCTTTAAGATGCCTAGCAGTGGCAAAGATAGCTTGACAAGAAACTTTGTCATGTGGGGTAGCTAGATAGCTAGAACCTTTTTTTTCCTAATTGGGAGGGTAAGGGGGGGGGGGCTTTAAATGATTGATAGGCTCATATTCAGTTACACTTCGGGTATCAGTGGAGCAAAGTTCTAATTGCCACCCCCCATTACCTAGCCAACAGGGCTGCATGTGTATTCTGTTACATGTACAGCATTTCATTAGGCCATTTAACTGACAACATATACAGCCCTGTTGGAGGGCTAGTTATTACCCTGATATTTTAAAATGAGGTTAGGTAATAGATTATAGCAAGCGCCCTGAAAAGTCGTAAAATCGTTGATCTAGTAAACTAAGTTCTCCTGAGGTCGGGTGTGGATGAACTGTTTCAGACAACCATCCTGGCCAGACTATCCCTAGATGCAATTTGCTGTCACATGTCAATTAAGCATTCAGTGAAAATTGTTGGCATTATTACAACAGTACTGAGCTGGTTGGATAGCATTCTTATCCTTTGAACACGGTCAGTCCAATTTATTTCTAATCATACTGTATATAATGCTTTCATCAAGCAAACCCTTCCAAAACTTTTGTGCATCACACAACTATTCTTTTTTGATTTTGTCCTAATTTAGGGGGTGAAAAGCCAACTGTTGAGCTAGCTAGGCCATCATATGATCAGAGTGTAGTCTGAAATCTATCAACCCACACAAGTCTTTCTAATTGTGGGATATATTTTACTAAAACACTTTGTAACTCAATTGTAGGACAAAGAGTGGTGTGCTTGAAGTAATTTCATACTGGCAATGCTAAAGTTTTGTCCCTTTCACAGCTGTTTAAGATATATCAGCCTTAATTTGAAGGTGTATCCTGGTAGAAACTACTGCAGCATTAATTATACACTCAATAAAATAACAAGGATCCACATGCAACGTGATGGCAGGTGAATTTGTTTCTTGCTGTATTGTATCGGACCTTGGGAATTTGTGCCCATAATCTTGGGAAAATTGCTCCCTTGCTCAATTTTATATGGCATATACACGTACGTAATACTACCCATCGCCAAGCAAAAGGATTTTTCGCAGAATTACTGCCAATGTTTACGAATTGCCATCGTATTTGTTAGTATCTCTTTTCCTTACCTTCTCGCAGCTTTAAACATCACAAATTACTTGTTAATTAACGTTGATAAAGCGTTCCCTGGAAGCCGTGCCGTCAATCGCATGTTAATTTTGGGAAAAGTTGCCCTCGCCGACTTTTCTTGTTATTACCGACGATTGTTCGTTGTATGTGGTATTTGCAAATGTCTTGCAGAAATCGGCGTCACTCGAATGAGTACCGTCTAGTACTTCCATGCTTCAACTTCCCTCCGTCGATTCCACGAACATTTTTCACGGCCAAGGAGGGTGATAGCGCTGTAACAGTTTTTGATGCGCGAAGGAGAAAAGAACAATTTGAAAACATGCTGCCGCCCCCGTTTCGCTCCACGATGCAGTGTCTTTAAATTTTCACTTAATATTTCCCTCAAACGAAGAATAATTTGCAAGCATACATTGTTCTGCTGAGTAATCTGTTCGACTAAAACACTATCAAAGCGGAACGCCATCATAACTTGGCGCGGAGCGTAGAGAAAATTTGAAAAAAATCTTACCCTCAGACAGCCGGAACCCAACGTGCTATGTGGTCAGAAAATAACCAGATAAAAGGTACCGCTACAATTAAATGAAATGGTCTTGTCTTTTTCTCGGGGGAAAATATGTAACCGAATTAAAAACATACAATTTTTTACTCTTTTGAGACTCCTCGTTGTATTCAATTGCGAGGTCCACTAAATTTATGTTATTTTCTGTGCGACTATCCGAACTCCCGACAATAAATGATTTTCCTTCTCCCGACGTCTTTGAAAATATGTCACGTAAAAACAAGGTGGCTTCAAATGAACTTTCAGTCAGACTTATCAGGGGACATTCTCACACTTCTGTTCATCATTATATATAACTGAAAACGGCCTGGCCGATTGTCATGGTACCGTTGCTCGAATTCGGCTGTCGGAACAGGACAGATGGTAAACCATTTAGGTCACCTCATGCACCTGAACAACTTGTCGTTCGTTTTGTAAGGAAAAGTAGTAAAGCAAAGTCAAGAAGATCGTCCTGGGACTAACGTTTATCGGGCTTACATCTTTTATCGTGGGCCTATAGATGAAGGCTCCCCGATGAAACTGGATCTTCTCAACGACAGGGGAAAGACAGCCTTCCCCGACGGGGGTATGGCCCCTGGTCCCCAGCTGGTGCCACCCTTGGTTACGTCTGCATGTGAAATTTCCAGGTCACTAACACAAGTCTTGGTTATGTGTGACCTTGCCCGCACGGATTTAAAATGGGACAAGGTACATGTAATGAGTTTTAACAGAGCTTTGAACTTAGAGCTATGAGAAGTAATTGAAAATCGATTCCTATATGTATTAAAAAAGTGTTATAAAAAGAAAAATATGTTCAAGGTCACCCATCCAGTAATTCCAGTTTTTCGGATTTTTATATGACTTTTTATTTTTTTATTTTTTAAGCCTCTCCGACAAAAACCCCGACCTCCCCCACCCGGGGGGGGGGGGGTGCCACCCCCACCCCTGGATTTTCCCGCAGTAGATTGAAGTATACTTTTGATGAATCCATGGAATTATTGCACCTTGTTTCTTTGCAAATGGTTTGTTACTTGTAGAACTTTTGCACAAATCCTTTTCAAACGATCACAATTTTCGTTGTGACTCTAATTATAGAGTACGCCCGGTATTTCAATTCGCATTGAGCGTAGTCCGCTGAAGTAATTACCCACACTTTCAAGAGCATGTTTCGAAAACTTTTGAATTTCCAAGTAACTCAAATACTGAAACATTAAGCACAATTTTGCATCTGGCCCCTTCTCTTAGACACCCAGTGGCGTAGCTACAGGGGGCAGGCGGCTCTGAAAATGAAGAAATGGGAAATTTGCATTTGTGAAATCAGTCTACTGTGTCGTTTTGACAAAACACGAAACTCCGAATTCTTCATAATAAAAGCTCCATATTCGTCATTATTTGTTTAAAAAAGAATAATTTTCCGCGCGCTTTGTGCACCGCAAATAGCAATTCCTAAGCAGAAGTGCTTTTTCATACCTTCAGTTTGGAAACTTTCTCGATCTCTGAAAGTGACAAAATCGAAAATTTATATGTGCAACACCAGACACCAGATCATCAATAATACAGTGCAATTTTCATAAATTTTATGTTATAAAATTCCAAATTTTCTCATAAGATCTTCGCCGAGCCACATTCTGAAGGCGTTGGATAACATCGATTGTAGCAACAACGATCTTCCATCTCAGATTTGCCAATAGGAAATGCAAATTCTTCAGTAATGCCCCAACTTTTTACATTTCCTTACAAGAAACCCAGTTTTAAAAAATAGTAAATTTGGATGCTTTCCCACCACCTTTTCCCGCAAAAATGTCTAGCTATGCCGTTGTAGACATCTTACCAGGACAGGCGAAATGATTAAAGCCAGATCCTCTCCCCCCCATTTGAAAATCAAATCGACACCCCAGGTATGAAGGGAGGCTTTTCAACTTTTGTCCCAATAGTCTAAGTTTTGCTCAAGTTAAAAAGTTAGGTTTAAGCAAAAATTTTTCCTTGACTATTATCGTGTTTATCTTTTGGACAAATTTTTAAAAGACGTAGGATGATGGCTATTATGGACGAAGTCGTGTTCACGACTATAACATAACATAACATAACAGGTTAAAGGGCAAAGGAGGGCTGTAAAGGCCCCATAAGATGCCCTGTAATCCAAAAACCCCCCAAAACAAAGCAAACCACCAACACCTAAAGAGCCCAGAAAGATTAGATTCTACCACAGTCATGGAAAAACTTGTCAATATCAACCTTAAAACGGTGCACTGATGTGGAGTTAACAACCCACTCAGGCAGGCTATTCCACTCACTAACAACCCTATGAGAGAAACTGAACTTCCTAATGTCAAGTCTAGCAAAAGACTTTTCAAGCTTTTTGCAATGGCCTCTCACCCGAGGATTACTCTGGACCTTTAAATAACTGCAAGCTAACAAAGGATTCCCTTCAGATAGAAATTTGTATACCTGGAGCATGTCCCCCCTAATCCTTCTCAGCTCCAAAGTGGTAAGCCCAAGCAGCTTAAGCCTTTGGGAATAAGGTAGATTTTTAACCTCAGGTATGAGTCGGGTAGCTCTCTTCTGAACTTGCTCTAAAAGCAATTTGTCCTTTTCAAAGAAGGGACTCCAGGCCTGTGCAGCATAGTCGAGATGGGGTCGAACCAGCTGCTTATACAAATTTAGCACAATTTCTTTACTAAAACTCTTAAAATTCCTCCTGATCAACCCAAGCACCCTATTTGCCCTTGCAGCAGTAGCTGCACACTGCCTAGATGACTTTAAATCTCTTGTAATAACTACACCAAGGTCTTTCTCAGAAGTCACTTTGTTCAAATTAGTACCATTCATAGTATAATCATGGTGGGGATTCTTAGAACCAAAGTGGAGGACTTTGCACTTATCAGCATTAAAAGACATTTGCCAAGTCTGAGACCATGAAAATAACCTATCCAGATCTTTCTGAAGCAATAAAGAATCATCCTTTCCTCCAACCTTCCTATAGAGCTTTGTATCATCAGCAAACTTACTTATACTGGAAGTGATAGAGCTATCAATATCATCAAAATTTCCATTGACAACAACTCTCTGAGACCTACCATTGAGCCATGAACTGATCCACTGAGCGCACTTGCCTATGATGCCTAACCTATGCAATTTTACCATGAGTCTACCTAGAGGTACTTTGTCAAAAGCTTTTTGGAAGTCAAGGTAAATGACGTCCACACTGGAACCTGAATCGAGAGACAAAGAAACATCCTCAAGAAAGCTTAGCAAATTTGTAACACAAGATCTACTGGGTAGGAAACCATGCTGAGTTAGATTGAGTAACCCATTATCTAAGAGATGCTTTAGCAAACAGTCCTTGATTAAGGATTCCATAATTTTGCACACAACACTAGTTAAACTGACTGGCCTGTAATTACAAGGTGAACTCCGATCCCCCTTTTTAAAAATTGGAGTGACATTAGCAACCCGCCAGTCAGTAGGAACAAAATTTGAGTCAAGACATTTCTGAAAAATAATTGATAGTGGAACTGATAAAACCTCAGAGCATTCGTGAAGGATGGCGGGATGGACCCCATCTGGCCCAGGAGCCTTACTTGTCTTCAAACTCTTTAATTTTTTCAGAACCAGCTCCTCAGAGAACACAATGTCACTCATTGAAGAAGGGATATCAGAACCCCTACAAATCCCCATGACAGATGACTCCTTGGTAAAAACAGATACAAAATAATCATTTAACAAATTAGCCATATCCTGATGATCACTAACTAATGAACCATTCACATCATGAAGTGGCCCAACCCCCTCCTTAACATGCTGCTTAGACCTAACATAGGCATGGAAAGATTTTGGGTTAATCTTAACCTCACTGGCCAACTTTTTTTCAAACCTAGCTTTAGTGTCCTTAACCAAATTTTTAACTAAGACCTATGAAAGTGGGCCCAGGAAACTTTTTAACTAGCTTGCCGAATTTGTCGCGGTTTTATACAGCCTATTAATTTTTTCTGTAAAAAATTACTTTGACCATTCACTTTTTTAAAAGAATCCGGAATCGATAAGAGTTTTCCATTTTGTTAAAATCTTGCTCGACTTTTTAAGACTCAAATGACTGCCAGAGTTCGAGACACGTGCTCACCGAATTCAGATCTTGCGCAAATTTGAGGGCAGTATGTGTGTGTTCCGGTCTCGTATCGGCCCATGCGGCCGATGAACAGCTGTTTGAAACTCGACTTTGGCAGAGTAAATTTTCCTTCTCTAAATTTCAAAATGAGCTTCTCATATTTCAGGAAGTGGTATTCCCTACCCACTGGGTAGGGAATGCCTGAGCCAACATGCCCAGTTGGGCCCCAAATGGTTCCTGCTGGACTACTTGCTAGGCCCCAGCTGGGACCCATTCGTGTTTGCCAGGTGTTCCCAAGCGTGACCCAGCTGGACTAGCCTTTACCAGCTGGACCCCACCCAAGCCCACTGGCTTTAACAGTTAAAGCCAGCTCAATTGGGCAAGTATGTTGGCTGGATAGCTCTTAAAAAGTTATGTTACAAAGTGTCGTTGAGACCTTCGTTACCCTTGATTGCCATTTGATGAAACTTGAAATTGTGTTCCTTCCAGTTGTTATTATTTGGTAACAATTAAAGAAGAAATTCAGCACGTAGACACAAGTAGGCAAAATGATTCATTCTACGAAAGAAAAAAGATAAAGCTTGGCTAGTAGGGGCGCCGGCTGACACCCACCTAAATACACCTGGACCGTGAACTGGAGTAACGAATTCTTCTGACAGGGCACACTGTAACCATGCCTTTCAACGACAAAACCCCCTGAATGGTCGAAGCTAAAGTGCCCTGCCTCTTTTAACTTCTCATCTCACTCTCACGTAAGGTATATCAACCGTTGTTCTTCGTCGACCAGTTGACGTATGTCATGGAGTGCCTTGCTGCGTAAAGTCAGCAATGTGGGGAAACCCCAGTGTTGCGTATTACGGGAGTCCCCATACATCGTGGCGTTTGGATTTGTCCATTTAAAAATAGGTTAAAGTATACATTTTTGTTTTAATCATTTTATGACTAACTTTATCTTAAAAGCAATATGAACTTGCATTAAAATTTGGATTTGTAAAATAAATACAAAGCTTTAATTAAGAGTTATTAATTTACACAAATGATAAAATTCAATCTGCAATTAAAATCGTAATATTCCCCATTGCTTGTTTGCAAGACTTGACCTAGCCTACTCAAGTAAAGGCTAGCTGTAAGTGTAACTGCAACACTACGCTGCAACTCATTCTTTGTATCAGCCTGTGAACTGCGGAACTGCAGTGCAAAATCACAAGTTTTTTAACTAAATCCATTTTCTTCGTCTATCCTGGTACAATTCAGATTCATTAGCGCACTGCACTTCACTGTCGGTTAATTCGCACCGTGACACTACAGCGGGGAAAAAAAACTGGACTTGACAATGGCGGATAGTAGCGCTGCAGGTGCAACTCCTAACGTTAGTACAAATACTAACGGTAGTGCCAATGGCAGTAGCAGTGAAAACGTGCAGATCACTATACCCATACCCATGATATTATTCCCATTCCCATTTCTTCTACAGCCGCCACAATTTGTCCAGCAGCTATTTCAGTTGTCTAACCACATAAAGTGGGATCCAGACGTGAGTCCTGACTGGGACGAACAGCAGTTAAAACGGGATTCCATGCTTCGGATCTTCAGGTGTGTCTTTCAAGTTGTTGGGGTAATAAGTCCGTAATCAGTGTTTAGTATACTATACACTTCATTCATCACCTACAGCTATCCGACTGCATGCACGGAACAGTGTAATTTGTATGGAACGCCAAAACCGCCATCGCATATGACGATGTACTTCCATTTGGTGGCGTTATTTTACATGACGATGTTAGTTCAAATGGCCATCTATCCAGGAATAATGGCGTTCTTCCGTTTTGCGATGTTACCATCGTAAACGGCGTTCGATCAAACGGCGATGTGTATCCAAGACGTGTATCTAAGGCGTGTATCCAAGGCGTGTATCCAAGAGGAGTTACCAGTGATGACTATTCCATCTAAAGGATGGTTTTGTAAAAGATGCAGCCAATCAGGTTTGGCTTTGGCTACGTAAAGGCAAGCATTATCATTGCAATGAGTGATCAAACTTACTGCTTCCCTCCGAAAGTTTTCCTTCACCTCGTCTTCATTTACGATGTGAAGGGATTCAATTATTTCATCCATCGTCTGATCGTTGAACTTGAACGTTTTGCCTAGGGCACACAGGTGGTTGTATGAGGTTATTAAGCATGCATATGGGACATGTGGGTAACTAACTTAGCCTAGTATATTGAGTAACTAGTATGAAACCGCGCGCACACGTGCGAGACCTAGATCTCTTTATATGACAACCATTGTGATTGGTTTGATTTTACTTTGCTGAATATGTATTCCTGAGAACAGGAACTCCCCATGGATACACGCCTTGGATACACGCCTTAGATACACGTCTTGGATACACATCGCCGTTTGATCGAACGCCGTTTACGATGGTAACATCGCAAAACGGAAGAACGTCATCATTCCTGGATAGATGGCCATTTGAACTAACATCTTCATGTAAAATAACGCCACCAAATGGAAGTACATCGTCATAGGCGATGGCGGTTTTGGCGTTCCATAAATTTGGAGTGTATAGTGTGTAGGGCCCATACAGCAATAGGGTTTGATGAGAACTGGTAGCTATCTCTAAATCGAATTGAACAAACCAGGCACTGCTGGCAGGCCTCTTGCCTATGGTCCAGATTATTATTATTATTATTATGTTTATTGTAGGACTGTCTGCCCTGCTAAAAATTCCAGCCTACCAGTTATTGGGGTGTCAGGTTCAGTCTAGTCGAGTTGACTCTCAAGTGTCAAACTAGGCGCAGGGGCGAGGTCAGCCGTTACAAGTCAGGTATCTGGTTTAGTTTTAGCCAAGACTGATTCTAAAATTAGTGAGAAGTATTTATCTAGGAAGGTTGGTGATGTGAGGGTCATGTTTGCCAATGTTCGCAGCATTTCCAATAAATTTAATGAGTTTCTTGCACATGATTCCATAGACAATCCTGACTTAGTTGGGGTTACTGAAAGTTGGCTCCATAGTGATATTAGTAATTCTGAAATTCAGGTTCCAGGGTATAAAACTTATAGGCAGGATAGGGTTGATACTGTTGGTGGTAGAGGTGGAGGGGTCTTGCTGTACGTTAAGGACAGCATAAATTGTGTTGAAGTCACTGACAAGTTTTCTACTGGATCTGGATCTGGATCTGGAAAAATACTGCACAACACTCCTGGTGGAGTCAAACGTGCAGGGTTGAGTGTGTGCATGTAGTTAGTCGTCCCGTCTGAGGATCCTCAAGGCTGCGCTCTTGAATTGCTTGGGGTCCTCGAGATCTGTAATGTTCTGGGGGAGTAGGTTCCAGTCTCTGACGGTCCGAGGAAAGAAACTGTATTTGTAGCAGTCCTTATTGGTTGCTATATTTGTAAAGCTATTAGAATGGTGATGCCTAGGCCGCCGGGCCGGTTGTAGGTTGTTGATTGGCAAGGCTAGGAGGCCCAATCTGGCTTTGTGAAGAATTGCTAGCCTGTTGGCAGTACGCCTGTTTTTGAGACTATCCCACCCTAGGTCGTTTAGCATTTCAGTCACACTACTATGGGGGGAATAGTCATTATAAACTGCATTACTGGTTTTGCTAACTGCTTGTTTTGTGAACTTAGTCCAATCAATGGGGGTACTCCTTTGGTTGTTGGCATCATTTACCGTTCACCTAACTCTGGTGCTGTTAATAATCAGAATTTGCTTCAAAGTTTGAAGAATCTTTCTTCTAAGAGGGCGGTTGTGTTTGGGGATTTCAACTTTCCTGATATTGATTGGCATTTATGCACTAGCGGGCCACATGGAAGGGAGTTTCTTGGGGCGGTGTCTGATTGTTTCCTCACTCAGCATGTTCTGTTTCCCACTCGTGAGGATAATTGTTTAGATCTGGTGTTAAGTACTGATGAAAATCTGGTCAGAAATTTGAGGAGTGGTGGTAAGGTTGGAAGTAGTGACCATGACCTTATTAGTTTTGACATTTGTTGTTTCAGTAAACCTCCAAGTAGTGACAAAACTGTTCTTGACTTCAGTAAAGCTAATTTTAGTCATGCAAAAGAGGAGCTTAGCATAGATTGGGTTGCACATTTGTCTCATTTAGGTCCTGCTGAATCTTGGAAATTTTTCAGCAGTACTGTTTCTGATATTACAAAGTTATGTATACCACTCAAGAAGGCTCGGGTGAAAAGTAGGCCTATTTGGATTTCTAGGGAGGTACTCAGGGCAACTAGGAAGAAACGTAAGTGTTGGCGACGTTATAAGGCCAGCAAGGATTCTGATGACTTAAGTGCCTACAAGAGTCAAGAGGTCTTAGTTAAAAATTTGGTTAAGGACACTAAAGCTAGGTTTGAAAAAAAGTTGGCCAGTGAGGTTAAGATTAACCCAAAATCTTTCCATGCCTATGTTAGGTCTAAGCAGCATGTTAAGGAGGGGGTTGGGCCACTTCATGATGTGAATGGTTCATTAGTTAGTGATCATCAGGATATGGCTAATTTGTTAAATGATTATTTTGTATCTGTTTTTACCAAGGAGTCATCTGTCATGGGGATTTGTAGGGGTTCTGATATCCCTTCTTCAATGAGTGACATTGTGTTCTCTGAGGAGCTGGTTCTGAAAAAATTAAAGAGTTTGAAGACAAGTAAGGCTCCTGGGCCAGATGGGATCCATCCCGCCATCCTTCACGAATGCTCTGAGGTTTTATCAGTTCCACTATCAATTATTTTTCAGAAATGTCTTGACTCAAATTTTGTTCCTACTGACTGGCGGGTTGCTAATGTCACTCCAATTTTTAAAAAGGGGGATCAGAGTTCACCTTGTAATTACAGGCCAGTCAGTTTAACTGGTGTTGTGTGCAAAATTATGGAATCCTTAATCAAGGACTGTTTGCTAAAGCATCTCTTAGATAATGGGATACTCAGTCTAACTCAGCATGGTTTCCTACCCAGTAGATCTTGTGTTACAAATTTGCTAAGCTTTCTTGAGGATGTTTCTTTGTCTCTCGATTCAGGTTCCAGTGTGGACGTCATTTACCTTGACTTCCAAAAAGCTTTTGACAAAGTACCTCTACTGTAGGTAGACTCATGTTAAAATTGCATAGGTTAGGCATCATAGGCAAGTGCGCTCAGTGGATCAGTTCATGGCTCAATGGTAGGTCTCACAGAGTTGTTGTCAATGGAAATTTTTCTTCCTGGAAAGAAGTCTCAAGTGGTGTACCACAGGGTTCTGTTCTTGGCCCACTTCTTTTCTTAATTTTCATAAATGATATTGATAGCTCTATCACTTCCAGTATAAGTAAGTTTGCTGATGATACAAAGCTCTATAGGAAGGTTGGAGGAAAGGATGATTCTTTATTGCTTCAGAAAGATCTGGATAGGTTATTTTCATGGTCTCAGACTTAGCAAATGTCTTTTAATGCTGGTAAGTGCAAAGTCCTCCACTTTGGTTCTAAGAATCCCGACCATGATTATACTATGAATGGTACTAATTTGAACAAAGTGACTTCTGAGAAAGACCTTGGTGTAGTTATCACAGAAGATTTAAAGTCATCTAGGCAGTGTGCAGCTACTGCTGCAAGGGCAAATAGGGTGCTTGGGTTGATCAGGAGGAATTTTAAGAGTTTTAGTAAAGAAATTGTGCTAAATTTGTATAAGCAGCTGGTTCGACCCCATCTCGACTATGCTGCACAGGCCTGGAGTCCCTTCTTTGAAAAGGACAAATTGCTTTTAGAGCAAGTTCAGAAGAGAGCTACCCGACTCATACCTGAGGTTAAAAATCTACCTTATTCCCAAAGGCTTAAACTGCTTGGGCTTACCACTTTGGAGCTGAGAAGGATTAGGGGGGACATGCTCCAGGTATACAAATTTCTATCTGAAGGGAATCCTTTGTTAGCTTGCAGTTATTTAAAGGTCCAGAGTAATCCTCGTGTTAGAGGCCATTGCAAAAAGCTTGAAAAGTCTTTTGCTAGACTTGACATTAGGAAGTTCAGTTTCTCTCATAGGGTTGTTAGTGAGTGGAATAGCCTGCCTGAGTGGGTTGTTAACTCCACATCAGTGCACCGTTTTAAGGTTAATATTGACAAGTTTTTCCATGACTGTGGTAGAATCTAATCTTTCTGGGCTCTTTAGGTGTTGGGGGTTTGCTTTGTTTTGGGGGTTTTTTGGATTTCAGGGCATCTTATGGGGCCTTTACAGCCCTCCTTTGCCCTTTAACCTGTTATGTTATGTTAGTCACTGATTGTGTCCTATAATCCGCTCCTTCTAGTCACTCCTTACTACGAAGTGTATAGCATAGGAACATAATGCTGGGTCCTGTTCAAGGGCTAGTTCAGTCAGACTTTGTTGCCAGGTCTTGTTGGGGTTTTGATAGTTTTAACTGTTTTTGTCAGGTATCTGACACCTATAAATGTTACTGGACTGGAAAACATGTACTTGTGGATGTCAGGCATCTTTTAAAACCCGATACCGTTGCTCTGTTACTTGATTGGGATCTCTACTGATTTTAATAGGCCTTGTCAGGTACCCATTAGAACCTGACACCATACCTTTTGTTGACTGGAATTTTCAGCAAGGTGTAGAACTGATGAGGGTGGAAGGTTATGCTTAAATAGATTTATGGATTTCTAGGCCTAGGTGAAACTAAATACCATTGTTCTCTCCATATTTTCACAGAGATTAAAGCAGTTGTCCCTGCAAGAGTGGACACTAAAAGGTTTAAGAAGGTTTTGTGTTGGTATAACTCTTTCATAACCAGCAACTGAGAGACCAAGTGAAAAACTAATTTGCCTGTAACATTGTTAACGTTACCTCCTCCCTTGTAGTATATGTAATTATTTAAGTTGTAAGAAATGGTTGTATCTTCCTTTTGTGAATTGATTGTAAAATGCATAATTTCTGTGTAAATATTTCCTTTTATATCAACTGATCCAATGAATTTCTTTCAACACTGATACCGTATTTACTCTATTAAACGCCCCCTCTCTAATAAACGCCCCCCAACTTTTTCGTCACATTGCATAAAGTGAAATTGTTGATTCCAAAGACAATACGTAAAAGGAAAATGAAATAGTCCTACCTTGAAGCCACGAAATCTCCTATAAAGTCCCATTTCCTGAAGTAAAAGGCATGTTTCTGCAACTAATTTCTGTTGATATCAATCACGCTATCACATACCGCGAACCTGTACTGCTTCGTTTGCGGTTCGAAAGTGGTACTGTACATACCGTAGGTACACAAATATTCGCTAGCCTATCCGAACAGCCAAACATGAAAATCCAAATTCAACACAGGAAAACTGTTTAACAGTGAAATGCTGTGAACGCTTATGTACTGCTAATACGTACGTGCATGGTGCTACTCACGGTAACTATTATGCAATTACCGTATGTACGTGCATATAGCCGGCCGGTCAGTATAGTAACGTGAGGCCTGGCTGTATACTGTGCACAGCATGCATGCATGCATGCATGCCGCGGGCACGTAAAAAAGTCACTTCTGTGTGTAACGTTACATATCAAGATGTCGGTGAAAGTTGATCACACTTGCAAAGTTCAGAGTGCTGTTCGTGGCTACCATATTTATAGGGAAGTTTGGTTACCGATCATTGGGGAGGAGCTCAGAGCTGATTGTGAAGCTGACAACCAAATGGACAAATACACCATAGCAGTTTATCAGAAGGGCTCAGATAAGAAACAAGTTGTGGGGCACTTGCCTAAAGAAAAGTCACGTAAATTTGACTCTAATAAACGCCCCCCCTTAACGAAAATTTCACGCCCCCGGGGCGTTTAATAGAGTAAATACGGTATTTAACCTTTGTTAAAATTCTATTCATCATTTATATCATCATAATGAAATACAAAAAAAAAAAAGAAGAAAAAAGATCATATTACAATGGCAATTCAAAAGCCTATATAGCCAGTCTGTCAAAAACATCAATGTCCTTAACCAAAATGAATCCATGGATACCCATGCAGATTTAGATTTCATCTTGAAATCATTCAGAAATTAGCCTTTACTTTCTAAAACAGGCCCTGATTTTTAAATTCCCCTACATGTCACTGTAAATTGCAATTTGCACTCCTCAAGAGTGTGATATCTGTACTGTCTTATTAAACATTGATACAACATTAACCTCACTGTGATTTGATGTTTATAACGAGCGATAGCATATAATTCCACTCACGTGCCTTAAATTCTGGCATGCAGCTGTCTTCCACTAATTTTCCAAGATATATGAGTACAGAGGGACTGATGTCAGAGTCTGTCATACAGTAGGCTCATGAGGTTCAAGTATCATGGCCTCACACTGTACTTTTACAATCTGTATAGGTCTACTATTGTGCAATCCAGTGTACAAACCATCAACTACAGTATTGTATAAATTTGGCAAAGTGAAGAAACATGTTCAGAATCCAATCCTTTTTCCAAAACAGAAGGAGCTCAGAGTCCAATTTTCTTTCAAAATAACTGCTGCCCCATCTTGGAAGGAGCCTTCAGAAAATATTTTGCACCCCTAGAGAGCTTAAAATTTGCCATTGATTTTTAAAATTTTTTCACATTTGGCATCAATATGGGCATGTCACCTTTTCATTTGTATATTCCCAACTTTTCACTGATCCAATTTGTACAAAGAAGGTATGCTGAGGTTTAATTACTGTATGGTACACATACCAGTATAATGTGTACCATATATTAAGTTTTGAGACTTTGTAAAGAACTGCTAATTTCAATGCAAATCATTCATATTGCATTTATACAAAGCTTGCTGAGCAATATGGCAAAAATAAGTGCAACACACAGTTTAGTATATTTGGTGTCTATAGCAGTCTCCAAACTTTGAATGTTTGACATGAATAATACTGGCAGAAAACAAAATTAGAGTATGGAATTCTGTGGTACTTATGCTTGATATATGGAAAACGTAAATTTCAATATTAGACTATCAATTTTTTTTCATAGAGATGTTCAAGACTTCCAGCGTGACCCGCCGCCAGGAATATTTGTGGAACAGGAGGAAGAGAACCTTACTAAGGTAAAAACGGACAAAATGTCACGCAGGATCGTAGCAAGCATATTATAAGATTCCAGATACAACCCATATATTGAATATTTGAGTGACCTTCTACTGTGCAGGGCTCGTTGAATGCTAATCTGTACCTATACAGATAGGTATAATGTGTTAAATATCACAATCTTGCACTCATGGGAGCACTTACAGTAAATCCTATTCCTCTTAACCAAAATAATTGCAACTCTCCTAACATACTAACTTAAAGGGCCAAACCTCTCACCCCAAACTACAATTTTGGTATGGGGGTACCAAAATTCTCAATTGGCTCAGCTCTTTGATTGACAGCTAATTCAAACAATGCAGAGTACCAAAGCTTACATTACACAGCATGAACGGTACTGAGAATGTTTTGAAATTGAGTTTTTCTATACTCACCTTGAAGCAATAAACTGAGATTGTATCTGGATGAGGATGAATTTCAGACAATGGTGGGAGGGGCTAAGAATGTTAGGAGAATTGGTGCTGTTTGGGGTGAGAGAACTGGGCCTTTAAGCCAGTCCCACAAACTTTGAAATTCATCCTCATCCTGCATGCAGACACAATCTGTTTTATTGCTTCAAGGTGAGTATACAAGACTCCAATGTGTAATCAAAGCACTCTCACTCACTACAGTACATACCTGCTGTTGATTTTAGCTTCAGTACTTTGCATTGATTGAACTAGCTGTCATTTGCAGAGCTTAACCAATTGTAAATTTCTGTCAACTGCTACAAAAATTGTAGTTTGGGGTGAGAGGATTATCCCTTTAAGTGTAAGTTCATTCAGTGATACACTGGGTGTTTGCAGTTTTATTGGAGATTTTAATCAGTTAAGGACATACAGAAATCTCTGCATCAAGAGGTTGTTAAATTAAAACTCTCCCCTTCTCTAAACTGTTTCAAGTCCAGATCAGACTGGAAGTTTTTTCTGGCTGGTTTTATTTTCATTTCATTTTCATTTATTTCATCCTCACAAATACAAGTACATTATCAGAAATGGTACAGTAGAAGTATGAACAGGATACTAGAACAAACACATAAGTGTCTAACAAGGCTAGCAACCTTCAGAAAAAAAAAAACACTTAATCACATAGGCTGCAAAAACAAAAACAGGGGGAGAAACAGAGAAAGAAAAGAGGAGTTGATTAGGTGGTTAGAAGACTTGCATGGCTAATTTGCATATGACTGTGTCTCAAGTTGCTATAAGTTGCAAGCACCCTTGCACTTGCCTTTAAACCAATCTCCTAACAGTTTGTCAAATTGGTGAAGCCAATTGGACTCAAATGAGTTGGCAAAAGAAAAATTTTGTACCTACACTGTAGGTGGTGCCACCAGGTTTTGTTCCAGAAGGGGGAGTGGGTATAGCCCCCAATGAAAGCACCAACAAAGGTGATGGGTTCCCAACTAAAACGGTTGTGAAAAGTTCTTTTGGGAAATGTGCAGGTGCCTTTGAATAGAAATCCGTCAAGGAACTTGATGTGAAACATGTAGACTGACTATATCTGAGAATAATGCCAACATATACAGCAGCTTGGCACAAAGCACAATAATACGTCAAGCCCATTTTGAGCTCTATAAGACTTAAAAGTAGTGGTTTCAATCTTGAAAATGGAAACTGTTCCACAGAGGAACCCCTTCCAATCTTCAACACCTTTGTGCCTAATATTCATCATATTCAACATCAATGTTCATGTGGGTGTAATATATATTCCAACCCAATACTTTTCATCCACTTATGTAATCTTTCCAGCAAACACAAAGGACCCTTCAAAATTGTTATTCTCTGTTGCAGATCTGTTGTCTTCATATTTTAAATCATTTATACAGACCTTGAATTTTATCATTTCCAGGTGTGCTACATACGGTATCACACTTTTCTGGAAAGCAAGGGGTATGGTAGGTGCACATGCCCTGTTTTATTCAACTTGCATATATTGATAAACTTTAACATGCTTTAGTAGAGCTAACATTCTGTACAGTATTAATTAAGGTCTGTGAAAAATCACAGCCATCAAGTGATTTGAGTTGAATGATGGTGTGTGGTCATATACTTGCACTCCTCAAAATTCAAGGCATGATATAAACGTCCCCATAAAAGATTCATAGTGAACCACCTGATATTTCTGCAGTTTTCAGGCTATATTACCTAGCAAAACCCTCATGCTATCATGCATGATAATCACACGGTAACATTATCTTTCAACACAACAACACTGAACAGCTGATCTATTGTTCACATTTTACACTACAGTAAAAGGCCCAATTCTCTCAGCCGGAACAGTACCAATTCTCCTTACCTTCTTACTTAAGCCCCTCCCACAACTGTGTGAAATTCATCCTCATTAAGACACAATCTCAGTTAATTGCTTCAGGGTGAGTATAAAAAAGCTCAATGTGTATAATCAAAACACTCATAGTACAGTTTATGCTGTGTAATATAAGCTTTGGTACTCTGCATTGTTTGAATTATAGCTGTCAGTCAAAGAGCTGAGCCAATTGAGAATTTTGGTAGGTCCCTACAAGAATTATAGTTTGGGGTGAGAGGATTGGTCCTTTAAATGCATTCACATCCTTTTCAAGTTGTGTCAATGTAAATAATATTAACATTTGCATTTTCCACAGGTGCATGCCCTAATTGTAGGACCCCGAAAGACACCTTACGATGGAGGATTTTTTTACCTGATAATGAGGTTCCCACCGGATTATCCTCACAGACCACCAAAAGTGAAACTTCTTACAACAGGAGAGGGACTAGTGAGATTTAATCCTAACCTATATTCAAATGGGATGGTTTGCATCAGTATGTTAGGGTAAGTGCTGTCACAGGGACAGGCTCATAGCCAGACGAATTGGTGAAGGGGCATGAGACTAATTTCCTACTAGGCCTACCCAAGGATTGATAAAACTAGCCATCAACTTAGTTTTAAATTTGAGTATAAACATGCTGCTCAACCTTGTGAGGACTGTTACCAATAGTCTGCCTTACACAAAGGTTTCATTGTGTAAAATTACTCATGCATTAGGGGCTGCTTCAGTTCCGTCTTCAGCAGTTCTTTTTGCTATCAGCTGCGAAAACGAAAACTGCAGAGTATAAGAATGAAGTCCAGGCCTACTGTTCCTTCTTCCTTGATATCAGGCTGTGGGATTGAAATTAAATGTAACTAATGGCAAATGCAGGACATGGGGACAAATTTTCTTTGAAATGGTGAATTTTTTTTTTGAGGGTTGAGGTGCAAATGTGTATAAAAGGTGTTGAGTCAACACAGTCAACAGCGAACTTGAAACCCCCTATGTGAGGCAATACAATTTCAGGGTGACTTAAACCCCCTCCTTGCTCGCCTTGGCCATATAAGCCACCTGCACAAGGGACTGTTTTGATGCTTCTTGATCACTGTTTGTTAAAGAACCATTAACTGTTGTGGCAAACAAAGTCAAGGCTATCGCATGGGGGGGGGGAGGGGGTGGGAGTGCAGACCTTCCAACTGAGATTTTCAAATGTTAAATGAAGATTTGGCTTCTTGTGAAAAGTACTGCAGAGATGCTGACAACTCACTGTCCTAGTTTGTATTTTTGGGCTTCTCAGGTTTTTCCTCAGATTTGCCCCAGGTACTGTAGGTTCCTTAAAGTAACTGCTGAGTTTACTTTCAAGAGTACATTCAATTATATCACTCTCCATGGCCTTTAACAGGAACGGCATCTTGTTGTTTACGAGCAATTTTCCCTTCCTTTTGTCCTAGATTCCCAGGGCCCTTCCTGTTTCCTGTCACGTGTGACATATTACATCGTCTTTAATAGTTCCACCTGTATACTGAAACCCATATTTTTAAGGTGTGGCCAATTTCACCCTCTACAGCCTTCTCATTGGTCATTTAGATCAGCACATTCATTAATATTAATTTAATTTGGTGTGTCACAACTTTAAACCCATCAGGGGACTCAATGAGTTACCATTTAGCACAAGGTTTACAGCTCTCACTGGTGTTTTGACTCTCGTGCAAGACAGCCGGAGGCAAAAGCCATATATATTGTATATAGTGTAATTGTAGGGATTCCTTTTTGCCGGCCAAATAATCAAATTTTTTTTGGAACTCAAATCAACGAATAAATCATTTCAAATCAAGTGGAACTCTCCGTCTGTTTTTTCCTGTTCCCTTCTATGCAAGATCCCGTACTATATATCAAGGTTACTTTACATGCTGGAGTCATGGGGCTTGCTACAACTACTTTACATTATAGACACATTCTGGTATTTTTTCCATGAAGGTCTTGCAAGAAAGAAAAAATATTCCAGTCCATTTCCTCCAAACCCTCTTGTAATACTCAAGATATCTCACGTAATAGATGTGTTACTTTTGTTAATATATACCTCCACTTTTCAACAAAGCCATCAAAATTTGAGTTGTGTAATGTGGGCACATTGTGTCAAATTCACTTTGTTTTTTTTTCATAATTACTGTGGAAGTACGGTTTGTCCTTGAAATGTGGTCCTGTTGGAATATTTGAATATGAACTTTTTCTGTAAATCTAGTGTAGCATAGCATGCACCATTTAGGGTATTGCAAACAATGTTTCTTAATATTCCCTGCAGTAGCCTCAAAATTATAAATAAATTGAATTCATTTTAAAAGTTAATGGTCACATTGATGGCATAAATTAACCATAAAGCACTAAATCACATGATTGATATTGTGACCTTGAAGCATTAAATGAAAACTTTTACTAATGGTGCACTGCATTTCCTCAGAACATGGGAAGGCCCAGGCTGGACCCCAGCACAGTGTCTTATGACTGTCCTGACTGAAATTCAATCTGTGATGAACAAGGAGCCCTACGACAATGAACCTGACTTACAGAAGGTGGGTGTTACTTTCATTCTGAAAATACAACCATGTTGCACATTTGAGAAAGTTATATGTTCCATGTTCCATTAATGAAAAGGTTTATCAGATGGGAATCCAGGATTTTTCCAGGAGGGGGGTCCAAAGAGTGGTTGCTGTCCTTGGGAAAGAGGTATGGAGGGAGGGGATGTAGCCCTCCCTGTTGAAAATTTTGCAATTTCAAAGGTCCTGAAATGCGATTCCTTGCAATCTAGTCATATGAATAGTGTTGTTGTGTATTGCGTGGTACGGGATCGAGTTCCAGGCCGAAAAAGGATACGAGAGTGGAGTTGATTTTTAAAATATTTATTTGATGATTTTATTTCCACAAAAGATGATTAAGTTATATTAATTTATAATTATTCTGCCAGCCTAATACGATTCCCATTATGTGTATCCCTCTGCGTCTACGGCACGAGTCTCCAGCTTGCAGGCTCGGTCTTGTGAATCGTGCGAGCTCTGAACACATGCAGTCCCCCTGATTGGTCAAAAGTTATGATGCACCCATATAAATAATTATTATGATATAAATGACCAATGAGGAGGCTGCAAAGGGGGAAATTGGCCACACCTCGAAAATATGGGTTACAGCGTGCACGTGGAGCTACGGCAATGTGAAATGTCACGTCCACTGGTAACACGTGACGGGAAACAGGAAGGGCCCTGGAAATCAAGAACAAAGGGAAGGGAGCGTTGCTCATAAACAACAAGATGGCATCTGGTAAAGGTATGAAGAGTGCACCATAGTACATGACATCCCCTTTTGTCTTTTTAAAATTTTGAAACGCAGTGAAAAATTTTACTCTTAGGATTACAATATTGAATACGACCGGAGGATATTACAAAATATGCATTCTTTGTCAAGTAGATTAAACATTAAAGACAAAATGATGAGAGAGATAGGTAAAGTGCGAGACACAGGAAGGGAGGTGGGTCCCAAACTTCAGAATGAAATTAAAATGAGCACGGCGTAATCATACATTGGAATTAAATATTTTCTTTAAAGTGAACAACGTATTTACACGAGGAACATCAAATGTCAGGGGAATAGATCTCATGATGACTTTAAAATAAAATCATGAGCAAAGAATAACGTAAGTAAACTCTGAAAGTAGACGTAGGGCTACTTCATTACGCTTAAGAAGAGATTAAATTGAGCAGTGCCAACTGAAACAAGATAATGTAGGTGTACTCAGAATTATAACATCTGGTGAGGCGTAAACCAGAAAATTCTACCTACGCAATAACTTGAAACATTGTACATCTGACTGCTAGGATACGTTAAAGTTATTAAAATGTTAAGCTTAGGAGTTACAAACAACATTAAAATGTGAAAACATTCTCTTGTTGAAAAAGATGTGTAACTAGACTCAAACTGATAGATTAAGGTAATACAACTCGTTACGACTGTGAGCAAGCAGAGAAACACTGTCAGGTTCAACAAAAGTTCATTTGTGATAAGCATCTTCTGTGTGAAGACCAGTGTTGCTAATGTTCCAGGTAGATTCTAGTAAACTGCGTAAACGCTCTGACGAATCCACAATGACATACCACTCCTGTCTTACATATTTGATTGACAGTGAATATTTGCTCACATTTCAAAGTATAGTGAAATTATCACCACAAGATGCAACAAACTTTCATAAAATGCATAACGTTTCTTCTAGTTTATCAATGTATTTCAGAGATGTATACAACAGGGCAAAAGGACCACGAAATTATGATAAATACAATATGCAAGGAAGATTGCATGATAAGCAAAACATACGTGGAAAAGTAAATGTCGCATTGATGCCTTCCTGTTACTGAAACAATCGCTGAACAAACTTTTGAGCACCACCTGTGATTGGGACACGTGCATCTAATAAGTGATCTAAAATGTCAGTCGTCGTGTCCGTATATTGATGAGCATTCCACCAAAATTTATATGGCTGAGCACCAGGGAGTGTTCCCATAAATCGCACACTCAGCAAAATTTGTAAATTTCCTCCATGAAAACGTGCACGGCAAACTTCCATCGTGCTATGAGGAGCATGTGCAAGACGTCGAAATTGTAACTTCATTTGGGGGTCCTTTAAAGGCACTATAGCAGCTAAATTATGATTGGGCTTAACGTGGTGCAGGCACAGGGAGACATCAATGGGATCTGCATGATAAATGGCAAAAATATCTTTGCTTGTGACGGAAGGCAAAACATTGCCTGTTTCATCTTGGAATCGAATATGATGAAAATCGTCATTTACACTCATATGCACATTTTCATTGCATGCTGCTTTAAGTTTGTCAACACTTGTAATGGGTTTACTATGATTTGATGCTCGTGCAAAACATGGTTTGAGCCTGTTAAAGTTAAAGACGTCTTGCAAGACATCACCTTGTAATGTCTGCAGAAGGTAGTGAGTACGATCAAGAATTTCATGCATGACAAGCGGTCCAACCCATTCTGCAACAATCTTACGAGAATTGGCAGTAAGTGACGAGCTCATTGGCTTGTACAAGTAGACGAGCTGTCCCACTGAATAGATGGGGCTCTTTTCAAGCTTATTCGTGATCTTAGAATTTTACTTATCCTGATTATGCTTTTGAAGTGTTAGCATCGTTTGTGACAAGTGATCAAACCTTTTCTTCAAAAGATCAACATACTCACTGTATGAGTGAGAAAGACCTTCCATGGGGTTAAAGGTCAAATTAGTGAGATCACGTGGTTTGCGACCATAGACTAACTCAAAAGGGCTGTGGTCACCCAAATGGGGGGAGGAAAATGCTTAGGTCGTAGTTGGAATATATCGCACCCAATCAGTGCCAAATTGGTTAAGGTTGACCTTTAAAAATTGGAAAGTGTCTGTATATGCCTTTCAACTTGGAGGCTACCATGATTACAGACACTGATGACTTTTCTGTCTATATTTAGTGCAGAACACAATAATTCCACTAATAACCCAGTGAGAGACCTAGCCGCATCTGTTATAAGCGTAGAAGGAGGACCAAAAAGAGTAACAATTTTTTGTAAGATCGCCTCACAAATGGTTGGAGCATCAAGTGTTTTTAAAGGAACACAAATAACAAATCTGGTAATTTCGTCACATGCAACCATTAAATGTTTATACCCTGCATTGGATGTAGGCATGGTTTTGAAATCCAAACTAATCTTATCAAAAGGACAATATGAATCTGGTACTCTTGCATGAAATTGTCTGATTTTATCCTGCTTAGGTTTAAATTGTTGACATTTAAGGCAAGCTTTAACATAATTTCTGACAACTTGAAACATGTTTCTCATGAAGAAGTGTTGTCTTATGGTGAGATACGTTCTCATAACACCTTGATGACAACTGAGAAGATCATCATGATATTTCGAAAGAATTTTTTCTATCATTGTGTCAGGAATAGCTAATTGCAGTACCACTCTAGACTTGTGCTTAGCATGCAAAGTCAACCTAAACAAAAGACCATCACACATAATATATTGTTCAGCTCGGGTACGAATAGTATGAGCAGACTTAACATCTTGTGGCAAAATATCATACGCCAAAAAATCGTAGATTCGCTTAAAGAGGGGACATGTTGCCTGTTGCATTTGCAATTGCTTTGCATCAAATGGTAAATCGTAATTTCGGATGATTTTACTTTGAATTTTGTGCCTGAGACGTTGTATATCTCTTTGATGCGGTATGTGTGAAGTCCAAAAATTCTTCACATCGGCAAGGAGGGGTTTACTCGTCGAAAGCAAGTCATCAGGGGGTGCCCTGTGGCATTCTTCTGGCAAATCTACCAGACGTGGCTCTGGCTGGGCTTTTGGTGTGCTCACCTTTGGACCTTGTGATGGTACAGGTATAGGATGGTGATGTAAGAGAGGCAGCGCCGGGAGAAGCGGTTGCTGCACAGAGAGGGGGTCACCTGTTGGGGGGCTGAATTACCACGAAAATCAGGTGGGGGAGATGGGGTTGGAGTGTTTTGCTGCTGTGACGTATCACTGCTCTGTGCAGGAGTATGCACATTCCCACTCGTGGCTGCAGGAGGTGGAGAAGTTTTCCTCCCAGGGAACAAATCTGGTACCCGAACACCTAAAGCTTTAGCTCTAGCTCTAGTCAAAACTGGAAGTGCGTTATCTTCAAAGTCATTTTCCAGGAATTCTGAGATCGCAGAAAATGCAAGAGGAAGTATCCTATCGATTTCAGAGTTGCCATTCTGAGGCGCTCTAGAGAGGTAACCTGCTAAAGCAAGTTCAGAACCCTTCTTATATCCAACCTTGAATGAAAATTGTGACAACTTAAACAACATATTTCTGAGTCGTGAGGTAGGGGGCTCACGTTTTGATGTGAGAATTTCAACAAGTGCAGCATGATCCACATATGCGTCAAATTCGACATTTTTGAGAAGGTGAACAAACCCATTAATGTTAATGAGCAAACCAAATAATTCTAACTCTGTTACACTATATCGAGTACAAGCTTCTGGTAAAACCTTAGAGTAGTAACCTAAAAGATATTCTTTCCCATCAACAGTCTGAGTTAGGTACAAACCAGTGGCAATCCTTGATGTGTCACTATAAAGAGTTAAACGACCTTCTCTTTTAGGCATATGAAGAACTGGTGGACTGCACATTAAATTACGAATTGTGTCAAATGCTTTCGGATGTTCCTCTGTCCACTGAAAGTGACGTTTCTGCCTACTTAATTTGTGAATAGGTCTTAAATGTTCCTGTATTCGAGGAAAAAAGCTTGATACATAGTTTACTGCACCTACAAATCTGCGTGCTGCCTTTGCATTGTGTGGGACTGGCGTGTTGCGAATCGCATTACATCTATTAGTTAGTGGCTGAATTGTAGCCTTTCTATCATCATGAACAGTTATGATATGTCCCATATAGGTAACGGATGAATGAAATAAACTACACTTGCGTGGTGAAATCTTCAAACCATTAGCTATCAAAGCTTTAAAAATTGTTAACAAGTGTTTGGAATGAGACAACTTGTCTTTGCTGTAAACAATAATGTCGTCATGCATAGAAATACAAAACTGATTGGAATTTGATACCTGTAAAAGTACTTCAGTCATCTTAGCGCTAAAGATACTCGGACTAAGATTCAGTCCCTGTGGCAGACGCTTATAGAAATAATGTCGGCTTCCACTGTAAGATGCAATGCCTGTGTACTTCTGACCATTTTTGCGCAAAGGAATACAGAAGAAGGCAGATTTCAAATCTAAAACACTCAATATTGTGGCATCAGAGTTACCAATTGTGCGTAATGTCTCGTTCAAGAGTGGGAAGAGGTGGTTAATTCTCTGAATCCTGCTATTCAAAAAACGGAAGTCAGTTACCACACGTTTCTCATTGGTGCCCTTTTTTGGAATTAAGAAAACTGGAGACATATAAGACTGGTTCCCAACTGTCAATCTATGCATGGCTATTAAAACAATAAATTAATAATGACTGAGTAGACAAGCCTAAGTTAGGCCCAACGGTAAAGCTCATGAATCAACAATGGCATAAAATGCAGACTTCGATAAAATCACACAAAAATGCACACATAGTATTAGGGAATCACACATGACAACTTGAAATTTGACATACCGACACGTTACTAAGTGATCGAGGCTTAGCCTAGCCTATGCCGTGCAGATAGAAGTAAACATACTTTGGTGGGGGGGGGGGGGCGGGGGTGTCTCGCACTCACCTGTGTAGCGTCCGTCTTTGGCCGTGAGCTGAAGTAGGCGTTGTTGCTCCCAAAAGTAAACCTGTCTGTCTACCGAAGACTACTGATCGATGACTGCATCAGGTTGTGTGGGCTAACGTGAGGTTCCAAAAAAATGTAATGGCTACAGAAACCAACTAGGCTAGTGCTATCCGAGTGTGAAAACGGGCTACAAGGAATCCTGGATGACGATATCGCCAAGAACGAAAACAACACCTGTCCAAAAGATAGTCAAATTCCAATCCAGAGAAACTGCATTATTGTCTGGAGTGATCCACAAACGTACAGGAGAATTGTAGCACTGCTGTCCAGCGGAAAGGGATATGCGAGCAGTGTAAAAACAGAGATGAACAGGGGGACGTCTCGGCTGGAATAGGTGGAAATGTCCGCTCCTCAATCGGTGGGAAAGTCCGCTCCCTAATTAGATTAGTGGCCTAATAATATTGAAGGCCCGCTCCTTCGCCATGTTAGGTAGGCCTAAGTTGTTGTCGGTGAGTCCGCTCCTCCACCATGTTGTGTATTGCGTGGTACGGGATTGAGTTCCATGCCGAAAAAGGATACGAGAGTGGAGTTGATTTTTAAAATATTTATTTGATGATTTTATTTCCACAAAAGATGATTAAGTTGAATTAATTTATAATTATTCTGCCAGCCTAATACGATTCCTATTATGTGTATCCCTCTGCGTCTACGGCACGAGTCTCCAGCTCGCAGGCTCGGTCTTGTGAATCGTGCGAGCTCTGAACACATGCAGTCCCCCTGATTGGTCAAAAGTTATGATGCACCCATATAAATAATTATTATGATATAAATGACCAATGAGGAGGCTGCAAAGGGGGAAATTGGCCACACCTCGAAAATATGGGTTACAGCGTGCACGTGGAGCTACGGCAATGTGAAATGTCACGTCCACTGGTAACACGTGACGGGAAACAGGAAGGGCCCTAGAAATCAAGAACAAAGGGAAGGGAGCGTTGCTCGTAAACAACAAGATGGCGTCTGGTAAAGGTCATGAAGAGTGCACCATAGTACATGACAATAGATAGAAATTTCTGCAATGAAAATGGCTGGGCATTGAGCACAATTCAGACAGGAAATATTGTCTCTTAATTGACTTCAGTACTGGGAGCATGCAGGGCTAAAAGACACTTCTGGTCCCATAATTTGCACTGGGGATAGAGTCACAACAGCCTGCATGGCAAAGTTGGCTAGTTAACCAGCCTGCATAGCGTCTCTGTGGCTGCAACCCCCTTTGGCTGTTGCCCCACTGAGCCATTGACTACAGTTTAGCCAAGAAATAAAGTCTCTTAATTGACTTCAGGACTGGGGGCAGGGGCTAAAAGACACTCCTGGTCCCATAATTTGCACTGAGGATAGAGCCACAACAGCCTGCATGGCAAAGTCGGCTAGTTAAATAGCCTGCATAGCGCAGCCCCCAAATTTGGTGGCAACCCCTCAGAGCCATTGACGGAGTACAGTTAAGCCAGGAAATAAAGAGTCTCTTAATTGACTTCAGTACTGGGGAAGGGGCTAAAAGACACTCCTGGTCCCATAATTTGCACTGAGGATAGAGCCACAACAGCCTGCATGGCAAAGTTGGCTAGTTAACCAGCCTGCATAGCACCTCTGTGGCTGCAACCCCCTTTGGCTGTTGCCCCCTCAGGGCCTGCCTGTGATAGTAGAAAATTCCTGTCAATGAGCTTAAAACTTGATGGTCTTTTATGAGCAATCATTGCAATTGGTCTATTTCTGAAGTAGGCAGTGCCCAATGACTTTTCATACTTGCAATATGTTATGTTGTCCACAAAGTCGTTCAAACCGAACAAAAACATAGGCATATAACATCTGTTAAAGTTTTTAATTTAGATGGAAGTCTTGATCATGCAGCCTCTTACAAAGAGTAACAACTTTTCATCAAAGAGTTGGTTTAAAAGCTTACAGATAATCTTTGGTTGAAAAATATTGAACTGTCTTTTCTCATGGCTGGCTTAGTTAGTTAGTTAGTTAGATGCAGTTTTTTGGCCCAGTTTCCAACCTATTGTTTTAAGTCGAGCCGGCCACAGCCTTTTTTCCAGTTGTTTCTCACTGGCTTGTTTTCCCTACTCCATTGCTTATGTGGAGCATCACGCACAACAGCAGTAAGTTCCATTTTTAGAGCCTTTGGCATTACTCAACCGGGGAATAGAACCTGGGCCTTCCATGGGAGAGGCAGATGCTCTTACCGTTAGACCAAACATGAATTGCTGTGTTCTTGGTTTTTAGTAATTAGTGGCTGTACTGTGTGTATGTTTGCAGAATATCATAAAATACTAGTATCGAAATACAGTGACCACTGTGACTCCATGTACTGTTGTACGATGGTAGCAGTGTTTCCCTTTGAATAAAACAGCCTTGCTTTTACCAGTCCATGTACAGCTATGTAAATGAAGTTTGTGTTGGATTTTTACACAAGTTGAGATGGTTTTGGCATCAACGCCAGTGGATTTTGGTTTTTTGTCGTGATGAACTGAAGGAAAAGACTCTGACTGCCCTGCAGGCTACTAGTCATGCTGCTAGAATTGAAGAGGACATTTTAGCCAATATTACCAGAGAAAAAGGCTTTTTCCTGGCTTTCTCAAGGCTTTATACCTCTATAATTGCATCAGTTAATTTAATTCCTTTTAAAAACAAACTTGCTCCATTGACCAAACAATCTTTAAAAGGGTCCAAACCCATTTCACTTGATTGATCTCTGATAGATTCTGGATTAAGAGTGGTCAACTAGAGATGGCTAAAACTTGCTCTACATTTCTAGCATCATGTAACTGCCCACCCAAGGGTGTTTCAGCCTGGAGCACAACCTACTTTGTCAGTTGGGCAACTGATTTTAGTGGCAGGTGTAATGCCAAGTGTAAGGAAAGGCGGAGTGTACCAGGAAAAGAACCTACATGCTAGAGCAGGATCGGGTCTGAACATGTTCACTACTCACTTGCATATATTGGAGTGTGTGTGGAGAGGTGATTTGTTCCAGTGGTGTGTGCAGGATTTTCAGGGTGGGGGGGGGGGGGGGCACATCCTGGGATTCCCCTGACTGGTGTGGATTTTGATAATTTTTTTTTTTTGCTTGTCTGCAGTCCATGGTGACCGACTTGTGTGCGCATGCTTGTGCTATCCAAATTTTCGAGGACCTTTTTTTTTTTGTTTGCTTCGAAAACCATTTTCCCTATTCCTACCCGTAAATCCACGACTGGGTGATTTTCCCTCGGTTGACTCAGGGGGTGGGGGGGCCTGTGCCCCCTGCCCCCCTTTAAACACGCTCCTGATTTGTTCAGGAATAAGAGATAATTGGAAGCTCCCTCACTGAATTTGCGGAAGATTAAACATATTTATGTTCCCCCAATTTGCAAGGTATAGATCCCTTTTATTCCCTCTTTGAAAACTTATCATACATCCAATAAGACAACCTTTTTTCCATAGATTGACTATCAATTGTTTCATTTCATCAAATGGTATTGTAGGACCTTCAAACACTCTTCTTCTAAAATTCTGGGTGGTATCTTCCACCTCTTGAAAGTACGTAAAACCCTTCCTCTTAGCTCTTTTCTTTAAATTGGTGATTTCACCCCTTCTCTGAGCCTCCTTCAAACTCAGCTGAGAACAGTCTTTACGTCTGTACAACATCATATTTGAAGCTGGTTCTTCAAGGCTGCATGCATTTTCTACATATTAACCCTAGAGCTCTGTGTGACTGTGTTATTCATGATCAGATGATACAGTGGTATATTTGTAAAAAAAATAATCTCAAACAGAATTTTACAACTTCCTTTAGGAGGTATAGCAATCTGCAGTATGCATGCATGTATGCTTACACCAGGGCTAAAAATATGTCCCGGAATGTACACCTTCCACAAGTTTCATGGGTGGATTTCAGGTGGTATGTAGGAACAGTGTAGTAATTTCCTGCAGACAAATACTTTCTTCGCAGAACTTGTGAACTCATGAGGGCAGGTATAGTGGAGTTGTGCTTCTTAGGGTAAACTCTGGTCTGCAGAAAATAATTATTTGCTGTTCTTTATCATGCTTTTAAGTCCTGTCCACATTGTGTGTCTCAATGATGCAACGCAGCTTCTTTTGAAGGGATTACTCAGATTTGTCCCAAAGTGTAAAACTCTTTGCAAAATAAGCAGCTGCCCATCCCAACCTTCTGTGATGGAACATGTTTGTTGACATGGGGCTGAAAACCAACATCAATGGTAAACTTCTTGAGGAAAGGCCATCACAGGCAGCTTCACAATGAAGATCAATTCATAGACATGTCGAGTGTGTATCCATTACGGGATATTAGCCTTTAAGGAGATCCGCCATGGCTACCACAGTTTTTAGGGAAAAACTGCGGTTCCCAATTATAGTACCCGACCACTGGTTCATTACTCCTATTAGCTGCTCCAATGAGCAGCAGATTTGATTACCATTCTGGTACAATAGAAGCCCAACAACTTTGGGGTTCAAATAACAACTTACAACAAATCCTGATATAAGTGCTAGCAAAAAGGGAATCACATTACTTAAAGTGCCATGAAGGGCTACATCCCCTTTCAGCTTATTCTGAGATAAAGTGCTATCAAATGTCAACCTTCATGGTCATTTTCAAATGCTTAAATTGGCATATAATTAGTTCTGAGAACAGTTCCTGACGAGATGGTTCTAAGGGTATTTTTTCGGACATGCCTTGTTTCATCAACATAACACTTTAAGAGTATGTGAAATGTTACTATCTCTTGGGAATATCTCCTCCTATCTACAATTAACCGTGGAACACATTGACCTTCAAATTAGCTACCACAGTTATAGTCATCAGACCCTGAGATGAGATAGGACTGGTAGTGCAGTTAATCAAGTCACTCAGTGAGGACAAAGTTTTACTAACTTGTTGCACAATTGAACTGGTCACATGACCTAGTTGAAGTGCTCATATGACCTAGTGGTAGGGGTCCAATGTGAGTGTATCAGATGTTAACTCTTTTGCTGGTACAGCCTGTTGGCACCTCAATATTCACCCAAGGCAGAGCAAACTGTTCAGGAATAGTATGATTATATGAAGTTGGGTCAAGCTCTAAGGCAAACTTTACTCTTGAAAATTGTTCAGATTACAGGAACTCTTTTCAAGTGTCAGTTTTGTTTTTTCCAACCCCCCTAATTTGTACCCAGGCATAGTAAATTGTAAAACAGCCAATTATTTTAGTTTATATTTTGATCTCTTTTAGTTGGGTAAAAATTCAGAGCACCGCGAAAGATACAGGGACTTTGTCCGACATGAGACCCTCCGGGTAGCTGTTTGTGAGATGATGGAAAATCCTCCTGCTGGAATGCCAGAATCCCTTCGGTAAGGAGGCGTGCTATTAGCCTGTAGAGTTTTGTGAGATTATGTCCTATCATTACCTCTTTATATTTTGATAGTAGAAAGTCCTGTATTTCACTGCAGTATATATACATGTACTGATTTGAGGTTGTTTATGGTAGAATTTTAACTGTCACAGTTCCTTCTTTAAAACCCTCATCACAACCCAGCACAGTATATTCAACAATGAAACGAGACACCATTGCAAGAATTCATGCCTATGCATTTCATATGTACCTCAGCTCCAGAATTTTAAAAATGCATATGTTATAGGTTCAGTGCAAAATAAATTTTATGGATCCAACTCCCATTGTCGTAGTTTGATCTATTACTGACATATATTAAATCTTGATTTTTTTCACTTAAATCCAAATAGTTCAGTGTGCAACAATTTGTTTGTTACATTTGTGTTGTACAGTATGCAAACTCACATTTGCATGCATGCTTTGTTTTCCTTTGAAATTAGAAATGTTTATATGGTCTTTTGTTTTACTTGCATAGCATGTTGTACAAAAAGGATTTGTAAAGTCAAAGCATCTCAAAGCATTAATAACGTGAGAACAGTTTAGTGCAAGGCGTCTGGAAATAACAAAGAAATATAAAGATTTTATTCTGAGTATTAAAACAATGACATCACGAACTAGAAATGTGGTTACGAAAATCGTAACCACTTACTGTCCATGATTGTTTCTGTGCCAATGTTACCGGGTATGCACTAAAGCTTGGAATATCGTCCTTTTACATTTTGGGGCCGATGTGATATACCTGAACATAATGCAGTACTGTGTTGGTTGCTTGTTGTAGATATCAACCGTTTGTTACTTACACCTTTACTCATAATGCTTATCAGGCTAATTGAAGAATCACCACCTAGGCCTTTAAGCTATTCATGCAATGCCGATGTATCTTGAACGGCAGTGATCAACCCTCCTGTTTTATGTTTCGTGCTGGTGTCTGGGCGGTTTTGTAAAATTACCGCCACCATGCGAGTGTCCGGATTTCATGTATTTAATGATCTGACAGGTTTTCCCTAATTTTGCTTCAATCAAGTTAGAGGAAATTCTATTAAAGGAACAACTTATGGCACTATCTTTTGCATATAGGCACCATTATGAAAACCAACAAAGTGTCCAAACTCCCCACAACCACCCCCCTCCTAAGTTAGACCTCTTCACCAGGGCGGCCATCATGCATGTCCTTCTTGCAAGAAAATAAATAGACCTATGGTAACCCTAAGTGCAGACAAAAAGAAAAGTATAGACCTATGCTAATTCTGAGAATGACCATCATTCTGAGAGTGATAAAATACACAAACAGCCGTGGGTCTTTGGGCGTATGTTATGCCCACGGACTTCCTGTATATACATGTACAGAGGATCATGGGAGAATTGGTCGCCACAGTTCTCACCAAAAGCCTAGCACGGCTGCCGAGAAACTAACTTATTGCCTGATTTGACGACGAATTTCGAGTCCTGCAATATTTCAGTCAAACAAACTTTGGACGTGAATGGGAATCAATATCATATCTTTCAATTCGTTTGGTAATTTTGATCTAAACGTACTACATTATTTCCAAAATGTAACAACGTAAGTTTTTCTTGTAAAATCTGTCGATTTTAGCCACTGACAAAGTCCAAATTCTTATACAAAACCATGGGTGATAATGTATTGTCACCGACTGCCAGTACTAGACCCAACAAACTCAGACTTCCTATATACACTGACAGAACAGACTGCACTAACATCCTATGGGTAGATTGTTGCTGCTGTAAGTGTTATTATAGCGAGATGACTGCCTGCTATGGTTTGTGCATAGAGAAGGAGAAGTTCTTATCACTTCTCAAGATACACCTAGCATTTGGCAAGCCTAAGTCAAGCCTTACATAGCTGCTTCCAAAAGAGAAATATAACACTGAAGAAAGCTAACGTCAAATGCTAACATTAACGATTAAACCTAGGCCTAGATGCGAACATAAATGGCAAGGTTGTTCTTCGAACTACAAGCACTTGCTAGACACGACAGTAAAGTGTGTGTGCAGCGCAGAGTGCACTGTGTCACAATACTACAATGCTCTTTAGCTTGTTCGCGTTTAGCGATACTGTGCGCGATATACTCCCATGGAGCTGTTCCCTGATACTACAGGTACAATGCAGGAATGCGGCCGTTGTGTGATGAGCAAGCATACTGTGTACAAATTTGACTTACTCAATCATTTTTTACAAAACAATAAAATACATAAATGCCTAAATAAAACTCGCTCATTTTTGGCCATATCATAACCAAAAGTGACCATGAAGTCTCGTTCCCATCTACATGACTCACTCTACATAATGAACTCAATTGAAGAGCGAACAACTCACTGAGAATCAAGAAACGTTGAACGAAAGAACTGTCCCTCGAAAATGAGAAGCGTGCCTAAGGTACTGTCCATGACATCATGGACAGTACAATGAATGCAGAATCTACACTTTTTAATCAAGGGAACAAACTTCAACATTTTATATCTCAGCATAGAAGTGTCCCATAAAGACCAGAGTTTAGGCCACTATTTGAATTATTAGTTGTTTTGCTTTGTAATATATTTTTTGAAATTTCAGACTCGAGGTACAGTCACACCTGGTTGAGTTTATTGTTAAATGTAAAGATGAGTAACAGTCTACTCAAATTATTCAACATGTTTGTGTTCTAAGTAAAACATTCATGCTCTTAACAAGTTCATCAATGTTAACTGTGGGAAAATCATGCTAAATTATACCATCATGCAGTGACTGACTTCCTTGTCAAGTCTGTTAGAGCATGCAACTTGCAGCTGGGAGGCCTGGAGTTTGGCTCCAGGCCAGGTCATACAGGGTACTTTAAAAATGGAACCTAGTGCCAATGTGCTTGTGTCTCTGGTGTCACTCCCTGGCCTTGTCAAAATTAGGTACATTTTTATCCAAGAGCTACAATTTTCTCATCTGAACAGGACTATATTGGAAGAAAACCAAATTTAATCTGAACTGTTGAATTTGTGAGCCACTGATGTGAAGTTTCAATTTAAATATTGAATATTATGCAAGTTGATTGTTTTTCAAAATACATAGTAAGAGCAGAAAGGATGTCTCCCTTTTGTAATAAATGTAACTTAACTGCATTTGTTGGAAAATATTAGCTTTTTTGTGTTTAACATAACGTTTGAAATTTCATTGTTCTTGAATTGGTTTGATGAATCATGTAATGCTTTTTTTTTTTGCCAGAGCTGAAATGAAGAAACTTTTCTTGAAAAGTTATGACTTTTATGTGCAAATGGCAAAAAGAAACAAGAAACATGATGGGAAGACAATGCTTCGGGTAAGTCCATTGTTTCAATATGACATATGGATTAGGATGGAGTGACATATTATACCAGTACAAGATTAACAAGTGATGACTGACAACCAAGCTGTAGTTAGTTCAGGTGGTTAACTTTTCCTTCAATTTCTATCATTTAATAGACAAAGTGCTAAAACTTTTGAAGAGAGAGAGAACTAATAGATTTGAAGTGTGCAAGTCTAAAAAATTTTGAAGTGTTCAAGTTGTAAAAGGTTTGAAGAGTGCAAGTCTTCAAATGTTTAAAGGGGTTCAAGTCTTGAACCTTTTGCAGAGTGAACATTACAGGAAATGCCCATTAGCCAGAATTTAGAAAAAGTCCAACCCAACTGATCCACTTAACTCTCTTTAGCCCAACTTCCTAGCAGACATGAACCTCATCTTGACTTCTGAGACCACACAAGTTGAAAGTCACCTACCGTATATTCTGTAATAAACGCTCCCCCTCAAAATTTTTAACAACTGCGTAAGCCAAGGCCTCCCGCACTACAGGCCCAGACCACAGATAAAGCTAGTGTTTGACCGGTGATGCATAATCATTTAATTTAACAATCGGCCCGATGCCGATTACGGATTATTAGAAAGAGGGAAGACACATGTTTGTCCCTAAAGTACGCGCCCCTTGCTTTGTGCATATCGTTCAAGTTGGAAAATATTGGGAATAGTTCCGTTTGTTTTGCGAATGGAATATCATTTTTGTAGGCCTAATATTTTCTTTTCAAATGTGGAGATACAAACCAATCGTTAATACAGTAGGATTGTTTTCAGTCGATGTCACATACCCTTTGATAATTTAGCTCTTAGGCAAACATCATGCTCTGTTTAGTTTTCATCTCCCAATCACGTCGGAACATTTGAAGTATTTTACTGTACTGGGTTGTAGTTGCGTTAATGTACTGTAGAATCCAGCTTTAATGAGGCCATGTAGAAATACGCAATCATAATAATCTTAGCGGTTCTGGGGCAGCAAAACAATTGCACCCGATTAACGTATCCTATGGTTCCTTACGGATATAAATATCCCTGTAAATTTTCAGCAGTTCTTGCCCAAAACTTCCGTCTTGTTTGAAAATAATCTGCAATTGAAATGCACGCAAGTGAGATCCCCGAAAAATCCAAGTGCGCAGAGATTTGTGATGTCGTTTCTTCTTGAATTTAGCACGGGGATCGCCCGGCTGCGCTAGCCGGTTATATCAGCATAGGAAATGTGATCGTCGTAACACATAAAAACTCAATAGCAAAATTCGTCTAGAGGCTTAGTATTTTCACACACTAAATCACATAGGCGATGGCGCGAGTTGTGATTGGCTGGCTAGAATCATCGCATTTGAACCAATCACGATTCAGGGGCAATTTAAATTTTGCAATGGATCGTAAGCATATGATGTGACCGACCAAAACATGATGCCTTGTTTGGCGGTAAAGATGGACACGCATGTAAGTGCGTGGGCGAAGAAGTAGCCTGCATGAGACCACGTGCATCACTGTTTTCGTCGGCGATGACGTTCACATTTCATAAGTCCTACTGCAAATAACATTACGGAAGGAATGCGAGAAATGGCCTAATTTATGCAGGATAATAACCACCGAACTTCCAAAGATTCTAGGTGCTACGTGTACAAAACGTGCACAGATATACATGGTAAGCTTTGGGACTTGGAAATACAGCCAAACACTGCAGCTCGGATAGTCTGTACTTGTGCTTTTGTACAGAACAAATTGCACAGCAACTTACGCAGCACTTTTTCCAGACTGCAAGGAATACAATTCCAGGTTATACTACATTGTTTTGGGGAAAATAACCAACGATCGCGCTCGTGGGAGGGGTATAATTTATACGTTTGTGCTTATCAATGCTTTCCGTTTGGCGGGAAGGATTGAGTACGGTATTCACAGGAATTTTAACGAAATGAAGAGCAAGTTTCCAGTATATTTGTGCCCTTTTTTCAGTTTACAAATAATCGGTGGTAATGATGGGTTGAATGGCAGAATTTTACCGATGCCGATTAGTTAATTTTTTATTACAATGTACCCTCAAATAAACGCCCCCCTTTTCAAAAATGTAACGCCCCGGGGGCGTTTATTACAGAATATACGGTATGCATGACACACTGAACAGCTGTGTTGGGCCAATAGGATGCCCTCCCCCAACAAATCAATAAGGTGGATTAACCCTTCTTACCAGAGTTGCCATTGGCAAGTTGGGTAAGAGTAGGTAATGGGGAATCCCTGTAATGAAAGTCTTATAGGCTTGGAAGAGTGCAAGTCTCTTAAGCCCCAAAATATGATTTCAACCAGATTTCTGACTAGCTGCTTGAAATATTTGATTCATGACAGATTTATATTGAAATTTTGTTCAGTGTATGCTGTTACGAAGTTCACATAGAAACAAAAGGAAATTAAACGACTGGAGTTCAGATGAAAGAGAAACCCCAATCAAATATGGTTTTAGGAATTTTAGGGAGCAGACTATAATGAAGAAGAGAGTGAGTCTTGGTTTCAAAGAAATGTAATTTAACTCCTTCAGGTCTTGAAACAACTTAACAGAATAGCATTTTACAACATAATAAAAGGTACCGGTACTTACAAATGAGTAAAACTTCACTTAGGCGTGCATGGAGGTATCTCCGGTAGGCGGATCCAATAACGTAGCGCCTCCTGTCGTCTGGTGGGAGTGGTGGTTGATGAAGGCGATGTGGAGTCCCTGTGCGAACTTTAGGGGGCTGTCACGTGAGTGTTGTCAGGCCGAGGCTGGGGTGTGGTGAGGTGTCGCAGACAGGGAAGGAACAGATCATGCAGAAACGGGAAACAGTCGGTTCAACGGATAACGGGATATAAGTGAAAAGTTCTGTCACTGGTGCAAGAACATAACGGAAGGTCTTGAAACAGAAGGCTTCTGGGCTGGTGAAAATAACTTATAGAGGACGTCTATATCAAGTCATGTCTGATCGGAGTCCAAAGGAGGAGAGACTGAGCCACACCTTAGCCTCGGCCCGACAACACTCCCGTGACAGCCGCCTAAAGCTCGCACAGGGACTCCACATCGCCTTCATCAACCACCACTCCCACCAGAAGACAGGAGACCCTGCGTAATTGGATCCGCCTACCGGAGGTACCTCCATGCGCGCCTAAGTTAAGTTTTACTCATTTGTAAGTACCAGTACCTTTTATTATGTTGTAAAATGCTATTCTGTTAAGTTGTTTCAAGACCTGAAGGAGTTAAATTACATTTCTTTGAAACCAAGACTCACTCTCTTCTTCATTATAGTCTGCTCCCTAAAATTCCTAAAACTATGGTTGGGGTTTCTCTTACATCTGAACTTCAGTCGTTTAATTTCCTTTCGTTTCTATGTGAACTTCGTAACAATGCAAAAGATGTAGTTTAAAGGGAAACAAAAATCATTGACTTCAAAATATGCAACAAAATTTCCCCTTTTAAGAAGTAAAAACTGCATCTCAATAGCCTATAGTCATTCAGAAGGTGCTAATTCCCCCCCCCAAAAAAAATGTTTCTTTTGAAACAGTGCATTATGGAAATCTTTGATGTCATGCACATTGGCACAGTGCATATTTTGATGCAGGTAATATAATTTAGCAACATTTTTTGATATACCCTACATATTGTGTATGGTTGTTCAAGATCTCTAGAAAAAATATCAAAAATTGAAACATTTACAAGTAGCAGAGAAATAGTTGTAACTTTGGAAGTATAAAACTGCTGACTTATATGAAACTATAATGTCACTTCTGCTTGCTTTAGAAATGGTAAGTTTTTGTTGAAATTTGATGAACTTCATGTAAAATGTACAAACCTCCTCTTTGGAATTAAGTTTATTGTCACCAAGAAGCTTCAAAGAAAATACTTCCTGAATTAACAAATCAAAATCATTTGTGGATGACTTTCAATGAATACAGGACAAAGAGAAGATACCATAAGATATATTTTATTATGAAAACTATTTTGTTTTTGATAAAGTTTTTATGATGCTTTATAAACTCTGCCAAATATTCAAAAAGGAAAATTTCTTTACTCTTCCAGGATGCATATGGTCGTGAGGGTGGTGAATTCTGCTTTAAATCTGTGAAAGAGAAACTTGAAGAAATACATTCCAAACTTTTAGAAGAACCCACTGATGAAGGTGAGCAAGCAGGGGCAAGTCAGTGATATAAAGAACTTGAACTTCAAGCTAAAAGCATGCTGATCTTCAAGCCAAAAACATGCTGAACTTCAAGCTAAAAGCATGCCGGACATGGAGAAAGGCAAGCAGTTGCAGGAACATTTAAAATGAAATGAAATAAAATAAAACGGAAAAAAACAAAGAAACAAAACAAAAAAAAAAAATGTCTGAACAGGGTTGTATAAGCCATGACTAGGAACCTATTTGTAGGTACTGCCATTTTTCATTATGGTTAACCCATGGGAACCCACTTTTGGGTTTTGTTTAAAAAATCCATGGGTGGTAACTGATTAGTGGTAACCAATTTATGGATTCTGTGATTTCATTACTACAAGGCCACCATCTGGTATGGGAAACAATCCCTGCTGTGAAATTAAATGGCCAAAGACAGTGTGAGGCAGTGTCAAAAATTAGTAGACCTTATGCATGTGATGTCATAGAGCAAAATGTATGCCCTCCTTTGGCAGCAGTTTAACAAATCAACACCGACAAATGCAGACAGCTGATTTGTCAACTAGTCAAATACGCACACAGTCTGATACACATGCAGGGCAATTCTTATGCCAGTGTGTCAGTGTGTTGTCAGTGCATAAGGTCTGTTCAAAAGGGAATTACTACAGTTTCCATCTACTTCAGAAATGGACTCCAGTTACAATGAAAGATCCATTCTATCCAAACAGGGATCTTTTCCATGACCAGAAAAGTAATGCAATTGGCTCTGTGGGCATTACAGCTTGGGTTCACTCTTCTTTTTGCTGCCAGAAATACATTTTTGCTTGACTCAAAGAGCCAGATTGAGTATCCTAACAAGTGCAAATATTCCAATTTGAAATCTTCATTAGATTCAGTAACAACTTTCCTTTTTATAAATACCTTCATAGTACTTTTAATTATATTTTTTACAACTTTTAGTTAGTTCTTTGCTTTTTGGCAATTTCATTTTGTGCTCCACATTTTTCTAAAATATCACATGATTTATCATTATCTTTTCCTTCAGCTTTCAATTTTATGCAATATGTATGTATGAGGGTGTTGTGTGGAATAGCAATTAAGGGTGTTCATTTCTTATGAATACAACCAAAATTTCAGCAGTATCATCCTATGACTTTTACTTACATGTTCAAAGACTTTAAAAAAGGATCCAACTGTCGTTTTGCGTGATCCTCCGCATAATCAATGGAGTAGGAAAACAAGCCAGTGAGCCACAACTGGAAAAAGGCTGTGGCCGGATCCACTTGAACCAATAGGTTGGAGACTGGGCTGTAAAACTCTATCTAACTAACTAACTAACTAACTACATGTTCAAAGCTATTAAACTTGCCTCAAATTGCTTAAATTCATTCTAAAAGACCAAATTTGCCAGCTGCTCAACGTTTCCATCCAACTTGGTGCTGTTCAGCTGGAATGCATGCATATACTCAAACAGTTATAACTCCACTTTATAAAAGACCCATTGGAATTATCTCCACATTTGACCTAGCTTAATGTTTATTTTATCAAACTTTAAATATTTTTTAGTATTGACCTCTGGGGGGGGGACTTTCCCTCTCAAAACTGAAACTTGAGAAATTGTAATATCAACCTTTTTTACTTCACCAGAAAATTTTCAGATCATGAGAACTCAGAGTGGAAAATAATTTGATACATCACAAGGCCTGGGAAGTATCACCTACAACAATCTGGGAGGCATTTGGACCAAACTCTTTTTTAACCTAGATAGTCTGCCAGCAGGTTTTACCTCCTGGCAAATTTCTGACCACCCCCTTGTCGGGTGAAAAGCACCAACATTTAGCAATGAAGCTCCTTTCTGTGATTAAATATTTCCTCTGATTAGTCTGAGGGGGAGAGGGGGGACATGTCTCTTGCCCAGGAATGTAAGAGTTGAAAGCTGGCCCTGGACTCCGCTCATTTTGAAAATGGGCTATATTTAAAGTAGAGAATGTATGCACATATACATTATGAAAACCATATCTCAAACTATGAAGAGTGTTCTTAAAATGTTCTCCTCTGCCAACTTCTTTGACCTGTTGTTTCTCCCCTGCTATTGCTATTGCCTCCATCTTTCTTTATTTAAATCTCCAATTCTAGATGTCTCCTGTTAGTATTTACACATTACAATGCAATGTCAGACATTTGTTGACAAAGTGTATTTGTAAGTGGGACATTTAATCTAGTCATCATATTCCTTCATTTTCTTTGCCTGTATGAACTACTAATTCTTAAAACATGCCTCCAAAATTGATGTAGCTGAATGCATCCCACTATTTTAAGATTGTTCAAAGACATCAGTTGGATAGTCTAAACCAACTAGGGGTGTGCAAACTGCCACCCACTGGCCAAAAGTGGCCTCATTCCCTGTGACCTATGGAATAATTTGTCTCATTTCCAGCCTGTTTACATCTTGTGTTCCTGCTTAACATTAACCATATTTTGGACTTATAGTGATTAAATAATTAAAAAATGCAACCGTTAGACTGAAGTGATATTTTTGTCAAGAAGAAGGAGAGATATGTAAGTACAATGGGTAATTTCATGCCAAAGTTATCCCGTCTCAAAAGTCTCCTCGGTTTGGGGGCTGGTAGGGACTTAACCCCTATGGGTAGAAACATTATGGTTAAGACTTGTGGGCTTTTACAACTTGTCTATCTGTTCATGGTACTCCCAAACCCACCTAACTATTTCATTGAAGAAGTTGAATCTATTATTTTTTATTTCATTTGGTCTGGGAAGCCTGATAAAGTTAAACGTACTGCTATGATAAATCATATTGATCAAGGAGGGCTCAAAGTTATTCATGTTGATAACTTCATAAATAGTTTAAAGTGCACTTGGATTCCCTGCTATTGTGAGGAGTCAACCGGGCCTTGGAAATGTTTTTTTGATATTAGTCTTCATTGTTTTAGGGAATCTTTACTCTTCCATTGTAATTGCTCTAGCCAAGACGTGATTAGAATGTCCAATTCTTTTTTGAGGGAGGTAGTGCATGCATGGTGTAATATCTCATTTTATTCACCTACCAGAGATTGTGGAAATCAACTCATCTGGAACAATTCTTTTTTATGTATTAGTAATCAAACTGTTTTTTATTCCTTTTTATATAAAAAGGGTATAAAGTTTGTGAAAGATTTTTTCAACAACTCTGGAACCCCCCTCTCTTTTCAAAGTTTTAAAGATAGATTTCTACTCGCCGACTTTCCATTTACTTTATACTTAGGCCTTATCAATAGTATTCCTACTCACTGGCGAGAGGCAGGTTGTGAAAAGGCTGAAAGCCAAAACGTTAATTTTCTACTCTTTGAAAAGGCTTTGTCAGCCTCCTCTGTTTCTCAGCTGTTTTACTCCCAAGTATATCCAAAAATGTCAGACGCCCTTGGCTAAAATTAAATGGGATTCTTCTTTCAATAATCTCTCCGGCCATGATTGGAGTCCCTTCTATCGACTCCCCTGGCTCACTGGCACAGAATCAAAAATCTCCTTCTTCCAGGTTAAATTTCTACATAGGATTGTTCCTACCAACAGGCTTTTATTTTTAATGGGCAAAGCTGATTCTCCCATGTGTGATTTTTGTTCTATCAAGGAAGACTCTTTAGAGCATCTTTTCTGGCACTGCATCGATACGTCTTCCTTCATTTTAGACATTGTAAACAAACTTCTCAATCATCAATTCTTTTTTCCTGAAGAGGATTTTTTCTTTGGTTTTGGGAGAGGTACTGTCCATCCATATAATTTTTTAATCTTTCATATGAAGTATTTTATTTTTAACTGCAAAGTAAATGGATGTAGGCCCCGATTCGATCATAATTTGTTTTACAAATTTAAGTTTATGCTGGCGGTTGAAAAACATATCTCTATTATGGATTCGAAGAGAAGAAGGAGAAATATCAAATATAAGGAGTTATTCGAAGCTTGTGAGTATTGTCCTGGGCTTTTCTGATAGAGAAAGAAGCTCTCTCACCTTAACCCATCTACTAAGGAGTTATGCATATATTAAGTAAAATGTAATTGGATTAACCAAGCAAGTGACTACTATTATTTTGCTATATAAATATCTCTTAATAATGTGAAAGTAGTAAAGTTTAAGTAAATTAAGTGCCTGCCTTCTACATTTTGACACTAATGTTATTATATATGTGTATATGTATGTATATATATATATTGTTTTATGCCAAACTTATCATGTGAACAGAGCAAATAAATTGAGGAAAAAAAAACACAATGGGTAAAGTTCCACCAGGCCCATATGACAATATTATCATAACACATGTGGATCTACCTGGATGGGTACATTAATCACCATAATGTGATCGATGGGGGAAGAGTAAGACGTCACCTTCATACACATTTCTCTGTTCCACAACAGTAAACTTCAAGAATTGTAACTAGAATAGGAGACTAAAAAGTGCAATCTGAGTGTTCATGCAAGTTATTTTGCTGCAGCTGAAATGATTGTCTAAATGTTATCTTGATTTGTATATATTTTATGAAAAGTTGTAAAGAGATCTTTAGTTGTTTTCCTTATGTTCCAAATATTATAATCATGTGTTAAATATAGGAAAATATGAGAAACTAAGATGCAAACTCATTTTTGGTTCCTTGTGTAACAAAGGAACCTATGCAGTCACCTTGGCGTATGTATGTGTGTGTGTGTGTGTGTATGTGTGTGTGTATGTGACGGATTGGAATGCGAGGTATGTGGTGCGATAACTCAATAACCGAGTGATCAATTTTTTTCAAACTTGGTATGTATGTAGATGTTGTGGAGTAGATGTGCCCTATCGTTTTTGGTGGAGGTCAAGGGTCACTGGTGATCACCAGAGGCCAAAAACTGAATTTCTGTTAGTAGCTGTAACTCAGTATCCGTTGTTCAAGCAGTGGCATCATTTTAGGATAAGTTAGATTGGTAGGAGGTGAAAATGTTGGTACATTAACCAAAATAATTGGAAAGGGTCAAAAGGTCAAAAAGTAATGTTTTATTGATATCTTGCCACTGAAACATTTTAGAGGGGTAGTGTAATGGAGATTTGTGTTCGTCTAAGTGAAATGCACATGATGACCCCCTTGACCTCACTTGACCTCATTTGACCTTTTGACCTTTGTGACTTTTTTGTGACTTTTTTGTGACATCAAGATTTGTCTTGATCAGACGAACCAAAAAGGCTATTACACTACCCTCCTACAATGTTTGTTACTTGAGTTACTGACATTTAAATGACGGGCTAGTGTGTACATGTAGGTCATATGTAGGCCTATTGCAATGCCAGGTATGCGGTGCAATTACTCAATAACCAAGCTTAGTGGAAATAATGGAAAGTTGTGTTCGTCTAAGTAAAGTGCATGTGAAGACTCTTTGGGTCTTTGTTCAACTGGTTTAAAAGTCCAGCTGAAGTTTAATGCCTTTAGACAAATGCAATGTATAAAAGAAAAGAAGAATTATAACCCCCTCTCAGTCTAAAAGCAGTTTAGTTAACAATCAGGGCAGTATTGCAATTACTATTAAAAACAACCTTTTCCTCACATACAGTATTGAATAAAGTTATTCACAGTGCAAGCTAAGATTCCAATTTCAATAGTAAAATATGAAAGCAGTTTCTCTTCTTTACCTCTGCTTTTACCCTAGGGACTACAATGCTGTTTCTAACACCCTCTTTAGGTTAAAAGGTCAAGTTGAAAGTCATTTATTAGATTCTACAGAGCTATGTTTGTTTCTTGGTCTTCTAGCCAAATTGTGAAGAAGAAATTGGTGGTAATAAATCACTATCGGGCTGCCTTTAGTAGCAGAATTGTGGGCTTTTCCTTATTTTTGCTTTTCAGGCAAACACATTGGGTAGTCTAAAGGACAACCATGACATAATTTCTAGTCATCCATCATAAATTTTGGTGGTCAGGAATGACCAGATGACTGTTAAATTTCTTTGGTGCAGAAGAGACTGTGTTTATTTAAAATCAGTTTTGATCTACTTTGACTGTATTTGACCTTTGTGACTTCTTTTTAAGGTCTGGATTTGAATTGTTGAGATTGACCAAAAAGGCAATTAACTAACCTCCTATACTACCCCAAACTCAAGTAAATGACATTTTAGTGAAAGGTGATGAATGTATTTGTCGCATGGAAGTGGGCAGTGTGCAGTGTGATAATTTGAAAAGTTTAGTGTTCCATTTCTCTCAAACGGCAAGTGCTTGTATGATTTTGAAATTTAATGTGCCCCTATGTTTTTGGGTGATGGCCAAAAGTCATTGGGGTTAAAGGCGCAAATTATGCCTTACCTTGGGACTACCTTAATACAATATCATCTTTAATGCAAGGAACCATAGTGCCCTTGGGCTCTTGTTATTACTTTTCTGTTCTGTCTACCGACCGTTACTCCAAGCTAATTGAGCTTACATTGATTTTGAAAGGCCTATTTCCATCTATGTCTATGTCCTCGTTGAGTCAAATTAAGGTTTATTCTGGTGCACATTCAGACTGCAAAAAACTCTGGATGCACCTAGTACTTATTTAGGCTTAGAAGGGCTTTTTGCAACGATAGTTAGCTTACTTCACGTTATTAAGTCAACAATATTCATTATAACTCATTTTTTCTTCCTGTTTGTTTGGCCATAGGTTGAGCAGAACAGTCTTTCCTGCCTCTAAGCATTCATTCCCTGGTTACTCAGAGCATCTCTGAGCCCTTGTACTGAAAGGACTGTCCCTTCTCCCTATTTTATCCGCAAAATACCATAGATTAATTACATAAACTGGGTAGCTGCACGATCCCTTCTTCAGATATGCTGCAGCATACCTTCTAGTTGGAGGAGGGCAGGTTATTGTTTAAGTTGTATGGAACTTTGAAAATGTAACTAGGCCTAAAGGGATCAGTTGTATTATGGGACTACTTCAAGATTACAGCTCTAGCAATGAGACAACTTCAATTCTGAAGTTTGGACCCATAGCATTGTACAGAAGGATAAAAATTTATGCGTCCGCCATACTTTTGGCAAACCGGCCTCCTCTGTCCAGTCATTGAGTCCCACACGGCTCCCTGGTCCTTAACAACTCCCTGGCTCAGCCTCAGGTTGCTTACATCCTTCCTGAGGGATACCCCTATCGGGACAAATTCTGCATGAAATTATTATAAATTGTGGAAATAATTTGAATTGAGTTGAAATGTCAGTGAGTGTCAGGTTTCATCCTGTTTATTGTTTCTGTGGTTAAAGTGCAGTCAACAAGATCGTATTCTTTACGTTTTGAATGTTGTTAGCTACGAAATCATGTTAGTGTCATCTATATAAATATATTTAAACCTGATGTATAATCTGTAATTACAGATGATTAATCTGCAATAACAGACAGATTAATCTGTAATTACAGAATTATTACAGATTATAACATTAATAATCTGTAAATACAGTTTGATAATCTATTAGTACAGATTAAAAATATTTATATAGGTGGCACTAATAGGCTTTCGTAGTTAGCAAATGCAAAATTAAACTAGACGGTTTGTACTTGCAGGCAAGTACTGATCGAAGCCAATGGTCTGAAACGAAACGAAAAAGCCCAATATTGCACAACTTGATTCCAAGCCTCGATCGAGTAAATATTAAGTGCTGTACAAAATGAGCAAACGGCCTATCATGCTCACATTCTCAGAGAAAAATGTTCTGCCGCCAACACAAATTTAACCATTGTGTCAGGAACGTACCTTTCACGCAGGCAACAGATGGGCTGTAAGATGTTTCTACCTCAGATTCGCCATGTGCACATGCGCATATTAAGCCGAGACGTGCCAACATACTTTTAGCGGTTGACAAGCGTGTTGAACAAGCGGGGGATTTTCGATGGTGTGGTCGTGGAGTAAGTACTAGCGTTAGTCTGCGTAGCGGCCTTCAAGTCTGGGACTATTTTATGAGTGATCAAATCAAGTCAATAGAACTGCGTAACGACTTATCGTCCTTCGAAAAGAAGACTTCCTACATGCCTCAAATAGACTGATTATTCTATTGGAACACCGTCAAGTTGGTGAAATCGAGGAAATAGTCGAAATTTCCACTTCATGAAAAAGTCAAAATAACTGCGTGGCAGATGAAATGCTGTATAACGTTAGTGTTGTTCTTACGTAAATAGAGTAGCATCACACTGAAGATATTCATATGCCGAGCCAAGAAAGAAGGCACGAGTTCACTTGACAAACTGGGCAAATCCAATAATCGAAGCTCTAGGCTTCGATTAACTAAAAAAGTGTATTTTGGCGATATACATCTATTGGTGTAGTCTTGGTCAAGACTCTAATACCACCGTCAGATCCGCTCTTTTAATTACCCCCTTTATCATCTTCAGGTTGGGTTAGGTGGAGTTTTCAAGTCGAGCCGGCCACGGTCTTCATCCAGTTGTGGCTCACTGGCTTCTTTCCCTAACTCCACTGCTTATGCACAGCACCACGCACAACGGCAGTAAGTTCCGTTTATAAAGTCTTCTGCCTGACCCGGCCAGGACTCGAACTCCCCGACCTTCCGACTGTGAGTCTGATGCTCTAACCACTTGACCATGCAGTCGGTAGGCTATTACCCTCAGAGACCGCGTGCTTGGTCTAACGGTAGAGCACCCGCCTCTCACGCGAAAGACCCGGGTTTGCTTCCCAGGTCGAGTCATACCAAAGACTCTAAAAAAAAGGAACCTACTGCCGTTGTGCGTGGTGCTCCCCATAAGCAATGGAGTAGGGAAAACAAGCCAGTGAGCCACAACTGGAAAAAATCCGTGGCCGGCTTGACTTGAACCAATAAGTTGGAAACAGGGCCGTAAAACTACATCTAACTAACTCAGTGATTCTGAGCTCTGTAGGGAGCACATCACCATTAGCTAATCCATTCGCTAACACACCCTCACAGCCTTGTCAAAGTTCACACCCTACTAAAGCTGTCCTTTTCATGAAAGCCACGTATTGGTCAATCGTGGCATCACAAATTTATCATAGCATTGTCGTTTACATTTTGAGCGACAGGAGGAAGAAGTTTATGGGTTGTGCATCACCCCTAATAATCCGCAAAGTGACGGAAATTACCTTTTTCAGATCCAGTACTGTAATGGTCCGAATTATCTTCTATCCATCCTTATTTGGCATCACTCACACATTAACATCTCATCTTGCATATCCAGGAAAAAATAAGCAGCAACTGGTTGTTCTAACGAGAGTAGTTTACACTCAACCTAAAATTGACGATGTACTTTGGGACTACTTTTTCCGTTCCGCTAACGTTGGTGTGCTCCCTGTATTGCTATAACTGAAGCAAATCTTCCCACAAAAAAGGTCAAGCCAACCCTCGACTCGGAGTTCTAGTGTCATGTAGTATGGTGCACTCTCCATGACCTTTTGCAGACGCCATCTTGTTGTTTACGAGCAACCCGCCCTTCCCTTTTGTTCTAGATTCCCATGGCCCTCCCTGTTTCCCGTCACGTGTTACCTGTGGGCGTGACATATTACATCTTTTTTTTTTTTTTTTATTCAAAAATTGTTCAAATAGTGCGAATGTTACAAAATCTCAATATTGAAAATGCAGTATTTACATAAAATGTTAGTTATATACAATTATTTACATTACGTTAAATTTAAACACTTTGTGCATTTTACATTATATCAATAGTATATATTCGGATCAATGTCATTCAGAACCATGGTAAACATTACATCCACTTTAAAAATTTCAATTACTTTAGATGGGAATCAGAACTTTGCATGTTATACAAACATAAATACAACGGGGAAATTGTAAGCAAATAACTTAAAGTAAACATACTACGGCAGCCCGGAAAGGATACCCATAAACTTCTTTTACACACAAAATATACAGACCACCACCCAGTAAAAGCCTAATTTTCCAGGTCTTCGATGCAGTGCGAGAGACAGCGTTGTAACGCTTTATACTTCTTCCTTCGGGACTTTGGAGTATTTCTGTTCAGAGCTATATGTTTTTCGACTTTAATAATAAATTTCATTTTATGGAAAAAAAGTGTTGCAGTCGGGCATGGAATTATTGAGCTTACCTGCTTACAGTTATAGATATAGTATTTACAATGCAAAATGATGAAATTGATAGGATCATAACCAGCATATATACGTCCGAAGAACAGGTCCTTTCTAGAAAAAATGAACTGCCTTCCAAAAAACTTTTAACTCACAATCTAAAAGAAAACTTGAGGTAACATGGCATGACCAGAACAGGTGCTCCAAGGTCTCGGTTTCGATATGACAAAAGGTACAGAGGTCGGTCTCAGCCTTTCCCATTAAACATAACAGCCTATTCGTTCCTAAGACACGGTGAATAAATCTGAATTGAAAGTATTTAACCTTAGCTTCAGAAACAGTACAGAAGGTCATCATAAAAATCGCAGTCCAATCATCGGATGTAAGATTAAATTGATTATCCCACTTAGTACAAACTTTGGGCGGGCTAGTAATTTTATCAATCAACAAAGGGTACACTATATGAGAAATCTTGGTATTACTATTAATAAAATTGATAAGGTGATCACTGTTGTTGTGATCTGAATGATGAATGGGGTGGATCCAGTTACGTGGAATGGCTGACAGTAGTCCATAAAATCTAGTAAACGGATAATTCAAAATTTTATCTTTATTTCTAAACGTATCATACGACATTTTACTACCACCAGCACAAAACAAATCCTTAACAAAAGTGACACCGGCCAAATGAAGTTTTTTGTCATAAGCAATTGAATTATCAATTTTAATATAAGAGTTGTTCCAAAGAATCTGGGAACCATAATTATCACTCGGGGTTGTAAAAGAAGCTTCACTCCAACCTTTACAAATATCAGTAATAAAGTCATTAGTAATACATTCAACATCCTTTGCACGAAAATTGCAGTGAAATACGAAATCTTTACCAAAAGGTGAGAAAAATGGTCAAAAAATAATTTCCAATAACCTTTATTACTTGGATCCTTGTATCTCCTAACCCAAGAGGCTTTCATTGCAAAGGCAAAACTCTGGATATGAATAACCCTTAGACCCCCTTTATTAATACTATTATACATTGTACTTCTTTTAACTTTGTCGGGGTTACCACTCCAAATAAAATCGAAAATTATACTCTGTAAATTATTAAAAAACTCTCTCGGGGGATTTGGAAGCACCTGGAAGAGAAATACAAGCTGACTAAGGCCATAAGCTTTAACAATAGTGTTTCTACCGAGCGGGGTAAGGTCCCTGCTACTCCAGATTTTGAGTTGATTCTTTAACCTTGAAAGCTTCTTTAAGTAGTTTAGGCGGAATAGATCGTTGCCATCATGGGTAAAAAGGATCCCTAAGAATTTGATTGGACCTTTGGTCGTATTGATGCCAAAATCCTCACTATATACTGGAAGATTATTAACAAAGGGGCCTAGTGGGAACAGATGTGATTTACTGAAGTTGATTTTTAGACCAGTGGCGGAAGCAAAGTTATTAAGCACATTAATTATATCGGAAAGAGAATCGCGACTACCATCTAAAAAAAGAGTGGTGTCGTCGGCATACTGTAAAATTTTTATTTCCTTTCCTAAGACATTAAGACCATTAAGTGCGTTATCATGAATTATTTTCCTAGCTAACGTTTCAGCAACAAGAATAAAAAGATAAGGACTTAGTGGGCACCCTTGTCTAACTCCCCTCTCAATAGGGAAAAACCCAGTTGAATAACCATTGTTTAAAACACATGCAGTGCTGCCATTGTAAAGAGTCCTAACCCACCAACGAAAACTATCTTTAAAATTAAAGTACCTCAACGTACGGTCAATAAAGTCCCAATGTACACGATCAAAAGCTTTCTCGAAATCAATGAGAAAAAGGAAACCTGGTATGTTATGCTTACTTGTGTAATTAATAACATCCAATACAAAACGAATATTTTCTCCTATAAAACGATTCTTAATAAAACCAGTTTGATTTTCACCAATAATATCAGTGATAACATTCTTCAATCTGTTAGCAAGAGACTTAGCACAAATTTTGTAATCTGTATTCAGAAGACTTATTGGTCTATAGTTACTCAAATGGGATCATGGTTTTTATCGGGTTTACGAATAAGGGTTATTATACCTCTGTTTTGTTCAGAGGATAAATAGTGACCCTGGTGACGGTTGTAAGCATAATTCAAAGAATTAACTACATACTGACCAATGACAGGCCAAAAAAATTTGTAGAAATCGGTAGATAAACCGTCAGTACCCGGGATTTCCCATTCGGCATAGAAGATAAAGCCTGGAAACACTCCTCAAGGGAAAGAGATCCATTACAAATATCAATATTAATGTCTGGTTCATTAAAATCGACAAGGTCTGAAATGAAATCGTAATCATGATTTAAAGAGGGCCTATACAATGAACTGTAGAAGTTACGAATTTCCTGTAAAATCTCCTTATTCGTATGGATATATACATCATTATCTGATTGTAAACGAAAAAATGGTATTATTAGCCCTATTTCTATTTTCCAGATTCAAAAAATACTTAGAACTTTTCTCACCATGCTCTACCCATCTAGCCCTTGATCTTACAATGATACCCTATAGTTTGTTGTTTTAAATGGACGTAAGCTCATCCCGAGCCTCAGAGAGTTTACGGCGAATCTCATCAGAGTTGTTCTCATAGGAGAGTCGCTCAAGAGTAGAAATATTACACAAAACGTCATCCTCATACTTGCGAGAATTCTTTGCCTTATTAATGGAATACTTAATTGTGACATTACGAATAGTATATTTAATTCTTTCCCATTGAGAAGAAGGGTCTAGGTCATGCAAAAGGGAAAAGTCGGATTGGAAGAGATCGTGAATAATATTAATGTAATCGGTATCATTAAGGAGAGAATTGTTAAATTTCCAATATCCCCGGCCCCTGCGCTCGTCATGAGTACGAATAGTAAGTACAACGATAGAATGATCAGACTGCAGTGGAGGATGAAATTTAACATCAATAACATTAGCAACCACGCTACGGGAGATGAGGAAGAAATCTAAGCGACAATGATTATCGTTGCTATTGGAATGCCATGTAAAATCTGTAAGACGGAGATTTCTTTCCTTCCATACATCAACTAAGTCGTGAACATAAATAGCTGAAATACACTCATCCCGGGCTTTAAAATTGGTTCGAAGATTACCCCCAAGTTCATCCAAAGCCAAATTGAAAACAAAGTTAAAATCTCCTCCCCAAATAATAGCATTACAATCAAAGGTCCCAATGAGACGAGAGACTTCTCTGTAAAACGCATGATCATCTAGATTAGGGCCATAGGTGCAAACAAAAGTAAAGCTACGGGAATCAATGATCACATCAGCGATTAAACATCTGCCAAGACTATCGTTATGGACTTTTTTAATGTTAACAGAAAGGCTAGGCTTAAAGAAAATAGCGACCCCTTTACTTAAAGTAGTACCATGGGAAAAAATTATGCTACCTCCCCACTCGTTTGACCAATATCTTTCATCATTAATAGAACTATGGGTTTCCTGTGCAAATACAATATCAAAACTATGTCTGTGAAAATAGATAAATTGGGATCTACGCTTGTTTGCTTGCCTAAGTCCTCGCACATTATAGGTACAGATTTTGATATCACTCATTGATTACTATAGAGAAGAAGGAGATTGTAAATCCGTGCATAAAGTACACATAAAAGAATAACAATAGTAACATACTTGTAAATGATAACTGAAATGGTCGAACAGCAAACAAGAAACACAAAACACAGAAACAACAAAAACAACAAAGGTCAACAAGGGCGAAATTCACTGGGCATCTACGGTTCCAGGTTCTGGCTCTGGGATTCGCCCCTGAAAGTCCCATCATAGGAAATCGACGGGTCCCAGTAGAAAACAAGGCCAAATCTGAGAATAAAGGCCCTCGCAAAATCTCACTTTAAAATCGACAACAAAAAATTCTCTGAGGATTGATACATTACTGTGAACTTGTTAAGCTGAAGTCGTATGGTTTACCTGTAGAGTCTCTCCATTTCCCGGCAGAAAACCTGAGACGTATTACATCACCTTAGTTCCACGTGCACGCTGTAACCCATATTTTCAAGGTGTGGCCAGTTTCACCCTTCGCAGCCTCCTCATTGGTCATTTATATCAGCACACTCAGTTACTTCGGTGCGTCATAACTTTTGACCAATCAGGGGACTGCAGGTGTTCGGATCTCGCACGGGGTTCCCAAGACTGAGCCTGCGAGCTGGACACTCGTGCCTCAGACATCAGACATCGATGAACATGTAGTATATATTTCAGTTATCACATTAGGCCGGCAGAATAATTGAAACTTGATCTTTTTGTGGAAATCAACGAATAAATCATCAAAAATCGAGTGGAACTCTGAACGAGTTTTTTTCTGTCTCTGGCTACGCAAGATCTCCGTACCGCTACACCAACTATCTAACACTAGGAAGAAAAGGTGTAAAAACGTCTTGACCAAGACTACTATTCGGCATTAAGAATTTGCAATGAAGAATCTTAATCTCTTGTTTAAAAACTGTTTCTCGTAAAGTTTTTAATGATTTAGTGGCTTATTGGCCCCGGACGTGATATAGCACTGATAAATAGCCTAGTACAAGTGCTGGCCTTGCACTTGGTTTGTTGTCGGTCATACGGTTCTATCAAAGTGCTACGAAAGAGCTCTTCAAATGATGAAGTTAGCACTTATGGTTTTAGAATGCAAAATATAGAGAAACTCCAGTCGTGCACAGTGGGTTTCACTTTTGTTATGGCACCTACAAGATATCAAACTCAATTCACATCTTAGGCTAAATAATTGGAATATTAGACTTTTGCTACGGTGGCTCGTTAGGGACCTGTAAAGTATGTATTTTGTCAACTATGTCTATTTCGTTATTTCGGATTAAAGAATGCATTATAACGAATTAGCCATTCGTTATAACGGTTTCATAATCAGTTACATATCAACTCGTTTTGACGATCTGGTAATCCGTTATAACAAATTAGAAACGGATTTGTAAATCGTTTTTATGAATTATTAATCCGTTATAACGAATTAGACTTGCACAAAAAATACTTTACTCGTCCTTAACGGACCACCGTAATTAATGCATTGAAATTTGATAGATAGCAACTGAAATCCTACAAACTGAGCAAGAACGATCAACTTTAGTGTAGCTTAGACCAGCACCTAAGTCAGTAATCATTCTCTTGCAAATTTTCTTCATTTGGGACGCAGTACTGCTGTGTGCAAGGTTTGCCACTGAACAAGTAGAGGTATGAGTATTTCTTATGCGATAATCACTTCCCAAAATTGTTCTGTTGCTATTCGATTATTTTGTTTTTTAATTACAAAACATTATCAAAACAGGCCTTTCATTACAATACCGGATGTTGGTATAACAGGAATTTAGAATTGCGATAAGCTTTAGTGTTTTAATTTTATTTGGAGATAAGCGTTTTTAATATTGGAAAAGCCTATAGGCATATCGATATTCCATACATTTCGTCACAATATTAATTAAATTACATCTAGATCTATACTGGAATGTTATGGGCGAATCCAACATTTCTCGTTAAGGAGTAATTCCATGGGGATGTTTGAGCACCCAATTTACGTTGCCGTGATTTTTAATACTTTTATTTTTCGAAGGGGGTGGGGCAGCGGTCTCAGGCGAAATTTTTGGTTAAGCATTGTTAATGGCGTTATCTGGCTCCTAAAATAGCCGAGTATCTGGGGCCACTTGTTAATGAGGGGATTGGGACAAAACAGCATATTTTCTAGTGAAAACGTTAACCACCCTAGTTTAAAAACTAAAAGCGTACACCTAGGCGTACGGAAGCAATTTAGTTTGCCAAGCCAATTATTCTCTGCCTTAAGTGAATAATTCTGCCCGAAATACAAATCTAAGCCGAGCGCCAAAATCGTCGGCGAAGAGCGAACAGAGCATCTTGAAAAATTGCGTCCCATCCGACATTCGAAATGACATTTCCAATTTAGACTGGTAAGTGCTTTTTATTGTTTACTTTAATAAAAAATGTACCACGATCATTTTTGGGCAAATTTTAAGTACTATTTACACCTGTTTACAATTCCGCCCCTGTAACTTAAACTTGGCAATTGAATAGATAGAAGACCTTTTTGGCAGCCCAGCTAATGTACTCTTTGGGCCAAAAGGTAACCCACATTACAGAATTAGGCCGCGAAAACTGTTTTACATGAGTTAACCAAATACGTTGCAAATCTATGTTATTTTAATTTTTCTTGAAAAATCTTACTTTGACTATAATGCGTCTTAAAACTCTTTGAATGAAATCGGTGGAGCTTTTTGTTCTATAGAAACCAGGCCAGCATGCCAGACTCAAATAGCTGCACGAATTCATCCAGATCCCTGCCTGACATGCAGGTCTCGAAGAAGTAAGCTTGGTTCACCTTTCGTTCGGAAATGTAGGCGACTACTGATTCTCAGGAGTATGATATCAGTGCTGCATATATACGTATGGTACGAAAGAGATGAAGAAGATTGAAATTTGATTAATATGGCCTGTTGAGATTTTTTACTGAGCGTTAATCACACGAGTTTCATCGAAATAGAATGTATATAAAATGAACTTCTCTTTCTCTTTTATCTAGAGTTAAATAATCACTTTGCTTCCCTTTCACATCTCCTTTTCCCATTTTTCTCGTTTCTCAGGCACTTCCTTCTTTTTTACTTTCCCGTCATTCAACCCAGTTGTTTGATTGTTTGAGTTGATATACACGGTCTAAAACTATGCACTTTGTCCCCTGCACTTTATCGGTAGATGCAACACTGATCTAGAAATAAAAATTGGTGCAGCAATAGTTTTGTTACCCTCTCAATGATGCTCACCGAATTAGATACGGAAAGCATCCCTCGTCTTGATTCGTGTCTGGTGAGGTACTGAGATTTAAACTTAGATCTCGGTGCGTAAACAAATAGAAAAATATGCAGGTTCTTAATATCTCACTTAAAAGGCACTTATAAAAAACATGTAGGCTAGCCCTATGAATTTTGAATTTAAAGTATTTTACATGGAGCTATTGGAAGTCGATGGTCATTCATCTATAGACGAATCCGGACAGCAAGTGATGGTCTGATATCAGTCGACCATTAACTGGGGTCTACCGCCTTTTAATCTTTCAATTTTCTTTCCTAACAGTATCATGGATAGATGTATACTAAACTGTACATTGATTCCTTCCATTTTACTGAATTAGAGAGTTTGAAATTCATGTAGGAAATAAATGGAAACCGTTTAAGACTGATGGACCCCACTAATGGCTGCCTAGAGTCACTTAACAAAAGCGCTGGTCGGATTTGTCTATACTTTAATATAAAGAAAGACTGCGTGGACATGTTAGAGCAGGGAGTTGTCAGAGTATCTGACTTGCAGGCGGGAGGTATGGAGTTCGACTCCTGGCCCGATTATGCCAAACACTTTAAAAAGGTGACCTACTGTCATTGTGCTTGGTGCTCAGCATTAGCAATCGAGCAGGGGAAAAAGCCAGTGGAAAAACTAACACCTGGAAAAAAGCCCTGGCCTCCCCAACTTTAAGATGTTGGTTAGAAAATGAGTCGTAAAATCTCAACAAACTAACTTAAAATAAATTAAGGTATTAAAATAGTAGGTCTAAAACATCATACAATGATGCACTCTGACATGTGGGAACGATGTGCAGACAGAGATTTTGAAAGCCACACGTTCACTTACTAATAATATTGAACTTCTCATCAATTTTAAAGTTTGAATAAAAAAGTAAAAGGTGACGAGTTGTCATATTCGCCGTGAAAGAATACTTTAGATAATGGACTCAGTAATCACAGCTGGTTTCTTGCTTAAATGAATTTTGTGTTGCTAATATAGTGTACTTCTTGAAGAAACCTTGATTCTTGTCACAGCGTTGAAGTTATTAACCATGTTTTTTCGACAGTCTTTCATAATGTTCCTAAGACGTATGATAACCAGACCAGGAAGGGCATTTACCCAATTTAATCCAGTCTCGTAGCCATATAGGGTAATGAGAGGGGGGGGGGGGATTCTTCGAAGGAAGAGATTTTGGGAAAGGAAAGGTTCAGTCTTCGGCCTTCTTCTTTAATTGATTTTCTTTAATGATAATGATGGCTTTCCCAACGTCTTGTATAAATAAATTTAACGTTGACGATATCGTCAATGAAGATAAGCTCTCTCGGAAGGTTGGCAATAACGACGATGCCTTACTTCTGCAAGAAAAATGGAACCTACTGCCCTTTTGCGTGATGCTCCGCATAAGCAACGGAGTAGGGAAAACAAGCCAGTGAGTGAGCCACAACTGGAAAAAAGGCGGTGACCGGCTCGACTTGAACCAGTAGGTTGGAAACTGGACCGTCAAACTACAAGTAAATAACTAACAACTTCTGCAATAAGACGTAGCTAGAATTCTTCTTGGTCTCAGACTTGGTAAATGTTTTTAATGCTGATGAGTGCAGCTTGCTTCAGTTTGGTTCTTAAAGTTTCAGCTATAATTATAAAACAAGTGGTAGATTTTAAATAACGTGACTTTGGTAAAAAGGAGATCATCTTGCCAGAGTGCAGCTGATGCTGTAATAGCTGTTATATGCTCTTTTCTGACTAAAAGAAATTTCAACAGTTTCAGCAAATGTATTTCTGTAGGTTTATATCAGCAGATGATAAGACCAGGGAGCCGTTATTACGAATAGCAGCTCCCATCTTGACTATGCCCTTCAGATTTGAGATTTGAAATCCCTTTTATGAGAGCAAAGTCATTGTCTTCCGATGTTGCTCCATTCCGGCGATAGGGCAGCCGATTTAAGTGGCGAGCGCGACGCCAGGTGAAATAAAAACCGAAGATCTCGGAGAAAAACCCGGACGGCATTTAAAGGCACACACATGTAAAACACCAAAACACTATGGTGCCCATGTCAGCAAGAATAGACTCCGCGCACAGCTACTCATCCCCTCTATGAACAGTTTCTTTTAGATCAGAGTGAAGCCACATGTATTACAGTTCATGATGCGAGGAATTTTCCTTATGATACCAGACTTAAAAATCTCGGCATTACTAAAATGAAATCGAAAAGTATTAGGGGAGACACTCTCCAGATCTACCTTTTTTCTGAAAAGAATCCCCTTCTGTTTTGTAGTTATTAAAGGTTCAGAGGAATTCTTAGAGTCTTGGCCATTGTAAAAACATTGACTGGGCTGTGGAAGGCTCGCATTATGTAATTTAGTTTATTCCATAGAGTTGTCCTTAAGTAAAAAAGTATGCCAGAATGAGTGAGTTAAAATAGTTCTGGAAGACAAAATTCGGGCCTATGCTCACTGTTTAACAAAATTTTCCAAACTGGCTAACGAAAACGCCAATCTCTAAACTACTTAATAACCTTTCAAACAATGCAATCAATACAATACAAAACACAGCAAATAAAATTCTTTGTAACAAACAGCGCACATTAGCCGCAAAATTGCTGAACTTCAAGATATGCAAAACACGTTTCTCTTTCGGCAGGGGGGAGGGGGGGGGGGGAGAACTGCGTCACAAGAGCATATAGCAACAAATATAAATTTACCCAGTACAGGAAACCTTGAGAAATCCATAAAATAAACTGTCAAAAAGGACAGATACCCCAATTGGTTCTCAGACTTTCCCAATTCATTGGCAACTCAGATGACCGTCAGTCCTGTGAAATCATCTTGGCATGTTCATAAGACTTGTACTTTAAAGGGAAATATTGCGTTTGTCTCATGAGAAAATTTTTATCCTTCGTAAACCAATATTTATTGACACAGAGTGATAAATGATTAAAAATAATGCAGTATGGTGGTCTTCCTTTGAAGAAATAAGTTTCCCTCAGATTGAAATTCAGTTATTTGTTGCTCTAGATTAATTTGTTCACCCAAACGTCCAACATTTCAAATGATGCAACTTTCATAGCTCTTCTTGTTCATAATATTTTGAGGAGATGAAGTTATTGCTGGGGTGTATGGTTGGCAATAAATGATTTGATGATGTCTTGAGCTATTTTCTTTGAACGTTATGTTGGAACATTTGAAACCCAGTATTTCACTTGAAACTGACACTAGCCCAGGCCTACAGCAGGTCAGAGTACAGTCAGCGTCGTTTATATTAGGACTCAAAGGTCGTAAGGGTACTATGAAAACAAAGAACACTACACAGGTATACGGTGCTCTTCATTCTGCGAATACCCAGGGACCTATAGCTCTCTTCAGCGTGCATGTATGATACACGTTAACTATATTAGGCAGTGGCAAAAGTTTAAAGACATATTGAAGAAAATACATCGTCGAGGTGAGGTATAAACTTAAGCTTCATTGTTCGATTGCATTCTGATGTACGAGGGTTTATCTTGCAATCTGCACATGCATGACATGTACTTTATTTTTTAATTTCTTGACTACGTGGAGTAATGTCGACATTTTTCAGTACTCGACCCATATGTGGAAGGAATATATGGTCCGTAGTATACAAACCATGCAAAGTGTGTGCAGCGCGGCGAAAAGTATCTTATTTGTTCAAATGTTGCATTTATACTGTATGTTGTATTTACGTGTGAACGCGTTGCATATGGTGTATCTACGTCTTGTAAATATCACTACCCAAAATACTTGGGGTATTTTTTGTTGTTTTAGGCCTAGGACTGTGCAGTACAACAAAGACACTGTGGAGATTGACACTGCGTACGTAATGGGTTGCAAGCTACAATCCTCGACAAAAGTACATGGGACAAACCCCGCTCCCCGTATCAATGAAGTTTCAGGACGCCTTGGGCTGCCGCAACATTGAATGGGGGAGAGGGGGAGATGGTGTTCCGTACATTGCTTGTTTTGCTTGTTTTGTCCCATCATTTTTGTCGAGGATTGTAGCTTACTATAAATCCACGCGACTTGGGATAGACTTAAACTGAAATTGATCAATCATTTCTTGCAACCTGCATTATATAGGTTGCGTCTGGTTTTCACACTCATAACTTGTTCGATGTTGTTGCTTTGAATATCGATACTCGATATAACCTAGCTGCGAAACTAGCCCTTAGCAAACGTACTGAGGTCATCAGGAGGCATATTGAGTAGTCAAGACCATAATGATAGCTCCCTGGCATGGAGTGAAATTAGGAGTTGGTCTGCTCATTCCGACCCAAAGCTGGCTATAATTTTTCGCTTTTTCTCTCCCAGGAAAAACGATTTTTTTTTAATTAAAACAAAATTGCATGCTATAAATCGTTTTTCAAATGAAACTGGACACCAAAGAAGGTAGAATTCTTTGTTTTTTTCCAGCCATGCTACAGTAGACATCAATTCCAGTATATCTTTGCCCTCTGCAAACTAAGGAACAATTTGATACTACATTTTAATTCTTCAAGTTACTAAAGGATCCATTTTCTGACAGACTATTCAACTGACAGGGTTGAAAAGTAACTGATGAAGACACATATGAGAGCACTTACGGTAGGCAAATGATTCCCTGCCCGAAGTCGTGCCCGAAAGAATATTTAAGCCAAGCGCCAGCGTCAGTTGGCAAGGAGCGTAGAGGAAATTTTGAAAAACGGACCCTCAGACAGTTTTGAAGGTCTACAAACTGATGAAACTCTCCAATAAAATTTTAAAAGTTTCCGAAACTTAGTTGTTTATTTTAGAAAAACTATTTGCAAGTCAAGAGGTCTTATTGGAGGAAATGCGAAATTTTATGAAAGAAAATTTATAAAAACAACACTTAAGTTGTCGGTGTCACTTGAATATCTGGTGTCACAAATGGCAAATTTCCATTTTCACTTCCAGAGCTTGAAAGAGTTTGTCATACTGATTCATGATACAGCACTTATGTATTAGTAATTGCACATTGAAGCGCTCGGAAAATTTTGCTTTTTTGAAACAATGAATTACAAATTGGCGCTTGTATTGAAGAGAACCCGGAATTTCAGAAGAAAGAATTTCATAAGAATATCACATAAATGAAAAAGGGGTTTTCTGAACGGTGAAGTTGGGCGGGGGGGGGGGGGAGGGGGGAGGCGGAAGCATGCTTCCACCCCCTCATTTTTCACTGGGGGATGGGTCGCCCGGAAGCCCCCGCTTCCTACGCCTATGATTCACCCTTTCATATCAGTAAGACAGATTATTGTGTATGGTGTTTAATAATAGTCATTATTATGTTTAAAATCTCTACCAATGGGCAAAAACTCGAACCGTCTAAAAGCGCTTAATTTCTTGGCATCATTATTGACTGCAAGCTCATCTGGCAGGAGCACGTCCGTAGTGGTGTGACTGTGTTGTCAGATGTGAGGGTGGAGGGCGGATGGTAACAAAACAAATGTACTGGCAACAGGCCCAATGTACAATATGTACCGACACTTGTCAAGCGGGGGTATCACTTCACAAGTTGTACTGCATCCCACCCCATCCATGGCCATTAGGACCGCCGTCGGGAAGACTTCAGTAGGGGCACGGGCACCACACAAAGGACAACGAAGAGTTTTATGTTTATAGTCAATTTGTCAGTACGCACCATCCTACCATGCACGGATAGCTAAACTTGCGCTAGCTATATGTAGCCTGCATTCATGAGCATGAAGCATGCCAAAATGTCTCTTTTCTGGTTAAAACCAAGTTCCCTCCTTTTAAAAAACCGTTTAGAGATGTGAAAAGTCTCTAGAAGTGATCAGAATAAGTTTGAAATAAAGATGCTGCTTTTTCAGCTACCCAAGCATATGACGTGGGGGTGATGAGCAACTGCTTCTAAATCTTTCGTTTTTTCTTTATTCGTGTTTGCACTCAGCTACTTCAAGTAACACTCTTTCTATGTTTTATTTTATTTTTCCTTTTTTAATTTGGAATTTACTCTACAAACTCCCCAGGATTTGTTTAGTTTTTCCCCATCTGCTTCATCACTGTATACGTATTCATGGTTTTCTTGCCTTGGTACCTTTCGATATCAAAGGAAAACAAATAAACGAAGCAAAAGAAAAGGGAACGAATGCAAAATTCAATTGGCCCTATGCGAAACACTAAAATTCGATGTAATGTTGTGTTAAACCTAGACTATGTCATTTCACCACGTAACACATACACCAAATGACTTGTTATTGTGTAGTCTACCACCTATGACTCATGGCTTGACATGCGCAGTTGTAACTCTGAACGGCATTGCTAGGCAAGCCAACTTAAATTTTATCTTGACACTAAATGTGGACAAATCGATGTGTTTTGTTCCCAAATGTAAAGGGAGACTGTTTGGAAGACCATGACTGTTTTGAACGTTTTGTTTACCTGAAGTTATGTCCAAATTACAAACAAAAATGTCTAAGAATCTGTCATTTTGGACTGAATCTAACTTCTAAGAAGTGAAACCTATTATTTCGCTTCGTATTACCCTCAATCGTCTTGGAAAAAAAAATAAAATAAATGTCCTATCGATTGTGACCAATTTTGTCGCATTGTGCATACGCTAAAGACTGGAAAATTTTTCCTGCCTACAGTAAGTACATTGGGCCATTCCAACAGGTAGACATACCTCTAAACAACAACTCCAAGAAACTGAATGAAGGAGAATGGAGATGAAACTTTTTCTACAAATATAAATAGCCTAGCCTAGGCTAGTTAACTTGTGTAGCTTAGGCTAACTTAGGCCTAGTCGTTCCTATCCAACGCAAATTGAAGTTGAAACTTCAAAGTTGAAGCTGAACTTGGAAGGCAATCACATGGTCTGTATAGCCTAACGTTAGGCCTTACGTCAGGTTGTGCCTAGTAAATGCACAGGTCGTCCTAGCGTTATATAGTATATATAGTATATATATATAAAAAGGAAAAGGTAAGTCACACCGCCTAACACCAACACAGTGCTTCGCACAAAACTGTTCATGATTTCTCACCTTATACTACATTAACCTCTTCAGATCTCTCCAGAACCCTCCCATCACCTTCTTCTAAAGAAACACAACAAACTTGACGTTGTCTTAAACAAAAAACCTCACATCAAATGCAAAAAATCTTCTCCTCCGATTCAATCTTAACAACGGACTAGATCACTCTTCTCCAATTCATGACGTCACATTACGTAATGGGGGTTACCCTTTACGAATACGGTTCTCTCATTGGATAGTTTGAACTGCTTTCGAATCTGTCAACGCCCAGACTGTAATTTTTTTTCTGCTCGGGGAACGTGAACAAGAAATGGAAAACACGAGCATACAATTCCCCAAGCTGTGCTACGAAAAAAAAACTTGTAAGTGGCCTACGTGCGGTCTTTACGTACAGCATTTATACAACAGGCGTTCTCGGCATTTAAACATGCACTGGGTTAACAGGGAGTACCGGATTCGTACAGGGCAATTCCCATTACGTAATGTGACGTCAGGAATTGGAGAAGAGTGATCTAGAGTGTGGTTAACGAAGAATCAGATGAGAAGATTTCTTGCATTAGATGTCAGTTTTTTTCTCAACGTTTGTTTTGTGTTGTCAGAGAAAGATGAAGGATAGTTTTCGAGAGATTTGAAGGGGTAAAATCTAGTGGAAGGTGAGGAATCATGAATAGTTTTGTGCGAAGCACTGCATTGGTGTTAGGCGATGTGACCAACCTTTTCCTTTTTACATATATATACTATATAACGCTAGGACGACCTGTGAGTAAATGTAGGCTAATATTGTATCGTAATGTAGCCTAGTCCCTACGGTTAGTAGCTAGGCCTCCTCCTTCTTCTTCTTCAATAAAGGTGACACATCCAAGGGACATTCTTTCACCACGCATGCGTCGAGAGGCTAAATATGCCCAGTAATATAGGTAATAGGGTCCTTATGGACAGAGGCAACCCTCATTACATTCAAGGGGAGATGATTCCAATCCTTAATGGTTCGAGGCAGGAAGCTAAATTTATAACAGTTAGTACTAGTATGTGGGAGACAGACATGAAGGTCATGCATTAAACGGGTTCTACGAGTAGGCCGCTGGAGACAATCAACAGGTAATTGAGCCAGGCCGAACATACCTTTGGAAAAAAGGATCAATCTACTTTTCCTCCGCCTTTCAGTTAAGGGCAGAAGGTTTAGTTCCTTAAGGAGCCTGGTCATTGATCCTGGCTCCCTTGAATAGTCAGAGGCAATGAATCTAGCAGACCGTTTTTGTATACTCTCAAGCTTGTCGCGCAGGTAAACCTGGTGGGGGTCCCAAACACTACTGGCGTACTCCAGCACAGGCCGAAGGATTCCTTTATAAATAAGCCATTAACTTGACATCACCAGGGCAGGAAGATAGGTTTCTGTACAAAATACCAAGAATCTTATTTCCCTTGTTACAGATGTTTTGAATATGCTTCTCCCAGTTCAGATCTTTAGTGATGGTAATTCCGAGATACTTAATACTATCTACCCTCGGGAGCTCAATCCTATTTAGAACATACCTAAAAAGTATGGGACTTTTTTCCGAGCAAAAGTAATAACGCTACACTTAGTGGGCTGAAATCTCATTCCCCACGTGGAAGCCCACAGCCCCAACTGCTTGATATCATTCTGAAGTTTATGACAATCCTCATCGGACTCAATAATACGGTAACAGACACAATCATCTGCAAAAAGACGAACCTTGGAAGAAACACCATCGACGATATCATTGATATGAACCAAGAAGAGAATCGGTCCTAGGACAGACCCCTGGGGAACTCCAGAGAGAACTTGCATCGGGGGAGACCGGGTTCCATTGACAACAACAGATTGTTTACGATCAACAAGAAAGTCATCAACCCAACGAAGAATCTGATTTGAAACACCAAGTGTATACAGCTTGGTCTTCAGCAGTTCATGAGGAACAGTATCGAAGGCCTTCTCAAAATCCAAGATAAACACATCGATTTGTTTATGGGCATCAAGGGAGGAAGCCTCCTACCCTCCCTCCTACTCCTAGGCCTAAAGTAGACCTAAAAGCTTCTTGAAAAAGCAACATAGACACCCCAGTACAATCAAAGGCAGTGTGGGGTGTTCAGGTACAGGTATTATCTGAGTTTGTTACATGCCTGGCAGACCTTTGCCCTCTAGCCTTATGAGCTAGCCTAGGCCTAGGCGTAGGGTAAAATGCCCACTAACCGACTGCTTGAGGATTTATTGTTACAGTTACCATAGTTTTCACCAAAGTAGAATATTACCATCACTATCTTTTCTAGCTTTACCTGTCCTTTCAACTCCATGTGAAAATAAAAATTTATTTCCAAGGATTGAGTAATTAGGGGACCACTTGAACCTTAGTACTAGTAGACTCAGCTCCCAGAATTCAACCTAGACCTAGTATGACCAGTATTCAGTTCATCACCCAGAACCCGACCACAGTATGTAGTATTGCTTAATATCAATAGAAAATTAAGGAGTGAATGAAGGAATAAATTTTGGTTGGTCGCACAGACACTGGCTATCTAAATATTTGTAGCCCAAAATTTGACCACTGTGTTCAGTATACATAGCTCTATGTGCTATTCTCCAGTACTGGAGAGATTCACAGTGGACAAATATATAGAGCATGATCAGCCTCTTTAGGGTTTTTTTTTTTCATAGACCTCACCCAGCACAGAGATACATAAGATAACATTACTATCATACCACCCCTAAAATTTTTCTGAGAGCCGATAATAGTTGAAAAATGGCTAAAAAGTGGACACCAAAACGTGACATAAAAATACAATTGTTTTACAAAAGACTATCAGATACAGAACGAGGGTTAGATCTCCTCATAATGTATGCCATATGAAGTGGATCACATCACTTTATTAAATGTGACATAGCATGGGGACAAATATTTTGGGAATTATTTCCTATGAGCTACACAAAAAGAGTGTTACATATGTAACATTTGGTGTCCGTACCTGTTACATATGTCACACAACTCTGAGAACTTAAAACTGCAAGAACTTAAAGATTGACTAGCGGTGTGTTTGTAAAGACCTAGGCACCAGCAGTTCATATCCACATGGGCTTGCACATAGCTCCTATCTGTACGGAAATATAAGGACACAAAAATTGGATTTGTGACTTATGTAACATTGGTGTCCACCCACCCAGTTCATATGTCACAAAGCTACTGCAGCCATACAGCCACACAATAAATTTCCAGTTGTATACACAGGTATATCACAATAGCCCATAAGATTGTCTTTTAGGTAATTGTTGCCATTTGTGGAAATTAATGTACACAAGGAGAGCCACTGTATGTGAATACATACTTGGTGTCCACCCCCTTGGTGTCCTGTTACGTATGTCACAAAAAAATCAAATTTCACCAAAATGTTAGTTTGAGATAGAATATTAGGCTCTTTGTGACACTGTTATTATTAACAACTTCAGAAGAATGAGTAATATACATAATATTATTTTTTTACTGAAGAATGAAGGATTTGGCAATTTCAAATTTTGGGTGTGGATACTGTTACATACATCACAGTTTTAGTCAAAACTCTGTATTACAAACACCTGACTTAGGCTGACTCTTTCCAGACACCTAGAATATATACTACATCACTTAATCTGTGCAAAAATAGTCAGCAGTGTGGTAATACATTCTGGTTCAATCCATTAAATGCACATTTTCAGTGTTTTAAGAACAAATAGCAGCTGGCATTGTGACGTATGTAACGGTGCCCACTTTTCTAACGTTGTGTTTTCGACGCCTTTTCATACAATATACACTTTTTGGGCATTTAAGTAACTCAGATAGGCAAGAAAAATATGATAATACACAAATATCTCATTTTTTTTATCATACATGTACTCAATTACAAGCATGTAAGTGGACACCATGTACATACGTCACCCATGTAGACGAATGACCTACTCTCTGAAATATCACAGTCAATTATTACTCAACTATCTTCCTATTTGATACCTAGTTAAAACATGATATTTGGAAGGTGATAAGCTACTTTTCAAAATTATTTGATGAATTGTAATTTTGGGTGTGCATGTCACACTTTCATTACCCAGTATTGAAGAATGACACATATGTACGATTGCACACGATATCTGCATGGAAAACAATTAACACATGCTGACTGACCTGTTAGCTAACCCTAAATGTTACATAACTTTTTTGTATTGAAACAAATCTTTTACTGTCAATCAAGAAATCAGATATTAAACATGACTTAATTAATTCTGCATGTAGCGGGCTTCTTTTCTTCCCTGAAGCGATAAGAGTTAATCAGGCAGAAATGAAAGATGTAACAAAAAGTAAGAGGGAACATTTCATCATGAAGGTATCATACAGTCAGACTCTGGAATACCATTCCTAATTATTTGAAAAGCAAACCAACCTTTACTTCATTCCATAGTAATTATACTAGGTATATTAACAATAATTATTGATGCTGTATTCCCCTTTGTTCTTCCCCTCAGGCATGGTGGGGGTGTCCTTTTATTCTGTTGTAGGATGACCTGTTCATGGGATGGTTTATGTAATTTTTCTTTGTTGTTGGATTGTTAAGTTTTCTTTTTATTTTCTTGTTTCATTTTTTTAGGGAGTGCACTTCCTTCCATTCTTATTTTATCTTCTCTAATATTGTTATTGTCATTGTATATATTTGAGTGGTAAAACAAATGAAATGATATCTTGGACTTACCACCCTAGAGTTGGAAAGGATTAGGGGAGACATCATTTGTTTTCACTTTTCTTTCTGGCACAAATCCTGTTTTTTCTTATAGTTATTTAAAGGTAGTCGACTCTCACCCCAAAGTACAATTGTTGTGGTAGTCCACAGAAATATTCAACTGTCACAGCTCTTTGATTGACAGCAAGTTGAAAAATGAATGGAATAATCTGCCAGAGTGGGTAAAAACTCACCATCTGTGCATTGCTTAAAGGCTATAACAGTATTAACAAATTCTTCCATGACTATGAAAGAAATTTACTGAATTTACTGTACTGGGCTGGTTACAGTAGGTGTTGGTTTAGTTGTTTTTTTTTATGGTTTGGACTACAGGGCATCTTATGGGGCATTAGTAGTCCTTTGACCTGGTATGTCATGTCATGTCATGTCATCTCGTATGGATTTAAGTAAGTAGGTTGGGAGAAATGGAACTGCTTCAGGTGACAGAATTACATTATGCAAAAACTATCCTCTGTGAAGACCTGGCCCAGCAACCGCTCTGACGGCCATGCAAACAAAGGGTTCTCTGTTTACACACATATTGGGTGATCTCCCGGCCTGATGTCACCTTATGTAAGCAAAGCCACTGTTTATATTGGAGAGCAGGCTCATTACTTGTAGGCCTGTGATGAAATTATAATCAATGATGTAAATCATTGGGTGCAACCATTTCATGGGTAAACCAAAATACATTGCACAAGTGAGGATTTTAAAGGTATTTTCAAACAGAATATATATGATAATTACAATAATTCGAGCTTGGTGGATTGGACACCTTTATAGTGACCATCTTCCAGTAAAGCCTTTTGAGACAGGTGGGCATTCCTGTGGTTTTTTATTTACGACATTTGTAAAAATACTACTACATTCCAGTGCAGTGGCTTAGGGTAATAACAAGGTCGCCTGGACTGCCTGCAGTCAAATTTTATGAGGATGGAACGGGGGGGATTGCCTGGTCAGACCTCTGATATCCCAAGAGTCGCAAAACTGCAATTATTAATTAAAAGTGTCTTTGTGGAACAATATGGACATGGGTTGTAGAGACATGGTGGAAGAGGGGGGTTTCTGTGGTATTTTATGCTTCCTTACACAATGACATTACAGTTTTGTGACGCTTGGGATATCAGAGGTCTGACCGGGCGATCGCCCATTCCATCCTCATAAAATTTGGCCGCAGGCATTCAAGGTGACCTTGTTATTACCCTAAGCCACTGCACTGGAATGTAGTAGTATTTTTTAGAAATGTCGTAAATAAAAAACCACGGGAATGCCCACCTGTCTCAAAAGGCTTTACTGGAAGATGGTCATTAAAGGTGTCCAATCCACCAAGCTAGAATTATTGTAATGGGAACTGGGGCTTTTCATTTCTGAAACATAATGGACTGCATCGATGATTAGCCTCCACACTTCAGAGTTGGTTCTGCAGTTCCTGACAAGAGGGTATTGATCAGCTGATAAAACTAAAGGATAACTCTCATTTTTTTGCTCATATTTCTCATCCAGATTGAATTGAAGGAGAAATCAAAGTTTTGTGTACTCTGTATGGACCATATCAACAACTAACAGTTGTAACAACAAAGAACAGAGAATGATGGCAAGTAAGGATAAAACTGATCGGATATTTCAGGAAGGAGAGAACTGTAAACCATCATGGGAGGAGGCAACAGCTGAATTCAACAAAGAAGACACAAACCTTAATATCATGGGGAAACCTGTGATGGAGAGGTGGGAAACACCATACATGCACAAACTTGCCACTATTGCTACCTCCAAAGGTAATGTTTGAACATCACAGATAGTTTCAGATTAAATGAGAAGGCAGTCATTCCTCATCCCAAATTGCAGTTATTCCAGTAGTCTAAAGAAAATCTCACTTGGTACTGCTCTTTTAATTGACATCAGATAAAAAATGTAGAGTAGCCTAGCTCATATAACACACTGTGTACTGAGAGTGGTTTGATTACCTATTGGGGCAGTGTAGTTGTATGCTGCTCACCAGAGTATTCCCTGAAGCAATAACCTAGGATTGTGTCTGGATAAGGATGAGTTAAAGACATTTTTGAGAGGGGCTACATGTATTGGCTAAAAAGAATCTGGACTTTCTTGGGTGATGGATAATTGCTTTTGACAAATGTTCTTTCCCTCAGATATCTTCTTACTTCCTATAGTACTGTTGTCTTTCACGTTTCATGCACTATGTATCTTTGTCATATTATTCTAATTTGGGATTGAAGGCCCAGTTCCCTCATCCCAAACAGTACTAAGACTCCTAACCTTCTTACTGAAGACCCTCCCACAATTTTCTGAAATTCATGCTAATCCAGATAAAATTTCAGTTTATTACTTCAGGGTGAGTATAGAAAAACTCAATTTATATAATCAAAACACTCTCAGTACTGTTCATACTGTGTAATATAAGCTTTGGTCATCTGTGTAGTTTGAATTAGCTGTCAATCAAAGAGCTGAGCCAATTGAGAATTTCCAGTACCCCTGTACCAAAATTGTAGTGTGGGGTGAGAGGTTTGGCTCTTTAAGGCAATATGTAGTTCAAAGAAATGTGACTGGTGAGGGAAACTGCCCTTAGGGCCAAAAACCATTTTGACCAACTGAATTTACATGGTTTTATGGAGAAAAGGCCTGTAGGTTTGTCAGCCTATTCCCCATATACAATGAATGGTTAAATTACTATGCCTACTATGCCCAAACAGGTCAATCCAGCATTATTTTATTTAGAGTTTTTGGCAAAAGATATGCAAAAATGGAACTGTTGGGAAAAATGGCATTTCAACAAAATTGCTGGTTGGTCATAATGCATTGCAATTACGCAGTTGTAGATGAGGATGTTGTTATAAGCCTCTAAAGAAAGCTAACCTGTTAAGTCCTTGGTTGATTCACTATAGCAGGATAAAATAGGTTCAGGGAGCTGACTCAGTATTTGGAATGAGAAAGTTCAAAGTTCATACACTAAATCGCTAAAACAATACACTGTAGTTGGTATAAACTTCACTATGATTGCTCTTGAAAGCTTTGCACTAATTTCGCTAAATGTGTGACACTGCTGTACACTATAGCACTAAAAACCCCACCTAGTATCCTGAAGGGAGAGGAAGAGAAAAACAAAAGTCAACACTAACAAATCTCCCCCTTTTTCTTTTTCTGGAAACAACTTAATTTCTGGTAGGAAACTGATGGGAAACACCATAGTTCTGTAAGCTTCCCACTTTTAGGATGTCCATTAGTTCCTTACAAGATGCCCCAAGTTTTGTTAGGCAATTTGAAATTTGGGCACCACTCTCAATCTACTTGACACAAGAAAGTTCTCCTTTATGGAGCATCTCCTTGATGCTTCCTATCTCCACTCTAAGATGCTTCTCACTAACTGCTTTGGTAGAGTGAATGTTCTCAAATAGGGATTTGTTATCAGTACACACTCTGATAGGCACTCTATTTTCCTTAGGCTTGTTGAAAACCATTTCTGACAGCAAATATCCAAGGCAATATGCTGAGTCAAGGCTATCAGCCATAGAGAGAGCTTCTGCCGCTAAAGTACTCCGTACCACTCTTCGAATTTTTCCAGATCGCCAAGTAAGGGGACAAGACTTGTTGTCCTCACCAGTCAAAAACACAATGTGACCACCAGCACTGGAAACTCCATCAGTTAAATTTGCATAGGAGGCATCACAAAATACTGTCAGACTCAACTGCTCTATCTCCCCCAGGTTAGGAAAGAGGATGTTACTCCTTTTTGATTTTAACTTCTTGATCACCTTATTGGCTTGGATCAAATCTTTTACTCTAGGTTCTCTGGTTGCAGTACTAAGCTCCAAGGCATCATAACTGGCATCAGGTCTTGTTTGGTTAGATGCCCACTGCACTTGACCAATGGCTCCTCTCAACTCTGTCACTTCACTTTGTTTGAGTAGAAACTCCTTTTGAGCCACTCTTTTTGCTGGAACAGGGATCTCTGAAATGGAATCTCCGTAATCATCCTGTGTGAGCATGATGCCATCTTTTCCATGAGCAATTTCAAGTCCAATATATCTGAAAGCACCTTCTGCCTCTTTCCCAATTTTGAAAGCTGATCTTACCCTGTCTACCACCATTCTTTGGAAGTTGTCTGTACCAGCCCACAGGAAATCATCAACATGCAAAATGAAAATGCCTTTCAGTTTCCCTTCATTGTGCCAGAAAAATAATGCCAGGTCTACTTCTGAGCGTGAGCAGCCATGTTGAAGGAGTTCATCCCTGACACTGAAATACCAATTTCTTGAGGCATCATTCAAACCATACACACACTTTTTTTAATTTCCACACTTTGCCAGTAACATCAGCCTCCTTAGGTGGCCTCAGAAACATCTCACGGTTGATCTCTTTTCCTTGCAAAAATTCAGCTTTAATATCTATGGAGTGACATTTCCAGGAAAGAGTAGATGCCAGAGCCAGAAAAACCTTCATTGTCTCTTTAGAAACTGTAGGAGAGTCAGCTTGAACACAATTCTGTTCTTCAAACCCAGGAGCCACGAGTCTGGCTTTGACAGTTCTCTTACCATCAGCTGACTTCTCTGTTATCACCCATCTGGTAGATATAGCTTGCTGGCCACAATCTACCATCTCTACATATACTTGAAACTTCTTCCAATTGGCAAGTTCTTCATCTTTGGCAAGTCTAACTTCTGGCTCATCATGCCTTTGTAAGGGAATAAAGACAGCATTGGCCTCTTCACTGGCACCAGATTCATCCCTTTCATTTGAATTATTTTCCACAATCTTCCAATCTTGAACATCATTTCCAAAATCCAGCTCTTTAGGTGATGAATCACTTTTCTCCTTTACATAAAACCAATTACGGTATTTTCCAGTGGCCTTTCCAGACCTTTGTACAACTTCGCATTCAATCCATGAGCTTCCACCAGTTGGTAGGTAAGTGATGTTCTGTTTCACTTTGGGCAATGCCTGGGCAGATCGTATTTCTGTTCTTTGGTCAGACTGGTTATGATCTTGGTTGGATTCTCCTCCTTCTATGTCATCAGTCACTGCCTGAGGATTATCACTATAATCATCTTCCTCTTCCTGTGGTTCAGGTAAGCCATCATATGCCTTGCCACTTGTTTGGGAACTATTATGACCCCTCTTCCCAAGAATTTGAAGTTTGGGGGTCCCTCATAGGTGGTTTATCAAACTCTGTATCAATTCTTAGCAGTCGACAGGGATGCACTCTCACATACACACTACTGTACTATGACGGACGAAAACCACTTTACCATCTTGCTCAAGAACTTTGCCCGGACCTCTCCATTTGTTACTCTCATCACGCTTGTAATACACCTTGCCACCAGGCTGAAAAAATCATCAGAACTTCTAATCTTGTGTCGGAGGGCTCTCCTTATCTTCTCTGATGCTTCAGCTTGAACAAACGCTTTACGACTGGCATGTAAGGCATTCAAATGTTTAGCAAATATTTCACTCACTGTGGTTCCATGAAGGGCTGGAGCTTGGTCAGAGAGCACTGATGGCAGGTTTGGATTCCTACCGAACACAAGCTGGTAAGGGCTATATCCATACACCATCTGCAATGAATTTTTGGCATTCACTGCCCACACTAGAGCTAGCTTGATATCCATGTTGGGGTAATCCTCCAAAATCTTCTGAACACAATTATCAACAACTGCATGGTTTCTCTCACACAGACCATTTTGCCAGGCGGGACTCTGGTCCTGCCCGCTGTGTTCCATACCTCAGTGTTAACATTTTCAGCCATATCTCTGAAATCCTCGTTGGAAAATTCTCCACCATTATCAGAAAGAAATTTTTTTGGTGCTCCCAAACCACTGCCAGTCCATACTGTAACTTCATCACTGTATCAATGATCACCTTGGGGGTTTTTCTGTAGGTAACACCAGCCATGCTAAAACGTGTAGCAGCATCAGTAATCCCAGGGTTAAATTCCATTTGAAACCATTGGCAAATGGTCTGAATGGTTCCGAATGGTATTTTTCACACTGTATTTTTGGACAGTTCTGAATGGTCCTGAATGGTCCCGAGTGGTTCCATTTGCAAATGGTCTGCGAATGGTCTGGTGCACAAATGGTTTTTAACTGGTCCCAAATGGTGTTGAATGGTACCATTTGCGAATGGTCTTCAAATGGTCTGGTATGCAAATGGTCTTTAAATGGAACAACTGGTCCCAAATGGTGTTGAATGGTGCCATTTGCAAATGGTCTTCAAATGGTCTGGCATACAAATGGTTTTTGAATGTAATAACTAGAACCATTCACAAATGGTTTGTGAATGGTTCATCATGTTATGCATCTCAACAGTTTCAAATAATTTAAACAGGAAACCACCCACAAATGGTCTGCAATGGTTTCTATGTGCAAGTTTGAGATTGAAAATACTGTACAGTTGCTGTAAAACCAAAATTAATTAAAACAATGTAAGAATTTAAATATAGTAGCAACAGAGTGTACATTTATTATCCCCTGATGGCATTCTGTTAAGCTTACAGAACGGTAATAATGGATTGCACATCATGCAGAGCTGGCAACCGCGCCAGTTGAAGAATATTACATGTAATGGGTGAGATCTGATACTTACAAGGTAAATGAAGAACAACATAAATAGTCCATATGAGTACAATTTCACTCAAATTCAAAAGTCAATTGATACTTGGCAAGTTTGTTACAAACTTAAACGCATGTAAAAACAGTTCATGGTGTCCAAAATCATGTAATACGCACTCATATGCAAACACAATATAGACAAAAAATATAGCTCGTTGTAATTCAAATGTAGGGTACACCTTTCGATAAACTGAAGGAATGAAAAAAATCACACCGGAGGGTTTCTTTCCAAGGAAGAAAAAGTAGAAAAATTATCGACCAGAATGTTTTGTCCATATTAAAAAAAAAAAAACTTCCAATTTTTAAATTAAAATCAAAGTTCGGTCAAAATATTAAAATGGTCCACCAAGTAATTTATACTGTAACTTTAAGCACCAGTTATTTCACATTTGCAGTTAAAATAATAGGGATTTCCAAGGTAAAATGCATTTCATGAAAAATCATAGAGTAGGCTTCAGTCTTCTCACATTTCCCAAATAAAACAAACTTTGGTAACTGTTTGGTCCATGAAAAACTATTCTCATGGTTATCCAAGTTGATAAAGTAACATGTTTTAACACAATCAAATGCCTTTAGAGGTTGCCCACAGGGCACATGAAAGGTCCACGTAGGGGAAAATTTATTTTGTTTCCAAATCCAATGGCTGTATTCTTCGTCCGATCCTCCCATTTACTCCTGAGTAAAGGAAATATTCCACACCAAGGATTCAACACTTCTTAATTACATCATCCTGACAGTTTAAACAATACCATTCAATTTATCAGATTACAATAAATCAGGCACAAAAACTAGGACACCAGCATTTCCTTTGTAAATTGGTACTGGTCCGTAGCCATCTGTAGCAAATTCTTTTTGAGTGTTGTGGTCAATTCAAAGATGCCTCTCATAAGTTGTCCTGTAACTTCTTTACAGTATCTACTTCAACACTTTTCTGTAGTTCTCCAACCTCAGGACTCATTCTCACTCCACAGCAAGAACATCAAAAGGTACAGTAGCCTGCATGTCATGGATATGCTATAATTCAACAGTCAGGACTGCTCATATTATGTGATAACGAAAACAGGCTTTGTAGTTTCAAACAAGAAAATCGCTATTCAAAAGGAAGCAGACCATAAAAGGTTACCAGTACATTGGTGTCACAATTCAGTAGCAGGAAAACTTGTTCAGTCCATGGCTCCATGTATGCAGTACAATTTCCTCACTCATTAAAATGATTATGCTTGACTCTGCTACATGGTACACAGCAGTCCAGACATCAATGAAAAGTATTTAAGACACTGAAAAATAACTTCATCAGCTGTGCAGGACAAGCAGGAGACAGTTTCACTATGATGTCATTCTGTTTGGGAAATGAAAAATAAAATTTTTAAAGTATATAAAAAGTTGTACAACAAAATTGGTTTTAAAGGGTAAAATGTTCTTGATAAAAGAAAACTTAAGCTTTTAAGGTCAAGAACAGCCCCCTCCCCCCAAATTTTTTTAAAAGCAACAGCTAAGCATCACAATTTTGTTCTTATCTTCAAAGTATCTTTCATCATATTTTTAGACTTCAATATTGCATATTCTGGGTAAACCAAGCAGTAAATTTCATATTTGAAGAGAAGCAATGTTGTCACATAACTCTAAACAGCCAGTCTTGGAACAAGACAGTCTACTACACTACTTCAAGTTGGGGTGACTGCTTTTGTTTTTTTAAAGACGGTGTCTCTGTTTGTTTGGGACTGTGGTATAGGCCTAGGCCTGCAGTCAAATTTTGCTAGAGGCCATATATGGAGACTTAGTTGAATTCAAAAACTAATTATTTATCATACACACACAAATAAATACAGGCCTAGGCCTGCAACAAATTGTGTACCTGTTTATTATTTAGGCCCAATGCTACAGAAGTTTACTTACAGATAAAGATGGAAACATGCAAAAAGCAATTCCTTTTCCATCCTGTTATTGAGTCAGTACCCAAAAGGAAAGAGACAGTCTTCATAACCAACCCCTACCCCCCCCCCCCCCAAAAAAAGAAAAGAAAAAACCATTTTACTCCAACTTTAAATTTTACCATGATCTGGGGTCAACTATACTATTTTGAGTATGACTAGGCTGAGGCCAGTAATAGGCCTATGACTTTTCAAAACCCTAAATTTGGTTAATGAACTTGGATCCAATAAAATTAGGCTTGGTTGTCTTTGTAGAGGGTTTTGCGTGTATTATTAGCATATAATATGTCCATCCCTCTTCTCCTTGTAGGCTATAAAATGTCCACCCCCCCCTCACCCAGTAAAACGGTCTGCTTCATAAATTAACGTTAGTCTTTGTATACTAGCCTCCTAGTACTACAGTACTAACTAAGTGCTACGAATTGTCTTGTGGAACCGATATACTATAAACATTAGGCCTGACTGTTAACACAGCAGTACCCATTAATTGATGCAGCCTTTGGATCTTAATTTTCACTAACATTTGTTCATTGCTTATTGGTCTCTCTGGTGCAAAAACATGTTCCTTTACTTACTGTGCTTCAGCATTTCATGAAAGTCCTCTAAGGAAAGCAGTCTTGCCCTTTCACTTCACGTTTCTTGAATTCACGACACCTACACACCCCTGCATTGCACTCTCTGTATGTAGTGTAAGTACAATAGTAGCTTGTACTAGCTGTGCCGGCGCCTATTTTGTTACATTGTTACTGTACATGTGATATACACATTGGTGTAAAGCGCGTCTGTGAGCTTTGTATGGTGTAGTGTTGTATCATGCTTTGTGTGCATGCCAAGGTATTACGTAATAGCTCCATTCAAACAAGGATTGCATTGTGCTTTGATCCTGTTCAGTGTCACGGTTATCATAAGGATGAGCAACTTGAAAGGCAACAAAGATATGCATCAGCGTGATGGGGTGGGGAGGGGGATTGGAATTGTGTATGGAGAAAATGGAGAGAAGAAATGAGTACAATAATTGAGGAGGTTGTGCCTCTGGACTGTAGATGATACCAGGCTGCAAAGCTACAACTACAAAATTTCAAAGTGCTGTTGGGGTATACAAGGATATCAAGTACGGGCTAAGAAAGTGCCAGAAAGTGGAGTGGGGAAGGGAGTCAAGAGGTCTCGGGCGTGGGTCGGGTATTGGAATGGCAAGAAGAATTTCCTATTCCAGCTGATATCCGTGCTGTACTGCGTTACAGTACCTCTGTGTATCCTTTCCAAGGTGGGGGGGGGGGGGTATACTGTTAGGGAAAACTGAAGCTAAAATTTTCAGGGAAATCCAGGGGTGCGGTCGTTGCCTACTCGAGTTGCTATGGACAGCGTTACTGTTACCCCCAATTCATTTGAGCCACACAAAATTTGATAAGTGTGCCCCGCCCCTCCAAAATTCCTATAAGTAATTTGTGCATGGGGAAATGATCAGGGAAATATTCAGGCTGAGAAGAATCTTAACTGGTTTAGGTTAATACAAAGTTTCTTACTTTCCTGCCTACACCTTCAATTGTACCTGTGTACAAATTGTGAGAGATGTATCAAATCCAGATGGTTATAACTTATTTGTTTCATTGAGCTTTACATATCCTTTCAAATGAATTTGCAACAGGTTGGCTAATTACACCAACAGACAACTTGACCATTTGCACTATGTACATGCATGTTGAACTGGACATGTTCCATTGATGTACATAATATACCATTCACTGAATGGTTTCCAGTTTGAACCATTTGGAACCATTTGGAAACACCAAAACCATTCGTGAACCATTTGCATTTCATTCAGGTTTGCGATCAGAAAACCATTCAGATGTACATTTCCATTCATATACCATTTGAAATCCATTTGAGACCATTCAGGTCCATTCGGGTCCATTCAGAACCATTCAACTTTTCCAAATGGTTTCGAATGGAATTTAACCCTGGGATGTGTTAAAAATATACGCCACTTTTCTATTCTTTGAGATCCAAGGTCACAACTTCATTGGTTCTCTAGCCAGAGGCAATCCAACTACAGGCCTTGGAGGTGTTTTCTTGTATCTCTTACAAACATCACACTTTGATACAATTTCTTCCACTAAATCCATTGTTTCCTGATCAGAAATATTGGCATCTTTCAGCAGGTATTTCAGCTTCTTTGCAGTTGGATGGGCAAATTGCTTGTACGTGCAGCTTCTCAATTCTCTTTCGTTTTTCTTTAGAACTCTCTTCTTCTGACACCAAGGCCTCTACTGTGTCACTGACAGGAATTGTTGTTTCAACAATAGGGATGCAGTAGTGACCAGAAGAGGTACACTGAAGGTCAACTGTCTTCCCGAAAATGGTTGCGCAGTCATTTTCTAAGTCAAGTTTCACTTTTGCCTTCTTCATTGCCGGCTTTCCCAAAAGCAGGGGAATATCACTTTCCACCACATCAGTAGTCACTTGGCATTTCACACCAGCAATATCACATGGGATGGTAACTTTCTCCTTAGACTTCAAGCGCTTTCCACCCCCAAACTTGAAAACTGTGTCACTTTTGCTCCTCATTACATGAGCCTTCTTTTCTTCTTCAAGCATATCAATATAATGAGCCATCCAGGCTTCTCCAGCAACCGTTGAGCTACACGCACTATCCAAGACAGCAGAACCCAAAGCCTCTGACAACAAAACTTCTGTCTCTGACTGTTTGTTCCCAGTGAACAACACAGCTTCCTCGTCTTTACTACCAGTTTGCAATACACTCCTTTGTAGGTTCTCATATGAATCTGGGCAGTCTTTCAGAAGATGTCGGATTGATTCACAACTGCTACATTTCAAAGGGTAACCATCAGGTCCAAGCGGATTCAGTCGCTTGGTTATACTCTGAGAATTTTGCCTTCCTCCTCTGTTGCCACGACCTCTGTTAAAATTCTTAGCACGATCATACTGAGCATTACACTACCTTCCACGACCATTACCTCTGAAACCTCCTCTTCCAGTGACAAATGCAGTTTCATCAGAACCAATAAATGTTGGTTCAGCCTTGATGGCCCGTCCATCTTTGGTTTCCATTGATGACATCGACTGTTCTCCAAAGAACTTCCTAAGAGAAATCTGCATTTGAGAAAACATACTGTCTGGTTCCTTGTAATTCACAGTACTAGTTGCCTTTCTTTATGCTGTAATTGAGCACTCTCCAAAAGTTTGAAGGCCAGGACTGGTTGAGGGAGCTCCATCTTATACCTTTTGGTTTTGTTATACAGCTTCTCGAATTCCACAACATATTCCTCCATGGTCGTCTCTGTTTTCCTTCTGTAATGATCAAATTTAGTGTAAGCCTCATAGGCAGCAGATAATTTGTCCTTCTTGAAAACATTGTCCATAAACTTTATGAGGGTTTCAACCCCTGTATCTTTCTTAAGTTCCTCTATATCCACTTCACTGAAGATCTTATCCCTTATAGATTTGGCTCCCACCTTAGGAAGGGTTAAGGCTATGGCCAAGCCATGTTTCTCTTTCTTTAAGTCTGTCACTACCTGCCAAGCTTTAACCTCTTCGATCCATCTGGCGTACGGCTTCGCTTCCCTAAATAATGGTGGGCTTTTGTAACTTGCCATGACTCTGTATATGAAGGATGGGATTTAGCAACCAGGCTCTGCTACCATGTTATAAGCCTCTAAAGAAAGCTTACCTGTTAAGTCCTTGCATGGTTGATTCACTACAGCAGGATAAAATAGGTTCAGGGAGCTGACTCAGTATTTGGAATGAGAAAGTTCAAAGTTCATACACTAAATCGCTAAAACAATACACTATAATTGGTATAAACTTCACTATGATTGCTCTTGAAAGCTTTGCACTAATTTCGCTAAATGTGTGACACCGCTGTACACTATAGCACTAAAAACCCCACCTAGTATCCTGAAGGGAGAGGAAGAGAAAAACAAAAGTCAACACTAACAGATGTATGAAGTTTTAGACATAAATCTTATCTACCACACAATTGTGTACATGCAAATAATGGAATGCACATTTAACAATTTGCTATGCAAAGGTTTGCTGCGAATTACCCTAATTTACCATTGCTATACATGTAGGGTTTCACTGTGAAATCATTGCAGTGTGTAAAGTTTAGCTTAATACAAGAAAAGTAACTTGTAATTCCTACTGTCATCTTTTCATACCAAATATCCTTCTCTTAAAAGGAGGAAGAATCCTTGAAGTGGGATTTGGACTTGGAATTGCCAGTAGCAAGATTCAAGAGGGCAACATTTCTGAACATGTCATCATTGAGTGCAACAATGAGGTCTTTCAGAGATTACAAGAGTGGGCTAAAGGCCAGCCTCACAAAGTGATCCCTTTGAAAGGACTTTGGGAGGATGTTGCACCTACATTAGAAGATTCAACATTTGATGGTGATTATGTCAATATTCTATTTTATCTATTGAATTAGAGTGCAAAGAAATAGTCACTTATATAGTGGACATTTAAACACCTTAAAAGGTGGTAGTCACCATGTGAACCTGGTTAATTCATTGAAATTTTGTAACTAAGGGAATCAAAGTGATGCTAGTTTAATTTTTCTAGCCTTTAAATTTTTATTGATCGCCTATTGTGCTATGTATAGTAAGCTTGTATTAACTTTACATGAAACAGTTGAAGTACTTAATAATCATTTGATCCCAGAGGTTGTCTTAAATAGCTCTGGCTTTTTTCAAATATTTACAGTTGTTCAGGCACTTTTTTTATTATCTCATCGCTCTGTGAGGAGGATGAGATATTGTAGTCACTCTGCCTGTTGGGCTATATAGGGCAATGCCAGCTAAAATCGCAATGGTTACCATGGTAACGGTAACTTTTCCCAGGTTACTAGTCTTGAGGTTTAACCCATGGTGAGATACCCAGGGGTGACTGAAGGTCCAGGGCTGAGAGAGGGGTCAAAACCTGTCCGTGTGTGTGTGTTGGTGGGTGTGTGTGTGTGTGTTTGTGTGTGTGCGGGTGTGTGTGTGTCCAATTTTGTTTTCCTAATATCTTGTAAACGGCTGGGCCGATTTTCTTCAAACTTGGTAGGATGGTACCTTAGGTGGAACAATTGGATTTTAATACACAATCGGAAGTGAAGGTCATAGGTTACGGGTCAAAGGTCAAATTTAGGGAAATCGACATTTTCTGCTATATTTCCAAAAGTAAAAGTCCTCCTGACACGAAACTTCACACATATGATGATTGCATCTAGGCCTACCAAAATATGTGGTTGCCATAGCAACAGAGGTCAAAGGTCAAGTGGTAGAATGGAACAAAAAATTTTCAAGTGATAATTTGTTCCTAAAACAACGTTTTTGTCTTTTAAACTCCTCCTAGTGGGCTGGACCGATGCTTTTCAAAATCGGTAGGTGGGTACCCCAGGGTGGGAACTTATGTCTCCCAGACCCACGGAAGTAAAGGTCAAAGATCAGAGGTCAAAAGGTCACATTTGGCAAAAAAATACTTTTCTTTACTATTTTGTACTAAAACTTCAAAAGGAAACCGTCATTTTACATGAAACTTCACAAGTATAATAGGGTAGACTAGTTCTACCAAAATATGTAGTTTCCATGGCAACCAAAGTCAAAGGTCACGTGACAGGGGGTCAAATACTTTTTTGTATTCACTTTAACTCTTAAGGGAAGCATCCCACAAGTCTGAAAGTTTAAGTGTAATAGCCTAGGCATGATAAGTTGTACCGATATGTGTGGTTGTCATGGCAACCAAGGACATAGTTCACCTTACAGATTGTCAAAGGTTAAAGAGGGCATGACACAGCCATAAAAACTTTTGTGTATTGCAAGATTTGATACAGAATTGTACAAATATCATCTCACACCCCATTAAAAACCCGTACAATTGGGCATAAATGATATTCGAAGGAAAACTTCGTTCGAAATTCAATTTCGAAAAATGCCGCAACAGCTAAGATGACTTTTATGACCCAATTGGCAGCACAAACCCTGCTCTACGGCCCGCGTTTAGATGTGGAACTAATGTAACGCTCAGTAAAGTTATCTTATCCTAGCAACCTCATGAAAACGATTGCATCACAATAAAGAGTCCAACATACAGAGCGAAAGGTGCGGACCATGTTGGGGATTCGGAGTAAATCATTGGCCAAAACGTTCGCGTGCATATGCGTGCGGGTAAAAATAGTTCTGTTTTTGTGCAAGAAAGATGTGGTTCGGGCGCTATAAAGAACAGCTATGAACATGTATGGACAGACCACAACAAGCGCATCCCCACTACGAGCGCGTCTTTACTGTATGGGCTGTTTGGTGAAGATGCTATTGCGAATACTAAGCAGTAACCGTGCGATGCACAATTCACAATGTCAGTGGCCACGCTCACTGCTATTGTAGCACGGGTGTTTGCAATTGTGTATGCGCTAACACGCGTTACCATGCACATGATTCGATGATTGTGAGCTCTCTGGTACAGTGTTGCTAACCGTGCCTCCAGTGACGTCACCATTTTTGAGACGCGTTCACATACGTTTTTCGCATTAGTTCGAATTTCAAATGGGCTGAGCCTGGCCTGTAATTGGGAATTCAAAACGTTGTTTATATTTATGGACATAATTTAGGAGGGAAATCATTCACTTTATGTCAAGGCCCTTACAGAAATATCAGCAAGCTTGCCACCAGCTTGTCAACAAGCTTGTCAACAAGCTTGCCAACTAGCTTGCATGCAAGCTTGTTTTTAGATGATTTTGAGATGATATCTAGATGATATTTAGATGATAACTAGCTTGTAGAAATACAATATAAGATTGCTGCAAGCTTGCCTACTAGCTTGTTTGCAAGCTTGTTTTAGATGTTTACAAGCTTGCTTGCAAGTTTGGTGTCATTGGGAGAGATTCTCAACCTAGCAAGTTCCAATTCCACTGCTCATAGCCATATTACATTACAAAAAGCCCCTCTTCCATTTTGTGGGGAAGGATTGTGGGAAAGTTTTTGCTTTTGTGTGGCATAAAGTGTACTAGTTTTGTTAAAAGTTCAAACCAAGACGTTCTGAAAATATTTTGAAATAAATTACTGCCAGTCTAAATACAGTACTATATTCCTTTTGCTTTATTTTATTTTATGTGAATGATAACTTTAAATATTTAAAATGCAAGTAATATCCACAAGTTTCAATTCATAAAAGAAAAATTATACATCCAGTCATCTTGTGATGCTTTCTTTACTTCCTTTAATATCATGAACAAACCAAAATCCCAAAATGCATTGAGGTTTTAAGGAAATGTTTTATTGCAAACCATAACAGTATACCATAATATCCGATTTATTTTAGTCACTGGATCAAATCTGATCTTAAAGTTTGGGAAGAAAGTTTTTTCTTCCCTCTAGATCAGGGTTGTCCAACCTTTCGCAGCGCTGGGCCACATGTGATGGTAATTATGAACGTGGGGCCGCATTCTATACTCTTTTTTTTTTTCAATTTTTCCAGACGCCCAAGGCAACAAAATGCAATCATATTGCGCCTAGGGAACACTGATTCATTTTCGTTTTTGACTGAACAAATAAATAAATAAATTTTAGCCAAAAATGATGGTATTGGGCAGAATTTTCGGACAAAGTTGTTTTCATATTCCTCATGAATCATTCTCAACCCGCCCCTGCGGAGAACACTCCTATGTAGCTACATGTAGCAGACACTTGAAATAAATTATTTTATTCAAAAGTAAACATGCCATGTCATCAATCAATCTGCTTATTGAATAATTTTGCAATATAGATTATTTCTGGCGGCCCAGACGCAACCTTTTCGCGGGCCGGACCGTGGCCCGCGGGCCGTAGGTTGGACAACCCTGCTCTAGATGCATGAAATTTGAGGAAATTTCTTCTTTTGAGCTAACAAGAAATAAACACAGATAACATTTTTGGGAAATTTGCTTTGACCGGCGGTGCCAATGACTCCAGATGACCTTTGACCTTCATCAAAAATAAAGAGTCTTTCTCTCATTATGGAAGATTAACAAACAAAGTTTGAAATAAATGGAAGCCTTTTATGATCTCCAGATATCCTGTTAACATTGTTTTCAGAGTTTGATCAACAGTGACCCCAGATGACCTCGACCAAAATCAATAGGGTTCTTCCTCTCACAATAATACAGTACATCAACACACCAAGTTTGAAATAAATCACGGCTAACTAACTACAGTACAGATATTCTGTTAACAAGTTTTTCAAGGTTTGACACACCATGACTCCAAATGTCCATTGACCTGCAGCAAAAAAATAAATTGCTTTATCTCCATTAATGGGCACCTGTGTACCAAGTTTGACTTTGATAACTGTCCAAGCTTCCCCCCTTGAGATGTCATGTTTATGTGCACTCTCCCAAATCAATTACACAGCAGGGGATTCTTAATCCAGTATATGGCACTACATTTTGCTTCAATCACAGAATAGTCAAGCTGCAACATGAAAGCAAACTTGCATAGCAGGATTTTGCATTATACTGCAACACTGGGTTTCAAGGTACAATACCATCACCCCCACCCTGGCCCCCCTCCCCGGAAAAAAATAAGAATTGCAATTCAAAAATTGAACACTAAATTATTGCCTCCGATATATACACACACATGCCATCATGAATGCATGTTTCTCTTTCATCAAAACTTACAAGACGGGGTAGAGTAGTTGCTGACAGTAAGTAGACAGTCACTGAACACACTGGCATAATCAGGGTCAATACTTAAAACAAAATTCTGAGCCCATAGTGGGACTGTCTGATATTCAGCAGAATACAGCTACTATCATACATTGGGTAGGCTAGCTTTCAAACAGTATCCTTTGTTCCCCAAAAATCACAGCTGGATGCAGGTACAGTATCATTTCTAAATATCACTTCTAAAGCTGAGCATGTCCGTAACAGTTGAGAAAGAGCCGAGCATCACTCACTACATTATGATATCAGATCTGCACAATGTAATATTCAACATTTTGTTTGACTTAATTTTACAAAACTTTACTTGCTCGTCCTTATGCACTACCTGCATGAACTTGAAACCAGAGAAAAGTATTCTGATGAAAGGATTTAAAATTTTAACTCCAAATTCTGGAAGAAAAGGTGGCAATTCCCTTGCAGGTCCTGTACTATTTGCGACTAACACATCTTTCAGGGACTGGACATTCTGGTTTGAAAGTGTGGTCAATTGTGGACTGCCGGCCTCAGGCATAGAAGGACACTGTACATCGTGTTGCCACTGTATGTCTGACATGCTTTTCCACCACACTGTGCAAATACTGTGGCATATCTGGGCAGATATGCGTCCAGGTTTGATGTTGTTGGAAACAGATTACCCCTCAGGAATTATTTGGTGACAATGTTGCACACTGTAAAGCTAACCTGTATGTAGCACTTGCTGTTAAAACCTTTGAAGTCTTCTTCTTACGGATCATGGTGACAAATCCAAGGCACATTACTCTATCATATGTACTGTACACGGCACGTATGGGTGCCCGGCCTACAGTAACTCCGAATAAAATTGATCTAATATGTTGAACAGGGGTCTATGTTACCATCTAAAGCATTTCAAAGTGGCAGGCAGATTATTACAATCTTTCAGTTCAATAAAAGTTTGATGATGTGGTTCAAACATTATGGGACATTCCATATGACATATGAATGATGGTGAAAGAGAGTTACGACACTCTATGATGGGTTTCAAACCTTTACTGGACAGGCACTTGAAAACAGATGTACAGCTGACAGTACATTACAATGACAGGCAGGACAGCCTCTACAGTACTGTATCTTATTCTAAATTTTGGGCATCCATCACCATATGCTTGCCAATAATCCTGATGATCAGTCATAAGATTCATTTCTTTCAAGAAGATGCAAGCTTTTCTCTTCACACTCACAGTAGCCTTGGCATATTTCTTGAACTGGATAGAAGGTAGAAGCAGTTCTTGCCCAAATTTAAAGATATTTAATTTTTACAGTTGCCAAAGCATGGTTCTCCATTTAGTCTCAAAGTCAAAGTGATGTTGGACCCACGTTCCTGTCCGACAGGATTCCGTGCTGTTGAGCTAGCCTGGATGATGATATTTCTTCGAAAATAGGCGTCACCATTTATAATGAAGTGACAAACAGCCAGTCTGGCAACACACTAAAGCTCAACTTTAAAACATTGTGACAGATAAAGGAGAAGGAGTCCATAGGAACACAGCTAACTAACTGCTAACTAACTTTGGTTGGCTTTGATGCAACACTATTTTCACTATAACTTTAACGTTAGGTCAAAGTCCTAACTTTTGCCCTGTATAGTATGTTGTGGCCTGTGGGATAACTTGTTAGGCCTATTAGTTACTAACGTAGCCTAACCTTCGTTACACTAGTGAGTAACGTCTTCGTAAATCAGCAACACTTTTTCAACAAACTGTCCAATTCTTGGCTTGATAGTTGGTAGCGAATTAGAAAATGTTTTCAATCCACAGATATGATGTAAATTCTTTGGTATGTTGCTTTATTTCTTGGTTTTTCGCTGTAGCACTTTCATCTCCAGTGTAAACACAACTCCAAGCACTGGCGCAACACGTACAACTGTCCTAAATTTCAAACTCGTACTTGCAAGTAAGGATGTCTTTCCATAGGGGTTTGAGCTGAATATGTGAGGTGATTTTGTGAAATTTGTTTCAAATTGCACATTCACCAAACATTTTTTAATTTTCAACTGGTAAAGGCCCTTACATGTGTAAAAGCTGACAAAAATGCGTCATTTATATTCGAATCAAGTGTATATGTAATCATCAGCTTACCTACAAAATAGTGTAAACTCCTTCTTGTCACCTCCCGCAGCGCTAGCGAGCGCCAACCTAATGCTGCGCTGGGCACCCATACACTGCACTTGCACTCATCGCTGTACACAGTACAGCTCTGCGGGGTGGCTTCAGGAATGTCACATAAATTATGATAAGCACTTAGTGTGCCAAATTTCCCATACATCAAATCATTATTCTCAGACAGAAAAATGTACATCTTGAATCATGAAGGACTCATCGTGGGTGTCTGTAGCACTAGGAAGTTTATGTTGTAAGTGAACGTTGCAGTCGTTCGATACTTGATAAGTACCAAATTAGTTTCAAAATATGTGGTCAAAAGATAACAAACGTACGTACGTTACCATTGTCAGGGTAACGCCTGCTGGAAAGTGTTGACATTTTACCTTTCCACCATGTGTGTGAGTGTACCAAAGGAAACATGCTACCTGAAGTCAGGGTTACCAGGACTGAAACCTGGCCAGGGAAACACCCATAGTTTTGTGAATGCATTTCCACAATACTGTGACTTCGTTGGCACGGAAACACATTGTGAAGTTGCTACATAACCTTAGTTTACAACCAAAAGTCCAAACTGAGCTCACCTTTTCAAGTGTACCTCAAGTCAAATACAGGTAAACTATTATTAACAGCTCACTCGCTGGACTGAATTCCGTGTAGCTAAGAAGGAATGTTGATCTAACCATAGCTGGAACAAGTACTTACTAAATCCATGATCTAACGTTACAGAACGATATTATTTTGACCATAGATCTACTTGGTTTTCTGGAAATTAAATAACTCTTGTTTAATTTTATGTTCAAATTTGAAATCGGTTTAATACAACTTAGAATTTCAAAATTTTTGACTGTTCCAGGAAATTGTGATCCCAGTTGTGGAATCACATGTCCTTTGCCGTTAGGATACTGCACTGTCTGCTGGCAGACTTAAAAGTTGCAAGTTGGATGTAACTGAGTGTGGCAATAAAACTGGACAACACAACGGACACTTTAATAAAAATGCTTGTTTATTTCATTGACTAATTTACGTGAAAAAACATCATTCCTACATGAAGTTTGACACCTGGAGCAGTTTACGCGGAATCAAAGGGTGAAATATCGTAATTTCTCGAAGACGTGGTGAACTTGAAGTTTCTAATTACCTTTGTGTTAGATGTAATTTGTAGGTACCAGTTGTGCGAAATGAACGTGTAGATTGTACAAGTTGTAGAGCAAACAGATTTGATTGCATGAGCAGGAAATAAGGCGCACTTTTTGCAGTTAGTTAATTGCCCCGAAGTCTCTTTCAACAACTTATAGTTGTATCAGGATATTCGGTACTCTTCTAAAGATACAAAATCATATACTGGGCCAGCTTAACTACAGCTGTATAAATTGGCCTAGGCCTATAGCCTCGCCTATAGACTGATGCTTCTGCTCCACATTAGTATGGCATGATTAAAATGGCAAAGTCTAAAAATGAAATGTAAACTGAATTAGCTTTCAAAATTATTTAGAAAACATTAGATGCTTCTTTTGCAGAAACATTTGAACATTTTTCAAACACTTTGAAGAAGGATAGCTCAGTCATTATTATGCAACTGCATTAGCTACATTGTAACTTTATAGTAACGATACAACTGGCATGTTGCGTCAATATAAAATGAGAACTCTTTGTAAGTACACCAGTTGTATCATAGGGCATTATACTGCAAGCTTGCTATATTGTATGACAAGCTTGCTATGGAATGTAAGCTTGCCAGAAATGACTGCAAGCTTGCCACAAACTTGCAAGCTTGTAACATGCTTGCTAAATAAGCATGCGTCACATACGCAGGCTAAATAAGCTTTCTGCAAGCTTGCAACAAGCTTGATTAGATTGCTGCAAGCTTATTACAAGCTTGCAGCAATCTAATTTTTCTGTAAGGGGGTGTACCCAAAGAACAGTTACCGAGGAACTTACTTTAGAAGATTTTCGGCCGACGCATTAATCTTTTCTGCGTACTGGCCTGTGGGGAATCCTAGCCCGTGGCAAGGAATAACCCAAGATATGAAACTGTGGGTGACTAACATTAGGTTAGGCATAGGGCCTACCTATCTTACATATAAGTGCCCTGAAAACTTGGCGGTTTTGAACCATCGCCAAAAAAACGTATGTGACAATTTCCTTGCCACGGGCTAGGATTCGCCACAGGCCAGTACGCAGAAAAGGTTTGTGCGTCGGCCGGAAATCTTCTAACGCCACGCGTTCAACATGGCGCACACGCCCAGTTTTTTAATTGAGGCGCACTTGATGCGCATATCAGCTCCGGGGCACACGTGAAGTTTGCCGTCGCGTCAAAATGGAGAATATGCTCATACAGCTAGTGCCTGAATAATAACAATTACACACTTGTCTGAAGTGTCCCCGAAAGTGTCTTACTTTTTTAATCGTTGCGTCCATATCCCTATCAGTTATGTGTAACAGTCAAGCTAGTTTTCTTTAGAGTGTTGCAAGGGGATACCAACATCTTAAAAATAAATTTGTTTCAAAATCTTAGATAGGCCTACTGGATTAAAAGGGCAACCATTACAAAGATTGGGTAGCCCTTCTCCAGTTCTTTTATAATCCGGTGTCAGAATTTAAATATCCAAATGATGTTTTTTGTTTTTGAATAATTGGTGCGCCTATAGTCCAAGAACTTGATTGGTCTGTGCCATATTCTTTCCCCTTGCTATCTTACGAAAAAAAAACTTCCGTCCCTTGGAACGAAAAAAAAATCGCTTCCCAAATGGACTTCAAATAGGAATTTCAAAGGATTGTGGCATGCAGCTTTAGTATGGTAATTTTTGTCAATGAAATTCTACTGTAGCGTAAAAACAGCACAGATAAAACTTCTAGCACATAAATAGTTCAAGTTCTGTAACCAACTTGCGCACATGTTAGCGATGAGATATGCAACTCTGTGGATTGCCCTCTTGTCTTTTTTTGCAAAAGGGTTTTTCATATTTTTAGCCAAACTTTAGCCTTTGCCACAGATTGCTTTTTGAATCTGTGGCAAAAAATTGTCATTGCCATTTAGGTAAACAGTTTGAAAGTCACAGAACCCAGCCAAAATGGCTTTCACTGTAAGTTAGAGTATGAAGATCTGAGGTATACCAACATGTGGGCTGTGACCCAAAAATAACAGGCATTCTGAGCTTCAGCTGTGAGAGTGAACTCTATGGTCGGTTAGATATGGAGGTTTACGGCTCAGTTTCCAACCTACTGGTTCAAGTCGAACCGGCCACTGCCTTTTTGGTTTCGATGAAAAGAGAAACCTCTGCATTCATGATGGCGTGTGTGTGTATGTATGTGTGTATGTGCGTGTGTGTGTATGGGTGTGTGTGTGTTTGTGTGTGTTTGTGACACTTTGCTTGTTTACACGATATCTTGAGAAGGGAAGATCTGACAGTTCTCAAACTTGGTACACAGATACCCCATACTGAGAGGAAGAACCCTATTTATTTTGGTTGAGGTCAAAGGTCATCGGGGTCCCAGGGGGTCAAAAACCAAAATCCTTGTTTACACAATATCTCAAGATAGGAAACTTGGATTAATTTCAAACTTGATATGTTGATGCGTTATGATGTAAGGAAGAACCCTATTGAATTTGGTGGAGGTCAAAGGTCGTTTGGGGTTACGTGGAGTCAAACCCCGAAATCCTTGTTTACACGATATTTCATGGCAGAAAACTTGCATTAATTTCAAACTTGATATGTTGATGCGTTATGATGTAAGGAAGAACCCTATCGAATTTGGTGGAGGTCAAAGGTCATTTGGGGTCAAACCCCGAAATCCTTGTTTACACGATATCTCATGGTAGAAAACTTGGATTTATTTCAAACTTGATATGTTGATGCGTTATGATGTAAGGAAGAACCCTATTGAATTTGGTGGAGGTCAAAGGTCATTTGGGGTCAAGTGGGGTCAAACCACGAAATCCTTGTTTACACGATATCTTATGGTAGAAAACTTGCATTAATTTCAAACTTGATATGTTGATGCGTTATGATGTAAGGAAGAATTCTGTTGAATTTGGTGGAGGTCAAAGGTCATTTGGGGTCACTTGGGGTCAAACCCCGAAATCCTTGTTTACACGATATCTCATGGTACAAAACTTGGATTGATTTCAAACTTGATATGTTGATGCATTATGATGTGAGGAAGAAACCCAATTAATTTTGGTGGAGGTCAAAGGTCATTTGGGGTCACATGGGGTCAAACCCTGAAATCCTTGTTTACACTTTATCTCAAGGTAGGGAACTTTGATTAATTTCAAACTTGATATGTTGATGCATTATGATGTAAAGAAGAATGCTATTTATTTTGGTGGCGGTCAAAGGTCGTTTGGGGTCAGAAGGGGACAAATCCTGAAAACCTTTTTAACACAATATCTCAAGATAGGAAGCTTGGATTGATTTCAAACTTGATATGTTGATGCATTATGATGTAAGGAGGAACCCTACTGATTTTGTTAGAGTTCAAAGGTCATTTGGGGTCTTGGGCGTCAAACTCAGAAAAGTTTTTTTTGTTATAGCTCAAGGTATGAAACGTGGATGAATTTCATAATTAGTATGTGAATGAATTATGGTGAGAAGATGGTCTGTATAAGGTTTTTTTTGTGGAGGTGAAAGGACATCTGGGGTCATGATTGATCAAACTTTGAAAAACTTGTCAAAATGGGGTATCTCAAGGTAGGAAACCGGGATGGATTTCCTAATTAGTATGTGGATGTGTTATGGTGAGTTGAAAGTACTGTACCAGTTGTTTTTTACATGGTTGAGATTAATGCATGGTCATCTGGTATCACCTGGTATCAAACTCTGAAAACCTTGTTTGCAGAATATCTTAAGGCACAGTACGACATTTGGCTCTTTGAATATAGGAATGTTTTGGTTAAAAGAAAAACCAGTTGCTTATAGGTGGAGTCAAAGGTCACTTTGAGTCACCAGTTGTTACAAGAAATGTAGCATTTTATCAAAAAGAGCATATCTGTATCATCGAAATCTCAATGCATTTTTGCATTCTGGTTTCCAGTACTGGCTCACTGGCTTGTTTTCCCTACTCCATTTTTTATGTGGAGCATCACACACAATGGTAGAAGATTCCATTTTTAGAGTCTTTGGTATGACTCGACCTGGGAATCCGAACCAGGGCCTTCCGCGTGACAGGCAGATGTTCTACCGTTACACCAAGCACGCGAAACTCTAGGGAAGCAAAACATGGCTTTCAATGTGAAAAAGATTTTTTTTCAATTAGTTTCTACAATTGATTGAAATCATGCAAACATAGTCTAGAGCTATGATCATATTGTGAAAGCATAAATGTTTAATCTGAAAAAATTTTCATTATGGAAGGATAAATGGCATTTTCCATAGAGCCTGCTCCAAGGATTATTGAGACTTGCTCTCCTATAGTACCTGCCTCTGAGCTAATATCTCAAGAGCTCTCGTGACTTCTCACTCAGATACAGTATGCAGCTTTGACACTGGTTTAACACAAGTGACTTAATTTTTAACCAAACAGTTTATTTGGGTTGCCCATCATTATTAAGGCCAGGTCACATTAAAGCAATATCGGATCAGGTTTCGCTCTGACTTTTGTGAGTTTTAATTAACATCTCCTCATCTTTGGTCGTAAAGAAGAAAAAATTGCCAACCTGTGTGAATATATGAGCTGTCTGCGGATGTGAGCTGAGTCACAGCAGACAACTTTATCGATAAGAGTAGTCTGATAAAAGCTAGTTGTCAATGTAAAGTCATGAAAGAAATAGTTTATATTTCATTTCCATGGTCCTCTCATACCGATCATACATATTCACAGGATGGCAAATTTTTGGTTTTTGTCCGATAATGGATAAAGGAGTTTTAAACTAAACCTCATAAAAAAGGACAGTAATCTGATCCAATATTGCTTTGTGAACTGGGCTTTAGTGTTGCAGAAAACAGAAGCAGTAATAATAGGCTAGCTTGAAGGTAGGACTTATGAGGTTGGGTTTGGAAATGACAACCAGTTGTGATTAATGGAAAGGGGCATTACACGAGATATTCATTGTACATGCTATCCATAACGTGTTAAGCCCGATGTGGAATTCTCTAGCAAATATACCACCCACCGACGGTCTTTTGATGTAAACAATACTGGGTCAAACACTGCAGTATTAGATAATGGTGCTTTAATCAAATCTGCCTATTGTCACACAAGCTCATCTCTTATCAGATGTTGTTCTCACCAAGACAAAGGGCTGTTCTTTGGCAAATTGATGCAGCATAGACATTTACTTATTGCCAAGTGAACTGTGGGCTAAATTAAATAGGATCATCTAACTGATAACATATGCTTGATTACACAGTTTTGTGAAGAGAAGCGGAAAGTGCAAACTCAGTGCCCTTTGGAGAGGATGTGTCATGCATTTAGCAATTAATTGCTACATGATCATAGCCCTAACATAGACATTACCATATTTTGTGTAGAAAAGAGGGCTGGTCAAAAAGTTACATAGAAATTTTTTAGCAGAAATAGAAATGTAGGATCAGAATGTGGGGCACAGGTCAAATAGCTTCGAAGCACAGATTTGTGAGATTGCATGGTCATCCAGTGAAGATGAACCAATTATTTAAATACAGCCAACTCAAAAACATCAATCTTCACACACTCATGACAATGTTCTGCACATTGAAATGTTTCATGCTCTTTTTTCAGCTACATGCATAAAGTTACATTTGTGGCTCGACAATAACTACAGTTTGGTAAATGACTATGCCCTAAACTGTTTCTTTGTTTTGTGTGTAGATTATTGGTTTATTGTGCACTAGTGCAAAAGAGACCTGAGAAAGTTTGAATTAGACTTGTGCCAAAGAAACCTGAGTAAATTTGAAGTTTAAGCAACCATAACATATATCATGAAGTCACTACATCCAAACACTATTGTCACACTTAATGAAAAAGAAACCTTTGCTGTCACAGATGTGTTTCAATATTGTATGGGCCTGGGTGTGTGTATGTAAATGTGATATCTTAAGGTAAGAACCAGGAAACATTTCATTTTTACAGTGTAGGTTTGTCACTTTCAAAACTGTCAGAATACATCTACACTTTATGTCAGGCTAAAATTCATTCTTCAATTACCAACTTAAAAGGGAACGGTTTAATTTTTATATTAATTGGGCTGGATGTTGAGGAAAGCAAGTGGGGCCATACAGTGCACATGAGGTCATCATATCTTGACAACTGCCTTCCAGGCACATTACATACCTGCATGGATGGTCACTGCATTTTGTGATGACCACAATCAAGTGGATCACTACCATCAGTTGGCAAAGTGTTCAACAACTTTAAATGCTAGCCTAATACACTCCCTAGATGGCAGGAAATGGTCCTTCAAATGTATTCTTACTGAGTAAAGAGGCATGCAGTTACAACTGTTTTTGTCATTTTTCTTCAGATCTCCTCTGTGGCATTTACTTAATTATTATCTCATCGCCCCGTGAGGAGGATGAGATATTGTAGTGGTTATCATGTGGTTATCAATGGTTACCATGGTAACGGTAAATTTTCCCAGGTTACTAGTCTCGAGGTCTTACCCATGGTGAGATACCCAGGGGTGACTGAAGGTCCAGGGCTGAGAGGGGGGGTCAAAACCTGTCCGTGTGTGTGTGTTGGTGGGTTTGTGCATGTGTTTGTGTGTGTGTGTGTCCAATTTTGTTTTCCTAATATCTTGTAAACGGCTGGGCCGATTTTCTTCAAACTTGGTAGGATGGTACCTCAGGTGGAACAATTGCATTTTAATACATAACTGGAAGTGACGGTCGAAGGTTACAGGTCAAAAGTCAAATTTAGTGAAATCACTTTTTCTGCTATATTTCCAAAACGAAATGTTCTCCTGACACGAAACTTCACACGTATGATAATTGCATCTAGACCTACCCAAATATGTGGTTGCCATAGCAACAGAGGTCAAAGGTCAAGTGGTAGAGTGGAACAAAAAATTTTCAAGTGATAATTTGTTGGTAAAACGTTTTTGTCCCTCAAACTCCTCCTAGTGGGCTGGACCGATTCTTTTCAAAATTGGTAGGTGGGTACCCCAGGGTGGGAACTTGTGTCTTGCAGACCCTCGGAAGAAAAGGTCAGAGGTCAGAGGTCACATTTTGCAGAAAAACACTTTTTTTCCTATTTTGTACTAAAACTTCAAAAGAAAACGTTCATTTTACATGAAACTTCGCAAGTATAATAGGGTAGACTAGTTCTACCAAAATATGTAGTTCCCATGGCAACCAAGGTCAAAGGTCACGTGACAGGGGGTCAAATACTTTTTTTTTGTATTCACTTTAACTCTTAACGGACGCATCCCACAAATCTGAAAGTTTAAGTGTAATAGCCTATATAGGCACGATACTGTAAGTTGTACCGATATGTGTGGTTGTCATGGCAACCAAGGCCATAGTTCACGTTACAGATTGTCAAAGGTTAAAGTGGGCATGACACGGCCGCAAAAACTTTTGTGTATTGCAAGATTAGATACAGTATTTTACAAATATCATCTCACACCCCATTTAAAAACCTGTACAATTCGGCATAAATGATATTCGAAGGAAAACTGCGTTCAAAATCCAATTTCGAAAAATGCCGCAACAGATCACCTGACTTTTATGACGCAATTGGCGGCACAAACCCTGCCCTACGGCGCGCATCTAGATGTGGAACTAATGTAACGTTCCTTAAAGTTATCTTATCTTAGCAACCTCATGAAAACGATTGCATCACAATACAGAGTCCAACATACAGAGCGAAAGGTGTGGATCATGGTGGGAATTCGGAGCAAATCATTGGCTAATGTGTTCGCTTGTATATGCGCGCGGGTAAAAATAGTTCTGTTTTTGTGCAAGAAAGACGCGGTTCGGTCACTATAAAGAACAGCTATGAATATGTATGGAAGACCAAAACAAGCGCGTCCCCACTACATGCATGTCTTTGCTGTATGAACTGTTTGATGAAGATGTTATTGCAAATACTAAGCAGTCACCGCACAATGCACAATTCACAATGTAGTCAGTGGCCACGCTCACTGCTATTGGAGCACCGGTGTTTGCAATTATGTATGCGCTAACACGTGTTACCATGCACATGATTCGATGATTGTGAGCTCTCTGGTACAGTGTTGCTAATCGTGCCTCCAGTGACGTCACCATTTTGAGACGTGTTCCAATAAATTTTTACGCTTTCGAATTTCAAATGGTCTGAGCCTGGCCTGTAATTGGGAAATCAAAACGTCCTATTTTGGTATTTATGGACATAATTTAGTAGGGAAATCATTCACTTTATGTCAAGGTGTACCCAAAGAACAGTTACCGAGGAACTTACTTTGGCCGTGTCATCTCCACTTTAAGGTTTTGTAACTAGCCTATCTTTCATCAATTACTATAAATAAGCTAGACTCCTAGGTTAGTACTTCATAGTAACAGTCTCAAATTCTTTTTTCACTAGCTTGTAGGCTGCAGTGAGATTTTTAAGTTCCTGTTCGCACTTCACTTTGATGGCCTTTATATCTAGAGTGTTCTCATATGGTCTATGCAGACAGTTGTTTTCACTCCAAAGTTGCTGTAACTGTTAGGCCTAGTATTATGAAAGTTAAAGTCAAACCTAGGGCTAGACTTGAAATCTCAAGCTGGTTAACAGTATGTAGGCTAGGTCTGGGGCTAAACCTATGCCATTTATAGGCTTGAGTTATAACCCAAGATATGAACCGTGGGTGACTAACATTAGGTTAGGCATAGGGCCTACCTATCTTACATATTAGTGCCCTTACAACTTGGCCGTTCTGAATCATCGCCAAAAAAAAAAAAAAAAAAAGTGTGTGACAATTTCCTGGCCACGGGCTAGGATTGGCCACAGGCCAGTACGCAGAAAAGGTTTGCGCGTCGCCCACCTCCGTGGATTGCCCTCTTGTTTTATCTTATGTTGGCATCCCAGACAAATTTTCCAGCAAATTTGCCAGCCAGGCACCCCTCTTGGGAACCACTAACCAAGGGTCAGTAATGCAAATATTAAATTGTGATTCTGGTGTTCGTATTGACAGGGATTCTATATGACACTTATCCATTATCTGATGACACTTGGCACACCCATCAGTTCAACTTCATTGCTCAACATGCCTTCAGACTTCTTAAACCTGGTGGTGTCCTCTCATACTGCAACCTGACATCCTGGGGTGAGCTGCTCAAAACAAAGTATGATGATATTGAAGCCATGTTTCAAGTGAGTATACAACTTTTTGGTAAAAAGAAAATACCTCATTGATTGATTTGCTTTAATTTCAAAATATATCTTCAGACCTTTAATGTTAGATTCTCCAGGCATGTACTCCTCAAGTGGCAGGTGTGCCATTTTATTAAACTGAAAAGAATTTACCCCAGTTTCTATTCTAAGTGTACAAAAAATCACACTTCTCACATTAATTTCAGGTGAGTATACCTGGTGAATAATTTAGTGTTCAGAAATTGTGTAGCAGTTGTCAGATTTTATGGGTTTTGGTGGAAAAAATCAGTTTCATGTTTTATTTGTGTTGCAATTTGATCATTTTGTATGGCATAATGAGATGGGTTACAAGTCTGAAAGATTATTTGAAGGTTATTCCTTGTACCTATTACCTGGGTGAAAATGGAACTAGCTGATAAACTCAAAATTGTATAAATTTGCTAAAAGCAGTTTCACACATAAATTCTTTTAAAGTATTTATCCTTTCTATTGTCTAAGTCAGGTATGTGTTAAATTTTCAATTCCATTGGCATCTCACCCTGCAGTCAACCATTCTATATATAACAATTATCTATGTGGCCTATTAACATTACACATTTCTTTATCTTCCATCCTGGGTTTTAGTACTGGCTTGTTGTCTAAATAAACCTCTTCTGAACATTAAACAAACATGTGTTGGAAAAAACATATGATTCAAGAGACAAAATACTGCAGGAAAATGAGATTCCTACAGTACAACAGCCAGTTAGAAGAATCTGGTAATAAATATTACATGTACAGCTGCTCAATTCTGTAGAAACTGGTACTGAGCACTTCTGGATGTGAGGTCTACTGAGGGCTAGGAGTTATAGAATATGCCTACAACATTCACAGGCCTTGAATTTTGAGGCATATTAGTGCAATTGCACACTATCACTCATCTCATATCACTGTGAGAAGTGTGATTTTTTTCACACCTGGATGAACATTTAGTACTAAGAAAACTGTATAAAAGATGGACAAAAACAGCACACCTACGTGACTCCTTAATATCCTTAGGAGATTGATGTGTAACACACCTGGAAAATCTAAAACTTTAAGGCCTGCATTCCCGCCTGTCATAAGAGGCGACTATTTAAAGGAGAGATCGTAACATGGATTTGAACCTCATTTGAAAGTGAAATTGAACTTGAATGCTATAAATTTAAAATTTACCTTTCATAAACTGACACAAGTCACCACTTATCCTTGTTGGTGTGGTGTTAGTTCCCATCTAGCTAAAGGCTGAGGCAGCAAACTTCATTTAGAATGCATTATTGGGAAACATACTTCTTAGGGCTTCACAGAGTACAAAAAATCAAGATAAAGATTTCCTAGAAAGATAAGTTTTCAAAGCATCTTTAAATGAGTTAATGGGGAACAACCACCTAATATCTACCTAAAGGGCATTTCAAAATTTTGAACAAAGAAGTGAAAAAGAATGATCCGCAAACAGGAACAAAATGTTTGCAAGAGATATTTAGGTAGGGATATAGTATGTGCATGCTTTTTTTACTGCTGTATGAAACTATAAAACTTGAAAAGCAAGCACACTGTTGAGTATAGGTAATAGGCCTACATGTTTAAATGTAACTATCCTAAGTACCCATACACTAAAATTTCAGTGCATTACAATACAAGTGTAAGTAATGCTTGTACATCTTAGAGAGATAAGCATTCAGATTGTCTTTTAATGAATTAATGTGAAATAACTGCCTAATATTTCCCAAAAGGGCATTCCAAAATTTTGAATCAAACATGCTAAAAGACAGATCTGCAAACTAAGGAATAAAATATTTTGTAAGAGATATTTATGTAGGGCTATACTATGTGCATGCATCGTGTGTACTGCTGAAAGTGCAACACACCAAGCAAACACACTGTTGTACTGTACATATTACACGTTTACATGTGACTGCCTTAAGAAACCATGCACTGAAACTTACCTTCATTACCTACAGTACAAATTCATTTGAATTAAGAATGTATATTGCTAGTCAAGTTTGGGCAGTTGCTCATTATTGATTGCTAACAAACTCTGTCACACTACAGTATTTCATACCCTGCATTCTCTGTAATTTATTACCATATATTACAGTAGCAGGTCCCTTTATTGAAGTTAAGTGATATGAACTGAAAATGAGCAGCTGGAAATTGATACACTGATTTGCTTTTGGAAGGAATGAAAGAATTTAAGCATAAATTAAGGGGACACAGCCACCTTAATTTAAGACCAGAGCCAATCATGAAACATGTCAGAATACACACATATCAAAATTGGGGTGATTGCATTTCACCTTTAAGTTGCATGGCAGTTGTAATTGCAATTGTAGACATTTCTAAATTCTGACTGGTGCATATGACACTAACCTTCAATATTAGTTTGTTCTGTTTCTAATTAATAATATTGTACTTTTATTATGTCATGCCTTAATTTTTTAAAAATTCAAAACAGTTAGCGTTTACTATTTATTGTATTGAATTCCTGAAAAAAATGCAAAAATGCAGTATGGGAAACGTTCTTCCTTTTTGGTAGAGGTCAAAGGTCACTAGAGGTCAATCTCTGAAACATTTGTAAACATATCTCCACATTGGAAGCACATTAACTTAATCATGTATGTTGTAGTCAAGTCACACATATTTATAGAAGATTCTTATTGCTTCTGGTAGGAGTCAAAGGACACAAGGGAGCATTTGTTCCTCAGCTAATCTCCTTATCCCCACTGTTGCCCCCCCTAAGTAAGTACAGTTAGGAGTTAGGTCAGATGACCAGCCTGCAGGATCTTGCATTTTGCAAATCCCTTTCCAACATTTTCCATTGCAACTGCTTGCTCTCCCCACCCCCAATTTTGACATTGTGGTACTGCCACTGAATAGAAGAACAGGATATTTATGTGACATGAATAAAATGTTATGAGAATTGCACAATGCTGGTTTACAGAAACCGTTGACCTGAGATCCTGCTAGAGAAAGAACTATCCTATTTCATTCAAAATGGTTTTCTTCGTTGCATAGTATGTGCTTCTTAATGTTTTCTCTTAACAGGAGACACAGATTCCTCATCTCACTCAGGCTGGCTTTAAAGATGCAAATATTTCTACGGAGGTCCTGTCTGTCATCCCTCCTGATTCCTGCAAATATTATTCTTTCTCAAGAATGATTGCAACTACAATCATAAAAGAGTGATTCTGGTGAACAAACAAAAGCATTTAGGAATCTATAGTTTCCAGTATCTGAAATACTTGCATGAACCGTTTAGAATGCAATTTTATAATCTTACTCATTTGTGAGTTAGCTAAAGACCACACATGCATTGTTATTATGTGAAACACTTGCCAATTACTATTGCAGTAATTTAGACATACACACACTGTGCATATGGCATTTTAATCACCAATAATGGATTTTCTTAACGTTGAAGAGTTTTGCCATTTACTTATATTCAAATGAAATTTACATTAAGTTTTGCAATTACCTTCTTATGAAAACAAACCTTGATCTGTAAATACTAAGCAAGTAATAAGTTGTACCCCCCTAGCTACTTGCCAATATTATATTGTCATCTCAGGAAATTGAGCACATGATAGCACATGATTCACCGGGCACTTGCGATATGACTTTCTACCTTCACTTTTTTCATACTCAGTTTTATCAGAAGAGTAGAAGATTGTACCTTAACACACTGTTCATTGTCGGAGGTAAAAAGGAATGAAGAAAAGAGCTTCATAAGTGTGTATGCATTTTCTGTAATTGGCAGTATTCTACAACTTGCCAAAACCAAAAAAAAAAAATTTCTTCCTGGATTATTATAGAAGTTATGGCCTATATGGTCCTGTTTTTTGAATATTTTTTGTTTTCAAGTTTTTTTAAAGGTATTTTCATCATTGAAGAGCACTACTTTCCTACATCATACTCACTTGAAATGATTTTTGTCTTCCTGTCCTGACAGTGTTCTACATTTCGCTTCTAGAAAGCTGTATTTCACTGTTGTTAATTGATGTTGTAAATGTAACTCTCAGACATTATAGCAAACAATCTGCCGGTGTAAATATACTCTTATCCACTATGAAATCAGCTGATGAAGGGGTCTAATAAAATCCGATACAATCATATATATATATATACATAAGCATACAACCCAAATGTGTGATTGTAATTTTAGGGAGTTGTGGCAGCGGCCTGGGAGTAGGTGATCCAATTAACTGCAATGTACTGGCTTTTAAGTGGCTGTCTTGTCACTATAGTAGGCTAGTCTCTTGACTCTGCATGAATAATTAACTAGGCCATTTATTGTTGTGCTGTTTAAAATTGCCTCGTTCATTTTTAAATATGATAGAGTGAATAGACTTATCTTGCTAGCCAGATTTCTATGATTCCATCCAGCAGAATAGTTTCTAGTCCAGCAGAATAGTTTCCAGCCTCATTCAAAATGCAAAGAAGTGTAGCTTCTTTTGAGATTCATTTTGCTAAATATAAATATTTTGTTCCAATTTACTATAACCGAGTAGCAGGGCTGGAAGAATGTGCATTTCCAGGGAAGTGTAGTAAAATTTTCTCAATCTCTTCTCCATTTTCATGTACAAAAAGGCAAATTTCCACCAGTTATCAAACTTTCCTCCAAACACCTACATGATTGGTCTAGCCCATTACCTACTATAAGCCTATTCCTGCCAATGTCAATCAAGTTGATTTGTTTGCTTTGTGGTTTCCTTCTCAAAACTGTTGGGAATGCTCTCATATTTTGGCCCACTACAACTCTTTGCAGTGTCGTACATGACAATTACCCCTTTAAAAACACAAGCTCTCAGTCAAGACAAGGTTCATGTTAGCCAGGAAGTTGAGCTGCACAGCTTATTTGCTCGGAGGATTAGTTATGGTTGGACTTTTCTAAACTCTGGCTAATGGGTTTTTCCCCTACTGTTACTCTCTGTGGGAAGAACCAACAGCTTCCCAACTTTTTCAGGCCATGCTGAGTAAACTGTGGTTATTATACCGAGTCTTTTTTCAGCTAGTAATACAGCCTTTTCAGGAGAAAAAATGTAGTAAAGCTACTATGTCCTAAACATCAAAGAAAAAATGATATGAATAAAAACAACTTACACACATTTGATGTCATGTTTTCATGAAAGTTGTATTACTTCTACAAACTGTAAGAATGGTGTGTTGCATAATATCTTGAAAGACTGCCATACATTATCAAAGCACCTACTTAATGAATTTATATATACATACTTCTATAAGCATCAATCTGTTCTAGAATATTGCACTTTGTATGGAAATAATACATGTTCAAATGCCTCTATAGAATATACAAGCTAAAAGTTTGAAATCTCATGCATACATGCACTTACTGAGAAAAGACCAGACATATCCAAGGAGCCAAGTGATGGTTCACTGTGATTGAATAATCCAGGACCAAATAAATGTTTGGTGTGTCAAAAAAGAACAAATCCTGTTTTAAAATTCCCAGTCTATCTCCCTTTCATCTAGAGTTATTAGCAATTGAAATTAACATATTTTTTACAAAAAGTGAACTTGATGTAAGGAAGCAGGTCTCATGTCATGATTTCATATTGACATAAAATGCAGAATTATTTTCTTTAAAGTTAACCAACAATTGTGTACAACAAAATGCTGATGACTTGATACTATGTATTCTAGTCAAAATTATGAAAAGCACATATGAAACAAGAAATCATCCAAAATCAACCCAAGGTCAAAGCAATCAGACAAAATGAAACAAAACATAACAATGACTGTCAGTGTGATTCTAAAGCATTTTGCCTGCTTTCTTCAAGCTCACTTTTTGTTATAAAAATGTCTTAACTTCCTAATATCTCTAGAATTGAACATGGGAAATAATTAAAACTTTCACCAAAATGCTTAGAATGTATGTCACTGTATTGAATCAAACATAAATGTGGTTCTAAACTAATCAGTCAGACTGAAGACTTTAAAAAGTGGAACCTACTGTCATTGTGCTTGGTGCTCAGCACAAGCAATGGAGTAGGCAAAACAAGCCAATGTGCTACAGCTGTAAAAATGCCACTGCTGACCTGGCATAAACCAATTGGTTTGAAACTGAGCTATAAACCTCATCTAACATAGACACTCAAGAAAACTTTTAATGCTACAGGTACACAAACATAATACATGCTGATGGCCCCCATGAACAAAACTAAGCTCACCATCATTTGCATACTTGGATTTATCTGGAGAATAAAAGCCGACATGTAAAAATAATGTACAGGAAGATTGTGATTAATTATCATGTTATATCTTAATGTTTAGTCATCAAACAACATTGGATACCTCTGGCTTTCATGATTCTTTGAAATGTGATCTCCAATGTGCCAACTCATGTGTTTAAGTACATATACAAATAACAGGATTTTTTAAGTACAAGCATTCATCTTAATTAAAGAGTTTTTAAATTTGTGTAATTTTCAAAGAGGAATCTCTAATGTTTACTTTTAAATGTGTTGAAGAAAGTGAATAAAAAATGAAAAGGTAAAAACACATTTTTAAATATTTGTTTTCCAATTCAGTTTCTACATTCCCAAAATAAATTAATATGCTATCATAACATTACAGCATGATTCATATTGGCTAAGCTAAGTATAGATGGGGAATGCATTTAACCAACTCACATCAACATGGGGTGTAGCCAGTGTGTGGTGAATGTAATGGCCTCATGATGGAAAAGATTGGTCACCATCAAGAAATTTTCAAGTTTTTGCTTTCATGAAGCTGTTTCCAGTTAAAACCCAAATTTGTCACACACAGAATATCTAATTTGTTTGAGTCCCTTTTAGAAAGTGTCACTTTTATGGGACCATAAATTGCTGCCCCACCCACAGTTATTGAGAGATTGGCACCACTCTTATAGTCAAGTGCTACTGAGCAAAGATTTTTCTGCATTGAGACAAACCTCTCAATTTTTTTCACAGGTGGCATTCTACAGCTGGCATTCCACAGGACTAAATGTTCTGTAGACCAAAGGTCTGCGAGACTAGATTTATGTAAATGAAAAAGGTCTGTCAGACCCAAAAGAAAAACTTTGGTGAGATTGAAAATGAAAATGTTCAAGACAAAATGTGAAAGGGTTTTTTAAAACCAAAAATGTGTGCAAAGGTTTGCAGAAGCAAACATAAGTAAACACTAGTTTTTGGAGGCTGAAACAGTAAAAAGGAAATTCCTATAAACAGCTCTAATCTTGCCAGTGTAGGGGCAGTTTTTATTTCATTTTCTCATTTAGGTCTTGCTGACACTTTTTGGTGGACCATTGTATTTTCAGTTTTGCCAACCTTTGTTTTGTAAACATTCAGTCTTGTAGGGTCAACTGTTTTGCACACTGTGTTACAACATTAACAATATGTGATTGCTTTCACAGGAGTTGCAATACCACATCCAACATGCTCTTGTTACTAAAATATGAAATTATATCAACTTTCTAGATATAGCAAATATATACAAATTAACTACCATCCTATCCACATGTTAGACTGAGGGTACATAATGCAGAAGTATAGTAAGATTTCATAATTGCTCTCGTCTATTGCAAACATACCTTTGAACATACTGCTGGCATGATGGAAGCTTCATGATATTAGCACTGCCAAAGATTTGAAACCTTTGATATGAACTGATGGCCATGACATTTTACGTAATGAAAAAGTGAATGTTTGCAAGTTAAATTAGATAAATTAAGGGGAAATACCTAGTAACAAGTCCATATTGATATCTAAGCTTCCATGATTCTATAACCTTTACACCTAATACTACCAAAATGTGTCTAAAAATAAGAACTTCCAAAACCTTATAGCCTACTCTGAGGGTTTCAGATGTATAAGCGTATTTACATCAGCATAACATATGGGAAGACATTCCAACAAGGTGGGCAGGAGTGTTTGTCCTGGTACTCTTCTCTAATTTGCAAACATTACAAGTATTTGCTCTTAAATCAACAAAAACTTGGGGGAGAGGAGACAGAAAGGGCACATGCAGAACTTCTCAAACAGAAAACAGATTTCCTGCCACATAAACCAGTTTGGACATAAAGCACAGAACAAAGTCCCCATGCAGTTCATTTTGGGTTTCAAATAACAGTTATGTGTACAACAGAGTAACATTCAACTACAGATCAGAGCAAGTTTGGTGTACATCATTGACCTACTGTCATGTATAATGAACCTGACATAAGAAGACTTTCTGTAAGGGAGGAGTAATTCAAGTTCTGCAAGATGCCTCAAAGGAACACTTGAGGTACATTTACCCTCAAATGTACCTAACCTGTTGTTCCATTCATCTTAAAACTAGGTTTTTAGCCATTTTTTATGATACCAATTTACCATCAAATTCATTAACATTCATTAGAAGTGTTAGGTTTCTACTGTTTATGGTATTCATACTGCATGTATGGCATTTATATGACATCTCTGCTATGACCCCGATGTTTTATATAGAATTAAAGCTGGCAGATTAACATGCACATGAGGTGCAACAAGAAAAATTCTTACAACTTTGGTGAAAGTCAACTTTCTCCAAGATGGATATCCTACAATTCCATGTAAAAACTTGGAATGATATTACAAGGTTAAGTCAACTTGAGGCAGCTTGACACATCCTTACCAGTGCAGCAAAAAGTAGGCAACAGGGATAGGCTTGTTGAATGTCATGAAATTTAACCTTGATAGGACAACAAGTCTACTTTTAAGTCTCCTTTTCACTTGTAAAAGTTGCTGGATTTGTCTGAAAAATCAAAGTAAGGATATAAACACACAATGAGATGAAGAATGGTATTGAAAGGAATTACGCAGTCACTTCAAATTTACTTTAAGACACTGAGTTTTTACTTTTCTAAAGCATGATTTTTGTAAAATATGCACTGAATTTAAGAATTGATCAAAGGATGGCAACAAAAAGTAATATGATTAAGATGAGCCAGCCATAAAAAAGGACAGTGGGGTGATCTAGTTCAATTTGGATGCCATTTTTTTCAAGCCTATAATTCAAGAAACTGCAGTGTCAGCACATTGCATGAAATATGGTACTGATTTGTGAGTAAGTTAGACAGAGTTTTACCGTCCAGCTTCCAACCTATTGGTTCAAGTCGAGCCAGCCACGGCCCCTTTTCCAGTTGTGGCTCACTGGCTTGTTTTCCCTACTCCATTGCTCATGCAGAGCATCAGGCACAATGGCAGTAGGTTCCTTTTTTAGAGCCTTTGGTATGACTTGACCTGGGAAGTCAACCTGGGCCTTCCGCGTGAGTGGCAGATGCTCTTACCATTAATTAGACCAGACTTGTAAGAGGTGTAAAACTGCACACAGGGGTGAGAGGTATAAAACTGCACACATGGCAGCATGCTTTGGTTTATTTGTGTTTCTTAACAAGAAACATAGATGAAGGTTGAAAGTACAAGTGTTAAGATTTTAATGCTCTGTGAAATAATAAAATACCAACTTGACACAAAAAGTGTAATCATTAAACTTGTGATTGGGTTCAAAGTTCACAAAAGTAAAACAAAATTTACAACCTTCACCAAGAGATACCAACAGCAAAACCTCATTTTATGAAGATAAAGTTCATGTAGAAGATCAGCACTTCTGACTGGTACCTTTTTGAATTGGTGTATGCAAAGAAAGGTTCACAATAGTACCTCAAAGTTCTGTAAGTCCCATCAGGTTGCACAAGAGTTTTTTCTAAAGGGGGGGGGGGGGAGGCTGGGACTGGATACTCAGTCTCCTTTTCAGGAGGTTACAAGGAGGCAATTTTTACTACTATCCAAGATAAAAGTTTGAGTATAACACTCATCAGATGAGATGTTTTCTTCTCTTGAGAAGTCATAAAATGGATGATGAGTGCAATTTTAAGCAGAAAGAGCAGACAACCAAATGAAAGTTTCCTTTTCAATGTTGAAAGTCCTAAGCATCAAATAAATAGTCTCAAACTGGATGGGGTATCTGAGGAAAGTGATACATCATTAAAGGCAGAAAGAAGGATGAAAAGTGAAGCTGGAAAGTTCAAAGTCTAGCTGTAAGCTTGATTCTTGGTCAACCAATCACCATTAAGCCAATTTTCATTATTCATTAAAATGCCAAAGTTTTTTGCAAATAAAATCTTAATTGCGAGCATTTCATGTGGAGAAAAAAGTCATATATAAAACTTACATTAGTTTACCTGGATTTTCAGCTCAATTCCATTTTCCTCCTTAGATGGTGCCACCTGGTTTTTCTTTATAGATGCACTTGAAGATGACTGAGATGGTTTTTCAGAGGCAGGCATCTCACCTGGATTTGCCAAAGCTTTATCTCTGTCTCTCTTCCTCTGCTGTCTAGTGTGCCACCTCTGGTTTATGTCTTCACACAAATCCTTTACACAAAAACCAAGATAAACAATACTGAAAAAATAGTACTAGTGTGTAGAGTTCCTTAAGGTCAAACAGAGATAAAAGTCCCAGCTTCAAACAAAAGATATTGTGGAGAAATGTTATAATCAATGGGGGCAGTTACAGAATGTGAGAAGAATACATCACCCCCTATTCCCACCCTGATACCTCTGAATTTCTGCCTTCAAGTGTCTCCCACTTAGTTAGTATACTAATCACACAAAGAGTTCAAGTCAAAGGAAAAGCTTTCAGGAAGTGAAAAAAATGAGGTACATTGGACATGTAGTATCTCTCTGACAGATATGGTAGAAGTTTGAAGCTGTGTTTCAGCATTAAGTGCTAATTAAATGCTTTGAAAAAGGAAACGATGGAAGTATTCTAATTGCAATACTGCAACAATGACTACATTTTTCTTCAAATAATGCACCTGTTACTAGCTGAATACACAGGATGCACCAGTTTAGCTATGTAATTTGAAATCAATTCCTGCTATTGTTTTATTTCCGTGAAGGTGATATAAAATTGCAGTATACAAAAATGAAATGTGGAATTGTATTCACTTACTAGGTATTGCCTTGTCAATCTATTCAATTTCTCACTGGCCTTGTTATTCTGCAAATGAAAAATACAGTGAGATGCATGTATAACATACTACAACAGTGTAATACAGCTGGCACACATTCACACATTCACTGAAGATAATGAAGGCAAATGAAGTGTTCCCAGGGTTCTTGCACCACCTTAAGAAAGCTTATTTCATAACTTTTCCATGGTTAATTCATGGCTTTAATATGACTATTTCATGACCAAATTATATCTGAAATTAGGCATAAGCTACCTCTATGCACTCTGATCACTGTTTGTTTACACAATTCATAATGCTTTAGTGCCAGCACAACCAGCTTACATGTGTCCAAAGAGATACGTCTATTGTCCTGGTCTGCTGAATAAACAGTCTCTGCCTAGTTCATGAATGAGGTTTTCAGTGGGACGCTTTGTTTACATAGTGCTGGACATGGCAGCTACTATTGACAGAAAGCTGATAATAGGAAGTCGGGTTGACCTTGCTGTAAATCACATTTTCAACAAAAAGTGGGGTGGTGGGCATAAATTGTAAAGAGGCAACCTTATGCCTAATGGAGGTTTGATAAAACTTTAACAAAGTGACAATAAGGACAAACTAGAAAGCTAAAAGGCTATAGTGATTCTTTGCTATATTAACATGAATCGCCCACATGAAAAGCATGAGATCCCACACAGTTATCCTACTTGAGATATCATGTAAGCAAGGTCAAAACCTTTTGAAATCTTGTTACCCAAATGAATCTTCACCTCCACGTAAAACAATAGGGATCACCTACCCTACTACACATGGCCATCGAAATTTGAGCAATTCACAAGATAAGTATGAGATCACTCACAGTTGTCCTCCTTTAAATATCATGTTTACAAAGTTTTGACCTTTTGTGACCCCAAATAACCTTTTACCTCAACAAACAAGAGAATACTCCCAAACAGATATGATGCTGCAGGTAACAAATTGTATTTTATTGGGTCTAATAACTTGATAAAGAGATAAACATGTTTATTTTTTATCAAAAATAGAGCACTTATGAAGTCTGAACAGTCCCCTGCTTTGTGTGCACAGAAGCCTTCTCCAGTATTTTGAAACTATGGCCCCAAATGACCTTCATACAGTCTTTGTTTGAACTCTCATGTTCCAGTCCCCCTGTGGTCTCGGGGTAGCAGAATATGCCCACAGTATTCCCCACCTGTTGCAAGAGGTGATTAAACTGGAGGACTTGAACAGTATTTGTAGAGTATGACACAATATAACACATTCGTGTTGGTGTGTCGTTGTCCAGACACAGATACTGCAGGCACTTCCATTAAACAGTAGAAAATAAGTTTCATGAAAATCTTTTTATAGACCTACTTGTGGCAAAATCAGCATATCCATGCCAAATATCCCTCACAGTTACCCCTCTTGAGATGTAACTTGTTTAAAAGGTTTTGATGTTTTGACCTCTGGTGATCCTAAATGACCTTTGACCTCCACCAAAATAATGGGGATCATCTACTCAATACGGGCAATCCACATGGTAAGTATAAGATCTCTCATAGTTACCCTTCTTGAGCTAAAGTGTTTACAAGGTTTTAATGTTGTGACCTCTGGTGACCCCAAATGACCTTTGACCTCCACCAAAAACAATGGGCATCATCTACTTAATTTAGGCAATCTACATGCTATGTATGCGATCCCTCACGGTTACCCTTCTTGATATACAGTGTTTACGGGGTTTTGACCTTTTCACCTCCGGTGACCCCATATGACCTTTGACATCCACCAAAATCGATAGGGATCATCTACTCAATATAAGCAATCTGCATGGTAAGCATGAGATCACTCCCATTTTTCCTTCAGGAGATATCGTGTTTACAAGCAATTTCCAAGGTATTTACCATTTGACCTCTGGTGACCCCAAATGACCTTTGAACTCCACCAAAAACAATAGGGATCATCTACTCATTGTGGGCAATCTACATGCCAAGTATGAGATCTCTCGGAGATATGGTGTTTACAAGCGGGAGTCGCACACACACACACACACATACATCCACATCACATCACCATGGCATAGATTCCTTGCCTGCCTTCGGCAAGGAACAATAAATGAGTACTTCATTTCCTTGTAAAGAATTGAAACAAAATTCAGGGCTTTCATTAGTGTATTTGTGTATTCTGCACATTTGGAAGTTCGAATAAAAAAGTGAGATAAGGAATCAAATACACATCAGAGTTTGAAAGCAAAAAGCCATCCTTATTACTTGTATGTGTCACTTTTTGCAATGTACTGTATGTCAAATACAGATTGCTTGAACCCCACTGCGTAATTCTGTACACAGTCCTTAATGTACTCAGTCCTTAATAGTTTCACTCTACTCCAAGCCAATCTATTCTAACATCACATATATCAGTCTCTGTACTGTATTGTCTATTCCAACTCCAAACATATTTACTGTATCACTTCTATGTCACACATACTGTTGTATTGACAGCGTGCATGAACAGCACGTAACCATGCCGAATCAAACAGCATGTGAATATCACATTTCTCGTATTACCCACACCTACAGTTTTTTAGTCCAAATGTAATAACTGTGTACTACAGTAATTGGCCTTTGACTGGATCTGCATATCTTGTTGGAGGTGTTTGTAACACAGCATGAGACTTCTCCACTTTGCTTGCTGTTAGGCAATTTAAAACCTATTTTGACAATGAATATTTTTCGCTAACATTGATAAAACAGTTGTGACACTGCAACATTGTGGTACTGAAAGGCAAGAGCTCAAACATTCTCATACTGCAAGACTTCTGGGTTCTGAAAATGCTTATTGCACAGGCATGTATCCTGACATTTCTAAAAAGGGGGGGGGGGGCTGACTTACAAGAAAACAGGGAACTGCGGGAGTTACACTGCTATAATTATATTTTATTGTTGATCTGGTAAAAAAGGGAAGGCTGAGGCCGTAAAAGCCGCCCTTTGGATCCCTGCCTGTTGCATAATCAGGAGACACGGGTACAGTAATAATGGCGTTAAGTATGTTGTATACAGACGCACCCTATGGCATGCATTTGACACTGTAACTGTAAGGTCTATATACAGTCTTAAGATGCAGCTGATAGGCTGAGGTACGTTGTCTACTGTGCCTGAAATATAGGGGCTGTGTGCACTGCTTAACAAGAAATCTCCCAACTGGCTAACAATAACCGTAATCCCTAACCTAATCCCTGACCCGAACAAAGAATACAATCCATACAATATAATGGCAACAGCCAATCAAGAAACATCTTGTTCAACAGTGGGCATCTACCCAAAATATGTGTGTTAATAAGTAAACAATTACGTAAATACAATTTGAAAATTTCTATTGGGCGTTAAATAGGCTTTGAAAGTTATTACTAGCAGTCAAATACCCTTTGCATATTATGACTGACAGGCAACTCTTATGTGAAAGAAGAATTAATGAAAGCCCTCTAAATTGAATGACTTTTCCATGACTTCTGTCAATTTTACAATATGCCATGGCTTTTCCAGGCCTGGAAATCGACTGCACGGTCAAGTGCAGATCATCAGACTGAGATCAGGAGGTTGGGAGTTTGAGTCCTGGCCGGGTCATACTAAAGACATTAAAAACAGAACCTACTGCCATTGCACTTGGGAAAACCCACAAGGGAAATTCAGTGCCTCATTTCAAAATAATGATAGTCTAAACTCTTCCCACTGCAGACATTTTTTATGCCCAAATTTACAAACAAGTTTGAATGTTTATAGTAGCTTCAAAGAACCTACAAAGGCTTTAAATATGCTGGAAGTTAGGTATAGTAAAAGTAAGGACATAATAGCTCCAGAAAGATTTCAAAGCCATCACCCATTACTTTGGCCATTACTTTAAATAATGAATTTACTAGAAGAGCACAAAGTGAGACTTCTCTCAACAATTTCAAAATATGGGCACTAATTTTTGTTAGTTAAACCTGACAGGACCTTGCTTGCATTTTGAGAATATTTAAACCTTTTATATTTTGCAATGACAATATCACTACATGAAGCCATGTTGATGCTAGACTCCATAAAAGTTGATATGAGAGCTAATAACTTAGTAAATAAAAAATAACATTGAAATGTCACTTAATGCAAACTCACCCTATACAGCCCTGTTATGATGAAAATGACATTTCCAATCAGAACAAAACCCCCAAGGACTCCCATACATACATAGTCAAATATGTCTGATGTATTTCTTCTCTGGAAGACCACTGCAACAGCATTTTGCACTACCATTAGACACTGGAAAATGAGACTCCATAGGACATATTTATCCTGGTAAAAAATAAAAAATGCAGACAAAGTATCAACTCAAACATCGATAGGATGGTTGAAAATCTTGAACAAGCTTTCAAACTAAGAGCTAAGTAATATGAAAAATTTTCTTTGCTGATGAAAACTTTACTCTCATACCAGTGACATTTGAAATTTTGCAAGACAGTCCGCAGTGGGGCTAAAAAGATGTAGGTAATGTCTGTAGTCCTCAATTTATTAGTTCCACAACTTAATTTTCCCCCATCTCATTGGATCCCCATGCCACCAGTAACAACAGTCCACAGTGGGGTAAACCATAGAAGATGTCCATAATGTCTTTAGTCCTGTCTCACTGGCCCCCCATCTCATTGGCTCCCTCATATCATTAGTCCCCCATATCAGGTTTTCAAGTGATTGTGTTCCCTAATTCTAACCATATCCCCTAACTCTAACCCTAACCCATAACACTGACCTGCAACCCTAACCACTTACCTTAATCCCAATGAGAGGAGGGACCAAAGGGACAGGGTACCAACAGGATGGAATAATGAAAAGGGGGATAAACCAAAGGGACAGGGGACCAATGGGATGGAATTATGAAAAGGAAGATTAATGAGACAGGGAGCTAATGATCAGAATAAAGCTCACTGGGGGCCAATGAGAAGCAAGACCAATGAGATGGAGGACTACAGAGTGGACCCAAGACAATATAATTATGTAGTAAAATTTAATAAAAAATAATAATAAAATAAGAAATCTGCCATGATCCTACCCTCCCTCCTCCTTTCTCCATCATTTCTGGAATAAGCTAGACTTGCCCCAAGTCTCTCCAGGTGTTCCCTCCCAGATGTAAGGATTCTCCTCTGTAACTATTCCTTCTCTACATGTCACCCCTTTGACCTCTCCCAATGTACCTCTGCAGAAAAACCAACTTCTCACATTCTCCACTTTCCACGTGGACTCGTTATAACGCCAATAAACACTGTGCTAACCAACCCACATCAACCAACACACCTCGACCAGTAATGCCGGCTAACAAGTTCTTACACTCACTGCTTTGAACGTTTGGGCACTGAACCATTGTAACGATCGTGCGTGGCAGATACCTGTTTATTTGCTGTACACATATCACCCAGCAAAGAGCCGGCTTGCTCGAGAGACTTGTAGCTTTTACAACCGGGGACGTAGAATTTTAGGCAGTCCGGCTTTTAATCACTAATCTCTGTAGCCAATGAAAAGCTTACTATATGTAAACAGACAGAACGACGCACTGTTCATCACACAATAATTTTAATGAATATCCAGCAAAAGTCGCACAATGCCGAAGCCCATTGGATGATACAGTAAACTATCTTGAAAAATGTTCATCTGATTTCTAAGATGAATAAAACAATAGGGAAGTTAAAAATGATGACGTAAACAGTTGCAAAAGATACAAGTCTCTCATGACAGGCAGCAAGCTCAGCAAGCTTGAGTGTGTGAACTGTGTACAGTCTTCGAGAACAGTTGTACATAGGTGTCACAGCACTTGCTCGTGGAAGTTGCAGCAACGGGCAGTGAGAAGTAATTTGAATAGTTGCATTGTAGCACAATGCGAATGGAATCACCGTGAAGAATAGGAACAGAAATAAAATGAAAGGTGGATGGAAGGATTACGTGAGAGACTTGGGGCAAGTCTAGGAATAAGCTAGCATAAAAAAAAGGAAGTTTTGGCCTAAACATAAGAAAGATATCTTTCACAAGAATGGAAAATTAAGTGACTTATTGATTTACTACTACAGAAGCAGACTATGTATTTCACCTAACAGGAGGTCTGTATTCTTTGGTTTGTTCATCAATACCTAACAACATCAGCAACTCCACTAGCTGTTGGAAGCCAACTTCTTCCTATCAAACACTAACTAAATCCTTTTAATTGATGACACTTTGACATGGCTGATCGGGAAATTGTGTGCCAAGCTCCTTGCAGTGCAGTGAACAAAAGTCCTGCTCACATATTCCAATTGATATTGGGGAAATAAAATTTGAACCAATCTGTCAACCAACAAGCAAATCAATTAGCATACTCCAAAGGAGGCATTGGAACCAAGCCAAGTTCCCCAGGATTTCAATCCAGGGAAGGGCAGCCTAACTTCCTTAACAAAGTTGTATGACATATCAGTAGATTTAACCAGAATGCTCAGAGCAATTTAGAGCCCTGCAACATATCAAACCAGAATGACAAATGCACTGAGATTACGATGATAGAAATATGTTCTATTCAAAATAATGCCATTACCTCTCATATCTTTTCAGTGAAATGATAAATAAGCATGCTTAAAAAATAATTTTCCTGTTGTTCCAGATGACTTTTGACCTCCTTTAACAACAATACAGACTGTCTTCCCAGCATGACATGTCCACATACCAAGTAAGATATCTACCCAAGTACCTCAAGTTGAAATAGCATGTGAAAAAGGTTTTAAGGCTTTGGCCACTGGGTTCTCGAATGACCTTGATCTTCACCAAAAGCAAGAGAACCACCATAACACATACCATACCAACAATGTAATCCATCCAAGTTTCCTATCTTGAGATAGGTTTTCAGACTGAACCTTTGTGACCCCAGATGACATTTCACTTCCACCAAAAACAATAGAGACCATCTTCTGACCATTAGACATCCACATACCAAATATGAAGTATTTCCAACTTTTCTAATTTGAGATATATGCTAATAAGGATTTCAGATTTTGAATCCCGGTGACCTCAGATAATCTTTGACCTTCACCAATGCGGAAAAGATCATCTTCTGGCTATAATGCACCCACACACTAAATATGAAATCCATCCAAATTTCCTATCTTGAGATACTGGGTTAAAGAGGTTTTCAGCATTTGACCCCTGGTGACCTCTGGTGACTTTTAACCACCAAAAACAGAAGGGACCATCTTCTGACCTTTACACATCCAAATACCAAATATGAAATCAACCCAAGTTTCCTACTTTGAGATATCGCATTAACAAGTTATTCAGACTTTGACCCGTGGCGTCCCATGACCTTAACCACCACCAAAAACAATATGATTCTTCCTTTCAATATGGGGCATCTATGCACTAAGTTTGAAAACTGTCAGGTATTCACATGTGTCACAAATACATCCATACACACGCACAAACAGGCATAAACACACATGCATATGCCATCATGACTGCATAGGTTTCTCTTTCTTGGAAACCAAAAACCTAGGCACTTTCTTTTTGGTAGAAGTCTTAATAATTCTTGCCACACAAATATCCATTCATTTTTTTGTTGTACCACGAACTTCAGGTTGGCCTTCCAACCCCAAGTCCCTAGCCAAAGTTTCAAGAGTGTCAAGGAACTTGCACAGCAATCTCACATGGCAACTGGTGATTAATTGACATGTCAGCTGGCTACAAAGAATATTGTCATCAGTGCATTTCACATGGCTGAAAATACCATCTTGCAGACAAGTCCTTTGGGAAATTCTAAAACCAACTGATCCCAAGTAGCCCAAAGTATGACCCAAATAATAGCCATCTGCATGGAATCCCCTTCTTTCTACCATTAATGACTGGAAAAATGTATGCTTTGGCTGGAAAAACAGTTATTCCCTTACTGTTTTTTATCTTACAATATCTTCCAGCTGCACTTGAGGATTGATCCCATAGAAAGAAACCCACCAAAATGCTCAATTTGCTGGGTATGTCTTGAACATAGTCACAAAAGAACTATCGTCCTCACGTAATTATCAATGGAACCTACCAAGAGTGTTAGGTATGAGATGGTTGGCAAGCTGGAAGAAACAACAAATTTGAAAGCCACAGCTGTCAGCAATAGGGTAACAGTCACACTGAGTCGATCTGCAGGGGCATCTGCTTGCACAGAAAATGATGTGAAACTCAATCCAAGGATTAGAAACTGAGGAAAATAAAAAATTGATAAAATTTAGCCATTGGTTTTCATACATCTTCCACAAAGACCACAAAGAATCAACAAGGCATAAAAAGCAGTTGCAACTATTTCTACTTTATTGAGATTTCAACAAATCCTAGATGTGTCCCAGAGAGGAAGTTAAGTGTTAAAAAAACAAAATGGTGTATAATATAGTAATTTAAGTAAATTTTACTCCAAAGAGAAAAATATATGTCCTTACAGTTTTACATTATATACTGTATGATAGTGTCGATGGGCTTTACTGTAGGAACTACATTCAATACCATCATGTAATTTGAGATCATAAATTTCTTGACATTTCCATGAAACACAAAGTTTCCTTTTGCTATTAAAAGACTAACTTCGAGACTAGAAGAGGCTTCACGATTGTAGTAATTTGCAAATAGCCTGCCCTGATTTCAATGCAAAATGGCAGTCTATGATGATATACAATACTTGCCAAATCAAGAATTTCTCAGTTCAAATAAGATTTTCAGCATCTAAGGGACATTATTCAACAAACTGTAAAACACACAACATCCTTCCAGGAAGTACATTAATGACACTTTCCTCAAGCTGACTAAGAAATGTTGACTATTCACTTAATTAAATAATAAATGACACATTGTGACAGGAAGTACTGCACTGGCAATCTATCACAAATCTGCAAAACAGTCCCCTTCTACCTCCATTGCTTGAGCTACACTCCCCCACCTTTCTGCTCAATGTGTTGTAAGGGTTCCATCTTTACCCCTTTTTCCTTCCAAATTATGAGTATAAAAGATCCTAGTGATTTTTTTTCAACTTGTTTGGTAGATAGGGCATTTTGCCAAAGAAAACATTATAAGCAAGCAAGCTTAAAATCCTAATATTGCCAATAAACTCAGGCAATCTATAGTTGGCCTGGTGCATGAAATTTAGAGAGTGTGGATGTTTTGAAGGCTCCTGGCAAATTCTGTTACAACTTCCTAAAATATCTGAGTAAGTAAAGTCTGGGCATACTTCTTGCATTTTCCTGGCTTCATCCTGAAAAAGATATGGAGATTGCAAAATGAGAACCAAATTTTTTATATTTATCCTGAAGGTGTCACAAAAAGTAAGATGTGAACTTTAGGTTGTACAGTAAATAGACCTGCAAGAACTGCAAACATCAGTTATAGCCAAGAAAACCTGACACCAAATGTAGTAGTTTCTGTTGATAATGATGAGCAAAGATTGGTTTTAAGATATCAGTGGAAAAGCTAACACTACACACCATCTTTGCCTGCATTTACTGTGTTTAAGGTTTAGTTTGTTTTTCTACTTTTCCAATCTTTTCAATATTCACAAGAAAATGAAAGTTCCATATACCTTAAACAGTATACTGTAACTAAAAATTTTAATAGGAGGAGGATAGTTCCCAGCTCCATTAACTTGAAGGAGCACTATGATGAAGTTTTAACATCCAATATTTTGTACTTAAAAAAGTTACAACTTTCAGTTGTTTTGTACCCTGGCCAGTAGCCATTACACACATAATTTGGAAAAGTGCCAGCCACATGGTCACAATAATTTAAAAACTGAATTGAATCTTTAATTTCTCATGTATAAAACAATGAGATTTATGTATGTACTGTAGTATATGGGGATTGTATAAAATCTAATATCATTAGTATGTGAAGGAAATTTTACAGGTATGGAAAAATTTGGTGAATCTCATAAACCAATTAACTACTTGAATCTTATGTCTTACATGGGTGATGCAATGGTCCCTTTAATAATGAAAACAGTAGAAAAGCATTACAACTGTATTGCTTCTTACTTCTCTAGAAGTTCTAATAAAATCTACACTATTTTTGGGAGCATATGTTTCTAAGGTGGGCCATTACTCTTCATTAACATTTCATTTTCTTGTAAACATCTGAAATCAGCAGTTATACAAGTACTTACAATTACCAGAGCTACATTGTACATGTAGTAGGCTGGTTTCCTCTGTACATGAGTTGTAATATGGTAAATTGGATACTGTCTATGGGACCCAGTCTTGGCCCTATCTTCTTCCACAGAATGCGCTATAACATGTTTGTGTAAACTCCATTCATGGTGTCCTGTAATAAAGTTATTATAAAATTCCCTGAGTACATACTTCAGTTAAATTTACAGTTCCTATTAAAGGGGAAATTCAGTCCAACTTGAATTAGTGTACTACTGTACTGTAGACTGTCCTGTTTCATGATTGGCTCTTCAGAGTCATGTGACAATATTTTTCTTCTCAAATGCAAAATTTCAAACTGCTTGGCTTACCTTGACTATGCAATATTGAAGTACTAAAATATTATGAAATATACTCTAAAGATAAATACAATACTGTAAAAAGAAAATTGTGAAATTTAGCTGTTGCTCCAGCTAAGTGTAAGTTTAAGGGGACTGATCTTGCCCTTTAGAAGTACCTCTATACAGTAGGTACCTGAAAATATCCACTAACATCAAAACTGAAATTTGCATAGGATAATTTACCATTGGTTGTATGGAAAAGGAGAAAACATAAGTGCAACACTTACAAATTGCTTTCTCCTAACGTTACATGAAATTTATAAACTGGATGAGCTGTTGATGAAAATATACACGAATCTACTAAATACTGTACCTGTAACATTTACACCAAAAACTGTGAACTGTTAATATTAGTAAATGAGCTGTAAATACTAAATACATGCAATATTTTGCATGCAATTCTAGAGGTATCTAGAAACATGAGCTAAGATCTGGAAACATATAATGTAGAAACATGTACTGTAAGACCTGGAAAACCCAGACCTGGGAATATAATGACCTGTTAAGGGCAATTCCAGATCAGTGAGAAGATTTATCCCAAAAATACACGCGCACATACACACATACATACACACGCACGCCATCATATCAATATTTTCTGATTTGATTATCAAGAGGGTAAAAAAGTGAATACAACCTATTGTACCTCTATTACCTTGGTATGTACTTAATACTTAATGTAGCTCATCTGGTTTCAGTTTAAGGTGCTGAAGACTTAGGGCATCTCCACACAATTCCTTCCTCCACTCCCATATAGAACCCTCCCGCCAGAAAGAAAAAATCATACAACGCTCTCTCTACTTTTGCTCCACAGTGTGCGCTCATTTCTTAGCTTAGCACCCCACACACTACTGTTGACAGAATTGATTTTAACAAGTACTATTGTTACTCTCAAATCCTTGCTTTATATGCTGGCACACATTTACATATGCTGGCATATATTTACATATGCTGGCAATTTACATAATGTTCTCCATCACTACCACTGTACATTACACAGACTAAGTAAAAAGAAAAAGAAGGTTGTGGCTGTACAGGATTATATCCAGTGTACAGTACATGAAGTAGTGTAATACTGTATATTATGAATGAAGTGCAATATTTAGCAATAGACACTGCACTTGACTTTCATTGTAATTTGGAAGGGTTTTGGTAAAGTAGTCTGCCATTCAAAGGCATGCTGGTACTGTAAGTCAAAAATGGTTCTACAGATGTCTGATATTCATGCTTGAAAGACTTGAAATGCGTTACCAACTCCAGACTAAGTGAACAATTCTATGATTTGTGTCAAAGTGAAATATTTGACTAAATTACACCTGGAGACTGGGTATTACATCCCCTTCTGTTGGTCCCTTGTAATACTAGCTTGGGTTTGGTGATATGAGGTCAAGTTTCAGACCAGACAGCCAACCAATGTGTACATGCATTGCACAGAGGGGGGAACACAAAGATATAGGGCTTACTAGATTTGATCAGTTTTTCTTTTTTTTTTTAAAGTGTGTAATTCATTTTTAATAATTGATTCATCACAGGTTATAAAAAACATGGTGAAAAAAGCAGAATAACCATTTACGGTGCACTGTGGGTAAAGTTTTTGAGCATATACAGTAGGATATTCAGCTGGGGTAGGGGGAGGGGATAATAAAAGAAACCTTCCTTTTGCACCTACCTTCTCCTATCCCAGTTTCCAAGTTAAGTCATTTAGAAGTAAGGTCAACCAAGAAATAAATAATAACATCTCCTGAAACTTAACTTGTCACCCAGAGATAAGCTTAAACCCTTAAAACTTTCCAGGAGCTTCGCCCCCCCTAGGCTCCCACCTGGGCTTCACATTCGATTTTGATCTTCCTTAATTTTGACATCCTGGCACAACCACACACTGATGATATTCATTTTTGACGATACTAATTATTGAATATGAAACTGAAGAAGAGATAACTTTTAATGAACAGGCAATGAGGAAATTAATGTTAAGGAAAGACTTCTGAACCAAATTTAAGCCACTTTTCAGCACAAGTAAAATGCTAGGAGGATTTGAAAGCTGATTGCTGTCCTTATTAAAGAGACCTTCTGACAAAGAATCATGTCTTACCTGTAAATGTGTCAATCCGGATGCTGTCTTTAATGCTCATATCCTTAACAAACTCCACAACATCCAATGGCCAATCAGACATCAGTTTGATGGTTAATTTCTAGGAAGGAAGTTAAGATAACAAGCTGAAATTTAGCTGCACTAAGAACTAATTACTAGAGGTTGAACAAATGCCTGATTTTGTGGACCAAAAAAACTCACCGCCATTTGGATAAAATGCAAAAAAGCACGATTGTAAGTCTGTAATTGCCAAAAATTGCAGTCACAAAAATGTCAACATCTTGCTGCTGAACCGATAATTTGCTTACAGTAAGTAAGTGCTACAGTTGTTTATTCATAGTTGCAGCAGCTCCGCTACAAAGGTCCGTTCAGATTTATCTTTTGAATGTTTTCACACGCAGTTAAGAAAATTAGGCTCACAACTCATAGAAAAGTTTGAAGTTTGTAGTTGGGGTCCATAAGACACAGTGTCTTTATTACATAGGTAATATTAGCACAGTATAATATATGAGGAAAAATGAAATCCACATTGATGTCATTTTGTGATATACAGTGTATTTGTTGTATTAGGATGTTTCTTCATGGTCACTTTGTGCTTAGAGGTTTAATAAAGAAAAAAAATAACAATTTGCAATAAATACAGTGTATTCATAATTTGACACATATGTCACATTTTATGCCCCAACATCGTGGAATGACACACATTCACCAAGAGCGAGCTCCCTGTATTCACATATATGAATGTACATACAGAGGAACTATCAGTGCATTGTTAAACTTATTTGCAGTCTCACATTAATCCAGGTTAGCCATACACACTGCATGCTGGCATTTGTGTTAACTTGTACATATGTGTAAATCATTGGAACAATGTAATTTTAGGAATTATATACAGTGTAAAAGTTGGCTGAAAATCATTACAAGAATAAGGGAAACGGTTATCTTTCAAAATTTACAAAGCACTGATAATGATGAGGCATAGTGGAATCTAAGGATTGATATTGTTCTTGAGAGGAATAAGTAAAAAAATGGACGCTTTTGGTTTATTTAAAAAAAATGCAATTTAAGAAAAAAAAAAAGCAACTGCACCGCAGAAAATGCGATGACATATTTATTTGTCTGATCCCTAAGAAAAACGTTTTCACAATTTTATGACTGTTATGGTGGTATGATTGAAGAATCATTCAAGTGTGTCCTCAAGAAATACAGTAAATTTTAAAAAAAAAAGTGATTTTAGATGTTGCAAAATGAATCTTATATCAAATTCCCATCTTCATAGCTTATGCCACTGTTAAGATACAGTAGTACTGTAAACATTGGAGTTTTAAAGTCTATTGCAAAATAATTTGTAACATTCTTTTGGCACAACTAACACTTTTTATTAATCAAAGCCTACAGCTTCAATTATTGGATTTGCTCAGGTTGTTAAATGAACTCATGCCTTCTTTCTTGGCTGGGCGTATGAATATCTTCAGTGTGATGCCTCTCTATTTACACACGAACAATACTAACGTTATACAGCATTTTGTCTGCTACGCAGTTATTTTGATTTTTTCATTAAGTTGAAATTTTGACTACTTCCCCGATTTCACCGACTTGACGGTGTTCCAATAGAATAATCAGCTTATTTGAAGCAAGTATGAAGTCTTCTTTTGAAGGACGATAAGTCGTTACGCAGTTCTATTGACTTTCTTTATATACTTTTTACGAAGTTCTATTGACTTTCTTTATATACTTGATTTGATCACTCATAAAATAGTCCCAGACTTGAATGCTGCTACGCTAGTGCTTACTCCATGACCACACAATCGAAAATCCCTGCTTGTTTAACACACTTGTCAACTGCTACAAATCCGTTGGCACATCTCAGCAATCGGAGCATGTGCAGATGCCCGAATCTGAGGTATAAACATTTTACAGCCATCTGTTGCCTCCGTGAAAGGTACGTTCCTGATGCAGCGATTAAAGTTGTGTTGGTGGCAGAACATTTTTCTCTGAGATGGTGAGCATGGTAGGCCATTTGCTCATTTTTTTACAGCACTTATAATGTTTATTCAATCGAGGCTTGGAATCCAGTGGCGCAATATTGGGCTTTTTCATTTCATTTCATACCATTTTAAGTGGCTTAGATCTTAAAAAGTTGGTTAAAAAATTCACCAACAATGGTCATGTATGTCAAATACCTGAAATTGGTTAAAGTTTTCCCCAAAGTATGTTGTTTATTTGGTTACCCCACAGGCTGGTTACCTAATTAAGTGGTTAAAAACCTCTTGAATAACCCACTAATCAACAATCATGGGGTGAACTTTAACCAATACCAGGTATTTGCCATACGTGACCAGTGGTGGTGGTAAGTTCTTTCAACCAATTTTTTTAGAGTGTACGTGAAGACGATACAGTTTTTCTTCAAGACTCCTTTTCGAAAATGGACAAGTTTGTTAACTTTTGACAGTATTCATGTTGCAATTATGTCTCACACTGAGAGGGTTTTGCGGGAGCTAGATAAAACTTAACACACGTAGACAGCCAGAGCACGACTGAGTGCACATGTATACCCAAGCTGCAATTAGCATTTTGACTCACATTGTGTGATACCACAGCATAGTTATCTGCATAGGTCCTTCCATACACATGGCTGATAAACGGTTCTTAGTTACAGGTGTATGCATACAGCGCGACAAAGCGAGACCAGGGACGGCAAGTGAAAGTCTGCCCATAGTTCGAAGGAATTGGCCACTCACCTTTCGTCTTCTCAGCAGATAAAATGTAAATGTGCATGCTCACAACATGTTGAACGGGGCATATTGCAATCTGCCCATCTTACGCAATGTACAGTATGGTACTGTAGCCTAGAACAGTAATCTGCTACTAATAGCAGTTCCCTGGTTTAATGGGCAAAGACTGCTCTATGACAAATAGTAGAGCCGCCACTGAAAGGCACACACCAAAGATTTGCTGAAGATCATATGTTCACCTTAATATTCACTTTAATAAAACTTTTCTTTTTGAACCTGTTTCCATAGCTATAGTACAGTGACATATCCTGTAAAGTTATTTCAAGTTCCAATCAGCTTCTGATTTTTTTTCATTCATGATATTAAACTTTACTTTAGAGCTACTGTACAGTATTTTTTTTTATCTAATTCATCAATGCCATTATGGTTGCTCATAATTCTTAAGAGTGGTGTTTGCCTGCAAGTTCATGGCTTTACGAGGCAAATATTGCATTTACAGTAACACTGGGTAACAGTTGCCATAGAATATGCATACATGCCAATGCTGATTCATTTCAAATCAGGGCTGCGAGGGGATGAATGATTAACAGATGATTAATCGTGGATCAAATAACCGATTAGTGAAAGGCCACTTTGGATTAATTGGATGCCACAAATCATACGCGATTGATCGCTGCTCTGCCTCAATTTTTTCTTTAAGGGTCATTCCACGAGGTTGGGGCACAAAGTGTGACTTTTGTGTCAAATTATGAATACAATGTACTTGGTGCAAACCATTGTTTTTTTCTTAATTATCCATCTAAACATAAATTAACAATGGAGAATGTCTTACTACAACAAATAGATATTACACAATGACATCAATGTTGATTTCATTTTTTCCTCATATGTTATACTGTGCTAATATTACCTATGTAACGAAGACACCACATGTGTCCTATGGACCCCAACTACAAACAGGTTGGCCTGCACTAGTCATAATCTACCTTGGCAATGTGATCAGAATTAGAAAATTCTTAAACTATTACTTCTGTGTATATTCCCCCCCCAAAACAACAGAATTAGGACACCAAATGATTTTTTTTGTGGAAAAATAAGTAGTACCCATGTAACAGAACTGTACCCATGTAACATGTGGACACCATGAACATACTTGCCTCTTACACAATTTGTGTGCTTCAAATTATTACTAAATATCCATTGATATGACTGTGGCAATTATTAATACACATATTTATATTCTTTGTGTGAAGTATGTAGGAAATGCATTAAATCTGGGATTTTTGTTATACCAACGTAACATCTGACATGTGGACACCATATGAAAATTCCATCAGTAATAGATATTTTTTAAATACATGGCTTGACTCTACAGCTTTGATTATTTGCTTACAGTAGTAACTTGCTGTTCTTTAACTATTGGAATGAGTTTGGTGGTGAGGGCATTTCAGTGGGAAATCATGTGACCTAAAAAATACCCACGTAACATACCTATGGAAGGTGGACACCACGTGTTACATGGGTATGACAAATTTGATTCCAACACTTTAAAGAAAGGCAGGTTCCCTGTCATTGTCTACTAACAGCAAGTTGTTATGTCACCTGTGTTCTGCAAATGCTTGCATGAGAGACAATAAAATTTCATTTGTCAAAGGAATGGGAAGAACCTAATCTGTGCAACTTTTTAGGTCACACATTTTTTACCAATTTTTCAAGAGACACCACCAAAAGATTGGGAAAAACTTAAAAATTCATGGGAGTGTGTCAATTGTACTATTATACAACAAAACAAACAGTTACTGCAATTCATTTCATACCACCCTTAAATTGATGCTGTATTCCTGATCAAATTTAATAAGTGATCTCTCCCAGGTACTGTGTATATATGCAAAGTGCCCCAACCTCGTGGAATGACCCTTAATCAAGTGGAGTGGGTACAGTATCTCCAAGTGATAACCTCATTTTCAGACTGAAAAATAATCATTAAAAATACAGAAATCCACTCAATTTCTGGTAGCTGCAGCAGTGCATTGGTCACAGATTTACGTTCAAACCTTGTGCATACAGTGACATTCATGTGCATAAAAGATGGAGAAACCTGTGTGCAGCATAGGCCATACAGTACACACCCAAAAAACATTAGGATGTGTGATGCAACTGTGTACTACATAACTGTATCTATATCCAATATTCTAAATGTACATGTACGTTCATACTGGCGTACAAAAAATCGCCAGTCTATAACTTGATTCGAAATGTTTCTGCCCTGTACCATACCTTGTGTGTTTCCTACATACAGTACAGTACGTGGACATACTGTACGTGTGGGGTGAGCTCCGTCCAGAAAACAAGTCAAGTACAGTACAGTAGGCTTGGGGATAGTACACTTTTAATATCATAGAAAAAGAGAAAGGCCAGTTGTATATTATGGATATTTTTCTGAAGAGTTACAAGAAAAACAGAGGGAGATTGAAAAACATCATTGTGGTAATTTACTGTAGCACAAAGCTGTCTAATGATCAGTAGGAAAAATGTCTGGGTCTAGAAAGAGAGAGTTATGAACTAGACAGAAAATCGTTGCAATTAACCGACAGTCCATTATGTAATAGTTTATATCTAAGCTTAACAGTGTGCAGTAAAGGAGCAGGAGAGCTCTGCCTTGTTTGCTTCCAGTTTTACCGTAAAATGATGGTTGTACTGTAGTGCTGCTAAGATTGATACTGTAAATATTCTGAACAAATGTTACAAAACAAGATTGTTCCAAACTGTGTCTACATAACTGTAATTTCAATGTGTAGTCCGGAGTTTGAATTTACCATACCTGTTGGCCTAGTATTTGTGTTAGCCTGGCTGCTAATTGTTACACTGAACAATTGTGCAGTTTGCAGAGAATTCTTGTATGGAAACACTTTTTGGTAAACTGTCAATTAATCAAAAAAATGTGCCATTAATCTATGAACTCATTAATTGAAAATTGACAGCCCTATCTAAAACCTATGGTAATGACATTGCAACATTAGAACTATCACTGAACCAGAATGCAAAAATGCATTGAGGTTTCAATGATACATACATGCTCTTTTCAATGAAATGCTACATTTCTTGTAACAACTGGTGACCCAAAGGGACCTTTGACTGCACCTGTTAGTAACTGGTTTTTCTTTTAACCAAAACATTTCTACATTCAAAAAGCCAAATTTCATACTGTGCCTTAAGGTATTCTGCAAACAAGCTGCTTACATCATAACGCATCAAAATATCAAATTTAAAATGAAACCAAGTTTCCTATCTTGAGATATAGTGTAAACAAGGTTTTCTGAGTTTGACACCCTATGACCCCAAATGAACTTTGACCTCTACCAAAATCAAAAGGTTTCTTCCTTACATCATAATGCATCAACATATCAAACTTGAAATTAATCCAAGTTTCCTATCTTGAGACATCGTGTATACAAGGATTTCAGGGTTTGACCCCACATGACCCCAAATGACTTTTGACCTCCACCAAAATCAATAGGGTTCTTCCTTTCATCATAGTGCAAATACATATCAAGTTTGAAATTAATCCAAGTTTCCTATCTTGAGATATTGTGTCAAAAAGTTTTTCAGGATTTGTCCCAATGTGACCCCAAATGACCTTTGACCTCCACCAAAAACAATAGGGTTCTTCCTCAAATCATAAAGCATCAACATACCGTAGCAAGTTTGATATGAATCCAAGTTTCCTACCATGATGTATCATGTAAACAAGGATTCTGGGGTTTCACCCCATGTGACCCCAAATGGCCTTTGACCCTCACCAAAATCAATAGGGTCCTTCCTCACTTCATAATGCATCAACATATCAAGTTTGAAATGAATCCAAGTTTCCTACCTTGAGATATAGTGTAAACAAGGATTTCGGGTTTTGACCCGATGTGACCCCAAATGACCTTTGACCTCCACCAAAATCAATAGGGTTCTTCCTTACATCATAACACATCAACATATCAAGTTTGGAATTAATCCAAGTTTCCTATCTTGAGATATTGTGTAAACAAGGATTTCGGTTTTTGACCCCCTGTGACCCCAGATGACCTTTGACCTCAACCAAAATACATAGGGTTCTTTCTCTCAGTATGGGGTAACTGTGTACCAAGTTTGAGAACTGTCAGATCTTCCCTTCTCAAGATATCATGTAAACAAGCAAAGTGTCACAAACACACACATACATACATGCATACACACACACAATGCACATACACATGGATCTTTATTTGAATTAGGGTACCAGACTGTGACATGACATTTAAGAGTCCTAAATTCATGTTCCATCATTTATGATATCAAACCATTGGTGGAATTGCTATATTTCCTAAGTTCATTGTAGGCTTAGGCCTAAATGATGTTGTACAAGTTGTTCTTTATGAATGCTCAGGTTACGTTTAACCTCAAAACAGCCACATTCATTGGAAATTTTAAGTTCCACATGTAACATGAACACCAAAAATAGGTTTATCCCACTTAGACTACATATTGATTTGTTTAATATCATAAATGTGTTTCATTTAGTTAATCTTAGCAATTTGAAGCTGAAACCTCTTATGATTACTTAGTCAAGGGTTTCATCTCAATTCTGTGGTACAAACAATGCGTTCCACGTGTAACTGAGATTGGGGGAACACTAAAATAATATTTTATGATATTTCAAATCATAAACAAGTTGGCACAGCTTAATTGCCTGTGAGTTAAAAGCCATGTTAAAAAGTATATTTCAGCTAAAAATGACAACATATCAAATGTAGGAAGTAGTGGTATTTTAACTTCGAATGTTCACACTGTAACATATTTCAGGAACACCAAAGTGGCCTGTCAAAATGAAAAATATGGCTACATGAATGTTTTTCTTTCTGTACAATGGTCTTTTGCCCAAATCTTCATTCAACAATGCACAGGCTTCAATTAACCACTAAAATGAGAAAGATTTAGTGTAAAAATAAGGGAAAATGTAACTCCTGCTATGGTAGTCTAAATGTCACACTTTTTGCCCTCAAAATTGCTGATTTTAGGCACTTTTTCATCAAAACTGGGAGGATTAACTTCAATGATATTTATTTTTTGGAGAGTATGCACTTGCATCAATAGTGAGGACAAAATGAAAGCATAGCAAATACAATGTGGATTAAAATAGGGAGACAGTTGCCCTTAACAGCATATTTTACCATTGGTACCCTAATTAAAATAAAGACCCACATACATCATGAATGCATAGGTTTCTCTTTTCATCGAAACCAAAAAGGGTTGAACCACTCAATTAAACAACTTGTCACACAACTGTTTCATGAGACCCATACCTGATGGTCAAATGGAAAACTGTGCAGTTGCATAGCAGTCTTGAAAGTAGCCTTCATGCGGATGGACAGTTGGGCATCTGGGACTCCATCAATGGAATCATCGTCATTGGGCACAATATTGTGTTTGCACTCCAACTTATCAATTGTGACAGCATTGAAGAAATAGACACGAGGATCCCAACATTCATTCCAATCAATATCCTTGGATAATGGAAATAAAAAAGAACATCAACAGCCACTGTATCATGACACACATTCTCTTGATCTTATATGCTGGTACAGCGCTTGTGAGATAAGTTTCCCTTTGAGAAACTTCATGAGAGGTGGAGGGTAAGGTGCTACATACACTTTGTTCATGAAGAAAAACAATATTCATGTACAGTAAATAGATCCCAAACAACCAACTAACTCTCCCCACTCTTGGTCATTCCAGACATGGTGACCACTGCAAAACCTTTTGAATTAGTCTAGCAAGATGGAAAATTTTTCAGGACTCCCAATTTCCTGAAATCAGGACATTTCTTGAACTCTTACTTCTCTGCCAGTAGTGGTACTGTACTAAGTATAAATCTGGCATTGTTATGCCTTATATGTACAGGTATGATACTGGGGAGCATAGTTGTGAATAAACTATACACTGCTGTATTTTTTAAAGGGACAATCATTCATATCAATTTCCCTATTCATTCTGTTTCATAGTATTATAATACATAACAGGGATAATTATTTGACCACACAATTTGTACATGCAAAGTACTTACAGTTTTTTGCCAAAAGTGTATGTTATTTAGGACACCAAAAATGTGACAAAAATGAGTGTTGCAGACAACTCACATTTTTGCCTATCTTAATACAGTATTGGTGTGTTCTCAGAAAAGAGTACTCCTCCAAATATACTCACACAATTTAAGAATATATTTGACTAAAAAAAAATGATCAATACTAGTTCATTTAACGGATGTAACCCTTGGTGTCCACTGGGTTACATCCGTTAAATGGGGGGAATTTTCTTCAAAGTGACACATTAAGTATAAACCTGGTGCACTGTGAACAGTGTGACCCATATATATTTGATAATGATAATTTTTGAGCTTATTGAAGCCAAAAGAGCATAATTATCGGCTCACAAATAGTGTTTTCTGTTTGGTTTCCACTCTGTTACATCCGTCAAACACTGATTGCAGGTGACCATTTTGTCACTCTCCAATAGCATGAAATAATGATTTTACAGGACAAGGTAAGGATCCAGTAGGTAGTGATGATAAACTATGGGGATTACCAAAATCTTCAAAATCTGATGACACAGGTAGCAATCAATGTTTGGTGTCTACGTTAGACACTGTTACATCCATTAAACATCATTGAGTGAACCCATTGGAAACTTCTAGTAAAACTTGCCTGTCCTCATTGCGTTGATATGTTTCATCCAGTAGACATTTTGTTAACAAAATTGAAACAAATCAAATATAAAAAAAAACATCAAATTCCCTTCTTGTGCTATAGGAACAGCATTTTATCTTTATTTGCAACTATGTTTTAAACGTATGTAACGGTGTCCAAAGAAACTATCCGTATTATTCCTTAGAAAAAGTGATCTTAAATGAACATACAGTATTTACTTTCCTCATAAACAGGTATTTTCTGAAAAGTTAAAATTCACATCCTTCACTCAGTTATGACCAAGAAAGAATCATGAATCCATTATAAACAAGTTTGGACACCAAGTTACCTACGTTCAGTGGCATCACCAGACTTTTCATTCTGGGGGGGGGGGGCACAGCGATTTTATGGGGGACAATGCTAAACTCCACTCATGGCGCGGGAGTACCACCGAGCGCGAAGCCCAAGGCTTAACGGGTGGGGTCCAGGGGCCCACCTTAGGGCCCCTGGTGAGGCGAGGTGAAGCCCCCGGAAGTTCCTGGGTTTTACCGTGTTTGTGAGGTATTAAAGACGTTATTTAACGGTAATTTTATTGACTTTACACTGGTCTAAAAATAACCTCCAGGGTAGCTTCAAGTAAGACTTGCGATAAAAAACCACTGATTCAACTACCAAGAGTGGACCCGGCTGACATTTTGAAAAAGGGGTAGATGATCCTTAAAGAAAGAAGGTGATGGGCACTTCAATGTGAGTCTTAGTGGGGGTCCAGGGGCCAAGCTCCTGGAAGCTCCTGGGTTTTAGCGCGTTTGTAAGGTTTTAAAGTTGTTTTTAAGGGTTGTCTTTACACTGGTGTAAAAATTACTTATACAGGGCAATTTCGAGTAAAATTTTATTTTTGGTAACAACACTAATGTTAGTGAAACTACTCTCAAGAGTGGATCTGGCTGACATTTTGAGGGCGGTGAGCTGCACTAGAAAGAGAAAGAAAAGGCAGTTGATGGGCAATTAGATGTGATCCTTTGAAGGAAAAATGTAGGCCTTATCCTGCTTGAAGGGTTACCTGAGCTGTGTGCCACCTTCAATTGATGTAGTTGGAAGTGTGAAGAAAATTTTGAAAAAATGCAACCCCTTAGACAGCCGGAAATGGCATTTCCAAGGTTTTTTGTGATATTTTCATTTGGAAAACATGAAAACTTACTGCCTTTTCTTTTCAACAGAGGAATCGAATCCTAAAAAAATCATAGTCGCATTCTGACTACAGAAGACGTATTTTTTTGGAAAATCTCAAATGTCAGTGGGGGGGGCACATGATTTTTTTTGGGGGGGGGGGCACATGCCCCCCCCTGGCGACGCCACTGCCTACGTTAACTGTCACATAGTTTATTTTGGCCCCACATGTCAACTTCCTGATACTTTGCTATCCTTCAACTACCTTAGTTTTAATTTGGACTTCATTTATGATGTAAAATAATATTCAAAAGTGTTAAGGGATTTTCAAGTTTTTCCCCAGCATGTCATACTTTTGTAACCCGTATCATATCTTAGCATATATCACACTTATTACATTTAAATTTCTCTCTAAATTCTAACTTTATGTGGGGAAGCAGGACAAATGGGGAACAACAACCTATTTAGGGGAATGAGTTGCATTAGATTAAGCCACTGTACATACAGGTATGTAACATACATTTATTTTTCACTCCTACTAATGCAGGTTGGTCAGTTACTGTACCTCTCTTTTCTTCCCCTTGAAGGTTTCCTCCTTCCATCTAAGGCTAAGGTACACTTCTGCCTCGAACTCTTGCTTCACTGTGTCTATTTCTCCAACAGTTATCACATTACATCTTACTCTGCAATAGATCTAGGAGAAAAAAATATGAGATTTAGTGACTGAAAAAAATTAAAAAAGAAAAAAAAAATTAAAAAAAGGAATAACACAGTACATACTGAAATGTAAGCTAAAATAGCCATGTACTAGCCTAATTGCTTGTGTGCATGTTCAGATATGACAGCTTGAAGGACAAATGCAGTCACCAATGGTGTGGTAAACTACAGGACAGTATGCTGGTTCATATGGCTTTTGTGAATTATGTTACAATATTAAAATAACTCCTCTACTGTGAAATAACTGCTTGGTTAGCCTTTATTTAAGTCCTGAAATATCATTCACGAAAGACGCTTGAGAGAGAAATAAGAAGAAAATTGGTTTTTCGTAGCTTTTGTCTTGAACAAAATAACTTTCAGACAACTGCTTTTGCCCTTTTTAAGTGCTTTAATTTCAATACTCTCCAAATTATAACAAACAAAAATAAAAAAACAAAACAAAAAGAAAAATATCCCAGGAATAAGGATCTGCATGGATAGCCCCTTTGAAATGCTCTTGCATTTCAAAAAATTACAATATGGACACTGGAATGTTTTGCTTTTAGTCTTTTCCAAGTTCCAGTGTTAAGGATTAGGCAGGAGGAATATTATTATTAATAATGATACTAAGCTTAATAGGAAGATTAGCATTTTGGATGATGCCTTACTGCTGCAGAAAGATCTGGATAGGTTATTTTCTTGGTCTCAGACCTGGCAAACGTCTTTTAATGCGGATAAGTGTACTGTACGTAAGGTCCTTCATTTTGGTCCTGGGTGTTGTAATTACTGGGGATCTAAAGTCATCAAGGCAGTGTTCAGCCACTGCTGCAAAGGCTAATAGAGTGCTTGGATTGATCAAGATGAATTTCATCAATTAGTAAGGATATTTTACTTAATTCGTATCAGCAGTTGGTAAGACCCCATCTTGACTATGCAGCTCAGGCTTGGAGCCCCCTTTGAAAAGGTCAAGTTTCTTTTAGAGCAAGTTCTGAGGAGAGCCACTGGCCTTATACCTGAGGTGAGAAATTTTCCTTATCATGCTAGGCTTAAACATCTTGGGCTTACCACTTTGGAGCTGAGAAGGATTAGGGGGGACATGCTCCAGGTTTACAAGTTTCTTTGTGAAAGGAATCCCCTTCTGACTTGTAGTTATTTAAGGGTTCAAAGTAATTCTCTGGTGCATGGGCATTGTAAAATGCTGGAAAAGCCTTTTGCAAGGCTTGACATTAGGAAGTTAAGTTTCTCCCATAGAGTTGTCAATGAGTGGAATTGTCTGCCAGATTGGGTAGTTAACTCCCTGTCAGTTCACTGCTTTAAGGTTAACATTGACAAGTTTTTCCATGACTGTGGTAGAATCTGATTGTTTGGGGCTGTTGTCAAGCTTTGGTGGGTTGACGTTTGATTAGGGCTTGGACTTCAGGGCATCTTATGGGGCCTTGGCCCTCCTTTGCCCTTCAACCTGTTATATTGTTACTGTATGTTAATACATAAAGACCCGTCATAAAAGTAGTATAGGCCTAGGCTACTCGATCTCCAATGTGGGGAAATATAGGCATTCAGGGCTGGTGGAACATGCCACGTGCGTAAGAAAAGGGGTCAGTAAAAATCTGCACATTTGTTTTTCGCTCAAAATAGAAAAAATGCAATGTGCTTTTAGACCCTGCCAAGGCCTAACGTCAAAGGTGATTTTCTCGTAGGCTTAGGCCTGGGCTATTTTTAAATGTCAGTTTCTTTGGTGCATGTAAAAATTTTGCTGTGTAGAATTTTTGACCTACATGCACCAGTACATGCACCAGTGCATCCTTTCCGGTGTTCCTCAAGGGTCTGTCCTTGGTCCAGTACTTTTCTTGTCTTATATTAATGATATTGTTAGTGCTGCTTCTTCTGAAGTTAGGTTGTTTGCTGATGACTGTGTTTGCTATAGGGTCATCAATAATCCCAGTGACTGCAGTGAGTTACAGAAGCACATTATAAACTTGGGCCAGTGGGCCAAAACTTGGGGTATGAGATTCCAGCCGGCTAAGTGTAATGTTATGTCTGTGACTAGGAAGCATAACCCAATAATCTATAATTACAGTACAGCTCACGTTTAATTGGACATGTCTACGCGCAGAGCAAAGCAGAGAAAGGCAGAAACAAATAGCAAAGTTGAATCACGAAGATACAAAAATGCCGCGCAGACACTGAGTATAATAATCCCCAATGTTCCTCTGCGCAGATAAACCTCATTGTGTTTGCACAATAGTCAGAATATCGATCTGTATAGGTTTGCTCACTCTTTCCCAGTCGTTTTGAAAGAATATGAAAGTAATTCACGAACAGACAGCCTGCTAGAATTGCTGTGTTAGCGCTGGAAGGGTTACAGTAGAAGCAGCCTATGTTGTGATTTGGTACAAATGAACGGGGGAATCGTACCGTAGACCGGGAACTTATGCAATCCCGAAATTGTTAAACATGTCATGTGCGGTAAATGCTACGACGGGGATTTCGTGCCTTTGAATCATTTCGGCGGTCAACATTCAAATAAAAACATTAAGGGGACCGCGATGTTCAAACACCACAGTCACGACGCTCAAAAAATCATCACGCCTACGAGAAAAAAATGTTTAAAATGTTAACGACCTCACGTAAGGTTTAGACAATCTTTCATGTCATTAATTTATTTTAAAAATAGTGATACAACCTTTGCTTTGTGCGCAGCATTTTATTGAAAACGAGTGTGCCGCAACAAGCAAAAATAGCTGTGACCAGCTGGAAGAAAACAAATTGGTTAGAAAATTAGGCCTCAAACCCCATCCAACTTGTTCCATGTTAAGTACTGGCACGTAAGGTGCAAAGATAACACTTGGTCACACGGGATCAACCCGATGTTCCCGGGGTTCAATATTCCCAAGGTTCGATGTTCCCCGCCTTTGTACATCTTGATGATTTGTCATTGTTCCCTAGTTTCGTTATTCCCGGGGTTCGATGTTCCCAGAAGTGCGGATGTTCCCAAAATTAGGAAACATTGAGCCTCTGGATCAGCGAACCTTGGGAACAATGACATAGCCCCGGTTAAACACATACATGGAATCAACCTATTTATATCTCCTTCATGCACATGCTGCCGTAATAATTTTCCTTGTTCTCTTTTCATGTCAGTTAACGTGAAATTTCTGCTTTTGTTTGTTATGATGCGATTGCTGTGGTTTCCTGTGTTTCATTTTCAAAGTCGCTGGGTTTAACAAAATTCTTTGGTTTTAAATTATGAAATTTAAAAAAAATCTGTTTCAGTAAAACGTTAACTAAACTTCAGCAGTATTTCGTCCCAAATGTGACTTGTCCGCGTCCAGATAAAGTGGGTAGTTAAAAAATGTGGCTAGAAAAGGGGGCAAGGTGGACCAAATAAACAGGTGGAAAACTAATCCAGAAGGCAAAGCAGGAGACCAGCTTTCAACAATAGCCAGGTAAGTTTAGCTCTTCTAATCCGATTACACGGGAAAGCCGCCGCAGCTTTGGATGCTCCTCAACACCAGACAAAATACCAGTAAAAAGGGACACAAAAGAAGGGGATGACTTAGCTTGATAGTACTTAGGTAGGATAAGTGAAGTTAAATATCACACTAGAAAATCGATTTGAGGATTGTGATGATAAAAGCACACCTAGACAGACTAATGAATCTTTTGAATAGTAGGCCAAATTTGTGTGTGTATTTAGATGAGTTAAAGTTGGCTATTGCATCACGTGAAACATCCGTGTTTGTGTGTTATCATTAAAACCCCATCTACTTATTATTAAACTGCCAACCTAGGGACCTAACATCACTCTTTCAAAATAAAAGTGGTCGAGTGGCCTAACTTGCCCGTATATCGGCAATCAAGCCTCTGTTGCCTTGTAACCTACGGGCGCAACGGAATGAGAAAATATATTTTTTACATTTTGGAAAATCGGTTGCTAAAGTGCGACCGATTTAAGATTTAGCAATGGAGTTCGGCGTTAGCGATGGTCGCTAAACGTAGGCCTATGTGAAATCAACCCCAGATTAAGTGAAGTTGTGGAAAGTGTTCTTACCTGAAGCAAAGATCATAATTATACTCCACACAAAAAAGTATGAACGGTATATATCCAACTTAGTAATCCTAGGCTTTAACCAATAAGCCTCATTAGTCTCGGCGTGTGTAATTATCTGAGATAAACTCGACAGCCTACAAGTTACGAAAACAGCTGGTTAAGTCTACAACACAAGTTTAAGTAGTGCTCGTCCCTCTTGTTTACAAAACATAAATGCTAGCCAGCCCCGTTCTCCCACGGTCCACATTATACGGTACGTAAACATTTTGTGCACTTGGGTAAAATACATTTTCACTGCGCGCGGTAACGTTTGATATTACCACTGCACACTGTATGACGCCATGGTTGTCTAGAACTTTGGGCAGAGCGTCTAGCATTCCAGTCATAAAGGCGCCGCACTGTGACCTGACTAGGGAATGCCCTGCATTTTTTTGCAGCAACCCAAGAGACCCGAAAACGAACTAAAATCCGCGAAACTTAAATGAGGAAGGGATAAATATAAAAACCTACAGGTCATTACACATAATTTTCGATCTCACAGATTTTTTTCTCATTTTTGGTCTTGCGATCCTTTTCGCAATTTCGACCTCATGACCCCTTTGATCTCGTTAACCTGATTTTCCCTCTCGCAGTCATTTTTGGGATGCCCCTTTCCTCCCAACCGTCGCCCGTTACGGTGACGTGTATCAATACCCCTGCTCTTGTATCGGTTGCACTCGCCGTTAGAATATGTACTTCAAAAGAGAAGTACATTTTGCTTCCATGTGAAAGTTTATGCTTTTCAAGTTTTAGGCCTTACGGACTTTTGGAAGCTTAAATCAAATGCAAAGATGATAATTATTTTTTAGGACAAGTGAGACCATGCATGCGCTGGCTATGGGCTTGCCAATAAATGGAGGCAGCTCTGTTCCCGATAAAACTGCTCGTCGCGGCGAATCCCCATTTACAGGTTAAACTTTGATTGCAAAGTCTTTCAGTTTGATAAAGAGTATTGAATTTGATGCTGTTCACCAACTGAGAAATTTTTGCTTGCTAACTTTTGGAGCCTTATTTGATTGGAAAGTATTCCTTCACAATCAAATAAGAACAAAAATGTGACCCTTTAAACCAAAAGAGAGAAAAAAACTTGTTGGAAAAAGTTATATCCCGCCTGTTTTTGTACCTCCACGCACTCTGTACGAAAGTTACACCCGATTGCAGCTTCCATTTAAATTAGTTTACCAATATTCACCATGGCTGACACTTACACTCTCTCCCTTCTCCAAAGTAAAGTACGACCAGATCCAACCTGACGATGAGTATGAAATTATTCTCACGTATCTGGGGATGGAGAATTTCCCTTCTATGGTTCAGCCGTGACCTCAGGGCCTCCCTTGAATGTCACTTTACAATATATCGTACATAACTGAGTAAAGCAATCATTTACATATTAACATAGCAGCGTACCGTATATTGCACCGAGAACTAGGTCACCTGCAAGGGTCATGATGAACAATTACGTTGGTGCATGGGAATATACATGACTCATGCTTTTCGCGCGGTCAAGACTTTGACATGACAATTTGGCTGCCCCATAACGGGACGTTCACAGTGATGCTTTAGGTAGGTAGATTGATCATTATCAAGGCTGTACAGACTAGCCATTAATGTCAAAAAATGTCAAACGAAATTGGACAGCTATTTGTCTCAGTCGGGCCCAGAGGAGCTTGAAAGTTAAACAGGTATGAAGTCGGTCAAAAACCACCGCCTCTTTCCAGTTGTGGCTCAGTGGCTTGTTTTCCCTTCTCCAACCAAAAGGTTTTATAATAACATTATGAAAACTTGTAGTCGTACTATTTTGGAGTGAAGCTTCGCGTTGACCGCTATAGGAAGAATGCGTCGGTCAATATTTGTACTCAGACACCTGACCCAACCATTCGTGAATTGCGCCGGTTACGATAGCGCGAAGTGAGAAAATAACATTTGAAATCTTTGTTTACATAACTGTTATTTTAACTGCATTTTCAAACTGCATTTTAGCGAGAAGCTGAAAATGTCCCACCCACTTTACACTAAAACTGCAAGTAACATATGATCTAATTTTAGAAGGCCAACTGGTTACCGGTGAAGCCACAAACGCATAAATATTGGGTTATTCAGAAAATAAATCACTCAAAATTTGAATTAAGGATAGATCTGCGTTGTCGAAATGGATTTCAGTTTGTTTCCGAAACAAAGTTAGCCCTTGTACTGTTGTAAAAGAGTCGCTCCGGTTTGGTACCCGTTTATAGGCTGTTATAGCGGTGGTTTCGGAAATAACTCTTTAAGTGTTAGCTGGGCGGTAATTAAACACCAATATTCAGTTTAACATCTTTTTAAAGCCTTAGTAGAGAAACTTAAAAATGAAGGGCGGTGTGGATTTCTTTAGTTTCGGTGATAAATGCAAAGCGCGCGCCTCAAAATAAATTTCAGAAGTTATTTCCAAAATGTAGGAGTCTGGTTAATTTCGCCAATTCAGATTTTCTTAAAATGATTTGATTTAGTGATTGTGCCTTGGCGGTTGTTACACAGACAGACATAAGTGTCGGAGGGTTTAACTTTAATAAAATAAGTTCCTTGAAAGAGCTTTCAGGGTGTCTGTAGTTGCAAGATAAGTATTGAAATGTTTTGGTTGGTTTAGAATATGTTCGGGTATCATGATGATTTGAAAGTGCAAAACGTTTTCCTCGAGAAAGAAAACGTATGAAGGGCAGGTTGATTTTGTTTCTGGCCCGCGAACCCGACCTCATGTTTGGCCTTGTAGACCCCGTCCCGCTTTTGGTTTCGCGCAACAACGGCGTCGCGGACGAGTGTAAAGTGGAACGGAACAGCACTTCTTTTTCTATAATTTTTGTGGTGTTATTACGTTTACTATCGCAATATATTATCGTAGAAATAACTTGGAACTTCAAACAGTAAATATTTCCATTGATATGACCATATTATCAACTAGACTGCAATCTTAATTAAGCAGATCGACATATTGACACAAAGCCTGACAAAAGCGAGGCCAAGAAGCATTACTTGAAACGACTGAAAAATTCCTACGGTCATGGATTATATGCGATCCTACGTTTATATACTCAAACAATCCCCATTGAGAACAAATCAAGTGTAAGGAAGGTCTGTCGGTGTCTGCGTTGATGGTGCGCAGACACTGAGTATAGTAACGAAGACAACAAAGTATAGGAAAGAGTAAACACGCAGAGGAAAGTAGAAACAAGCAAAGCGTTGACATGATGGGACTTATATGTGAGCTGTACTGTATACTCTAAATGGGGCTAATCTGACGAGGGTTGATTCAATTAAGTATCTGGGGGTGACTATCACTAAAAATCTCAGCTGGGGCAAACATATCCAACTTGTTTGTAATAAGGGAAATAAGATCTTAGGCCTATTACACAGGAACCTCTCATTTTGTTCCAAAAATGTCAAATTGGCGGCCTATAAAGGCTTACTAAGGCCCTTGTTGGAATATGCATGTTCCGTCTGGGATCCACATCAGATTTTACTCCAAGATAGATTGTAGGGAGTACAGTGGTAATGAACTGTGTCTTCCAGTCATGAGGTTGTGAGTTCAAGTCCCAGCTCCGACATCAAAATTGTCGTCTAGTTTTCTGGGTTGTAGTTGTCTGCTATCCCTTAATCATAGACGTTAAACTGTGAGTTTGTCTCACGAGACTGGCATTGCCAGCTTGGCGTTAATACCCCTTCATTGGGGCATTGCCGAGTTCCCGCAAGGGAGGATCAAATGAAAACAAAACAAACAAAAAAGATCTGCTAGGTTTATATCCAGCGAGAACTCCCGAGAAGTTGGCTCTATGACCGCACTCCTCAAAGATCTAGGTCTAGATACTTTGTCTGACCGCCGGAAATGTTGCAGACTTATAATTTTTGCCAAAGGTATTTATGGCCAAGCTAACATACCTCTGTCTAATCTGTGTACATCTACGCGTTGTTCTCGTAACATGCATGCTTTGCACTTTCGCCCCCCCTCTGCTAGGACTAATTGTTTTAAGTACAGTTTTGTCCCTAATACTATTCGTGATTGGAATAACCTCCCACAGAGTCTTATTGCGGGGGCTATAAGTCACCCAAAGCCAGTGGATTTTATTAATTTTGAACTCTTTGAGTTTGAGGGCCTGACTGATCACACGGCACGTACACGGTGTATAAATGTCCTTTTGGATGTCTAACCGTCTTGAAGAAGAAGAAGAAGCATGTAGAAAAAAATTATACGCCTAAATCGAAACCTGCGTTAGGCTACTGCATTTGAAAATTGTTGTGGGAATTGCCACAACAATATGTAGCCTAACGTCAGAACGCATGTGGCATAGGCCTAGCCTAGGCTATGGGCCTAACTTAGCCTAGGCCTAAGTACCATTGGACAAGATGTTCATTTTCAAGGCGTGAACTACATTACCTTTTTACCGTCTTCCCTTGGTTGATGCCAAACCTCGGTATCTGATGAACGGCTATTTAATTCGAGTTGTTTTAGTGTCCCTTCGAGTCTATCCAAGGAGCACAGAATACCCTTCATTCCTGCATCTTCACAGCCTTCCGCCATATCTCGGCCTGTCTGATTTTTGTCTGGCCGCCTCACCACTGTTTTGAATCTCAACAGATACGGTGAAGGGCCCTGCTTATTCATGAAAGGCATGGAGCACTTTATCTTACCCTTGTCTCAATGATCAACATCCCACACATCCTTTTCAAAGGGAAATATCGATTAGTTTTCTTCCTGTAAAGTTTGGCATGCACTTGTGAAATTAACCTGCATAGAAACCGTGAACGGATCCAAAGCCTGTGCATATGCTATATGTGTCACAGTCGAGTCAAACACGCTGTATTTTGTGTACACGGAGGCAAGGCAACGCAGCCTCTGTCAGTCTGTCTACATCTGCGCATATGAGGCGCCGTTTGTGACGAAATCATGTGCCACATGTATTGATTATTAGTTCTGTCAAGATATTGTCCAAAAAAATCCACCTCATGAATGTAAAAAGGCTAAAAACGTTACAATGTCTGTCGCCCTCACAGGGACTGAGAAATTAGGTCAGCTGATCAGGCCCAGAGCCATATGGCTCTGATCAGGCCGTTTCATGTCTGTCGCCCTCTCAAGGGTCGACAAATCCGGTCAGGCTGATTTACGTCACCGCTATCCTCACAGGAGTTGAGAAATCAGGCCAGGCCATTTCATGCTGAATAAACTTTCATCGGAAATGTTGTCGCGGATATATTTATCATCTTGAAATATTAGCAATGGTTGCATCGCTTACATACCCGTCTGTTCGAATAATCCAATGTAACAGGCTTAATGTGTTACAATTTTTTTTCTGCCCCCAATATTTTCAATAATTCCTTCTTATAATGAGTGCAGTATGCATCAGAAAATCTTATATAGGCTTGTTACACACAAAATATACTTTCGATTTATTCATATTCTTCAAAAACACCAAAAACTTTACAATGTTTGCTGCCCTGAATCTTGCTAATAATTTTTTTTTATTAATGATTGTAGTGTGGATCAGAGAATCTTATAAAGGCATGTAACACACTAAATATACTTTCCTTTTTTTTTTTTCATTTTCTTCAAAAAGGCCAAAACCGTTACAATGTTTGCTGCCCTCAACTTTTCCAATAATTCCTTCTATTGAATGATTGTAGTGTGGATCAGAGAATTCTATAAAGGCATGTTTCACACTAAATATACTTTCGATTTATTCATTTTCTTCAAAAAGGCAAAAAACTTAACAATGTTTGCTGCTCTCAATTTTGCTAATAATTTCTTCTATTAAATGATTGTAGTTTGGATCAGAGAATCTTATCAAGGCATGTGACACACTAAATATTCTTTCCATTTTTTCATTTTCCTCAAAAAGGCCAAAAACGTTACAATGTTTGCTGCCCACAACCTTCCCAATAATTCCTTCTATTAAATGATTGTAGTTTGGATCCGAGAATCTTATAAAAACATGTGACACACTAAATATTCTTTCCATTTTTTCATTTTCCTCAAAAAGGCCAAAAACGTTACAATGTTTGCTGCCCTCAATCTTTCCAATAATTCCTTCTATTAAATGATTGTAGTGTGGATCAGAGAATCTTATAAAGGCATGTTACACACTAAATATTCTTTCCATTTTTTCACTTTCCTCAAAAAGGCCAAAAACGTTACAATGTTTGGTGCCCTCAATCTTTCCAATAATTCCTTCTATTAAATGATTGTAGTTTGGATCAGAGAATCTTATCAAGGCATGTGACACACTAAATATTCTTTCCATTTTTTCATTTTCCTCAAAAAGGCCAAAAACGTTACAATGTTTGCTGCCCTCAATCTTTCCAATAATTCCTTCTATTAAATGATTGTAGTGTGGATCAGAGAATCTTATAAAGGCATGTAACACACTAAATGTACTTTCCATTTTTTCATTTTCTTCAAAAAGGCCAAAAACGTTACAATGTTTGCTACCCTCAATCTTTCCAATAATTCCTTCTATTAAATGATTGAAGTTTGGATCAGAGAATATTATAAAGACATGTTACCCACTAAATATACCCCTTCCATTATTTCATTTTTTTCAAAAAGGCCAAAAACGTTACAATGTTTGCTGCCCTCAATCTTTCCAATAATTCCTTATAGTTAAAGAGTGTAGTATGAGGCGCCGTATGTGACAAAATTATGTGCCAAATATATAAAATATTCTTTCCATTTTTTCATTTTCCTCAAAAAGGCCAAAAACGTTACAATGTTTGCTGCCCTCAATCTTTCCAATAATTCCTTCTATTAAATGATTGTAGTGTGGATCAGAGAATCTTATAAAGGCATGTAACACACTAAATATTCTTTCCATTTTTTCACTTTCCTCAAAAAGGCCAAAAACGTTACAATGTTTGGTGCCCTCAATCTTTCCAATAATTCCTTCTATTAAATGATTGTAGTTTGGATCAGAGAATCTTATCAAGGCATGTGACACACTAAATATTCTTTCCATTTTTTCATTTTCCTCAAAAAGGCCAAAAACGTTACAATGTTTGCTGCCCTCAATCTTTCCAATAATTCCTTCTATTAAATGATTGTAGTGTGGATCAGAGAATCTTATAAAGGCATGTAACACACTAAATGTACTTTCCATTTTTTCATTTTCTTCAAAAAGGCCAAAAACGTTACAATGTTTGGTGCCCTCAATCTTTCCAATAATTCCTTCTATTAAATGATTGTAGTGTGGATCAGAGAATCTTATGTTCTTATGTTACACACTAAATATACCCCTTCCATTATTTCATTTTTTCAAAAAGGCCAAAAACGTTACAATGTTTGCTGCCCTCAGTCTTTCCAATAATTCCTTATATTAAATGATTGTAGTGTGGATCAGAGAATCTTATAAAGGCATGTAACACACTAAATATACTTTCCATTTTTTTTATTTTTTTCAAAAAGGCCAAAAACGTTACAATGTTTGCTGCCCTCAATCTTTCCAATAATTCCTTATATTTAAAGAGTGTAGTTTGGATCAGAGAATCTTATAAAGGCATGTAACACACTAAATATACTTTCCATTTTTTTTATTTTTTTCAAAAAGGCCAAAAACGTTACAATGTTTGCTGCCCTCAATCTTTCCAATAATTCCTTATATTTAAAGAGTGTAGTTTGGATCAGAGAATCTTATAAAGGCATGTTACACACTAAACATACTTTCGATTTATTTATTTTCTTCAAAAAGGCCAAAAACGTTACAATGTTTGCTGCCCTCAATCTTTCCAATAATTCCTTACATTAAAAGAGTGTAGTTTGGTTCAGAGAATCTTATAAAGGCATGTTACACACTAAGTATACTTTTGATTTATTCATTTTCTTCAAAAAGGCCAAAAACGTTACAATGTTTGGTGCCCTCAATCTTTCCAATAATTCGTTATATTAAATGGGTGTAGTTTGGTTCAGAGAATTTTATAAAGGCATGTTAAACACTAAATATACTTTCCATTTATTCATTTTCTTCAAAAAGGCCAAAAACGTTACAATGTTTGCTACCCTCAACTTTTCCAATAATTCCTTCTATTAAATGATTGAAGTTTGGATCAGAGAATATTATAAAGACATGTTACCCACTAAATATACCCCTTCCATTATTTCATTTTTTTCAAAAAGGCCAAAAACGTTACAATGTTTGCTGCCCACAACCTTCCCAATAATTCCTTCTATTAAATGATTGTAGTTTGGATCAGAGAATCTTATAAAGGCATGTGACACACTAAATATTTTTTCCATTTTTTCATTTTCCTCAAAAAGGCCAAAAACGTCACAATGTTTGCTGCCCTTAACCTTTCCAGTAATTCCTTACATTAAAAGAGTGTAGTTTGGTTCAGAGAATCTTATAAAGGCATGTTACACACTAAGTATACTTTTGATTTATTCATTTTCTTCAAAAAAGCCAAAAACGTTACAATGTTTGGTGCCCTCAATATTTCCAATAATTCCTTATATTAAATGGGTGTAGTTTGGTTAGGGTTAGGGTTAGGTTAGGGTTAGGGTTAGGGTCCTAACTCTCTGAGAAAAAAATCGCCCCCGGCAAAAACCGAGCACATCTTTGGATAGTCCTCTTCAAGGCCCGTTTAGGGTCGATATCAATTTGCCCCCATCTCTTCCCTGTGAGACTCTAGACTGGCCCAAAAGTGCACATTGGGACCCTCTTTTAATCTCCCTCCCACAGGCAGGAGCGCAACGAAGGTTGGAGAAAAATGCTCCCCGTGGCTGGCGCGGCCGGCGTCTCAGTACGTACGTATAAAAGAGTCAGTCGGTGGAGTGAGCGAAAACTAACCCTAACCCTAAGGAAGGACCGTTCGCGCAGGCTAACTCTGAAAATACCGATTTCTTCCGTAACGCGACGGTTCCAGCGGAACTATTCAAAGACCCCGCAAAGTACAGCTCTAAAAAATGAAACCAAGCCGTCTGCATCTCTTGCGAAGCTAGAGAATAATTTTCGAGCCGATCGGGGCCTTTCCGACGGAATTAGAGGCATTTCCCGGAGGCGACTTTTCCGAGCAGTTTTTCCTGGATATCTCCTCGTAGCGAGAGGCGATTGGAACGCGCTCGGTGTCAGTGGGAAGGTCTTTTGGGGCCGCATCAGTGTTGCGATTTTGAAGAAAAACGGACGTTGGGCGGAGGCGCGAGAGGGAAAAATACGGAAAAATTTGCCTGACCTACTTAAGGGACTTAAAAAAAAAAAAAAAAAAAATTCAATCTGTGGATGATTTATCCTCGTGATGGCTTTGATTTCATCACTGGCTGTGTTAATTATTGATGACAAGTTTTGTTGGATTCATGTGATGATGAGAAAAAAAAAAAAAATTCTCAGGCGGTCCGGTTGCGCCTCTGTCTGAATCGGGGGGCCTTCCCGCCTTCCCGTTACTCAGTCGTCGGCCGGGCGGGCCCTGAGATACTAAATTTGGCACTTTGCGGGTCTCGAGGTTCATGCAGGCAGGCTTAGGGAACTTGACTGACTGCTAGAAACACGTACGTAACGTAATAGATAGAGAGGTCGCTATACTCTTTTGCACGCACGCATGTCCCGGGGAGAAATGATGATTCACGCTCTTGCTACGGTGTGGGTACGGGGAATTTGGCGTGACCCTTACTCTTTTGAGATGATGTCATCAACGGATAGCTCTGACTTAGGTCTACAAAGGGTCATTAACCCTAACTCGAAAATGAATCGCGGTCACCCAGAAATCGTGCTTTAATGAAAGAGTTAGGGTCGCCCAACCCTAACTCCGAGGTTAGGGTCGGGTGGAACGACACCCGCTTTTTTTGGCAGAATCGTGACCTGCCGAGTTAGGGCCACAAGGAAACACCCGCCCTATGTCGAAAATGGCCCATCTTGAAGTTAGGGTGCTTAGGAATCGCCTCAGAGTTAGGATTCGGGTCCTAACTCTCCGAGAAAAAAATCGCCCCCGGCAAAAACCGAGCACATTTTTGGATAGCCCTCTTCAAGGCCCGTTTAGGGTCGATATCGATTTGCCCCCATCTCTTCCCTGTGAGACGCTAGACTGGCCCAAAAGTGCACTATGGGACCCTCCCTCCCACAGGCAAGAGCGCAACGAAGGTTGGAGAAAAATGCTCCCCGTGGCTGGCGCGGCCGGCGTCTCAGTACGTACGTATAAAAGAGTCAGTCGGTGGAGCGAGCGAAAACTAACCCTAACCCTAAGGAAGGACCGTTCGCGCAGGCTAACTCTGAACTGAGCCGATTTGTTCCGTAACGCGACGGTTTCAGCGGAACTATTCAAAGACCCCGCAAGGTACAGCTCTAAAAAATGAAACCAAGCCGTCTGCATCTCTTGTTAAGCTCGAGAATAATTTTCGAGCCGATCGGGGCCTTTCCGACGGAATTAGAGGCATTTCCCGGAGGCGACTTTTTCGAGCAGTTTTTCCTAGATATCTCCTCGTAGCGAGACGCGATTGCAACGCGCTCGGTGTCAGTGGGAAGGTCTTTTCGGGCCGCATCAGTGTTGCGATTTTGAAGAAAAACGAACGTCGGGCGGAGGCGGGAGAGGGAAAAATACGGAAAAATTTTCGTGACCTACTTAACGGACTTAAAAAAAAAAAAAAAAAAAAAAAAAAAAAAATTCAATCTGTGAATGATTTATTCTCGTGATGGCTTTGATTTCATCACTGGCTGTGTTAATTATTGATGACAAGTTTTTGTTGGATGCATGTGATGATGAAAAAATTTTCTCAGGCGGTCCGGTTGCGCCTCTGTCTGAATCGGGGGGCCTTTCCGCCTTCCCGTTACTCAGTCGTCGGCCGGGCGGGCCCTCAGATACTAAATTGGGCACTTTGCGGGTCTCGAGGTTCATGCAGGCAGGCTTGGCGAACTTGACTGACTGCTAGAAACACGTACGTAATAGATTAGAGAGGTCGCTATACTCACTCTTTTGCACGCACGCGTGTCCCGGGGAGAAATGATGATTCACGCGCTTGCTACGGTGTGGGTACGGGGAATTTGGCGTGACCCTTACTCTTTTGAGATTATGTAATCAACAGATAGCTCTGACTTAGGTCTACAAAGGGTCATTAACCCTAACTTGAAAATGAATCGCGCTCACCCAGAAATCGTGCTTTAATGAAAGAGTTAGGGTCGCCCAACCCTAACTCCGAGGTTAGGGTCGGGTGGAACGACACCCGCTTTTTTTGGCAGAATCGTGACCTGCCGAGTTAGGGCCACAAGGAAACACCCGCCCTATGTCGAAAATGGCCCATCTTGAAGTTAGGGTGCTTAGGAATCGCCTCAGAGTTAGGATTCGGGTCCTAACTCTCCGAGAAAAAAATCGCCCCCGGCAAAAACCGAGCACATTTTTGGATAGCCCTCTTCAAGGCCCGTTTAGGGTCGATATCGATTTGCCCCCATCTCTTCCCTGTGAGACGCTAGACTGGCCCAAAAGTGCACTATGGGACCCTCCCTCCCACAGGCAAGAGCGCAACGAAGGTTGGAGAAAAATGCTCCCCGTGGCTGGCGCGGCCGGCGTCTCAGTACGTACGTATAAAAGAGTCAGTCGGTGGAGCGAGCGAAAACTAACCCTAACCCTAAGGAAGGACCGTTCGCGCAGGCTAACTCTGAACTGAGCCGATTTGTTCCGTAACGCGACGGTTTCAGCGGAACTATTCAAAGACCCCGCAAGGTACAGCTCTAAAAAATGAAACCAAGCCGTCTGCATCTCTTGTTAAGCTCGAGAATAATTTTCGAGCCGATCGGGGCCTTTCCGACGGAATTAGAGGCATTTCCCGGAGGCGACTTTTTCGAGCAGTTTTTCCTAGATATCTCCTCGTAGCGAGACGCGATTGCAACGCGCTCGGTGTCAGTGGGAAGGTCTTTTCGGGCCGCATCAGTGTTGCGATTTTGAAGAAAAACGAACGTCGGGCGGAGGCGGGAGAGGGAAAAATACGGAAAAATTTTCGTGACCTACTTAACGGACTTAAAAAAAAAAAAAAAAAAAAAAAAAAAAAATTCAATCTGTGAATGATTTATTCTCGTGATGGCTTTGATTTCATCACTGGCTGTGTTAATTATTGATGACAAGTTTTTGTTGGATGCATGTGATGATGAAAAAATTTTCTCAGGCGGTCCGGTTGCGCCTCTGTCTGAATCGGGGGGCCTTTCCGCCTTCCCGTTACTCAGTCGTCGGCCGGGCGGGCCCTCAGATACTAAATTGGGCACTTTGCGGGTCTCGAGGTTCATGCAGGCAGGCTTGGCGAACTTGACTGACTGCTAGAAACACGTACGTAATAGATTAGAGAGGTCGCTATACTCACTCTTTTGCACGCACGCGTGTCCCGGGGAGAAATGATGATTCACGCGCTTGCTACGGTGTGGGTACGGGGAATTTGGCGTGACCCTTACTCTTTTGAGATTATGTAATCAACAGATAGCTCTGACTTAGGTCTACAAAGGGTCATTAACCCTAACTTGAAAATGAATCGCGCTCACCCAGAAATCGTGCTTTAATGAAAGAGTTAGGGTCGCCCAACCCTAACTCCGAGGTTAGGGTCGGGTGGAACGACACCCGCTTTTTTTGGCAGAATCGTGACCTGCCGAGTTAGGGCCACAAGGAAACACCCGCCCTATGTCGAAAATGGCCCATCTTGAAGTTAGGGTGCTTAGGAATCGCCTCAGAGTTAGGATTCGGGTCCTAACTCTCCGAGAAAAAAATCGCCCCGGCAAAAACCGAGCACATTTTTGGATAGCCCTCTTCAAGGCCCGTTTAGGGTCGATATCGATTTGCCCCCATCTCTTCCCTGTGAGACGCTAGACTGGCCCAAAAGTGCACTATGGGACCCTCCCTCCCACAGGCAAGAGCGCAACGAAGGTTGGAGAAAAATGCTCCCCGTGGCTGGCGCGGCCGGCGTCTCAGTACGTACGTATAAAAGAGTCAGTCGGTGGAGCGAGCGAAAACTAACCCTAACCCTAAGGAAGGACCGTTCGCGCAGGCTAACTCTGAACTGAGCCGATTTGTTCCGTAACGCGACGGTTTCAGCGGAACTATTCAAAGACCCCGCAAGGTACAGCTCTAAAAAATGAAACCAAGCCGTCTGCATCTCTTGTTAAGCTCGAGAATAATTTTCGAGCCGATCGGGGCCTTTCCGACGGAATTAGAGGCATTTCCCGGAGGCGACTTTTTCGAGCAGTTTTTCCTAGATATCTCCTCGTAGCGAGACGCGATTGCAACGCGCTCGGTGTCAGTGGGAAGGTCTTTTCGGGCCGCATCAGTGTTGCGATTTTGAAGAAAAACGAACGTCGGGCGGAGGCGGGAGAGGGAAAAATACGGAAAAATTTTCGTGACCTACTTAACGGACTTAAAAAAAAAAAAAAAAAAAAAAAAAAAAAATTCAATCTGTGAATGATTTATTCTCGTGATGGCTTTGATTTCATCACTGGCTGTGTTAATTATTGATGACAAGTTTTTGTTGGATGCATGTGATGATGAAAAAATTTTCTCAGGCGGTCCGGTTGCGCCTCTGTCTGAATCGGGGGGCCTTTCCGCCTTCCCGTTACTCAGTCGTCGGCCGGGCGGGCCCTCAGATACTAAATTGGGCACTTTGCGGGTCTCGAGGTTCATGCAGGCAGGCTTGGCGAACTTGACTGACTGCTAGAAACACGTACGTAATAGATTAGAGAGGTCGCTATACTCACTCTTTTGCACGCACGCGTGTCCCGGGGAGAAATGATGATTCACGCGCTTGCTACGGTGTGGGTACGGGGAATTTGGCGTGACCCTTACTCTTTTGAGATTATGTAATCAACAGATAGCTCTGACTTAGGTCTACAAAGGGTCATTAACCCTAACTTGAAAATGAATCGCGCTCACCCAGAAATCGTGCTTTAATGAAAGAGTTAGGGTCGCCCAACCCTAACTCCGAGGTTAGGGTCGGGTGGAACGACACCCGCTTTTTTTGGCAGAATCGTGACCTGCCGAGTTAGGGCCACAAGGAAACACCCGCCCTATGTCGAAAATGGCCCATCTTGAAGTTAGGGTGCTTAGGAATCGCCTCAGAGTTAGGATTCGGGTCCTAACTCTCCGAGAAAAAAATCGCCCCCGGCAAAAACCGAGCACATTTTTGGATAGCCCTCTTCAAGGCCCGTTTAGGGTCGATATCGATTTGCCCCATCTCTTCCCTGTGAGACGCTAGACTGGCCCAAAAGTGCACTATGGGACCCTCCCTCCCACAGGCAAGAGCGCAACGAAGGTTGGAGAAAAATGCTCCCCGTGGCTGGCGCGGCCGGCGTCTCAGTACGTACGTATAAAAGAGTCAGTCGGTGGAGCGAGCGAAAACTAACCCTAACCCTAAGGAAGGACCGTTCGCGCAGGCTAACTCTGAACTGAGCCGATTTGTTCCGTAACGCGACGGTTTCAGCGGAACTATTCAAAGACCCCGCAAGGTACAGCTCTAAAAAATGAAACCAAGCCGTCTGCATCTCTTGTTAAGCTCGAGAATAATTTTCGAGCCGATCGGGGCCTTTCCGACGGAATTAGAGGCATTTCCCGGAGGCGACTTTTTCGAGCAGTTTTTCCTAGATATCTCCTCGTAGCGAGACGCGATTGCAACGCGCTCGGTGTCAGTGGGAAGGTCTTTTCGGGCCGCATCAGTGTTGCGATTTTGAAGAAAAACGAACGTCGGGCGGAGGCGGGAGAGGGAAAAATACGGAAAAATTTTCGTGACCTACTTAACGGACTTAAAAAAAAAAAAAAAAAAAAAATTCAATCTGTGAATGATTTATTCTCGTGATGGCTTTGATTTCATCACTGGCTGTGTTAATTATTGATGACAAGTTTTTGTTGGATGCATGTGATGATGAAAAAATTTTCTCAGGCGGTCCGGTTGCGCCTCTGTCTGAATCGGGGGGCCTTTCCGCCTTCCCGTTACTCAGTCGTCGGCCGGGCGGGCCCTCAGATACTAAATTGGGCACTTTGCGGGTCTCGAGGTTCATGCAGGCAGGCTTGGCGAACTTGACTGACTGCTAGAAACACGTACGTAATAGATTAGAGAGGTCGCTATACTCACTCTTTTGCACGCACGCGTGTCCCGGGGAGAAATGATGATTCACGCGCTTGCTACGGTGTGGGTACGGGGAATTTGGCGTGACCCTTACTCTTTTGAGATTATGTAATCAACAGATAGCTCTGACTTAGGTCTACAAAGGGTCATTAACCCTAACTTGAAAATGAATCGCGCTCACCCAGAAATCGTGCTTTAATGAAAGAGTTAGGGTCGCCCAACCCTAACTCCGAGGTTAGGGTCGGGTGGAACGACACCCGCTTTTTTTGGCAGAATCGTGACCTGCCGAGTTAGGGCCACAAGGAAACACCCGCCCTATGTCGAAAATGGCCCATCTTGAAGTTAGGGTGCTTAGGAATCGCCTCAGAGTTAGGATTCGGGTCCTAACTCTCCGAGAAAAAAATCGCCCCCGGCAAAAACCGAGCACATTTTTGGATAGCCCTCTTCAAGGCCCGTTTAGGGTCGATATCGATTTGCCCCCATCTCTTCCCTGTGAGACGCTAGACTGGCCCAAAAGTGCACTATGGGACCCTCCCTCCCACAGGCAAGAGCGCAACGAAGGTTGGAGAAAAATGCTCCCCGTGGCTGGCGCGGCCGGCGTCTCAGTACGTACGTATAAAAGAGTCAGTCGGTGGAGCGAGCGAAAACTAACCCTAACCCTAAGGAAGGACCGTTCGCGCAGGCTAACTCTGAACTGAGCCGATTTGTTCCGTAACGCGACGGTTTCAGCGGAACTATTCAAAGACCCCGCAAGGTACAGCTCTAAAAAATGAAACCAAGCCGTCTGCATCTCTTGTTAAGCTCGAGAATAATTTTCGAGCCGATCGGGGCCTTTCCGACGGAATTAGAGGCATTTCCCGGAGGCGACTTTTTCGAGCAGTTTTTCCTAGATATCTCCTCGTAGCGAGACGCGATTGCAACGCGCTCGGTGTCAGTGGGAAGGTCTTTTCGGGCCGCATCAGTGTTGCGATTTTGAAGAAAAACGAACGTCGGGCGGAGGCGGGAGAGGGAAAAATACGGAAAAATTTTCGTGACCTACTTAACGGACTTAAAAAAAAAAAAAAATAAAAAATTCAATCTGTGAATGATTTATTCTCGTGATGGCTTTGATTTCATCACTGGCTGTGTTAATTATTGATGACAAGTTTTTGTTGGATGCATGTGATGATGAAAAAATTTTCTCAGGCGGTCCGGTTGCGCCTCTGTCTGAATCGGGGGGCCTTTCCGCCTTCCCGTTACTCAGTCGTCGGCCGGGCGGGCCCTCAGATACTAAATTGGGCACTTTGCGGGTCTCGAGGTTCATGCAGGCAGGCTTGGCGAACTTGACTGACTGCTAGAAACACGTACGTAATAGATTAGAGAGGTCGCTATACTCACTCTTTTGCACGCACGCGTGTCCCGGGGAGAAATGATGATTCACGCGCTTGCTACGGTGTGGGTACGGGGAATTTGGCGTGACCCTTACTCTTTTGAGATTATGTAATCAACAGATAGCTCTGACTTAGGTCTACAAAGGGTCATTAACCCTAACTTGAAAATGAATCGCGCTCACCCAGAAATCGTGCTTTAATGAAAGAGTTAGGGTCGCCCAACCCTAACTCCGAGGTTAGGGTCGGGTGGAACGACACCCGCTTTTTTTGGCAGAATCGTGACCTGCCGAGTTAGGGCCACAAGGAAACACCCGCCCTATGTCGAAAATGGCCCATCTTGAAGTTAGGGTGCTTAGGAATCGCCTCAGAGTTAGGATTCGGGTCCTAACTCTCCGAGAAAAAAATCGCCCCCGGCAAAAACCGAGCACATTTTTGGATAGCCCTCTTCAAGGCCCGTTTAGGGTCGATATCGATTTGCCCCCATCTCTTCCCTGTGAGACGCTAGACTGGCCCAAAAGTGCACTATGGGACCCTCCCTCCCACAGGCAAGAGCGCAACGAAGGTTGGAGAAAAATGCTCCCCGTGGCTGGCGCGGCCGGCGTCTCAGTACGTACGTATAAAAGAGTCAGTCGGTGGAGCGAGCGAAAACTAACCCTAACCCTAAGGAAGGACCGTTCGCGCAGGCTAACTCTGAACTGAGCCGATTTGTTCCGTAACGCGACGGTTTCAGCGGAACTATTCAAAGACCCCGCAAGGTACAGCTCTAAAAAATGAAACCAAGCCGTCTGCATCTCTTGTTAAGCTCGAGAATAATTTTCGAGCCGATCGGGGCCTTTCCGACGGAATTAGAGGCATTTCCCGGAGGCGACTTTTTCGAGCAGTTTTTCCTAGATATCTCCTCGTAGCGAGACGCGATTGCAACGCGCTCGGTGTCAGTGGGAAGGTCTTTTCGGGCCGCATCAGTGTTGCGATTTTGAAGAAAAACGAACGTCGGGCGGAGGCGGGAGAGGGAAAAATACGGAAAAATTTTCGTGACCTACTTAACGGACTTAAAAAAAAAAAAAAAAAAAAAAAAAAAAAATTCAATCTGTGAATGATTTATTCTCGTGATGGCTTTGATTTCATCACTGGCTGTGTTAATTATTGATGACAAGTTTTTGTTGGATGCATGTGATGATGAAAAAATTTTCTCAGGCGGTCCGGTTGCGCCTCTGTCTGAATCGGGGGGCCTTTCCGCCTTCCCGTTACTCAGTCGTCGGCCGGGCGGGCCCTCAGATACTAAATTGGGCACTTTGCGGGTCTCGAGGTTCATGCAGGCAGGCTTGGCGAACTTGACTGACTGCTAGAAACACGTACGTAATAGATTAGAGAGGTCGCTATACTCACTCTTTTGCACGCACGCGTGTCCCGGGGAGAAATGATGATTCACGCGCTTGCTACGGTGTGGGTACGGGGAATTTGGCGTGACCCTTACTCTTTTGAGATTATGTAATCAACAGATAGCTCTGACTTAGGTCTACAAAGGGTCATTAACCCTAACTTGAAAATGAATCGCGCTCACCCAGAAATCGTGCTTTAATGAAAGAGTTAGGGTCGCCCAACCCTAACTCCGAGGTTAGGGTCGGGTGGAACGACACCCGCTTTTTGTAGCAGAATCGTGACCTGCCGAGTTAGGGCCACAAGGAAACACCCGCCCTATGTCGAAAATGGCCCATCTTGAAGTTAGGGTGCTTAGGAATCGCCTCAGAGTTAGGATTCGGGTCCTAACTCTCCGAGAAAAAAATCGCCCCCGGCAAAAACCGAGCACATTTTTGGATAGCCCTCTTCAAGGCCCGTTTAGGGTCGATATCGATTTGCCCCCATCTCTTCCCTGTGAGACGCTAGACTGGCCCAAAAGTGCACTATGGGACCCTCCCTCCCACAGGCAAGAGCGCAACGAAGGTTGGAGAAAAATGCTCCCCGTGGCTGGCGCGGCCGGCGTCTCAGTACGTACGTATAAAAGAGTCAGTCGGTGGAGCGAGCGAAAACTAACCCTAACCCTAAGGAAGGACCGTTCGCGCAGGCTAACTCTGAACTGAGCCGATTTGTTCCGTAACGCGACGGTTTCAGCGGAACTATTCAAAGACCCCGCAAGGTACAGCTCTAAAAAATGAAACCAAGCCGTCTGCATCTCTTGTTAAGCTCGAGAATAATTTTCGAGCCGATCGGGGCCTTTCCGACGGAATTAGAGGCATTTCCCGGAGGCGACTTTTTCGAGCAGTTTTTCCTAGATATCTCCTCGTAGCGAGACGCGATTGCAACGCGCTCGGTGTCAGTGGGAAGGTCTTTTCGGGCCGCATCAGTGTTGCGATTTTGAAGAAAAACGAACGTCGGGCGGAGGCGGGAGAGGGAAAAATACGGAAAAATTTTCGTGACCTACTTAACGGACTTAAAAAAAAAAAAAAAAAAAAAAAAAATTCAATCTGTGAATGATTTATTCTCGTGATGGCTTTGATTTCATCACTGGCTGTGTTAATTATTGATGACAAGTTTTTGTTGGATGCATGTGATGATGAAAAAATTTTCTCAGGCGGTCCGGTTGCGCCTCTGTCTGAATCGGGGGGCCTTTCCGCCTTCCCGTTACTCAGTCGTCGGCCGGGCGGGCCCTCAGATACTAAATTGGGCACTTTGCGGGTCTCGAGGTTCATGCAGGCAGGCTTGGCGAACTTGACTGACTGCTAGAAACACGTACGTAATAGATTAGAGAGGTCGCTATACTCACTCTTTTGCACGCACGCGTGTCCCGGGGAGAAATGATGATTCACGCGCTTGCTACGGTGTGGGTACGGGGAATTTGGCGTGACCCTTACTCTTTTGAGATTATGTAATCAACAGATAGCTCTGACTTAGGTCTACAAAGGGTCATTAACCCTAACTTGAAAATGAATCGCGCTCACCCAGAAATCGTGCTTTAATGAAAGAGTTAGGGTCGCCCAACCCTAACTCCGAGGTTAGGGTCGGGTGGAACGACACCCGCTTTTTTTGGCAGAATCGTGACCTGCCGAGTTAGGGCCACAAGGAAACACCCGCCCTATGTCGAAAATGGCCCATCTTGAAGTTAGGGTGCTTAGGAATCGCCTCAGAGTTAGGATTCGGGTCCTAACTCTCCGAGAAAAAAATCGCCCCCGGCAAAAACCGAGCACATTTTTGGATAGCCCTCTTCAAGGCCCGTTTAGGGTCGATATCGATTTGCCCCCATCTCTTCCCTGTGAGACGCTAGACTGGCCCAAAAGTGCACTATGGGACCCTCCCTCCCACAGGCAAGAGCGCAACGAAGGTTGGAGAAAAATGCTCCCCGTGGCTGGCGCGGCCGGCGTCTCAGTACGTACGTATAAAAGAGTCAGTCGGTGGAGCGAGCGAAAACTAACCCTAACCCTAAGGAAGGACCGTTCGCGCAGGCTAACTCTGAACTGAGCCGATTTGTTCCGTAACGCGACGGTTTCAGCGGAACTATTCAAAGACCCCGCAAGGTACAGCTCTAAAAAATGAAACCAAGCCGTCTGCATCTCTTGTTAAGCTCGAGAATAATTTTCGAGCCGATCGGGGCCTTTCCGACGGAATTAGAGGCATTTCCCGGAGGCGACTTTTTCGAGCAGTTTTTCCTAGATATCTCCTCGTAGCGAGACGCGATTGCAACGCGCTCGGTGTCAGTGGGAAGGTCTTTTCGGGCCGCATCAGTGTTGCGATTTTGAAGAAAAACGAACGTCGGGCGGAGGCGGGAGAGGGAAAAATACGGAAAAATTTTCGTGACCTACTTAACGGACTTAAAAAAAAAAAAAAAAAAATTCAATCTGTGAATGATTTATTCTCGTGATGGCTTTGATTTCATCACTGGCTGTGTTAATTATTGATGACAAGTTTTTGTTGGATGCATGTGATGATGAAAAAATTTTCTCAGGCGGTCCGGTTGCGCCTCTGTCTGAATCGGGGGGCCTTTCCGCCTTCCCGTTACTCAGTCGTCGGCCGGGCGGGCCCTCAGATACTAAATTGGGCACTTTGCGGGTCTCGAGGTTCATGCAGGCAGGCTTGGCGAACTTGACTGACTGCTAGAAACACGTACGTAATAGATTAGAGAGGTCGCTATACTCACTCTTTTGCACGCACGCGTGTCCCGGGGAGAAATGATGATTCACGCGCTTGCTACGGTGTGGGTACGGGGAATTTGGCGTGACCCTTACTCTTTTGAGATTATGTAATCAACAGATAGCTCTGACTTAGGTCTACAAAGGGTCATTAACCCTAACTTGAAAATGAATCGCGCTCACCCAGAAATCGTGCTTTAATGAAAGAGTTAGGGTCGCCCAACCCTAACTCCGAGGTTAGGGTCGGGTGGAACGACACCCGCTTTTTTTGGCAGAATCGTGACCTGCCGAGTTAGGGCCACAAGGAAACACCCGCCCTATGTCGAAAATGGCCCATCTTGAAGTTAGGGTGCTTAGGAATCGCCTCAGAGTTAGGATTCGGGTCCTAACTCTCCGAGAAAAAAATCGCCCCCGGCAAAAACCGAGCACATTTTTGGATAGCCCTCTTCAAGGCCCGTTTAGGGTCGATATCGATTTGCCCCATCTCTTCCCTGTGAGACGCTAGACTGGCCCAAAAGTGCACTATGGGACCCTCCCTCCCACAGGCAAGAGCGCAACGAAGGTTGGAGAAAAATGCTCCCCGTGGCTGGCGCGGCCGGCGTCTCAGTACGTACGTATAAAAGAGTCAGTCGGTGGAGCGAGCGAAAACTAACCCTAACCCTAAGGAAGGACCGTTCGCGCAGGCTAACTCTGAACTGAGCCGATTTGTTCCGTAACGCGACGGTTTCAGCGGAACTATTCAAAGACCCCGCAAGGTACAGCTCTAAAAAATGAAACCAAGCCGTCTGCATCTCTTGTTAAGCTCGAGAATAATTTTCGAGCCGATCGGGGCCTTTCCGACGGAATTAGAGGCATTTCCCGGAGGCGACTTTTTCGAGCAGTTTTTCCTAGATATCTCCTCGTAGCGAGACGCGATTGCAACGCGCTCGGTGTCAGTGGGAAGGTCTTTTCGGGCCGCATCAGTGTTGCGATTTTGAAGAAAAACGAACGTCGGGCGGAGGCGGGAGAGGGAAAAATACGGAAAAATTTTCGTGACCTACTTAACGGACTTAAAAAAAAATAAAAAAAAAAAAAAAAAAATTCAATCTGTGAATGATTTATTCTCGTGATGGCTTTGATTTCATCACTGGCTGTGTTAATTATTGATGACAAGTTTTTGTTGGATGCATGTGATGATGAAAAAATTTTCTCAGGCGGTCCGGTTGCGCCTCTGTCTGAATCGGGGGGCCTTTCCGCCTTCCCGTTACTCAGTCGTCGGCCGGGCGGGCCCTCAGATACTAAATTGGGCACTTTGCGGGTCTCGAGGTTCATGCAGGCAGGCTTGGCGAACTTGACTGACTGCTAGAAACACGTACGTAATAGATTAGAGAGGTCGCTATACTCACTCTTTTGCACGCACGCGTGTCCCGGGGAGAAATGATGATTCACGCGCTTGCTACGGTGTGGGTACGGGGAATTTGGCGTGACCCTTACTCTTTTGAGATTATGTAATCAACAGATAGCTCTGACTTAGGTCTACAAAGGGTCATTAACCCTAACTTGAAAATGAATCGCGCTCACCCAGAAATCGTGCTTTAATGAAAGAGTTAGGGTCGCCCAACCCTAACTCCGAGGTTAGGGTCGGGTGGAACGACACCCGCTTTTTTTGGCAGAATCGTGACCTGCCGAGTTAGGGCCACAAGGAAACACCCGCCCTATGTCGAAAATGGCCCATCTTGAAGTTAGGGTGCTTAGGAATCGCCTCAGAGTTAGGATTCGGGTCCTAACTCTCCGAGAAAAAAATCGCCCCCGGCAAAAACCGAGCACATTTTTGGATAGCCCTCTTCAAGGCCCGTTTAGGGTCGATATCGATTTGCCCCCATCTCTTCCCTGTGAGACGCTAGACTGGCCCAAAAGTGCACTATGGGACCCTCCCTCCCACAGGCAAGAGCGCAACGAAGGTTGGAGAAAAATGCTCCCCGTGGCTGGCGCGGCCGGCGTCTCAGTACGTACGTATAAAAGAGTCAGTCGGTGGAGCGAGCGAAAACTAACCCTAACCCTAAGGAAGGACCGTTCGCGCAGGCTAACTCTGAACTGAGCCGATTTGTTCCGTAACGCGACGGTTTCAGCGGAACTATTCAAAGACCCCGCAAGGTACAGCTCTAAAAAATGAAACCAAGCCGTCTGCATCTCTTGTTAAGCTCGAGAATAATTTTCGAGCCGATCGGGGCCTTTCCGACGGAATTAGAGGCATTTCCCGGAGGCGACTTTTTCGAGCAGTTTTTCCTAGATATCTCCTCGTAGCGAGACGCGATTGCAACGCGCTCGGTGTCAGTGGGAAGGTCTTTTCGGGCCGCATCAGTGTTGCGATTTTGAAGAAAAACGAACGTCGGGCGGAGGCGGGAGAGGGAAAAATACGGAAAAATTTTCGTGACCTACTTAACGGACTTAAAAAAAAAAAAAAAAAAAAAAAAAAAAAAAAAATTCAATCTGTGAATGATTTATTCTCGTGATGGCTTTGATTTCATCACTGGCTGTGTTAATTATTGATGACAAGTTTTTGTTGGATGCATGTGATGATGAAAAAATTTTCTCAGGCGGTCCGGTTGCGCCTCTGTCTGAATCGGGGGGCCTTTCCGCCTTCCCGTTACTCAGTCGTCGGCCGGGCGGGCCCTCAGATACTAAATTGGGCACTTTGCGGGTCTCGAGGTTCATGCAGGCAGGCTTGGCGAACTTGACTGACTGCTAGAAACACGTACGTAATAGATTAGAGAGGTCGCTATACTCACTCTTTTGCACGCACGCGTGTCCCGGGGAGAAATGATGATTCACGCGCTTGCTACGGTGTGGGTACGGGGAATTTGGCGTGACCCTTACTCTTTTGAGATTATGTAATCAACAGATAGCTCTGACTTAGGTCTACAAAGGGTCATTAACCCTAACTTGAAAATGAATCGCGCTCACCCAGAAATCGTGCTTTAATGAAAGAGTTAGGGTCGCCCAACCCTAACTCCGAGGTTAGGGTCGGGTGGAACGACACCCGCTTTTTTTGGCAGAATCGTGACCTGCCGAGTTAGGGCCACAAGGAAACACCCGCCCTATGTCGAAAATGGCCCATCTTGAAGTTAGGGTGCTTAGGAATCGCCTCAGAGTTAGGATTCGGGTCCTAACTCTCCGAGAAAAAAATCGCCCCCGGCAAAAACCGAGCACATTTTTGGATAGCCCTCTTCAAGGCCCGTTTAGGGTCGATATCGATTTGCCCCATCTCTTCCCTGTGAGACGCTAGACTGGCCCAAAAGTGCACTATGGGACCCTCCCTCCCACAGGCAAGAGCGCAACGAAGGTTGGAGAAAAATGCTCCCCGTGGCTGGCGCGGCCGGCGTCTCAGTACGTACGTATAAAAGAGTCAGTCGGTGGAGCGAGCGAAAACTAACCCTAACCCTAAGGAAGGACCGTTCGCGCAGGCTAACTCTGAACTGAGCCGATTTGTTCCGTAACGCGACGGTTTCAGCGGAACTATTCAAAGACCCCGCAAGGTACAGCTCTAAAAAATGAAACCAAGCCGTCTGCATCTCTTGTTAAGCTCGAGAATAATTTTCGAGCCGATCGGGGCCTTTCCGACGGAATTAGAGGCATTTCCCGGAGGCGACTTTTTCGAGCAGTTTTTCCTAGATATCTCCTCGTAGCGAGACGCGATTGCAACGCGCTCGGTGTCAGTGGGAAGGTCTTTTCGGGCCGCATCAGTGTTGCGATTTTGAAGAAAAACGAACGTCGGGCGGAGGCGGGAGAGGGAAAAATACGGAAAAATTTTCGTGACCTACTTAACGGACTTAAAAAAAAAAAAAAAAAAAAAAAAAAAAATTCAATCTGTGAATGATTTATTCTCGTGATGGCTTTGATTTCATCACTGGCTGTGTTAATTATTGATGACAAGTTTTTGTTGGATGCATGTGATGATGAAAAAATTTTCTCAGGCGGTCCGGTTGCGCCTCTGTCTGAATCGGGGGGCCTTTCCGCCTTCCCGTTACTCAGTCGTCGGCCGGGCGGGCCCTCAGATACTAAATTGGGCACTTTGCGGGTCTCGAGGTTCATGCAGGCAGGCTTGGCGAACTTGACTGACTGCTAGAAACACGTACGTAATAGATTAGAGAGGTCGCTATACTCACTCTTTTGCACGCACGCGTGTCCCGGGGAGAAATGATGATTCACGCGCTTGCTACGGTGTGGGTACGGGGAATTTGGCGTGACCCTTACTCTTTTGAGATTATGTAATCAACAGATAGCTCTGACTTAGGTCTACAAAGGGTCATTAACCCTAACTTGAAAATGAATCGCGCTCACCCAGAAATCGTGCTTTAATGAAAGAGTTAGGGTCGCCCAACCCTAACTCCGAGGTTAGGGTCGGGTGGAACGACACCCGCTTTTTTTGGCAGAATCGTGACCTGCCGAGTTAGGGCCACAAGGAAACACCCGCCCTATGTCGAAAATGGCCCATCTTGAAGTTAGGGTGCTTAGGAATCGCCTCAGAGTTAGGATTCGGGTCCTAACTCTCCGAGAAAAAAATCGCCCCGGCAAAAACCGAGCACATTTTTGGATAGCCCTCTTCAAGGCCCGTTTAGGGTCGATATCGATTTGCCCCCATCTCTTCCCTGTGAGACGCTAGACTGGCCCAAAAGTGCACTATGGGACCCTCCCTCCCACAGGCAAGAGCGCAACGAAGGTTGGAGAAAAATGCTCCCCGTGGCTGGCGCGGCCGGCGTCTCAGTACGTACGTATAAAAGAGTCAGTCGGTGGAGCGAGCGAAAACTAACCCTAACCCTAAGGAAGGACCGTTCGCGCAGGCTAACTCTGAACTGAGCCGATTTGTTCCGTAACGCGACGGTTTCAGCGGAACTATTCAAAGACCCCGCAAGGTACAGCTCTAAAAAATGAAACCAAGCCGTCTGCATCTCTTGTTAAGCTCGAGAATAATTTTCGAGCCGATCGGGGCCTTTCCGACGGAATTAGAGGCATTTCCCGGAGGCGACTTTTTCGAGCAGTTTTTCCTAGATATCTCCTCGTAGCGAGACGCGATTGCAACGCGCTCGGTGTCAGTGGGAAGGTCTTTTCGGGCCGCATCAGTGTTGCGATTTTGAAGAAAAACGAACGTCGGGCGGAGGCGGGAGAGGGAAAAATACGGAAAAATTTTCGTGACCTACTTAACGGACTTAAAAAAAAAAAAAAAAAAAAAAAAAAAAATTCAATCTGTGAATGATTTATTCTCGTGATGGCTTTGATTTCATCACTGGCTGTGTTAATTATTGATGACAAGTTTTTGTTGGATGCATGTGATGATGAAAAAATTTTCTCAGGCGGTCCGGTTGCGCCTCTGTCTGAATCGGGGGGCCTTTCCGCCTTCCCGTTACTCAGTCGTCGGCCGGGCGGGCCCTCAGATACTAAATTGGGCACTTTGCGGGTCTCGAGGTTCATGCAGGCAGGCTTGGCGAACTTGACTGACTGCTAGAAACACGTACGTAATAGATTAGAGAGGTCGCTATACTCACTCTTTTGCACGCACGCGTGTCCCGGGGAGAAATGATGATTCACGCGCTTGCTACGGTGTGGGTACGGGGAATTTGGCGTGACCCTTACTCTTTTGAGATTATGTAATCAACAGATAGCTCTGACTTAGGTCTACAAAGGGTCATTAACCCTAACTTGAAAATGAATCGCGCTCACCCAGAAATCGTGCTTTAATGAAAGAGTTAGGGTCGCCCAACCCTAACTCCGAGGTTAGGGTCGGGTGGAACGACACCCGCTTTTTTTGGCAGAATCGTGACCTGCCGAGTTAGGGCCACAAGGAAACACCCGCCCTATGTCGAAAATGGCCCATCTTGAAGTTAGGGTGCTTAGGAATCGCCTCAGAGTTAGGATTCGGGTCCTAACTCTCCGAGAAAAAAATCGCCCCCGGCAAAAACCGAGCACATTTTTGGATAGCCCTCTTCAAGGCCCGTTTAGGGTCGATATCGATTTGCCCCCATCTCTTCCCTGTGAGACGCTAGACTGGCCCAAAAGTGCACTATGGGACCCTCCCTCCCACAGGCAAGAGCGCAACGAAGGTTGGAGAAAAATGCTCCCCGTGGCTGGCGCGGCCGGCGTCTCAGTACGTACGTATAAAAGAGTCAGTCGGTGGAGCGAGCGAAAACTAACCCTAACCCTAAGGAAGGACCGTTCGCGCAGGCTAACTCTGAACTGAGCCGATTTGTTCCGTAACGCGACGGTTTCAGCGGAACTATTCAAAGACCCCGCAAGGTACAGCTCTAAAAAATGAAACCAAGCCGTCTGCATCTCTTGTTAAGCTCGAGAATAATTTTCGAGCCGATCGGGGCCTTTCCGACGGAATTAGAGGCATTTCCCGGAGGCGACTTTTTCGAGCAGTTTTTCCTAGATATCTCCTCGTAGCGAGACGCGATTGCAACGCGCTCGGCGTCAGTGGGAAGGTCTTTTCGGGCCGCATCAGTGTTGCGATTTTGAAGAAAAACGAACGTCGGGCGGAGGCGGGAGAGGGAAAAATACGGAAAAATTTTCGTGACCTACTTAAGGGACTTAAAAAAAAAAAAAAAAAAAAAAAAAAATTCAATCTGTGAATGATTTATTCTCGTGATGGCTTTGATTTCATCACTGGCTGTGTTAATTATTGATGACAAGTTTTTGTTGGATGCATGTGATGATGAAAAAATTTTCTCAGGCGGTCCGGTTGCGCCTCTGTCTGAATCGGGGGGCCTTTCCGCCTTCCCGTTACTCAGTCGTCGGCCGGGCGGGCCCTCAGATACTAAATTGGGCACTTTGCGGGTCTCGAGGTTCATGCAGGCAGGCTTGGCGAACTTGACTGACTGCTAGAAACACGTACGTAATAGATTAGAGAGGTCGCTATACTCACTCTTTTGCACGCACGCGTGTCCCGGGGAGAAATGATGATTCACGCGCTTGCTACGGTGTGGGTACGGGGAATTTGGCGTGACCCTTACTCTTTTGAGATTATGTAATCAACAGATAGCTCTGACTTAGGTCTACAAAGGGTCATTAACCCTAACTTGAAAATGAATCGCGCTCACCCAGAAATCGTGCTTTAATGAAAGAGTTAGGGTCGCCCAACCCTAACTCCGAGGTTAGGGTCGGGTGGAACGACACCCGCTTTTTTTGGCAGAATCGTGACCTGCCGAGTTAGGGCCACAAGGAAACACCCGCCCTATGTCGAAAATGGCCCATCTTGAAGTTAGGGTGCTTAGGAATCGCCTCAGAGTTAGGATTCGGGTCCTAACTCTCCGAGAAAAAAATCGCCCCCGGCAAAAACCGAGCACATTTTTGGATAGCCCTCTTCAAGGCCCGTTTAGGGTCGATATCGATTTGCCCCCATCTCTTCCCTGTGAGACGCTAGACTGGCCCAAAAGTGCACTATGGGACCCTCCCTCCCACAGGCAAGAGCGCAACGAAGGTTGGAGAAAAATGCTCCCCGTGGCTGGCGCGGCCGGCGTCTCAGTACGTACGTATAAAAGAGTCAGTCGGTGGAGCGAGCGAAAACTAACCCTAACCCTAAGGAAGGACCGTTCGCGCAGGCTAACTCTGAACTGAGCCGATTTGTTCCGTAACGCGACGGTTTCAGCGGAACTATTCAAAGACCCCGCAAGGTACAGCTCTAAAAAATGAAACCAAGCCGTCTGCATCTCTTGTTAAGCTCGAGAATAATTTTCGAGCCGATCGGGGCCTTTCCGACGGAATTAGAGGCATTTCCCGGAGGCGACTTTTTCGAGCAGTTTTTCCTAGATATCTCCTCGTAGCGAGACGCGATTGCAACGCGCTCGGTGTCAGTGGGAAGGTCTTTTCGGGCCGCATCAGTGTTGCGATTTTGAAGAAAAACGAACGTCGGGCGGAGGCGGGAGAGGGAAAAATACGGAAAAATTTTCGTGACCTACTTAACGGACTTAAAAAAAAAAAAAAAAAAAAAAAAAAAAAATTCAATCTGTGAATGATTTATTCTCGTGATGGCTTTGATTTCATCACTGGCTGTGTTAATTATTGATGACAAGTTTTTGTTGGATGCATGTGATGATGAAAAAATTTTCTCAGGCGGTCCGGTTGCGCCTCTGTCTGAATCGGGGGGCCTTTCCGCCTTCCCGTTACTCAGTCGTCGGCCGGGCGGGCCCTCAGATACTAAATTGGGCACTTTGCGGGTCTCGAGGTTCATGCAGGCAGGCTTGGCGAACTTGACTGACTGCTAGAAACACGTACGTAATAGATTAGAGAGGTCGCTATACTCACTCTTTTGCACGCACGCGTGTCCCGGGGAGAAATGATGATTCACGCGCTTGCTACGGTGTGGGTACGGGGAATTTGGCGTGACCCTTACTCTTTTGAGATTATGTAATCAACAGATAGCTCTGACTTAGGTCTACAAAGGGTCATTAACCCTAACTTGAAAATGAATCGCGCTCACCCAGAAATCGTGCTTTAATGAAAGAGTTAGGGTCGCCCAACCCTAACTCCGAGGTTAGGGTCGGGTGGAACGACACCCGCTTTTTTTGGCAGAATCGTGACCTGCCGAGTTAGGGCCACAAGGAAACACCCGCCCTATGTCGAAAATGGCCCATCTTGAAGTTAGGGTGCTTAGGAATCGCCTCAGAGTTAGGATTCGGGTCCTAACTCTCCGAGAAAAAAATCGCCCCCGGCAAAAACCGAGCACATCTTTGGATAGCCCTTTGCAAGGCCCGTTTAGGGTCGATATCGATTTGCCCCCATCCCTTCCCTGTAAGACGCTAGACTGGCCCAAAAGTGCACTTTGGGACCCTCTTTTAATCTCCCTCCCACAGGCAGGAGCGCAACGAAGGTTGGAGAAAAATGCTCCCCGTGGCTGGCGCGGCCGGCGTCTCAGTACGTACGTATAAAAGAGTCAGTCGGTGGAGTGAGCGAGAACTAACCCTAACCCTAAGGAAGGACCGTTCGCGCAGGCTAACTCTGAACTGAGCCGATTTGTTCCGTAACGCGACGGTTTCAGCGGAACTATTCAAAGACCCCGCAAGGTACAGCTCTAAAAAATGAAACCAAGCCGTCTGCATCTCTTGTTAAGCTCGAGAATAATTTTCGAGCCGATCGGGGCCTTTCCGACGGAATTAGAGGCATTTCCCGGAGGCGACTTTTTCGAGCAGTTTTTCCTAGATATCTCCTCGTAGCGAGACGCGATTGCAACGCGCTCGGTGTCAGTGGGAAGGTCTTTTCGGGCCGCATCAGTGTTGCGATTTTGAAGAAAAACGAACGTCGGGCGGAGGCGGGAGAGGGAAAAATACGGAAAAATTTTCGTGACCTACTTAACGGACTTAAAAAAAAAAAAAAAAAAAAAAAAAAAAATTCAATCTGTGAATGATTTATTCTCGTGATGGCTTTGATTTCATCACTGGCTGTGTTAATTATTGATGACAAGTTTTTGTTGGATGCATGTGATGATGAAAAAATTTTCTCAGGCGGTCCGGTTGCGCCTCTGTCTGAATCAGGGGGCCTTCCCGCCTTCCCGTTACTCAGTCGTCGGCCGGGCGGGCCCTGAGATACTAAATTTGGCACTTTGCGGGTCTCGAGGTTCATGCAGGCAGGCTTAGGGAACTTGACTGACTGCTAGAAACACGTACGTAATAGGTAGAGAGGTCGCTTCACTCTTTTGCACGCGTGTCCCGGGGAGAAATGATGATTCACGCGCTTGCTACGGTGTGGGTACGGGGAATTTGGCGTGACCCTTACTCTTTTGAGATGATCTCATCAACGGATAGCTCTGACTTAGGTCTACAAAGGGTCGTTAACCCTGACTGGAAAATGAATGGCGCTCACCCAGAAATCGTGCTTTAATGAAAGAGTTAGGGTCGCCCAACCCTAACTCCGAGGTTAGGGTCGAGTGGAACGACACCCGCTTTTTTTGGCCGAATCGTGACCTGCCGAGTTAGGGCCACAAGGAAACACCCGCCCTTTGTCGAAAATGGCCCATCTTGAAGTTAGGGTGCTTAGGAACCGCCTCAGAGTTAGGATTCGGGTCCTAACTCTCTGAGAAAAAAATCGCCCCCGGCAAAAACCGAGCACATTTTTGGATAGCCCTTTGCAAGGCCCGTTTAGGGTCGATATCAATTTGCGACCATCTCTTCCCTGTAAGACACTAGACTGGCCCAAAAGTGCACTTTGGGACCCTCTTTTAATCTCCCTCCCATCGGCAAGAGCGCAACGAAGGTTGGAGAAAAATGCTCCCCGTGGCTGGCGCGGCCGGCGTCTCAGTACGTATAAAAGAGTCAGTCGGTGGAGCGAGCGAAAACTAACCCTAACCCTAAGGAAGGACCGTTCGCGCAGGCTAACTCTGAACTGAGCCGATTTGTTCCGTAACGCGACGGTTTCAGCGGAACTATTCAAAGACCCCGCAAGGTACAGCTCTAAAAAATGAAACCAAGCCGTCTGCATCTCTTGTTAAGCTCGAGAATAATTTTCGAGCCGATCGGGGCCTTTCCGACGGAATTAGAGGCATTTCCCGGAGGCGACTTTTTCGAGCAGTTTTTCCTAGATATCTCCTCGTAGCGAGACGCGATTGCAACGCGCTCGGTGTCAGTGGGAAGGTCTTTTCGGGCCGCATCAGTGTTGCGATTTTGAAGAAAAACGAACGTCGGGCGGAGGCGGGAGAGGGAAAAATACGGAAAAATTTTCGTGACCTACTTAACGGACTTAAAAAAAAAAAAAAAAAAAAAAAAAAAAAAAAAATTCAATCTGTGAATGATTTATTCTCGTGATGGCTTTGATTTCATCACTGGCTGTGTTAATTATTGATGACAAGTTTTTGTTGGATGCATGTGATGATGAAAAAATTTTCTCAGGCGGTCCGGTTGCGCCTCTGTCTGAATCAGGGGGCCTTCCCGCCTTCCCGTTACTCAGTCGTCGGCCGGGCGGGCCCTGAGATACTAAATTTGGCACTTTGCGGGTCTCGAGGTTCATGCAGGCAGGCTTAGGGAACTTGACTGACTGCTAGAAACACGTACGTAATAGGTAGAGAGGTCGCTTTACTCTTTTGCACGCGTGTCCGACAAATGATGATTCACGCGCTTGCTACGGTGTGGGTACGGGGAATTTGGCGTGACCCTTACTCTTTTGAGATGATCTCATCAACGGATAGCTCTGACTTAGGTCTACAAAGGGTCGTTAACCCTGACTGGAAAATGAATGGCGCTCACCCAGAAATCGTGCTTTAATGAAAGAGTTAGGGTCGCCCAACCCTAACTCCGAGGTTAGGGTCGAGTGGAACGACACCCGCTTTTTTTGGCCGAATCGTGACCTGCCGAGTTAGGGCCACAAGGAAACACCCGCCCTTTGTCGAAAATGGCCCATCTTGAAGTTAGGGTGCTTAGGAACCGCCTCAGAGTTAGGATTCGGGTCCTAACTCTCTGAGAAAAAAATCGCCCCGGCAAAAACCGAGCACATCTTTGGATAGCCCTTTGCAAGGCCCGTTTAGGGTCGATACCAATTTGCCCCCATCTCTTCCCTGTGAGACGCTAGACTGGCCCAAAAGTGAACTTTGGGACCCTCCCTCCCACAGGCAGGAGCGCAACGAAGGTTGGAGAAAAATGCTCCCCGTGGCTGGCGCGGCCGGCGTCTCAGTACGTGTAAAAGAGTCAGTCGGTGGAGCGAGCGAAAACTAACCCTAACCCTAAGGAAGGACCGTTCGCGCAGGCTAACTCTGAACTGAGCCGATTTGTTCCGTAACGCGACGGTTTCAGCGGAACTATTCAAAGACCCCGCAAGGTACAGCTCTAAAAAATGAAACCAAGCCGTCTGCATCTCTTGTTAAGCTCGAGAATAATTTTCGAGCCGATCGGGGCCTTTCCGACGGAATTAGAGGCATTTCCCGGAGGCGACTTTTTCGAGCAGTTTTTCCTAGATATCTCCTCGTAGCGAGACGCGATTGCAACGCGCTCGGTGTCAGTGGGAAGGTCTTTTCGGGCCGCATCAGTGTTGCGATTTTGAAGAAAAACGAACGTCGGGCGGAGGCGGGAGAGGGAAAAATACGGAAAAATTTTCGTGACCTACTTAACGGACTTAAAAAAAAAAAAAAAAAAAAAAAAAAAAATTCAATCTGTGAATGATTTATTCTCGTGATGGCTTTGATTTCATCACTGGCTGTGTTAATTATTGATGACAAGTTTTTGTTGGATGCATGTGATGATGAAAAAATTTTCTCAGGCGGTCCGGTTGCGCCTCTGTCTGAATCAGGGGGCCTTCCCGCCTTCCCGTTACTCAGTCGTCGGCCGGGCGGGCCCTGAGATACTAAATTTGGCACTTTGCGGGTCTCGAGGTTCATGCAGGCAGGCTTAGGGAACTTGACTGACTGCTAGAAACACGTACGTAATAGATTAGAGAGGTCGCTTTACTCTTTTGCACGCGTGTCCGACAAATGATGATTCACGCGCTTGCTACGGTGTGGGTACGGGGAATTTGGCGTGACCCTTACTCTTTTGAGATGATCTCATCAACGGATAGCTCTGACTTAGGTCTACAAAGGGTCGTTAACCCTGACTGGAAAATGAATCGCGCTCACCCAGAAATCGTGCTTTAATGAAAGAGTTAGGGTCGCCCAACCCTAACTCCGAGGTTAGGGTCGAGTGGAACGACACCCGCTTTTTTTGGCCGAATCGTGACCTGCCGAGTTAGGGCCACAAGGAAACACCCGCCCTTTGTCGAAAATGGCCCATCTTGAAGTTAGGGTGCTTAGGAACCGCCTCAGAGTTAGGATTCGGGTTAGGGTTAGGGTTAGGGTTAGGGTTAGGGTTAGGGTTAGGGGTTAGGGTTAGGGTTAGGGTTAGGGTTAGGGTTAGGGTTAGGGTTAGGGGTTAGGGTTAGGGTTAGGGTTAGGGTTAGGGTTAGGGTTAGGAATTAGGAAATTAGGGTTAAATTAGGGTTAGGAATTAGGGTTAAATTAAAATTAAAATTAGGGTTAGGAATTAAAATTAAAATTAAAATTAAAATTAAAATTAAAATTAAAAATTAAAATTAAAATTAAAATTAAAATTAAAATTAAAATTAAAATTAAAATTAAAATTAAAAAATTAAAATTAAAATTAAAATTAAAATTAAAATTAAAATTAAAATTAAAATTAAAATTAAAATTAAAAAATTAAAATTAAAATTAAAATTAAAATTAAAATTAAAATTAAAATTAAAATTAAAATTAAAATTAAAATTAAAATTAAAATTAAAATTAAAATTAAAAATTAAAATTAAAATTAAAATTAAAATTAAAAATTAAAATTAAAATTAAAATTAAAATTAAAATTAAAATTAAAATTAAAATTAAAATTAAAATTAAAATTAAAATTAAAATTAAAATTAAAAATTAAAATTAAAAATTAAAATTAAAATTAAAAATTAAAATTAAAAAATTAAAATTAAAATTAAAATTAAAATTAAAATTAAAATTAAAATTAAAATTAAAATTAAAATTAAAAAATTAAAATTAAAATTAAAATTAAAATTAATTAAAATTAAAATTAAAATTAAAATTAAAAATTAGGAGTTAGGGTTAATTAGGGTTAGGGTTAGGAGTTAGGGTTAGGGTTAGTTAGGGTTAGTTAGGACCCTAGGACTCTTTTCGCACAAAAACGGGACACTTTTTAAAAAATGTCCGCTTTTTAGCTAGGGTTAGAGGAACCGTGCGAAAAGTGTCCTTTTTGCTGCGAAAAGTGTCCGTTTTTTCGGGACACTACTGTCCCCTTTTTGAAAAAAGCCTAACCGGCCCCCTGGGAGGGGCGCCATGGGCCAAGTTGGGGTCGGGCCGGACTCTAGAGATGGAGGGCCACTTCCGGTTAGGGTTTGCTGACCTAATTTTTTTTGCCATAGGGAGCCACAGATTTTTGTGGTTTGTGACGTCATATGACGTCATTAGATGACGTCATTTTTTTTGGAGAAAGAGTTTGTTAGTTGATACTATATGTGCAAGTATGACGTCATTTAGTAACTTTTGTATGGAGTTATTATTTTTTGAATGTTTTTTTTCCACACTTCCGGGTTTTTGGGTTTTTCGGGTTTTAGATTTTGGCCATCTTCTTTTTATAGCTATATAATCCAAACAAAATGTTGTTTCAGATTGAAATTATGGTATTTGATAGAGAATTTTGTAAGCTTTTGACTGATGGGCACCGATTTTTTATTGAAGTTATTTTTCTGAATTGTTAGCGATTTAAAGGAGACTTAAAGGGTGACTACTTTTTTTTTCGCAGTACAAATTTTAGTTTGGGTTTTTTTTTAAATTCACTTTTAGGTCAAAAAGCATACGGTTTTGGTCGAGAAAAAAATTCAGCGATATTATTAATTTGTTTTCACTAAGTTCCATGTGTTTTTTTTGGCGTCCATTTTGTCATGCGCGAACAGCGCCCTCAAGTTTAAGAGAATCGGGTCCGGACCGTTTCAAGTTTGAATTTTGCGAGTAAAATTCCTGTCTAGAGCCTAGGAGAAGTTAATTTTGTACACAGCGCCCTCAATAACGTCATATTCCACCCTTTCTTATAAAAAGATGGTACCCCGGGGTAGCCCACCCCAGGGAAAACCCCATTTCCGGTCCGGTGTAAAAGGAAACTGTTATACCCCAACACTTGACGGATTCTAGGGTAATTTCATGCCCTGAATCCAAAAATGACATTGCCGTCTTCGGCAGTCCCCTCCCTGGGGGAGAAAAAGCGCAGGGGGTAGTAGTCGGGGGTCGTAGTCTTGGATACGTGCATCATATAAACTTGAAAAGCTCATTTTTGAAATCAGCGTGTCCAAAAACCCCCATATTGATTATTTTATAACGATCATTTCTCCCAGACCCCTACCCAGTTTCCCAAACCCCCACCCACCCCCTCCCGATAGGAAGAATTGCATACATCACTTCCGCTTTAAACATTTTTGACAATTTGACCCGGATTCAGGTTAATTTTTCACGCAAAATGTAATTATTGACCTTTTGACTCTGTCAGATCCTTTCCTGGGGTCATAAATGAGAGGAGAGGGGTTGAAGGGGACCTTTGAGTGCGTTGCGTGCATTATATGAACTCGAGATGCTTATTTTTGAACTCAGCGTGCCCCAAAACCCCCATATGAGTAATTTTGTGACGATTCATCCACAAAAACACCAAACACCACTGAGCCCCCCTCCCCCAGGGGCATAAGTTGGTCAGTATCTATCACCCCCAAAATTGATGAAAACAACTTCTAAGGGGTATTCGTCCATGCTGAGTCCAAATCTGGAGTTCTTTTTTCGACCACGCTCCCATATTAGGAGATATGGTCCTTCGAAAGACCCCTCCTGGGACCCAAAATGGCGCTTTTGCGCCCTCACTCCCAAACGAAACGCGATATCAAAATTCCGACTTCGAATATGGACTCAGCGCCCTCGAATACCTATATAGGGTTACTTTTGACTATTTTGGGAAACTCGATGTCATACCCAAATTCTACCCCAAGGGGTACCCCAGGGAGTTGGGCCATGACGTCGACCCCCTCAGATTTGAGCGAAAGTCACCTATAAGGGGTTTTCGCCTATGCTGAGTCCAAATATGAAGTCTTTTTTCAGCCCGGAACCCCTAATAACAGATATGGTCCTTCAAAGGCCCCATCCTGGGGCCCAAAGTGGCGATTTTGCGCCCTAAATCCCAAACGAAACATGATATCGAAATTCCGACTTCAGATATGGACTCAGCGCCCTCGAATACCTATATAGGGTTACTTTTGACTATTTTGGGAAACTCGATGTCATACCCAAATTCTACCCCACGAAGTACCCAGGGAGTTGGGCCCTGATGTCTACTCCCTCAGATTTCAACGAAAGTCACCTATAAGGGGTTTTCGCCTATGCTGAGTCCAAATATGAAGTCCTTTTTTCAGCCGGGAACCGCTAATAACGGATATGGTCCTTCAAAGGCCCCATCCTGGGGCCCAAAATGGCGATTTTGCGCCCTAAATCCCAAACGAAACATGATATCGAAATTCCGACTTCAGATATGGACTCAGCGCCCTCTAATACCTATATAGGGTTACATTTGACTATTTTGGGGAAGCTCGATGTCATACCCAAATTCTACCCCAAGGGGTACCCAGGGAGTTGGGCTCTGATGTCTACCCCTCAGATTTGAACGAAAGTCACCGATAAGGGGTTTTCGCCCACATATGATGTTTTCAGGGCATTGAGTGCTATAGTTTGGCCATATCGCCTCGTTTTTATGTAACTATTTGACTCGGTTCCGGATCAGTTCTTAACCATTCCGAGACGATTTAACTCGGTTTCCTAACCAAATCTAAAAAAGCCCTGACCATTTGACTTGGTTTCCGGGTCAACTTTTTTTTTTTTACCAATTCGTGACATCATTCAACTCTATTCCCGGGTCAACTCTTAACCAGCCGCTGACCATTTAACTCCGTTTCCGGGTCTATTTTTTACCGTTCCGTGACCATTTAACTCAGTTTTCCGGTTAATTCTTGATCATTAAACTCTTTTCCCGGGTCAACTCTTCACCAGCCCCTGACCGTTTAACTAGGTTTCCGGGTCATTTCCCCCCCCCCCCTTTTTTTGTACCAGTTCGTGATCCATTTAATTTACCTTCCAGGTATAACCCACGGGCGGTTACGGGTACTACAACCAGGTATGAGCCGTGGACTGGACTCCTTCACACAAGAAAAATTAGGGGCCCAAAGGTTAAAAAACGGCTTTTTCTCATATACCGTTACACTAATTTTTTGAACCATTTCCGACTTGTCTCCAAAAAGGGCCCGCCGTGGCCAAGGGGAAGGGGCCACGACAAAAGTTCGTTTCACTGGAGATAGAGGACACATAGGCGGATATAACCAAGTGTGAACCGCCGGCTGGGCCCTTTCACACAAGAAAAAGTAGGGGCCCAAAGGTTGAAAAACGGCTTTTTCCCATATACCGTAACACTAACTTTTTGAACCATTATCGACTTGCCTCCGAAAAGGGCCCGCCGTGGCCAAGGAGAAGGGGCCACGACAAAAGTTCGTTTCACTGGAGAAAAGAGGACACATGGGTTAGTGCTACCAGGTATGAGCCGTGGAGTGGGCCCCTTCACACAAGAAAAAGTAGGGGCCCAAAGGTTAAAAAACGGCTTTTTCCCATATACCGTAACACTAACTTTTTGAACCATTTTCGACTTGCCTCCGAAAAGGGCCCGCCGTGGCCAAGGGAAGGGGCCACGACAAAAGTTCGTTTCACTGGAGATAGAGGACACATGGGCGGATGCTACCAGGTATGAGCCGTGGACTGGGCCCCTTCACACAAGAAAAAGTAGGGGCCCAAAGGTTAAAAAACGGCTTTTTCCCATTTACCGTAACACTAACTTTTTGAACCATTTTCGACTTGCCTCCGAAAAGGGCCCGCCGTGGCCAAGGGGAAGGGGCCACGACAAAAGTTCGTTTCACTGGAGATAGAGGACACATATGCGGATATAACCAAGTGTGAACCGCCGGCTGGGCCCTTTCACACAAGAAAAAGTAGGGGCCCAAAGGTTAAAAAACGGCTTTTTCCCATATACCGTAACACTAACTTTTTGAACCATTTTCGACTTGTCTCCGAAAAGGGCCCGCCGTGGCCAAGGGGAAGGGGCCACGACAAACGTTCGTTTCACTGGGGATAGAGGACACATGGGCGGATATAACCAAGTGTTAACCGTGGACTGGGCCCTTTCACACAAGAAAAAGTAGGGGCCCAAAGGTGAAAAAACGGCTTTTTCCCATATACCGTAACACTAACTTTTTGAACCATTATCGACTTGCCTCCGAAAAGGGCCCGCCGTGGCCAAGGAGAAGGGGCCACGACAAAAGTTCGTTTCACTGGAGAAAGAGGACACATGGGTTAGTGCTACCAGGTATGAGCCGTGGACTGGGCCCCTTCACACAAGAAAAAGTAGGGGCCCAAAGGTGAAAAAACGGCTTTTTCCCATATACCGTAACACTAACTTTTTGAACCATTTTCGACTTGCCTCCGAAAAGGGCCCGCCGTGGCCAAGGGGAAGGGGCCACGACAAAAGTTCGTTTCACTGGAGATAGAGGACACATATGCGGATATAACCAAGTGTGAACCGCCGGCTGGGCCCTTTCACACAAGAAAAAGTAGGGGCCCAAAGGTTAAAAAACGGCTTTTCCCCATATACCGTAACACTAACTTTTTGAACCATTTTCGACTTGCCTCCGAAAAGGGCCCGCCGTGGCCAAGGGGAAGGGGCCACGACAAAAGTTTGTTTCACTGGAGATAGAGGACACATATGCGGATATAACCAAGTGTGAACCGCCGGCTGGGCCCTTTCACACAAGAAAAAGTAGGGGCCCAAAGGTTAAAAAACGGCTTTTTCCCATATACCGTAACACTAACTTTTTGAACCATTTTCGACTTGCCTCCGAAAAGGGCCCGCCGTGGCCAAGGGGAAGAGGCCACGACAAAAGTTCGTTTCACTGGAGATAGAGGACACATATGCGGATATAACCAAGTGTGAACCGCTGGCTGGGCCCTTTCACACAAGAAAAAGTAGGGGCCCAAAGGTTAAAAAACGGCTTTTTCCCATATACCGTAACACTAACTTTTTGAACCATTTTCGACTTGTCTCCGAAAAGGGCCCTCCGTGGCCAAGGGGAAGGGGCCACGACAAAAGTTCGTTTCACTGGGGATAGAGGACACATGGGCGGATATAACCAAGTGTTAACCGTGGACTGGGCCCTTTCACACAAGAAAAAGTAGGGGCCCAAAGGTGAAAAAACGGCTTTTTCCCATATACCGTAACACTAACTTTTTGAACCATTATCGACTTGCCTCCGAAAAGGGCCCGCCGTGGCCAAGGAGAAGGGGCCACGACAAAAGTTCGTTTCACTGGAGAAAGAGGACACATGGGTTAGTGCTACCAGGTATGAGCCGTGGACTGGGCCCCTTCACACAAGAAAAAGTAGGGGCCCAAAGGTGAAAAAACGGCTTTTTCCCATATACCGTAACACTAACTTTTTGAACCATTTTCGACTTGCCTCCGAAAAGGGCCCGCCGTGGCCAAGGGGAAGGGGCCACGACAAAAGTTCGTTTCACTGGAGATAGAGGACACATATGCGGATATAACCAAGTGTGAACCGCCGGCTGGGCCCTTTCACACAAGAAAAAGTAGGGGCCCAAAGGTTAAAAAACGGCTTTTTCCCATATACCGTAACACTAACTTTTTGAACCATTTTCGACTTGCCTCCGAAAAGGGCCCGCCGTGGCCAAGGGGAAGGGGCCACGACAAAAGTTTGTTTCACTGGAGATAGAGGACACATATGCGGATATAACCAAGTGTGAACCGCCGGCTGGGCCCTTTCACACAAGAAAAAGTAGGGGCCCAAAGGTTAAAAAACGGCTTTTTCCCATATACCGTAACACTAACTTTTTGAACCATTTTCGACTTGCCTCCGAAAAGGGCCCGCCGTGGCCAACGGCAAGGGGCCACGACAAAAGTTCGTTTCACTGGAGATAGAGGACACATATGCGGATATAACCAAGTGTGAACCGCTGGCTGGGCCCTTTCACACAAGAAAAAGTAGGGGCCCAAAGGTTAAAAAACGGCTTTTTCCCATATACCGTAACACTAACTTTTTGAACCATTTTCGACTTGCCTCCGAAAAGGGCCCGCCGTGGCCAAGGGGAAGGGGCCACGACAAAAGTTCGTTTCACTGGAGAAAGAGGACACATGGGCGGATATAACCAAGTGTGAACCGTGGACTGGGCCCTTTCACACAAGAAAAAGTAGGGGCCCAAAGGTGAAAAAACGGCTTTTTCCCATATACCGTAACACTAACTTTTTGAACCATTTTCGACTTGCCTCCGAAAAGGGCCCGCCGTGGCCAAGGGGAAGGGGCCACGACAAAGTTCGTTTCACTGGAGATAGAGGACACATATGCGGATATAACCAAGTGTGAACCGCCGGCTGGGCCCTTTCACACAAGAAAAAGTAGGGGCCCAAAGGTTAAAAAACGGCTTTTCCCATATACCGTAACACTAATTTTTTGAACCATTTTCGACTTGCCTCCGAAAAGGGCCCACCGTGGCCAAGGGGAAGGGGCCACGACAAAAGTTCGTTTCACTGGAGATAGAGGACACATGAGCGGATGCTACCAGGTATGAGCCGTGGACTGGGTCCCTTCACACAAGAAAAAGTAGGGGCCCAAAGGTTAAAAAACGGCTTTTTCCCATATACCGTAACACTAATTTTTTGAACCATTTTCGACTTGCCTCCGAAAAGGGCCCGCCGTGGCCAAGGAGAAGGGGCCACGACAAAAGTTCGTTTCACTGGAGATAGAGGACACATATGCGGATATAACCAAGTGTGAACCGCCGGCTGGGCCCTTTCACACAAGAAAAAGTAGGGGCCCAAAGGTTAAAAAACGGCTTTTTCCCATATACCGTAACACTAATTTTTTGAACCATTTTCGACTTGCCTCCGAAAAGGGCCCACCGTGGCCAAGGGGAAGGGGCCACGACAAAAGTTCGTTTCACTGGAGATAGAAGACACATGAGCGGATGCTACCAGGTATGAGCCGTGGACTGGGTCCCTTCACACAAGAAAAAGTAGGGGCCCAAAGGTTAAAAAACGGCTTTTTCCCATATACCGTAACACTAACTTTTTGAACCATTTTCGACTTGCCTCCGAAAAGGGCCCGCCGTGGCCAAGGGGAAGGGGCCACGACAAAAGTTCGTTTCACTGGAGATAGAGGACACATGGGCGGATATAACCAAGTGTAAGCCGTGGACTGGGCCCCTTCACACAAGAAAAATTAGGGGCCCAAAGGTTAAAAAACGGCTTTTCCCCATATACCGTAACACTAATTTGTTGGGTCCATTTCGACTTGCCCCCGTAAAAGGCCCACTGTGACCAAGAGGGAGGGTCCATGTCAAAAGTACCAAACTATGTAACAGGGCAGACATGGGTTAGGGGCCCAGGGGTGAAATTTACTTGTTACCGTAGCCCCTAACCCTCTCCCTACTCATTACCCTTCCCTTGGGGTGGTTTATGGTTGCATTTTCATAAAACGGACACTGTGCGAAAAAAAGGGGACAGTTTTGGGTTTAAGTGCGTTAAAGTGGTTTAGGATGAATGTAGTGCGAATTAGCATATAGTTAATGAATATTGAATATTTATGGTGGTCACATGGAAGTCCCATCCATGCGCCTTCAGCATGCACACCTAACCCCATTCTATGTCCCAACGTGATGGCGCATTGTGACGTCATAATGGTCCTGTTTTTTACTTTCGGTCGACGATATCTCGGTAACCGAATATCAGATCGTTCTGAAAAATAGCTCATTGGAATCAGCGTGCCCGATTCTATTAGGAACGGTATTTTCATAATTTTTCGACGATGTCGATTTTATGACGTCATCAACAGCGCCCCCACTTAGGCCCCCAAAATTAAAGTTCAATCATTTAGCTTGAAATTTGCGCAGTTTGTAGAGTAACATTTTTCAAATTTTTTGGGGTACTTTTGGTACTTTTGACACTTTGGGTTCCTTTTTTATGATTTTTCAAAGTATTTTTTTGAAGTTTTGAAAAATGGCCGCCATTTTCGCTAGGAACAAGCTATCAATACAAAAATTACACAGTACATGACTATCATATAAACACATGTTATGTATAAAAATAAACATTTTTGAGATAAAAATGTGGGAGTTATTGATATTTTTACGTTTTGTGACGTCACTTCCGATTAGAATATTTTGGCGCCAAAAACGTCATATATGTTATGCAACCTAGTTGTGTACATCTTGTGTGCAAATGTAAAGTTTCTGAAGGTTAGGGTTGTGGAGTAAATGACTAAAACAGCTTTTCACGTAGAGCGCCCTCACACCGGAAGTGGATATGATATGATCATTTGAGAAGTACCACGTGATAGCTCTCGAAGCCAGGTACCTACTCTGTAATTTTGGTCTTCATCGAAGGTGTTGTGTAGAAGATAACTCTAACCCTAGCACTTTTCCTAACTCTAACCAAAATTATGCAAATAAGGGTTAGCCGCCATCTTGGTTTACGCAAAGATATGTACCAAAAAAACCATTTGCGTAATACTACGGGTCAAGACATGTTACCTCCTAAAAAATTTCGGAGATTACACCTTTTTGATTTTTTGACCTCAATTTGACCTTTGACGTCGTGACGTCATCGCGCTGACCTTTGGGGCAAAGTTAACCCTGACCAATCACTACTTGTTCTGAAAATTTGGCGCGAATTCGATGCTGTTTGGAATTTGTATGAATTTTTCAATGTTTGGCCATTTTCGGACTTTAACGGCCTATAAAAACGGAACCGGAAGTGGTATGAACTTCCGGTTTGGATTCGTTACTCACCAAGGCCAACTTGACCTCCCATAACAATATGAAGGTCATAGGTCAAAAGGTCAAGAAAAGTGCTAGGGTCACGATTAGAGTGGAATCTCGAGTCGAAGATCCGTTGCAACCCTAATACTACCTGCAGATTTTCTGGATAGCAAAATATCGACCTAGGGTTAGGGGAAAAAAAATACCTCAGGGGGGTCAAGTTAGGGTGGGGCATCGATATAAATTACTAACCCGCCCGTGCCCCCTTCCCCTGGAAAAAATGTCCCGTTTTATGGGACACCCTTTGGTTGAACCATGCTTGAACCATAAAAAAGGGGACACTAAAACGGACACCTAAAATAGTGTATAAAATCAAGTATGGTCACGTGACAGGGGGGTTAGGGTGATAAGTGTGCCTCCCAAGGGCCGGTTAGTCCACCGATATCAATAACCAAAAAAGGGGACATTTCGCATGGTCCTAATTAGGGTTAGGGTTAGGGTTAGGGTTAGGGTTAGGGTTAGGGTTAGGGTTAGGGTTAGGGTTAGGGTTAGGGTTAGGGTTAGGGTTAGGGTTAGGGTTAGGGTTAGGGTTAGGGTTAGGGTTAGGGTTAGGGGTTAGGGTTAGGGTTAGGGTTAAATTAAAATTAAAATTAGGGTTAAATTAAAATTAAAATTAAAATTAAAATTAAAATTAAAATTAAAATTAAAATTAAAATTAAAATTAAAATTAAAATTAAAATTAAAATTAAAATTAAAATTAAAATTAAAATTAAAATTAAAATTAAAATTAAAATTAAAATTAAAATTAAAATTAAAAATTAAAATTAAAATTAAAATTAAAATTAAAATTAAAATTAAAAATTAAAATTAAAATTAAAATTAAAATTAAAATTAAAATTAAAATTAAAATTAAAATTAAAATTAAAATTAAAATTAAAATTAAAATTAAAATTAAAATTAAAATTAAAATTAAAATTAAAATTAAAATTAAAAATTAAAATTAAAATTAAAATTAAAATTAAAATTAAAATTAAAATTAAAATTAAAATTAAAATTAAAATTAAAATTAAAATTAAAATTAAAATTAAAAATTAAAATTAAAATTAAAATTAAAATTAAAATTAAAATTAAAATTAAAATTAAAATTAAAATTAAAATTAAAATTAAAATTAAAATTAAAATTAAAATTAAAATTAAAATTAAAATTAAAATTAAAATTAAAATTAAAAATTAAAATTAAAATTAAAATTAAAATTAAAATTAAAATTAAAATTAAAATTAAAATTAAAATTAAAATTAAAATTAAAATTAAAATTAAAATTAAAATTAAAATTAAAATTAAAATTAAAATTAAAATTAAAAATTAAAATTAAAATTAAAATTAAAATTAAAATTAAAATTAAAATTAAAATTAAAATTAAAATTAAAATTAAAATTAAAATTAAAATTAAAATTAAAATTAAAAATTAAAATTAAAAATTAAAATTAAAATTAAAATTAAAATTAAAATTAAAATTAAAATTAAAATTAAAATTAAAATTAAAATTAAAATTAAAATTAAAATTAAAATTAAAATTAAAATTAAAATTTAAAATTAAAATTAAAATTAAAATTAAAATTAAAATTAAAATTAAAATTAAAAATTAAAATTAAAAATTAAAATTAAAATTAAAATTAAAATTAAAATTAAAATTAAAATTAAAATTAAAATTAAAATTAAAATTAAAATTAAAATTAAAATTAAAATTAAAATTAAAAATTAAAATTAAAATTAAAATTAAAATTAAAATTAAAATTAAAATTAAAATTAAAATTAAAATTAAAATTAAAATTAAAATTAAAATTAAAATTAAAATTAAAATTAAAATTAAAATTAAAATTAAAATTAAAATTAAAATTAAAATTAAAATTAAAATTAAAATTAAAATTAAAATTAAAATTAAAATTAAAATTAAAATTAAAATTAAAATTAAAATTAAAATTAAAATTAAAATTAAAATTAAAATTAAAATTAAAATTAAAAAATTAAAATTAAAATTAAAATTAAAATTAAAATTAAAAAATTAAAATTAAAATTAAAATTAAAATTAAAATTAAAATTAAAATTAAAATTAAAATTAAAATTAAAATTAAAATTAAAATTAAAATTAAAATTAAAATTAAAATTAAAATTAAAATTAAAAATTAAAATTAAAATTAAAATTAAAATTAAAATTAAAATTAAAATTAAAATTAAAATTAAAATTAAAATTAAAATTAAAATTAAAATTAAAATTAAAATTAAAATTAAAATTAAAAATTAAAATTAAAATTAAAATTAAAATTAAAATTAAAAATTAAAAATTAAAATTAAAATTAAAATTAAAATTAAAATTAAAATTAAAATTAAAATTAAAATTAAAATTAAAATTAAAATTAAAATTAAAATTAAAATTAAAATTAAAAATTAAAATTAAAATTAAAATTAAAATTAAAATTAAAATTAAAATTAAAATTAAAATTAAAATTAAAATTAAAATTAAAATTAAAATTAAAATTAAAATTAAAATTAAAATTAAAATTAAAATTAAAATTAAAATTAAAATTAAAATTAAAATTAAAATTAAAATTAAAATTAAAATTAAAATTAAAATTAAAATTAAAATTAAAATTAAAATTAAAATTAAAATTAAAATTAAAATTAAAATTAAAAATTAAAATTAAAATTAAAATTAAAATTAAAATTAAAAATTAAAATTAAAATTAAAATTAAAATTAAAATTAAAATTAAAATTAAAATTAAAATTAAAATTAAAATTAAAATTAAAATTAAAATTAAAATTAAAATTAAAATTAAAATTAAAATTAAAATTAAAATTAAAAATTAAAATTAAAATTAAAATTAAAATTAAAATTAAAATTAAAATTAAAATTAAAAAATTAAAATTAAAATTAAAATTAAAATTAAAATTAAAATTAAAATTAAAATTAAAATTAAAATTAAAATTAAAATTAAAATTAAAATTAAAATTAAAATTAAAATTAAAATTAAAATTAAAATTAAAATTAAAATTAAAATTAAAATTAAAATTAAAATTAAAATTAAAATTAAAATTAAAATTAAAATTAAAATTAAAATTAAAATTAAAATTAAAATTAAAATTAAAATTAAAATTAAAATTAAAATTAAAATTAAAAATTAAAATTAAAAATTAAAATTAAAATTAAAATTAAAATTAAAATTAAAATTAAAATTAAAATTAAAATTAAAATTAAAATTAAAATTAAAATTAAAATTAAAAATTAAAATTAAAATTAAAAATTAAAATTAAAATTAAAATTAAAATTAAAATTAAAATTAAAATTAAAATTAAAATTAAAATTAAAATTAAAATTAAAATTAAAATTAAAATTAAAATTAAAATTAAAATTAAAATTAAAATTAAAATTAAAATTAAAATTAAAATTAAAATTAAAAATTAAAATTAAAATTAAAATTAAAATTAAAATTAAAATTAAAATTAAAATTAAAATTAAAATTAAAATTAAAATTAAAATTAAAATTAAAATTAAAATTAAAATTAAAATTAAAATTAAAATTAAAATTAAAATTAAAAAATTAAAATTAAAATTAAAATTAAAATTAAAATTAAAATTAAAATTAAAATTAAAATTAAAATTAAAATTAAAATTAAAATTAAAAATTAAAATTAAAAATTAAAATTAAAATTAAAATTAAAATTAAAATTAAAATTAAAATTAAAAATTAAAATTAAAATTAAAATTAAAATTAAAATTAAAATTAAAATTAAAATTAAAATTAAAATTAAAATTAAAATTAAAATTAAAATTAAAATTAAAATTAAAATTAAAATTAAAATTAAAATTAAAATTAAAATTAAAATTAAAATTAAAATTAAAATTAAAATTAAAATTAAAATTAAAATTAAAATTAAAATTAAAATTAAAATTAAAATTAAAATTAAAAATTAAAATTAAAATTAAAAATTAAAATTAAAATTAAAATTAAAATTAAAATTAAAATTAAAATTAAAATTAAAATTAAAATTAAAATTAAAATTAAAATTAAAATTAAAATTAAAATTAAAATTAAAATTTAAAATTAAAATTAAAATTAAAATTAAAATTAAAATTAAAATTAAAAATTAAAATTAAAATTAAAATTAAAATTAAAATTAAAATTAAAATTAAAATTAAAATTAAAATTAAAATTAAAATTAAAATTAAAATTAAAATTAAAAAATTAAAATTAAAATTAAAATTAAAATTAAAATTAAAATTAAAATTAAAATTAAAATTAAAATTAAAATTAAAAATTAAAATTAAAATTAAAATTAAAATTAAAATTAAAATTAAAATTAAAATTAAAATTAAAATTAAAATTAAAAATTAAAAATTAAAATTAAAATTAAAATTAAAATTAAAATTAAAATTAAAATTAAAATTAAAATTAAAATTAAAATTAAAATTAAAAATTAAAATTAAAATTAAAATTAAAATTAAAATTAAAAAATTAAAATTAAAATTAAAAATTAAAATTAAAATTAAAATTAAAATTAAAATTAAAATTAAAATTAAAATTAAAATTAAAATTAAAATTAAAATTAAAATTAAAATTAAAATTAAAATTAAAATTAAAATTAAAATTAAAATTAAAATTAAAATTAAAATTAAAATTAAAATTAAAATTAAAATTAAAATTAAAATTAAAATTAAAATTAAAATTAAAATTAAAATTAAAATTAAAATTAAAAATTAAAATTAAAATTAAAATTAAAATTAAAATTAAAATTAAAATTAAAATTAAAATTAAAATTAAAATTAAAATTAAAATTAAAATTAAAATTAAAATTAAAATTAAAATTAAAATTAAAATTAAAATTAAAATTAAAATTAAAATTAAAATTAAAAATTAAAATTAAAATTAAAATTAAAATTAAAATTAAAATTAAAATTAAAATTAAAATTAAAATTAAAATTAAAATTAAAATTAAAATTAAAATTAAAATTAAAATTAAAATTAAAATTAAAATTAAAATTAAAATTAAAATTAAAATTAAAATTAAAATTAAAATTAAAATTAAAATTAAAATTAAAATTAAAATTAAAATTAAAATTAAAATTAAAATTAAAATTAAAATTAAAATTAAAATTAAAATTAAAATTAAAATTAAAATTAAAATTAAAAATTAAAATTAAAATTAAAATTAAAATTAAAATTAAAATTAAAAATTAAAATTAAAATTAAAATTAAAATTAAAATTAAAATTAAAATTAAAATTAAAATTAAAATTAAAATTAAAATTAAAATTAAAATTAAAATTAAAATTAAAATTAAAATTAAAATTAAAATTAAAATTAAAATTAAAATTAAAATTAAAATTAAAATTAAAATTAAAATTAAAATTAAAATTAAAATTAAAATTAAAATTAATTAAAATTAAAATTAAAATTAAAATTAAAATTAAAATTAAAATTAAAATTAAAATTAAAATTAAAATTAAAATTAAAATTAAAATTAAAATTAAAATTAAAATTAAAATTAAAATTAAAATTAAAATTAAAATTAAAATTAAAATTAAAATTAAAATTAAAATTAAAATTAAAATTAAAATTAAAATTAAAATTAAAATTAAAATTAAAATTAAAATTAAAATTAAAATTAAAATTAAAATTAAAATTAAAATTAAAATTAAAATTAAAATTAAAATTAAAATTAAAATTAAAATTAAAATTAAAATTAAAAATTAAAATTAAAATTAAAATTAAAAAATTAAAATTAAAATTAAAATTAAAATTAAAATTAAAATTAAAATTAAAATTAAAATTAAAATTAAAATTAAAAATTAAAATTAAAATTAAAATTAAAATTAAAATTAAAATTAAAATTAAAATTAAAAATTAAAATTAAAATTAAAATTAAAATTAAAATTAAAATTAAAATTAAAATTAAAATTAAAATTAAAATTAAAATTAAAATTAAAATTAAAATTAAAATTAAAATTAAAATTAAAATTAAAATTAAAAATTAAAATTAAAATTAAAATTAAAATTAAAAATTAAAATTAAAATTAAAATTAAAATTAAAATTAAAATTAAAAAATTAAAATTAAAATTAAAATTAAAATTAAAATTAAAATTAAAATTAAAATTAAAATTAAAATTAAAATTAAAATTAAAATTAAAATTAAAATTAAAAATTAAAATTAAAATTAAAATTAAAATTAAAATTAAAATTAAAATTAAAATTAAAATTAAAATTAAAATTAAAATTAAAATTAAAATTAAAATTAAAATTAAAATTAAAATTAAAATTAAAATTAAATTAAAATTAAAATTAAAATTAAAATTAAAATTAAAATTAAAATTAAAATTAAAATTAAAATTAAAAATTAAAATTAAAAATTAAAATTAAAATTAAAATTAAAAATTAAAATTAAAATTAAAATTAAAATTAAAATTAAAATTAAAATTAAAATTAAAATTAAAATTAAAATTAAAATTAAAATTAAAATTAAAATTAAAATTAAAATTAAAATTAAAATTAAAATTAAAATTAAAATTAAAAATTAAAATTAAAATTAAAATTAAAATTAAAATTAAAATTAAAATTAAAATTAAAAATTAAAATTAAAATTAAAAAATTAAAATTAAAAAATTAAAATTAAAATTAAAATTAAAATTAAAAAATTAAAATTAAAATTAAAATTAAAAAATTAAAATTAAAATTAAAATTAAAATTAAAATTAAAATTAAAATTAAAATTAAAATTAAAATTAAAAATTAAAATTAAAATTAAAATTAAAATTAAAATTAAAATTAAAATTAAAATTAAAATTAAAAATTAAAATTAAAATTAAAATTAAAATTAAAATTAAAATTAAAATTAAAATTAAAATTAAAATTAAAATTAAAAAATTAAAATTAAAATTAAAATTAAAATTAAAATTAAAATTAAAATTAAAATTAAAATTAAAATTAAAATTAAAATTAAAATTAAAAATTAAAATTAAAATTAAAATTAAAATTAAAATTAAAATTAAAATTAAAAATTAAAATTAAAATTAAAATTAAAATTAAAATTAAAATTAAAATTAAAATTAAAATTAAAATTAAAATTAAAATTAAAAATTAAAATTAAAATTAAAATTAAAATTAAAATTAAAATTAAAATTAAAATTAAAATTAAAATTAAAATTAAAATTAAAATTAAAATTAAAATTAAAATTAAAATTAAAATTAAAATTAAAATTAAAATTAAAATTAAAATTAAAATTAAAATTAAAATTAAAATTAAAATTAAAATTAAAATTAAAATTAAAATTAAAATTAAAATTAAAATTAAAATTAAAATTAAAATTAAAAATTAAAATTAAAATTAAAATTAAAATTAAAATTAAAATTAAAATTAAAATTAAAATTAAAATTAAAATTAAAATTAAAATTAAAATTAAAATTAAAATTAAAATTAAAATTAAAATTAAAATTAAAAATTAAAATTAAAAATTAAAATTAAAATTAAAATTAAAATTAAAATTAAAATTAAAATTAAAATTAAAATTAAAATTAAAATTAAAATTAAAATTAAAATTAAAATTAAAAATTAAAATTAAAAATTAAAATTAAAAAATTAAAATTAAAATTAAAATTAAAATTAAAATTAAAATTAAAATTAAAAATTAAAATTAAAATTAAAATTAAAATTAAAATTAAAATTAAAATTAAAATTAAAATTAAAAATTAAAATTAAAATTAAAATTAAAATTAAAATTAAAATTAAAATTAAAATTAAAATTAAAATTAAAATTAAAATTAAAATTAAAATTAAAATTAAAATTAAAAATTAAAATTAAAATTAAAATTAAAATTAAAATTAAAATTAAAATTAAAAATTAAAATTAAAAAATTAAAATTAAAATTAAAATTAAAATTAAAAATTAAAAATTAAAATTAAAATTAAAATTAAAATTAAAAATTAAAATTAAAATTAAAATTAAAATTAAAATTAAAATTAAAATTAAAATTAAAATTAAAATTAAAATTAAAATTAAAATTAAAATTAAAATTAAAATTAAAAATTAAAATTAAAATTAAAATTAAAATTAAAATTAAAATTAAAATTAAATTAAAATTAAAATTAAAATTAAAATTAAAATTAAAATTAAAATTAAAATTAAAATTAAAATTAAAATTAAAATTAAAATTAAAATTAAAATTAAAATTAAAATTAAAATTAAAATTAAAATTAAAATTAAAATTAAAATTAAAATTAAAATTAAAATTAAAATTAAAATTAAAATTAAAATTAAAAATTAAAATTAAAATTAAAATTAAAATTAAAATTAAAATTAAAATTAAAATTAAAATTAAAATTAAAATTAAAAATTAAAATTAAAATTAAAATTAAAATTAAAATTAAAATTAAAATTAAAATTAAAATTAAAATTAAAAATTAAAATTAAAATTAAAATTAAAATTATTAAAATTAAAATTAAAATTAAAATTAAAATTAAAATTAAAATTAAAAATTAAAAATTAAAATTAAAATTAAAATTAAAATTAAAATTAAAATTAAAATTAAAAAATTAAAATTAAAATTAAAATTAAAATTAAAATTAAAATTAAAATTAAAATTAAAATTAAAATTAAAATTAAAATTAAAATTAAAGT